>OX459198.1:10661507-12005871 GCA_949775195.1 Diarsia dahlii
ATTTTTAATTTAATAAAATAAAAGAAAAAGTATTTTAAATATTACATTTTTATAAAAAAAAAAAATAGAAAAAACAAAACAAACGACGAAAGAATGAAACGATGAAGTACCTTGGCACTCGTAAAACACTACAGATTTGTTTCATACTGCACCTATTAGAGTGTGCATTGCAAAATCGCTCATTCTGACCGTAATTGCCGTAAGGGAATTACGAGCTCCGAAGTTCAACAATGAGACTTTAACAGGCCCGTAAAACGAGCCACCCTCGCTGAACTATGTACCTACCGGTCGCTTGGCACGATTTTGTATGATGGCTATTTAAGTAAGTAGATCTTAATTGATTTATTACGAGATTTTAAACTTCAACAAACGATTTGTCAGTGTCCAGGGATGCTTTATTATGCCATAAGCAGAACGACGTTTTTTGTTGGGTTGGGAAATCATCAAATAACCCGGGAGGGGTTATTTGATGATTGATGCTCTGGGCAGAGTGGAAGGGAGTGTCAGACTCCTACTGACTAAAAACCACCCATGTTCCTTCTTAGTGCCGGGGCCGCGGTATCTCTTTCGTACAACCCGCAGACCCAGACGGGAACCAGAATGACTTTCCCTGAAATTCTGTTTCCTCGTTTCCCTGAAGGTCCTTCCGAATTCCTCGAAATACTTGAGTCTCCTCAGAAAACTTAGTGTGAAACTAGAGGTATTTTTAGTTGGTGTTATCTGTAGACACAACACTCTAAGCTCAGGCACGTGTGGATTATACAGTATACTAGATATTTATTAGATAGAACTATCGTTAGGTACACAGATAACAAGTTGATTGTAACGATTACATTGCAAATTAAAAAAAAAACTAGCAAAGTACAAGTTGGACTACACGCATGAAGAGTTCCGTACCGTCGTGGTATGGGTGTAACTTTAATGAGATACAACCCGCTGACTGACAGACAAATGGATGGACGCACAGCGGAGGTTACACTTCTGATATGGAACCCTAAACACCGGCTAAAACCTGTGCGTCATACTACGTACAGTGAAGATTTATTAGCTTATTGGCTTACCGCCATCTAATACACTTTCTATGAATTTTCTACGAAATCTCTCTTCGCAACTGACGGCACGGTTGGCACAGTGGCTGAGCGATTGGACTGCTGCGCTGCGTGTCGCGGGTTCAATCCCCGCACGGAACAAATATCTGTATGGCCTACAGATAATTGTTTCGGGTCTGGGTGTGTTTGTGTATGTGAGTTTAAATGTTTGTAAACGCACCCACGATACATGAGAATTCAGAATTCCTAGTGTGGGGCAAAGTTTAAAAAAAAAGAAAAAAAAAACTAACAAAAAGTATCATTGCAGTAATCATTCTACAGTTTCACATTCTGTTGAACCAAAGAGAATCATAAAAATGGTAAGATTAAGATTTGGGTAGTTAGTTACTCTATTTCGTATGTTTGTATTGATGCCAAGAATAAAATAACAAAGATTTAAAACACATTGTATCGAATATAATAAATCACATTGACGTTGGCTCAGAATCTAATCTTTTGCACACAAAACTTTGGCTATGAAATATCAGCAGCGCTAGTTGTACAAATAGCGTTCAAAGAGAGCTTGTATTGAAAATATCGAATGTAGGCGACTTTGCGAAGACAGAAGTTTTGAGTAAAACTTTGTCAGATACTTCTTTATTCTTTTTAATATCTTAAAAATATAGTAACAAGGAGGTTTGTTATTTTATAGTTATTTATAGGTCCCCATGTAAAATCCCTAAGAAGTTAAAATGTTAAGAAAGTATCCAATATTTCTTAAAGTCGTCGAGTGACTTTGTTCAAAAGGCGACTGAATATTTGAGGCATTGGCCGGCAGACTTGTTGTCATGGCGGTGTTTTGTTGGTTCAGGAGACGGGTGGTGTCTCGGCGAACGTCCACGGGAATTCGATATTGCCTCAAGTGAAGCGTTCTAGCAGCATTGTGCACTTTTATTCGCTATTGTCAGTGTGAGCGATGCCACTTCGTCGTGCTCGGATGATTGCGGTATCGTATTCATTCTTTAGAAAACACTTAGACATAAAAAGGATTGAAATTCTGATATTCTAACTTAAAAGATTTTCCTTTCTTTGGCGATTGAACTTGATTGAATTGTATTGGGACGTTTTATATAAATTGGTAAACTCGTATTCGAGTATTTAGTTTTCTTCTAGTGCGTGCCAGTATAATAAATAGGCATTTTACTTATATACTTACCACAATTAGGATTTAGATGTTGTTGCTGAAAGAGCTGGAGATAAAAAGCACACAGAAAGGTCAATATGTAAATATGTACTAGGAAACAAACACAAAGGTCTTAAAAAAAAATGGTTTCAGAATGTGTTTTGTATGGAATTATTAAATACTTTACGATGACATGATCATGCATTGACAGACAACTTGACAATAATAATTTGTTTGGCAGCAGTCATGCTGGGTGAAACATGTTAGGATAAATGCAAATGAAACTAAAAAATCAAGTGGAAACAATTTAATAGAAACATGAATCGGATACCAGAAGCTACTGCAACATTACCACAATCATACTTTTGGCGCTGCCTCACTTTCTCAAAAGAGTGCCCATTCTTTTCAACTGAAGATCCAGATATATACTACTTTGGTATTGTTTTGACCAGCTTATACGCCGCATTACTGTTGATAATTCTTGCCGATTTGAAATTTTATTGGTCCGTGGATCACTACCAGCGACAAATTGATTATTATATAAATTTAATTAGAAAGAAAGTGAGATATGTGCAGTTAGACCAGGAGAGATTGATGTCGCAGCAGGAGAGGACCGAGAAACAGTTGAAGAGGAGCGAGGAGTGCAAGAGCGTGGTGGCTGGCATCCGGAGCGCGGTTTCCACGGACGACGACAACCAATTATCAACTTTGACAAGCTATTTCGTTGAAACAAGACCAAGAAGCACCTGGAACGTAAGCTAAGCCTCTATTAATTTTTAACCTCAATAACTCTGGTGCATCCGCACCCCTATCCACAAATACAAACTTATTTTCAACGTCGGACGCTCGCGCGGCTGAAATTTCTGTCGCGTGTAGTCCCGTTATATTTTCAGCTTCTCGTGCAGATATTTGGATCGAAGGCGAGTCACTGTTTACTAAAGCGAATACCTCTTATATTTTATCTTTTACACTACGTCAAATGTAAAGTACAGTTCAAGAGATTGTTTTCAAATAAAGATATTGCGAGTAGGTACTTTCTATCGTAACATCAAATATACATTGGTAGACATCACTATTTTAGAGTTTTTTTAATTGATTAAGTTTTAAATAAACAACCAAAAATACATAACAAAACTATAAAATACCTTCTCAAACTGCTAACAAGTTCACTACTCCATTTTATCAAAATCGAATTTGTGAATTTTCCGTTTCAAACGTCTGCACAATAAAGTTACGCAAGTGAGAACAAAATAAGTACCTAAAGAGTTTTATCTATGTTTCCTTGACTTCCAGCAAACTTATTTAAAGTTTCTTGTTGTTGAAATACTTGTACCTATAAGTTGACTCATTCCGATACTTGGTGAACATAAATGTAGCTTCGTGAATGAGATATTTGCGTCATGAAACAGATTCGATTTTTAGAAAAATTTAAGAAATATTTTGCTGCCAATATCAAATAGTTCGATTAGCTTGTGGCTGAATAATAAAATCCACTCGGGTCAACCCTCAGGTTAAGTAGCGCTAACGTAGGTTGGTCCGTGCATGGGTGACTACCTGTTACATTCTCACTTTCCTCCGTGCCTCGGAAAGCACGTTAAACCGTTGGTCCCGGCTGTAATTTGTAGACCTTTGACAGTCGTAACAGGTAGGCCGTGGCCCGAAAGTATCACAATACCCAGTAGGTACTAACTGGGTTGTGGAGGTCAGATAGGCAGTCGCTTCCTGTAAAATACTGGTATTTAGCTGCATCCGGATACACTGAAAGCCAACCCCAACATAGTTGGGAAAAGGCTACGCAGATGATGATATTGGTACCAATACCAAATACGACGTACCTACCAACATCTAAATAATAAAGCATTTCTAGATACTAACGTGTAGTTACTTAGAATAAAAATATCGATAAGCGAAACATAAAATATCGTAGCAAAGTGCGAGGTGTGAAAAATCGGAGCAGAACGAGATTAAACTATCGCGTTCAAATATAACTTGTTCAGCTGAAGTTAGAAATATGAAACGGGCATGTGAGCATGAATAGAATTATTATACCAGTTCAAATACCTACTTAGTCGATTTAAAGCGCAATTTTAAATAATATCTGCGAAATAATTTTGGAAAAGCGAAACGGTGAATATTTATTATGAAAAAAGATTTTAAAAAACCACAAAACATCCTCAATATTTGGTAATATATATTAAAGATAAAGAGAGACTCGAGTAGTGTAGCTCGGTCTACACTTTAATCACAGCTCAACCAGTCTACTGAGCTGGTGTGTAAACTAGACATGAAGACCTCTTATGAACAGCTCTACAATCTTTTAAATTCAACATCTCCTTTCTTCATAGATCTCTTAATAAAATTGATGACTAGCTTCTGTCCGTGACATATCAGATATCAGATAAATATAAACGTTTTCGCCTCTTACATATAATTTAGTTTAGAAAAGGCCCGTGGTTAAAGACTGTAAAAGTGATATGGTAGAAGGAAGTAATAAAAACCCTTGCTTTAGTGATTCGCCTGACCATAACAATAAGCCAAATAACCCCTGAAACAGATTAGGCACACTTCGAAGAGATAGTGGGGAATTTTCACTTCCTGCATGCACCGCAAGGCCGCAAGGGCGCTATTGGAAGAAAAACTCCAATAACAAGTCGGAAACGGAAGACCTTTATGTTCTTTATTCGTCGCTAGTTTTGTGAGATTATTTGTATATCTATTCAAGGCTTTATTTGTAGGTAAACAAGAGCTAATAAATAAGAAGTACCTACCTAGAGCAAGGTTACCAATCACAGGTTAAATATATTTCAAATATAAATAACCTTTGACCACGACTAAAGCTAGATCTCGGTATGCAACAGCTTTGAGTTTAAAAGAAACTTGGTTTAATTATACTGTACTGTAGACTCCTAGGTCAATTACTAATCAACACACAGAATCCTTTTTTAAATAATGTACATAGGTATATACGTTATCAGTTATCACATAGGTATATGTATAATATCAACATGAATGTTATCCAAGAATTTGTAACAATGTTTTGATTTCAAAGAGTGTCTCCAACCTTAAGTCTTGTCTCCAAGTGGGGTGACGACAATCTGGTTGATTTCAACGCCACCAAAACGCAAGTGTGTCTGTTCACTGCAAAAAAGAGTCCGTTCAATCTGGCCCCCACTTTCCGGAGTGCGTCTGTACAAGTTACTGACAGTCTCGAGCTTCTTGGCACGAAGTTGAGTGCAAATCTGAACTTCGGCGCCTACATCGAGTCGAAAGCTCAAACTGCGGCAAAAAAGCTGGGTATCCTAAACAGGGTCAAGCGGTACTTCAAGCCTGGACAGCTTTCAATATTGTATAAAGCTCAAGTCCGGTCCGGCATGGAATACTGCTGTCACCTTTGGGATGGCTCAGCCAAATACCAACTTGCCACACTCGACTCAGTAGAACGCAGAGCCAGGAGGCTGATTGGTGACGCCAAGCTGGTTGCCAAGCTACATAGCCGGGCCCACCGCCGCAAAGTTGCATGTCTGTCGGTCTTCTACAGACTGTACTTCGGAGAGTGTGCGCAAGAGCTCCACGAGCTTATTCCACCATCTCCCTTCTTCCATCGAGAGACTAGGCGTACTGCAGGTTATCACCCATACCTTGTCGATGTTCCACACATTCGTACGAAGCGTTTTGCTAAGACTTTCATTATTCGTACAGCCAAGGAGTGGAACACCCTGCCTGCGTCGGTTTTCCCGAGTTCATATAACCCCAATCTATTTAAGTCGCGAGTAAATAGGCTTCTTCTGGGTAAGCTCGTTCCATCGTCGACCTCATCTCTGCCCTTAGGGCAAGATTGAGGTCAAGAGTAAGCCCATACTAAATAAAAAAAAAAAAAAAGAGTGTCCATATAGTTTCTTGTCCATTGATCTGCTTTTTGGAATAAGCAAACTACAGTACTTACACAAGTTAGTATGCCTTGCGACTTTGACTGTGAGCTTCAGTTTTTATGCCTGTAGTAGTCTAACTGAAAAGATGTTTTGAGTTTGATACAGGGTGGCTGGGACGTCGACGCACAAATGGTTACCACGTATTCAGAACATGATTACATATTTCAAAAGTTTATTATAAAAACTATGCGGTTATAATGTATGAAACATGTTTGATAAACTTACTGATGTTTTTTAACCGATACTGTTTGTGCCTCGACATCCCTTTCATTCTGTATAATTTGACGAAGTGTATCACGTGTGTGTGTATGTATGTACATACTTGTTTCAGGCCACAAGACAATGTCCGCAAGAAGACGAAGAAGACATAAGTGATTGGTGCCTATAAAGCACTGAAATGTAAAGTAACACTCCGACACCAACTGGTTCTGGTTTAAAGTTAAGCAATTAAGAAGAAGCTAAGCTGCGAGAGATTGCATCAGACGAACTTCTTGTTTTCCCTACTGAAAACTATCTTCATTACACTAGATCCGTGTATCTGCTATCTAAATCGTACAGAAACATTGTTTTGCGACCACACTCGCGCACATACCCTGTTACCCGAACTAGATTTCATCGTATATGGCAAAACAGTTGGCTCAGCTCCAATCGCTTCCTTTACCGTTTTAAAATTGTTTATTCCCAGAAAATAAAACCAATTGTTAGTTGTTTTTGTATTTATTATAGGTTATTCACACAAACACACGAACTGTCATACATCTCTATAAATAGTTACCCTAACTAACCTATTTGTTAATTTTATACAAAGCTTAGGTTTTAAATACCAGTTTCGTACATACAGTAGTTACTAAGATTAATCTTAAATACAAACATATTCTACGATGTTAAACTACAGTCACTTTGGTGTTATCAGTGGCCTTAATGTCGGCAAAGAACAATGAACAATATTGGTTTAAACGAAAACTTAACATAAAATTAACAAACACAGCCATGATCAATAAATTAACAATAATATCACAATATAAACTTAACAACAAATCAACGCTTAAAACTATGTAACATTAACGATAATTGGTCAACAAAATTATACCAAAAGGTAAAAACAATAAGTGCGTAATGACAATTTTATCCCCGTTGGAAGCTTTTATTCTCAATCACTTTGGGAACTATTGGTGGACAGGTTTTAATTTGATAATAAATTTAATAACACATTTATCTGCAGTGCTAGGTAACAAGAGGCTTAATAACAATATTGTGTGTAGGAAGTAATGAGGCTTTTACCAGAACAAAACATGATTAAGGGGACAAAACAGTCATTAGGCTGGTAACACTCAACAACGTCTATCATGATTGCAACTCATGGGATAACAGGGCCATTTTACTGTACAATATAACTGCATAATTACGTCTTCAAATATTATTATCATAATAATATTTAGACATTAATAACAGACAGTTTAAAAATGGAGAAAGTTACAATGCAACAATTAGAGCATTCAAATAGGGTTCCGACGCGTTGCAGTCAAAACACTATTAGAAGGCAAATTACACATAAATGAAACAATATCAGGCACATTACGGTAATAAGGCACAATGTGATTGTTTCAAGAAAATAACAACAAAGAACAGGAAGGACAGAAAATTGTAGGAAGGAGGTGAATTGGAATTTTAAAAAGACAGGATCGAGAGAAACGGTAGAAAGGAGGTGAATTGCAATTTAAAGAACAGAAACGAGAGAAGACGGTAGAAAGGAGGTGAATTGGACTTTAAAGATGAATAAGAAAACCAAACATTGACATGTCGGAAAAGGAAAGGTTAGGGCGAGATTCGAAGTACAATCTATCTACAGTTATTTTCACATCTGATAGTAGCAACCAAACTGAAAACTTTTCGAAATGAGAATACAGATCATTACGATGTTGACGGTGGTGATAAATCAAAAGCAAAATAACTGTCAAAGGATACAAAAAAGCAAGAAATAATAAAACAAAAACTCAACTTGGAATTAACAGTCAAATCAACAAGAAATGTCAAGAACGATGAGAACCAAACAAAAACTCAACAAACTATAGGTAGTCATGGATGATCAGTGATGGTATAGAACATTTTAGTCCTAGTACTTGAAGTTTGAAACAACTAGGACGGTATAATAGGTGTTAACTTGTGGACTTCTTGTTGGTAAAGTCAAAGATTTTGCTAATAAACATAAGACAAGAAAACTTTTCAGGGAATTGTCAAAAGCAGCTATTTTGTTGGGAACTTAGTCGACTCTAAAGTTATCCAAAAAGTATTTTTGGCTCTAAGTGGATGCTATGTGGAAAGTAGAAAAAATACTTTAGAACAAAAAACCATAAATCAGTTTAAAATTAGTAATTTGATAACTGCAAACAAAACATTTGACTGACAACTTTAAACGAAGTGATAATGGAAGATTTGAGGTGCTTTAAGTGGACTGATAACCAATAACAAAACAAAAACTTAACTTGAATACAACAGTCAAATCAACGAATTAGCTCAAACATAAAAAAAAACATAATAAAAGAGTTAAACGATGAAAAAAGAGCTTTGGCTAAAGATGGAAGGGATCCCAAAAGGAATTTGAACGTAAATAACCAGAAAGTTGAGTGGACTTGTAGATACAACGATGGTTTTGGCAAAGCGAGCCAAGATGGTCATCATCTGCCTAGCCTTTTCCCAACTATGTTGGGGTCGGCTTCCAGTCTAACCGGATGCAGCTGAATATCAGTATTTTACATGGAGCGACTGCCTATCTGACCTCCACAACCCAGTTTATACTGGGTAATACGATACCCTTTGGTAAGACTGGTTGTCAGATTTCCAGGTCACTGACTACCTGTAACGACTGCCAAAGATCTATATATGACAGCCGGGACCAACAGCGAGCCAAGATGGTAAAAACAAAAAAAAGAATCAAGATGACTATTTCGATCTAAGTTAACAGAAAGTTAAGGACAAAATAAAAACTTAACTTGAATGTAACAGTCAAATTAATCTACTAATGCGCTCAAACATAAAAAATCCTTAATAAAAAAGTTAAACGATGAAAAAAGATCTAAGGCTAAAGATCGAAGGACTCTCAAGTGGAATTTGAACGTAAATAATTAAAAAGTTGAGTAGACCTGTAGATACGATGGTTTTGATAAAGCGAGCCAAGATGGTAAAATAAAAAAAAGCTAATACACTTACGGAATATGAAATAATCATGAAGGTGCTTAAGAATCAAGACGGCTATTACGATTTTAAGTTAACAGGAAGTTAAGGACAAAATAAAAACTTAACTTGAATGCAACAGTCAAATTAATCTACTAATGCGCTCAAACATAAAAAATCCTTAATAAAAAAGTTAAACGATGAAAAAAGATCTAAGGCTAAAGATCGAAGGACTCTCAAGTGGAATTTGAACGTAAATAACTAAAAAGTTGAGTAGACCTGTAGATACGATGGTTTTGATAAAGCGAGCCAAGATGGTAAAATAAAAAAAAGCTAATACACTTACGGAATATGAAATAATCATGAAGGTGCATAGGAATCAAGACGGCTATTACGATTTTAAGTTAACAGGAAGTTAAGAACAAAACAAAAACTTAACTTGAATACAACAGTCAAAGTAATGCGCTAAAACGTAAAAAAAAAAAACTTAATAAAAAGAATGGCTAAAGATCGAAGGACTTTCAAGTGGAATTTGAACCAAAAAGTTGAGTGGACCCATAGATACAACGATGATTTTGATAAAGTGAGTCAAGATGGTAGAAACAAAAACCGAACTTAAAAACAAAACATAGTAAAGAAAGAAAAAACAGAATAATCATGATGGTACTCGAGAGTCAAGATGGCTATTTTGATTTAAAGTTAACAGAAAGTTAAAAATAAAACAAAAACATAACTTGCAAATTAACAGTCAAATCAACGATAGTCCTACGTTTTAACAAAAACTTAACAAAGCTGATTAAAGAAATTAATACATAGTTTGAAATTGAGAAAGTGTTTGGTCCCGAAGTGAATATAACCATCTTCAAATCAAAAAGGATTTTTTTTTAAACTGGCAACAATGAAGTTATGGAAGATTGGTGATTGGTGATTTATGTGAAATACTATTATTATAGCAATAATGAAAATGATAAAAACAAACAAACTTAACGAAAGTAACAGCCAAATCAACAATTAAGAAGTTTTAACAAATAAATTTAACTAATTGAGGAGTCGTTTGAGCCTTATGGACTTTTTGAGAATGATTTTATCGAAAAAGTAAATGATAGCCAAAAACAAAACAAAAACTTAAACAATCAACGATAACGATATGGTAACTAAAACGTCCAGTACTAAACAAAAATTCAACAAATCTTACAATTAATTTGAACTTAACAAATTGAAACGGTTTTATGTCCATACTTTAACAAAACAAAAAATAAATCGTTTGAGTCAAAACTTAATTGAATTGGCAATTTTCGAATTATCCAAAAAATATCGAAAGTGCTTAGGGCTTTCTATTGAAAAAAAAAAACAAAAAATCAACAGCATCCAAACAAAAACTTAACTTGATAAATTGAATCAAAATAACATTAACAAATAACGGGATCATTTTGACTTGAACTGAACTAAAAAAATTAAATGGTTTTTGTTCATGATTTATCAAAACAGTTCAATCATTTTAAACACAAATTTTTATTTTTAAATCATCCAAAATTTTTCAAAAGTATTTGATGCGTTATTGAAAAGAAACAAACAAAAATCAACAGTTACCAAACAAAAACTTAACTAGACACAGTGAAAGATTAACAAGTAACGATATTCCAGGCCAGCTGGTTCGTTTTCAATTTAAACAAAAACTCAACAAATTATAACAAAAACATGAACACTAAATTTTTAAGCATGTATCCTAGTTTCATCGTTGATAATATTGAAAGAAAAACTAAAGAACTTTAGAAGGACCTACGTATGCTCAGATGGTGAGTGCAATTTGTATTTCAGTTGTCAAATGTTCGCAAAACACACGAGTACGTGATGCAAGTAATATTAAAAATAACAGCTGCATGTGTACCGAATTTTAATCTAGAGCCGAAATTAACAGAAAACAACTATTTTAGTAGAATATATAAACAGAAGTAACAACAGCAAAAACATGTCCAAAACGTGAACAATTGGAACGGGTGCAAACAAAACAGGAAACGTAACAAGTTTTGACAACAACACCGATCATTAAGGCACTTCTGGTTCTACGTGAACCACAATGCTCTTTACTTTGCTGGAAGTACTTATCTAACGTCTATCCTAACCTAACTTATTGAAAAGACTCATGGAGACCTAAGGTCTTCATGGAGTTTAAGCTAAACATTTTAAGACACACGATGAAGATATTACCTTGAAGGTAATCACTTACTACCCTAAGTCACACGAAAGCCTTAAGTTCTAAGTAATCCTATCCTATCTTTGGGGAATCTAGAAACTAAGATTTGTATTCACCTCAAGTGGCTCCTTTGGTTTGTTTGATAAACATAGTTGATGCTGCTGACAGCCAATGTTAACAAAGAGTTGCTCTTCAGTTTGGTAACGGCATTTGGTAACGTTCACCATTTCCGAATTTTAAATCTCTCCTTCCTTCCTCAATCTATTTCCTTTAGTCCACATCTGCAACAATAAAAGAAAAGAATAAGTTAAAGATGAAATATACAAAAACAAAAATCAGATGACAGAATTCTGAAAATAATATTGTAGACCAACCCTGCAACGAAAATACACAACACTAAAAGTAAAACAATTTGTATCAAGAAACTTACTTTTAAACTACTCCGAACTTCAATTTTGAAGACTTCTCTCATTATTCACAGTTTCACCGTTAATTTAACAGTAAATTAACACAACTTATTTTGAACTTTTAATTGACAAAGTGATAACTTTAGCGGCAAGTTGTTTGTCGAGCACCACCGGGGGCGCCGTGGCGATCCCCCGGAGCTGTGCACTGTAGCGCTTTCTGTTCGAGTGTGATTCAAATGGCGGAATTTTGGCCCTTATAAGGGATTCCCAAAATCCCTCCCCAAGTGACCGTGGGAGCGCGAGCGCACGTGGGCTCCTTGCGTAAGCGCACACAATGGCTCCCTGTTCTTTGTACGCATTGATTTCGTCCCCTCGAACGTCTTACCTTCTATCTGTTACCTGTACTTTAGGGGAGAAATCCTGCCCGGTGGGAACTCGCGTTATCGTAACTGAATTTGAATTATTGTAGACGATAATCACACGATTTTATAAGAGGGTTGGCTTATACTTTCACACGGTTCAGACTATTGTTATGCAAAATAGTTCTAGAATTAACGGTCTTTGCATCAGAATTTGCCGTTACTTTGTGTAGGTAATAATCTTCCCTAATACTAATTAAGGTAACAGTAATTACCATACATATAATGCCACCCTGTTGATGCAGGCTGCGCACTTGCAATATTCAGAGCTAATCGACAAAGTTCAGGTCTCTACCTACCATGTTAGTGCTAGTGCTGTACAACACCCGCTTCAGCAATATTGCTTAGATCGCGATACGTAGCATCGAAGCTCTTCTCTATATAAATATTTTCAAATACTGAGAACACCTCAGCAGTTTGTTGTTTTAGTTATATTTTGCTTCTGCAAAACAGTTGCAATAAGTTTTTCCAGTGAATAATTAATATTATACCTCCATTAGTCTACTTTCCGCCATGAAAAAGGAAACACAATTAGGTTAAAGTTAAAGACATATTTTCCATAAACAAAGAGCTATTTTCCCGAAAGCTCCTACTTTCGCATTGTGTCTAGGTACGGCTATCGCAAGCTTAGCATAGTATGAAACATTTCCATACAAAGTTTGTCAACTGCGGCAACGGTGCTCAAAAACAGTTGTGTATTTCAGCACAGTTTTTTTAACTAGCATCGAAATCAAATCTTAAATACTCGGATTCGGAACCAACGACTACGCCTACATTATAATTACGAGCAAGAGAAAGCCTACAAAAATCTAATGGGGTGTTAACAAGAGAGGTGAAACTTTAGACTGCGTACGCGACTCAGTACTTGGTAGTCATTAATTTGCAGACTGGCACAAAGCTTAGCGGGCCTCGCTCTACGATTGACTCGCCCCAAGTGTTTTGCTGCCGAACAAAAGATCTTTTCAGCGATACCGGAGAACGTGCTTTGCTTAATATAATGAGGCCTTTATTTTATTAGGTAAAAGAGGGTGGGTAATGCAATGATTCTTTGACTTTAACTTGTACAGACCAACTTAAAAATACTTGGCTTTTGTACGGAAATAACTGCAGTATTTGCGTTGGCTGTTCCGCTTGTTGGACATAAAACTTTGTAATGAACTCTTTGGAGACCATGAATCACTCCAAAACATTTATGTTACTGAAGAGATTCAATATTTATATCAAGAATTTTTGTTTAGTCCGTGATTAAATTAATTTGAGTGTCGCTGTAAGACTTTAATCTGGTCCAATACAGACTCGACACTAAACTTAGAAAAAGTCCCGTCTAAGTAGATGGGTCTGTAACGTAAATATCTTTTGAAAAGTATTTGGGATCGACAGTTTGGAGATCGTTTATTTTGTTATTTAATGTTATATCTCGACATTGCCCAAAAACTTCTAAACGGACTTCGTAACTTGTAAGCTCATGGCCCTGACTGGCTTAGAGGGGGAGCTATTTCTTCTAGGGAGGTATTTCATTCAGAAGTTAGTAATACATACTCAGGTTTATTATGTGGGAAAATGGTTATATTTGTAAATCAATAGAGTCTCATATTTATACATTGTTTAGAGAGTTAAAAGTGGTTTGTCCTAATCTTTTTATGTGGGTCCCATACAATTATGAAATAGGTCTTTCATTCAAGTCGACAGCTGTTTCGCGAGAAATCACTCTCGATTTTTTCCAAGCGTATAGGTAGATACTAGTGCTCATGACTGTGCATGCATTCAAACACCGTAGTCCAAAGTATTGCAGTTTCCATCACGATTACCCTTTGACTAAAGAAAATGACTATCCCCTCACCCCCGATCCATTTCACTTTATATCTATTAAAGGTGGATAGGATACAAATCGATATCCTTGCGGAAGCGACCAGGTGCACGTTATCCACCGGCAATACCGTGAAGCTTTCTCGCACTTGCACAAATACAAACACGTCACTACGATAACGCATGTTACATGGTACTGTCGAACAAGGAATGAAGTATATAGCAAGCTAACTTACTTGTACTTTTATGATTACAAAAATACATCTACTGCCGCACTCAGAGACGTTTAATGATTACTTAAACCGTCACTTAGTAGGTACCTAAAGATTTTGGATGTCAAATCTTTACTAAGTTATACGGCTTAAGTAATTATTAAATATCAGAGACAGTTATACCCGTATTTATAAACAAGTAATTACTATTACTTGAGTAAATGTCATTGTTTAAGATACGATTTTTTCTCTGTAGTTTAGTAATTCCTTAATGTTAGAACTATCAAACGCTAGAATTCTTAGTTTTGCTTTCATTGACGGTTCTAACTTCGTTTTAATTCTTGCCCATTGCATAAAAATATTTGCATAAGTAATTACTTAAGTCCAAGTAATTACTTTGACTTGACTATAAATACGGGGGTTAGAGACTGATGTCAAACGACACAACGTTTGACATCAGTCGCTTAATGCCAAACGCTTTATAAAACAAAATTGGAATCAATATTGTCAGTGTACTAGAATTATAAAGATTTCAGCGTATATACCAAATAGCTTGTTCGACTGTACTTGCCGTAATAACCGATATAATGCCGATTGTAACACAAATTTCACAAATGTTACGTTTAGATGTCAGATTTGAACTATTTGGGAATAAAATCGCTGGTATGTTGCTGGTCCAAATGAAGCCGTGTATGTCGAGCTTGTTCGCAACGCTATTTCAGGCTCGGATTTGCTTTCAGTTGAATATATGTATCGCTTTGTTTGAAACTGAGAATCATAGAAATGGAAGTGTAGGTTACATAGGAGTATAATATTAAATTGTTTTCTAAATTAAAAAAATAAATGCATTATGCTGTGGAAAGGACTTACCCACACAAAACGTCAAAAAAGCTTTCTCAAGATGTGAGGCTTCATCTTCACTCAGAGTCAGAGTGCATATAATTATTTGCACATTTCTTTTCAAGCAAAATTAAATATTTTAAATCAGTTTCAATCTATATTTTTTCAGTATTCATTTGCACACAACACAAACTACAAGGATTGTACGAAACTGAACACTAAATATTAATGTTCTTTTGCCAACCGACGTTGATATTAAATAATGAGTGTTAAGCTTTTTATCAATCGACGCAGGTGGAAAAGCTCTGTTACGAAAAACCTCATTGCAATGCGTATGTGATAGGTATATTGGACAATATTTGCAGCTTTCATCGAATAGGCATGAAGACTTTCATGGCCCTTGAGCTTTACCAAGTTTTTAATCGGTTACTGGAAAGGCTTTAACATTTTTCAAAGATTGAGAAAATAGGTACACGAATTTTCCAATATTTGCAGTAGGTAAGTAGGTATGTTGTTGGCGAAGCAGGAAGCGGCTACTCATCTCTTGAGAATTCCTTTGTTGCCTTTTACGATGTTTACCGAGATGAAGCATGTTTTCTTTAATCAATAGATACCTTGATCAACATTAAGGAATGTGTTTAAAATCAGATAGAAATGATGCGATTCGATGTACTTAAATACTAAAAAAGGGAATTATCTTTGTAGAGACAGATTAATGTCGATCCTTTTATTCCAACATTTTCCCGGTCCCTGACCAAGATCCGCTTTGCTGAAAGGTACAAACTTTTACTCAAAACCCGCCGTGAAAATGTGACCCAGTATAAATTTTCCCTTATTTGTCTGCGGGCGAACATGTCCTCTCTTCCCCGAACCAATCGAACTGTGGCTATGCACTCGGTGTATGCTGTGTGCCGTCTATTTGCAATGTTTCCGACCAACGTCTATTGGGAATTATTTTCCTAGCATTCCGTGTGCCGGTACCCTAACGGCTATACCTATCTATATACGTCCAGTATTCAATACTTCCTATCGGTTGGACAGTGACGGTAAATATACAAGACTTGGCAATACTTAATTTTCTGTTATGTTCATCTTGGGAGTCGTTAAACAAACTTCCAAAACGTTTTTTTATGTTAAAGGAGTTTTAAGTGTAAAAAAGTCTAATTTTACGCGAAGCTTCACCTTTATTTTCTAGAAAAACGGACGCTGTGGAAAATGTACACAGTTTCCTCATGAATTAACATTAATAATAAGAAGACCGGTCGTCCAGTTGGGTTTTGCGATCTTTTGTAGATGACCTTCCCCCTACAGGTTAAACAGTACTTTAAAAAGCTTACATCTAAAGAAAGACTCTTTTTAAGCACAAATTTGTTCTCATTGCGAGATGAGAACCAACATCAACCCTTCTTCCCAACAAAGTTGCTTTACATACCAATTTATTGAAGTCAAAAGGAGTGGCCTTTGTCCAGTCGTTGCATATGTTTTAGCTATAAATGCGCATGTAAGGTCCAGTTACAGAAGGCGGACGTGCACCCCAAGGGAAATGCACGTGGGCTACAAAGACAATGAGTTCCAACTCGGGCTCAATTTGTAATACCTTCGTGCATTTATTATTCCTCTTGTTTACCGTCTTTTGTGAACGTGATTTTTGTTTAGCTAGCACTACTGTAAGGGTGAGCGTTACGTTTCCGTATTTACAGTGTTATATCTTACTTGGTCGTGGAAAGACGTTATATTTACATGCAGATTAAAACTGAAATTATATTTCTGAGGGTGAGATTAATTTAAGACCAATACTAATTTCCTTCCTTCCGTTTCCTTGCGTGATCGAATCAGAAATTAACGACGTAGCCCGAAGAATGGCCAGACTAAAATGACAATGGGCAGGGCACATTGCTCGCCGAATGTATGGCCGATGGGGCCGAAAAGTTCTGGAGTGGCGACCGCGAACGTTGATGTTGCGGTGGAAGACCGGACTAGGTGGACCGATGGCCTGGTGAAAGTTACGGGGATCCGCTGGATGTGAGACGCACGGGACCGGTCTATGTGGCGACACTTCGGGGAGGCCTATGTCCAGCAGTGGACGTCTTTCTGCTAAAATGATGAATACTAATTTCAGTAATCATTATCAACATGTACCTAATGACTGTGCAATTAGGTACCTACGCAACGTTTTAAATAAAGCTTAATTCTTGAAAATTTTCTCAGTCGCCTAATCCCTTAACTCTTCAAAATTACCAAGGTCTCATAAACCTAAAGGGAAACCAAACTTACTTAGTTAGTTTAGCTCCCTAATAATCCACTGTTAGCAGTCATTAATATTAAATCGTTAAGATTACTTCCAAAACTTGTTACTATTAATAGTAATTACGTCTTAGAATACATTTACGATTAATTAACAATTACGGCTTACGTTAATCTTATTGCAATTAATGTATATGCTAATAGTTTTGATACTTATTGGTTTGTATCGTTAGAATGTCGTTATCTGTAAAGTCTTTAACAGGAGAATGTTAATTGGGAACCCAAGTATCAGGAAAACCCCATGTAGTTTCTTGTTTTGTTCTAATGTTTGTTGAAATATTCCAGTTTTTAATCACTAACAATTACTAATGTTTGTTAACCCTTATGTGAGTGACAAATAAAACACCTTTTATCAGAGTGACGAGGCACCCGGGTACCTTCATACAGTTAAGACGTAATGTTAACAACCAAGGTATGTTTTAACGTTACCCACACTTTGAATATTATTATTTTAGTTAACCTAAACAATTTATGATCTGGTGGTGATTAAATCTGGGGAGTGGTGGAGTGTGGTACATGGTTATCGGCGCGCAAGAAACACTAAATCCATTCAATGCATCGGGATTTATATTGTCTGTATACTTTGTTCGTATAGTGCGTATTTACTTCTATTTTGTGAGATAATATGTTTTTCATTATGAAATAGCTGATGCCCACGGCTTCACCCGCGTGGATATCGGTTATGTCGACTAAAAGTAATCATGAATTTTTGGATCCCGTTCTAAAAACCTTCCTCCTTCCATCCATTGGTGAAATGAGCATGAAAATCGGTGCAGTAGTTTTCGAGTATATCGCGAACTGACAAACAAACAGACAGACGGCGCGGAGGACTTGGTTTTATAATATGTAGTGATAAAACCAAAAGTAGACTGGACAATATGGATAAGCTGATAGCAGAATATACCGTCAAACGCAGAACGAATCGGTAGCCTTTAGCACTTTTTTAAAATAGGTATCATTGACATTGCAGTTTTGGCAGCATAATATTATATCATTTACTTACATGGTACATAACCCACAACTTGTGTCGAGTGACATACATAGAAAGTTTTTGAAATCATTGGTCTACAACTGTGTGGTAAAAACATAGAAGAAAGATAAAAAAATTGCATTCTGACATCAAAATTACATGTGAGCTTGGCCAAGAACCAAGGCCTTCGATTCCTTCTGGATCTACCACTTCTATAAGTCAGACTAGACGAGATTCTACAGGGCGTGTTGCAGTCGTCGGAAGTTGCTACATAATATGCAGAGAACTCAAACGCAAGCAAAGAAAAACACGAAAAGCTAGCACTAACTGCAGAAAACCAGTTTGTGATGAACATGCAATTACAACAAAAGTTCTGCATAAACAAAGAATTTTTAATTTTTATAGAAATAAAACATCTCAAATATTTATTATTTCATTTTAGTACGAAAATATAAATAATTATTTAAATTTTCTTTTAAGATACAAGGAGGTACCCGGGTACCTTGTCACTCTATTGTGAGTTTTAAATATGTTTTGGTTTCTACAAAACACTGTAAATAGTTGACTGGGTCAAAACATTAAAAATATATAATTTATAAATAGTTAGGAGCTCTCAGGAAGTCACAGCCACCTACAGAGCGTGAAACATACTTTTTGGTAAATTTGAAAATGCTAAAGGTACCCGGGTACCTCGTCACTCACATAAGGGTTAATTATATTGTGTATCAGTCAATATCTGGAAGCAGTCTAAGTGTGTTCTTTAATGGAGTAAACTATAAAATTAACCAAACCTACCTAAACTTCTGGACAACAGAGCCAGGAAATCAATATTCATATTTAAGTCAGCTGCTGCTGTCTAGTGACTCAAAAGATGCGGAAGACGAAGACAAAGTAGATGTATGAAGCTTATTACTAAAGGATATGTTACAAGCAACATATCGGTTTTACGTCGCATTAGAAAATAAGGAACAGAGTATCGTATCTTCTTTAAATAAATAAATATATCATGCCTAAATTGGCAAAACAGAGCACTTACAGAATTATTTATACAATATAAAAATATCGAACAAAATAGAGGACAAATTATACGGAATAAAGTACAAAATAAATAAAATGTGCTACGTAGTCACGTGATATTTTATAGTCAGCACGTAAATTCTACAATTTTTCGTCGACTAAGAAAAGTTTTACTGTTGGGAAAAGATTCTAAAGCAAAGTGATACAAATGTGTGTCTGTGTATTTTAGAATGATACATATGTGCTAAACATAAAATTAAATTCAGGAATTTTCCCTGTGTCGTATGTTATCAAAAATGAGCTCTTTCCTTTAGTTTCCCTTAGGTATATCATTACTTTTCAAAATGTGACCCTTATTAACGATAAAGTCACGATTCACGATCCTTTGAAAGGGTTGTAGGGCACGTTAAGACCAATTAAAAAAAACACAAAATTGAACATTATAATGAACATTGGTAGGTCACTAGTAGGTACAACTTATAGAAAATGCAAGTCTAAAAACACCAATATGTTAAGAGTGTTTTATAAGATATTTTGTCCGGGAAATTCGATTGGAACTTTGAAATAAGACTTATTCCGTAAAAATAGTTAGTTAAGTTATCTGTGGAAGCTTGTAGCAATTTAGATATATATATGATTGTTATAATTATAGTTATTAGTCTGTAAACTTTCCTAAAAAAAAAAAAAAAAAAATAGGTTCCAAAATACTACTTTACATAAGCATATGTATTGTAAGTACGACTAATTAGGTACGTAAATTAGTGATCGGGACTGTACTTTCTTTGTCTAAGGTTAAAGACATCCTGAAATACTGTAACTACTTAGCTAAACCGTAGTAGTATCTATGTAAGATACTATTCATTAATTAAAAACTCATAATTAGCTTTGAACAAACGAACAATCTATTGAAACGTTAAGTATCTTTGTTATCATTTCATCTTTCAAATTGCTCTACGAGTTCAAGATCATAATATAATATAATATTTCATGATCGTATATCTTACAAAGTTTTATGTAAGAGATTGGTAGGATTTATCTAAGACGGGGACACGGGAAGTTCGGGAATGGTGGCAGCCGATTATCATAACCCGCTTCACCGCCAAATCCTTTCCGAAAACAGATCCCGGTGTATGGCGGGAATAATAAAATTCACAATTGATTAATGCGAATCTTTTTATATTTCTTTCTTTTATATTTGAAGACAGTTTTATATTCGATGAATAGAAAGTTGTTATTAAGTTCGTTTAAGAAAAGTTTCACACTAGCACAATCTTAACAAAGGGAAGTTGCCCTGATTGAATACGTAACTTTAGGTGCTGAAGCGAACCCGTGCAAGCAGCGTGGCGCACTTCCCAATGAGTTTTGTTTAATACATCTCCTCACAAGGCGGAGCGCCTCTCCTCAATTATTTACGCACACACTCGCTTTCTGGCCCCCGTTCTTTTCATATGGGACAAAAGCGGATTCAGGTCGTGGCAACAACGGAAAGATTGCAAAGGACATACCTATGTAGAGTATAGGCAAGGATGTGAGGTGAGCTTTAAGCTTTTAATATTAAGCGCCCAGAACGCGGCCGGGCCAACTTTATTACGAGATGCCGTCACATACAAAGGACTAAATACACGTATAAAGTTATTACAGCACGACTCCATCCCACTCTTAGCATTCTTCAATGTTACGAGGTGTTTTTGTTTTACACTCGTGCAAGTGTTCCGGAAATAAAAGAATTGGTTCAAATACGTTCGTTTTATTCGTGCGTAAACACACCTTCGTGCTAAGCGCGACGGCAAATTTTCTATAGAATAAACAAAAACCAAAATAGTCTGTGCTTTGGGCATAAACTGCGTAGTCCCGTTTAACATAACTTTGAACATAGAAATGAAAGTAGTTAGGGTCCGAATCAAAATGAGTTTAAGACTAAATTAAGCTGGGTACATATTATAACTCAACAAAAGCACAGCTGTGTCCACGAGAATAACAAAAGTCATTCAGTTCAAGCAGGTGTGCCAAAACTAACCCCGAACACATACATTACGAACAGCAAGATCTCAACAAAAGCAACAATTGATTGACATGATTTGATGGACTGCACAAGACTTTACAAGGAAGTCATTCCACCGTCGATGTGGAGGACCAGTAAACGGGTTTCTTTTATCACCGAACTCCCATGTAAAACTGTTTATGTGAATAAAAAAAGTCGGTACGTCGCACTCGCCCCTGCTTGATATATACGCTGCAGAATAACCCCGGAGTCCTTTTCAAATTCGCCCTTATTCTGCGCGCCCGATTGAACGTAGGTTTTTTATAGCGCGGATACAGTAATCTAGTTCAGGTGTGCTCTCGAAAAATCCTCTCGGATCTGAGGTCGCATACGTTTCCCGATTTTATTGCATATTGAGACGTACTCTTCAGATATCCCCATAGCCCCGTGTTATATAGAGGTCGGTGGCCGTTAAACTATTTGATACGAAATTTTGGGGCACGCCATCCATTATCACACGCGAATAAGCGCGAGATGTTTTAGGAGACAGAAGTGTCGTAATAGAAATACTTATTTATTAGACATTTTTGTGTAAAAAAGGTCGCTCCTGAAAATTATCATGCGTAACCTAAGAAAAAGCTACTCGAGCTTTTATTTAAGTTTATTACGATCTCGTTAAGTTTTATTTTTTGTAACATAAAGTAAAGATGGGAAGTTGAATGTAAGTCGTTCCGAGAAGTGCTTCAATAAGTAGGTTCTGATATAATAAATTATTGTAAGTATAGTAGGTACATAAATAGGCAGACAAACATTTATCGCATTAAATAAATAAAATTCGTTATAACTATTCGAGATTTATTTTCTGAGAACACGGAAAACGAACGTAGTGGGCATTAGTTCAAGTAGGTACTTACTAAATATTGAATAAGTAATATGTTCTTGAAATAGTATCAACAAAAAAACAGCATTGAATAAAATAAACACACCACTTTCACAAACCATCTTATTAGGTATTGCAATGCAAACCTGCCATTTATACGGAAATACAAATTACATTTACACAAAGCACGCAGTTATTATAATAGAATTTATTCCAGTTTAAGTTTCATTTCTCACGGCACAATTAAAACATAAATCTGCGGCGACAAAGCCAAAGTGCAGCTAAATGTTTTCATTAGTTTCTCTCGTACTTTTGAATCTACTTTACCGATGGTCGGTCGGGCCCTTAACGAAGGAGTTCGTAGTCGTGCTAATATCGTGGGAACTACAGCGAAGGCGCAAGGTGTATCCAAAATATGCTTTTGATTCAACCACCTGGCAACGATCCGAATAAAATTGCACGATTTCGGCGCTGCATTTTGAGCAAAAACGATTCTTTTTCTACTTTAACGTACCATACGCAGTGGCGATGTATCACGACGGACAGTCTTGGTTTAAAAATCTTTTTTTTTTAATTAGGTCCCTTATTTAAAAAGCTCCCATTCATAATCGCAGCATTTGTTTGTAGTTCCTTTTACCGTCTACCTTATTCCAAATTAGAATTTCCTATCGACAAACAGATCACAAGTTCAAACGTTACATAATTAATATCCCATTGTATTCATAGACACTTTTTTGAACTATTTCACATTGATTTAAAATTCTAACATAAGAATTTCTAATGTGAATTATCATAATAAATAGGTGTCTGTAGGACAGTTCAGTATTGAAATCGAATTCGTCGTCATCTCGAGATCGTTATTGTAAAAGCATTATCTCGGATCGAGAGTTCGGGGTTGGAATATAAATGTTGGGGATCGCGACGGGCGTTTTAAGCAATATGTCAGTCGGGAATGGTCGAGGTGTCTGTCATCCGGTCCTTCACTGCAACTACTTCCCGGGATCTCCGCGGGATGATTGACAATCCTGCTGATACCCACGTCATAGCGATCCCTTGCCGTAAAGTGTGACGAATGCTCGGCTACTTGAATTAGATACTGATAGTATCATTACTTGCAAACCGACGGCTCATGACGGACAGATTTATCTAAGTATTAATACAAAAAAGGATTTTTGCAGAGAAGCGTCACCTGCCGCAAATGTTCCCAGTAACTATATTTTCGTGTTGGTATCACTTGGTGTAACATTAAAGCCCTTCTTAATGAGCTTTATTTTTGCAATACAACGTCAATAAAAATATTAATCAAATGTCAATGCATAGAGTGGACGCGTGCCGCCCGCATACCCACAGCATTTGTCACTGATATCAAAGTTCTGCCGAAATATTCACACGTTTTTTAATTCATAAACATCGATCCGAAGTTTACTATTGTGTGAATATTATATCATTGTGTAATATCTTCTACTATTGTTTATAAAATAAGCCCCGTATAGAATAGCCAACAACAATTATCACAAAATACAACGGCTACATTCCAAGGTTTAATTGCAGCAAACCAGAACACGAACAGTTCTAGGTAAGGTGCAACAAACGCTAACCCATTTATTATTCAATTTAGATCTGTCTTGTTAGGTTTCAGGCGGCATGTTACAGCTTGCTACGGCGGTGCTACGTTGCTACGATGCTACGAGGTGCTACACAGCTTTGATTTTAGGAAGTGTAGTCGAGCCGCGAGATAGGATGACGTTACCCGACATGTCACATGTACCATCGCATGTCACATGCGGGTGGCGCGCGTGCCAAACCACTTTCGTTAATCGTTTCCCAACATAATTGCTCCCCTATCACTTTATAATATACGAATGTTTTGAAACTCACACGAACAGAATGAAAGTTCGCGACTTTGGATCAAGACGAGTTTGTTTAATTTAATAATTTACTAGCTGAACCCGCGCATGCGTTGCAATGCGTTTTTCCTACCTACCTATCTACTACCCTACCTACTACCCTACCTACCTACTACCCTACCTACCTGCCTGCTACCCTACCTACTACCCTACCTACCTACCTACTACCCTACTTAAAAAAAAAATATATATATATATATAGATGTGTAAGTAATGTGAAAGAAAATCACAGAATGTCATTGGTAGCTATCTAATTAGCTAATTTATTATAAACTAGCTTTTGTTTGCGAATTGCGGCTTCGCTCCCGTATGTGTGGAAAACGTTTTAAATGTACTTTGCCAATAACATTCGTGGATAGTGTAGTTTGTCGTTAGTGACCGAATTTTCTAAATCGGATTTGTAGATTCGAAGATTTACGCCCTTCATACAAATTTACAAACAAATACCTCTTTTATAATATTTTTAGTAATTACAATTAGTATAGATACAATCATCTAATCTAAGTACATAACAAAACTCCTTTTTTAGATATAGGTATAGATCTCTTAATAAAATTATGTCCATTATACTGGTTACCGATTTGTATAAGTAGATATACAGTTTCTCTTACAAAAGATAACTAAGCTGTGCCCTGGTGGGAACCGTTTAAATGACCTTTCGCACCAAGACCTCTATGAAAAGAAGACCGGTATAACGTATTCAAACTTTACATGTATCTCACTGCTAGTACAACGACAGTTGAGAAAAAATAAAAGAAACCGCCACACAAACGCAAAAGACGTTATCCCATGATCACCCCAACCCTTCGCACGTTAAATATATACGGAGACTCCTTAGGTACGCCTCGGTATCTGCGAGGTCATCCTTGAGATCACAACCGTTAAATAAATCCGGCTAATCGCTGCAGCACGGGATCCTCTCGCATTGTCCAGACGTTGAATGCCTTCATTGTCTACGGAAGGTGCCGAACTCCCGGTATCATAACGTCGTAACCGCTACAACGAGAGCAAACATTTTTTATTCAAAAGCTAGGGGACAAAGAATGGAATTTTAAAGGATCCGTACAAGAAAAGCTTGCACAAAACATACCAAGGTAGACAAGATTGATGTAACGGTCGGTGGCAAGTTTGCGCACGTGCTTGGGCCGGCTGCGACTCGTCTGGGTTCTAACATAAAAAATATTGGACCAAACGTAAAGAATACGGCTATGGGTTCTTTGTATAATATCGGCACTGATAACACTGATAAAAAATAAGGTTCGACCGACGGCACCGGCGCAGGGTTTGAGAATTAGGCACACAGGAAGTTGTTCCGTATAAAATGTAGAGTTCACGACAGAAATGGTTTTAAACTCTTTGGTTTTAAAGTAGAGTAGTTTGAAAAAAATATACTTTTATTGGGTGCAAAAATATAATGTTGCCGTTGAAATCAAACCCCGATGTATACTAAATTCATTCATGTAAACACCGTTTTATTTGATCATGCCTAAGTATGTAGGGTGCCTATAGATACCGTAATACAAATATGTAAGTGGGTACACTTATTATTTTATTTTAGTACATCACAACACAATAGGTTACTCAAACAAGCTATCACAAAACCTAATGTAACGTTCTCATAAAAATCAAAACAAGCATTTCTCTTACTGCATCGTAAGCGAAACCATGTGCTTGCGACAGTACACTACGTCGAAAGTTATTGTATATTTTTTATAGAGCCAGTAAAGTCGGTTTGCTCAGTAGATGGCTCAATGATAAAGACAGTTGGAAAGGTCTGATTTCTTTGTCGGAAAGACTACACGACATTGACAATATTTGGAGCGGAAGATTTTGTGATTTATGTTTTTGTTCGCTTATAAAATAAATATGCTTTAGAACCGTCGACGGAGTCGTAGATTTGGCAATTGCGTCGGAAATAGTCAAGCGACAGGGAACGTTTTTTGTACGTGTCGCACATAAATCTAGATGCTTGTTCTATGAGAACTGAATCTAAAGCTTTTATCTAACGTAGTTTGTGTCTTTGTTCAGTGGTTAGAGTTTTAGTTTGCTTTGAGAATTACTAATTAAATCTTTTGTTTCTTTTTCGTTTGTGTCGGCGGAACGCTAAGCCGGTCATTGTTGCTTAGGTAGGTAGGTACTTACCTAGGAACTTTATATAGGTAATTGATTTCATCACCACTTACACACAAAAAATCGACAAGCCTTACAACTGAAACTCGAAAGACATAAATTTGCCATTCACATAGATTTATAGAACCACCGCTGCACCGTCCGCGTCGTCGGCTTCAAGTCCGGATACCACTATCTTACCCTATCTGACCTACACAACCCAGTTAAAACTCGGGTTATTACCCGAGTACTAATTGGGTTGTCATTGACCTTGGTAAGACTGCTTGTCAGGCTTTCGGGCCACTGACTACCTGTAAATTGTAATGTAAGACTGCCCGCACATCTACAAAATTGACCGCCGCCGCGACCAACGGCCTAACGTGCTTTCTGAGCTGAGGCACAGGAAACTCGGTATGTAAACGTTGACATAGACAAACACGGCTTAACTTAAAGATAGATCCGAGCGGCTGTTATCATTTAGCCATGAGCTCCTCGTCTAGTGCCCAGCCCAGTGAGAACATAGAAAAGAATAGGAATGTGTAGATTACAGATTTGCTACTATGTCACGATATCGAGTTAGGAATAAAAGCCTACGACATTTTAATGTAGCATACTAAGCTTACCAACAAATACCTCAAATGTAGGTACAGGTGTATTTAAGCCCCATAAAACAGTTGCTAAAACAAGTAACTAGCTACGTTAGTACATAAGACAAATATTACTTTTTGGATCACAAGTTAAAATTTAAAAAAAAATCGGGCGGGAAAATTTAAAAATATTATCTATCATCCTTCTACTTATAGTGCGTCAT
The DNA here is from genome assembly GCA_949775195.1 of Diarsia dahlii. Lineage (NCBI taxonomy): Eukaryota > Metazoa > Arthropoda > Insecta > Lepidoptera > Noctuidae > Diarsia > Diarsia dahlii. The sequence continues at coordinate 10,688,676 of OX459198.1, forward strand.
GGTTCTGTTGGTGCGTGGCTATAGTCGGAACTAAGTGTCGCGACTTTTTCATGCAAAGAAATCGCAAGGATGAGTGTTTGACGTCACACGAAAGTGTTGCCAAAATTAGCACTTGACAAACTGTCGTTATCTCTCATCTCTTATGCAGGGACTCATCATCATCATCATCATCATCATCATCTTCCTACCCTTGTCTCATCCTACATGAGGTCGGCTGTAGACGTTTTCCTCTTTCATTCTCTAAAGCCGAGTCCCGAGTACGGCCTCGCGAAACTTTGTTTTTTTATGCAACGCGACTCAGGCCTCGCTCTCGTTCACACTCGAGGCTCGGCTGCGGGGCTCAGCCTCACGGAGCCTCGCGACCCTAGTGAGGACGCGGCTTTACGCAGCAACTACTTAAAAAATAACTTTTTTTTCGTATAATTATTGTGAGTCGATATCACAGATATTTTTCAATTACAATTATTTCTTTAGTTCCTGTGCGGTGAGGTGCGTTGCGGCACCGCACCGTGGCGCACCTTTGGTGAGACACCGCACGCGTGACACGTAATAGTGATTTGTATGTAGGATACCGTTGCAGCACCGCTCGGGCGCCGCAACACACTGTTACCGCATCGTGTGGCCTCACTCTAAATGGCAGGAAAGAAGTAGCTAGGGTGCTGGCGAGTATTTAAGTATATGATTTCCTCGTACTTCATTTGATAGGCATTCAAGTTCGGATCAATACGACAAAATTTTCATAAGTAACTAAGGTCGTAAGTATGTTGCTGCGTTTTTTAAGTACAGGGTGGGTCATTCAAAAAGCCAAAAGAACTGAACGCGACCACCACAGACTATACGGCACCCTTTCACGAAATTGCGATGAAATTCTGTGATGACATTCTCGATTCTCATTGATGGCAGGAAAAGAGATATCTAAAGCCGCGTCCCCATTACGAGACCCGGTGTTTTGGACCGCGCGGTTCAGCCTCGCGCAACCCGTCGCCGTCGGTTGCCGGTCTACCTCAAAGAAACCGCGCGGCCCTAGTGGGGGCTAGTAGTGAGCTTATGAGATGACGAGGATGTATGGAAGAAGATGACATGCAGCGCACACTCTTAATAAATCAACCCTTCATATGCGAGTCCGACTCGCACTTGACCAGTTTTAATAAACGACTCTTGAAGTCACAGCTCGCGTTGAGAAGACTTTTGATAATTTTAACCGACTTCCAAAAATGAGGAGGTTCTCTATTGTGTGGATGTAGGTACTTTTTTTTTATTAATTTATTTGATTTCTGATTGTTTTTACCTTTCTTTTAGATTGTATTGTAGAACACAATGTTTGTATTTTCCTATGTTGACATAGTATCTAAGCCAAATAAAATGGGAGAGGGCGCTGACTCCTGATATACAGGTGCATCTAGGTTTAGGAGTCAGAGGCTTCAAAAAAATTCTGGAAACTATTATGTCATTAAAGAATTATTATTAAATATTATTTTATAATTTCTAAGACTGCTGATAATGAAGTTCTAAACGGTTATTCTTCTAATTGTATTCAGGGCAATCATAATTATTTACAACAACAAACAATTATAATAACTTAAAGTATGACGAATTGAATCGATTATCATACCGAGAACTACAAAGATGACTATTGGGTTAACTGTGATCATTCATATATAAGTTAAAAATATTTATGAAAGTCAAGTTAGAATTTGGTGGGTAGATACAGAATTTCTAGTTTTCACTCTCGATTCACCGTCATAATTAAGTGAACAGTGAAGTATATAATTTGTACGTATTGGTTTCACTGTATCTATTTATTAGTTTCACTGTACTAAAATGTAAGTCTCAAAATTTTGTATTTCTGACCAGCCATACCTAATATCTCATTCATTCGGTACCTATTCTGATTCAAAGACAAAGACGGCATTTATTCGATTGGAACTGGATTTTTTAAGATACCTAGCTACGATTTCACACACGATGATTACACATGCGATTTAATAAGTAATAATAATTGTAAGTTTACTATTACATAAATACTAAAACAGAACTATTCTTTTTCAGAGTTCGAAAATGACAAGAAAACAAAAAAAAACTAAGAACAAGAAACTTGCAAATAGATTTAAAAGACAATGCCAAGTTTCCGATGAGCCAGGTCCTGCTCCACCGCGTGCACCGGTAGCGCTAGCGCCAGATAACATTATTTTAGATGATGATATTAACCCCGAACTACTCGCGAAATGGCCAAAACTTAAATTGAAAGTTCCACCTATTTTCTTACATAAACCAGTAGACTTTAGACTACATGTCAAAAAAGTATTAAATATGGGAATTCAATTTTATCAACCACACCTTGGTAAAAACTATACTAAAATAACTTGCCAAAGCAACAATGATCACAAACACATGATAAAATATTTGGAAAAAAAACAATTGCCTTTTCACACTTTTGGAAGTCCCTCAAAGAAGAAAATGAAAGTGGTTATAAGAGGATTACCATTAGAAACAGATTTAAATGAAATCAAAGAGGTTTTGAAATCAGTTTCTATCCCTGTAATACGAGTGCATAAAATGCGTACTAGAGAAGAGAGGAAGGACAATACCATGCTAGTGCTTGCTGTAGTACCTTTTGATGAAGAAGGAAAAGCTATTTTAAAAGTAACGCAGATATTGGGACATAATGTTAAGTTGGAGGCTCCTCTTACTAAACCAAAACAATGTTATCGCTGTCAAAAGTGGGGTCACGCACAGCGTCACTGCCACGGTAACATCAGGTGTGTCAAATGTGCTGGAGACCATTTGACCAAAAAGTGTGAGGAGGTTTTGGACGATGAACTGCTAAAATGTGCTAACTGTAGTGGTGTTCACACTGCCAATTATAAACAGTGTATTTTCGCCCCTGGATCTGAACAATATAAAATGATGCAAAATATCAAATTCAAAGTACCTTGCTATAAACCAATTCAGCTAGTAACCATGGAGAATTATGAAAAGTTGTATAAAAATATTGATTATAACAAGAAACCTTCCAAAACTGATAAACCATCTGTGACAACTACCTAAAAAATGCAAACCTACTCTTGAAACAAATTGTGATATTTTTTTCTCGCTTTTTGTTTTATATTTTTGTGCTAGACTAGGATTATTTGAGAAACCATTGTATCTTTGTAAGTCTTTTATTAGTTTTATATACTTATGTTTTTTGTTATTCTGTAAATTCATGTTTGGAGATTCCTATACACGATGCTAGTGATAGATGACTATTTTGTTTTAAATACTTGTTTGTAAGTGACAACAAATTAAAATAAAGTTTGTTTACAAAATCTTTGTATATTTCTTCACTTAAAAATATTATTGCATTGCTCCTTATATTTGAAGTACTTACAGCTAAATTAGCCTAAACACGTCTGTCTATATTTACATCCTTATTATTCGATTAATACTTATTATTTTACATTATAAATTATTTTTCTGGTCACGAACTTTTGATGCTCTGCTTAACGGTGGTATTTAAAGCTGCCTCATTCTTAGTTTCATCAATTGGAGTTACTAGAACCTGTAAATAAAAAATGAATCAATGAGTCTATTGCTATTTAATCTACAGTCATGCTGTGGTCATGGAAGTCATTGCAATTAAAATAGTAAATATTTTAATGTTATAGAAAAGATGAAGGTTTATAACATATTTTCATTGGCGAAAGTCGCCCCATTAGCAGATTGAAATAAAATTTTAATATACCAAAAATACGTATACATTTTTGACTATTTATCGTTGTTTATAAAAATTTCGAAAGCCATGAGGTAGTGTGTTTATATAAATATCGTCTTAATTTTAAAAAGCATTCATATTTTAAAATCTTTTTAGGTATGTGTCAGATCAAATGGCTGGATGTCATACTCATAATCGAAAAGAATGAAAAAGAAACCTTATTAACCGACTTCCATAAAGTAAGAGTTTCCCTTTAGATCATCTACATTATATTTCCTTACCTGTAGCTTGATGTTGGTGACAGGCGTCCTTGTTCTGTCCAGCTCATTGAGAACTCTGTCTAAGGTTTCGATCAGCCGATCTGCGTCTTGTGTAGAGAAAACCATGGGTGGTTTAAACTTCAGCACGTTACTATCAGGTCCATCGCGACTAATGAGAATCTTCTCCTCCCTCATCCTGTAAATATGCAAAATAGAATTCATTAAGTACACATCGACCCTAAATTCTCTCTCTCCTCTCCCTTACTCATTATTTTTCGACAAAGGAAAGGTTTGTAAGGTTCTTAACAGGGCCCCTACAATGTAGCTGACATCTCTTTGAGGCGCGCGTGGAACACGAATGCGCCGTCGACATAAGATGGACGGACGAAAGGAAAGGAACACGGGTGGATTTTAGTCAGTAGCAGTCTGACACACCAGAGCCACCAGCCCAGAGCGGGAGGAGTCATTTGATGATATCCCACCCTCCAAAAAAGGTTCTTTGCAGGTGGCGTTCTACACTTTCTGTCTAAATTTTGTACCATTTCTTTCTAATTATCACCAGTATGTATATAGAAAATATATTCTTAGTACTCACCTATTAACGATATGCTTAGCTTCCGCTGTAGCTGGGGTCCTAGTATCCCTGTCAGTCACCAGTTCTACTCCTACAAACAGTCCTCTCCCTCGAACGTCGCCAATCAAGCTGTGCCTATGCTTCAACTGTTGACAACGATTCAGCAGATGGTTGCCGACACGGTTCGCTCGCTCCATCAGACGCTCTTCTTCGATCACGTCAAGGACTGCGTTTGCGATTGCGCAGGAGACAGGATTGCCTCCATACTGTAAAAAGAAAATAATTGGTTTAAAAACATGGATTAGACCTAGAATATCATTGGATTAGACATTGGGAGAGGAAGTTTCTTTATGTACTTAATTTGAAATTTACGAAGTACCAGGGTCACCGACATAGCTCTCAGAATATACGTAAGTTGAAGTGGCAATGGGCAGGCCACATCGCTCGAAGAACCGACAACCGATGGGGAAGAAAGGTTCTCGAGTGGCGACCGCGAACCGAAAGACGCAGCGTTAGTAGGCCTCCCCACCAGGTGGACCGAAGGGTACTCCCTTACTTCTCCTAAAATTGTTTGTCCGAAAATCATTATCCATAACACGTTTGCCATAAACTTCATTAACCATAATGTTCAAATTGCCGAAATTTTGTTTTATCTTTAGTTCTAAAAGTATTCTGTCATAATATCGATTACTATAATAATTGAATGTCCTAATTTTACATGACCTAAATTAATATGTCCTAACTATTGCTTTACCTAATGTGTATTATTCCGAATGTTCGTTTATAATAAATTTTATAGGCCTAAAAAAAATTCGAAGTGTCTAGTGGTCCGATTAGCGGATGAATAAAATTAATTAGTCGTCCGATTAGCCGGATGAATAACCAAAATTATAGGCTGTTGCTAGTCGTCCGCTAAGTGGATGAATCACCGTCTCGCGACAGTATCCTTTATGGGCGGCATGGGCACCGGGCCGTAGGCCGACGAAGGAGGCCGGCGGAGGCCCGGCACTTCGGGGACAGAAGATATTAGTGTTATTTAATATGCGAGCGAAGCGAGCGCGCGTCATGGAGTACAATGCGTTGCATGTATGAGTGACGTGACCAAAAGCTTTGTTATACTTTGTTCTAATAATATTATTATGATAAATAAACATTATGTTATTTTAATTTAGGACTTACAACTTTTATGGAAAACGATTTTATGTCTTTCGTATATTATTGATTGTAATATTTATGACAAATGGATTTAGAACATTTTATATTTAGGGATTTCAATTTTATGGCATGTGATATTATGTGATATTTAGTTCGGGTAAGTTATCATTCGGACAAATGATGATTAGGACAAAAAAGTTATGGCATTTTAAATTATGGATAAAAAAGTTAGGTGACACAATAGAGAACCATTTATGACAAATGGATTTAGGACATATTATATTTAGGGATTTCAATTTTATGGCATGTGATATTATGTGATATTTAGTTCGGGTAAGTTATCATTCGGACAAATGATGATTAGGACAAAAAAGTTATGGCATTTTAAATTATGGATAAAAAAGTTAGGTGACACAATAGAGAACCGGACCGAAGACATCGTGAGAATGGCGGGCAACCGGTGGATGCAAACGGCAGATAGCCGTTCGTTATGGCGTTCGATGAGGGAGGCCTTTGTCCAGCAGTGGACATCTTATGGCTGATGATGATGATACCTAATTTGACATTGTGAGGCACTTTTCAAAATAGAGAACTCTGTATTTCGGGCACAGGGTTTCATCACATTACAGATAACGTCGATATGTGTATTGTTAAGTAGGTACCTATGTACTTACCTACCTTCATAGTTATCTACAAGCAAAGCTGAGATAGGTCACTTTGAATACGTAACTAGCAGATAGGGGATATAAATAAACCTGTAACTATATCATATTATCAACTTGTTTTGCCAAACATTTAGCGGATAGATATGAAAAATAGGTGTTGCATCACACAATTAGCGCAGATACGATGCTCTGTTTCAAACATCTCGTTTATTATTAACATCTAATGGTAATATCACGATTCTACGTAGTTCTGTTATGTTTTTCTTGGAAAATTCTATGAAAAACAAATTAAATAATCTTTCAATGCGGGATCCTGATCCACTTTAGTTATTATTATTAAAACGTAGGTGACCTTTTGAAACGTTAAGGTAATAGGATATTTACCGTATTGAAGTATTCCACTCCAGTATCAGCGAAGCTCTTCGCAATTTCAGGGGTTGTAATAACAGCGGCTACAGGATGCCCATTGCCCATCGGTTTGCCCATTGTCACGATATCGGGCACAACGTCTTGGGTCTCAAATGCCCACATGTGGGTGCCCACACGGCCGAATCCAACTTGGACTTCATCAGCGATGCACACACCATCAGCTTCGCGAATGTGTCTGAAATATTGTTTAGGATTTAGAAAATTTGTATCTAAATTAAGTAATGAAACTCCCCTACTTGTGTATCTCTCTGGAATACTTACATAGGTACTTATTTGCAAAATCGTTACGGAAGTGATTACCGTTGCCACTTTCAAAACAAAGTTTTAAAATATGCTAAGAACAATCAATATTTTCCATAGCCTCATATTTATCAGAGTGCAATTGTGTAAATTGTCTCTAGGTATTAGCTAGACAAACGTAGTGCTTGTAAATAGAGTACAAGGCCAATTGAGAAACAATTATTAAGATCTAATTTTAACTGCAATCTATTTTGTTTATAGTATGGTCTCGTTTCGCGTATCTATTTGCGAACTAACCTAGATTATATCAGTTTTTTTTATCTACAATGACTAGCCATTTAGTTTAAATTAAAAAATAGACAAGAAGATAAGGTTACTAAGTAGATTCTTCGCAATACTTACTGGAAAACTCTTTTAAGGTATCCGTCGGGTGGAATGATTTGACCACCGCAACTTTGGAGGCTTTCCGCAATAAATGCGCAAACACCGCCATTTCTGCGTTTGGCCTCTTTGCAGATCTTGCCAATCTCATCGGCGTACAGTTCCCCTAACTCTTCTTCATTTTGAGAGTCATTGGGGTATACGTACTTTCCTCTATATATATCGGGAACTGGTGCCTAGATGAAGTAATTAAATACGATTAGGCAATTTAATCACTTGCTTTAATGCTGTAAGTATTCAATTATGAATTGAAATGGGAAGCAGCAGTTATCTCTTTGCTGAAGTGCACGAATGAAATTAGGTGGGAATAATTATTAGCAGACAGTGGTGTTTATTAATAATTAAATATTTCTACAATTAAATAATTATGTTGGTAATAATTTAATTTCTTTATTTTGCCTCTAATTTAATTGTCAACAATTTAATCGGTCATAATTATCATTGTAGTCAGTTTAAGAAAAACATCGCTCAGTTATGAATCACTTTAGTATAATTATCTTTAGGTTACGAGATAAAGAGATTATTTTTATCGTCTCTAATAACTATCAGTATTATTACGTAAGAACGTCCAAATATAACTTAGAGATAAGAATAAAGATAATGCGTGTCCTATAAACTAATGCAACTACGAGATCGTGTGCAACCCAGTCAATATGTGTAACTTACCACATGAACCCACTCTGGCTTCTCTGGCCCTCCGGGTAGGTTAAATTTGTAGGGAGACACATCAATCATAGACGTAAGATGGCCATGATACGCGCTGTAACAAACAGGCGCTAGTAGCACCCTAATAACACTTCGACTAGCTCGAAGTAACGACAAAAGAACGAAAGGGACATCTATGTTGAGCGTTTGATAGCCTCGGTGGGCCAAATGATTTTTTAAATTCTTTTAACTTATCAAGCATTTATCAATGAACATTAGAATGGTCTTATGTGTGGCAGTATTCAGTGCAATAAAGGCTAGTTTCACTCTCATATAATTTAAAGGATAGATAGTGCTCACTTCATCACCGTTCGGTGACGTGATCACTATCTTCTTCTTCGTGCAAATACCGTGCCTACAGATTAATACCACCGACTGCAGAGTGATCCTTTCCCTCATTCACTGAATAATGTACAAAAAAAAAGGTCTTCTAAAGTCCCAAGCTAAATGCCGATAAGTTCAAACTTACATTCAAGTCCCGATTAACCCTAGCAAGAGATATCCCCGAATGTTAAAATAGTAGGTATTGTTTTGGAAAAGAAAAAATACTCACTGGTCTAAGGTAATGACATCCTTGTTCTTGGTGTGAATCCTGGCAAGCCTCAAGGCAAGATCGTTAGCCTCCGAGCCGGAGTTAACGAAGAAACAAACCGACAAAGGTTCTGGCAAAGTTTTGACCAGCCTTTCGGCAAGGATAACGAGCTCGTCATGAAGATAACGATTGTTAGTCGAAATTAATGACATTTGGTTTCTGCCAGCTTCCACCACATGTGGGTGACAATGGCCAACTGCAAAATAAAAATATATGTTAGCAGTGTCGTAAAATATCAACAAGAATTGCCTATTCATTACAGTGTTTTGTTCAGTCACTTAGAGTAATGTAAAAAAATATCGCAACTGTTAGAATCAACATAGTCCATCAATATTAAACGAGACAAATATTTTGAATCGAACAATAATAGAATTATTAAAGATAGAAAACAGTAGCCCTTATAGCTTCTGGACAGAGTTAAAAGTTGTTAGTTGAGGGGTCGCCTAGGGTTATCGTTTATTATATCAACCCCTTGATAATTAAACTACTAACTAAAATCTGGTTTGGATTGGTTTTAAGTGGCTTTAATAATAATACATATCACGCAAAAAGATAACAAGAATATTTTACCGTGTGCAACATTGTTGATGCAATCGAGATATCTTTCGCCCGTCTCATCATACATGTACTGGGCGACACCTCGTACAATTTTTAAGGGAGACGAACGGAAGAATAATTGGCACGCCTCACTGGAACAAAAATTAAGTTATTAAATGATTTAATTAATTACGCAAAATAAGATAATAAAAAAACAAGGAAAAAGAAACATGGAAATTTGAGGCCAAAAGTAACTTACCCAACATGTTTTTCTCGGAGCCTGATAGTTTCAGATTTGGGCATCGACTGTAGATAAGCCATTTTTATATTAAACCTGAAAAAAAGTCAGAATTGCAATACCAACAAGAAATATCCAACCAACATCTCGGGAGACGCGGTAAAGGTCAAAGTCCGTAAAATATATACAAAACCAGTAAAATAGATACAGACTATTCAAATATAAATAATCCACAAGTCTGTTTAATTAGTGATAACGTGGATTTTTATTATGTCACGATGAGTTACTAAGTACAAGTACCTCCTACCTACGCAAGCAAGTTCATTAGTATCGGGGCCAGAGGAAAAACGCTGAATTAATTTTGACATCATAAAATATTTTTTAATAAAATTATATAGTTTTGTATTATTGTAATTATCATCAATAGATAGTTTTTGTATTAAAACTGGTCGCAATTTATAATCCGTACTAAATAATACTAATCAATTCACGTGCTTTTTATGTATACGGAGACGCATCAAGCTATACATTTCCAGTAACAGTTGGCCTCGTTTTGTATGGATTTCCCGAACAATTAGACATCCGTATAAATTGGTTCTGTAGGTATAGTTTGATTGGTCGCCTCCTAATATTATTATATATATTAATTAAATATTAATTTTCCTGTCTACCCGGAAAATTACTTCAATATTAGTATCATGTGATGTTGATCACAATGTTTACCGAATGATGCCAATAATAATAATTATGTATTATAATATTATGGATCAGTAAACAGGATATCTGCTAAATCTAACACTGGAATCTAACTAATGCAAGAATTCATCCCAGAAGAAATGTAGCAAGGAATATCTACGGCACTTACAGCATTTCTTCTGAATTTAACCCCTCACGGTGCAAGTTCATAATGGATATTTTATTTTGTGCATTATGTATCGCTCATTATTAGGCACATGGCCAGTAGATCTCAATTGCTGTTCAAATTGTCGACACTGCAACAGATGCCACCAATTCTTTGGCAATCCGAATCATGATCGGCCTAATTACGACATGCCCTGGACATTTATTGATTTGGATATTAAAGATATCTAATAACCGACCCATTGTTAACCTTTTGACTGAATTTTCGCCAGTCTCAGCTGTAAATATTGATTAATTTTTTTCCCAAATAACACCGAACCGAAGTAACACAGGCGTTCGCAAAAAAATATGTAAGTATAGAAAAAGCTTTCTAAAGCTTAGGTAACTGATCAATTCAATAAAAAACAATAATGAATTGAACAGTTAAATAAAAATAATAAACTTACCGTTAAAAAAAAACTAAAATTAAAACTAATGAAAGGTGTGGTTAATGCTACGTTTGTTAGACAAACGTGACGCAACAAGCGCGGCGCGAGATCAATAAATGTTGAACTATTTCGATTGTATGTCGATTTTATAGAGGCAGGCGCGCACGCCCTCCGCGCAGCCAATGAAAATAATAGCGCTCGTATTATCAGTGCAGTAGCGTCGAGATAAGGATACATGATGACAAAAGTCACCGACCACGCGGCCAGCGTCACGCTGCCATAGGACGGGCGCATGAGCAGTTAAGGCGAAGACAACTGTGTCAACTTGCCATTCAAATAAATAACATTTTAAATGAGCAATATAAGACGACCAATACTTTAGTGGCACATAGGTAAGTTGTAAGAATCTCAGTGATTATAAAGGTGGCCTTACTCAGTTGGATGCCACGACACCCTAGGGGACTAGGGTATCAATAAGGATACGCCTCAGTCTTTGTGATGAGTCCGTAGAACGGTAGACTCGTAACATGCAAGTGCCTGAATGCACTGTCAAAATTAAATCTTTACCTATATTAATGAATAAAACTTAAGCTTCGTATTTAGTTATTCACAATTACGCTTAAAAGCTAGTAATTCACAATAACGATAACTACTAATTAACTAATTAGGAACTATCTTTGTTGCAAATATGTTAACATCGAAATATAGCACAATTAATTAATTTGATTAGGTTCCTATCATTTTCATTGTACCTACTTGATATCTATAACATGCAAGACTGCATACCTAATTATAATGTTCTTCTTAGCGTTGTCATTCTTTCAGTTTTCTTTTTCTGTAGGTAGCACATAAATATAGGTACCTACTACTGAACCTTCTACATAATATTATGTATCCAATTATGTGGGCACGGAATTGTTATGAAAATATTTGTACTGATAAGCTTAATTTACGCAAGCGATAGGTTAAATTAGGCACACTTTTATAGTTGAATAACTTAATTATCAAATATTTAATAAGCAATACAATTTTTTATAACTTTTATCATTGATCAAATAATATGCACTGCACGTAGAACGAATCTAAAAATATTTTTGATACGATCTTTATCATCTAAACTAATCTAAAGGAAAGGCAAATCAAAGTCAAACTACAGCGACCATTGTTTCCTTCGTTTGTAACTAACTCAAGGAAAGGCCAATCTGTCATAGCTTGCTGTGCTAGATCTTATATATATATATTTGCTGAAAATAAATCTAGGTAGATATCTAGGACATTACGCTTTTTTAGTTTTTACTCTAAAATTATTTCTCTTCCTTTTTTTCCTGACCTTACATGTATAAAAAAGATCAACACTGTAGATAGTGCACACACTGTAGCGACGGTATCGTTAAGTAATAGTAGTTAAACATTACTTAGCAAACACCTATATTCGTATGGAAAGGTTACCTTCGACGGGATTTTCCATTTACCACGTTAAACATCTTAAACAGCGTGTTGTTTTAATTTAAAATACGCACTTACACATTACGTGAACATCCGTTCGGAAATGAAAAGGTAAAATGGAATTTTAACGCTCAAAAACATTTAGGTTTCGCAGTTATTTTTGTTTTTCTGAAATTTTCGTTATTTATCGTTTATTTTCAATTATAATAATAGCCGCAAATACAATATTATGTTATGGTTTGGGTACGTAATACTTTTACCGAAGTTTAATGAAAAAAAGTGGAAAATTCTTATCGCTGATGATTTCCGCCGCTGCCAAAAAGTTAACAAAATAAATGTTGTTAATTTTTTCTAGCTATGAATATTTTCAATATTATGCATCTCTTTAAGAATATTATGACGAACATCCTAAGTAGGTACCTACGTTTATTTACGCAAATAACTTATTGAACTGATTCATTGAGATCAGTCAAGTCATTAGGACTTAATAGGGTCTTCAACGTACGAACGACCAAAGCATACTAATGGTGCATAAAACAAAATAGAATCTGCATTAGAACACCATAAAATAAATTGTTTGTAGCACTTAGGTACCTTCTTAATTTAAAGCATGTACTTTATTTATAATACTACAAGAACACTTAGGTATACATGCTGACTAATTATTCCGATGCTTCCCGGTGTCCACCACTGGTGGACAACTGGAAGTATCTAATTATTTGGACGATTGTTCACAACAGAGAGACATTATAAATAATAATAACTTCCCTAGGGTTTGATTATGTGCATCACCTTAAGTACATAATATGCTCATAACTGTTTAATTTATTTTTAATATAAGCGGCAATTAAATACAGTTTATTAATGGTAATACTCATGTTTACTACGGCTAATAGATATAATATGTAGAGCGATCAGTAAATACGTTCTACGTCAAATAAGATGGTAAATACCTTACCAGCACAAATAAACTAGTTAATTATACGTCAAATTATTTACATTACAGTTTATGAAAACACCTAATAATAGTACCTAACGATAATAATGGCAAGGACATTACACCACTAGAGTTGTATTCCTAACATACATGTTCTGTCTTTCATATTGAATTACTACATTTAATTTAAGGTGAGAATTATAACCAGGTAAGTAATTAAGAACAGTCAATATTAATGAGGTAGGTAGGTATACCAATTGTTCAGGAAACTGTAAACTTTACTGTAAATAAGAAGAAGAAGTTACTCCTGAAAATTGTTTTCTCTTGTGAAGTCTACTTTAAAGTAGTCTTTAGAAACTGTAGACGAAAAAACCCACCATAAGTAGGTTAAAATTTGATAAGTACTATATTATTAGGAATCAGAAGTGAAATAACGTTAACAAAATAAACAATGTTTAATATCTTTTAACTTACACTTTCACAAAAATTATAAAAATATCACGAGGAACATTTTAAACAATAATCAATTAGAAATAACATTAGCAAAATGGAATAATCATTACACGAGCAAAAACATAAACCAAAAATAGCTAAGTACACGATATTAGTCGGGTAGCAAATCCTTTCTGAGCGCCGTCCAAGCAAAAAGTGACCGTTGCAACGCCACGTGCTTCGTTTTATGAACTTCTGTCAGTTGCCGCACGATTACTTTGAGCCAACAATATAATATATTGTCAGAAATATCCATGTCATTATGGAGTAGGTAGGTTAGTTAGGTATTCGGTGCAGAATTCCACCGATCATATTTTCATGTATGTACCGTATACCAAAGTTAGTAGGTACGTTGAAATGAACGCCTTTCCAAATATTCCTTCTCCCTGTTTTGCCTAATATGATATGCGACTCACGCTGTTACGACGTTGAAAAATTTCTTAATATCGTACGCACACCCACCGTTATAATCTCCCGTGTTTATTAAACTATGCAAAAACATGCCTGTACCTAAGCTCAAGTCATTAAGTCGGAAATTGATAGTAAAATGGGGAACTTTTAATCCCTGTTTAAATAGACTATCATTCATCGCGCATAATATGCGTATCACGATAAACTGCTATTTTCTAGATATTACCTTCCTTGTCTGTACATGACTGTTTATCTAGTTATAATTACAGACCCATACAAACAACGATATTTTCTAAACATGGAAAACTTCTTCAGTCTATTTTTAACTTAACGTGGTGGTAAAACGCCCGGTGACCCTTTTGCAATTTACAGGTTACAGGTCATTGTTCGGTTGCATAAAATCTATCTCTTATCTTTTTGTTATGGAAAAAAGTTATGTTTGTTGGTTCATATGAGAAATCAATGAACTTTTATTCTGCAAACAGCATGTGTTTACAACATTAGATTAGCAATCAACTTTTATAGTAAGTAGGTACCACTTGTGTAAAGTCGTAATACTCGTATTAACACATGTAGATAAAAGTTGTCATGTTTTGCTGTCGTTCCTTACGCACGTGTGAATCACGCCTGCCGCAATAGATGCCATGCGTTCCACTGGCCGGCTCGCTGCTGACGATGACGCTGATCTTATCGGTGCTCCACCTTCTTACCACAATGTAATCGCTCGCTCAATTTTTAGTGTTCCGTGCTGAAATCATAAAAACTGCCTCATACACATTGAGGAAAATAAACTATGTAAATTGGCACACAACACTTACGCAATTCCTAGTTTTGATTATGGTTTTGTTACATTTCTGGTAGGTATTCAGCTGCTTTCGGTTAGGTTGGGTAGACCCAAACTTAGTTGAGAAAAGGGTAGCCTAATTACGATACGTTGACTACGCAGTTTCTCTCTAAATTAAAACTGAAACCATAAAGTCGCCAATTGAAATCAAATGTTTTGGTCAGCGTTAGTTTTGGCTAGCATCGGATATCTGGTAACGGTTTTAAAAAAACGGAAATAGATTTATTTTCTATTTATACTTCAAGTTTATATTTGGTCAAATTATGTGTAATCTTATCGTTCGACGTTCATCCATGGACGCTCGCTTAAATTAGTACCTAAGCCAATTAGTTTATCAAGTAGATACAGCCTTGTACCTATTAGGTAATTCTAATCCAAATCGCAGTTGATCGATTTTTATCTAAGATAGAATCTCTGACTGTCCCACCGCTTTTCCTACGGACACCATAGTCACGTTACCGATTTTCTACGTCGAAATATTTTTCATAAGTCAACATCAGACCGGTGATTCCCGATGTCCACCACTGGTGAACAGCGACACGATTAAAAAAATATTTATGCTAAGTATGGTACCTAATCACATACTCGATAACAGCTCTAACGATTTCGATGAAAGTTGCACTAAACGCCCCGTAAACCACGGGGGCGAAAAAATCATCTCGTCGGGTCTACCTTTTATAGTAGAATTTTTTATTTCCGAATTTTGTTTTGCATAGGTAGCAGTGGATGGCAGAAACTTCATTTCGCCGAAAATCATTTGGCGTACACTCATTTACCATAAATTCAAACACATAATTTTGCAAGTCAGAATCATCTTTAAGCATAAACTTCATTTCCAGAACCATCATTTCGCCGAAAATTCATAATCAGAATCGTCTTTTGGCACGCATTTCATTTCATACATAACATGCAGCAGGCATGACTTCTGTCACGGCTCCGGCGCTGCGGTGCTCCGGCGGTCCCACGCAAGCATATCGTCACAGATGGTTTTAACACACACCGCCGCAGCTTGGTGGCGTGTGCTCCTCAGCTTGCGGGCTGCCTCGCCACTACGCGCCTACGCGGGCTTAGATTACACTCTCGGGGTAGGGCAGAAGAGACTACGTGGAGTCGGTTTTGCAGCGATTCGTTTCTGTCACTAACTTTTGTAGCAAAAGGTATTGACTTTTAATTTTAAATTAGTTCAAAAATATTGTAAGTAATAGAATTGGCATTATACCTTACAAAAATCTACCAAATAAAATTCTGCCATCTTAAAAGTATGCCTTTGAAAATTCGGCCATTTAAACATTCGGCGAAACGGTAATTCTATTATAAATGTTTTGCTTTGCTTAAACACATTCGTTCAAAGAAGAATATGCCAAGTGTGTTATGCCAAATAAATTTCGGAGCATCAAGTTTCTGCCAGATAGATGGTACCCCATCTAGTCATTATAGGTCACATTATCTGGTCTATTTGTCTGGTCTCTTTCTTTAAAATTATTTCCCTTAGGTACTTTCCACTGGTGGAATGGTAAGTGACATGACTTAAAAATCATATCCGTTTGTCTTCGCTGGAGGAAAGCGAGACAATTTTAAACATGAGTAGGTATTCTCATTGTCCACTAGTGGTGAACGTCGACAATCTTCGCCTCAAGCTGAAGCGACGATCTCCGGAGGGTGGCTGGTTGCACTAGATGACAGTTAGCGAGTGAATTAACAGGGGACTGCTGTATGCTTCATAAGTTCATACCCAAGGCCAGCAAGACAGCAGTGAGTTAAGATTAGTCGATGAATGACACAGTAAAAATATGCTATTGCTCATTAAAAACAAAGCTCTCTTAATAAGCATTTGCAGCGCCAACGCTGGCATTACAATATCGTAATAAGAGAAGGCCAACTTCAACTACCTAAATGCATTTTTTTTTAAACGTTGCCCCACACTAGGAATTTCTTCTGTATCGTGTCGTGGGTGCGTTTACAAACATTTAAACTGACATACACAAATCAAACAACCAGACCCGAAACAACTATCTGTAGGCCATACAAATATTTGTTCCGTGCGGGGATCGAACCCGCGACACGCGGCGCAGCAGTCCAATCGCCCAGCCACTGCGCCATTTGCACCGTGCATTTTATTACATAGGCATTAAAACGTAAAACGAATTATTAAATTACATTGGTTGATAAAGTGAGCGGGTCAGAAAAACTGGCGGATTTATGCAAGAACCAGCGCCTGGTAAAACCAGAAGCTAGAGAGTTTAATTGGTGCTGCCCCAGAAATAGTTTCAACCAGATTTTTGTCATCAACTTAAAAAGGAACCCTGCCAATCGAGTTGGTACATACCTAGATAATCGTATGCCCGACATTCTATCGATCCGTGGCGTTATCGTAATATAAGCGCAAGCCTGAGGTTATTACCGAAGCTACAAAGATAGTCAGGTTCAGATACCTACTACAATAAATAGGAAACAAAATGATTAATAATTTTGATATCAGAGTAAGTAGGCCACTTCAAATGGAAAACCAATTAAATCCGATATTTATTAGTTCTCCCATATTCTGTCCGTGTTTATCGAACCTTGCAGTTGGCAGTGTAGGTTTTTTTTTAACTATAAATGTCAAGTAAGTTTGATCAGAAAGGAGATGGCGGGGCGAACGAGACAGGCAGTGCCGTAACTAGGGCGGTGCCAGGGTGCCCAGGCACAGGACGCAGAGCCTGGAGGGGCACAGAAATGACAGAAATAGACCAGAATTCCTTATTAAAAACTTTACCAAATATGTACTTACAGTTAAGTGTAATACAAACACTTGGTTTTTGGATATACGTAATACCTAATCATCATAGGTACACTTCACTGTCAGAACCAGGTATGATTAGTAAATTTTCAAGGGCATAGTTATCTCGCACCGGGCACATAAAAAGCCTACCTAGTTATGCCACTGGAGACAGATTCCGTCAAAACTGCAAGGACGTGCGGATTCACGAGAAATGGAAGGAGTGGAGGGAGGCCTTTGCCCAAGAGTTGGACAAAGCAGGCTAGAAAAAAAAGTATGTTTCATAATAGCAGCATTTTCGACTTCGCTTAGCGTGTTATATTATCGCCTATTTAGTAATTTGGTATGCTCCTTCACTACATCCAGCAATAACTTTTGTGCGAAGGTGTGATTACAAGGGACAACGTGTAAGAAACAGTTACCTATATCACCTATATGCATTTCCTACATACAACTTGACCGAATGTCCTTGCAACTCTGAAACGACATTGTAGGTCATAAGATCTATTTTAAGAATCTGCTGATAAATCGAAGATATCTTTGTAGATACATAGTTGTCCTTATCTGCAAAAAGACCACTTGCTACTCGACTAGGTATATAAAATAACGCATAACATCACGCATGTAATACCCGAAGGGTTAGGCACAGATGTACCTATTAGTACACCCACATTTATTTTACAATTCACACGCAAATTATGTTGTAAGTCCACTGATCCAAATCGTAGCTACTCGTAGCTATCACTCAAGAGAATCAATGTGACGACACCTGGGGGAGGCCTATGACCAGCAGTGGACGTCTTTTGGCTGAAATGATGACTCAAGAGAATGAAAAATTTTATTATACTTTGCCCGATCCACAAATCGTACCCAGGACTTCCTGCTCAGTAGTCACGCTTGCGACTACTAGACCAACTAGGCAGTCCAACACTACTAGGTAAGTATATAAAACCCGATTAAATCTGTCACTATCAAGTAGGTAGGTTACGTTTTGATATAATATTACTCGTATTTCAAAAGAATTAAAATAATGGGTGATTCAGTTATCGCAGATCAAGTACCTAATTAATAGCTGTTTAGCAATTGTTTCGGCAAGATAAGGTCACTAAACTTGTAGTTGAGAAACCCAGTATCTTATGATAAGGCAAGAATCGAATAGGGAACGCTTGTTACTAACCTGGGCCAATCGACTTATTTTTTTTACAACAAACAAAAATATATAACATATTTTTGATACAAGTTTGATCATTGTTTCTTGATTAACAAGATCAATGTTAGTCAACTTCATTCATTAATATGGACGGGCATAAAGGTTTTATGTACCTAAACAAAGCACACTAACTTCCGTATAAGTAGGTACTTCTTGTTTATCAGTTATGTATAACTGCACAATATTGCACATTCAAGGTTTTGACAAATAGGAAATACTTATGTGCACTAAGCGGTCGAGTAATTCTGATAGTGAACAGAACACTTGTAGGTACACTAACAATGGCCTTTGGTGGGAACTTCTAAGTAACATCAATAATAATTGTTAACGACTTGTTGCTTATGTAACTACCAAAACACCCTTGAAGAATTGAGGTTATAATTGAACTGTTATAACAGTAAAAATTTGTTTAAAAAATAAAGATGCTGGTGGAATAGGTACATAACCTTCTTCTTTTTAAGAAGTCGATTAAAAATAGCAAAATGGATTAAAATATTTGTACAAATAAAACACACGAGTCTTATTATAGATAAGTATATTGAATAATTAAATAATATTACTTCGAATATGCTGCCAAAAAAGACTTATAGTGTAATCGTAAAAGTAATAATAAAATGTTAAAGAGGTCAAAATATTTCGAGTTTGAGTAGAAATATACATTTTAAGTGGGATGATACTGCAAGGTACCAAATATCGAAAACTTTATTGGTTGACATGCAACCAGCAAACTTCAAAGCAGAACTTGTCATCACAAAGTGTTCAAACAACGTTTGTTTGCATGAGAAAATGACAACGTGAGAAAAAGTTGACACGGTCAAACCAGAAGTCGTGCAAAACAGTCTATCATTTTTACTAATTAATATTAACTATACTTTTATAATTACAACCATTTGCACAACGGAGCAAAATGTCTAGTGCTATATATTTAATAAATACTATATGTATGGGCACTTTCTATAATTATGCAGGATGTCTTAAAACAAAATGTTGAAAATAAGAAAATAAACTTCTAATAAAAAAACAGATAAAACGTACATACATAATAATAAATAACAGTTTTGTTTTTCGACATCCCGGGTTATATATTCAAGTCTCCACTTTCGACTATATCAGTGTTCTTGTCAGTCTTACGTCCTGCAAGTAAACATGGTGGACAGTTTGGAAACGATCGTGGCACAAAAATGAAACAGTTCGTTTGATATTTTCGCAAAAAATGCTATAATGTAACACGAGCTGAACAATATTTAACATGATACTTCGGTAATTGTTACGTTTGCTCTTCACTGTTTCTCCATAGATTGCACTCGAAAAGCGTAGACGCAAAATAAAGACGGTTATTCAGTGACAATAAAACTATGAGAATGATGTCACACTATTATAGATCACGTGTTGTTGATAAATAAAATTGCAACAACCGAATATGACTTTCATCACCATTCTTAAGATGAGTAGTCAAAATTATTTTAGTAAGTACTTTTAACCCGCCTTTGTTTTGCATGCCAACCAGGCCTTTGTTTTGCAACTACACTCTTCAAACAGTAAATATGCAATATGAACAATAAAAATATCATTATATAAATTTATTACGTACACTTATAAGGAGTCATTCGAACTCTGTAAATGGTTAAATACTTTAATAGGCGGAGACACCACACTTACAAAGTGCAATAATTAAACTACAAATCCAGATGTATAAAATAATTATGCATCTTTGATTTAGAACTAAACAAACTTGCTAGACTGTTATCCTCAATACTTCTAACTGACTTGTGATGTGACGTAGTTCGACAAGCATACACTGCCATGAGTATTAAAGAACAAAATTCAGTACAACTGGTGCAGCTAACGACCCATTGCCCACGATCCTGAACAATCAATATGCTCTAGAGTAGTGCCCTACTACTCTAAGGATGCAGACCAATACTGTGGACAAGACATACGATATCCTCTAGATCTAAATCATTACGGATACATTTTCTGTTCTATTAGATATAGGCACTGTTGGCTTTACGCCTTCTGCTGAACCGACAGACAAAACGACGAACATGACATTGTTCTTTTTCGAATCGATTTGATGTATGCCCAATCCACATTATGCCTATGACTTAGTAAGTTAATTTAACATTCGACGCTACAATACAATATAAATTGTGATTAAATTAAATTATGCTGGTTCAGTAACTTGTATATCATTGTTCTGACGTAGTGCTAGTACATGTTCCAAAGTGAATTACGACTGAACTGATATGTGATAACTGCAAATCAATGGGATACCGCAACACATATGGAACACCTCGCACACTTGCCTGACACGGGGCGAATTCAATCTATGAACATGCATTAAATGACTAATTAAAATATGCTCCGACCTAACATCCTATATTTACGAACCTAACGATATAATATTTAATCTTTTTTTCTATTTAAATACGCTTTATAGTGTAAAAATAGTTCTTTTGAGACAAAAATGTCAAAGTGCTCCTTAATGCCAACTGCGAAAGAAAGATATTTTTTGAATAATGCATACCAGGAAATGTTAATAATGCGCGACGAGCAGTACACGATGATATAATTAATTTGTTTATATTCAAATATAACTATTTACGTAATCATTTAATTAATTTCTTAATAGGAAGATGTCATGAAAGAAAGACTATAGCATTACAGAATTGCAAATTAATTTATGGACGGCAAATATCTATGACGACTAATGTCTTTACATTTATCTACAATTTTCTTGTGTATGCGTTGAAAGAATAGTATTTCGTGACGTGCCCTAAAGCTTCACATCACGGTGTTAGCTAAACTTAAACTCAGAATCCTAGACACAAGTTTTGGAAACCAACTCAATATTCAACATACAAAAGAACGTTCAAATTAAATTGCAAGCAATATAATTAGGAACATTTTGTCGCAAGAATCAAATTAGGCTATATAACGCCAACTTAGATATTTAAATAAGTAGCAACGAACGTAACATATCTAAGATTCTGAATTATTCAAGTTCAGAAACTCTGTGTAACTTAATCGAAAAGTAATCAGAAATAGTTAGGTACAATGCAATGAAATTAAAGTAGGTATTATAAGACTATTTCACGATCTTATGAAGAGATCACTTTGAGGCGTTTTAACCTAATGACTTTAGATAAACCCTTGCTAGATTTGTTTGTCTGATTAACGAGGTAGTCAAAATAAATAAAATGTATCGAAATAATTTGATATAATTGGACGCGATTGGGAGAGATACTGCAAAGATACCCACATGGTAAAATAATATTGCGATCGTTATTATCATTTCTTGAACAGTTTATTTTAAGATATTCCGTACCACTGTTTTAGAGCTCCAATCTTTGCAGGTTCTTCTGGGTAAGCTCGTTCCATCGTCGACCTCATCTCTGCCCTTAGGGCAATATTGAGGTCAAGAGTAAGCCCATATTAAATAAAAAAAAAAAAAAAAAAGGTCATTCCTTAGAATCTAATCATGTATGTATACGTCTAACACAAAATAAGACTGACTGTACGAAATGCTATTCCCTAACAATCACACAAACAAGATCGGAAACTCAAAGTGCATTATTAACGAGTTGGTAAGAGCAAAACTTTGTGCAGGAGATAATTCTAACCATGAATACCAAACTGAGAATACTCTATTCAGGAAATACTATACAACCATTCTTCCGATAGTTACTATGAACGACATTTTAAAATCATAAACCTTAGCTTTGATCCAAATTTTTCCGACCTTCAATTTATACTAACTAGCATTCTAAAAATTTACTATCTACTGAATGCTAAAACATCCACACTTAATGAATGCACGTAAACATCTAATTTTATAAAGATATTGAACTAAACCTAGTTGATGCTAAGGCTGGCAACAAATTCCATTCCAATGTCAGACTTGTTTTCCTCAATTTTTAAATAAACAATACAAACTTTTACACTCGGATTCTTTGAAGTTTGCAACGAGAAGCATCGCATAGTCGCTTCACAGATCCATTTTGATGGTGTGTTGGTTAACAGGGACGCGACCCGAGTTCAAGCAGAACTATTGATTACATACGAGTGCTATCACTGTTGTTAACAATATCTGAATAGCTTTTAGAAAGTGACACATAAAATAAGTTATTTATTTCGACAGCGCCATCATTGTTTGCAAACATCAAAGATGCTCAATTTAAATCAGTATATCGTTTTGTACGTAACACCAATTATTATAGCCGGTTAATTTGTCAGCGACAACTTGAGTGTTTCTTACTACAAAGCAGTACAGTCAGGGCAACTAAACCTGTACGGATACTTACTTTATTGAGCAATTTATATTATGAGTATATTATTTTTATAAATAAACATGAAAACGCGAAACGAATGGTGTGAGAATTTTTATATTTTTTACTGAACACTCGTTTTATATGAATACTTAAAATTGTACATCAATTACTATAATACCCATGCGAAAGGTTACACATATAAATATCTAATTTCTCATAATTTATAAAATGATATTTCAGTATTGCTTCAGTATTAGGAGATAGTCTCGCTCTTTACATTTAATATAATATACACATTCATACCATTGTGTTACTACTAATTTATAGTACACATTTTACCGAACTTCATTTACTTGAATATTATCTGACTGTGGAATGGTAAGCTTACAAATATGCAAGATTAAGTCGGATTTAGTAGAATCAGTATATTACTCATCACCTTACTTGATATAATAGCGTATGTATTTTACGAAACAATCGTGTAGTAAGTCAGACTTAGCAATAACACGAATGTCATCGACAAAGTTACATTCTTCTATGTCGCAGTAATGATTTGTTGCCAGCACATGCGTCATACACATTATTTTTATATTTCAGAGGCTTCCAACGCGCTACTATGCATTACAATTTATTTATATATAATATTTATAATGTAATAAAAACGTGTAAATAAAGTTACTATAGTTAATAGATTGCACGTCTACATTTATCCGCAAAACGTGATTACTTAAACATTCATGAAACTGCAAATTTCGACAAGAGAATATCAAAAATAGTGTATCGACGGTTCTCGTCTACATTCTGTCTAATATTCTGTAGTCTAATGACGCTATTTAGGTCACTTGAAACAATCTTACGCCAATTCTCATTATAATATGGACTATGGTTACAAATTTTGAAATTTCGTTTTTTTTAATATATATTTTGAGTCACTTCCAAAAACATGGCAAGTTATAAATCGACTACACTATATTTCTGTTCTAGGATTTAAATGTCTAAAGTGTAATCAGTAATCACACAGTAAATACACTGTAGTCGCTTTATAATGTAAAAGTACGTATGGTACAAGTATAAATACGTTCTCGACAGTAAACTCTAATAAGTGTTAAATATACAGCGCAATTTATACTTAATTAAATAATCAAACATATAGCGCACGGCAATCTCCTTTCACATCCTCTTCGAGTTATGTATTAACTCACATTACACTAAACAAACGATGATACGCGTACAATAAATGAGTGACGTACTATTTTCTAAAAGCTTACAAAATGATAGAGATCTTCACGATAATCCGCTAAGTGGACACTGATTTATAATTAAGTAATTACTGCCCAAATTTTGTCGATCTTGTATAGAAGCCCTAATCAGACATGTCTTAACCCAACTATAAATAAATAATTCAAGGTTACTCTTTAGGACTTCTCATAGACATGAACCTGTTGAACCACTTTGATAAATCCCTTACATCAATCATTATGACTTGGTTCGAAAATTGCCATGAAAGTAAGCAACGCCTCTCATTACTACTTCTCCAAAAATAGTCGATTCCTCTGTGTTATCAGATGCCCACCTAGCATGTATGTTGAATTAACTAAAAGCAACAAAATGATAATCATAACTGAAACATTTCAGCTCAAAATTTGCATTCAAATAATGGTTATAGTTTCTGCTACTGATTAACATTTCTCATTAATTCGTTATTTTTAATGCTCTTTACGCGAATGCAGTCGAAGGACGCTACTGGCCCCTATCCATAAAAAGACATTAAAATGTAACTAGTGTCTTACATTACGCTATTCAAAGAAAAGAAAACTAAATGAGCTACAGTTATGAAGTTCCACTGGTTCACCAAATACGGATCCTCAAAACCACTGACTAGTTCAAGTGTGTCAAGAATATTCAAAATTCACGGAAAAGACAAATAAGACATTCGATATGATAAAGTGCAATGCTTTGCACATTAAGCACAGAAGACGAAGTTGTTAACATTATTAGAAGTCACATTGCACAGTCTAAACGAAGACAAAATGAAATGTTGCTAAACTCCCCATTCAATTAAGTAGCAATGCTGCAAATATGGATTCGTCTTATAATAAAACTCCAATAACAACCAAATCTCAGACTATTTAAAGCACAACCTTTAAATGAGCATGAACTTGCCTCTCATGTTAGTAACGTGGATTTAAACAACAATGATGTAAGATTAACGAATGTTCAATAATCTCTTGTATTTTCTACGACACAAAAACGGACGATTCTCGCGAAAGCCAAAACGTATTGAAATCATACGATACATACAAAAGTATGAATGTGCTAAAATGTTTAACGTATAATAGGAGTTAGCAACATTATTCTGTGATACCGATACATTCCGTTCGTGTATATACTGAGATCGATTACCCTCAAAGTCGAGTGTTACTATTACTAACAGAGGTTATATCCTTCTCAAGTTGGAACTATGTTATTTGTAACTTAAGTTCACATACGCAAACAGTACCCAACACACTTTCCTTTCTCGCAGCCAACTATATTCCAATTGAATACATATCTTTTTTGCACATTTACATCGTTTATTAGTTTGTGTCATAAATTTAATAACCATGAAGTCCAAAACGATACTAATTTATTAAATCCTCTAATCCTGTGAAATGGGTAAATCCATTATCCATTCGAGTATTGTTAGTCGTCTCCGGGATGAACAAGTACTTAAATTACAAATAACACACTATAATATACAGCTAGGTATTATGTAGATGGTATACAAGCCGATACCGCGGCGATAGCCACCGCCTGTGTTGTGACAGTTTGCGCGCGGTACACCGCACTGTACAAACTATCGGCTGCCGACGTCATTTGCCCTGCAGAGCCACGTTCAGCTGCGTCCAAAGGTCTTTCTTGCACGATTTTGATCTGCAAACGAATATTAAACACTTTATTTCTTCAATGTTATCGTCATGATTTCTTCTTAGAAGAAAAAATACGACATTAAGGGACGTCAAAACTAATAAGCGTCGACATTGTTGAAAGTTACATTGTACTATTACCACCATTCATATCAGTATTAGTTTCTTACATCCATGCATTCTTCATTGACAGAAACAGCCAGTACACGTCCCTTATACAACACAGAACATCAACCTTCATATAAGACTCAACACATAGTGGAGTCGGATACAAAATATCAAGTTAAGCGGTTTGGTGCGCAGATTGATGATATGAAAAATACCAAATTTACTGAAAATAAGGGCTTCGACATTAAACATAAAAACATTACTACAAATAAAAAAATAAAATAGGTAATTCGAGCATAGAAAGTCGATTACATACCAACTGTTGGTTTTTTAACTACTAGTAAACAAGTCACTACTGTTTATAATATTATGCACATCTTGGGCACATAGAAGCGAGAGTAATGTTTTCATAATCCTTAGAATGACTTTCTATTCGTAGCCAAGAGCGCACGGCGAACTAACATGCAGTGTTTTGTGTGCGAGTACAGATGTACTCACACTATAAGTAATGTCAGTTCACAATCAGTCGTGATGAGGCTGAGTTAACTTCTATACTTATCTGAGCGTAAAAATATAAGTGTAAGCTGCTTACCATCACCATGCACGTCGTGAAAGTAGACTGAAGAAAAAGGGTTAGTATTGTACTAATAGTTAGTTAGCGAAAAACCTATCCTATTCCTATATAGGTGTTAATGATCAACTAGTAACTCTCTAGACTTCATGCCAACCACAAGTAGCCAAAGAAATTACGTTGGGTGATGAGATGGTAATAAGCTTTGAAATTACAAAAAACATTAATAAAATAAGTTTAAACAAAAAATGGGGTTTACCACACTACTTCATTACCGTAAATTAAGAAAAACCTGCCTTTCCAGAATATTACTTCTAACCTATCGCACCCTACCTTGGAAGTTTTAGTACGACATTGTATATTGTCAAGGTGTAGTATGAAGTACAGACCTGCGAAGTGACGCGAGCCACTCCTTGAACTGCGTGTTTCCTTCAGGCGTCAGCTGAAATGCGGTGCGAGCCGATAGCACGATGGCTACAAACTCTTCGTACTCCACTGTGGTCAAGTGGTAAAGCTTCTGATGTATGCATTGGATGTACCTGTCGGATAAAACAATGTGTGAAAACTCCAACATGGACTGGCGGAAAGTAAGTACAACTGACGCTTAGGTTGTGGCTATGTCACAGGCAATAATGAAGTCAGGGCTGCGGGACTATACGAAAGATAGGTACCGCGGCCCCGGAAAATAAAGGGCTAAGAACATGGGTAGGTTTTAGTCAGTACAAGTCTGACACTCCCTTTCGCTCCAACCAGAGTGGGAGAGGTCAATTGATGATTACACATCCAAACCAAAAAAAAAGGTAATAATGAAGCTTGGGACAAAAAATAAAGACTATTGCAAATTACGCGCTGTCTGCGGTAAGCAAGCAACACCCGCATTTTTGGTAGAAAAAGTATGTATACTTGCTTCCAGTTAAGATGTCAATAGCGGCCAATGACCCATCTACATTTATTAAAGTTTGTAACTTTGAAATCCAAAAATAAGCCTGTTCATGTCTTTAATCGTCATCTATCGTCATCTTCAAAATTTTTACTAATGAACAAACAAAAGAACAACTCCCGAACGTATGAACCGATTTTGATTTTGTATCAAAATCGGTTCATGCGTTCTGGGGTTACGATGCCACAGACAGACGCATGTACAGACAGACACGTCAAACTTATAACACTCCGTCGTTTTTGCGTCGGTGGTTAAAAACGTTGGGTCCATTTGTTATGGTTCATACGAAGAGATTAGGGAAAGGGCAATGACCGCTATTGACATCTTAACTGGCAGCAACTATAGCTATCTAGTTACATCTGCTGGCACTTCTGCACGAGCGGCGCGAGCGTGCCGCGCAGGTGCTGCATGACGAGGTGGTGCGGGCCGCCGCGCGCCAGCCAGTGCGCCGACTCCACGCACAGCTCGTACAGCACGAAGGGCGACACCACCGAGTTCACGGCGCACACGCAGAACTGGTGCAAGTACTGCGCGCCTAAACGCTTCGAGATGCGCAGCAGCCACTTCACGTGCTCGCCGTATGGCGGGTTCCTGAGTGGGCAAAGAAAAGCGGTAAAAATATAGTTACCTATTTACTCATTATATTAGTACAGCAAATTAGTAAGTTAATTCTATCACTCTGACTTCCCAGCGAACTGTAAACAATAGCGTCGTCATCAGAAAGAGAGTTATTAAGCATATCATCTTTTCAAATACATACTCAATATTATTTATTTATTTAAGCTTCATACACAAACGTGGTACATATAGGCGGACTTAATGCCACAAGGCATTCTCTTCCAGTCAACCTTAGGGTCAAATAAGACAGCATTGTGGTAGAGTACAAAAATAAATAAATTAGGAGAATACTATTTTGTTAACATAAATTAATGAACTTACATAAATGGTACATACTAATACAAATATACAAAGATGGAATTTCCAAATACTGGAACGTAATTTACAGGTTAATCTCTTTCGAGTCAACCTCAATAACGCCCGTTACAATCACTACCAGACTATTCTCAAAACAATTCTACATACCTGCCAAACTTATTCTGTGGACGATCATCATGCACCCTTCTTGCTTGCGTCTCTAAGGCAAGCATGCCCACCCGATAAGCCGCCAGCAGTCTTCTCAGCTGCGTCTGATTGCCGGGCACTGACGTGGTGCCGTTGGGTTGGGCAATATTGCCCACACCCACGTTGGCCACGGTGCCCACTCCGTTGCCCACATTGCCCAGGTTTAGGCCTGCGCCGGTCACCCCTCCTACTTGCACCATTTGTTGAGGAGCCGGCATCGGAGGAGGAATCGGTGCTGGATGCTGGAGGGAATAAAGTTTACTTGTAAAGGTGCTTTGCAGATATAGATTTTTAGGTTTATAACTCTCTCGATTCTCCATAAAAATGGTTTCCCCTTTTTTCCTCCTGAATAATGCCTATGAAACAAATATTTTTTTTTTTTTCATAAAATCAATGTCTACTTACTGCAGACACATCCCTGTCATTTCCTTTTTTTCAGCAACTAATTATTAAAGAAAATATGATTCTCTAAAAATTACGAAATAAAAACCATTTTTACGGTCGTGATTATAGGACTACAAAACAAATTCCAGAGAGGGCGATACTTACAACTTGATGAACGGTTGCATTTACATTGACAGCTATAGTTTGTGGATGCGTAACGTGTTGCGTCATTTGTGTGACTTGCGTCATCCCCGGGTGTTGCATCGGTTGATGTTGCGGGTGCTGCATAGTTTGTGGATGTTGCTGCATCGGTTGCGGATGTTGTTGCATTGGCTGAGGATGTTGCTGAATCGTCTGTGGATGTTGCTGCAACGACTGCGGATGCTGCTGCATTGGCTGGGGATGTTGTTGCATAGGTTGCGGATGTTGCTGCATTGGTTGCGGATGTTGCTGCATCGGTTGTGAATGTTGCTGCAACGGCTGCGTGTGTTGTTGCAACTGTTGTGCAAGTTGTTGCGGATGTTGTTGCAACGACTGCTGATGTTGTTGCAACGGCTGCGGGTGTTGTTGTAGCGGCTGTGGATGTTGTTGCAATGGTTGCGGATGTTGTTGCAACGGCTGCGGATGCTGTTGCAATGGCTGTGGATGTTGTTGCAACGGCTGTGGATGTTGAGGCAACGGTTGCGGATGTTGTGGTAACGGCTGTGGATGCTGTTGCAATGGTTGAGCATGTTGCTGCAACGGTTGATGTTGTTGTAGCGGTTGATGCTGTTGCAGCGGCGGAAGTTGTTGGAGTGGGGGATGTTGTTGAAGCGGCGGGTGTTGTTGGAGTGGCTGGTGTTGTTGATGTTGCGGGTGTTGTTGCAGTGGCGTCGCCCCGGGTGGCGCCACGATGCCTCGCACGAAATACGGCGGTAGCGCGAACTGTGGGGGCGGATGAGGCGGGCCCGTGCCAGCGAACTGCAAACCAAAAGATAATGATTGCCTTTTGTTTTGTATGCGATGTTAGAAAGATGTAATACCGCACTCACTGGCGGTCGAGAACTTTACTTTTCACCCTCATTCCCAGAGTAATAAGGTTGAAAAGTGGTTGACCGTCAGTGAGCGTGGTACAGTGTATTTTTTTTCAAATACATAGTAAATAACTAATGCTCGTCACAGTACATACAGAACATCAAGCTGAACCTTTTTTTCGATGAGACCAACGTCATAATCACGCAAAAATATTCAGATTAAAACTTTCTCGACCCAAATGACATCTGATTTTCCCATGAGGGCCCATGAAAAAAATTATTCAAATTGATAGCCTTTACCAAAATGCTAGTTATATACTGACCGGTAGCTGATAGATCGTGGGTGGATAAGGGTGGTAGGTAAACGGGTAAGGGATGGGGTAGGGCACGGGCACGGGCAGGACGGGCGGCGCGGCGCGGTACTGCGGCTCGTCCAGCAGCGGCTCCGACTCCTCGTTGGACTGGCGCAGGTACAGCTCGTGCCAGTAGCGGGCTACTGTGTACAGGACTTCTGGGTATACTCCGCCACCTAAAGGAAAAAACATGTTATAGTCTTATGCATCGTTTGAATATACTTTAGTAGCAATAAATCCATCAAGGGAATCATTTGTCTACTCATTTTACATACCGTACCTTACAAGTCTACATAACATTTTCACTGTTGGGAGTTACGCCCCAACTAACGTCATCATTCACCTGCCCTTATCCCAATTTATTTGGGGTCGGCGCAGCATGACTTCTCCTATTACTCGTCATTTCAGCATTCAGTCACCTCCTTTCTAGCCATATTATAATAGTCTAATACATAAAGCATCTTTTTGTTTGAAGCTTGTTTCTAAATAACAACTTGCAGCGACGTGTCATTGAGGACAGGGGCTAATGAAATCGCATTGCATAACAATACGAGGAACCAATAGGGAGTAATGTTCATTGTTTGTACAAAATGGGGGTAAATACACCGAAGGAAAAAGGTGGAAGGCACACCGACTTATCACTTCCAACCTGTATATCGACGGGTTCCGGGCTATTTGTATTAACCGACATTTTTGAGACTTTACACCAGAGCAGATTAAAGTTTCGATTTTTAGAAAAAAATTATAACTTTAGCAAATCGCATTATTCTTTTTAAAAGAAGGAAATTACTGTTTTTATAACATATTCCCTACAACTGGATTATTTTTTTTTTGTAATATTCCTATTTTTAACGAAGATAAATGTCGCCTAATACAAAATGACCCGTATTTTACTTTTTTTTGTTCCAGGCTAAATGACTTAACCGCCTAGGTTTATTATTTCTTGTTCCAAACTAAATGACTTAACCGCCTAGGCATGCAAATACTGGCTCTAAGCTAAGTGCTGTAATCAAAGAGTTGGTCAGATTTCAAACTTAAGCTAATTGATTTAAATACCATATCTTAAACTTATAAATGTATGGCTAATTAGTTTATGCGACTGATTTTTTTTAAATAAATTGTTTGTAATCATACTTGACTAGTGAAGTTTGCAGAAATTGGCGGTTAAAACATTGATAAATTAAAAAGTACACACATAGGGTGTACCTGCCTATCTTGTTTATAATTATGAAATGAGAAATAAAACACACATTATAAATTGTTCAAAGATAAGTTTTTTTCCTTACATAGTATAAAACAAAGTCGCTATTTTTGTCTGTTTGTCTGTATGCTTAAACCTTTAAAATTACGCAACGGATTTTGATGCGGTTTTTTTTTAATAGATAGAGTGATTCAAGAGAAAGGTTTTAGTATTAATTTGAACGACATCCACGCGGGTGAAGCCGCGGGCATCAGCTAGTTTAAAATAAATTGACATTCACATAGGAACAGCCACGGGAACAGCAGTCACTTCTCTTAGTTTACCAAGGTAACAACTAAAGCTTTTAACACAATAGGGGATCGGACAAAAAAAAACTAATTAGTCCGTCAGATAGATTTCCAAAAATTATTGGACACGTATTTTTTCCTTTTTCACGTAAACTTAAAATTAAGATGATACAGTGCTTCGAAAACTCGTGTGACGTCATATGATAGTACATTTTGACGACACAAGTGACGTTTCAAACCCCACTCCAAGATCTTTGACGCGTTTTATCTTCGTTATTTTTTATTGATTTGATAAAACAAAAAACACGTATTCAATATTTTTCGATAATCTAACTTACGGACTAAACAGAATCATATTATTTTGACCCAGTCCGATCCCCTATTGTATAGGAATCAGAAGTTAAACTGTCTTTTTATTACGTAGCCTTCAGTCTTATTACCTGAAAAAATAATTATTCTCATTCTTTTCTAAACTTTAATAATTAAGTATATAAGAACTGTACCTATTTTTTTTAAAACAAAAGAAAAATCTTTTTTTTATTACAAAATAAGGTTTATTTATAGAACCAAACGAAAATAATTTATTTTAAAATTAATTACAATAAAAATGAAAATATTTGCGAGCGTTTCTTTGGTTTTCATTTCTTTACTTATTTTCTTCTAACTTTCTCAGTAATCAAAATCAGAAACATCTTTCGTTAACTCCAAAGTGCTAAAATGTGCCCCTCCCCGCTCCATTTTTTAAACTAAGAGTCCGTTTTTTCCTTTTGAGGTACGGAACCCTAAAAAACTATATTTTGTAGATCGCCATTAAATTTTTCAACCAGAATTGGTTTGAATGAGACATAGTTTGCAGTAGACATTTAAGATACCGCAAATATAACTTTGTCATTCATACAAACCCCATGAAAAACAAACTTATCAAAAACTGATTATTTCTCTTGCCTCTAATACAACAAACAATAGCCTTACGGCTACCACCTTTTGGCAGGCGTTCAGGTAGTGGGCGGCTCGCCTCCTCAAAGAACGCGCCAACACCGGGGCTCCGTAAAGGGCCATGGATCGAACGATCCCCGCATAGAGCTTCCAGCAGGAGGCGTTTGCCCCCCCAGGTTGGGCAAGAGCCACCTAAAGGCAGCCCTAGCCCGTTCCAGTCTGGGAGCCAAACGTCGGAAATGCTCCACGCAGTTCTACCGACTGTCGAGGACGAGTCCTAGGTACTTCAAAGTCGACTCGACACCGATTGGAACCCCTCCTACCGTTAGCTGGGATACCGACGCGACGGTAGCACATTCCCACTCCCATGACATAACGCGTCAGCGTAGCAAACTACGCTACGCGCTGCACCCAGTCGTAACCGATGTTCCACAGGGGTGGCCCCAGAACCGATCCCTGTGGAACACCGCACGACATCTCTCGCCAGTTCCATTCTCTATTTTGACAGGTAGGGATAGATAACAGCCCTGTCTGTCAGATAGTCCCCGACTACACGACGAAGGTAGGCCCCGGTGATACCGGAGTGCCTCCCTAATGCAGCTCCAGGGCATGGTGTTGAAGGCGTTAGCGGTGTCTAGAGACACCGCCAAGACCACACCACCCCGAGACACTGCATCTCCCGTTGTGAGTTGGGGTGGCGTGTTGTGGGGGTTCTCACGCGCATGATTGCGTCCACCGCCGAGCGCCTCTTGCGGAACACCAATTTGGTGCTCGGCGAGGCGGTTTGCAATTACTTTTTCAAAGAAAATGGGCCGGTATGTAGACGGGAGAGTCCGTAGGGCGCCCCGGCTTCTGAATCAGGACCAGCTTCTCCGTCTTCCAACGACGCGGGAACTGGCCTCTTTCCAGGCATGCGCTTAAGAAAGAACCCCTCCAGTCGGGGCCCAAGAGCCTCCGAGGCCAGGACCCAGGCTTTGCCAGGCAAGCCATCTTGTCCCTGGGCGGTATTTTTGGCCTTAAGCCTCCGTACTGCCACTCTCAAGTCTACCCCAGTCATCTCCGGAATGTCGTCATCGCCTCCTGACTGGTCCGCTTCCGGCACCGAAGGTGACGGAGCCATTGTGATGCTCCCCTCACTAAGGGAACAGAGCGCTCACCATGTCATCCACAACCCAGGGACCCAGGGACCCAGGTGCGGAGTTTATTCAGCACCATCTTATAAGGGCGCCCCGTCGGGATGTAGTGCGTTGTTCTCTGTCAGCCGACCTATAATAGGTGACGTAGTTCAAGTAAACCGTCGACAGTCCACAAACTCTCCTCCAGTGGCTCCTAGCACCAACCACATCCCGGAAACCACGTCGGCTCGAGGCGACCGACGGGGAGATGCACGGCGAGGTGGGAGATGAATGAAGCGCCCGCGCAGGGTGGCGGTGGCGCCAAAATCAAGGTTTTAACCGACGTCATAATAGTCAATCCATATAAAATTTTGATTGTATTAATGTGTATACTATTCTTATTCCGTTTAAGATAAACTGTTTGAAGTACTAAAACTTTACTTTTGTTATAACTGAAACGACATTGCAAATCAAATATTGAATAAGAAAAATAGGTTTAACCATAACCTTTAAATGTTTATTGCTGCAAGCTAAATGTGTGGACCGACACTGGGTATTAATTTGACAAAGAGGCTAAATGTATTAAACGACATTCTTGTGTATTTAAAAGGTAAAGCTAATTGTATTAAGCGACACTGGATAAGAATTTAACAAAGAGGCTAATTGTATGAAGCTACATTTCTATATATTTATAAGGTCAGGCTAAATGCTTTAACGTACGTTGCCTGTAAATTGTTGCTCCAGGAAAAAAAGTTTAAACGACTGTCTGGTATTTGGCAGTAAGCTTAAGTACACAGTTCCTAAATTTGTCAATATTTTGTGTCGCTTCATACATTGCAGTCCAAAATGGGCCCGAAAATTGCGGTTGTATTAAGCGACAAAAATTTGCTCCGATCGTCACCAAACCCAGTTCAAACGACGCAGAAAAATTCGCTGATTCCAAATATGTATAAAAGTCTATATCGCCCAGAGTGTCGCTTAATACAATTAGTCCGGAACCCCTCGATATTATAATCATTGTATTACAATAAAAGGGACCCAGTAAGGGGCCACATCGCGGTTATAGATCCTCAAAAGTGTGTTTGGACTTTGCAGGTACTCCAACATAATTATAAGACATGCTTTGTTTCTTAGCACACGTCGTCTCGGTGTGATCCATAATCACCCGTTCTAAAGTTCAAAGTTAGTTAGTCAATACCGAAGAGTCCAACATAATCTTATGGAGGGCCATGATCATATTTTTGTTATCAGAGCGTGCCAAAAATGACCAATTCTAACTGAAATCTATATTTTTACGTACATTAATGGTGTTAATATATTACCTTTAGCAGCAGCTTCAACAGTAAGACAGGCCCGTTCAAGCATGGCGTCGCTCTGCTCCTTACACTGCAGCACTGCGCGTTGTATCTCGTTGTAGTTGAGTGCGTGTGCGTGAGGCAGCACGGACAGGGCCAGCTCGGCCGCCGCGCGGACTGTCGGCACGTCGCGACCCGAGGACGCCTGGTGGAAACGTAGGGAAGGTGGTCAGGAACTTGTGGACTAAGGGTTCTGGTTTTGTTTTGGTTGGGATTCTTTTTATTAGTATGCTAAGTTCCACCCGCTTATTTTTTTAATTGTTTGTACTTTGCTTATAACCTTCGAGCGACAAAACTTTGTCAACTTATTGCTTGCATTTAGCAGAA
The DNA here is from genome assembly GCA_949775195.1 of Diarsia dahlii. Classification (NCBI taxonomy): domain Eukaryota; kingdom Metazoa; phylum Arthropoda; class Insecta; order Lepidoptera; family Noctuidae; genus Diarsia; species Diarsia dahlii. The sequence continues at coordinate 10,724,482 of OX459198.1, forward strand.
GTTGATTTATTGTAACAGCACATAAAAAAATTCACATACTGTAACATGGACCCAAATTATCGGCTTGGATTTCTAAAGATTTTATCCCTAGTCCTCTTATAAGCAAAAGGGACAAGCCCGCCAGTCTGTTCCCAAACCACTGCAACTCATAAAAGCCAGAATCAACAGAGGCGCTCACCAGAAAAGCGCCGAGACCATAAACTCGCCGAAGTCCCAGAGAAACAATTTAACTGTCTGTCTAATCCCGCAACGAAATAAATCAGAAAAGACTTGCGGAGAAATAGGAAAAACATTCTTATGAGCAATGACCTATGTATTTTGTCTTAAAAAGGATAATTCCTCCTTCTTACCTTATCCGCAATACTAGCGGCTTCAGGAGGTGTTAAATGACCTTCCCATGCGTCAATAAGGAACAATATAGCAGGTGCGCCAATGTCCATAGCTTGACCTGTAAAAACAAAAATAAATTACGGCAACCATAACATAAAATACTGATTTACTTAATTAATATTTGATGTATAAACTTCTTTTTATACGGGACCAGCCCACCACACTATTCTCAAAACACTGTAGCTCCTGAAAGCTAGAATCAACAGTAGCGACCATCAGAAAGGCACCGAGACAATGATGTTCGACGAAATCCTAGTAAAACAATTAAACCGTCTAGGATCCCGCAACGAAATTAATCGGAAAAGAATAGCCGAGGTGTAGGGAAAAAAAACTCGCCTGTAATCCAACTGACGTGTGAAGAATAAGTACGACTCAACCAGTTTGCGCTAACGCAATTATGCAAGCCGAGTGCGTAAAGTCCCAATTGAAATGCCGCCATATGTAGACCTCTGAAAGATTACAATCAAAATTATTTCTGTACAACTCAAAGATAGGTAAAATAAAGTATGAATGTTTACACGGAATCATTTATCTTTGCAATTGCGACATTCTTTTCATCCATCCCAAGTTCCCATTTATTTTAAGTTCTGAACTTTATTACATATTAATAAAATACTTCAACAAAATGCCTACCTATGAGGTCCATGATGTTCTCTAGCACATGAAGGCTGTGTGAACAGACTTGTGCTCGAAGAACCGCCTGCTTTGAACAGCACGGACTTGGCCAACTCGAACATAAAGTGAGCTGACGCTTCCGAGGGTTGGTTCGGCACCGAGGGATACAAGCGTTTGCCTTTATATCTGGAATATAATGTAAAAATTATATGATGTAGAATTAAATATTAAGAATTTATCGATCAGTTAGTTTTATAAGAAAATCCCTGTCAAATCCTGATAGAGGAGAGCGATAATAACCTGGAATCCTTGACCCTCGAGATGGGCGTGTGTGTAGTGGAAGCGTGCGGCGCGGGATGCGTCGAATGCGGCGCGTGCGACGTATGCGGCGCGTGCGTTGTGTGCGGCGCATGGCTGGCGTGCGGCGCGTGCGTCCCGTGCGTGCCGTGCGTCGCGTGCGTCCCGTGCGTCCCGTGCGTCCCGTGCGCGGGCGGGGACGGTCCACTGTCGGTCACCACCAACCGCTCCATCTCGCCACTCAAGTTCGCCGCCTGCACACGCCAGTCATTCGTTGCGAAATGCGTGCTTATCTACAGACGTCACTTGATCAATTAGTAAAGCGAGACACGGTTTTTTTTAATACACATATAGGTGCGTAAGCATTTACTTGCCACAAAATAATGATTGGTTCAGGCTACAACAGACACAAGTGATTTTTGTCAAGTTATAATATGTTATAATTATACATAACTAGCTGATGCCCGCGGCTTCGCCCGCGTGGATACTGTAAAAACAATCCTTGATGCGGATTATATATTATTCTAAAATTTCAGCTCGATCGGTGCAGAACTTTTTGAGTTTTGAAAGCGTACACAAACCAACATAACATTTTTATATATATATATATATATATATATAGATAGATATGTTTCCCTTCATTATGGAGTTCGGATAAAAGTAATCAATGTGGGACATAAACTCTATTTTCTCAAATTACATTGTGAAAACAAATATCTATTGTTACAGCGTAAACCACACACACAAAATCTATTTCTCGATAGTATCACGCTTACCCAATTTGTAGGGAACACAATATGTGCTGTGAATCTGCTGACATTGGTCGACAGCGCGCGGTGCGTCGTTCAAGAATCGATGACTAGTTTCGTGTTGATTGACACTATGTGTTACTAATGTTTCATAAGTGTGTATGGTCTACCAAGAAAGTGGTCCATCAGTTTTTTATTAAATTATGATTTCTTAGTAAATGGCAATATCTTTAGGTTGGCAGGATCGTAATTTCTACGTGTTCTATAACGTCATAACGTGCAAGCAAATATCAATATATCGGACCACTTTATTGTCCGACGCGCGACGGTACGTAATAAGACTCGTATCCATTGGCAATACTTGGCACGCAACATGTTACACAACATGTTGAAAGTTAGCGTGGAGCTTTTGTTCAGCCACTTATCTGTCTATGTATGATCAGTCATCGGGGACATATCGCCTTTTGAACTATTAAGAATTTTACCCGAATGAGCGAAACAGACTCAACTGTATGTTGCACAACATGCATGTAACAAACAACAAGCCCGTCAAATCGCTCTGTTGTGCAACGCTGCCGAACATGTTTAGCGTCAATTATTGGCTAAAGGATACGAGGTTTTAGCTGTATATTCAGACCTGCGGCGGCATGGGCGGGTTGCTGGGTTGCGGGTGCGGCGCGAACGTGTGGTGCGACACGTCGGCGCGGTACGCGGCCAGGCGCGGGTTGTTCATGTAGTACAGGCTCACCATCGGGGACTTCGTCAGCTGGTGGATCTCGCGGTCTAGGAGCTGGGGAAATTATAGAATGTGTATAACGGATGTAATCACTATTTTTTGTAATTTAAACCTTAAGAAGTTGAGAGAGAGTTGTTTCTGGCAAATATTATTGGAAGATCTTTTTGGAATGATCCATCAAACAAAATACAATATGATAGATTGAAAGCGGATTTCCAATCCTCGCGTGTCAATAAAGAACAAAATTCCCTAATATTACTGAAGAATATCATAACTCCGACAGTTTCACAGGTCACAAACCATTTTCGCATACTTACTTTATTCATAATCCTGGCCAGGTTGACGGCATTGTCCTTGTAGAAGGCCAATAGCGTGATAGACAACTCTCCACGCTGTCTCCTCGTACCCTCGCAAAGAAGTGGATGTTCAGCTTCAGACACGTTGGCCTTTAGTCCCAGAGCTGCAACAGCCGCTTCAAAGCCTAACGTCTCATCATTTGGCGATCTTGCCTAAAAGAAAACATTCCCGAATTAGTTGTATTCCCAAACTACTAAATGTTTGTAAATTAATTGATGGAAACTTACAGGATGTTTATTCTCTTTATCAGTAGCTGATAAAACGAGAACATCGAAAACGAAGCTCGCCAATGCAATGGGTAACAGCGCCGGGCCACGGTTTCTATAAAAAGGATAGTTTCATTATTTTGCTATACTTGGTGCTGATAGGTTCTATGCGTAAGTTCTAGTAATACAGAAGTAGTTTTGTACAGATGAGAGACATTAACTTAGCCAAATTAAAAAAGCAATGTGTTGTAAAAATAACAGAAAAATATTTTAATAGAATATTGAACTTCTAACCTCAGTGTACCATCGCGCAGTTGCTCTGCTTTTTCGCGAGCTAATGCTAACTGTTCTTCACCGGTAGGCAGCTTCTTCAATAAAGAAACTAATTCCGTTTCTTGATTGTTGAGTTTCACTTCCAAAGCCTTAGTACTAGCCGGCGGACGAGCCATTTCGAGAGCGAACAGGCCTATACGGAACGCAAGCTCGTGGTGTTCGCTGAATTCCGCTAGCACCTAGTACACGGGCACAGATAATAATTATTATTAAAAGTCACAAAGTCAGACATTTTTGTAGTTTTAAGAGGGGAGAATGTGGGGCTCTACCACGGACTTTTAGAACTTATCAAGTACCAACCATTCCAGCACTTTAATTGAACCATTTAACCTGCTAAAACGGTAACACAGTTAATAACATATAAACAGTACAAAACCAGCACCAAAATTGTCTGGCGTTAAGAGTTCATGGTAATAATTCGCCCCCCTGAAAATGTACTCACAAGTGCGAGGAAGGCGCATTTCGAGAGCGCGGCGGAAGTCAGACATAAGAGGCGATGCATGGCGAGTCTAGGGTTGAACGTATGCCGCACTCTCGGCTGGCCCGGCTCATGCGGCCGCCTCCAGGCGCCCAGCGGGGCAGGTCGCGCCACCGTCTAAACGGGTACAAGTTTTAGGAACGAGAAAACGTTTACGTTGGGTACTCACGTCGTAGCAGGTGCAATGCGAGCGTGTGGACGACACAGACAAGAGGCGGTGCAAGGCGGTGCACAGGCTAGGGCCGGGCACTCTCGTCTCCGGTCCAAGGGCTCCCGACGGCAGACTCAACACATCGGGCGCATACTTACAGTGCAGAGGAAGGCGCACTTGGCGAGCGTGGCGGAGGCCAGGCACGACAGGCGGTGCGAGGCCGCGCAGAGCCGCGGGCTGGGCGCGTGGCGCCGGCGGGCGCGGCGCGGGTCCAGCGCGGGCAGCAGCGCGCTGCCCAGCGCGGGCGGGCGCGCCAGCAGCTCGGCCGCCAGGCGCGCGCCCAGGGCGCACGCGTCGCGCGCGTGGCCGTGCGCGTGCAGCCCCTCGGCGCGTGCGAACGAGCCCTCCCAGCCGCACGCCCATTCTGACGTGCAGCCGCTGCCGGACGCCTGAGGAGAATGCATGATTCTTTACGTTTGTCGTAACCCTACTCTTCGAAAATAGGAAAAATAATATTTAAAAAAATTGGTTTGAAGAGAACAATCATACAATATATATTCACCCAAATAGGTCCTGTACAACACTCAGGTAAAAAAACTAAGATAAGGCAGTACCTACTCCGTGTAAAAAAGCTACGCTAGAAGATCACGAAATATAAAACAACTTACATTGGCTCCCCCGCTAGTTCCTTCCCCGGACGCAGAGCGCCGGTCACCAGTGTCGTAGAAGTACAAATTACAATCATCATCCGACACCGACTCGTCGTTGGACACGCGGCGATGAGCGTCGTCAGACGATATGGGGGGAGAACTCGACTCTTGAGAGTCTGTTTCCCCACCACTTTGCTGAAGAATCTCTTCTTCGTTCTCACAGAAACCTTTTTGTGTGACAAAAACAAAGCGTAATGATTAAATTACATCTTCTGTTATAATCCACGTATTTATGAGACCTTAAAATGTGAAAGTTAATTATTTACCTTCAGACGAGACACTCGAATGGTTACCGTCGCTCGGTCCTGCCTGTGGTGCATCTGCCGGTCCTTCTTCAGCAATACAAGGCTACACAAATGAATATTATTACATATTTTATTCAAACAACAATAATGTCCGTTCTACTTCAGAATACTAATACCTGACTTGAAGGCCCGGGAACTGCTAAGTCGGCGGGAAGGTGCCTATGAATACGATGAAGTGCAGGATCAGGGTTCGTCAGTCTATAGCTTAGTGACATCTCGTGGTTCAATACTGCTTTAGACGAATTTACCTGAAACACTCTAATGATTACACAAAAAAAACTAACATAAATACTTCATGGTCGCCTAAAAGTCATATTTTTCGCACATATATAATATTATATACTTTGTTACAGATTCGCAATTTTGCACCTGCCAAACATTATCTCAGCTACAATAACCACATACCTGATGCACACTATCATTCTGCTTATCAGCATGTCTGAATATAGTGAAAGGACTGTGATACATCGGATTAAAGTCCTTTGTGTAAGTAACTCCGGCTATCGGATAGTCGTCCCACTCGAGGAAGCAAGCCTCCATGGCCGGGTGAAACCCTGGGAACACCTCATTCTCGCTGATTCCGTTGATGTACGGAGAACGCGATGTATGCCGAGCGTGTGACGATGAACTTGTTGTCATGTGGCCGGTGCGGCTCTTGGCCACCTGTTGGAAAATAAATCGATATTTTGTAGTTTTATGTTTGCGGTTTATATATTATATTATATTTTGTGTATTTTCAGTGTTATGCAATCTTACCTTATCAAGTACTTTCATGTGCCACTGTGTGAACTGCTCATGTAGCGTATCGCGTTCGTGGGGAGCTAGCGCCGGATTAAGAGCGGCTAGGCGCCACAACACAACTACCTGTTATACAAAACAAAATAAATGATTTAATAAAGAAAAAATAAAGACTTACAGAAGAAAAATATTTGCAGAATGGATAGACACGCATGTTCATCGAGTTTCAATAATGAAAATATTGTCAGATTGATTCAACTTTATGAATTTGATGATGACTGGCGGGGTTCGCGTAGCGCTTTGGATCGATTAACCTCGCGTTAAGGTTCGCGGCGGTTCGTACAGGAGCTGTAGGCGTACCCAATATATGCGTGGACAGCGTATTCAGACTACGCGTAACACAGGAACGCGCTGTCGGTACGCAACTTTAGGCTTTACCGAAGAAGTCAATCTATTCAACATGTTTCAACTTTAGTTTTAGGCCGCTTGCACCACAAATCACTTAATGCGGGTATCATGCTCAAAATTTGTCAACTTTAATTGAATTAACTGAAACTTACCTCACTCTCTCTCGTTTACCTCATGTTTGTTGTGTAACCGGGCCTAGTCTCTTTGTCTTGGTGAACCCTATTTACTATACAATATTCAATAACTGATACATTTTGACTGTTTTCTTACCTCGTCACACAGAGAGGAGCAGGCATGTTGCGCAGCCGAGTTGCCTCCAGCACCGTGTTTGCCGCCGCCACCAGTACTGCCCCATTGTACTAGAGCAGCCTTAGTCGTGTACCACCATACTATGATCTGTGTGACAATAAATATGTGTTGAAGGTCATGGAAGTACAAGAACAATAGCTGTACCCTTATCATAAATATGTGTGTCAAAGTCTATAACTTTGACACACACATATTTTCTGGAGACTGTTCTGGCTATTGGAACATTACCCAACCTTTTACCCTTTTCTAAATAACTAAGAAATATCACATCATCAGTAAGTATTGTTTCAGAACTAACACAGCACCCAAAAACTATGATTATGACAAAAGTTTTAACTGAACTTACTAAAATATACTTGGTTGAAGTAAAATTATCATATTTTACTGATTATTTTGAACAGTTTGTTCGACCTACTTTGATGATGATTTTTATTTTTCCTATTTGGGAAACTTACAGCTAATACAGAACAATATAACTAAACAATAAACATATGAAGGCCAATTACATGTTTCCACTGATTATTTTTTTTTACAAACAATGAAGTCGTATTTCAATTACCTACTAAACGCATTTACTAAAACCAACTTCCAAAATCTTACCTGCTCGCAAGCCATGACCTCTTCGGTAATGATTTCCAAAAGAGGTATGGCATTTCTGTCGTTCCTCTTGAACATCTCTCTGACGATAGAGAGTAGGTTCCACATGCCTTCCGGCTCCCTGCCACGAAGCGGCCTCAGCAGCGACGACCATTCTGCCGCGGCGGGAGGCGCGCTTGTACTTAGATAATTGACGTCACTGTGGAATTTATTGATGTTGTCATTCAAAGAGAATCGAAGGATAATGTAAAATACTGCAACTTCATAACTGGGAATTTATGGCCTTGAAAGGTGTATTCTTAGTAGCCAAGTCTCTTTGCAACCCGTCAGGTCTCCCGTCCTTTTTGATTTTTTTCTTTATTTATCGTGTAATTAGTACCTAACCTGCCCGAATATCATGGCGATTCTAACTCTATTCTACCAATATTAGACAAAGCTCTTTCAATACAATTCTAGATGAAACCTTTCTATAATGACGTTTTGGCGATTCTTCCGTCGACAAAACCCGTTTCCACGGTGGTCATGCTACGCGTGCTGGTGTCAAAGTTTTTTCATCCCTTCAATTCGAAAAGTGTCGTTTTGTTCCTCTATAAGTGCGAGCAAAGTAGCTCTTTTCTCCATTAGACTTTTTAGCGGGCAGTAATGAGATTTGAATTTAGAACATGAATCGTTCATTGAAATCGAACGCAAATTGTATTTTACTGGCTGTAAGTGTTGGCGGTACGGTGCGAGGAGACGCGGTAACTAAAAAAAAAAAACAAAAATTTGTGATGCCTGGCCGACTTTGCTTTCATGAAAAAGCTATCTACTCTAAATACGCATAGTTCAGTTTATATTGGTTTACAGCGCTGAAATTCTCAATTCTCACGGATTTCTAGAAATTCATGGTTTTGTTTTGAAAAATGAATTCTTTAAGTGACAGTGAAAGTATAGAATTAACTCCTGAAAGTATGTGAACTGACCTGCAAAATCGCGGGAGAAATATATGAAAGCCTATGGTAATTTTATTAAATGGAGAAATGCAAGAGGCGCCAAGAATTTTTCAGAATCTGCGTTTCTGGCCTACTTCCAGTATATAGCCAAAACTAAATAACCTTCTACTCTTTCGAGTAGAAAGTTGTTGAGTATTGTGTTGTCATTATGAGCTCATACGCCCTATCATAAACACAATTAAAAAGCCATTGTTATAAATCTCCTAGAGATTTATTAGCGGACGGGAGGTTAATAACGACGTAAAAATGGACACTATTCGTAATTAATAGCGTATCTGAAGAGGATGTCTGATGGATTTACTCTATGTTTTATTAAAAAATAATATTAGAATATAATATGAGATGAGGCGCCTTTTATTTTCTCATAGAGAGTGATGAAAAGCAGAGTGTATCACTTGGGCGTAAAATATATTTTTGGCTCGGGCGACGTACTTTGAATCCCTCGCTACGTTCAGGATTCTACTAAAGAATCCCTCACTACGTTCGGGATTCTACTCTAGAATCCCTCACTTCGCTCTGGATTCAAAAAAGCGCCCTCGCCGTAAAAATATTATTTTGCTCCCTTATGATACAAACTACTATTATGCCGTCCATGGGTTTCTGACTTAATGGGTCGTCTAGTCTACTATTACTCACATAGACGAGTTCAATTCCTATGAATATGTGTGACCAAGAAATGAAGACTGCGCGTAGTATGGCGAATCATAGCTTTTCAAGGGATTGGGCTCATGAGTAATATTACCCTTTTTAAACTTTTCTTTATATTCTGTATGTGCGAGAACGTAAAGAATAAAATCTTTATTAATAAATAATTACCTAAATACAATAGGCGTCGGAACACAGAACTTGACCAATATCTTATTGATATTGTTGTGCAAGGTCTTTTCGTCGAGGAACCAAGAGGTGTACTCGAAGGCCGAGGCGCCTGCGGTAGGGTCCGGTGCTCCACACGTCGAGTTGATCGAATTCGGTTGTGCCGACAGCAACTCATCTAGGATTCGCTGAGCTGTCGGTAGAACTTGCCGCGGTAACTCCGATATCAAGTACTGTGCGAATTTCTGTAGTTGATCTCTTCGCAGCCGTTGCAAAGATTCCGATACTGGTGCTCTCAGGCATACTTGTGTTGGCTAGAAGAGATTGTTTGTGGTTAATTGATGATAATAATTAATTACGAAGCCCCGTCACTTCTATAATTAGATGATTATGCATACAATTGATTGGACATCATAAAATTTAGTTTCCTGAATGGTCACATGTTTTCTATTTAGGTTCTCTTAAAATTTCCTCTAAATAAAATAACTCACAGAACACTCTCAGAGAAGAATGCCCTTTCAATAACAAAAAAAGACATGCTTGCTGCTTTGCCAAAGTTTTCATTTGACTAGTTGGCAAGGTACAAACTATAAAGTTACTACTAGTTAGTCATTTCAGATGAGTAACATCTCATCTATAAATAGTCAGATCTCTACATGTGGGAGACTTTTGACTTTGTCAGTAATGTACCAAATGCTTAAAAGATTTATATTAACAAGACTGAAAAGTTAAATTTATTCCATAGATAATAACCAAAAGTAACTAAGACTTGAGGTTTATTCTTGTATAAAGTAATCTACAAAACAGTTGCTCTATTGAGGGCTCTGAAGTTAAAATAACCATGAGGAAAAAAGGGAAATGAATGTATCAACACAGAAATCTATATTTTATTGTCAACTTTAAACTTACAAGATGTATCCTGTAGAGGCAGACAGCAACAATGTGTGAACACCAATGAGCTGTTGAGGAGCAGGTGCAGTTGCACGAAGATATTCTTTGTCGGTCAAATGTGACAGCCACGTTGAACTGCGACCGAGGCATACTTAGAACAACCACCGTTGCAGATAAGTGAAAACCTAGGAACGTTTCGAAGTTTTGTAAAATTGAATAGAGTACATACATCAAAATAAAATCCACACACTACTCTAGCTACTGATGACAATACCTTTATGAATAAAAAACCGGATTCTTCTTCACAAACAGGTACTTTCTCCTCTAATTCCCTAATAGAAAGGAAGAAATAAATTTCCACATTACGTACCAATTTGTAAGACATCTTTGACTGTTCTATCTCGGAACAAATGTTCCCCTTTCTGGAACTCATCAGCTGAGCCATTGGCAAGGCAGGAGTACAACCTGATGTCATCTTCACTGTCTGGAAAACTCCAGAACGCAATCTGAAGTTGCAGTTGCTCCGGCACCGGTGGATAGACATGTTCAACTAATTCAAACGGTATGTGAGATGCTACGCATTTTGCTGCAAGTTCACTTAGTGTTGAAACTGTCTTTTCTGTAAAGTTTAATATATATTGTTTCTTGTAATTGCTGTAAAAACTTGAATTGAACTTTTTAGTTGATTAGCTAAGGATGTTATTCATGAATTGATTATTTTTTGACGTTGTTGCTGTTAAGGATATTATTACATTTCAAATCATTTTTTTAAGATATTGATAAACAAAGGACTCAAAAATTATTTAAATAATATAATATTAATTAATATAGTTATACAATACATAAATGTAAGCTTATCTGTGTACATAATACTTTTACATTTTCAAAACTAAATATAAGTACAATATTATAATTGTTGGTAAGTGTGTTATCTATAAATAGCATATGTATGGCCATATTTTACAAGGTGAAGAAGTCTTATATTATTTAGCTAAGTATATAAATATTTCATTCATATTTTATTAATAAAACAAAATATAATAACGACAAAATTTCAGTGAAAGTTAGAAAGTTGTCATGAACACAAAACTTTCCATTCACTTGGAATTTGTAGTAATACTAAAAGGATCCACAGAAATAAAAAGGTTTTGAAACCAAATGTATTATTTACTGCTCAGTTCACTCAAAGGTAAATGACTTCTAGCACCTGTTCTTTGTATCACTATACACAATGTACATCCAATTAGTACATAAAGATCATGACATCAAAACTTATTACTGAAAATAAGAGCTAACTAAACATATTTAAACAATTCATGACATAAAACTAACGTAGTATTGCCTGTAAATGTATGATTCGTGAAGAAATGTAAAATAGTGTCATCATTTCGATAGTTCGAAACAAAGAATCAGCTGTATAGAATTACCTTGAATATTCTTTTTTGTCGATCTGCTCCCAAACGAGTTCTGAAGGTTTGGACGCTTCCATCCTCGCCAATTGTTGCATAGGCTCTCGGGCTCTGAACTCCAGCTACACAAGGAATCTTCTTCGAACCGTTCAGAATCCTCGAAGCTAAAATGGTCAGCCTCCTCCCAGTCAAGTAGGGGAGACCCCACGTCGACTGGGGCGGCGGATCGACCCCCTTTGCCATTATTATTGGATGACCCCGCCACGATAATGAGATTTATTGGAAATATTTCTCAATACGATACGCTGGATCAGTTCAGCGATTTACCACAAGGGGTATCCACGGTCACTGAATTAACATAACTCTCATCGTTTTTTTGAAGATTTTATGTCACAAGATAAAAATGTTCAAAAGGAGAATACAATGAAATCAAATACATCACAGAATGTAAAACTTTCGAGTTTGAAATCAAAAGATATAATATATAAATCCCATCAGCACAATAACAAATATGGCCGAACAACGTCGTCCCAGTCTCATAAAATTATATAGATAACTAGAGTACATAGAGCTGAAACATTTATGTACATTTTTCTACATGTATACGGAATATTTAGCGATTTGATCTCATCAGGAATCGACTAAAATTTAAACTAATAAAAAAAAGCGTTTTGTATTTCTGTCTGATTTTCTTTTATTAGAAATTACGACAAATTAAAAAAAACTGACTTAAAATAAACAAACATTCAATCAATGACAAGAAATGTGTCCTAACCTAAATGCAATGCGTTTAAAACGTTTAAAACGAGTTATGACTGTACCCTCGTGAGGCGTCGTGCCATGTTTATTTATTTATTTATCTACATCTACACTAATATTATAAAGAGGAAAGATTTGTACCTATTTTTGTATGTTTGTATGTTTGTAATGAATAGGCTCAAAAAGTACTGGGCCGATTTCAAAAATTCTTTCACCCTTGGAAAGCTACATTCACCCTGAGTAACATAGGCTACTTTTTATCCCTGTATTCCCACGGGAACGGGACCTACGCGGGTGAAACCGCGGGACGTCCGCTAGTTTATTATAAACAGGTACACCAACAGTACATATGTACATTTCACACTGAATAATAAAATGTAAATGTTAATGAACCTATGACATGGACTCAGACCTCGTCTCTTTTTTTTGTTCAAACGCCGTTTTCCACGGGTTGCTGGTTGCTGGGCTGCGGATTCTTCGAAAGAGATACCGCGGCATTGGCACAAAGGCTAAGAAGGAAAATGGGTGGTTTTTAGTCAGTAGAAGTCTGACACTTTCTACCACTCTGCCCAGAGTGGTAGGAAGTGAGAGATCATTCTTTTGATGATTTCCCAACCCTCCCCGAAAAGAGTCCGTTTTCTGTACGCTAAACGAAGTATTATAATATTTATGACGATGTTTTCCTTCACCGTTTTGGGAGCAGTGGTGACGAAATACATAACACAAAATAATGCACCTGCCTTGGTTTGAACCCACGACTGGACTTACTAGTGGTTTGAAATCAGTAATTTTATCAGACACTAAAAATAAAATAAACGAAAAAGAAAATTTAAAAAATCGACTATGACTTTTTGGTGTTTTCATGAAGTTACTGAACGAGTGAACGCATTACAAATTTTGACAGCCCGAACGACAGATAAAGTTGAAGATTGTTCTCGACTTTTTGAAAATGCTTTTTTATTATTTTCATCCAATATGTTGCAAATAAAATTAACTGTGTAAAGTCACCGGCTTAGAATTATCAGATTCCTAACTACCTCTCAATCAGACTGATCTGGATCGGAAGTAGAGGTTATACATTAAATGTAAAATTTAAAAGTCATTGCAAAATAATAGCACAAAATGTTTTGTTGGGGTAATGCGACTCATCATGAATTGTGTATAGAAGGGCCAGATATACTTGATTTGGTGAGTGCTACCTTTTAGTGGTAATACTTCTCTGGCTTCACCTTTAAAAGTAATTATAACAACTAGGCAAACCTGATTGTATTTCGTAATAATTACCATTTCCTTATTATTATTTGCATCGACAACAAATCAGGGTCAGTGGGTCGTCTTAGATCAGTGCTTTGATTAAAGAAATCTAAAGAAATACATAAATATTGGACCTCATAATAATTTGATGTTTTTATTTTTCCCACCTTACTGTTGGTAATTTAGCATTACCATACCATATTGTTTACATAGTGTACAAATAGTTTAACACATAAGTACACTTCCAATATTAAATTTCATTTAGGTAACTCTATGTATTGCTCTTTTTATAACAGGTTATAAAACCAACATTATCAAAATGGCGAGAAAGCAACCGTTTAAAGGCAGTGGCTGCTGGAGAATTCCATACAATGTACCTCACCAACACTGGACATTTGTATTCATGTGGAAACAATGAGGTTGGACAATTGGGTCGCCACACTGACAATAGACAAGGAAAATCTCCTGGTATTGTTATAATTTCTTTTATTAAATATTTTCAAATTGTTCGAAAAGGGTGTAAATTACCTTCTTTTGTTTCACTTCCCCTCTTTCCAGAATAGATTGGAAATTTGAGAATGGTAAAAAAGTTATACTACTATTAAATAAGGTTTCATGTAATATTTGATTAGATAAGTTAAGAACAGGATTTGAATAAGTATCAATTACATTAATAATATGCAATAATGTTATGACTATTACAGTAAACCAGTAATGAAAAAACAGAGTGTATATCAAAGATAGCAGTTTACCTACATAGATAAAAATAAAATTTTGAAAAAATACTGCCATATCTGTCAGCCTATCTGTTATTCAGATGAGATATGTATGATACAGCACACAGTCTAAGCTCAATTATTATTAATGCATTCATCCGTACATACTAATATTTATACCCTGACTTTTGGTAATATAGGGTTGGGGATTGGGGAACAAGGAAATGTTTTCAATCATATGCAGTTATTTTGCTGGATGCTTCATAAACCTCAGATCTTGAATGGTTGATTAGATAGCAAATTTTATTTCTCTTTAACTTTTATTGCTTTAATTGGTCAAGGAAAGTGTGCTGATTCACAAATACTATGACATGCTATTTTGGGTTCTATTATCAGCTTTTTATCTTATCATCTTAAATAATATTATCTTTATAACATATCTACTATGTCATGTTTATGTTTGCATAAAGATTGTACTCTAAATTTCTGACTGTCACTACATCCCAGGATTGTATCGTATAACATGCTGGTGTCCACAACTCCACTTTCAAATAGCATATTTTGCCTATGGAACAGACAAATAATAAAATGATTTTAACTTATGGTCTGCAGAAGCCCTAAGCAGAAAAGTGGAAGCGGTCAGTGAGGCCTTTGCCCTGCAGTAATACAGACTAGTTTATTATAGAATACAAATAACTATTCTTAATGTTCGTTTTTATTTGTAAAGCTTAATTTTCAGCACTAGTAGAGACATTCAAAGACTGCACGGTGTCAACAGTTGCTTGTGGTATACAGCATTCAGTTGCTCTGGATGAATGGGGACAGCTATTCAGTTGGGGTTCAGACAGCATGGGCCAACTGGGCAGCAATCTAGGCACACATGCCCAGGACAAGCCCAAGTTTGTGAAGACCCTTGCAACAAGAAATTTTATTCAAGTGGCATGTGGGGCATATCATTCCATAGCATTGACAAACAGTAAGTAGTGTTGTGATTCTATTAAAGAGACTTAGTGAGTGTGTGCATAAAAGAATTCATTATTATGTATTCAAGTGGCATGTGGGGCATATCATTCCATAGCATTGACAAACAGTAAGTAGTATTGTGATTCTATTAAAGAGACTTAGTGAGTGTGTGCATAAGAGAATTCATTATTAAATATGTATTCAAGTGGCATGGGGGGCTTAACATTCCATAGAATTGACAAACAGTAAGTAGTATTGTGATTCTATTAAAGAGACTTAGTGAGTGTGTGCATAAGAGAATTCATTATTAAATATGTATTCAAGTGGCATGTGGGGCATATCATTAAATAGCATTGACAAACAGTAAGTAGTATTGTGATTCTATTAAAGAGACTTAGTGAGTTTGTGCATAAGAGAATTCATTATTAAATATGTATTCAAGTGGCATGTGGGGCATATCATTCCATAGCATTGACAAACAGTAAGTAATATTGTGATTCTATTAAGGTGGATGTTCACGGTGAATGATTATTTCATCAAAAGGTCATTCTTGAGAGTTACATGAACTTGGAGGGTTGTAATGATGATTTTGATGATTATAATTCTGTAACTGCATACGTCTTACAGCCGCGAATCATATTTTTACTAACATATAACCTAGCACTGGCCTGCAAATCGCTAAAAACGTAAGAAAATTTGAATTTCGCGGGCTACCCTGGAACATCAGCCTTAGAGAGACTTATTGAGTGTGTGAATAAGAGAATTCATTATTAAATATGTATTCAAGTGGCATGTGGGGCATATCGTTCCATAGCATTGACAAACAGTAAGTAGTATTGCAATTCTATTAAAGAGACTTAGTGAGTGTGTGCATAAGAGAATTTATTATTAAATATGTATTCAAGTGGCATGTGGGGCATATTGTTCCATAGCATTGACAAACAGTAAGTAGTATTGCGATGTTAGTGAGTGTGTGCATAAGAGAATTCATTATTAAATATGTATCCAAATATAAGTCTATTTCGCTGATGCAATAACTTGCATGATGTCAACATGGTGTTTCTGTTTAAAATACAGATGCATCCTTTTCTAACATTCATAAAATAAGAAATCCACCAAACTTAATAATATTAATTAATAAAAAGATTGATTAATGCATTATTTTTAGGATTTACTCTATTTTTGTTTATGCACTAAAGTTTTCATTATTTTTAGATGGTGACCTATTTTCATGGGGTGCAAATAGTTTTGGACAGTGTGGATTAGGTACTATGACAAATAAGGAAATGATTCCTCAACCAATCACGTCACTGCTTGGAGTTCCTATTGCAATGATTGCAAGTGGCAGTAACCACACATTTGCTTTAACAAAGTAAGTAATTTTCATACTGACCAAACTCACCAGGGACACCAGGTTCACCACCCGTTTTCTAGGTTTTCTGGGCCATCAACCAATTCACAATTCTGTTACAAATTGAGTTTACAAAGGAATTTCGAAAAGCCAAAAATACTGAAATATGCATAACCAATATAAATAATGTAAATCACCTTAGAGTGCTGTATCTCATTGTGCTACAATTTATACTAGAAACAACCTAAGTTATAATATTATAATGTACCATGAGAAATAGTTTCCATAACACAATAGGTTCCAGAAATGTACAGAAAATATCAAGGACTTGAATTGTTATCATAGTTTCGTTTTTTTGTATGTATTTTATTAATTTTTTATCATTGTGGTTTGGTTAGATAAACAGTTGTTAAAACATAATACTTATACAAAACTGATGTATTCTCCCTAACATCATATTATTATAGTCGGCAATTTGCTCACGTGACATACATTAAGCACAAAAGTTAATTTTTTATTATTTATTTGCAGATCTGGCGCAGTTTTCGGATGGGGTAAAAACAGTCATGGCCAGTTAGGACTAAGTGATAGAGAGAATAAGTGCTTCCCCTCTCATTTGAAAACATTGAGAAATGTTAAGGTACCGATTATATTATTTAGAAGTAAAGTTGTTACGAGGCTTGTTGAGAATAAACCTTTAAACTGTGTGCTGTGATTTTTCGAATCAATGAAAAACAGATACGTAGGGCATGCTCCCTTGAATTAACTGTACAACGGTAGCTGTTGGAATCCTGGGGTTTCAGGGTGTACACATTCTGGAAATTCATTGAACAGTCAGGGAAGCTCAAGGTGATTAGGGACAGTCAGTAAAATCGAGGGAAAAATTAAAAATTAATTTTTCTCGAGCTAGCCCATTGGTTCCCACGGTTTGGTCCACAGATGGCTGAAAAGAACTTGTTCTTTTATGTATAAGTTGACAAACTTATTCTAATTGCTGTATGGAGTAAAGAAAACCCATTCTATTCCTGGCGAAATAAAAAATAAGTTTGGTTATTACAGTGGACACTTAACCAATGTTACTCTTCCCTGTAAGTAGCAAATAAAACAATAACGTTGTTTTCAGGTGTGTCATATTGCATGCGGAGAAGACTTTACTGTGTTCCTGACGCTCGATGGCGGTGTGTTCACGTGCGGCACAGGCGAATATGGCCAGACTGGACATGGAACTACGAAGGATGAGCTGGTTCCTAGAAAAGTAATTATATGACATCATTTTACATAATAATCGCGGTGTTACGAATCTTTAGGTGAATCCTTCAAGGAAGCCCGCGGATTTCGAATTTTCTTACGGTTTTTTGCGATTTGCCAGTCAGTGTCCGGTTGTATGTTAAATAAAATAGGGTTTGCGACCGTAACAAATGTGAATTTACAGAGTAATAATGATTAAAATCACCAGTACAACCCTCTCAGTTCATATTACTTCCTTGAGTGACTATTTCATGAAAAAGGTATTCGGAGGTAATATGAACTTGATTGCAAAAAACGAAGAAAAATTTGAATTTTGCAGGCTACCCTGGTGGTTCAGCCTTAAGGGTAAACATGCCAGGGCACGCCACGATAGTGGCGGTAAGTCCCCTCTTTGAGGAGTGGCTGGAGAGGCGCCACGGCGCCCTCACCTACCGTCTGACGCAGGTCCTCACCGGACACGGGTGTTTCGGGAGGTACCTGTACCGAATCAGGCGGGAGGAAACGCCCGGATGCTTCCACTGCGAGGATCGACCGGAGGACACGGTGGAGCACACTGTGGAGGCGTGCCCTCCTCCGGGCGTCGGGGGTCACGCGATGACCTCCGGCCACCGTAGACGCGGGCCTGTGGACGGTGAGTAACGGGCTAGCTCGCCGTCCGGCCGTCGTCATGACGGCAACAGACCGTGTCGGCGGCGCGTACGTGTTCCACGCGCGCCTCAAAGAGATGTCAGCAAGGAGGGGCCCGCAAGGGCCGACGCCCGTCGGGGCTGTGGATATCGAAAGGTTACCGCGGCTCCGACACAAGGGCGAAGAAGAAGGAACATGGGTTTGGTTTTTAGTCAGTAGAAGTCTGACACTCCCCTTCGCTCTGCCCAAGAGCGGGGGGGGGGGGGTTAATCGATGATTTTCCACCCACCAAAAAAAAAAAAAAAGGGTAAACATGCCAATGGCACGAACTAGTTG
This sequence comes from Diarsia dahlii, assembly GCA_949775195.1. Classification (NCBI taxonomy): domain Eukaryota; kingdom Metazoa; phylum Arthropoda; class Insecta; order Lepidoptera; family Noctuidae; genus Diarsia; species Diarsia dahlii. Next base: position 10,743,220 of record OX459198.1, read on the forward strand.
GTGGGCGGGGCTAAAATGCATGCTATTTCATCCGACATCACGAGCGAAATGCATAGAGCGAAAGAGACACAACTAAAACGGGCGCGCCATGCGACCATGAAAAATCCATTGAATGTATCTGTTCAAAATAAAATTATTTGAATTCTTTAATAACTAATCTATGCCTTTATGCTTTCACTTTTTTCATTTTCGTACTATATACGTAACTTATTTACGCCCAAAGATGGTTAAAATTAGTGCTAAAATATGAAAGTTTCGACGCTCATAACTTCCAAACCAATATTTTTTTTCCAATTCTGCTTCCATAGAGGCCTAGATAATGACAAGACCAGTTGATTTAATTTTGAACCTACACCGTCAACCAGAGGAGTAATCACCATACAACGTTTGTAAGGAAGAATGACTGGCTTGTGCAACCTTAAAGGTAAACGAGCACACTGCACGTGCGAGAGCCGCGTGTCTTTCAGAATGATTTTGTAAAACTCTGTACTGCAACACACACTTTAAATCATCGTAACGACATCGCTTCAGTTCGGAATCAGCTTGTAAACCAGTCAACGAACTTACTGCGGGCCGACGTCCTAAAAGTCCCATTAAAATCGGTCCAGCCGTTTCAGAGATTAGCCGTAACAAACAGACACAAAAGTACCGTATATACTTCCAGTAAAACCGGTTATTTTGAAATAACAAACAGCCATTTCAATTATATTTATTTGCATAGATAAAACTAGTCCGAATAAATCATAATTATTCAGAATCCCCGCTTATAGAGTTGTGATTCGCAGGTTATGGAGTTAATGGGTAGTACGGTGACGCAAGTGGCTTGCGGGCGCCGTCATGTGTTGTGTCGGGTCGGTGACCGTGTCCTAGCGTGTGGGTACGGCGCCAGGGGCCAGCTTGGATGTCCACATATGGCATTTGCCTTAGTACCCACACCCGTCGTTTTCTACTCTACAGAAGATTCGCCTGTAAGTAATCACCATTTTAGAAAATCATCATCATTACTTAAGTGAAAGACATTGATTGTTACTTTCGCCCATTTCTCATAGTGTTATACGAAAAGAAGAGAGCCAAGTTAGGTGATGAATGAGTACATTAAATTCCCTTCCATAATGTGAATGCAGAATACATTGGTTTACTTTTCCTACAAGTTTTTTTGGTTTTTAGTCGTGTTATCTAATTTGCTAACATGCCCCGAACGAAAGAACAGATCCTTGTACTGCTTGCTGAAAAAAAGCCGCCCATATTTTTTTGTGTTATCGCCTTTTCGCAGCTATGCCGTTTGGCTTTCCGCATACTAATCGAATAGGCTGTGACATAGTAAATATTTTTTCCATTATAACATTCAATTCTATTTCTATTTACAATACAGACTGAAAACCCCGGCCAAAGCAAGGTAAATGAGTATGTAGCTTAGTATTAGGCCGTATTAGATAGTCATTTCCTTTCTGCACTCCTTTTTTTTCAACACAGTTTTAGTGTAAAATTAGCACAGTATAACTATAGGCCTACCTTTAAACTGAGTTGGTGCCATGAGGTAGCCGCGCGAATTGGGGAGGAGGTGGGTTCTTCTTCTTAAAAGAAACCGCGGCCTCGACATAAAGGGCTAAGAAGGAACATGGGTGGTTTTTAGTCAGTAGAAGTCTGACACTCCCTTTCGCTCTGCCCAAGAGCGGAAGGGGTTATTTGATGATTTTCCACCCGCCCTAAAAAAAAAAGGAAGCCGCGCTCGGGGAGGGGGGGGGGGGTCATTGACACCAATCACTGAATGAGTGACTTAGGTCTCGCAAAAGGTCACCACAACCCTCTGCGCAACTACCTAAGCTGCCTTCTTTGTTAAAAGGTAGGCCTGTACTTACCCAATACGGTTGGTACTGAACATTTTCCTAAAGATGATTGGTTTCTGAAGAAGTTTTGTCTATGTATTTACTGACCGTATGGATATAGATGTTGATTGATATACTGTGGTTAGTCTGTTTTGATGTAGGAACTCATTGTGTAAGGATTAATGTGCTGGTGGCTAATTTTCTTTTTTTTATTCTTTTGACTCAACAAAAGTAATAATAAAAGGAGAGGAGTAATATTATTAAAGTTGGACTCTAGATCGATCTCTTCATCACGGGTTCGATCCCCTAAAGTGGCGAATGTCTTAGATGTTTTCTATTCGAATTATTCCTGTTTAAATTATTAATGTTTTTACATATTTGTTGTATTCGATATTTACACTTCCGTATATTATCCGGAGATGTTGAAATCACTCTCATTGTTTTAATATAATAGCCTGATACAGGTTATTAACATGAACTATTGTTCTTCAGCGTAAGAAGAAACAGAAAGTCGAGGCCGCGACATCAGTAACTCGAAATAACACCGCGGGCGTTTCCAAAATAAATGTTGAGTCATCTGTATATTTAAAAATTAGTATTATGTTCTATGTGCTGCAATTTAAAAAATATTTTTTTAGTTGTAGATTTACATGTATTGGTCTATTTTGTAGCTAGGCCCCTGTTTATTTGTTTTTAGTTAAGCATACTTTAGTATTTTTTTAGAGAAATGTTTTAGATAATGCATGATATACTTTAGTGTTAATAGGTAAAATGTTTAAATTACCTTTTTATTGCGCGTTAAACAGAAAGCGGATTATGGTTGCGGTTGCGCCTGTTGCGTTAAACGCAAAAAGTTTTAATTTTAGATGCTCTCGTTACCACACATCTGCATTACGGGGGATCCCCACAGTATAAACAGTCCTAAGAACGTAGAGATTTGTATAATTCAAAAGCTTCTATCAATGCGGGAGTCCCCACAATACAAGAGATCCCCGGAAAGTTACAGTTGGTTGATAGTTCTGTACAATAATTTAAGTTATGATAATTGTAGCACTTAATAGGTTTATACGCATACTATCGGCACAATACTTGACAATACACTCGTCATTGAAAATATTCCATGACGAGTCATAAAAATGCAATCTTCCAAGCTATGGTACAACAGATTTGTAAGAGTAAGATGTTACTTAAGTAATTTATGAGATTATAACAAGAGCTATTTTATTTACAACAACAGATATTAGCACCATTCCTTAATCCGCTTTCTTTCAGTGCGCTTTTTATCAATATTATGTTATGTGTCTAATGTCAGTGCATTGAAAAACCTTTAAGATCAAAGTCATTGCTTTTGCACTGTAATCAATTGTCATGTGATGAATGTAATGATGAAGTATAATTACTATTTGTAATTTAATTAAGTTATAAAACAGGGTGTTTATTTGAGGTCTGAGCCTGTTTTAAGAAGGTGATATATCTTAGCCTTAACATTTTAACAAAACAATTAATTTGCGTCTTGCTTAGATATAAAATCACCATATTTTAACACGTTTACACGCAAATATCCACCTTGTGATCCATCAAATAGAAATAAAAAAGGTACATTATTGTTTGCAGCTTTCACAAGAAGTCTTCAAGGGGCCTATAAAGGTATTCGCAGGCGGTGACCACAGTTTCCTTATAATAGACCATGACAAATCTGGGCCGGTTGACTTCCGAATTCAGGATCATACGAAACAAATCGTAACATTGACAATACCTAAGTTGACTGCTTGTGAAGCTTTTAAAGACTGTGATGTTGTAAATCAGGTGAGATACTTACTTGTTTCTGGTGACAAAATTTTTAGGCTTTAGGATTAGGATTTTTAAAGAAAACTAGCTTGTCCTCGCGAATACGTCCGCGTCAAAGAAATATATCCTATTTCTACTCGATAATATTCTAGCTTTTCTATCATTGAAAGAATTTAGAAATTTGGATAAGTAGTTTCAGAGATTACTTCCTACATCCAAACTTTATCTCTGCATCAGTGCAGAAAATATCTACTACTTCTCCATTCCCCATTTATTTTAATTATAATTTCTGTTTTAAAAATAAATCATGCAAACTTCGATATTTAATCGAAAAATTAACGAAATATCTTTTATTGACAACTAATTACACACAAGCATCACTGTACACCTGACTCTTTTACTAGGAGTTCCTGTATCACAAGAGCCAGTCAATACATAAAATAACACTTTGTTTTTTATCCTGCAGGATATCCTAGCGTATTTAGAGACGGTATTCGGCTCCCTAGCGTGTGTAAATGGTTCGTTCCTAGCACCCAACAATGCTCACTTCGGCTGCAACACTAAGGTGCCTGGAGTCGACCTTCGGAAAGCCGAGGAAGCATTCACGTTAGTTAGCAGATTTGAAAATACAACAATCAAGGAACTCGTGAGTTTTACATTTGTATTTTTATCTAAAGATCCTGTTATTAATTGACTGACTGCCCAGCCGATTCCATAATGCTTTTGACTTTGTGAGTCACCAAGTACTTTCATCATCGTCATTCAGTCCACTGAGGCATCCCTCCAAGCTTCCCACATTCAGCAGATTCCCGCGAGCTTTACCAGGAGCAAAAAACACTACATATTATAAATTTGTTATATTATTTGTGATATTAACGCCCAGCGGCTCAGGCGACATAATTATGGAAATAATTACATTTACAGTACCCAGGTAGGTACTGTACATTGTTAAAGTGTCGGTCCGTCCTGAGTTAGATTCCCATATCGGTGGAAGTGTTGATGGTTTTCTGTTAGGAGTTCTCAGTCGGCAGTTTGGTAATTGGCGACATTATATCCTGTTGGTCCTTCGCCTGATCTCCCTCCGGTAGCGTCTGGCATCTCTCCCATCGAATCAGACTAAAACAGTGAGGAAAGAGAGAGTGCACTTGTAGATGCGCATACACTTTTCCATTACAAAATTACCTGCGTCGAAGGCGAGTCTTAGTCACGACCGGCATAGAAGACTGTTCTTACTGGATATTGAAATACCTTTATAACCTTGTTTTCAGATATTCAACCACCTAACAGAGCACATAATCAAAAAGATGAAAGTGTCACCGCCTGACGCGGAGGCTCTCAGAATGTTCCTTATTTTGCCTCTGTACCACGAGATGCGTAATCCTCGTCGACATGTTGAATTACAGGTATATAGTAGTTTTATTTCTAAGTTTATTAATCATCATCTATACTTCTATACTAATATTATAAAGAAGTAAAGTTTGTGTGTTTGTATATTTGTTAAATTGTAAGGGGTAATCTAGGGATCTACTGAACCGATTTAAAAAATTCTTTCACCAATAGAAAGCCACATTATTGCTGAGTGTCATAGGTTACTTTTTATCCCTGTATTCCCACGGGAACGGGATCTACGCGGGTGAAACCGCGGGACGTCCGCTAGTCAGCTATAAGACGTCCGCTGCTGGACTAAGGCCTCCCCCATAGAACGGCATAACGAACGGAAACCAGCCGTTAGCATCCACCGGTTGCCCGTGACCGTGACTCACGATGTCATCGGTCCACAATCATATCATGCAATTATTTTCATTAAAGTGATCATAGTATAAATTCATTAGCCCCTCGCTTATTTTCTTAACCCTTTTACCGCCACAGCCAAGCAAAACGACAAGCCAAAAAGTACCTTAAGTCGCCAGACTTAAGGCACTTCTTTGCTTGTTCGGCTTGTCGACGACTGTGGCGCTCAAAAGGTTAAAAGTATGGTACTATAATAATATGCTATAAACTTAGCACTTCTACTGATGACACCACTGCCTTTCAAAAAACGCTGCCTGCACATCTCTACATATTCTAACATTCAACTCACGTGATTGAAGGCACACTCTCTGGTAAATATTCGAGAAAGAAGGATAGGGACTCATTCCGAACTATCATCCTTCTCCTGCCCTTATCCCAATTTATATGAGGTTGACGTAGTATGTCTTCTCACATACTTCTATATGACACGTCATGTCATCATGCAGACACCTCCGTTCTTGTCATAATAGGGGATCGGACAAAACAAAAACTAATTAGTCCGTCAGATAGATTTCCAAAAAATATTAACCACGTATTTTTTCTTTTTTCACGTAAACAATAAATGAAGACGATAGAGTGCTTCGAAAACTCGTGTGACGTCATATGCTAGTACATTTTGTACCTTCAATTGACGTTTCAAGCCCCACTCCATGATCTTTGACGCGCTTTAACTTCGTCAATTTTTATTGATTTGATAAAACAAAAAACACGTATCCAATATTTTTCGATAATCTAACTGACGGACTAAACAGAATCATATTTTATTGAGTCAGTCCGATCCCCTATTATCATGCTACCCACATACACAGTTCAACCATCATTTCTTTGGTCTTCTTATACCCATATTCATACCTAAAACTTTCCTCACGATATTTTCCTCATTCCTCCGCATCATATTCCGATCCAGTTCATTAAAAATCAACACATGTTAATAAAACCTCTTTTCTTTCTTTCTAGGGTCCATTTGCAGAGGCGTTCAACAATCTCTCTACCCATCCTCAGAGGATAGTGAATCTATGGTGGGAGGCTCAAACACCAGAATATTTTGAAATGCTAGTCGATATATTCAAAAGTGTTATTGTATACGAACTTATGCAACCTGCAGTTCGGGCGAACAAGGTAAATCTTCAAGAAGAAACTAAAAACGTTTGACCAAATTGTATTTGAAAGTATCATGGCCGATTCTCTTTCTGGTTCCAGAAAATTTACTTTACACACAGCATAATACAAATACTCAATACTCTGTCGTCACTGAACAAAATAAACTTTACAAATCCAAAGAAACCGAAAATTCCAGCGGAATGTTTTTATATTGAAGACTTGTGCGATCACGTGGATATTGCCACCGATTATATTACCTGGCTTTCGGATCATGCTGTAAGTACCTACTACTAAGCTTAAAAAAAAGCTTGATATAGTTTATCTGTATCGTAATCTAACTCCTGCACCTATATAAGGTCCCATTAAAATAGGTGGACAAAATTTTAGTATTCATTCAGACCACCAAAATAAGGAAAATGGTAAAAAAAATAATAAGAAAATCGCATTTAAGTACCCTACTCATTAAGGACGAGTTTGTTCTAGAGTGCCGGCAATTTATTATTTTAAGTAAAAAAAAAATCGCTTTCTTTAATGTTTTTTTTGTTTAGATATCTTTGGTTAGACCTACTGAACGCTGTGTTAAAATTTGTCCACCTATTTAAATGGGACCTTATATACTGCACCCAGTCCAGTAATACCGCGTGGGGTTTCCAAATCGGTGTCACAGCAATTTCTTTACTGTTTTTTTCGGCTCGTGGACAGTAAAGGGATTGGATCGACTGACCTATTGTATTCATTGATATGATAAATAACTTTTAGCACTATAAGTTAGAGAGCTCACTGCCGCACTCAGAGTGCTTTAATGATTACTTAGGCCATCATTTAGTAAAGGTTTTGACAGTTTTGTCCTACAAAAGTATGTCATATCTTTACTAGCTTAAGTTATCATCAATTAATATCTCTGAGTACCGCAGTCAGACCGGACTTGAGTCTTTTATTAAAGGTGCTTCTAAACAGGCGATTCTATCACGGCAGTGTTTGGCTTTACTATCAAATTGGTAAATATTGCTCGGCTATCTCGAAAATATTGCTGGCTACACTTAAAAATGCTTGGCCATACCAAATATGTGTGGCTATATGGCCGGGCCGTTACTGCAATATTGCATAGTATGACTGGCAATGTTGCCGGCCATTGTATTGCAGCCACATATTATAGTAAAATATTGCCCGTCAGAAGGACCATAATACTGGCCAATGGCTATCTATCCCGTACCAGAAACATAGCCTCACACCCGTAATCCCCGACTAGACAGAGTTGTTCCGGTCTGATCCCCTAAACCGATCCACTGCCAATATTTTTCTTTTGTTTATTCCGTTCTGATCCCCTGTAATTTATCATTCCGTTCTGATCCCCTTTTTGACACAAGTACAAGTGAAGTACAGTCAACCGAAAAATAGTTGTTAATGAAAAAATAATCAGTTTTTATTTCTATATCATAAAATTGTACGATCATCCCACAAACTACCAGGAGAACAGAAGTCGGAAGGAGGTATTGGAATCTTTAAACCAAATCTATATTATTTCTTTCTAATACCTACCATGCACTTTTTTTTTGGAGATAGGAAACCAGGATAGTAAAGTCCCACAAACTATTCCATTCCAATTTCCAATACCTCCTTCCTACTTCTGTTCTCCTGGTAGTTTGTGGGACTTTACTTTAAAGGCATATTAAAGACTTGATTTAAAGATTCCAATTTCCAATACCTCCTTCCTACTTCTGTTCTCCTGGTAGGTTGTGGGACTTTACTACCTATTCTTTTTTTTTTAATCTAATAGAACCTGTACAAATTTTTGTTGCTGACTGTCCTAAAAATGTGTCAGGGTATCCGATTCTTTTACGGGGGATCAGACCGGAATAGAAAATAATTTATAATAAAACGGATCCCCTAGGGTATCAGTTTTAGGGGATCAGACCGGAATAACTTGTGTGTCTAAAAGCACATCCAGTTTTCGCCAGTTATTTTTAAAACCCATATTATATCAATCATTGACCATTTATTTGTAATTCAATGTGTGTGACTAACAAAAACGTATTTAAATTGCAACATTCTAACTTTTTTGCAGTCTGCCCATCCTCACATGTGTAACTACGCGTTCCTATTCGACGTCCAATGCAAATCATTGTTACTAAAAATAGATCAGCAGCTTCAAATGCAAATAGCTATCAGTAGAGCCGCCACACAGATATTCACACGGTTATTCATGGATCCCACGTATGAGTACCAGAGGGACCAGTTCCTTAACCTAACAGTCTCCAGGAACCATATTGTAAGAGATACAATGTCACAAATCAGTAATCATGAGACTTCGCAGTTGAAGAAACCGCTTAGAGTAAGTATTTGTGTAATTTGAAAAGTTCTAAATAAAATAAAATTCGCTTCTGCAAGTAGTGTTTACAATAGTTTTAACATGTTACTGTATAGTGAACCTTAACGGCTAAATAATAACAAACGCTGTAAGTTTTGCAGTAAGCAAATATAGACGCAACTCACTAACTCTTATAACCAACTCAACTAACTCTTAAAACTCATAATCCATTTTTGGTATAATCTTTGCAAGTCGCGATAGTGCGTCATGTGAATCTTATGGTATAACTTATAAGGTATACATTGCAATAACCGATATTAATTGTTCTTTCAGGTAGAATTCGTTGGTGAAGAAGCGGAAGATGCTGGTGGGGTTAAAAAAGAGTTTTTCCTTTTGTTACTGAAGGAAATCTTCGACCCTGTATACGGTATGTTCAAGCAATCCGAAGAAACTAATATGATCTGGTTCTCAAATAACCCTTTCGAAGACGACGTCATGTATTATTTGATTGGTAAGTCAGATATTTAACGAAGTGTCTAGTCGTCCGAATAGCGGATGAATAAAATTAATTCGTCGTCCGATAAGAAGCCGGATGAATAACCAAAATTATAATACGACCGTCTCGCGACAGTATACTCTATGGGCGGCATGGGCACCGGGCCGTAGGCCGACGAAGGAGGCCGGCGGAGGCCCGTCACTTCGGGGACAGAAGATATTAGTGTTATTTAATATGCGAGCGAAGCGAGCGCGCGTCATGGAGTTATGGAGTACATGCGTTGCATGTATGAGTGACAGAGAGAACGAGAAAATGGCGCGCGGTGTTGTCAGTTCGAACGATGCTAGAGGCAACGTCATTGACTGTCGTTGACAATTGCCACGTGACTTATCGGACGACTAGCAACAGCCGATATTTAATTGCTCAGTTGATCTGTGCTCTTTATGATGATTATATATGCTTTTGAGCCAATTTTGATCACAGCGACTGCATTCAATGGCTTTCTAGGGTAGTTGTCAAGAGCTTTGTTTTGCTTCTCTTTCTTGTGCTCTCAAGTCGCTAGCATATCGAACTTTGGCCAAAAACCTCAAACCGCATCATGTGTATCCTGTAGGTTAGCTTTTAGGTCATCATCTTTTAAATCTAACTGTGACTTTCTTCTCTCTTCAAAGGCGTTGACCTGAATGCACATGACGTGTTCACTCGAGCCGAATTTGTGCCTATTTTTTCCACACCAATTTGGATGTCAATTTCGCATCTTATGAAGTGTCTATTCTGAACATCCTTGAAACGTTAAAGCTAAACACCGAAATTTTACCTAAGAAACTACTTATCATACTTCTTCTTATCGTGTGGGCAGTAAGGTCTAACGACCTTTCATACTAATAATAGTTTACTAATCGAAGAGCGAATTTATTTTATACTACGTAAAGGATAGTATAAAATAAATTCGCTCCCGCTGTTTGTACGCTTAGATCTTTTAAACTACGCAACGGATTTTCATGCAGTTTTTAGCAATAATATACTCTATATGGATTCCAGACCAAGGTTTATATGCTAGTTTATAATATTTCGATCGTTTCTAATTCCAGGTGCCATTTACGGTCTCGCTATATACAATTCAATTATAATCTACGTCCCGTTCCCCTTGGTGTTATACAAGAAGTTGCTAGAAGAAGCCATTATGTTGGATGACTTGTCCGATCTGTATCCTACTCTTGCTAATAGCCTCAAAAGTTTGCTGGATTATCCGGATGAAGATGTCGAAGATGTAAGCTATGACTATTGTTATTCTTATTACCTATATAACATCACGTCTGTAATCCCCAAAAGGTTAGACAGAGGTGTACCTTATAGTACACACACACTTTGCTAGTTATGTTCAAGTCCCATATAATAGGGTGAGCCTATTGCCATCAACCGGGCACATATACAGACTCCGTGGGTGCTACTGAGACTTGATTAAAAAACCCAATAACTCTCCTCTCTGCTCTACGCCACTAGACAAACGAGGCAGTCTCTTCATATGTTAATATAAAAATTCAGTCGACTAGAATATTATAATATCTACGAATTCTAAACTCAACATTTATTGGCTAGCACTAGAATACCAATTTATTGGCTTTTAAATCGTTTACCATGTCTTGTAAACCTGCTTATTATTTCAACAGGTATTCAGCTTATGTTTCGCAGTAAACACAGAAGTATTCGGACAGATACATGTGCACCCCCTGAAGGAAAACGGCGAGAACTTGCCGGTAACACATGAGAACAAACAGGAATATGTTGAGCTTTATGTAGAGTTCTTGCTCAATAAATCGGTTGAAAATCAGTTCAAGGCTTTCAATCAAGGTTTTCAGAAGGTAAGAATGAATTATACGATAAGTCTACGAGGAAATGGGGCTGGGCGGGTCACATATCCAGGATGGGTCAGGACAGATGAGCTAGAATCCAATCGATTGCAAAAAATAGGACTGTTTTCATACTTTGCTGCGATGTAGCCAGAAGTTCGAAAGTCTGACAACCTCAGCAAGGGGCCTAATATTGTCGAGTAACTGAGTTGTGCGGGTCACATCTATATAAATAAAGAGAGAAGTCCTGACTGACTGACTGACTGACTGACTGACTGATTGACTGACTGACTCATCAACGCCCAGCCCAAACCCTTGGACCTAGAAAGCTGAAATTTTGCACAGAGGTTCCCTTTATAATAATAATGTAAATAAAGAGAGAAGTCCTGACTGACTGACTGACTGATTTACTGACTGACTCATCAACGCCCAGCCCAAACCCTTGGACCTAGAAAGCTGAAATTTTGCACAGAGGTTCCCTTTATAATGTAGACAAGGAATAAGGAAGGATTTTTCGAAATTCAACCCCGAAGAGAGTTAAATAGGGGATGAAAGTTTGTATGGAAAATCGTCATTTTCACGCGGGCGAAGCCGCTGGCAAAAGCTATATTATGATATAAGCAGTCGCTCCATGTAAAATACTGGTATCCAGCTGCACCCGGTTTGACTGGCAGCCAACTACAGCAGTGGGAAAGGCTAGACAGATGATGATTACTCGACGGATGTTTGCTTACATTGTTTGTAATATATTCATACCTCTTTGTAAAACAAGCTTGTTTATTTCCATAGGTATGTGGCGGTAGAATTATCAAGCTATTTAGATCACACGAAATGATGTCAGTTGTAATGGGTAATGAAGAATACGACTGGGAAGTGTTTGAAAGTAACTGTGAATATAAAAACGGGTATACCTCTACTGATCCGCAAGTCAGGTAAATATACCGATTTTATACAAAATTAAACTTAAAAACTTATATTTAAAAGAGTTAAAATTGTTTGAAAAGGGAAATCTCTCGAAGTAATGATTTGATTTATTTTACTTTTTATTATCAAAGTTATTTTTTTATTATTATTTTGTACACTATCACAATCATTATTTAACCTAAAGGTGGTCTGCCTATGTACCCCTATTGTACATGAAGTTTAGATAAATAAATTACAATTACAATAGGATATGTTTCTTCCATGCCCAGAAGCTAGTATAGTATAATTTTAATCTTATTTTTTTCCGGTTTTTTTTTAGGTGGTTTTGGGAAACGTTTCATGAGCTTCCAATTGAAGATAAGAAAAAGTTCCTTTTGTTCTTGACTGGCAGCGATCGGGTTCCGATCCAGGGAATGAGAGATATTAAAGTGAGTACATACATTTTATAGTACATTACTGCAGCGGCCAGCAACAGAGGCATTGATGGACGAACGTGTAAATGTAGGCCGAGGCGAAGCCGAGGCACACATACGTAAGTCCATCAATGCCTAGTTGTGGCCAAGGCTTGTATAGTACTTTTCTCAAATAATGCGAGGAAATTAAAACTAAGTAGTACCTAGGCAGAACTTTTTTTCACGCGTTGAAGAGTTCAGCCAATTCGAAATTTAAATAAAACCTATAATAAGTCACCTCCTTGGTTGCTATGGTTGAGAGTAAAAGATCGTTCCATTTTTAAATAACACGACAGATATGAGTTTAGTATGTAATTTATTTGGCCGCTAAACACGACAGATATGGATTTTCACACAACTTTTGCCGGCCGCTGGTCGCATGTATCTGGCCAGTACAGCAATTTCGATTTATCTCGAAGAAGGTTGTCAAAATAATGCTCAAATATCCAAGCATGTTTGAGAAAAATTACTTATGTTTTGGTCACCTGAAAAAAACCTGGCAAATTACATAACTGGGGCTATCGTGTTACTGGGTCGAAGAGGTCAGATCAGTCGAGTCGTTTTCCATGTAAAATATGGGAATTTATCAGCATCCGTTTAGAATGGAAGCTGATCCCAATATACATAGTTGGGAAAAGGCTAGACAGATGTCCAATAATATTTCATGAAATGTATGTATACTGTATTGTCATCTAAAACTTCTTAAAGCTCTCTTTAAGATTAAAAAAAATCTTTCATTACAGATAAGAATTCAGGCAGTAGCTGACGACAGGTACTTCCCGGTAGCTCACACATGTTTCAACCTCCTGGATCTTCCGCGTTACAAAACCAAGGAACGGCTCAAATACCATCTCGTCCAAGCTATTCAACAAACACAGGGATTCTCACTCGTTTGATTCTGGAGCATCTAGAATATTGAAATTTTACCATGATGTCGGCTTTATGCACGCCAAGTACCAACCACTTGATATTCTGTGTATAGATATTAGCACTATATATGCTGGGGCTTAGATCATAGTGATAGAAGCCAGACTTTGTTGCATCTAAAATATATCATCAGAAATCGTCCAGCGAAATGTGCGAGCATTTATACGTAGGAATAATTTAGAAAAATTGTTATCGATGTCGTATGGATATTTCAATAAAAATTGACGAGCTAATTTAAATGGTATTCCGTCGAGGTTCCAGTCTGATGTGTGAGAATATAATAGCTCATATTTTGGATTGCTATTTATAATAAATTTATAAGTACATGTGGATTCGTTGCATTGGTTTTCAGCTAAAGTCCATTAGAATAACTTGATAGCATAATGCAACGAAAATATAATTTCACTATCGAGTTATATTTCCGTTTCTTTAACGTAACGAAGCTGTGAAATAATTTTGGTCTTAAAATTGTTTTATGTGGCGGATTTTAGCATACTCTCGGTGCCTTTCCAAGAAAAAGTATCGATATTCCTGATATTTATATTATATTCATTTATATTTAATTTATTTGTATGTTTATGTTTTTAATTTATTTGTATTAATTTATATTGACATTAAATATTTATGTTAAAAAAACCGATCCGAAAGGGGCATATACATAGGTACAAATTTTAATGACATTACCAAATAAAGTAAGAAACATAAAATATATATGAAAGTAAAACTATGAATACATTTTATATGCTTGATTTTTGTCCCAAATAACCACCGTTTCCCTAAATTCTAACAAACTTAAAGTGTGACAATACTATCTTTGGCATGAGCGTGTTCGCCAATTGTTATTTTATGACAACCGCTCGCGTTCTTGTGTTGTCATATACTTTTCCTGATTATGTACGTTTTATTTAGTTTTGATCAAGCATTTTTTTCACTTGTTCTCCAAAAAGGACTATATAAATACTATCTACTAATCGGCTCGAACAGGGTTTTTTTTTAACATCTTGTTTATGTTGATTTTTATTTCTCGACATTAGAAGCACAAGGTTGGATGTACAAAACTGTCGGTATTTGTACATCCGACCTTATGCTTCTGATGTCGACATTTATATATTTTTATTAAATTAGTTTCTTAATGCTAATTTTTATATAGGGGTATGTTCTATTTATTTATTCTGAGATAAAGACAATTTGCATTTACGTTGTTCATGTAAAGCGTAATGTGATAACAGGGAGAAATCTGACATGGCACATTGCAGTACATGTATGACATGAACTGCAATGTGTTGCATTTTCCGGGGTAATAATAATATGATAGCCCGATCACATGAAGTAGTGCAAGCCTAGCACGCACTTATATGACTAAGTATGTCATAAACTATCGAATTATGTTTCGTTTACTTTCTATTGCTTAACCCGTGTTTGGCAAGCCTTTTTGGAAATCAACAGATATTGTGAAACCGGGTTTTCACTGAGTAATGAAATACCGGTGTTTGTCTGTTTATCACAGACAAACACCTTCTCCTTCTTTGAAAGTAATTGATTTGAAAATTTACCAAACTGATATAGTACTGCGCTGGCCTAAATTGTAACATACTAAATTATACTGCACTCTATCAACATAATAGGGGATCGGACTGGGTCAAAATAATATGATTCTGTTTAATCCGTAAGTTAGATTATCGAAAAATATTGAATACGTGTTTTTTGTTTTATCAAATCAATAAAAAATGACGAAGATAAAATGCGTCAAAGATCGTGGAGTGGGGCTTGAAACGTCACTTGTGTCGTCAAAATGTACTATCATATGACGTCACACGAGTTTTCGAAGCACTGTGTCGTCTTCATTTTAAGTTTACGTGAAAAAAGAAAAAATACGTGTCTAATAATTTTTGGAAATCTATCTGACGGACTAATTAGTTTTTTTTTGTCCGATCCCCTATTATAATCATTTTATAATCAGGCAGCTATGACCCATATGTAAAATACCTACACAAAATGATCTTAAACAACAATAATAAACTAATCATCTTCCAACTCTTGTTCCATGTTACTTGGAGTCGGCGAAACACGTTTTTTTCTTACATTCGCCTCTGAAACCGTCTCTCTATCATCTACTTACTTCTTTTTCTTTCATATCAACAATAAAAAATAGTATTTTCAAATTAAAAACTGTAACTAAACACGTGACGTTATCGGCGTCGTGCTTCGCAAATATGAATGCAATGCTTGTGTGAATTTTGAACTTGATCCATTACAGTCAATCGCGTTGGGTCTGCTGAATGGGACAAGGCTTATCCCAAACTTCCATTCAATAAATAATTCAGATAATTATGACATACGAAGTCTTTTGAAATAAATGGGCGTTGAAGTACTGACATGAATTAGGTATTAACCTGTTGACGAACTAAGTCTACTCTGCACCAACCAACCCACTCTGGGCCCGCGTGGTATTTTACAGCCCACTCCCTCATAGAGACGAAGCCTGTGTCCCATTAGTGGGCATATGGCTGATTAGCTAAATAGTGCATGGTTTCTCATAAACAGCGCGTGCTAGGCATGCTCTGTTAGTAAGTCTCCAATAGGTGGGGATTCTCTGTAAATTTTAACTAAATAGTTCGTTTCTTCTCAGACGCTCTCAAAGAGAAGTGTTACAGGAAATGCAGTCTTACCTACCTATTGGTGACGAAAGTTGCGTTAGGTACATGTAGCCACAATAATTTTGTACATAAACTGGCTACCTCTGTGATATTAAACTTATGCCATTGGTTACATTCGGCGACAAAATAACGGCTTTTAAAAATAATGATTGTTACTATGTTTTGTTATTAATTGTACATGTTGTACATAATGGTACTGTACGTAGCATGGCTAGACTGCTGTTATGATTTTGAAGCATTTATTGAGCACCTCAGTCTAGGTACTCGACGTGGTTTGTACTCGATGTATGTAATGTATGATAATATAATATTTTCATACTTAATTATTGTTTTATTTCGTTTTATTATTATTTTTTACCTTTTGAAGTGGACCTATTGTTGTAAGTAATGAAAATCTTGCCAACTTGTACTTATAATTAGGTATAATAAATTGTTTGCTGGGTTTGTCTTGTTTGTAAACGGATCATACATATGGTTCTGGTATCTACATGTGGCTCTAGCCACACTCAACCCCATTTAGTGTTTTTCACAGCAAAAACCTCTTGAATTTATTTGCGTTTTTCTTAATACTAATTCTCCAGTCTATGAAATCACTGAAATATTCATGAGGTAGCTATTAATAAAACTGCGGATTGGCATTAATTATAATTTATTTAATTTAAAATATAATTACATAATGAAATACCAAATCAAGGCCATTAAACATTTTATATACAAAATATTCGTATAATCTCTTTTCATGACTAGGTAGGAACCACGAGGAACAATAAGCTTAGCCAATGGTTAATATCATACTTTGGCGGAAGCGTTGAATTTTTTAAAGATCCAAAATCATAAACATTTTCTTCCGTAAACTTTAATTAGTAAAAATTTTAGTTTGATGTTTAAAAAATTTAAAATCTGTTTATGACATTGGTAGTTGAGCATTATTTACAGTTACATTATAAGCAACTTCAGATATGTTCGCAATGTATAAAGCCGCTCTTTTACACAGAAAACAATGAGAATCAATAGAAAATGATAGTTTTTAAAGCGATTCATGAATGTGACAAATGATAATGTTATTTTTTTATTTATTTTTATGATTATATACTTTACTTACATTTCTAAATAATGGTTAAAAATAAATTAAACTACAATTAAGTACTGATTGAAATCCAATTCGTACATGCCTCAAGACTTTATACCTAAAGCCTACACAAGTACTCGAAATCCCGACAATTTCGCTTTCAGCGAATCAATTAGATTGATTGATGTTTACTTTGATGAGATGATACTTACTACTTTTGTTGACGTTACAAAATGTTATGCCCCCAATTAATTGGATAAGTAGACACTAGACACTCTTGACATGAGTAATGCCAACAAAATTAATTAAACAACGAATTTGAACCTCTTTACAGAAAATTCACATACGAGTTGAAGATTGATGTCAGACTAATATTCCTTTTATATGAGGAATATGTTAGTTACTAAGATCTAATTTAGTATGAAGATCGGCCTGAGTTGTCATCATAGTGTTGTGTGCCGGGGGGCGCGCGGTATCCAGGGTAGTTGTGGTTCAGGGCATTCTGCGCGAAGAAGGTTCCATAGTCCTTCTTTACCTAGAATTAGAGTACAAAATTCCATTATTATTTTTGTACACAGTAATCTAAAACTCCTTTTATGAGGTCAACAAAATGACTCCCACGAAATTGACTTTATGTAATTTCAAATTTTGAGGTCAAGATACTTATTAGGTTCTTGTTTTTCTTAAAATAAGTTTACATAAGGCTCGATTTAGGGTGATTTAATTTACTACACATTGGTATCTACCCATATTTAGTAAACATCTAAGTTCTACAAAATTGGTAGACATTAATATTTTATATCTAAATAAAAAGTGTCGTTGTAGGATCTTATTCTAATCATGCATCGTCAATACTAAACTCATCTACATTGCAAAGCTTTGCAGAAATAGAAGAGAATGAATGCCTGTGTAAAACAATGATTTAGTCCATTACATGAATGTTTGGTGGGATAGGTGTACGACTCACTACACTCAAGTTATTAACTCAACAAAGTTGTCCTTCATACAATATTCTGTCACATCAGTGATTGTGATTTTTATGTTTTGTATATTTGGTGGGTATGAGATGAGATAGGTTGTAAAGTTTTTTTTTTAGGTAATAGACAGACAGGGGAGAATGGAAGAAGAAACCGTGTTGCGCCGACCCCAAGTAGAATGGGACAAGGGCAGGAAGATGATGAAGTAAGAAAAATTGCATTTTGGTGGAAGTTCAGGCGGTAGCCAGTTGCCAGGCGGTGGTCGTGGTGTTGGCTCCACAACAAGACAATGAAAACATCATGAATCGTGAGTACCTGTCCCTTATAGTACCTATTGCCATTGTTTTTGCTTTTATGGACCGTCACGCTGACAACTAAGATTATGGAAAAAAAAAATGCTTAATTGATTCCACAGATCAACATTTTTGTTCCCTACCCAATGCCACCTACCTCTACAAATTTCTTCAAACAGCTAACCCAATTCTCAAACTAATTGCAAGAGTCGTACACCTAGACAAGGATAGATATTGCAAAGCCTACTAAACGCGAGTTAGGTGCTCGCGACTAACAGTAGGTACTAGGTTTGCCCTTCATCAAGTGCTGAGATCTGTTAATGGAAAGTTTGTCCAAACATATAGTACTAGCACTAGTGACGCAAACTACACTTACACCTTCGGTATCAAAGTCCGGGTACATACGGACTGGGAACTGATCGACGCCTACACGTCGTTCATTGCAACCAATTCGGCAAGCGAATATTGGCGCAGCTAAAACAGACAACGGTAGCTTTCAAGTTTCAACACTATGCACTTCAGTCCATAAATTCTCTAAGTTATGTTGTAAGAAACAATGTTTGACGTCATGAGAAACTTTCAAGATTTAATAGAATGACGATGTTTATACAATGTAACTTTAGAGAATTAACTCCGAGGTGAGGAAGTTACCGATATTAAATTTCGCCGGTTGAAGATTTGAAATTGAATTAGTTATAGAGGTGCTGTTTATTGTGCGCCCGAATTGGTACGAATTTAGAAATTTGTGTCGTTTAGGTTTTACTTTTCAAACTAGAAGTTTTAGAAGAACTACGTACGTAATAGTTTGTGTGGTAGGCGTTGTAATATTTGAAGTGACATATATACAGGGTGTTAAAAGTTATAATACAAAAAAGAGCAAAAAACTTAATAAATATTGAGTTTACATAATTATGTGGATAATAGTCGAATAGAATTAGTAGATAGACTTGACCAATGTTTATTAAACCATAAAATAACTCAAAATCAGAATGTTGACCGAAACAAGTTATTTAAAAGAGTGAAAAACATAGAATTTTGTACAAAACTGCAAGTTATTAGATATATATGTCAGAAGAATGCAACTTTCGGTGCTTATAATACAGCATGCGGGCTTGTTATGTTTTAGCTTTTATTTATAGTTTAGTGATTATATTAAGAGGCTGCTCACACCATGATCTTCAAGGATTTCTCTCCTGTAATCTTAGATGCAATATGATTAAAATAAAATATACATATGTAGATATTATTAACACGTTTTCAAAATAGGGTTGATTAAGAACCATAGTGGAAGTTACCAAAATTACATTTTATATATCAGATCTCAGTCCGATTTTAAACTTGCAGATGAAAAAATACTGGCATGACATCCTTAAAGTAACCCTATTTTACCGTAGGTAGAGTAATGGTGTCTAGTTACAAACGTTACCTTGCGCGGCCTGCACGCTGGGCCCCTGGCCAACTGCCTTCTGGCCTCGTTCTCAGCGGCAACAGCCTCCTTCACCTGCTGAGGTGGCCACTTCTGGTCCCCACGCATATTGACGCCTCCTGCGGAATCGTAATCACCCATACCAGCTGTTAGTATACTTATTTTTTGTCCTCATCTTTAATGTGTCTAAAGTAAAACTTTTTAAGAATGACCTGGTATACCTACACCTACTTTAATTTCATTGTCATCGTCTGTTATAGGTATTGTTATAGGTAGGTATTGTGCAATGATATTATAAATAAAAAGAGATAATATCATTGGGTATTGTGTGACATTTTTATTTATTTATTTATTTATAGCCTTAATTTACAATCTTACATTAAGTTTCACTTTTTACAATTAATTTGACACCGGTAACTTAAGATTGTCTTGCTTTCCAGCATAGGCCTCCCCTAGAGCTTTCCACTGGATTCGGTTATGCGCTTGTCTCATCCAAGTAGTACCCGCCGTTCTTATAACGTCGTCCTCCCATCTAAGACGCTGTCTTCCTTTCCTTCTTTTATGTTGTCGTGGACACCACTCTGTTACTTTCCTCGACCATTTCTCCTTTATACTCCGAACCATATGGCCTGCCCACCTCCACTTAAGTTTCTTAATGCAGTACGTAACATCAGTAATTTTAGTTCGGTTTCTTATAGTATCTAGTTTTACTTTATCTATTATTTTGATGTTAAGTATGCTACGCTCTATGCTATGTTGGCAGGTTTCTAGTTGGCGTACATTAAGTTTTGTTAGGCTCCATGTTTGGCATCCATACGTCAGAACAGGTAAAATACACGAATCGAATATTTTCTTCTTAGCTTTAAGAGGTATATGTTGATTTTTCATAATCTCCTTGAGAGACCAGTACCTCTTCCACGCAAGATTTATTCTGTTGGTAATTTCTTTGTTTGTTAGGTCTCTTGGAGATATGATTTGTCCGAGATACGTGTATTCTTCCACATATTCTATTGTTGCGCCGTTGACAGTTATTGGGGTATGATCAAGGTTTGTCATTAATTTAGTTTTTGCAGTATTCATCGATAGTCCCACTTTATTGCTTTCATGCACTAGTTGTTCTAACATCTCTTGCAAGCTACTTGGATTTTCTGAAATTAGAATTAGATCATCTGCGAATCTTAAGTGGTTTAATTGAACTCCGTTTATATTTAAACCATGCTTATCCCACTCGAGTCTTCTAAATAATATGTATTCCAGAACTGCTGAAAAAAGTTTGGGGGACAAGGGATCACCCTGCCTAACTCCTCCTCTTTTTATCGGAAAATATTCCCCTTCTCTTTCAGTTTGTATCTTTGCTTTCATGTTCTTATATATGTTGTTCATCAGGCGTATATATTTACTGTCGACACCTTGTGTTCTTAAAGCTTCCCATATTTTTGCGTGTTTTAATGAGTCGAATGCCTTATTATAATCCACGAAAGCGAGATAGAAAGTAATGCCATACTCACTACATTTCTGAATGATCTGTTTTATAGTGTGTATGTGGTCTATAGTTGAGAAGTCGCTACGAAACCCTGCTTGTTCTTTAGGTTGGTTTTCATCCAGAATTTTTGTTAAACGATCTAGCAGTACCTTTGCGAATACTTTGTAAACATTAGACACCAGGCTAATGGGCCTGTAGTTGGCTATGTCTTCCTTTTTTCCTTTTTTATGTAGTAAAATTATGGTTGAAGAAGTCCACTGGTGAGGTATGTATTCTGTGCGCAGAATTTCGTTGAACAGATCCGTTATAGTGTTACATGTTACTTCAGATGATCCTATTAGCAGTTCGTTGGATATGTTGTCACTTCCTGGCGTTTTTCCTCTCTTCTGAGATTTTATTGCCTTCTCGACCTCATCTCTCATTATACAAGGGATCTCTTCTTCGTTCGTTTTATCAAAGAGAGCTAGCTGACCATGATCTTCTTCTGTTCCATCGTCGTTGTACAACTCGCGGTAGTAATCTGTTGCTATTTGTAATATTTCAACTCTGTTTGTCTTATTCCTTTTATTTTTAGGGTGTTTCATAGTGTCAATCCAGGTTATGTGTGACATTATGTCTCAACTAATGTGCTTAACAAAGACGCAAATAAGGTGCTCTCACCGCCGAAAATGCGTTTCACCTGTTCAATGTTAAAGAAAAATTGCCAAAATATAAACGGTTGGCAAACGTATTGGTAATGGCAATGTTTTCATTTAGTTCACAAGTCCCAACTGCTACTGTCGATCCACTTGGCATAATCCTTTAGTCAACCTTTCACGACAATGTTATTGTTTTATTTATAACCTAAAATGCGGAATGAATTTGGCTTCTGTGCCGAGTCGTTGTGCTGTTGAGCGCGCGACACCCCTAGAGTATTTGTGTCGAGACATCGACGCATTTAGGGTTAGTTAGGCATCCATCAGTTCGAGTCTGTGTGTTTAGCTTAGCTTTTAGACAGGAGCGGAGAGTTAGTTCCCCGCTGTCTCCGTACTAACTTGCAATTACTTGCTTGCCTATTACCAGCTATATCGCATTTTGTTTGTAGAGAATCAGGCTGGTAAACCTAAAGCTAAAAGCTTAATCCAAAATATATTTGCATACACACCACTCCTTTCAACCATCAAATGGAGTGTCAGACTTCTACTGACTAAAAATCATCAATGTTCCTTAGCCTTTTGTTTCGAGACCGCGGTATCTCTTTCGAACAACCCGCAGCCCCGACGGGCGTCAGCTCTTGCGGGCCCCTTCAATGTTGCTGACATCTCGTTGAGGCGCGCGTGGAACGCGAATGCGCCGTCAACACGGCCTGTCGTCGTCATATAAGACGGACGGACAGTGAGCTATGCATCTTTCAGCCCTTGTTTCATGTTATTTGGGGTCGGCGCAGCACTTTTTTTTCTTCCATTCTCCACTATCATATTTTGCTCTTTTTTCCTCCATTTAATTCCTCACACAATCCATCCATCTTTTCGTTGGTCTTTCTCCTTTTAACCATGCAAATTATTTTATGCTTGGTACACGTAAAAATTTCAAAAACCGAGAATTGCAACTTGACTCTATAAAGAGTACCAAGGTAGGTATTAATTATTGTTAGATAAGAATAACGTGTGACAATCTTAGACCAATAAAGAAAACAATAAGAACCGTAACTGCGTACCTATATTGTAAAAAGTCTGAACGTGTCGTGTAAGTCACTTTTCTATAGCGACATCGAGGCATAAAAAAGCCATCCTATAAACAACAATACATGTGGAACTCGACATATTTATTATGTTTGCGAAGACATCTGATAAGTACTTACGCATTTACTTTATGCGCTTCGATATTGCATTATTGCCATTGAGTTAAATAAAATGTTCCCAGTTCTCACTAGTCTGTTATAAGTAAAACATAATTCGCTCCACAGATTTGCTCTAATGTTTGAACGAGCAAGACTTTCATTTTATAACAGAAATAAACGAGTTTCTCGTAATAAATTTTACTAAAAGAACAAGGAAATAAACTACCACCTACTCTTTTTGAGTTATTATGTCTGCGCAGCTAAAGTTTTTTATTAGTATCTTGAAAATAAGGGTTTTGCAACTAATTATCTGGATAGGTACCTTGAAATGAAGCTGTGGCGGGCTGACTAGCGAAAACTGGTGGAGGTTTCTGGTGTACTGGTTGCTGCTGACGAAGAGTGATAGTCGATGGTGGGGGCTCGAAGTTCTTCTGTGGGGGCTCGTAAGGCTCTGAATACGAGGGAGAGTACTGCGGCTGAGGCGGATACTGCTGCTGCTGTTGCGGTGTCTGCTGTTGCAACGGGTAACCCGGCTGCGATCCTTGAATCTGCACATAAAAATACTGATGTAGCGCATGGCGAACGAGATCAAACACCCATGTTAATCAGATACAGAGTAGATTATCACAATCGTGTACTACACAATGTGTACAAGTGAGTAGTAACTAAACAACACTGCATTTCCACTTTGCAATCAAATCAATCAAAAATCAAAGTCTATTAAATTTCATGAAGATTTTTGCAAAGTTGTCACTACATGTTCTAAAAAGATCACTCTGTATTAATTGTAGAATCCATAAGAAAGTGGTTTCTAACAGACAAAGGCATAGCGTTCGTTATACAATAGCGATCTGCACAAACATTTAAGTACTTACCAAGAGAGTATTAGTAAAATGAAAACGTGCAAGTCAGTCATGAAACTAAATTCTAATCGACGACGTTGACGTTCCAACCATTGTGTCCTAATACCTGAGGGGAAAGAGGGGCTGGTACTGGTGCCCAGCGGCTTTGTCCCGGGCGATAGGGCTGCGGCGCGATGCCTGGAGACGGTGGGCCTTGTCGGTAGGAGGCAGGGGACGCTACGCCAGGACCGACGGGGATCAGCTTACTCAGTCCAGTGGCCTCCTGTCGCCGACCATCACAGTAGGAAGGATCCGACTCGGGAGCTTGGTACTGAGGCTGAGGGGATTGGGGCTGCTGCTGGTATTGGGGTTGTTGTTGGTACTGGGGTTGTTGTTGGTATTGGGGTTGTTGCTGGTATTGGGGTTGTTGCTGGTATTGGGGTTGTTGTTGGTATTGGGGTTGTTGCTGATATTGGGGTTGTTGCTGGTATTGGGGTTGTTGCTGGTATTGGGGTTGTTGTTGGTACTGAGGCTGTTGTTGGGACTGGGGCTGAGGAGAGGCGGGGGACTGCTGCGCGTTGTTGTAGTACGCAGGAGTCTGTTGCTGTTGGGATTTATAATGTAGCTTATAATACATATCATAATACTTGTAATAGCTTGGTTTTGCATGCAATTATTGTTGCTCCTTGACCGTAAAGCGTTTACTATGTGCAGCTGTGATGTCATTTGCATCTAAATCAACCCCTATATACATAATATAATTTTGTTTGTATCTGTGTGGCAGTAATTATAATGTAGGAGTTAATTACCTGTTGTGTTTGATGATATCCGTTCGTTTCGGGCACCGGTGGCCACACTACTTTCTTCTGGCCTGTAACAATGCAATTACTTCGTAAACAGTGAGTTACATAAAATTAGCTGTCGTATCGTGCCAGAATAACTTTCGATTTTGCGACATGCTTTTAAAAATACGTGTTTCTTGGAAAATATGTGTAATCAGGGCGTACAATCTCAATCGTCGGGTGATATGATCTTGGAGACCATGAGACTTTCAGTGTTGAACGTATCGCTTATTATGACACATCTCTCTTTAAATTAGCGCGGCCCACCAACCAGTTGGAAGTGCGCCAGACCATCGAAAAAACAAAATTCTAGGATATAAGTTCGTTTTATTGTAGGCGAACACAGATTAATTTATGATTCAATCTGTGTGTAGGTACCTATTCCTGGAGTTTCAAGCAATTTGTCTAAGAATGGGAGAGTTGATGAATTACATGTTAGCATTATCTAGTAGACAGTAATACTTTAGTTACGGTAAGCAGATGCTGAATCAGAAATTCCAGAGAACCAATTGAACTAGAACTCGTCCTTGCCTTGTTTTTGTCTATGCAAATAAAATCGTTAATTTAATTTAAGTAGCCACTTACAGTCCACGGTAATGTCGCAAACTCACAATGTCAGTAGGACTATTTCGCCCAAGATTATTTAAATGAACTGAGTCAGATTTCATGGAATCTGAAATAGAGTCTGTGACAAAGATATTCTAAGATTCTAGGTCACAGAAGTAAAGGTGAAACTTTCGGGGTGGTTCGATTAGTTTGTCCAGTTTTATCGATTGTTCCTAAATTACCTATCTAGTGTTAGGAGCGAGGGAGACGGAAAGAGGAAGAGAATACGGCAACCACAACGGCCGAATGATGATTAACCAATAGTATATTTTGGGGAAGGCATTGGATATATTCTTAACAGGACATCTTCCAGTTTTCAGGTTTACTACCTTAAAACTGTAGATGTAATGAAAGTACAAGGATAAAGTCTTCTGTTACGAAACTGTTGATCACGGTGCACTTTGATGACTGTACTGAATCATAAAATGATTTTGCATTCGAAAACTTTCGTTGTTTGTATGAATACGAAGGTTTCACCACCCTCTTGGTCTGTTTATTCAGGACTCCTAGATTACTTCAAGCACCACATATATTTCTGTCGATGAAAGTTGTTGTTTCTAGCGTTACCTAACAATGTTCGCAACTTCGAACCTTGATACGTAGGGAACCTATTGAGATTCAATTAACTCCGTATTAAGGAAACCTCCAACTATGTTCAGGAATTAACCTAGCTTAAGTTTTACCAAAATAAAGCTTTGTTTATACTTTAATATGTGGGGTGGGGTTTACTTACTTAGGTAATTAGATACTACAATACAGTAACATTGTCACGTTTACACTAAATAACAATCTGATTAAACGGCGAACCAGGCTTGAAACTTTTCAAAAAGTGCACTTTTAGTGACCTACTGCATCGAAATAAATTGAAATTAAGAAGACAACAAAACAATGAGAACATGAAAACAAAACAGATAAGAAGCTTAACTCAAAAAATAAAAGTGATTAATGAAACAGGAACTCACGATTAAATTAATCGATTTGTTTAGTACAAGAGACGCGCCAACCGTCGACCGGTGTGCACTACGTTTGACTAGCTGACTTGCTGGCTAGCCAGCAGGTGCGAAGACCACAAATATCTACCGCATATTATATTTTGAGAACGCACATTTTTAGGACACCCATTCGCCAACTCTCTTACGCTCGTTGATCACCACCCGAAAAATGAACACACCTACTAAAACCTATGACCTAGGCACCCCACCTGAACGTACCTAATAATAATTTATAGCTGTTGAAATATAAGCATAAAACCATTTCCATTAGCTACGTACCAACCACTACAATGAGATCGTAAATTCTAACGAAATGGCAAGACGGAAAATATATTTCACCTGTTGCAAAACTTGCATACCAACTGGAGTGATGTAGGTGCATCGTATTTTAATGTTATAAACGATTTCCCTGGAACGTAATATGATGGAAATTAGTACCTAGGCAATTAGTTTAGCAATCTGATCCGTCTGGGCTTATGGGACGTGGTCGCAATTACCTTATGCATTGGGCCATGAGTTGTACATAAATTACAAACGGTCTACTTCGCCGATGGTCGCTGACGGCCACTTGCAAGTTATTAACTTGTTTGAACGATTTAGTGGTCTTCAGTGTCCCTAGACCAGTTTGGTGGGAAGGTCCAAGAGATAAATAGTGATTAGAAGTCAGTCGGAGTCAACTCGTAAGTTGTCTACGTGTGGATCGCATGCGTTTGTCTAACTCAATTCAACCGAACTGAATAATGCCAGACAACGGTACTACGTAGAGATCTTTTACAATAAAATTAGCACTTAGATATTACCTAGTATACAGTCTTCAAAGTTTTGTATGATAATCTCGATGTCAAAGTCAACTGTGGCAAACATATTGCCAATAACAACTGCAGACTACATATAAAAAAACTGCTCTCAGAATAGTGCACACCTGGAGAAAACGTATGAAACGTATGAACTAAGATACTTGTGTCGTTTGCAACTTTTCACACCTGCTTTAAAATTAGAATCTGATTCATGAGCCTACTGGGATGAACAGTCGTAGAAATAGTCTATTCGTGACGTCAAACAACACTTTTATAGATTTTTAATCCTGGAATCAAGGTCAATATTTGTTACATGAAAACCACGCATTCTATGTAAACTTTTATGTTCTAGTGGCTGCTAAAGTGCTGATCTTATAGTTTTTAGATGTGGTTGAATCAATGATCAAAGAATTAATTCTTGGAAACTAAAAACACGAGTTTTATGCATTGTAATTATATATTTCCGTTATGTTTGAACATCAGACACTAGAAAAGGTACTTAGAGTAGGGGAGAGCGGGGCTAAAAGTGCCGGGGGTAAATTGTGCCGACGCGAATATCTCGAAAACAAAAAGAGGTAGTTATACGATCGTATTGTGTCGCGTAATGCCTAACAGTCGGGCACGCGCGGCTGCCATTTTAGTTGCGTCTGCGACGCGGACCGAGTGGCAGTGCATGTGAGGGTCGTCCAGCGCCACCTCAGTAAATATTTTCGTTTCGATACTTTTTGGTCGCAAGCTAGCTTTTTTCGTGCTTTTTATATGAGAGTTTTAGTAAAATGTTTGTTATTTATCCTAGTTTGCTATGCAGTGTAATTTTAATGCTTTGAGCAGAGTGATTTTTATATGTGAGACAAAATTTCAAACTCTCGCTCACGGGGTAAAATGTGCCGTTCATGTGGGGCTGCTTGTGCCGCGGCACAACCAACCCCGACTTAGGGGTTGGTTGTGAAATCTATATGATATTTTGTAATATAGTCCTTAGAGACTGATATTTTAAAAAAAAATATTGATCTCATTCGCATTTTTAATAATTGATCGCATTTGCATAAAAATAAGTACAAACTTTGATTTAAAATATGTTTTTAAGTTTGAAATAATTACATAAGTAAGGGTAATTTGTTTTTTTAAATTATAATACTTAGAAACTGTTGATTTATGATAAAAATTATAACAAATAAATATATTATTATATAATTGATGTCTTTTAAATTCTAAATTAATTTTGATTTATGTAAAACACCTAGCATTATCAACGGCACAACCGACCCCAGCTACGGCACAACTTGCCCCAAAGTGGGGTTGGTAGTGCCTTGCCGCCGCTGTGTAAAAAAAACACTTATTCTTAAAAACTATGAAAAATGTGCAAAATCTGTAGGTAAATTCGTATTATAGACTAAATTTGGCTTAGGATGAACCACTACTTTCAGACATAGTACTTGTTTTATCCGAATCATATAAGGATTTGTCAAAATCGGCACGTTCAGCCCCGCTCTCCCCTATTTATAACGGTGTGTGCAAGCATCTTCTTCGGGAATACGGCCACAATTATTATAATTACTCGTGGGCTCAACGCGGCTCAAGCATTATTTTTTTACTTCCCCATTGCTGCACATAGGCAGTTACAGTTGATTTCTTGGAACTAAACTATAACTTTGTCTCAGTAGGAGATAACTAGCTTCCATTACGGCACCTTATTTTTACTTAGTAAGAAATAAATTGTGTCAACTCAAAGCAATAGATCTTTTAACAAGTTCCATTGAAAGTCGTTTAAAATCCACTTGTTTTTCTTTCTGTAGATTTACTTAAGAATGCGAAACAACAAAACAAACATGTTTAACTTAACGGGTACGAACTCTGCATATCTCCTTACGTTTATTTAGTTTACGAAACGATGCTTATAACAAACAATCTAATTTAAGGCACTTGAACAACTTTCGCACTAGATTAAACAATGAGCACTTTACCAACAAACACTGTTTCAGCCATATCTTCTGTTGGCGTTCTTCTCTTGTCGACTGCGAACTATTAGCAGGAACAGCAGATAAAAGCACATTATGCGAAGCTTCCAGCCTTGCCAAATACTTTCTACTAATGAACGTTTTTCGTCATTAGTGGGCGGTTTTTGTCAATACAATGACTAGCAAAACGACGGATAGATGGGACCAAACATTAGGACGTTACACTCATCCACAGTGTTTCATTCATTATATTGAGATCAATGAATCATCGGCGAGTCTAAGCTTCGTATACCGTCTGGTATCATATTAGGGTTTCCTGTTGAACCAGTTAGTTGTCTGTGTAATATTAGCAAGTGTAGCGGCTTCTTTGTGCGTGAGTTCTACTCTAGTAAGGCAAACGCCCTGAATGCAACACGACACATAATGATGTTAATCACAAATATCGATCGATACTCGATGAATTCCTCGTGATAAAACGTTAAGACCACGTTCTGTGCATAGCATAAAATATATGAATAAGTACTCAATTCTTAGTTGTGCAATGACTCTACGTATGGTATTGATTGATCGCAAATCAATGAGTTCTTGCTGTATATGGCATATGTACAAGACTTGCACAGTCAAAGCTATCTATTCTACCAGGCTGTGCTGGTACCTTTGGTGGACTTCATAAACTCTGAATATATATTCCCTGTAGCGTTGAGCTGGCCATCCCAACTGCGAGCCGATCGCATTCTGGATCGTCCCGGGGGCCAGTGACGGTCAAACGGATGGCGCATGTAAACCATGTTCTCCTTGATCGCACGGACTTGGGTCGGGTCTAACTCTGTTATAGCAGGGGAAAGTATTAGTGGATTAGTAAGCTTACACAGTTTCAGTGAATCAGAACTGTGTGGGAGATTTAACGGAGATATTTCGAATGTCTGTTCGATCCAGGCATGCTTGTAAATGGTTATCGTTTTCTGAACCCAAAAATAGAAGAGTGAAATTCGCTTGCACGTAACGCGAAATTCTTGACTGGCAATCAGGAATTTCAACAGGATTGACGAGATTCTCAACGTCAAATGTACCTTTTAAAATTAGGGGAGTAGGAAGGCTTTTTTCAAGACTTTATTTAGTTTTTATTTTATTTTAACTAGATAGCATGAATAGATTGCTCAAGAAAAGAGAGGAAAGCATCAGGTGTGGCTATGAGATCTTAATAGATTCAACGAAGCGGCTAGGATGCTCCACACCTCTTGGAGTGCGAATGAAATGTTTCAATTAATCATTCTTGTCTGTTTTATTAATATTTTTCTCATCTCTGTACATTTCTTACAAGCAAGCAACTATGTACAACAGCAGCTTTTTTTAAAGACGGTACCTACTTTTGATCTGAAATAGTAAACAAATATAGTCAAGTCTTTGGTTTCCCTCTTAGGCCAATGGCTTCAAATACAAAGCGGGTACTTTTCTGTAATCTAACTCTTATTATATTGTACATAGATGACTTAGCATTACTTGGGGCTAGTAGAATTTTCAGTAAAAGCAGTGTACTTACTAGGGCGTCCCCTACGGTTGTGTTCTTCCTCTTCCAGCATGCGCAGAACGGCAGAGTTTGCCAAGTTCGCGGGCTTGTCTGTGGTCGGGTCGCTGAAGTCGATCCTGTTGAAAAAAAAAACAATATTCAAACATTGAAAGAGAACATCACTCTCTAGAAGCAGGTCCTTGGTAGAAGGAGCGAAATGATCGTCATCATTTTCAACTAAGTTTTTCTACAAGTGTAGTTTTGTTTTTGTAACGAAACTGAAGAAGATTATGGTTTCAAGCACAAAGCATCCAAAAACAAACATCTAACCATCCAAAAATGTTGATCTCGTTTGTGCTTGTAGGTAGAGTTAATTATTTTACTAAAAGAGAGTCCAATTACTTCGTGATGTTTCTTTTCAAACTTTTATACCTATTCTTTTTTTATAGTACCTAACCTAACTGCACGTTTAATTAACTGTCATTATTTTTAATACAGTCATAGGATAATATTACCGTGGTCATTTCGTCAGGCTCTGTGATGTCTCAATTAATTTGTTTTCTAAATAAGTTATTCTGTAATCGTCTCGTTATATCCCCTCATTACATGAAATCTAATTATAGGTGTGACGGCGGTCTAAGATTCTTTAAATTAATAATTGGTTGATTGAGTGCCAGAAGATTAACTGCAATAATTCGCACCGGTAATCAGTGTTGTACCCAGTATTTTATTAGGTTTTAGTGATTTGGGAAATATATCACTAATTACAATGACAGGAATTTTAACAAATAGCATAAACTGCTAATTGTTCATAAAAAAATATGAAAATCTTTTAATGTCTTCGATTCATCATCATCTGCCTAGCCTTTTCCCAACTATGTTGAGATCGGCTTCCAGTCTAACTGGATGCAGCCGAATACCAGTATTTAACATGGAGCGAGTGCCTATCTGACCTCCACAACCCAGTTAATACTAGAGAATACCTTTTTTTTGGAAAGACTGGCTGTCAGACTATCAGGTCACTGACTAACTGTAACGACTGCCAAATATCATATATATAGCAGCCGGGACCAACAGCCTAACGTGCTTTCCGAGGCACGGACGAAACTTGGTATGTAACGGGCGGTCACCCATCCACGGACAAACCTAGACAAGCGCGGTTTAACCTCAAGATCAACCCAAGTAGCAGTTATTTATTATTAAGCCACAAGCTACTCCAAAATCAAAAGTCATTTATTCAAACTAGGCTGATAATATAACGTCAAAATTTACTTTACTTATTTACAGGAGACAGTCCCCCAAAACCCACCCTTCGACACTTCCTAGTGTTTTAGCTGGAAAGAAGAAGTGGTGGAACAAACTCCAAAGCAAACCAATCAGTGTCTTCGATTAAAGATCAAATTAATTATTTATCTTAATTACTCATCTTACTGGACACAGTGCCCTTGAAAATATCTTCACAGGATTACTAATAATGAGCATGTTATTTCTGTGAAAATAACCCGAGGGTATCATAAAACAACGGCAAACTACCTGTAGATATTTACGGTTTATTTTGCACTTTAAATTCTTGTTGACAAGCGTTATTTTATTCCAGCTTGTGAAAATGTTAACAACGAAAGTAAATTATATACGCGAATATTTTTATGATAAAATATAAAATGTTTGGACGTCATAGTGCAGTATGCCTTCCGGCACAAACAATTTTATTTGTGAATGTTTGAGTGATAATTATTGTGTAACAATCTGGCAATGAAAAGGCCTACGAAGCGTGGGATCATGATGAATATTACAAAAAAAATAAGTATCTATTTTATAAATAGAAAACTACATTTTCTCAAAAATGGTATGTAATGTTGCCATAACATCTCTAAAAAGTATCCAGAAAGTGAACTTTACCGGAGACTTATTCACAACTGTCCAATAAGAAGCGAGATTTTAAACTTGGAATCTCCTACTGTCCAGTAAGTAAGTATGTAATTTACTTTTCACTTCTCTCGCTCTAAAATTCGTCTTTATGTCGTGCGTAGGCGACATAAAGTCGCGTTTTATGCTCTAGAGCATAAAGTAAAATCTTCGTCGAAGATCAAGGTAATCGGCACAGGTAATCGACCCGACAGCCACAGCAACAACTTCATAGAATAACCTCTTTAATTTAATTCGTTTCGCTAGTATTCTAAGAACAAGGGATTACTGCTTTTCATTACGAATACAAGGAAAGTTGATGGGAATAGGCTTCCCCTAATTACCTAAATCGCTTGATGGCAATAGGCTTGTTCTTAATTAGGTTGGTTGATGGCAATAGGCTTGCTCCTAATTACATCATTTGATGGGAATAGGCTTACTCTTAATTACATTAATTGATGGCAATAGGCTTGCTCTCAATTACCGAAATCAGTGGATGGCAATAGGCTTGCTCCTAATTACATCGGTTGATGGCAATAGGCTTGCTCCTAATAAGATTGGTTGATGGCAATAGGCTTTTCCTAATTACATCGGTTGATGCAATAGGCTTGTCCCTAATTACATCAGTTGATGGCAATAGGCTTGCTCCTAATTACATTGGTTGATGGCAATAGGCTTGGTCCCATTTACATCAGTTGATGGCAATAGGCTTGCTCCTAATTACATTGGTTGATGGCATTAGGCTTGCTCAAAATGTTTTTATAACTGAGCAGTATGAGTAACGCTATTTAACGACATAAGTCAGGTGTTATGTCAAGTTTCCTACTGAAAAAAAAAAGTTATTTGTGGCGGGAACCATAATTATTTTTACAATATTTACAAGTTGCTGTTGCATTTCCTCGCAATCGAAGTGAAAAGTAGAGTGTAAAACTCGTCCATAAAACCCATTTTACTCTCTACTTTATATCCATCCTCGCTCGCAAGCTCGCATCGGATGGATAAACGTCTCGCGCAAAATGGTGCGTTTTATGCACTTGGTGTACAATCTACTATACTGGACACTAGGTCATCCTCTTTAGATATGTTTAGAAAAAAAAACATAGTACCAGACACAGATTAGAGTTTAGCCATTATAACATGGTTATAGAAGGGAGGTTCCAAATATATATCTATCTCTCTTTTTGGTATGACATTTTATGAGATACATATATTTTTGGAACCCTAAACAGCCATTTTATACGTTGCGTTTTGTACTTAGTAATGTTGTAGAAGTATAGTGTGGGATTTTATGATTGTATTTAGTAATTTCAGTTTATTAAAAAGTTTTTTCTAAAGTTGTTTCCTAAACTGCCTCGTTGGTCTAGTGGTCCCAAGCTCGACTGCAGAGCGTGAGGTCCTGGGTTCGATTCCCGGGTCGGCCAAAAAGTGCTATTGTGTTTTTCACATATGAATGTAACCTTCAATATTAATTAAACGAATTTGTTGTTAAACTTTCTTTAATTTTTGAGAAAAGCATTATACAAACCTCAACCAGTAAGAAAGCCATCCTGGCCTCGTATATAACCAGACCTCACCTGCGGTTCGGTCCGGTTAACTCATACTTGGCCAGGAAGGCTTACTTACTGGATTCTGCAGTAATGTACTATAACTGGCTTAATTTTGATGGGAACTTTTGGTGGAAAGCCATTTGCGATTCAAACGAAACGATTTTTGAAGTGAAAACTTCTTTAGCGGCGCTGAGCACTTTTTTTTGTATGGGTAAAAACTTTCAAACTCGCGTCAGGGTCACGTGACCCTGACGCGAGTTTGAAAGTTAATATTGAAGTTTTCACTTCTGCCGGCACTCCCGGAGTGCTACCTTTTTTTTTCTTACTTTTCTTTTTCTAATGACAATTATTGTTCCTATTTTTTTCTAAATTAATGGCATGGATGGTTGTTGCGATTTAAAATCGATCAATGAGGCTTTATTATAAAACTAAATACTACTTACTACTACGGGTATTGAACTGTGTTATTGTTGTCATGCTATGTTATTTGTTCGGTGTGGTGCTCTATTCTAATAAACATAGGCCACCAGACCACACCGTGACAATGAGTCTTAAGGAGATTCAACTGCCTTTGAAGTATGAAAGCCGCACTGAAAGTAATCAGAAATGAAAATTGGTAAAGCAGGGAACAACCATAGTTTCCATCAGTCTAATTAATTCACTTTCAGTCGAATCTGTAAACACGGAATGTTGACTGTAATTAAATTTTCTCGGAAATATGGCTTAATCTTCATTATTTATTTATTTTCCTTGTTAATAAGATTCGCCAGTGGGTATCACATACGTTAATAAAATCACGAAGGGCAGAAGTTTCTTCATAATTAAGTAATTCCTATCTCGGACGGGAAACAATACCCAAAATACTTATATTTAAAAACCTATTGCTTATATAATTATATTGTTTTTGTTTTCGTCCAGTAGATACTAGTGTTTTTTATTAAATTATCTACTTATGAAATATTTTCATTACCGATCAATCATGTTATTGAGTTCCTAGTAATAGTAATTTCAACAACATAGCAGACTGTCTCATTGGTTTTTGCACGGTTGATGGCAATAGGGGCAATGTGGCTGTCCTAATGGGTAAACATCTGCCTAACCCTCCGCGGATTACATACAGGCGTGATGTTACGATGATGTTATTTAATTATTACCACTTACGTGTTACTGAATGCGAAATTCTAAAAAAAATATTTGTAGGAATTAAATTTTGACTCAAGTACCTATTTACGCTACGAGTTAACAACCCGCACTGGGCACGCGTGGTGTATTATAGCCCATCCCTCTCCTAGAGAGGAGGCCTGAGTCCCTGCAGTGGGAACATTATAGGCTGATGATGATGAAGTATTTAGTGAAATTGTGAAAATTATAAGTATTATTATGGGAAGGCAAACTTTTCACCTAAAAACATTTGACTGTCAAAGTTATTATTGACAGGCATTGCTCTATTTATCATAGACATTACGAAAACAAATGACGTTAATTTCCTCCGAAAATTCGAAAATCGGTGTTACCATTACGCAAACTTTCACTCGCTTTCAAACTAAATCGTTTATTGTCATTCGGAAAGTCATGTGGGTAAGTAAAAACGGGTAAAAACATTAATTTCGTTCTACAAACACAGGAAACTACGTGAGAACCGACACAAGAAGTGATGACAAAGCGTTAATTCAACCTTTATTGTGTTACCAAGTTTAGCCGATCAATTCGATAATTTAGAGCCGTGCCAGCCAAAAGGCGTTACATGAAGTTTTTGTTGTTTATTTTAGCCAATTTTGGGTACTATTATTAAATAATTGGATAGATGAAGCTTGTTTTGTGAGCCACTTATAAAATTGCCTGCCTATCGCTATTCTACTGAAAGCCTTTTCAATTTAATTTGACGATAGTTTGTTGTTATTTTAGTCAACAATCGATACCACTATTGCTATAAATCTTTACTGCTTTGAATGATTTTTTTAATTCGGTGGATATTCAGCATAATAAGCATAATCAGCCTATAATATTCCCACTGCCTGAGACACAGGCGTCCTCTCTATGAGAGGGTATGGGCTATAATTCACCACGCAGGCCCAATGCGTGTTGGTAGATGTCACATGTCTTCGAGTTTTTGTTTGTTGACAGGCCAGTTTCCCCACTATTTTATCATTTTACATCGGTGAGTATATTGCTCTAAAAACGGTGAAGGAAAACATCGTGAGAAAACCAGCATGACGTAAAACCAAAACAATTGAAGACATGCATCTACCAACCCGCACTGGGCCCGCGAAGTGGATTAGGTATAACCTATCCCTCTCCTAGAGAGGAGGTCTAAGTCCCTGCAGTGGGAACATTATAGGCTTATGAATACATACATACATTATAGGATGATGAATATGGTGAGTATAAAAAAAAACCTAAATTATAAAATAATCTGAACATAATACTTATGTACCAATCTACGTATGTGTTTGTTACAAAGCGCAAAGGTGGTCGATAAGACAGATACCTTTAGATTAATGTTATGGTAACTGATCGCGGCACCCTGTATACCTAAAATAAATTATGTTTGCGCATTTTAATGGAAAAAATTCTTTATCAAATTATACTAGCAAAAACAACTGTTATCTGACCTCAATCGTAAAGCCTTCTTACTTTACTTATTATTTATAGTAAGCTAAAACCTTAGTCGCTGGATTATGTTTCCCAAACGGTGATGGTTCCCTAAATCAAAAAAGGAAAAATGAGTGAAAATATTGACAGTAACCTTGTGTAATGTAAGTATTTCTGAATACAGAGTATTCAGATTTCATTCAAGTTTCTGATTCCGGACACAGGTTAGCCAAAGCAAGGAAATCCGTGTGGAGATTCGTACATGACTCTGCCCTGGAGTGTAAATGTGGTGATGCACCAAAAACGTTAGGACACTTGTCTTGATATCGTGTCTTGCCTGTCCTCTTGTTTGCACATTACAGAAAGTGCCAAGCTTGTCGCCAAATTCACTGTTGACTCAATTTCAATTGTCATCGATATGCTAATAGAAGACTAAAAGATGACAGAAATGTCAGTTGGCCGATGAGTGAAAATTGTTACCTCAGTGATAGGTATTTTATTTTCATTGAATGGGCTTTCGTGGAAAATTAAGAGTCCAGACAAACATAATGATTTCGATGCATTATTAGGTAAAGGCGAAAGATTTATTAAAAATGTTGGTAGCAGTGCCAACATTTTCTTATAATAAATGAGCTCTAAGTTGTAAAAATAAATAGAGAACAAAGGATGTGTCTGGCATCGAGACGATTGAAGAAACAATTGAACGTGTACATTGTACAGTGACGATCACAAATGCGTACAACCTAAGCAACTTTTAAAAGTGATTTTCTTTTAGTATTGATTTAGTACAGTTTTATATTGTTACGAATAAATAAATATGTAGTACCACCTGCTTGTCTGCCTTCTTGGTTTTAACTTTGATTTTAAACAAAGACTGCCTCTTTGGTCTCTTTGGTTGCAATCGCAACTGCTGAGCATTAGGTCGTCCTCGATTCGATTCCTGGGTTGGGGGAAGTGTTATTGGGTTTTTTCAGGAAATTTCAGAAGCAGCCATGCGTCTGGATTTGTGCTCGGTTGATGGCAATAGGCTCGCCCACTATGACACCTATCCTAACCTAGCCTAATAACAACCTTATGAACCCAAATCTTCTAATGTTGTTTTCTTATGTTGTCTATGTGTATAAACTTAGAATAAAAATTAATGTTGCACGTCTCGCTATTGCACGAGAATATCAGCTTTGAATTTTGCCAAGTTTAATGCTCGAGACTGTAAATACAATATGTACAGTCACCTGCAAAAATGCATGGACAATTCAGAACTAAAATCGTGTGAAGCGAGAAATGACGCCGCCTAACGTAAACTAGGTATCGACTATAAACGTTCACAGGAAAATACACACTAAAGTATCCATGCATAGAAGGGCCGACGCCCGTCGGGGCTGCGGGATGTCGAACGAAAGAGATACCACGGCCTCGGCACAAGGGCGAAGAAGGAACATGGGTGGTTTTTAGTCAGTAGAAGTCTGACACTCCCTTCCGCTTTGTCCAAGAGCGGGAGGAGTTATTTGATGATTTCCCACACCCGAAAAAAAAAGGATCCATGCAATTTTGCAGGTCACTGTACATGGCATTGTCACACTTGCAACGTCGCACATTTGTATTGTCGCATGATAGGTACTTTTTGTTCAATCACTCCGCACGGCCAATTTGAAAGTTTAAATACACTTTCGCGCGACTTCATTACCGCCGTACAAAGTTCACGTTCGTGATCAAAATCAACAGTCATTACCAAATCGTGCGTTTTCCCTCGTTACGAAGATTATTTTATGGCACATGTTCAGTTTTATAGGCGCTTTATGTAGGCATATGAGAGTCTTGGAAAGTATATTGTTAAGATGTTTGTACAAAATTAAAAGTACCTAATGAAGTGAAATATCTTCTACTACTTATTTGAGTTTCGAAGCTACATTTGAACACCAATCATTTGATGCCAAAGTACATAGACATACGCCTGTTATCCCCGACGGGTTAGGCGGAGGTGTACCTAATAGTACACAAACATTTCGCCAGTTATCTTTGAAATGGGGTTCCTATCCCAAATGGAAAAACTCATTATCACGTTGTCCGACCCCGAAATCCAAGTCACGGTTGTGCTCACTAGACCAACGAGTGCCAACGACGCATGCCATAATAGGTTGGCTTTAAAATAAGCTTTCTTATAAAAATATCCGGAGGAGTAATTAGGTAGAGTATCTGACCTATATAAGGATTACCTACTATAAAAATCCCGTTTAGTCACTCATAAACTTAGGTAAACTAGCGACTTAGGTTTACTATCGGCTAGTTAAGGCTAACCGCCCGTGACCGAGAACACACTTCATTACGCACAAGATTACATTATAATATAAGTATTTTTAATCTTGATGAGAGCGTGAATTTTATCGCCTTACACCCACGAGAAAATTAACTCAAGTGTTATAAATATTGCGCCCTTTACGGAAAATTTATATAAGGAACATTTTTAGACGAAAAGCTTATGCAATTAATTATTCTGTGTGGCGGTAGTAAATAAGTAATGCTCGGTTAAAACTTTTGATTTACTTTTGTTTCTCTAACTTTTCTTTTGGGTTTCTTTTCTGCTTTCTTATGTAGCAATTACAAGCAGCGCTGGCCCAGTGGTGGCAATTTATTTCATCACCGCTGCTCTCAAAACTTCAAAAGAAAACATCGTGAGGAAACCGTCATGTCTTAGAACCAAAAAATTCGAAGACATGTGTCATCTACCAACCCGTCCATCTTTATCCTTGAGAGGAGACCTGATTCCCTGCAGTGGGAACTACTAAGCAAGATAACATCATAATATCACGATTTAATCCCCGAATGGTACGGCACAAGTGTACCTAATACCTAGTACAACTATGTATATTTCGCCAGTTACGTTTAAGTTCCATGTACCTAATAGGGGGCGAGCCTGTTGCCAACAACTAACAACTAGACACAAATCCTGACTCCGTGGCTGCTTGCTACTGAGGAATTTCCGACGGAAATACCCAATAAGACTGTTCCCGACCTAAGTAGCGTCTTATGTGCAATTATTAAGTAAGATCTGCAACTAACAAAATTTACTACAGATCGGTTTACTATTTCAACTCGTTACATTACCTACTCATTCACAGAGGATTTTTTCGTTGAAAAAATTATAAAACAAACGTAAATCACTCTACATTTTGAAAACATCACGCTCGCTTGCCATAAAGCTCTTATTTATTGTTTTGAAACAAATTTTTCATGACTTCTTGGAATTGTTACTCTACTTTAAAAATATTTTTAAATCATTCAATGACTAATGATTCAATGAGTCATGTGTTTAAAGAAGCTAACACGATATACCTTCTTCCAATCTCCTCTGTCAACCGCGATTTATCTACTTCTTTTTCTTTCATATCCTTCCTCACAATCCATACATCGTTTTCTTGGTCTTCTTCTCCCTCTCCATCCATCAATATTAAGTGGTGATTATATTCATAACTTTTTTAGTCACATGCGATTCTACTTGATAAGAACTGAAAATATTTAAAATATTTAGTTTATCTAGTATTTGCGTGGCTGCGCGAGCTGCGCGCAGCTCGCGGGTCGTGAAGGTGGGGAGAGGGGGAGCTTTGAAAAATGATTTCGACTAACGCATTGCCCCTTTCAATGAAGCTTAAAAAAAAATGTTATAAGTCGCTTAACTTTCGAGATCCGCCTAAAGGGGGACGAAAGGGGGCAAATGGGGCAACTTTGAAAAAGGTAGGAGGGAAAAATGGGGCAAAAAGGGGAGGTTTTGCACTTTTTAGCTACTCATGAAAGTTACTTATACGCTTCACCCACTCAACTTTCGTTACGCTACTACGGAAGTAAGTTAAGTATTATTTTTAAGTATCTACCTATTGCTGAATGTCCCAGGATAGATTGCATTAAAGAGAAGGATGTCGCGAAAGATGAAATCGCGATGTTCCAAAGATACAAAAAAAAAAAGTTTCTACATATTTTCGTGGTACGTATTTAAAAAAACCCTCTAATGTATTTTATGTATTTAGTTACTACTAGTTAACGAAAAGTTCGTTTAGCCTACGACATTCATTACAATTCACGGATGATGCTTCTGATAGGTACGCGTCGCGTCGTAGGGTGGATGCAGAGCAAAATAGCAAGAAACTGTTTTAAAATATATTTTGTGCATAAAAATTATATAAGGAAGGAAAAGGTTAAGGTGTACCTAGATAGGTCTAAAATAGAACGATAACACACAAAATACGATTAGCTCTATGAAAATAAACATTGTAATTTTTTTCATATCGTTTCTAAGAAAATATGAATAGAAATATAGTTATTACAGTCCATAAATAATGCCTTACTGACCCTATTGAATGATAGTTGCTTCAAAAAAATTTTTGCTCAAACGGTCAAAGCAGAATCATTTATGAGTTGCGGTCATGTTAAAGCTTATGTGCAAATGGTTTGGTTTTAAGCTATATTCAAGTAGTCACGTATTCATATAAAGATAAACCGGAAAATCTTTTCCTTTTCCCAAAGAAGTTAAATTTTGTAACTTCTTTTTACCCGACTACGGCGAAGCCAAAAGGAAGGGTAATGATTTTGGCAGTCTATGTATGTATGTATGTATGTTCCACCGTAGCGCCTAAACTTCTGAACGGATTTTAATAAATTAGGTGTCAATAGATTCGTAAGAATAGCCCGGGTGACATAGGCTATATAAATTTTATAAATTCTTTTTATGACGGAATTTAAATGTCAAAAACTTACCTAAAAAAATATTAAATTGAGATAATCATAGCAAATTTGGTATCAAATGAAAGGTCTTGGCAAGCACATTACAAATATGTATTATTTATATTATAGTTTAAGTACACACAAAAAATAAAATTCAAATAAAAAAATTAAGTTCAAAAATCTAAAACCCGACTACTAACAAAGTCGCGATCTTAAAAGTAGAAAACAAGAAAATAATTCGTGTCTGATATTCTTCGTAGTCGCATGCCACCTTGCTAATGGCAATTAGCAGCAGACTTCTGTATCAATGAGAACGCCATGAAGGAGCATCAGGTATCAGTGGCATGCGACTACGAAGAATATCAGACACGAATTATTTTCTTGTTTTCTACTTTTAAGATCGCGACTTTGTTAGTAGTCGGGTTTTAGATTTTTGAACTTAATTTTTTTTTGAAGTTACAAAACTGTAAGAGGTCTATAAAAATATTGAATACTACGTTCTGAACTGTCAGTAGTAGTCCAAGATCCCAGGGCCGCCAGACGTCACGTATTTTCTGA
The DNA here is from genome assembly GCA_949775195.1 of Diarsia dahlii. Taxonomy (NCBI): domain Eukaryota; kingdom Metazoa; phylum Arthropoda; class Insecta; order Lepidoptera; family Noctuidae; genus Diarsia; species Diarsia dahlii. The sequence continues at coordinate 10,785,266 of OX459198.1, forward strand.
CGAAGGAAATGTGGAAGATTGAGTAGTGTGAATGAGTCCAGTGGAGGTCTGTATGTCAGCCACACGAGCGATGCCATGCGATCTCGGGTAAACAGCCACAATACGTTTAAGTCTAAACTTTTTGGGAACTTTAAAGCGTCTGTTAAACAAAACGGCCGCTAGGAAGTGTCTGGGAGTATTGGCAACTTATTTTTAAGGATTAATTTTTAGGCCTACAATATACGTAAAAACCAGCTTGGAGAAAATACGTAAAGTAAGTAATTTTTTTGTGTAGGTACCTTGATGACCTGATACCTGAAAATTGGCCGTCCAAGCAAGCGAGCTGGTAGTAGTATGTTCTTAGTTCATACTAACACTACTCAATCGTCCACATTTCCTTCGTCAGAAAATACGTGACGTCTGGCGGCCCTGGGATCTTACTCTATAGTACAGTACAGAAGTAGGTATAGAGAACATCGATATGATAATTTCAAAAAAAGAAATGTGACATACGATTTACTTCTATCAGCTGCAGACACATAGTTGCTAGTTTGCACTAGCATTCTAGCAACATGTATGTCCATACATGAATCATTATAAAGCAGAATTATCTTGACATTTTTGTATTCGGACATAGAGATACTTTCTGAAAATTGTGTCAATGTTAAGAAAGCTCTTTCAAAATAAAATTATAATTTTTTGTCTCATACTTATAAAAATACACAAATCTTTAGAATTTCTTATTTCCATCTCCAAATTGTTTCATATTTTCCACCGAATTCTAACTTTATTCAAACTTTTAGCAAGTCTGTCAAGTCAAATACGTACGTACCTACGTGCTTCCAACCAAAATTGTTTAAAAACAATTTGCTATAAATCTCATCAGCTATGTATGACCGTGCCCACAACAAACAGCTGCCATATAAAGAAATCAAGTTTACATTCACCTCACTGCACCTTATTGGTAACGTGGTCAGATGTCAATGTCAGATTATTGTATCTCATGTCAGTGTTGAAATAAACACCCTGTGTGTGAAATTGGGATTTTGATGGTGTTCGGGTTCGTTGATAATAAATGATGGTCTCTGTCTCCAAAATTGTAGTAATATTTTAAATTATAAATAAAGTAAATTTGTAATGAAACAAAACAGTTATTCCGTACATTTTGACCGCGCAGTTATGTAGGAAACACCTGTTTATTTTTATAATCGACGAAAAACTATTGTGTGGTTTTTCAGCATTATGAACTGAATACTTAGCAATGGATACCCAAATAGGTAGGTATTATTTTGTCTCACTAGTACTTTTAATGCTTCGTAAACTTGTTGATTAGTTAAGTATTTTTTTTGAAACGAGTAGATGAATTTTAGATTTTAATTAAAAAAATATATCTGTAGAGAAATAAGTTATTAAAACAACTAAATCGACAATTGTGACAAGCTCTACCATAATGAATCAATCAGAACACGTAAACGAATGAATATTATTAAACATACAGCGAATACTTCTTATTAGTCATATCTAGCATACAAATGGTATATTTATGCTAATATTGCAAAGAAAGTAATTATTACACGCCAATAAACAACTGCACGTCACTTGATAATCACAGTTTTCCATATATATTCCAAAAAGTGTTATAAAAAAATATGCAGTTAGACAATTACCTAATAACCTGAACATTCCTTACCCATTTGTTTCGATGACAGTACCCATTTTGTAAAACACTCGCGGTACACTTCAGGACAAATTTATTAGCTCAACAATGTCTTATTTCACGTATATTTTTATTTATATTGCGATGAGTGTGCGCCCGGTTTTATGCCAAATCCTGACTCGCTGGTGAGTCTGCCTTGCTTCAGGGTAACTTCTATTTATGACTATGATATCACTGGGACAATTTTATTGCAGACAATGCAACTGATACAGTTAAAGAATAGAGCAATTTTTTTAAATTTATTTTCTGCTTATATGTCGCAAAATTTAAATTATTAATTTATTAAAATCCAAAATACAGAAAAATAACAAAGCTAGTTATGATTACAATAATGAACCTAAACCTTTTTTTTTATTTTTTAAAATATGAATTTTGAATTATGAATATTATTTTATGGAATTGTTATATTCGCGCAGGCGCAGTGTAGTGCGCAGTTACGGTCGCGTCGCGACTGTGGCGGCGCACGCGCCTTCTTCCTCATTTGCTTGTTTATTTCCACTTTTTGTCGCTTTTTGCCATTAATAATGAGATAGGAGATAAAACATCGGCGTCAGGTAGCAATTACTCGCACGAATAACATTCAAAGAGCTCGCACTAAATACCATTTCTTTGTAGATGTATTTATTGTCTCGTTTTTTATGTTGTTGCTAAAGTAAATAACTTTTAATGATGCAAAATGGAGACAGTTTTCTATAGAATTTCTTAGCAAAGAAGAGGTATAAATTTGTCAGTCGCAGTTATTTTTTTTTTTGTTTCTTTGACCTCAACTAAGAAGCTGCTGTTTTCAAAACAATGTTTTGATTACGTACTTAAATTCTAACATCAAACCAACCATCCAAAACTTTTCATTTCCTGCCTAGATAATAATATCTATACTAAAATACCTTCATCGCAAACACGTGCAATCTGTCTTACATCAGATAAAGCTCTCAGGCAAAGCAAATACACTGAGTGCCTCTATCGCTACCACATTGAGCGCCAGACATTTACCATCCGTGCTTCCACCGTCCAACACAAAGGTATCATGTATTGCACCCATTTATTTTAGCGTTACTTTGATGATCCGCATGCACAGCGGAATGCGGACTATGTTGGCTCGCTGCTAAATTTCATCTGCGTAAATGTCAGTGCCCCTTCGGTAGCGTGATGCACTCCATAATTGATCGGTCAACGGCATTCAAATGGGCCCAACGTTTATCTTTGGATGCACTCTTCAATGAAGGTACCTTGGACACAGGTTGTTGTTTTTTGAATGAGCAAGCTGTACGCCTGATACCACTATAAGAAAACTACCATGAGAACAATAGGCGACGAAAGTTTGTAACATATTTAAAAAAAAATACACGGGTTCGGTAGTTAATGATGCGGATTAGGATATGCGTTGTCTGTCAGAGGGTAAATTAAAAAGTTTATTTATTTATTTTTCTTACGAATTTCGACCTTCAATTATCACATAACAAGTTCTATAAGGGCTAATAAAAAAAGTTCATTCCTTACTGTATGTAACTAGGTACTTATAGACAGATGCACCTAAACAAGAACTTTCAAAAATACTTCAACGTTCGAAGCTCCTTTACTGCGAAACACGTTTGTAAGGTTATTCATTATTCTACCAGCAGATGACAAGCCTGCACCTGCTTTTGAACTAGACTTGACGCATAACACGTCATGCAGGCTAAGCAAAAGCATGCTTTACAGCGGCAAGACATTATTTTGGTGGAAGCCGTGCGAGGAACATAGACGCACGTAACGAGAACCCTATTTCACATGCCTGCATAGATAATTATTAGGAATTTTGTGACAAGACTTATTTGGTTTCCTTAACGGAGAACACATCAAAACAAATGCAATTACCACATGAAATAAAAAAAATCGTCTTTTTTTTTTATAAATGGGCTTGCTCTTGACTTCAATCTTGCCCTAGGGGCAGAGATGATGTCGACGATGGAACGAGCTTACCCAGTAGTCGTCTGATTGACATCGTAAATAACGCAGTGAATAATGTTGTCATCAAAGAGATTTAAGAGCTAGTAATATTTGAATGTCTTTGGTTGTTATACATAATTAGTCTACTGACAATTTCTGTCCCTCTTCCAAAAGAAATTCCCAGCTTGATAGCAAGTTTTTGATCTAATTAGCAAAACCACACGCCCACACACACATTAGGTACATTAATCCCGCTCAAATTAGGTTTACAATCCCAATGTTGCGGTTGCATCAAAATCATTTAGCTCGAAAGTGAGAACGGTCAGTAATTGACGCTATTCAGGTCTAGGGCAATGACCTTCAAGATTCAGGTGACCCAGATATCAAAGGTCGAGGCACTTAAGTCAACAACAACAAAATACATCTTGTCTATTTTATCTTCAATTTATAGGAACCTTCTCTACAATTTTAATATATTCATGAAAAACTGTTTTCTTTTAAAGTCTGAGGCCCTAAAAGATTTTTCGTTTAATTTTTACGAGTATCGTCTAAAATCGTTTATCTTATATTTGATAAGATCTTTGTGAAAATTGTACATTGGAAATGAGTTTCACTAAAGAAAAACATACAATACCTGAATAGGTAATACCCACAGTATTTGACCAAAACTAACAGTATCTAGAAGAAACTTGAACGTAAGTAGCTATTTCAGCTTTCTTTAACGAAAACATCCTGTATTTTCTCCACCTAACGCCAGTGGCGTCATCTATATAAAAGTCGTATTGTTTGTTTTAGAATTGCACTTTCAAATTGGCCTGCCGCCCATAAGAAAAGACATAGCTGAGGTATGTTAACTGTGGCAACAATGTATAAATCGTTGTTATTGCTTTGTTAGAGATTAACTGAGAGGTGTATCAACCTTATAGGTGGTCGTAAAATGTATGCAATTTGTATAATAATTTAGAACACTAATGTAACGTATACATACGAATAAGTCTCTAAATTAGAGTCTGTTATGTTTGATATTTTTTACTTGAATAAGTTGTGCTTTATTTAGGCTAATAATAAAGTACAGATACAAAAGAACTCTTTTATGTATTCCGTGAGACTGATCCTGAAAATTAGTTTGGCGTACCTTACAATTCCTGTGGAGGACCAATAATACGAAAGGATTATCCTCTATTAGCGTCAGACACGTTGAGGCCGAAGTCGCAGCAGATTAACACCTATGGATACTTTTATCCCGATAATACGATCCCTTGGGACACATAATTAACTCCACGCGAGCGAGGGCATAAGCTAGTAGTTAAAGTAGCAGTCTTTTAAAAACAAATGTTTAATTAATTTATTTTTGTAATTTATATGCCCAAAAGTTGCTCACACGCCCTATTATATAATATATTCTCACAGACGATTAATACTTGAATATTGGGAAACTCGACCCTGCAGTAACGCGATCCTAGCCTAATGTGTTCGTACTGCTTCTTCCATATTAATATCATAGTTCTCCTTATATAATACTCCCTATATCAGGAAACAAGATCTTCAAGAAAGCCCTTCTAATTTGTCTGCGGAGTTGGGTGTCCAATGTGTCCATGACATTATATTAATATTGGGTAAATAACCTGCAAGCACCCAAACTAAAGTATCTGGATTTCTACTGCATGTCGCAGGGATCGTTGAGTTAAATTAAGCAAAATGTAGGTCTCGGAAAATTTTACATCGCGCAAGGCTCTTATAATATCTGTGGCTCTAGCATAAACGGAGGGATGAAATGAATGCTTACCAAAAGAATTGGTTGACACTAGCACAACATAGCGAGGATTAGAGCGGAGAAAAGGAGGCCTTTGACCAAGTTATTATTTCCAAAAATAATGGTAAGAATAATTAAAAAATAAGTTCTCGCATGGAACATACTATTTGTGTTGATAACAGACGGTTAGGCCTTTATGACTTGTGATTAGTTTATGTCAACTCACGATACAGCGCAAAATGAGACTTGAAAAATAAGTAAAGTAGAGTGGGACACCAATTAAAATTTAGTGGAATATTAGCATGCATTGACTCACTATTAATTAGAAATTAAAACTAGTATTTGAATTTCTATCCGAATGTCATGGAATTCTGCATAATACGTTTTCCCAAACGCCACATAGGCTCACTGAACATTGAATTAGCATCAGTGATGATTAATTCGAACCCTTCCATTAGGGGTCATACACACGTGAGTTTCCTATGAACTACAAATACGCGTAATATGCGTATAGACGTAATCGTATTGATTGGTTCGGGGTGAGCGTGACTCATTGACCACCTATTGGCACGTCTATCATTTTGTTTTGTTTCCTACTTGCTCGTGTGTGTGTGACTTTATTAATAGCTCGCGGTTGTTATTTTTAACACGGTGCAGTCAGTCTACATTCCGCTTAGTCGTGAAAATGTTAAGTATTTTTGTTTGGGATTTAGAGATTTATGCAGTGGGAATAAATTGAGGTAATCCCTGTTGAAAGTTGTACTATGATTCGGAACAATGATAATGTCTAAAGTTTTTTGATGATACATACTGTCTTATTGACATACCGAATGAAATCTAAAAATATCTCAAGAAAGACCGTGTTTATATCCAAGTCGAATTATTTTCGTAATTAATGTCTCGTGCGTTGGCGTATATAAAACAGCAGTAAAATGTAAAAATATGTGTGTAGTGTTAACAAAGACAAGGGTGTTCTATTGTTAATATCCATTGACTAATTACTCGACAATTGTATCAATAAGACGTCATCGCCCTGGCACGCGGTCAAACCCCGTGAAACAATTAGGTACTTTCTCATAAACAGTTTGTTGTACTTTTGACATGGCAGCAGCATTTTGTAACGTTTCATTTTTTGACATCACTAATTAGGATCGTTTTATAAGTATCATGCGCCAAAACAAAGTGCAAAATAAATCTATTTTTAAACAAAAAATCTCGTTTTGTTTTCGCTTTCGATATCATCTGGTTGCCATTTAATCAGATTGGGTTTGAAAAAGTTGAACACACGAACTTAATCGAAAAACATTGCTATACAATAGTGAAAGCAGAAAATAACATCTAACATAGGAAAAATCTTGACAAACAAAGAAGAGCTATTCAAAGAGTTACTTTTCATGAAGAGATAACATTGCAAAAAAATGCTTTAGGTATTTAATTAGTGATCTTTAAAAACAGCTCCTGTTGATTTTCAGTCAGTATTTATAAAGAGTTCAAAGAAAACGGTATTTCAAAGAGAATAAAAGTAATTTGTCCTGAGAAACAAACATACATTCATTCAACGCAACTGCTGAAAATAAAAACACTTTTTAAGTCATCGGCTTTTTGTTATTCAGAGATTTGTAAGGACAGTAAACAAGTTGCCAAAACACGACATTTACCTTTTTAACGAAATCATTTCATCACTCTGGACGGCAAATGCGTATTATTTACTAGAACGATACCCTTATTTTTCAAGTAAACAGATGCTTATACTCGTACATTCTCGTCTTATTTATTTCGGGAATCTGAACAAATTATGTGAAAGAAGACCTTAAGGCGAGGTTACCCCGATAAACGTCGTCAATAATAGCGTTTTACTCGTACATGGAACGGATTTAAATTTTGAAAAAAATGTATTACATAGTCGACTCTTCGATCATGATATGTCGGGCTTGCGATACACGATTACTTACACTTCACTGCATCCAATTAAATCGCAAAGACATGTCCAAATGATGGCTAAATAATCGTTTTACTTGAGTTATATTAGGCTTTGAAAAATAAAACTTACATCATAATAAAGGTCGTAAAAAATGTGTATTATCTCGGGTCACATAATGTATAATTTCTTTATCATTTTTCTCCAAGAGAGAAAAAACAGTCAAAATTTAGGCATTATATCGCTCGCGCGGCAGGGCGGGGGTTGAGGTCGTGCGTACATAAAAACAAAGTAGTGCAACCTCGCCTTAACTATTTATGTTTAAGGTCTTTTTTGAAGTCTCGTTTTATTGATGCTAATGTGACCTTGACCTCGGAAAATTATTTTCGAACGCTCTCCTTTATCAACTGCCAGCACATCAAACTACCCGAAGCTGTTAGATTCCTAATCAACCTTGAATCTAACGCTTTAGTGATAAAGTTAAAAATCAATAAAGAAAGAGAAATTGTAGTAGCTTGATATTTCGTCATATGTTTTTTTTTAAGTGGTTTAAGGTATTATTTCTGTGAGATGCCAAGTATGATTAAAATTGATGAAAAGAAGATCCTATGTGCAGTAGTCATGTTAATATTTTAAGATACGTGATTCCAATAGACATTTCTAGTTTATTATGAACGAATGAGATCGTATCTGATAAGTTGATGGATGTGGGTTCTAGTATTCAGCTGTCATCCTATCATTGTTAATCGGAGATAAAGCTGGAATTTCCCGGTGTATGGAAAATTGTGCCATCAGACATTCAAGCCAACAATGAAAATCAATAGGAGGTAGGTACTCAATTAAGTAATATGATACTCTTCAAAGTCACTGACCTTTTTACAAACATTTTAGTATTGGGGTTAATATTTTGAAAGAGGAAAATTCAAAGCATTTTATTTCCAACAAAAAGTCCAATCAATTTATTATTACTATTTTTTTTTATCTCAGAAGAATGCCAAGTTACTCAATCACGGGTTTATGTAGTACGAAGGTGTCTATAATAACGGCTTATTGACCCTCAGAGTAATTCCATGTACTTATCTACTCCAATAGAACGTAACTAAAGTACCCTTAATGGATTAATTTAATGCGATCACGAATTATGACGAAAGCAATCAATTATCATCCATCGTTATACGTAGATATAGTTGATATTAACTTACACCCTTCTTCAAGAATAAGACTCCTTAGTAATTAATGTCAGATATATTTCTTCTTAACGATATACGAAATACTATATTATTATATGTGAACTAGCTTATACCCACGGCTTGCCCGTATGGAGTTCGGTAACTGCCCCACTTCTCGTCCAATCGTACTACTGGGATAAAAACACATGTCATATACCATTCTTTTGGACATCATCGCACTCGGGTAAGAAGTATCCTATACGCTAATCCATCCAAATCCGTTGAGTAGTATTTGCGTGAAAGAGTAACACACATCCATCCATCCTCAATAACTTTCGCATTTATAATATTAGTAAGATATTCTACAATATTTAGTTAATGCACAGTTATTAAGTTAACCGAGATGTCTAGCTTGTTATATATAATAGAATTTAAAGCTTCGTGAAAGCGCAGGAGACAATACAATTATGTTTCTTAGATTAGTTTGTCGTTAACTTCAATCAGTTTAAGTGGATGATGTAAAGTTACTAATGAAGTTCATTGTAATTGTTGAATAGTAGAGCCTCTGTGGTGGATTTAATTGACTTTCTTATTAAATTAGTTAAAATATAACGTAACATCACGTCTGTTGTCCCCGAAGGGTTAAGCAGAGGTGTACCAAGTTTGTTATATCTTCAATAAAATTCCTGTGTTTTTAGTAACAGTGTTCATTCTAATGCCTATAAAATAATCATGATTGTGTTGAGTGTGAATCGGGATCATGATTTTGTGATTATACTAAATACTTACAGAACTCTTTTCCTATTGGCTATTTCGGCAAAGTCGATTTTATGAAAGTCAAATACGCGACTAAATCATGCGGTAAATCATTTCCTATTTGCGGGATCTATTAAACCTCTGTTCAAGTCCGTTCCCCATTCGTGGTGAGAACATAAACGAGGAATAATAGTGCAATCGTTGATTCGTTTCATGCAACAGACTGTTTCCCTACCTTCTTCTCCAAGCACTGTGACAGTTTGCAGCGGTTTATGAGTCAATCTGTTAATATAAATTTATTTGTATGGTAGATTAGAAAGGACCGGCCCCTTTCTAATTGGCTGTCAATACTTGTACCACTGAGGAATTTTTTCGCAGTTAATCTACCTTCCTTTATAGACGAAAGGATCTCTTCTATAACATAGCATCTATCAATCCTATGTTATAATGTCGAAGTTATTGCCTTGAACAGACTTTGGGCTACCAATGAGGAATTTCTTATAGAAATACTCAATAAAACTTTGTCTGACCTGGGAATCAAACCGATGAGGCAGCGACGAGTTTTTAGCAGTTTGTCAACCTCTACAGACAACCAGCCCCGGTCTATATGCTATGACACTATATATCAACACGGTGGCGGATAATACAGATATTTTTACTTGTACACTGAGTGAGTTCACAAGGGCCACATACCACATACTGTGTAGCATGTAAGTTATTGATAAGTATATTTTAAGTTTCTTTGTCGCCATAGAACTATTTATCTGTAATGGCAAGAAAACATATTGTGTGAATAAATAAATAAATAAATATAATCACACTAATATTCTAAAGGCGAAAGTTTGTGATTGTGTATGTTTGTTACTTCTTCACGCAAAAACTACTGACCGGATTTGGATTTTTGGTACACAGATAGTTTATAACCTGGATTAACACATAGGATAGTTTTTATCCCGATTTTATCTTCCCGTGGGACAATTTTCGAGTTGTAGCGGGTGAAACCGCTGGCAACAAGTATGAAAATAAAAGAGGTACTAAAGAGTATATATGTTCTGTGTACTAACCCGACGGTGCCATTGCCGAGGTTCGACATGTGCTTGGTGAGCGTCTCCTTGATGTTCTGCTGCGAGTACAGCCCGATGGGCGAGTTGAACTGCTTGTGCACTATCTTGGGGCCGGTGGCCATTTTTGATTCGTTCGTTCAGCGCTGGAATGTTAAAAACATTGTGTTTATTAAAATATAAATCAAAATAATTTATTTTTACATAGGGCACATGGGCACTTATAAAACGTCGACAAAAGGTACACGGTTCGGGTTGGTCGTTTCCTATGGTGAAGAACCGGCGAAAAACTCCATGGTTAATCTTTAAAAATGGTATCCAGGTTTAACAATGTTTTCATGTTACAGCATTTGTATACAGAAAAAACGTAGGCTCGACAATAAGTCGTATTAATTAGTTTAACTTCCTTAGGTATATTTATTGCTGTAGGTACACATTTATTAGTTTTTAATTATTCCAATATAAAAAATATTAGTCCAGTGTCGGGAGCTGTCAGGGCTCCAGAGAGAGGAAACCCCTAATAATACGAGCCATGTCTAGTGGTACCGCTTGGTTAAATTATTTTTCGTACCACTTGCTAAAAAAGTGATATTCTATGCCACAAAAAGAGAAACTTAACAATAGTCATTTTTAATCTGTTAAAAACAGGGAAAGAAAATTGTACTGAATTTCATTCATCCTCTAGGGGACAATGTGATTTAAATTTGGAAAAAGAAAATTGTACTGAATTTCATTCATCCTCTAGGGGGAGAATGTGATTTCTATCAATAATTGGACCAACGTTTCGAACGTTAACTTTTCAAGATTCAAGATTCTTTATTTGCATGAAATATGGTACAATAATATGGTCTTAATAGGTTTCACATATTTCGCTTACTTAATTCAGCATGCAAACTTAAAATTAAATTAAAACACCTAGGACTCGTAATTTAGGTATTACTTTGTTACATATAACATATTTTAAGAAAAATATAATATCATTATTAACAATCATTGGGAATTTAAACGAATAAAATCCTAAAATTGAAAAAGCAAATAACACAACCAATAAAAAAATAAAAAAAGACACCTAACAAAAACAAATAACAAAACATCAATAAAATAAAATAGGACACTTTTAATTAACATTATTTTTAGTAAATGCTTATCTCATATTATTATTGTGTTAATTTTTTCGCAAATGGTACGAAAAGTAGAGTACTTTCCGCGGTGATAAAGCTGTCTTAGTCTTGGGTGAACTTAAATCCCTCGCTACACTCAGGACTCGTCTTAAATCCTTCGCTTCGCTCGTGATTTAAGTTTTGAACACCCTCGCTACGCTCGGGAGTAAATCTCGAGTCTCGCTTTATCCCCTTGGTTAATAATCTACTATTTAAACTCCTTCTCTTAGAGAGGAGGCCTGTGACCCAGAAGGTGAAACTTTATAGGCTGAAAACGCTTATGCCGTCTAATTAGACCGCGGCAAAGGTGGTGTGATGATCTGATCTTATTTATGGGTTGAACATGGCTAGAGATCGCACACACTGCATGGAGAGATTGAAAAGAGAAAGGGAAAGCCTTTGGCCAGCAGTGGGACACTAAATAGGCTTTAGGGGTATGAAGAATAGAGGTGTAAAGATCTTCATCCCCCACAGAAAAGGGAGTATTGTTGTTTCTAATAAAAAAAGATCTAAGAAAGAATAAGCTCGTGCCCTTTCACGCTACTTCGCGTGGTAGTTCCACTGTGACCGGCTGATTGAATTAATGATTAAACAATGTGATGTGTACACTCCGAAGAATTCCCATTTCCCTAAATCCCTCTTTATAGCAGTGTTCGTGTTAGTTTGTAGTAATTACTGATCTAATTATCTAATTATAAAAAAAAATCACTGTACTGTAGGAAGACACATTATTCATAGGTGCTATAGACTATAAATTATTATAAGAAGAGCTCGATGCTAAACGAGACGAGCTTAAGGCCCGACCACCCGCGGCCATCCAATACAATTACGTCGGAGGGGTGCTGACTTGCAGTGAATGTGGACGCACTTTCACGGCAAAAATTGGCTATGTCAGTCACCAGAGAGCACACCAGCGATACTCTTAATAGGCAGATCCAAGTCGCTGTGGCCGAAATTGGTCGGGATCATATATATAGACTATAAATTATATTTATATCATACATATTAGACAAGTTATCACAAGTATTGCGGACGAAGTCTCGAGCGAAGTCTCGAGCGAAGTCCTAGTTTTTAAATAATGATCAATCATTTATAAAAAACATAACATTCGTAGATAGGTGGGAAATGCCGCATTTTAAATCAGGTTGAACTTTTAACTGCACTCTTGAAAGCATAATAAACTTTACGAGGCATGCAGACATTCAAAAATACAATGGTTTATGACCCAAGAGCAGATACAGATATTGTTATAAGAATATTAAGATTTTGGTACACTTTATTATTAATTGATGCATTAGTATTGAAAGCTTTGCCAAAAACAACTGAAAATCATAATTTTAATTCTATGAGAGTAACTGTATTACTAAACTAACATTATCAATTTTGTGTTTACTTTAAAGCTTTTAGATTATAAGCTTACAGTCTTACAAGCGCGTGATTAACTTATTCTGTCTAGAATATACCTATACGACTATTACCCCAGGACGCGTATCACAAAAATTAGGATGACAAATTTTATCCTCCTCATGAGATAATTTTATTACACTCTCGTAAGATTCACGCCTCGGGGCTGGCGGCGAGGCACCTCGTGTTATTGCGTTTTTATTAGCCAAGCCACCGCCAACGACGGCTATCATATTTTTTCCGAATAATGTGCTGGAGACAGCCAGCTTTTTGCGAATAAGATTTCAATACTAACGTCTTCGTGGAGAATATTCTGTTATTGATATACGAGGGAATCGCTGAACAAGAAGCTAGAATATTTTATCTACTACGATGCTAGTTTTTCTAAGAAATGTGTTTTGAAATCAAAATCCGTAAACTTAGGAAGCTATTTATTCAATAATTGATGCGTTATTAGCGTAGAATAATGGTTTAACCCTTTAGCTCGCAACGTTAAGCCGGCTCAACGTTCACTTTAAAAAAATATTGCTTAAAAATTAGTAACTTTTTATAAGATTTTATTTAATGCCTACAACGAATCATCATCATCATCATTTCAGCCAAAAGACGTCCACTGCTGGACATAGGCCTCCCCCAGGCGTCGCCACATTGACCGGTCCCGTGCGTCTCTCATCCAGCGGGTTCCTGCAACCTTGACCAGGTCATCGGTCCACCTAGTGGGAGGCCTTCCAACGCAACGTCTTCCGGTTCGCGGTCGCCATTCCAGTACTTTTCGGCCCCATCGGCCATCCGTTCTGCGAGCAATGTGCCCTGCCCATTGCCAATTAAGTCTGGCGATTCTTCGGGCTACGTCGGTAACCTTGGTTCTCATGCAAATGGTTGTATAGTGAAGTACAACGAATAACAAAACTCAATTGTAAAAAAATATAATTTGACATTTGCGAATTTATTTTACGTTAGTAATGTGCAAAATGGCGTCACGGTCGCAGAAACTCTGCGGATCGCATTTAATTAAATTTTATAAAAAATATTATTAAGGGTTTCCCTGATAGTGGGACACCGGCATTTCATTTTTAGAAAGCCATTTTATTATTATGTATACAAATAATTACATTGCACTAAGTAACTAACGAGCACAGAGTTCATAAAGTGATACGTTGAGTATTCTCAACATTGCGACTTAATCAGTGAAGTACTTTGTAAGATGTATGTTGAGCATGTTCAACATTGCGGCTGTACTAACAATTAACTTAGCATGTATTTATTAACATTTTATTTTATATATTGGTGTTTTTTTATGCTTTGGGTGTGGCTTTTAATGTTTTTTTTGTTACTTGCTTCATAATAAGCCAAAATCGCAAAAAAACACGATAAATTATGGCACTAGTACGTCCAGAGAATGCTCTATCAGATAGTAGCAGTACTAGCAAGGCTATTATCTGACGGATTACGACGATGAAGTTATATTTAATTGAAGACAAGACGAAAGATCGTGGAAACTCTGATTAGAGCACCCAATCCAGGTTATATCCTTCTTCACTGAATGACTTGCACCTTGATTGGTCTGAAAATGAGTTTCGCCTCAACGCCGTTGAAGTCTAACAAAGCCTGCGTGTTACCGTGTGGATGTGTCTTGTTGAATGGAATCTGTCTTCAGAGCATAGGGATTGAACGTTAGAGCAGTGGGGTAATGTACTCTTCCCTGATGAAAAACCAGTGACCAGGGTGAGTCTACATTTAAGTGATCGACGTCAGAGAGTATATCGTCGCCCTGGAGAATGTTATTCACAGTGTTGCATCGAGGAAACTGTTGCTTTGCTGAGGCGTTGCTGAGGAGGATCGGTAATGGGGCGGCATCTCGTTAACCGCACATATTGCGTTGGTTTTCATGGAACCGATATGCCGTACACGTGGATTGACTTTTCATAGCAAGGGTAGGGAATACTGAAGACTGACTTTTATAATTATACAAACTTCTAGTGCTCTAGAACCCCCTAATTCAGACAGGTATGACAACATGGGCCAAAATTTAAAACGGGTTATACAATTGTGAATTGTACAAAATGTACCTTACGGTCGTGCTTTGTATCGAAAAAGAACTGTTTTACAATAGGTACAGCCTGTACCTTTTAGATATTTATATGGTTCCGTACCCAAAGGGTAAAACGGGACCCTGTTACTAATACTCCGCTGTCCGTCTGTCTGCCTGTACGTCTGTCACCGTCGTCCGTATCTCATGAACTGCGATAGTTACACAGTTTAAATTTTCACAGATTATGTATTTCTGTTGACGCTATAACAACAATTTCTAAAAAACAGAATAAAACCATACAATAAACGTGATTTTTTTGCCAAATTATAAATATGTACTGGTACGGAACCCTTCGTTCGCGAGTCCGACTCGCACTTGTTACAATACATAATGACTGATTATCCTTTTATTTTTTTTTTTGTACTTTTTTATAATAAATACACGATATTGACGAATTAGTGTTTATTTTATAAAAGTCTTAAAAACCTACATATATCGCAACGTTGAAAATACTCAACGTTCATTTTACTACCTAATTTTCTCAATACTTCGCAATGTTGAGTATTCTTAACGTATGTTTTTCCAAAAGTTACACATACTAGATTTTTTATTTTATTTTTTTGGACATGTATACACTATTTACATACATAAAAACCAAAAAAAAAACTCAAAAATATTGTGTCCTTGCGACTTATAGGGTTAAAACATATAATCCATCGTCTGGTGTACAGTATCGTTCGTCACTGGATTTATTTGTGTACTACAAAGTGTCGTTGTAGTTGCGAAATGGACACGGAAGACTTCTCTCAACCGTCACATTCTGTTCTAGAATTAGCTTATTTCATGTTACCGAACCGCGGAAAACAACATCATTTAATATTTTAAAAGTTTTTCGTTTGTAAATAAAAATGTCGTTCCACTTTGAACTGTAGGTGATAAGACATATAACTAGATACATAACATTATATTAGATTGTCGTTGGAGTTTGACTAATAAACTAACTCTAACGTCCCACATTAAAGTTAAATTAGTCTACCTACATATAGTAAAGTTATTGTCGTGTGAAAACTTACAGCTATATTACAAACAGTAAACAAGTCAATGTACTAATTTTCCTGATAATTTCGCGTCTTCACTGTCAAGGTTTCTCACAGATGGAAAGACTATTCTAAGAAACTACCATTGCATGTTTTAGTATAGCCTTCTGATTGAGAGTCCTCAATTCGTTATCATAAATGAGTTTTACTCAATTAACATAAAGTACCAATCGTTACATTCAGAAATGGAATCAAAACAAAAATTTGAATACACCCTGGAAACGGAATGAATATACTCGCGTAAACTTACAGAGCATGTGTTACAATATTTATGTAAAACGGCAAGTGCGATTGGCTTAAGCGAAGATCAAAGGTGTGTCAGCTATTACCGATGCATGTTGGAAACTGACTGGCTCCCTGCATCCGTTCACAATCAACGTATTGATGCATTTGACATGCTAATGTTATGTCTGTAATCTGGGAAACAACCAGACGCGCTGATAGTTGTATTGATTTCGTTGTCAAAACAAATATAATTACGTTTATTTGCTTATTATTTAGATGTAACCAGGTACTAAAACTTGTGCATAGTACACAGTTGTCATTTTTATACACATTTTTATGTTCAGAAAGTAAACTAGAATAAGTAGCAGTTTTATTATGCCTTAAAAGTGCAAGGTTTGTGTCGCTAGCAGTGCCATAAAACTACATCCCGACATCTCAAAGACAGTTCTAAGAAAACATCAGTTACTTTGAAGCGTTGATAAAAACTTTGAGAGTTATGAATGCATTACAAACAATATCGGGCTCATGTGAATCTGTTAGAGAATAGAGAATGTGTGTAGGTGTAGGAAAAATAGTTCGTTATCTCCATGCTGCTCAAGATGCGATATTTAATGTGAACGGCGAGAGGTGTCGGCTATTTTCGTTCTGGACTCCTTGCCCGCATGCGTAATAAATATTTGCGCACTTATTTTCGGAATTATAAATTCAAGATAACTGGAGATGTTTTACAAGAGTGGAACAACACTTTAACGTATTGTTACCTGTGTATTATTCTTTTAAAATTAAATAATAACTATCGCAAATAAAATAATCTGCTGAAGCTGTGTTCAGCAGTTTGGAATTTTGCACCGATACTATAGTTTACAATGTGACGGTTACTGTATCCGGATAAACCAGTAATAAACAATTTCACGGAAACAATGTTATGGTGTCCTTGACGGAGGCGACGGTAAACATTAAAAATATTGAGATAGTTGTGATGCTGTGAGGTCAATCGAGATGTTTATAGCTTGGCGAGGTTAACAATACCGTCATCAAGGCTGAAAATAATCCACTCGTGTAATTCAGACTGTCTGATGTACAAGAATAAGATTCTATTCTGATTCAACAGTCACAAACGTAAAACATCGAGAGAACATTAAATAGGGAGTTTTCAATTGATTTTTATAAACACAGTTTCATAAACATTGAATTATGAGTAAAATGTTAATGAAGTTTCATCGATGGAGTGAGGCACAAAGTATTCCCGTGACCTGCCAAAATATTACAGCAGCCGCTTGAACGGAACGTTATTTCAGTAGCATGAAGTCACGGCGAATTATTTTTGTAACTGAACACCTTGTTCATGAAGTTAGTCATGGATGTCGAGGTCGGCAGGTGATTAGTGTAAAAAAAATACACATACATTTGTAAGCATTTATTAGTGCAAATGTTATATGAAGCAGTGAGAAGCTGTCATTAAGTGTTTGTACCTTTTTGCGTTCAGATTCGTGCGAGCGGCGTCGATGCCTGTCTCTTACTGAGTCCGGAGTCGGCGCCCGCCCACTGCCAGCGCGTGCGCTTCCAAACCGACGCCCTCACCTGCAATGTTTCAGCGATCACGGTTATGTTGTTTGATGATCATATCGACGGGTATAAGTGTCTGCCAATTGCAAGGTATCGGGTGAATCATACTTCGGCACATATGATTTATGAATCAATATGCAGGCTGAACGCAGACGTAAATAAGTGGGCACATGTGCGTAGACTATAGAAACGTGGCTATGTATTTGAATGCAGATATACTTCACTATTTGCATGCGAAAAACACTTGAAACGAATTTTGATTAAAACAAATAAATTGTTCAGAGAATCGCGTTCGCGTTCACTGAAGGTAAATTAAATTATCATGCCCAATATTTTGCATTGTTATTGTTTTTTTTTTCATAGGTAAAATAGTCACTGTCTCACCTGTTAAAGGGTATAAACAAACAAAGGTACACTCAAGTCCTTGAACTTAAACTCCGCACAGTAAACTGGTTGTCGGTTAGCGATCACTGATACCCGCGGCTTCCAGCC
This sequence comes from Diarsia dahlii, assembly GCA_949775195.1. Classification (NCBI taxonomy): domain Eukaryota; kingdom Metazoa; phylum Arthropoda; class Insecta; order Lepidoptera; family Noctuidae; genus Diarsia; species Diarsia dahlii. The sequence goes on from OX459198.1 coordinate 10,803,521, forward strand.
ACCGAATGAAACCGCTTTCCTTAGTATATACTCCGGAATTTTATCTAGTTTACATCTACTATTTTTAGTCGGGCTTATATTAAAGTTGATGAATAAATTATAATTTCCAGATTCTCTGTTCTTTTTACCGTCAAATCAATGCGAATGGCTTCGAATTAGGTAAATCAAATGGTTACTCAATTTATTAGTCTATTGAACTGCATTTTCCGGCAAAAGCGAATTAGTTTTTATGTACAAATGTATATAAATATATCTATCTATGTTTTCTAGAGACGGCCCACAGAGTAACGTAGAATTTGATAAAATATTTGTTTACGTGTAGATAATTAATGTATATTGCTGTAGAATAATTAAAGATTGTCGTTAAATAATTTCGGGCTCAGACATACTAATAAAATATGAAAATATTCTGGTTTTGAAAAATTATTATCTACCACCTCCACATAGGTTTATTTACAAGGGCGTCGGCGTCGCCAGCTTTTTAGCGAGTAAAAACGATTTGTGAGGTTTAAGTTTACCCCAGGGTTGCAGGTTTTTCGTAAAGGATACTGCGGCCCCGGACCACACAGGACTAAGAAGAAACATGGGTGATTTTTAGTCAGTAGAAGAAGTCTGACACTCTCTTTCGCTCCGCCCAGAGGAACCGCCGTGAGGAGTCATTTGGAATGTTTACTAGTTATGGATGTAGCTGAAATCCTTTGAAGAACCTAACATGCAATAGCCACTTCAAAAGTCATGGCATCTCGGATTGGTTACTTGTTTGTCTAAAAGTAGAAGTTGCTAACTTCGAATAGTTATTTGAAATGTCTTGGATGGAAGTAAAAGAAAGCTTTCCGCTTGGGACAAGTTACCTTTTCTTTAGTCCTTATATCTAGTAAATAGTAGATACTTAATCGACCTAGGACCTAGGGAGACAATTTAAATATCTAAGGGAACGAGCGAAGTGAACTAGATTTTTTGTACACCCAACTTGAACAGGTTAGAATTGTATCAACTCTTCATACAGTCGATACTTTGTCGACTTAAAAAAGAAAAAGTCAAAATTCAATGGAATGTAAAGTGCAAGAGCGAGCGTGGCGAGTAGCGACCTCGATTTTATTTCACACCTTGGTTTGGGCAGGTCAGGAACTCAGGATTGTTTCGATCCTTCATGCAGGAGCTACTAGTTCGATTTTTAGACAAAGTCAAGAATCAAGATAAAGTGTTCTGCATGACGAGCAAACTTAGCAAACTGGAAAATTTTAACACCATGCCTACCGTGGACAGTTAACAATTTTTTCGTCCTACGAACCTTGTTAGGTTAGATTCAAAAGAAAACAAGCTACAAGAGCCAACAAAGCGAGCTTGAAATTTTGCAAAATCTTGACTCGTATAAATTCAGATATGAAATTTGAGATCAAAATGATCACATTCCATATTTTTTGCAACCTTGTGTATGTATGTGAAATAATTGCCTATTAATGCCTGACGGCACGGGGCTAAATTAGTTATTTCAGCCTCTGTCTATCAGTCGATCTGAATACGAAAATTCAATAGGAATGTCCTGTGGGAATGTCAATCCTGAGGTGTAAAAAAGGAGCCTTTGTTATAAAAGTATTTTCGTAGAGTTCAAAATACGAACTACGCGTCGGTTTAAAGAAAGGGAAATAATAAATCGAGACACAGTTTTTTTAATTGGCCTCGTGATCAAACTTCTAATTTTATGACTAAGCCACGGGAAAATTATATAGCTTCTAATATACTAATTCGTCTTTTTTACAACGCCCACTAAATATTCTATAGAAAGCGTCAAGTGAAGATCAACAATTATATTAACTTGTCCTTGTTATTTATACATAGGCACCTAATTTACTAACTCAGCCACGGAATTTATATCTCACCACCATTTTACATTTTACAGCTTCAACACAAGGCCCTCAAAAAAATATAATTGATGCGACCATAGTCAACATCATTTATTATAACTTAGCATGTAAAATAATACATCACATTCTTTTATCGTGAAAATAGCAACAGCAAGATTGGCGCGAGCGCGCGAGACCACAGTGACCGGCCATTTGCACCAACCAGAGAGCGCCATTCGGTTCATGTACTAGTACTGTAAAAATACGTACTAGTTACAGAAATGTTTTTACCATTTTCTAATTGACTAGTCACAGGCAGATTGTATGATTCGTCATAGTAGACTGAGGGAAATAGGTTAGGTTAGGTTAAAACTGTGACCAAACGCGCGTGAGCCGAGCGAGCGAAGCGAGCGGTGCCGCGGCAGCGGCCGGCGAGCGCTACTTCCGAGTTGCTTGCAGAAATGTTTTCACAATTGTCTAGTTATCCGATAAAAATAAAGTTCTGAAGCGATTGTGTCGATAACTTTTGTAACACAACATGTAAATAAATATCGATCTTTAGGACATTCGATACTCTGAACTTCAATATTTAGGTCATTAGATACTCTGAACTTCTATATTTAAGTCTTTCGATGACACGACAGCAGTTTCTACGTACTATTAGTATAATATAACATTTGATGACAATTTTAATTAAATTTTGATGCTCAGTTAATGTGGCATGAGTTACAATTTAAACGTACTGAGTTAATAAATTAGAAGCTAATTGAATATTTTTTTGATGCCATATATTAATATTTTAGAAGTTTACTGTTTGAATCCATGTTACAAATTTAGATGCTAAAAAATAATCACGATGCTGAGTTGTATTAAGAGTGGCTTTAAAAAAGATAACTTGTGGCTAAGATTGTATTATTTAGATGCTCGTTAATTGTGGCTGACTTAGTAATTTAGAAGGCAAGTTAGATTTTTAGATGCAAATAATGCTATTAAAAAGAAGCCGGTTTAATTAGCACGTTTAAAGAAAATGTGTAAGTTTTTAATGGTAGTACGAGTACTCGTAGTCATCACAGATTCATTTCTAGCCATAAACATATTTTAGTTTGACCTCAAGACAAACCAACACAGACATAAGATTTTCTATCTGTATCTATAATAATATGTATTAATATGTACCTATTTATGTTTATCAATTTATATAACAAAATAGTTTTCTCCTTATTATATTTTTTTTTTGTACTCTACCACAGTGCTGTCTTATTTGACCCTAAGGTTGACTGGTAGAGAATGCCTTGTTGCATTAAGTCCGCCTATGTACCACTATTGTACATGAATTTTAAATAAATAAATATAATTAAGGATTAGTGAAGGTCAACCTTTGATCTTTTGGAATCCAGCCCAATTAGCTCGGACATTTCTACATAATAATACATCATTATTAAATATCCAGCTTATCTATTCTTTAGATACCACAAACCGCCGCCGTGACGTCAAGAAATGACAATAAAGAAAATAAAGTTAAGGAAAACATTAAAATGTCTTGTGTAAATTAATTTGTCTTTTCGTGTAAATACAATGTATTTTAAGAACACCTATAGGTTTTCTTATTTGTGTTAAAAATATAAAAATATTTTGCTTCTAGATATTTTGCATTGTTCCAACTTTCCAAGTTTATTTCTAGATACTTTATTTTTTTGTGGATATCCGGCTTCGCACGTTGCCCAAGAGGGCAATTAACACCGAATCTGTTTTAAAAAAATGTTTCCGTTCCCAGTGTCGTTATTAAACAAATAAAAAAATATGGCGTATGTATCCCTACAGAGATTTCAGTGTCACGGTATTTATATAAAAATGGGTTTGTGGTTTTTTTCATCTATACGCAGAAAACATCACGCATGTAGGTTCTATTCCCCAAAGACGTACATAATAAATACCTAAGGTACAACTTTCGGTATACACGGTGGTAGGACATCGACGACCTAACGATTGCCAAATAATCAGTAAATCAGTACTACATCATTTCGAACTACACCTCATAGAAATTAAGAAAAAAAACTGTTGTTCTCTATTTTACCGAACAAGTGTAAGTATTGCACTTTTGCAAGATAAAACAGATTAAAAAAAATATCGATGAAAATTTCGTAGATTTGAAAATGATGACCATGGTACTTAACTGTTTGGCCGTCGATGTCCCGTCTTGATCCCGTCGGGACTGTGGGTTGTTCGAAAGAGATGCCGCGGCCTCAGCACAAAGGGTTAGGAAGGAACATGGATGGTTTTTAGTCAGAAGAAGTCTGACAGTCCCTACCGCTCTGCCGGGAGGATTCATTTGATGATTTCCCGCCAACAAAAAATAAAAAGTGTGCGTTTTGATTTAATATATACCTAATATGGGGTGAGAAACCAAAGGGGCATAAATAAAGTCAAAGTCAAAGTCAAAGTATTTATTGCGAACCAAGTGTACAATGTGGTGTTAAGTATATTTTGGTTAGTACTTATAACTTAGCAGCCTTTTACAAGCATTGCAATCTATTATTCGCCTGTCCTTATCATCTATTTTAGCATGCATTAAACATTACACTGAGTTACCTATTTATTTTATAATATTATGTAGTACAATTAAATAAAGAAATTTTAGTTATGTCAAAATTAAATGTCAATGATAGTGGATATAATACAATTAGGCAGCAATGTCAATATCATTTTTCTCAGGTATCTAGCATCATTTTTTATTTTATACACAGTTTAATAGGACAGGGTAAATGTTATTGTTTGTATTATAGGACAGATAAATAATAATAATAATTATTTATTTATTCAAATTAGACAACAGTGATCCATATTTTTGTTAGTAGGTAGGTAAACTTAAAGAATAGTGTTAGTAAAAATAATCATAATAAATAATTAAAGGCCATACACAACACATACTACCAAAAATGCATAGGTAATCATAAAATAAATTATTCATACTGCATGCTATAATGTATTCATAAAACAAAATTCATTTTAAAACTTCTATTGAAATAAAAATAGACTACTTTTGTCAAAAACTAAAAATAATGTAATGTTCATGTCAAAATGGAAAATGTCAAGATTTAAAATGTCAAAACGTAAAATGTCAAAAAGTAAAATACCAAAATGTAAAATTTCAAAATTTGAAATACGACATGAATCAAATATAAAAATGATGAAAATGTAATTTTTATAAATAAAAAAAAAAATCTAATTATGTCATCTTAATTAAAAATTTACCTGCTCCACGCCCGATATACAGGTGCATGTAAGGCCTGCCAATGCTGCATAAAAGGTCCGTCTAAGCTGTCTAAGGAAGAGTCTCAGCTGCTATTGAGAAATATCTAATAAGAAAACCAAATGGGGATTTTGGCAGTCTACTATTGTATTTCAGGTGTTGACACCAATAAGTAACGTAACATAAAGCCTGTAATCCCCGAAGGGTTAGGCAGGGGTGTACCTTATGTATAGGTACACCCACATTTCGCGGGGGCTAGCTTATTACCATCAACCGGGCACAAATCCAGACTCCGCTGCTACTGAGAGAACACCAATAAGTATTTTCTGTATGTAGCTGTTATTATAAATCAATTCGAGCATGCTGCAGTTTCAAGTAAATACAGTGTATATTTTGGAAAGTTATAGTTCGACACAATCCTAGCCAAGACACTCGGCCAGATTTAGTTCTGTCTAATATCTCTGTTTATTTTGTGTTTTATTGTAATTGTTTCCATGCGGCCGCGCCTCGCCTTGGACGAGAAATGTTTAAATATAAGCAGAGTCGCGGACAAACGTTACATTGCGGAAAAATGTGGTCAAGATCGAGACATTGACTGTTTTCATGAAGGAATTCTCAGTACTCTGTTATTTTCTAAAACTATGAGGTCAAACTATGAATCAACAATAGGGATGTTAACAAAAAAAATCTAATTAGTCCGTCAGACAGATTTCCAAAAAATATTGGACACATATTTTTTTCTTTTTCACGTAAACAAACAATGAAGACGATACAGTGCTTTGAAAACTCGTGTAACGTCATATTCTAAGACATTAATTATGACATTTCTTAGCGAGCAGTGACGTCACACCCTCCCACTCAAATCTTTTACGCCTTTTTGGCTTCATCAATTTTTATTGATTTGGTAAAACAAAAAATACGTATCCAATATTTTTCGATAATCTAACAGACGGACTAATTAGAATCATATCATTTTTAGTCAGTAAACAATGGAATGAAGTGTTCGTAAGTATTCGTAAGGACTTACTACAAACACGTCATCAATTAAGGCAACTTTCTGGCTACCCGGATGCGGCCGCATTTATGTATTTCTCATGACAGTACCGCCAACTTTAGGACACAAACTAGCTGTTACACTTTCGGGATCATGACTATCCATCACGTGCACTACAGACTGTGTGCACTATAGTTTGCAGGGACTATAATGAAGAGACTAATTCCTGAACATTTTTTCACAAAATGTTAATGAAAATCTGTCTATTTTCAGCCAGGTACAAATAGTCGGGCAGGTGTGTTGTACGTAACAGGTCGACGTTACGTGGGGAATGGCTCCAAGGTCGAAAGTCGGTGTATGATGCATTACCGAGCCAGGCTTATGAATCATTGTGATGCAATGATGGCAAGACATGATGAATTGCTTGAGCTTTCTTTTTATGCAAAGCAGCATACCGTTACGTCCTTATTTATTATATCTGTGGTTACGTCTGAAATCTCTGAACGGTAATCAGGTGTGAACGATACTGTACAGGTAGGTACACCCATACCTATTTCACCAGTTTCATTTTATTCACGTTTAATAGGGAGTAAGCTTAAGCCATCGAATTCGCACAAATACACAAGTACGGGACGTTTACTGAGGAATTCCTGATGGGAAAGCCTAATAACCAATTGACCGCAGTCCCTCGTTTTCAGCAGATGACCGATATGCTAACGTTGCAGCGGTTTTAAACCGAAGACCAAAAACGAGGAATGTTGTTGTTAAGTTTGTTGTCTTATAAGTTAGAAATGTGTACCTGTGTGCCTGTCTGTAGCAGCGTAGCTCCCAAAGGGATAAACTGATTTTGAAAAAAAAAACTCAAAAGAAGTTTCAATAAAATGTGTTCAGCCGTTTGCAGATCTTCAGGGGTAGAACCACCGACGATGTTTATCAGTTTAAAACGATGACCGTATAGTCCGGATGCGTGCCCTAGTAATGGCTCAACGCTCACATTCTAAATAAATGGGTTTTATGACAAAATATGAGTATCCCTACTACATCTCTGCCAACCCTTCGAAGTACACAATCACGAAGTTAAACTTAAAAAACTTAAAGGTATTGGAAGTGTTTTCCAATATTTTACAATGCAATCATAGGCGATCAGGTGTTCTTTAAGTATTCTGCGTCTTCAAACTTTTTACGATTTTCTCTAATGATGCAAATGTTGCCATTGACTGCTGCAGTTACACTGACGTGGAACTGTTTTAAATAAGTTTGAACCACACTGGATGACTTTATGCATTTATCTGTCTTAAATATCAACCAAACACGGTAACTCGTACGGCTCTCAAAACGTTAAAATATCGTGGGAACACTCTGGAACCACTAATTCGTAGATATCTACGAACCACTGGCTACAGGCTATTACCTCACATAGAGGAAAGGCGAAGTGGGCGGGAGAAGGCCCAGAGGCAGAAGCCCAATGCGCTGGTCAGACCAGTTCCGCTCTGCCCTAAACACCTCTGTCTGCGATGCCTTACACGCTGCCGAAGACAGAGTGAGTTGGCGCAAGCCAGTCCGGGAGAAAGTGATCCAAAGAGGCCACGACCCTCAGCATTGAGGAAAAATTATGAAAGGAGGAGGAGAGGGAAGGCCTTTGTCAAAACATTACAGGCTGATTATGTAATGCTAAACGCAACGAAAAAAACATTTAAGACTGGCCATCACCGGACATTGACACTTGACAAATACATTCTACTGTATTTGTATAGAGTTGACCGTATCTAGAGTTGCGTCTGCAATGTATTTGTACCAATATGGCCGAACCTTTATTTTTCTCTGAAAAAGTTTTATTGTTTTGCGTGCCGAAGAAAAAGTGCCGGTCGTGGTTTTTCTCGATAGTTCAATAATCTTACTTTGCTACGCTTTATCTACGTAGGTATATAGATTTTTTATCAACATTTCAGTTGACAAACGACAACTTTCATGTCGTTGAACCTATTTTATTTAAAAATACGCTTGTTTTGAAAGAGGAATAAAAATGATGTGCCAACTATTTATCTTTTCGCGAATGCTGAAAAGACGATTGATTGCAGTCAGTTTTTTGCAGAGACTTACATTTTACTCAAAAAAGTTGAGTGGAGATGATCTATTAATTATGTTTCTACATATTACATTTGAGTGACATTTATTTATTCAGACACTATTTTAAGCTTTCGGGGTTTATTACTAAACTTATACTGTCACTTACGGGATATCTTCTGTGATTATGTTATCTTATAGTATGTTAATGGACAGACTGATTCACCGATGATGAATCACTTCGTGCAGATGTGAGGGTGGACTGATGCATCACCGATGATATTGTTAATGTGAATTTATGTTTGTATGAATTTTCTATGAGCGTAATAATATTACACACAAATATAGTTTGTAAGTTGTTTGTTACTAACCCGTGGATCATTGTTGTTTGTGCATACAAATTATATTATGGTCATGGCGCTTGCAGCAGCGTCGACATATCGGGAGCTCAGAATAATCGATAATCACGGAACATATCTCGTAATTGACACTAAATTATTTTCTTATAAATTATTCTTTCAAATACGTACACATTTTGGAGTCAAATATAAACTACTGCACACCTGTTCATTTAATATAAAGAAAGAGTTACTTCAATGAACCTTTTCATATTTTCATACTCTTATTAACTTGTGTAGAACGTGCATTGCATATGCGTTGAAATGAAACAGAATACGTATAGTATTTCTCACAATAGTTAAACGTTTTATAACGGACCGTATATTAGTGAAGTCGTATAATAATAACTCCTGTATTAATTTATAATGAGCAGTGACAGTTTATTGTTCCTAAACACTTAAGTTTTAATGGTAACTTACTCATAGCCGTCTACATACTCGTATTTTAAGTTCATGTTACTTTACATAGCTCTATTTTTTAATCTTTTAAGCTATACCATCCCCTTCTTATCATCATCTATTTCAATCACTTTATAATATTAGTATGAAACTCTGTCGATATATTCTATCGTCTGTTGGAAATTTTAATTTTGATGACGTTTGGTAATCAGGTACACTATAACCTGGGTAAGTATAATAATATGGTATACTTTTTGTTCTGATCACCTAGCTTATTTTAAATAAAAAGTGAACTTCTTTGCAAGAATAATAAAGTTTTCTGTTAAAATAAAAATTCAAAATGGCTGCCACGTAAACGCTACGTGATGTTAAAAACTGTTTCACGTAAACATTGAAAATCACGTACACTTTAAAGAAAATGTGATGCACAGTTTTGTGGAAAAATATGTTCATAATATACGTATAAAACTGCTACTTATACTACAATGTAAATGTAACGTTACACTACGCCTGCACTCCGCGAAGGGTTAGGTAGAGGTGTACCTACAAGTAGGTACACCCACATTTCGTAGGGGGCGGGCGAGGTTATTGGTTTAGGACTTTAGGTTATTGTCATCAAACCGGCACATATCCAGATCCATGGCTGCTACGGAGAAATTCCTGATGGTAAAACTAAATAACACTCTGCTCGACTTGGGAATCGAACCCAGGACCTCAGGCACAGCTATCACGCTTGCGCCCACTAGACCAATGAGGCAGTTATACTGCATTTTATACATATATAAGGTCCCATTAAAATAGGTGGACACATTTTAACACAGCGTTCAGTACGTCTAACCAAAGATATTTAAACAAAAAAACATCAATTAAAGTGGTTTTTAGGGTTCCGTACCTCAAAAGGAAAAAACGGAACCCTTATAGGATCACTTTGTTGTCCGTCTGTCCGTCCGTCCGTCTGTCAAGACCCTTTTTCTCAGGAACGCGTGGAGGTATGAAGCTGAAATTTATATAAATTACTCAGGTCTACTGTCCCTTGAAGCTGTGAAAAAATCAAACTTCTAAGCCAACGCAATCAAAAGATACAGCCGTTTAAGCCGCAAATTTTCGACACTTGCAAGGGAATCAAAACCTACAGGGTGCTTCCCGTGAACTCAGAATCTTGAAATTTGGTACGAAGCAACGTCTTATAGCATAGATAAAGGAAAAATTACGAAAACCATAAATTTTTAGTTACATCACATAATATATTTTTTTTTAATAATTTTAAACTTACTACCCATTTCCTCATAAACGCGTAGAGGTATTAAATTGAAATTCATACCAAATACTTAGGTCTATAATACCTTTAAGCTGTAACAAAATCAAACTTCTATGTCAACGCAATTAAAAGAAACAGCAATTTAAGCTGCATATTTTGAAACTCGCAAGTACTCGCAAGGGAATCAAAACCTAAAGGGTACTTCCAGTCGACCTAGAATCTTGAAATTTGGCATGAAGCAACGTTTTATAGCACACATAAAGGAAAAATTCCGAAAACCTTAAATTTTTAGTTACATTACAAAATATATATTTTTTAATAAATATAAACTTATTACTTTTTTCCTCATAGTTATGACTCGATTGTCGTAATGAACGAACTTTGTAAACCTTGCAGGTTTGTACGGAACCCTCGGTGCGCGAGTCCGACTCGCACTTGGCCGGTTTTTTTTTTACTTAAAATAATAAAGTGCCGGCGCTCTAGAACAAACTCATCCTTTATGAGTAGGTACTTAAATGCGTTTTTCTTATTATTTTTTTTACCATCGTCCTTATTTTGGTGGTCTGAATGATTTGTGAAATTTTGTCCACCTATTTTAATGAGACCATATAGAAGATCGATACTCCCACATCATTTGATCCTTGTAACAAAACCCTAAACATTACATTCTTAATTTAATTTAATTGTTATTTTTTTGTGTTTTATAGCATCGAATTGGAATATTCTGTAATGATGCTATAATTAGTGTTATATAAATAAATAAATTGTTTACTCGAATCTGTCTTCAAACTTTAGGAACAGAAATAAGAGTGCAAAAAATAAACACTAACCAAAAATAGAATCTTTACACATCCAGTCGTAAACAACACTGCTTATTTCATCTGTGTAATTGTCAGCAACAATACAATTAATATTTTCAGAGCTCCGAACAAAACACTATCGGGCCAATATCACCCTCATCGATTGGAAGATGAAGGGGCATGTTAGTGACATATTGACAAGTGTTCCTCCTTCCAAGATATTATTATCTGCAGGCAGTCCTGCTGCGATGGCTTGCAAACTCACTTCAAATGCTGTCGGTAAGTACCTTTACTTGCAAGACGTTGGAATATTACGTAATGCTGTTCAGAGTATTGTCTAGATCTAGGGTTTGTAGTGTTGTGCATGGAAATTGAATGTCACTTGCCATTCGATTGCACTGGCATTCAAGTTTATTTATTTATTTACTAGCTGTTCCCGGAATGCGTTGCAATGCTCTTTTTCATACCCTACCTACCTGCTACCCTACCTACCTACTTACTACCGTACCTACCTACTACCCTTACTACTACCCTACCTACAACACTACCTACTACCCTACCTACCTAACACCCTAACTACCTACTACCCTACCTACCTACCACCCTAACTACCTACTACACTACCTACCTACTACCCTACCTACCTACCACCCTAACTACCTACTACACTACCTGCCTACTACCCTACCTACCTACTACCCTACCTACCTACTACCCTACCTACCTACCACCCTAACTACCTACTACACTACCTACCTACTACCCTACCTACCTACTACCCTACCTACCTACTACCCTACCTACCTACTACCCTACCTACCTACTACCCTACCTACCTACTACCCTACCTACCTACTACCCTACCTACCTACTATCCTACCTACCTACTATCCTACCTACCTACTATCCTACCTACCTACTACCCTACCTTCTTATTACTACCCTACCTACACTACCTACCTACTACTCTACCTACAACACTACCTACAACCCTACCTACTACCCTGCCTACCTACCTACCACTTTCTCATTTTTTTTTTCTTTTCATTGTTTTTAAGATGTATTCTGCTTTTCGGGGCGAAGACAAATCCAACAAATCAAAAACCATGAAAATTGGTCCAGCAGATCTCGAGTTATAAGTGTTGTAACAAACACGACTTTGTTTTATATATATAGAAGATGTATGTAATTAATACTATGTACTTTTAATTAATTTATTAAGTATTACTTATTACATGGGACTTAAAAATCATTTTCAAGATGTGGGTGGTCAGCCCCAAAAAGATGCAAACACGGACATGGAACTATGTTTTTGTCAACCATTATTCCAAAATTGTGTATCATGCAATGTAAAGCTACAAAACATAATAAACAATGAATTCATCATACACAAATAGTAAAATGACCAACTTATGACCAAAACAATGTACACAGACTGACAATGTCCACCGACACTGACACTGTCAATGAACTTCGTTTTTTTTTATTTCTCGTCATCTCAGCAGTCACGTTTTCATGAAATTGTAATAAAAACTGAATTCACAAGCTTTTTAATGGCAACACTTTACACACGTTTACATAAAAACTCCGCTTCATTTCGTTTTATTTTGATCTGTAACCCTACTTCGATAGAAATAACACAGATGCTAAATAATTGCTTGAATAACCCACTAACTACATGCAAACATTTGCTAGCCTGGCCTAGTTACGATTTTTTTATGTTTGTGCATGCTTCTAGATACTAGTTTGTAAGTAATATACATAGTTGTCCTGATTTTAATCCTCAAAATTAGATTACGAGGTAGGTAAGAATGAGGTATTTACGAGGCAACCGGGATGGGTCACCGTAGGAAGACGTGCACTGACCGTATTGGTGAGGTTCTTCGGAAAGGTGAAATTAACGACCGTGATGTATGAATGTGGATAAAGCAAAAGGAGTATGAAAGGGTCGTAGACTCGTAGCAGTTGGTGTTCTGTGGCTTCTGCCAAGCCACATGGAAAAAAGGCGTGAGTTTATGTATGTTGCACCAAAGCAGTTGACGAATTAGTTGGATCAGTGACATTTTCAGCTAGGAGTTACCTAAAAAATCCAATCATCATTTTCCTCCCCTTATCCCAATTTATGTGGGGTCGGCGCAGCGTACCTTCTTCTTGCATACTTCTATATGCCTGTAGCACACCTCCGCTGCGAAACTCAAAGGGCGAAACCGCAATAGTTTCGCTGTGAGTTGTAAGTTCTTTGGCGGCGAAACAGGAGCGAAATTCCCTGCTCTAACGTACAAAACTGACTATGATGTTGTCTCTTTCTAACACGATTTCGCTCATTTGCTCAGGAGCCGTCTACATCTCCGCCCGTTGACCGTAGTACTGTTGTACAGCGAAACTCGCGCAGCGGTTTCGCAATTGTTGTTTCGCAGCGGAGGTGTGCTACAGGCATTAATACTCGTCATCTTAATATTCACCTCCTTCCTTGCCTTAACATCTTTGACACAGTTCATCCATCGTTTCTCTGGAAATCCATATTAGTAATTATTTAATTATTTAAGAGTCATCAGTTCTTACTACAACTGCCAGACAATTTTTAATTCACTAGAATTACGCAGAGAATAGCTTTTTTATTTTAAGTGTTTAATATTTTTTTTCATTATGATCTAAATCGTTTCCTCTCATTTATTTTCATACTGTCTCCGCTGTAGAGTGTGGTTTGGATACTCCTCCGAATTGGTTAGTATCCTGGCATAGATTCCCCTTTCCCATCTAATGGGTCGGACATCCGTACAAACCTAACTATCGCACGTTTCAATTCAATTTCATACTCTAGTAAATCTCTAGTTCCTAGTCTTTGTTTTTAATAAAACAGAGTGATAGACGATTTCTCGATGTATTATTTTATGAACATCACGCCTGTAACCCCCAAGGTTAGGCAGAGTTGAACCTAATGGTACACCCTCATTTCACCAGTCATATTAATGTACCATGTAATAGGGGGTGAACTTCAAGGGGTTGCTGGCCTTTCTCGGGGAGCTGGGGTGGATCGAATAATATTCCCACCCGTACGCAAAATACAAGCTTTAGACGTAGAGTTGCGGACACCAGCCCGTTATACTATACTACACTATATTAGGGGATGACCCTATTCCCATCAACTGGGTTCACATCCAGACTCCGTGGGTGCTACTGAGAAAAATCTGCTGGAAAAAATCAACAGTACTTTGCCCGACCTAGGAATCAAACCCAGGACTTCATACCCAGCAGCCGCTCGCTATTAGAGTCGATCATCGATCACTATCTGGGGGCACGGCAGTGCCCCCGCCAAGTCGAGCAATAAAGCGGCACGGCCGTACCATCCTTTTCTCGAAACAGTTCAGGCCATTTTCGACCCCCTATAACTTCGTTGTCGATGAAACTAGAAACCTGAATTTTTAGTAACCAATTAGGCATTGTATAAACACAGTATATTTTAAATTTCATTCAATTTGAGCCAGTAGTTTAAGAATTATAACTAATCAAAGTTCCTTAATTTTGTCACTCACTGACTCACTGACTCACTGACCGATCATCAAAAGTCTAAGGCACTTCTAGCAGACCTAGAAGCTTCAAATTTAGAAATTAGTGTTTAGTGTACAAACCAAGGAAAAACTTAAAAAATATGCAATTTCAGTCTAGTTTTCTAGATACACTAACTGCATAAATAACTTTGTAATCCCATGTAAATGTATAGGATTACAAAGTTAAAGTTACATTTTCAGTGAATGAATTTCACCGATTGGTCTGAAATTTTGCACGTATATATGTATATCGCCTAACAATGCAATATTATGATGACATGGAGCTGATCTGATGATGGAGCTGGAAGGTGGCCATAGGAACTCCGTTATAAAACGACGCAAACCCATCGAATTTGGACTCGTTTGATTTGTCTTGAACATTAGTTTGTCTTTAGATTATGTCCTGGGTCTGATGATGGAGCTGGAAATTGGCCACAGGAACTCTATTCTTGAATGTCATAACCCCATCGAGTTTGGACTCGTTTGATTCGTCTTGACAAGTACTTTGTCTAAGATTGCTTCCAGGGTCTGATGATGGAACTGGAAGGTGGCCATAGGAAATCCATTTGAGAACGTCATAACCCCATCGAGTTTGCACTCGTTTGATTCGTCTTGACGAGTACTCTGTCTTTAGATGATTTCCAGGGTCTGTTGATGGGGCTGGAAGGTGGCCATGGGAATTCCGTTATAAAACGACTTAACTCCTTCGAGTTTTGACTCGTTTGATTCCATTTGTCGAGTAATGTATCTTTAGAAGGTATCCAGGGTCTGATGATGGAGCTGAAAGGTGGCCATAGGAACCCCCTTATAAAACGACGCAACCCCATCGAGTTTGGACTCGTTTGATTCGTTTTGTCGAGTATTTTAGCAGTTCTTTAAATTGATGACTATGACTGTCCAAGTTCGAATAAAACTAGTGTTGTTGATTCATTAAACATGTCTACAAAAAGAAATGAGATCCCACTAAAAACAAAACTTTAAAAAAAAAGCCAAGTCGTGTAGGTACAACTGTTTTCTTCTACCGTAAAAAGTAGTGAGATCCATGTAATACCAAGTCAATTTATTTATTCAGTCTAATAAAAGATTGACTTGGCCATCGTATCATATTGGCCAATGCAATGGCGAATAGCCATAAGAATGGCCTGTTTAACATTGGCGAATGCGATGCGATGGCCAAGTCCATCTTTTATTAGACTGAATAAATAAATTGACTTGGTGTTACATGGATCTCACTACTTTTTACGGTAGAAGAAAACAGTTGTACGACTTGGCTTTTTTTTACAAGTTTTGTTTTTAGTGGGTTATCTACTTACCTGAAAAGTTTGAAAAATAGGTAACATTTCTATGGTAGGTACAATATTTTACAAGAATTTTAAACACCTAATCATCCTGTTATAATAAATTTATCTTATTGACTTTTTATCCGCCGTCAGAATAAAAATATCTTAAATGATGATTGACTTTTAAATTCCACAATACTCATTGAATTTTGTTATTGACTGTACGTGACGTCGTCGGCATAGCAGTTTAAAAAGGTACTGGAATGAAATGTATAAGAATATAGTTTTATCAAGAATTATATTTGTTTTGCCTTTGGAATTGTACCTACCTGTAGGCTGTATCTAAAGGTAGGCTATACCTAAAGGTAGGCACGATTCCAAAGGCGACAACCCAATTGCTATGAAAGATCAGAGTGCGACCTAGACGCACCACAGTCATCACGTTTTTGAAATCTTAAATAAACCAGTATGCAACGTCTCGCACCTATCCACGCCCAAAGACCCACAATTATACTTGTTGTTGTATTGTCCTCGATGATTAGGAAGACTAGTGTAGTCTCGGCTTTTAAGTCACCGACGCCTACATAAGTTTAAAGAAAAAAGTTTCTTTCCGAACGCAAATGCCTCCTGTCATCCGCTTCTGAAAATAGGTTCATTCGGATTTTATGTCATACCGGCGCCATTCTTTCCAATTATTTTTATTTATTTTTTAGGTTGATAAGTCTTATTTTAACGTTTAAATGGGAAAATAAAGTTGGTGTTAACAAAGTCGAAGCTACTGAAGATATTAAAGATATTGCGGAAAGCGCATAAAATGCTATTAGCTCTGTTTTGAGTGCTAGAAGTAAGAAACCAAAATGGCTTCACTTGTGTGACCTTAATTTGTTTTTTGCCTACTGCTGAAGAATTGGAATCAAAAGCCTAAAGCTCTGTTATGTGGCAATAATCGCTACATCTAAAATATTGTATGTTTTTTATGCCTTGCGCTTTGCACGTACCTATTTGCAACTAACGGCATGATTGCCATGTGGGCACTACATCGGAGTACAGAGAGTTTAAAATGTTTGCCCTTGTTGGCTATTAACATGACCTGAGACCGCTCCGTTGGAACTTGCAACGACTATGAAGCCCAAAATGGATACAATATGAACAACTTGCCTGGCCTTATGGCCTACACCGCCAATGCCGTAAGCAACCTGGGGGGTGTTCGGTAGGAACACACGCGGTTGACTGTTCTATTATAACCTGCAAGGAAAGTGAACGACTTGCAACGGACTATGAAGTCTAAAATGGATACATTATGGACGACTTGCCTGGCCTGGGACGTCTTGTGGGGGCGTACGCGGTCTAAAAGGCTATGTCGAGAACTCAGCAACCTTCACATGGTGCTCTGTGGGTGTACCGTGGTTGACTGTTATATAATAACCTTCACGGGAAGTTTTTTGGGAACTTACAGGTTATTTATGTGTAGTTGTTCTTCAACATGCATTATGTTTTTCTTCGAGAAGGTGAAATACCATAGGAGGTCACCTTATGTGGGTGAAGACAGTAAAATTGTCCCTCCACAGTGATTAGAAAATATCCTCCCGTTATCGGTTGAGAATGATTGCCCGGAATTGGTATATGGATAACCACAATAGAAGTTGAAAATGCAGATCAAGAATTAAATGAAGTAAGTACCATAGAAAGAATTATTATATAATCAAGTTTCTTGAAATACTTTATGTGGATATACACCCAGAGAAAGAAGAGAAGATTTACATACATTACATACAAGCTGAATCTACCAACCCGCACTGGGCTGGTGTGGTGGATTATATATAGCCCATCCCTCTCCTAGAGAGGAGGCCTGAGTCCCTACAGTGGGAACATTATAGACCGATGATGATGATGATGAAGAAGCTGAATGATGCTTCTGTTATTTGTATATACATTAAGATACAAGCAAGGGGACACAGATCACTCTTATTGTTGGTAAACAACAAAGACATTCAAGAGTTTGTTGCATTCATAGACGGAAACATATATTTTGGGTGAAGACGCTGAGAAACTAATCTCAGAAAAATCTATAAATAAATCTGGTTGAGGATTAAAGATGAGTGTAACATAAAATTCACTCCTAGAGAGAGCACATGGGTGCCCAGAGCAAATGCTCCTAAAATTACCAATAAATTTTTAAAACTGGCGGGGCCCTCCTCTGGCAGATATGCAAAAAAAAAAAAAGGGGGGGGGCGTCATCAAGAGTACGAGTGCAGCAGACAGGTGGCCAGGAGAAATCATCCCCCTAAATTCACAGGTTGGTGGACTAAAATATAATTTATGATTGGAAACTAGTCACTCAAGCGACCCAGTTATTCTTAATTGGATGGTGGTGATGGAGTGATACTCCTCTAGATGATAAAATCTCTATACTTCAATTTATTCAGATAGTATCTGAAATAGAGAAGTGAATTGCTTTCATAGCAATGGAATTTTGTTACCCAAAGGCATGTTTACAAAAACAATTTTGCTTACCATTTTTTCCTTGTCAAAGGCACAAAAATATAGCTTTCCGTTTTTTATGTAAAAGGCGTTACATATGTTTAGTTTACTTGGAGATGACCTAGTATACAACAGTATACCAATTTTTACAGAATAATGGTTTTTTCTTGTCACATTGGATTGGATGCTTATTGCATGAGACAAGGCAAATGCTATGTTTTCAATATTATGTTCAGCCCCATAAACATAAATAACAAAAACATTGAAACCCATTACAGGTTTCAAAGGACCCTTAGAGAGGCCTTTTAATTTTTTAAGAGATGTATAATGTTTAGAAAACATGCAATCATCAGAACCAAAGAGAAATGTCATTTCATACCTATCCGACACTGTAAACTTCTAGTTTTACTTCTTAATACTATTCACATAGCTTAACAAGTCAAGACAAGCCTTAACATCACTGAAGAGAAAAGAAATAATTTAGAATTTATTGATAAAAAGTCGAATTAAAATTGTTTTTAAGGTTTTAAAACTTTAATATTGTCCAGCCATTACTATAGGATTCTATTCACTAAGAAACTCGAATGGAACAAATACCTTGTTCTAAGAGATAGTTATGGTAAAATAACATCACACCTGTAATCCCCGAAGGATTGGGCAGAGAGGTACCTAATAGTACACCCTCTTTTTTGCCAGTTTGTTTTTATGATAATTATGATATAAACACTGCAATGAATATATCATATCATTTGGCTTGGTCTATAAACATAGCCAGTTCTTTTGAGTTAATAAAAATATTCACAGATGCTTCTCCCGCATGGTGTGGCCCATAGATTGCTATTATACTATGAACTGTAGATTCAGCTCAGTTTTTTCATATCAAAATTGAGTGCTGCCCCTTTTTTCTGGGCTTAAGTGTTCAGTCAGTCATTTACTAGTTATTGAAATTTTTCAAGAATTGAAAATATAACTACAGAATCAAAATTTTTATTTATTAAACATAGTTATAGTAGGTACATAATGGATACATTATTATACTCTTTTTTATGATGAGCTATTACATACATTTCTGAAAAGCATTGGTGCGAATCTAAATAGATGGTTACTTACTCGATATTACTTACATAAATACCAAAGGTAATATTATGATAGCAGATTTTGAATGTGGAAGGGAATCTTAGGTGTTTTTAAATTATCAAAATATTATATCCTTATTGGGTGAACCTCCAATTGATTAGTAATTGTATCATGGACTAACAAGGTGGCAATGGAAGGAATGGTATTGAGACCAATATCATTTATTCTATACTTTGTTCAAATTCTCTATGGCTCTGGAACCTATAGAAAAGATAATTACAGACAAACAACTGGTATTATAGGAAATAGATACCTTACTCAACCATGGTCTTTTCCATTATTTAATTTAATACTTTTGTGATACAGGAACCTGCACTTTACATAATTTCAAATAGTTACATCCCTTTTTTCACAAAAAAAAAAAAAAAAAAACTGGGATTGATGGCAGGAGTATTATCAGGAATATATTTTAGGTTTTCTGGAACTAGTAATGAAGCTGTTGATATTATTAGGAATTCAATAATTGAAAATACAGAATATTAATGCTTGCCTCATTACCTGCAATTGTATAGACAAGACAAGATACTGTAAGTAATTAAAATATTATATGCATTAGCAAACCATCACTGAAGTTATTCAGTCTTTTCGTTTTGAGGATTAATAAAGGTTTTTTCCTCTATTTTCATATTCTGTTAGTTCAGCTCTATCTCTAACTATAAGACCACATAAAGGTACAGATGAAATATCAAAATACTGTTCAGAGACTTTTTCAAGTTAAGTCCTCCAAGATCCAGAGAATTCTTGGGAATTGGGATGTTTTCAGTGTTTTATTCTCTCTCTACTAGATTACATTCAACAAAGTGATTTACAAATTGTTATCAAGAAAGCGGTAACTATATTACTGTTAGAACCACTAACTGCTACTGTTACCACTGTTGCTGTTATAACTGTTGCTCCAATGAGTTTATGTTTGCACCAACTTATTATATAAATGTAATTGTACAACTATTGAATAAATAAATAAATAACCACAAGTGGAAAAGTGCAAACAATATCTCTAATATATATTTAATATGTAGTGATTACACAAAATCGTATTACTTTAAGGATTGATATGCTAACTTTTCTGGGCCAAACAAATGCCAACCTTTTATAACTGTTCCTTTCTCTAGCAATGGAATATGGAGTATGAAAGCCCAGCTACAGCTGTGGATATGATAGAAGGAATTAGTTAAAAATTTACCAATAGTGAACAATAGAAAATTCTCTGAAGCAATTTTTAATAACACTGGTAATGATTAAACCTGAACTGTAAAAAATTACTTATTAGTTATTTTATATTCATCTGAATGTTTATTGACTTTAGACAGATGTTTATTAATTAAATGTTTATTGATTTTGTATAAATGTTTATAGGTTTTATATAAATGTTTACCTATTTTATATGAATGTTTAATGTTTTTATATAAATGTTTATTGATTTTATATGAATGCTTAATGCTTTTATATAAATGATTATTGATTTTATATAAATGTTTGTTGATTTTACAACTAGTCTTTAAACATCTGCACTAGTCTTCCTAATCATCGAGGACAATACAACAACAAGTATAATTTAATAGTCAAACGAACTTACCTGTAAGTGAAGTTCGATGGTAATTATACTTGTTGTTGTATTGTCCGAAGATGATTAGTCCCACCCGACCCAGAATCTTCATGCTATATAGTCATATGAGCATGAACCCTATGTTGTAAAACCAATAAATTGCTATGAACTTAATGAACCTATTTTCAGAAGCGGATGACAGGAGGCATTTGCGTTCGGAAAGAAACTTTTTTCTTTAAACTTATGTAGGCGTCGGTGATTTAAAAGCCGAGACTACACTAGTCTTCCTAATCATCTTCGGACAATACAACAACAAGTATAATTACCATCGAACTTCACTTACAGGTAAGTTCGTTTGACTATTAAATTCTGTAAAATGCTGTAGGGTGGATTTTTTTAATTCGGCGCGTAAAGCGCGTACGGCGAATGTCTAATACTGTGAAAACAACGCGTGTACGACATGAATATGTGCGCGCGACCGCCAGCCGCCACCAGCCGTGTAGGGATGGTCGGAGAGAATGGTTTTAACTAATTGTTTCGTTGTCCACTGGTGGACAAGCCGTGGGTGGACGCCGGGAATCATCGTGTGAAAATGCTAACCTTTAATATACGTAAATATCACCATTTACTGAAGAATGTTCAAGTTCTAATTTTTTTTATAGTACCTGCCTACAAAGAAATCAGTTTGTCACTGCCGCTTGCTCTTTCCACCGATATTTATCTTCAAATATAAACCTTCCCCGTCGGGACTGTGAGTTGTTCACAAGAGAAATAGAGACATAAAGGGCTAAGAAGGAAGGAAAGAAGGAAAAGAAAAAGAAAAAGAGGAAGAAGAAGAAGGAGAAGAAGGGGAGGAGGAGGAGGAGGAGGAAGGAGGAAGGGAGGAAGGTAGGGGTTTTTAGTCATTTTAATGACTAAAAACCACCCATGTTCCTTCTTAGTATATAGAAGTCTGACACTCCCTTTCGCTCTGCCCAAGAGCGCTATCGATTCACAAGAAGCCAAAAAAAAATACAGCATCTGCCCAGGGAAGATATCATGGCACCCAACGAAGGTCAAAGCAACAATAATTACAATCCAAAGAGATAAGACGAACTCATTGATGTCTCGAAATTTATGTTAATCGATGTATTTAAACGCAATGGCCCAGCCTCAGCAACACTCGAGAGTTCCTTACCCCCTAAGAGGAGATCCTTAATACTATGTAACTACTTACTCATCAAGCGGTTCGTTACCTTAGAGAGTGCCTTCGCATTGTGCGTTTACCCTTTGCGTAGACGTCACTTCTCTCTAAGTATGGAAAATGGTGACGGGGATATTTGAATGCAAAAAAGACATTAGCTCATTTCAATTAAGCTTCCTCTGCATCGAAACACACGTATTAAGATCGAAAGATATTCCACATTTCCACATGTTCCACCCACGCAAAATGCATCTTATGTATGCAGGTCATGGTCTACCTGTGTCAAAAAATATATAATTTTAGTCCGCCATTCAACATTCTCCTGTGACACTGCGCCTAAACCACACTGCGCCTAAACCAAAATAAATTGGGATAATAATCCCAATTTATTTAGTAGACATAGTTCAGTTACATTGTTAAGGAATGAAAAACAAACTCTCTTTCATTCACGTCCATACTTAGGACATCATTGGTCATTTTAGTCTGCTGGCCAACAACTTATTATTTATATCTCCTCTTACACCAAAATGGCCTCGTTATCATTTAAACAAAAACAAGTAATGCAATATAATGAGTTACTAATCACGCTTTACACCATTAGTCGCCTGCATTGAGCATGTATCGAGGTAGCACGTGATGCGGCCGGATACGAAGATTTTTAAACGTTTTTTTTACTAGGTGACGTGCTAATCCCAAGGCGCTAAGAAAGTAAGCCGTCAGTAGCTTTAGGGAAGCCTACATGTAATGGCTACGGAATGCCACGTGTCACCTAAGTACGATGTTTCAACGCCTACGATAAACAACCGCTTAGTGTAAAGACTTCCCTAAAAACATCCTAGACAATATATATAATTGCTAATGTTCGAAAAAAATATCACGGGAACGTAGAATCGAGATAAAAGATATTCCAGGCGTTATAAATTATTCGTGGGTCCAAATCCGTTCGTACATTCATCCTTACAAACTTTCGCATTTAAAGAATTAAGTAAAATAATTTGATCGATATAATAAAATTATCATCTTCACTTTCCCGCTTTTCTAAACTTGCGTGACACCGGTTTTTTGCCTACGAAGCATTTTTGTTTCTCCGCGATAAAGAGTTATGATTAATGGGCAAGACATTTTCAGGGAAAATAAAACACAAAATATTCGTAGGCAAAGTTTTTTATATCATGATAATTCAGGTACACCTGTACTTTAAAAAGATTTAGCATTTGTAAAGGTATCAGATGGCTACAAGGTATAAATAAAGGTAAAGCAGGCTACAAAAACGAAGGCAGGATCGTAGTAGGTGATGTACTGTAGTTTCTACTTAACGTACGCCTTTAAGACACTCCAGTAGGTGGGCATTGTTTGATCCGGAGCGGCGCAGTCACACTTGGTATTGTAGGAACCAATAGTACCAACATTGAATTCATACCCCATGAAAATTGACTGAAAGATGATCGTTATATCTCTTTCCAACACATCATCATCTGCCTAGCCTTTTCCCAACTATGTTGGGGTCGGCTTCCAGTCTAACCGAATGCAGCTGAGTACAATTATTCTACATGGAGCGACTGCCTATCTGACCTCTACAGCCCAGTTAATACTGGGTAATACGATACCCTTTGGTAAGACTGGTTATCAGACTTTCAGGTCACTGACTACCTGTAACGACTGCCAAAGATCTATATAGGTATGGCAGCTGGGACCAACAGCTTTACGTGCTTTCCGAGGCACGAGGGAACTCGATATGTTAAGTGGTCGGTGTCGGTGGTCACCCATCCACAGACCAACGTAGGCAAGTGGGGCTAAACCTAAAGATCCACCCGAGTAGCAGTTATTATTAAACCACGAGCCTATTCCAACACGGCAAACCGAAGAAGATTATCTAAGTATTACTGTGTTCTGCGCTGTATTTGGCTAATATATCCGTTTGTGTTGCGATTGACAATATTTGAGTCCTCCGGCCCATCGATGCAATGCAATACGATCACTGTTCACGAAATCCATTAGTTCCCACCACGTAGATAACTGTATTATACTGTATAGCGGAGGCCCATACTGAGAATTCATGACGAGTGCACATTCAATGCCCAAAATAGTAACTTTCTGCGAGAATAGGTGAAGACAACAGCTGTTGGAATAATACGTCTCTTTGACTTTTGCGTCTTTTCTGGCTATACTAATTGAGATGAACTTTAAACATTATTATATACTTATAGGGCGGAAGGGATATACCAACGCGAAATCGGTTACCACGTAGTCCGTTCGTCATTCTGAACCCCTCCAATTTTTTCACCAGTGTAAGTAGGTTCCCCCTTAGCTACTGGTTATTACGGACACCAGCCCGTTATAGTATATAGTTATAGGTATACTATACTACGATGCCATGCCTTCATACGTTGTCCTCAAAATCGAGTGGTAATTTTTTTAATTGTTTTTGATTTAATTACTAGCGTACAACGGAAATGGTTAAATTATATATTATTCGTTTTTTTGTTGTTAAACTAAGTAAGAACTTTCCACGAGTACTATAACTTAGTGGGTTATCTAGGTAAACAAGTAATTATTTGATTTAAAACCTAAATAAGGCTGAGTTTCTACCAGAGATGTGCGAGTTCCACTAGAGCTAAAAGGCGTAGCAAAGTTCGTAAAATCTTCGTCTAGCCTTGTCCTAACTACATATGTTGGGGTCTTACTCGGTATTTTTTATTTTTTAACCTTACTAAAACTTTTTACCTATTAGTCAATAACTCTAAACACGCTCGACGTGTCGTTGCTCCGGCGTCAGTGGCACTACTGATCTGCGGTCGGACGACACGTGCGTCTGCCGCTCGACGACGCGTCGCTAGCTTCATGTCGCCAACTACGGAGGGAATTTCATAGAAATACGTAGAAACCAGTCGTGTCGCCGCGACACGTCGTCTGCTGCTGCTGCGTGCAGTCGGCTACCAACTTGTACCTTTAAGATCGACGCCGAGCTGCTGTTATTATTTTGCAACCAGTTCCGTTACGTACACTACGAAGTACGAAGTGTGCTATGAAGATGCGCGTACAAAAAAAAAAACGTTCTACTATTTACCACCTAAGCTTAGCTAGACTAGACTATGACCATCAAACAATCCTATTGCTTGATAACATAACATCATAACATTCATTACCACGCAGCTCATCTCTTATGAAAAAGTAATCAACACTTACACTTACCTACAAAGTGCCAATCTTGTACCTTGGCGGGAATAGGTTCCCTCCAAGTCTAAGAACACAGATTTTTCTTTGAACAATGCCACCAGCAAATAATGAGACCCTCTCACTTTCGTAGTCTGAATCCTTACCCAGCGTGTTTTTGTTACTTGTCTGCATTCGACATCATTTGCGAGATCACAAGCTGGTAGTCCCGCTCTTAGAAAGTGAAAAGTTTTTGATGTTATAAGTTTTATTCAGGTGCAAGTTTATTTTCACAGTACGTATTATTGTGGTTATCTGGATAGGTTTCCTTCGTGACTAATAATAATGCTAAAGCTTCTATTCAAAACTAGCTGTTGTCCGCGACCTTCAGCCTCATGTTTCTTTTTTCAAGTGTTTATTTTTTTCAAAAATAGCCTTTGTTACTCCTTATTACGTCAGCTATCTGCCAGTAAATCCTGTCAAAATCCGTCCAGGAAATTAGCCTGCCTGTACAAACAGACAGACGCTCATATAACCGTCGAACAGACAAACCTGTTTTTTGTCATGAGTAGTCGTTACACATGCAGGTAGTCAGCGACCTGAAAGTCTGACAACCAGTCTTACAAAGGGTATCGTATTACCCAGTATAAACTGGGTTGTAGAGGTCAGATGGGCAGTCGCTCCATATAAAATACTGGTATTCAGCTGCATCCGGTTAGACTGGAAGCCGACACCAAAATAGTTGGAAAAAGGCTAAAATTGATAATGTTATAAGTAGGTACTGCATATTCTTTCGTATGCATTCAGTAAAAATCTGTTATTTTGAAATAAAATTTTAATTTTAAGAAATTAGTATAAAATATGTAAGAGATGGTAAATTATTATTAATAACGCTAAGTTTCCATTTGTTTCATCTCAATGGTTTTCTTGGTACAAACTCAATAAAACAACAATATATCCCTTGGAAATATTTATTTTTCAACTCATCAATTGCACTATAATATCCATACAAAACTAAACATAGTTTCACTACACTTAATGTAATAAATAATGTATTTGCATAATGATCTACAATCGAACTACGATCGATTAGACTGTTCTGTTAGTTACTAAGAGATTAAATCAAGTAGTACCTACGAGAAGCGAAGTAGTTTCACATTTGCCCAGCTCTTAAAATGTACAACTCTTCGCGGCAAGTTTATATAATATACATAATATATCTAAATGGAATAGAAATAGAGATCAAAATAAAAAGCGACAGTCTTACTTCAGTATTGACTAGAATATCATTGATATCTTTAACATTTATAACACATTAGCTGATGATCATGTGGGAAGCTTTAGACAATTTTTTTTTTTACTATTTTGGAAAGAACCAGGTAGGAATGCTGATAGATTTACATATACATATTGACGAATAACATTTTGATTAACAACATACAAGGTACTAACTGATTATTATGTACACATAGCTTATAATTAAGTTGAATAACATCTAAAAATCGATTGTATTTTGTTTAATATGACACATTTGTATGGTGGGACGTAATGTCCGTAATAGAGAGTTGATAATAAAAGTTTGACGGGGGCAGGTATATGTCTATGTAGATAGCTGGTATACGGATATGTTGCGTGTTTATTCCTGTTGTCTGTCGTCTTCCACGGAGCCGTTGGCTTTCACTTCCTGGGGCAGAGCCGACTGTAACACAATTTATACAGCATTAGTAATGCAGGGTGTCTGAACACTTCTCGGAAGTTTATGCCCGTCTAGAGAAATGTTTGTGCTGCTTCTGAGGCGCAAAAAATGTAGCAACGTTTAATTCGAAACACTATCTACAACTCCAGGGTTTGCAAAATTCATGAAGAAAATTCATGACTTCTTGTGAAATCGTGTATTACAAATACATTTTAAAACCTTATTACCTAGATAAAAGTAATTTGAACTGGGTCTTGCGTAATTAAACGACTAGAACAAGTTGTTAGATACTTTGTGTTAGCATATTTGCCTAAACTTAAAATTTCAAATCCAGGGCCACAATAATTTTGAATTTATAATTATTTAAATACCACAATGTTCAGAACTTGAAACGTCTCATTATGAGTTGCTAATTAACTTATTATTTGATAAAGGGTACGTACTTCATAAGGGAGTAAGAACATGTTGTTGTCCGATCGGCGACCGAATCGGAGACGGATGGATGGTGCCCGCACGGCGCGTTCTTGTTCCTGTGTTAAAAACTATACTTAATTTATTATACACATAGGTTTCACTGACGTAAATGGCATTTCAACAAAAATAAGGATGCAATAGGCCATGTAATAGGGAGCAACAGGCTCGCCCCCTATTACACGTGGGTATACTTGTTGAGTACGCCTCTACCTAACCCATCGGGGATTGCAACGTGTGATGTTTGTATAAAGGTACAATTCCGAAAACGCTTCCCCACGAAAACCGTTTTCATATGGTGACATAAAATTCAGTTTTGTCTTGCGGTCGGTTGTTGCTATTCGGGGCCGCTTGATCACGGTTTGCGGTTACAGTCGCTTTAGAAATCGTACTAGAACAATTGAAAAACATCTATCAAATTCTAATAGTCGTTGGCCAGATAGTTAATAAGTTTTGTATTCAGTATTAACTCTCAATCTAAACAAACAGCCTTAATGTTGGCCACGTGAAGGCGTAACGCGCAAAAAGTACTACAGCGATATACTTATGGGACGATCTAACATAAAAATTCTGAATCCGTGTTAAAGTTATCCGCGACTTAGGACTATTTGGTAAAACCCGACAACAACTGTCGGGCAGTAGTCCGCCAGACACAACACCCGTCTAGTCGGACGATCCTCCCTTTTCTATGAAGTATGAAGAACTTGGGAATCTCCTGGATGAGGCTGGCACAAGAATGTGGAGCTTGGCACAAGGAAAGGGTGGCCTATACCCAGCAGTGGGTGATATCGGTGTGTAAATGATGCTGATGAGATTTACACTCTATTCTTCACCCCTATAACGTTATTAAGCGTGATTTCCAAGAATAAAATCATATGGGAATTAAAGCCAAACCCTCACTGCTGGGTATAGGCCACCCTGGCCTATACCCAGCAGTGGGTGATATCGGTGTGTAAATGATGATGATGAGATTTACACCCTATTCTTCACCCCTATAACGTTATTAAGCGTGATTTCCAAGAATAAAATCATATGGGAATTAAAGCCAAACCCTCACGGCGTCATCACTGATAAATACCTCGGTTCTTCCTAGTAACAACACAGTTGAACAAATAACATAACACAATTATTGACAGGTCGGGAATGCCCGGAGGACTACGGTGCACAAATATTAACACCATAATACCATATGCCTCACCCTTTGGGGTAACGTTTGATTGATTGAATTAGACTATTGTTCTACGTTATTACCTGTCGAATAAAAAATATAACATTATTCCCAGTATTAATCGTCCCACATGACGCTTTTGCAAATTATGAACTGTTTATTGACTTGACGTGGCGTGACGTTAATAAGTTTTGGCCAATTTATATTTAATTAAGGGTGTGGATGTGTTTGTCCAACACTATACATCGGGTTAAAACGTCAGAGTAAGAAATTATTATATTATATTTATATTATATTATTATATTATTATTTTACTTTGATTCCATCAAAGTAAAATAATAATCAAGAAGATAGAGTCGAGAATTAGAAACATTATTGTAATGCTTGTAAATATGATTCAAGCAGGCTTTAATCATAACACTTATATGTATAAAATACGACAACTCTAAAATCGTCTATTTCAAATGTGCTCCTTTTATAATTATATTACTCACGTCATCATCATTCTCTTGCCCTTATCCCAATTCGTTTGGGGTTTTGTAATTATTAAAAAAAAAAACAAAATAAAGTTTCTAAATAATGGCATCGACTGATTGTTTTCTAAAAAAGGTCAGACATAAAGCTGGTCAATTGTCGTAAAAGATCTTATAGTGGCTTGTTAGGGGAAATAACTTCATTACACGGGTTTACACGGCATCGAGGGTTTTACGATGTCGAATCAATAGTGTCTTCGCGAAGATACGTCTCTTCTCAAGATATTTATAGTTTTACGAGCCTTTATATGGGGTGCCATGAGTTCGTATTAAATTTTGTAGCTATTTTATTTGTGGGGTACCGTAAAGGGTAATAATTTATGTTGTATGTTATGGGTCAAACAAATAGTAAATTATTTGTTTTGTTGACAATGGATTTTGATAGTTATTAACGTTGGTTAAGGGTCACTAAGACATTACAGCCAATAAATCACAATACTCATAAGCCTTGAAACAATTACTTGACGATACTTTATAGAGGGATCCGCTGGATGCAAAACGCACGCGACCTGTCAATGTGGTGACATTTGGGAGTGGCTTATGTCCAGCTATATGATTATAGAGAGCTTTCAGAAGTAATGTTAAAGAACACTGTGATCCTATGTTTCTGTGACGTCACAAAGCACGTTGACACGTTATATTTGTACCGATAGTAACCAGTTGGCTCTTATAAATGGATTAAGATTTTTTTGTACAGTCACGTGCAAAACTATGCTATGTTCGTGAAAAAGTAAAACGTTAATCAACGCAGTAACAGAAAATCACTTTTAAAAGTCGCTTTTACGCGGTATTCCGTCTACTACCGGTACTTAATCTCTTTGGCTGTCTCAACTTTCTTGTACTTGGTGGTCATTTCGCGTAAGTAATAGCACCCTCCTAATAGTTACCTCCTGGGGGAAGATATGGGGAACAGCACGTTCTTCAGAGCGGCGGCCGAAACGCAGACGCACGGGAGTGCGGACCTCGCGGAGAGAGAGAAGCTCGTTCATCTCGTCCAGCTGAAACAATGGGGAGTTTAGTATGATATACTCTCTACCGCCATCTGTGTTTCCTCCCACATTTAACTCGTCTGCCTTCAGACGTCAAGAGTGGACAGGCATTTTCTGGGAACGCTCGTTTCATCAGAGACCTTATTAATCGGTTTCCATCAGGCGTAATCGAGGTCAAGAGCAGGGAAATTTTGCAATTTAAAAAAATGTTTCTAGTGATGGCACATTTAGAACTACATAATTATCTCTATTTAGAAAACTATGACACAACTATCACGGAAATGATGACAAAAGTACGTCAGCAATGAAAATGGGAAAACTCGTCATGAACTGCAGTAATGAGTAAGGTCTGTCGGGTGTAACGAGGTCAAGCTATTCTAAATTTAATATAACATTTACAGATTTCAACTTTTGATAATACTTAAAATTATCTATGCTAGCGCTATTGGTTTGCTAGTGACAGCTATCAAACCTATGTATGGACAATAAGGAACCCTAACCGAAATCCCCAAAGGCAAACAAGAACTTATAAAGTAGCCATCATGGCAATTTACTTTCGGCACCCCAAAGTTTTAACTTTCCCGCCGTCGGAAATCTTCATCGTCAAAGGAAAATGGAAGAATTTCGGACCTATTAGAGAGACTGCCAAAATATCTTCAAAGTACACAGGTGGAAAGCATTATGTACACCATTATGTACATCTTTAATACCGCGTCTAACTTACCTATATTTTAGTGGACACTGACGGCAAAAACTGACGTATATAAATTATAAAGTGACGTAAAATACTAAAACCTAATGAGCTGTGTAATTTTATCGCTAATATTATAGTTGTCTTAATATTAAAGGGCAAAACTATTAACCGGTACCTGGGTATACGTATACGAGGATCTAATGGAGCGAGGGATAAGACAAGGTTTCGTAAAATTAGGGATGAAAGGGTGTTTAAGTTGACAAAATTGAGTTATACAAATGCGTTGGGGTTGAAATGACGCGTACTAACTATCATGTGTGACGTACATGTGGGTAGTTATTTTTAAATATTTTAGTTTTTCCAGCAGTGGGCCCTTCATTTTCCCATATATTGCCAGTTATGTTTAAAGACTTATGTAATAAGGTTTGAGCCGATTGCCATCAACCGGGGGTACGAATTCAGACTATGGCTGCTACTGACTTTCTGAAGGAAAATCTAATAACAATTTGTCCGAGCCGGGAATCGAACGCAAGACTTCATATTATTACTCAGTAGTCGCGATTGCGACCACTGGACCAATGAGGCAGTCTACTTCTACAGAAAAGTCTACTTCAGGCACAATGAACAGACAAGCGGAAAATACAATGCTTGATAACAGTGTTGGCAATTTTAACTTTGCGATATTTTTTATCGCACATCAGTAATTAACAGACACTAATCTAAAAACATGTTAGTTCTAAAATTGAAGTTACTAAAACATTTGAATTTCCAAGTGGTAGCCTCAACTTTATTATGTTCATTCACGGCTCGTCAAACGCAGTAGTTTCTGAATATTACACGTTTCACCTTTCACTAAATTAGTTCATTCAGCTTTAAGCCTCATCAAGTGAAAAGCGCTTGATGCATATTTACTAAAGCGCTTGTCAAACTAGCTATATTGATTACTAACTACAGTTTATATGAGGTTCATGGTTCAAGTGTTTATTAAGACAAAGTTAACGCCAGCGCTTGTTATCTGAACTTAGCCTAATGAAGGGATTATAATTATAATTTCTGCTCGTTAAATTGCAAGCTTGGTAAGGCTTTGTTTTTTATAAAAATGCGCCCAGATTTTTTTTTTTTAAACAATCTTGCAAGGAAGAGAAGTGACTCCCGATAATAGACTCGCCTCCTGTTATATAAATATGGCTTAAAATTAAATAACGAAATGTGGGTGTACCTACTATTAGGAACATCTCTGCCTAAACCTTCGGGAATTACAGGCGTGATATGATGTTTATGTATGTCTCATCAGATATCAGTCAATAATAACTTTAGATATACTACAATATGCTGGCAGCCGCGTGGTAACTGATAATATAGAACAAGTCAGATATGACAAATCGAATTACTCGGCGCATTCACTGGCTCAGTAAATTAAGATTATAATTTACCAAAAAGATGAAAGGTATGCCCGTGACGTATGTTAAGGACAACTCAACAATTAAGATCTTTGCAAAAGATAACATAGAAAGCATAATAATAGGAAAGATGATGGTAAAAGATGAGGTAGGCTGAATTAAATGAACTTGAGGGACTTTGTTCTTGGTTTTAAAATGTTGGTAGATGGACTGAAAGGGATTCTGAGATAGCTTTTACGTCGCCGAGTGTAGGTAGCTGTGTGTAACATTATCTGGTCGACGGTGAACATTATAATGCATTATCCACTCGGGAAACACTTAGGGCGTCCGTCAGAAAACTGTTGCGGTTTTGTGGGAGACCTGCGCGTATATGGGACGTTATTTGCATTAAATATTCCCTTCCTTACGTGCTTTTAGTTTTCATTCGACTTTAAAGCATTTATTAAATCTTTTTAAAGAACAAGATTATTTTCAAAACTGTTTCTGGAGAAACAACGATTACAGTGTTTAATGTGAATATTATTTTAGTAACTTTTTAAACTAAAGGTTTATAAGTAAGTAGGCAAGTTACAAGCAAAATACACTGACGTAGACTTGGAATGAAGTTATCAGGATTGTAGAGCTTGGAATGAAAGAAAAAAGTATTTAGAGTTAACAAGAGACCAGAGTGTTTGTATAAACCGATCTCGTTTTGCAAAACTAACAAAGGTGTTTACCCGTGCACCATTTACACGTCTTTCATTACTGGCTGACCGTTTAAACTGAACTAGTTGCACTCTAACGCGCTGGTTGGATTAAAGTTTGTATCGACTTCGTTTTAAAATTAATGTAACTAAAATTAAGATCTTTCTAGTAATCTTTAAATGTATAAATGCTTCATTACAGCGAGTATTAGGAATGTGTGGTTATATTTTGGATGTATGGGACAGCTATTTTTTTTTTGCGACTATGTTATTTATCACATAGTGTTTTAATTTTATAGCCTATACCTTTGAAAATAATGACACTCTAGTGTCCGCGAGGACAGTAGGGAGGGGGAAAGAAATATCTTGAGGGAACCAAAACTAACATGTCAAACAGATATTTCTCGACGGCATGTAATGCCAAGTCAGAGGCCCATGGTCAGCATAATAATTCTGACACCAAGTTAAGCAGTAATCACACGAAAAATAAAGAAAACGCCTACGCATTTCTGTGTGTTTCAGAAATGCGTAGGCGTTTTCTTTATTTTTCGTGTGTACTAAGTAATGTCACAAACATTATACAGTTATGTCACAAGGACTAACCGCAAACGTCGTCGCGGTAACTTAATAACAAGTAAGTATTTAAATATGAGAATCTGATGAAGATAATTCGCCAAGGCGGAGATGTGACTTTATTGGATTTCCGCCGAATGCTCGACAGAACGGTTACCGACAGATTACTGATGTATTCAAATTAATACAATTGCTAAATACGAGTGATTCAAACGGATTGCTCTGTCTGTCGGCCTTGACCTTAGTATGATTGTGGATTAGATCTTGTAAGCAGTAGGTAGATTAGTTTTCTATCTGTCAAAATTGACATCAATAGGTTGATCAAAAATATCGTACCTTCCATCAAGGTACCTACATGTAGGTATAGTTTTTGGAGGAAAAAACTTTAAATTCTTTATTTTTTTTTTCTTATTAACTGCCTCGTTGGTCTAGTGGTCGCACGACTGCTAAGCATGCGGACTTTGGGTTCGATTTCCGGGTCGGGTAAAATGTTATTAGGATTTTCCATCAGGAATTTCTCAGTAGCATTCGCGGAGTCTGGATTAGTGCCCGGTCGACGGCATGAATCGCCCCCTATTATTGAGACGAAATGTGGGTGTACTAATAGGTTCACCTCTGCTTAACCCTTCGGGGATTAAATATCACATCATTTAACACTGTTTTAAGCTTTCACGGTTCATAACTATATTTAAAATGTCACTTACGGGATATCTTCCGTGATTTTTAATTTGTTTTGAGTTCCCGATATTAACCCGCGATCATGGCGCTTGCAACAGCGTCGAAATATCGGGAACTCAAAACAAATTAAAAATCACGGAAGATATCCCGTAAGTGACATTTTAAATATCACATCATTAGGTTAAACAAAAATGTCGCACCTTCCGTCAAGGGTGTACCTATACCTACCTGTATAGTTTTTGGTGTAATTATAACTATATATTTCATGTTTTTCTTTAATACTTACAGGAGCCTGAGGAGGCATGTCAGGGTCGGAGCGGCGGCCGAAGCGCAGGCGACGGGAAGGTGAGCGCACAGACTTGCGGGCCAGCGCGTGCCCACCGAGGGCGTCGTGCTGAGCTAGGAGCGCGTATAGCCCGCCCAGCGCGCCCCAGCCGTTCTGACTGTCCGCTGCTGCTGATGCTGCACAAAAGAGATATAGCGTGATTATATTGAACAGTCCTTATCCATTGTGTTGCAGTTATTGTGTATTAGTATTAATATAAGTATAACTATCCTTTTTTTGTTTTTTTTTTTGAAATTTTTATTTAAGTTGATATTGTTTTTTTTTTGTACCCTACCACAATGTTGTCTTGTTTGACCCTAAGGTTGACTGGTAGAGAATGCCTTGTGGAATTAAGTCCGCCTATGTATCACTATTGTGCATAAAGTTTAAATAAATAAATATTTTAGGCCAAAAGTGTGCGACCAAACACAAGTTTGTGCACTTCGTTTGCCCTCATTCTCTTAATACGGTGGGATGGCAATCTGACAAGATGAATGAGAGATCAACTACTAGACTTGAATAATAAATAGAAGATCACAAAGGTTATAAACTTATACAGTATTAGATAACGCAACTTTCATTACTCCCTAGTTAGGCGAACAGTGTTGATTTAAATCTAGAGGATAGCTAGCATATTGCCCCACTGCTGGACAAAGACCTCACTTCATTCCTTCCAACGGTCACGATTCTGTGCAATTTCTTTCGAATTCCTAAGGAAAACAACCAGTTCATCCCACAAAATCTTAAAACAAAAAAAAATGTGAACTCGTGGACAAAACAAAGACACACCAAAAAAATGTCGCTATAAATAAATGAACAAAACAGGTAGTATACAAAAGATGTTTTCAAGCAAAATTCCGTAGGAAGCCTTTATGATTGCCCCGTATGATGTATAGGTTGATGTATGGAGGAAGTGACATAAACAGCTCGGACCGCCATGATGTTTACTGTACCTAAAAGAGATTATACCTCTAGTCTGAGCGCCAATTTGAATACTAGGACCACGGCAAAGAATTGAATCATCTGTGATTTTGTTCATAACAATTAGCTACATAGATCGCGTAAAAAGTAAAAGGTAAAAAGAGATAGTTAATTATTATAACAATTTATAAATAAGAACTAAGTAAATCCCTACAGTGTACACACGAGCATTTTTTGTAAAAAAAATAATATTAATTCTTATCCATTGTCTAAATTTCGTTGAGTTCGAAAACCATATATTACAGGGAAAAATGTCCTAATCTAGATCACGGTCTATCCGTGTGTCAAATTGCATCACTATCCATTCCTCCGATATGGTGTTTAAAGGCAAAAGACAGATTTAGGTACTGCATTAATAACATTAGTATGATTTAAAAAAAAAATGAAACCAACGAGAAACAGCACTAAAGGACACCGTCATACACACAACTTTTCTTATCAATCAAGTAATATAAGTTGTAAGCAAGTTTTATTGGGACAAGCCTTTTGGGAGGCTAAACAAAAGTTTTTACAACCAAACTGCGGTACATACAGGTTAACTTGTTTTAAAAGATTTATCCTCGGTGTATATGTGTGAAGCATAAATAATCTGTTGAACAAAACTTTTTTGAAACGCCTCAGACTTGTAATTGTGGCTCCAATTTGGATCCAAGAGATAATTTTCTTATATAAATTTTAAAAGTAGTATTTAGGGGTTATACAGAATCGACAGTCGCAATGGAAATCGCAACCGGCGTGCTTGTATGACTAGATATATGAACGTGGATGAGGCAAAATAAGTTAGTAAGAATCATAGCAGGTAGCTTATGTGGGAAAAAGACGTGACTTTATGTATGTTTATGAAGTTCGGTAATAAAGGGAAGAAGCTTCTGTAACCGAAGAAAACTCATGTCCTAAGCCCTTGTAAGGAGTACCGAAATATATTATCATACGCCTCTGCCGACCGTTTAGCTACAGCAGTGTAGGTGTAATGTTTTATTTTAAGATTTTTCTCCACAGTTCTCTCACTCAAACTGGATGTCAAAGAAAAATACACAATGCGCTACCTTTCTTAGAAGACCGTTCTTTCTATTATTACTATAGTCGTTTATTTTTGAATTGGACTCAAGTAGCAGCAGGACCTGGAACTGTATTTTTTACCAAGCGTTATTTAGAGGTCTAGGAAATGAAACGTACACCATTTTAGTACGCTATTAAATACACGACGTATTTTAATGCAAGTACTTATACTTGCATTACAATCCGTCGTTGTTTGTAGACCATTTCAGATACACACTTATTTTACAAGAACTCTAATCGATTACTTTGCAAGAGTTCTTCCTGAATTTATCAAAGCCTTATGATGTGTACCATCACCATCACAAAATAGAAAACAAAAGTAATCACCACTTTTGCTTACAATTATGAATATTAAGTCAGACAAAAGTTGTACTATCGCCTCCGGATTTTATGTCAAACCTATCATGATCTAATTTGCTCATTCCAATTTCTAACCTATTTTCCTTACAAGCGAATAACTGTTTCCGAAACTATCCAAAGAACCTAATATACGCAACCTAGGGAGGGCCTAGCACGGGTTCCGGTAAACATAAGCGCACTGTATAAAATTAGATCCTCCGTAAGACTTAGCGCAGAGGGCTGAGGGACGGTCTAAGGGTCGGTGGGCAGTCAGCCATGGACACCATGGCCGACGTCGATGTGACATTTACACGGACACATCTTCATTTATTATAAAGAACTATTATAAGAGAGTAGGGGTGCTCACTGACATCGGCTGTCGTTAATTTAACATAACATAGCATCACACTTTAATCCCCGAAGGGTTTGGCCGAAGTGTACCTATTAGAACACCCACATTTCGCCAGTTTTGTTGAAGTCCCACGTGATAGGGCGCGAGCCTATTGCCATCAACCAGGCACGAATTCAGACTCCGTGGCTGCTACTGAGAAACTCTTGATGGAAAACCCCAATAACACTTCACCCGGCCCAAGAATCGAACCGAGGACCTTATGCCCAGCAGTCACATGACAAACGTATTACTTAGTTAAGTACAACAGCCATTGCGTGAAAACATCAATAAGCAACACTGATTAGCATCTTTATGGATACAAATAATTTCTCTATTTATCAAGAACTATTATCGATTTGTCTTCACACGGCAAAGGTTCGGCTATTGACATACATTTTCCTTAATTTTCTCAGACAATATTCTTGAAAGGACATGACAAATGAGACGTGAGTTATTTTCAATATCCTCGTCTGTATTCGGAAAAGGACTACCTTTAAAGGTCGGCTGTGTCAAATTGAGACATGGTTGGTATTTATCAGGTGTTTTTATTGTTTAGGTTGGAATTTAGAAGATCGAATATCTGCTGTTCTTTGAAAATTATTTTTCACTAAAATAATATTATGTCTAGGTCTACCCTAATCACCCCTTAAGCAAGGTAAAGCGTGTAACTAAAGCCTGGATACTAACTGCTACGACTAGTCGAACAGATACTTAAACTAACTACTTGTATATTTTATGAATCACCTACTTTATAAAGAAATAATTATCATTACACTACCAGTAGTAGTTAGAAACCGTACTCTAATTTATTGCGATAAACTACCCTGCCTTTGACGAGAAAATATCAAGCAACAACATTTTTTTACAAACGCTCGCCCTTGACTCATCATTTCATATGGCTTCATTACTGATGTTCGCAGAACTAAGTTGTCGGTCCGTATTTCTAGGAAATGATAATAGAAACTTCGCTAAACAATGTGTTACTCAACATCAACTGAGCCTGTGTATAGTTACGTAAAGCTATGAACTTATCAGTTTCACGGTGGAAATATAATCCCAAAGCCCTAAAGATTTTAAAGTTAATATTGATACACAGAACTATGAACTTTGTACGTTTTCATGGAAATATAGTCTCAGTGTTCTTTGTAGATTGTGTTTCAATACATCCATTACAAAGACTTATGGATGCCTGTCATTGGATATCTTCGGTTTTTAAGGAGTTCCTCTGACGTACTTTACGATCTAGTGCCATGTTCTAGAGCTCCTCTATTTGTTTAGAGAGTCAAACAGACAGGTGCATTAGCTATTGTGGAGTTTACATCTACAGACTACTTCAACATTATTTACGAGATAGTTATCATATAACCAATCACAAACCAAATCTACTACCCTAATACTATACGTGTCTGTATCTGAACAAAGTTTTCAACTGTAACATATCGCTGATCATCAAAGGGGAAGTCGAGAAGGCTGATACTCCTAATCACGTTTGCGATACACAACTTCCAAGTTCATAATCCGTGTCAACCCGGGAATGTTCACAGGTCTTAGTGCTGGGCATTAGTTCACAAGTTAGTTTGCCACAGCCCTATTAATTAGGAGCGTTGCTGTTGCCAATCATTTGTGCATCCTTGTCACTGTGAGTTTGTTCCTCCGAGACATAACTCCGAAGTTTAACGTAATTACCTCACTGTTTCACGCAACTGAAATTGCGTTTGCATTGAAAAAGGAGGATTCCTTCGTGGTTCGAAAAGTAATTACTCGAGGGAATAGCGCTGGTTGTCTCTTCAACGTTACTTTAGTTGTTTTCGGAGCGCGTTTGTTAGGCGGGAGCGTGGCAATTTGATTTTGTCAGAATCAATAAAGTACAATAACATCTTCACTGTGGATGTTTTAGAAGATTACACTTGGTTTTAGAATAAAACCTTTGACTGAGAATTCTTTGTTTGTTTACAATAGCGCCTCTCAACTAATGATTTAGAAATGTTCTCGAACAAAAAAAAGGAACAAATTAGGAAGCTTTTAAGCAAAGGTCATTCCGTTTTTGAAACGTGACAACAACTAGACGTAATTACAAAGTACGCTTTAAGTTCCACCCGTAAATAATTACCTAATTTATAAGCCAGGATAACAGGGCTTCTCAACGTACTTAATATTCTAAGTGCACACCTTGCATTTCAATTTTGATTAACAAACTTGAAAGGTGGCTTGGATTGACCATGCTAAGAGAATGTTGATGTTTACATCACTATTCATTAAAGAACACTGGAACACCAGTGAACTGAACAGTGTTCTTTCCTGTTTACAGGATTGAATATCCATTACAGTTGCTAATTGAGCAATGAGCCATTGTCGACTTCATTGCAATCCGTGATTTGTGATTGTATTGCGATCTGTCTGGTGATTGCAGTTTAATACAAACCAGGGCTCTTAATAAACAAGATAATTAATCAATACTGTTCATCATCATTTTACTTAAAATGATATTATGGAGGACAATGAGTCAATGACAGTCCGTGCTGTCTTTTGTAGATCTGTGACAGCCGTTACACAGGTAGTCAGTGGTCCGAGAGTCTGATAACCAAGAGGGTTTTATATTACTCAGTAGCAACTGACGGCACGGTTGGCGCAGTGGCTCAAGCAATGGACTGCTGCGCTGCGTGTCGTGGGTTCGATCCCCGCACGGAACAAATATCTGTATGACCTACAGATAGTTGTCCCGGGTCTGGGTATTTGTGCATGTGAGTTTAAATGTTTGTGAACGCACCCACGATACAGGAGAAATTCCTAGTGTGGGGCAACGTTTTTTTTTTTAAAAAAAAACTCGGTTGTGGAGGTTAGGTAGGCAGTAGCTACATGTAGAATAGGGGTATTCAGCAGCATTCGGTTAGACTGGAAGCCGACCCAAATGTGGTTGGTAAAAAGCTATGCAGATGATAATCATAATAATTAATCATTGTGAAATCACTTCGAACCCTGCCACAAACGTAAGCAAACTCAGAAAAACTGCTTTAACAAATTCCTGTAAGTACATAGTTGCTACGATACACACATATGGGGGATGAGGCAGGCCTATTCTTTGTTAAAACTCATGCGGAGTTATAAAAATGTAATACTCGCAATCACTGAGCCGTAGCTAATGAGTTCCATCCATTTTATTTGACATCAGTATTCAACGCGTCTTTATAACGTTTTTTTTTTTATTTAGATCGAGTAACGTTTTTAATTATGAAACGTACGATATTTTTGAATCCGTGTTATTTTTGTTTGATGAATTTGTGGAAGATTTATTTGAATGTCAATCAGCTGTATTGTTATTTTTTGTGTTACGTGACTGAATTGTTTGTTTGTTTGTTATGTTATGTTTGGCATCGGTTATTATCAATGAAAATGAAATTACCTTAAAGACAGATCGGTTTTGTATAAATTGGTTATTTGTTTCCGACCTTGTCAATTGGCCGATATTTTAAATATATAAAAACAGAAACAATAGCCTTTATTAGTACAGATCTACCAATTACTAAACTTTTACTAAAAATGTTTCAAAAAACCTTCTAATAAAGTTAAACGTTTTATTATCTATCTCGTTAATTGTGTTTTACATACAATAGGAGCTAAAATTATGCAAATCTCTCTGTTATCCCTACAGGCGGTTTGATTAATTTTCTGAGTTAGCTTGATTGAATTTACGAAACATTATTTGGAAATAAAATGTACAACTCTAGGTATTACTTTAA
The DNA here is from genome assembly GCA_949775195.1 of Diarsia dahlii. NCBI lineage: Eukaryota > Metazoa > Arthropoda > Insecta > Lepidoptera > Noctuidae > Diarsia > Diarsia dahlii. Next base: position 10,844,573 of record OX459198.1, read on the forward strand.
CACTTATTTATACATTACACCTAAGTTTTAAAAAATTACTTTTTTAAGATTTTCAAAAACGGGAAGAAAAATCAGAAGTAAATATAATTATTTAATGTTTTGATTTGAAAACAAAAGTGTGATATATTTAGTTATAAAACATTAAATTACCTAATATCACGCCTATATCCCCGAAGAGTTAGGCAAAGGTGGTATTTGTAAGTACACCCACATTTCGCCAGAAGTCCCATGAAATAGGGGGCGACATTATTGCCATCAACCGGACACAAATGTAGCCTATGTTTTTTGTAACAAAAGCCTTGTTCGATAAACGAAGCACAGTTTCCCTTTATTAAGTGGTCCCAAATGACAGTAATAGTGACGTGATAGTTAATAGGTTACGTGACATCGACGCACACTCCAGATTTAAGCTCACACCCCAACTGTTTACTTACGCTCTTGTCGAGAACATAATGTTATTAAACGCTTGACATATCGCTCTCTTGTTTTACGATAGCTACTGAAAATTTCAATTTCGGTGTAAATAAGTTTAGTTGGTTCTGAGCTTTTTGGATTTTTATTGAGAAGTGTATTCTTAAGATAAATCATATGGAAATTGCTTTTGTAATAAAAATATTTAGTCCCAAAGGGTTTGAACCAATTTTATTTCAAGGATTTTCTAAAATATAGCATAGCTTCACGCATGTGATTCCCGAAAGGTAAGGCAGAGGTACACCCACACATTAAGTCCCATGGGGCTTACACACTTTATTATGTAAACACTAAATTCAGTAAAAGTATACGAGAAAACCCAAATTTTATTAAATGGTATACAATAGAGTATAGGAAAGCACTTTCAGGAAACGTTAAGTATGATAAGATTAGGATGTAGATGAGAGACGAGATTACGAACGACATATGGTGGTCCTGACCTTTACATTTCCGAAAAATGTTTAAAAATAGCAATGGGTAGGCGCTTCCCCACATTAGTTTACCACTACAAAGGTTACAAACTTAGTGAACCGATAAGCCTCAACGGACTTTAAACTAAGTCTGTATAGAGCCGATGGGCCCAGTTTTACTCACACGGAAGCGGTATTCAGTTTACTTTCTGAATATTTTAAATAGTAAGAATTTTGGTGTCGCTAAAAATATAAATTGCTTGCGAATATTAAGCTAATATTTGTATAAACTTTATTATTACCATCAAATCGAATAACTTTCAATGAAAACTTGACCTAGTCTTGTCTTTGCGTATTAAAATTACCCTTTCATTTGCTTCATAATTTTATTTATAAGCTCAAATAACTGCGAAAGGTTTCGAGTAATTTAACGGAAACACATAAATTACAATTATTTGTCTAAAGATGTATAGATGTAGGTACAGCTTAGTAGATGATTTCCTGAATAAGTATCTATAAACCTGATTATCTTGCTTGCATGAGTCACATAAAATCTGAAAATTCTACATCAAATGAATTTGAAAAACAAAATCAGGGGTGCGAGCTTGGAAGTTTGACGGTCAAACCAATAGGCTATCACTGCTGCAAAAACATCGGTGTGTTTACTGAAATCATCTTCTTCTAAAACTGTCCAGACAAAGAAAGTCTAGCTCACGAGTTCATTCGTCTCGTATTACATGAAGAAAACTAATTTAAGTGCAAATCCTGTCCACCTCTACGTCTAGATCCTCAGTTGAACCGAAATCATTCAAATGCATTCAACTGTAACGTTCTAACCGAGCGACAGACACCCAAAGATTCCCATTTATAATATTAGAGCAGAGAGAAATTAAACGAAATGTAATAAACGCGTTCATTTAAGCGGAGCTATAGGTAAGTATCTATTGTCCCGGAAAATGCCCAAGATGTAACACGAGAAGGTGTGTAATAAGGATTCTTAATAAATCCTTCAAATGATACGCTTGTAACTTTTAAGATATTATGTTGGGGCACGTAGAACAGCTTTGAGAAATCGTCGAGTATTAAAGTGACATCAATTTTATTATCTGCGCAGTTAAAGCACTTCTTCGAAGGCCGTTTCCCTAAACCCTGATAATATTTACCCTACAATACCTACCCACATAAATTCAATGTATCGGATAAGTTGACACTTAATAATACGTCTTTTATATGCATCGGTTTTAAGTTAGAGCTATAAGTTATACGACAATTGTCACGCAAGCGATCACTGAAAGGTTAGCAAAAAGAGTATTTTCTTACTTTCACAGTTTTCGGGAAAAGTTTTACGTGTGTAAAAGGGCAACTGAGCAACTAAGTTTGTCACAACATTGAGTAATATGAAGTTTGTTCCCTACCCTTACTAGAGCGACGAAGTATGGTGGTTAAGCACATTTCTTTTAGATTAATTGTCGTGTTTCAGGGTTCCGTTTCTACGTCAAACGAAACAGGTTTAGTGACACTTAGGTATTTGTTTGTCACTGATGCAATGCGAGTATAGATAGAACCCCAACACGGGATATACCACCTCCTCTCTTGCCCGATGTGCACAACTGTGTGCACGCTCCAGGACTTAATTGGGGCAAACGACAGAGCTGTCCAGGTTGCTACGTCCAGTACTCAGATAAAATCTAAGTCATCGATTTGGGAAGAAGAAGAAGTCACGTCTGAATTAGTTCGCAACATTCCATCCTTTATATAAGTACTTTTAAGCTGTGTTAGTTATGTCCGATGTACTTACATTCATACGGAGAGACAAGCCCCTGCGCATTGGCTACAGGCAAAGAGCAGATCGCCGCGAAACCGCACAGCGCCAGCGCACACACGAAGCTCGGAGACATGACTGAAACAACACAAAATGGCACATTAATATTTGACATATCTATAGTTAAATAAAAAAAAAGCCACGAAATTCTAATGTGTAGTTCAGCATGTATAGCATGGTTTTTGTCGACGGAAGAATCGACATAATGACAGATTGTAGAATAATTCATGTCGAATAGTATTGAAAGAGCTCTATTCTTGGTAGAATAGAGACAGAATCGGTATGGTACGTACGCAGTAAGGATGTAAAGCAGACATTGCCTTGTCTTTTTTCTGAACTACACATCAGGTTTTTCTGTATTCACCATCAACCGAATTTTTATTTCACGAGTTGTCATTTATATAAATTAGATAGTACCGAAATCTGAATCTTTTTCTTATCAATAGATTGAATTGTTATTAAACCTAGCCGTTCCAAAATGTTGGTGCCGTGCAAAAATATGATCCGACAAGTACGAAACTACAGGCTTCGTTTGATTGGAAAGATAAATCAAATCAAATAATAAATAAATATTTATTTCAGATCACATTAAATCCATATGTTGCTAGTAAAAGTCTTAACTCAGTGTAAGTAATAAACATTGTTTTGAAATTGCAGTGTTAATTCTAAATAAGTCAGGTATTTCCTCATTATTTTGCGTCACTACAAACGGTTGTATGTCCTTGAAAACACGACGGCAAAATTCGTGTATGCCACAAATTAACTTGCATAAATCTTAATCTACTTTCATTATAAAAGTCACTCACTCACATTACGGAATGACCAAAACTTTTACACAATGTTAATCTTTATTTGCAAAGGTTTAGTAATTAAATTCATTCGTAGTCTAATAATAGTAGGAGACACATTATTTATGAAAGAGATTAGACCCAAGAAGGTATCATGACTATTTTAGGGTGGCACCGCTATTAGCTAATTGATGAATAACTAATATATTACTTGGACACGGGTCTCGTGTGGGACATGGATCTCTGCATGCTCCATTGTGAAAAGGAAACAATGAGGTACAGAATAGAATCGTAAATTAAGTGGTAGCCATGATATAGCTCAAAGTTCTTGAGAAAATACCTAAGCCATTAGCAAAGAATAGATTTTATTGAGAAATTGGAAATCATCTTAAGTCTAGAAAATTAATAGGTAAGCAATTTAATACCATCCCAAAGATTCGTATATTGGAATTACAACATGAATTTGTATGTAAGAACCTTAACACAATAATTTCATAACAACACGTTAGTAATCCCCGAAGGGTTAAGCAGAGCTGTACGTATATAGTACACCCTCATTTCGCCAGTTAGGTTTAGGACCCATGTAATAGCGGGCGAGCGTAATGCCATTAACCGGGCACAAATCCAGCCTCTGTGGCTGCAACTGAGAAATTCCAAACAACACTTTGTCAGACCCGGGAATCAAAACTCATGCTCAGAATTCGCGCTTGGGACTAGACCAACAAGGCGGTGTAATACAATTTCCCGTTAACAATTAATACAATTTCTCGTCAACAATTAATTTTCCGGACGGTGTAACGGTACATAACCCGAACTGAAAATTATGTTTTCGTATCCCATTAAATTAAAATAAAGTGCACATTCTATTAAAATATCCAAAAATCTATACTAATATTGTAAAGCTGAAGATATTGTTTGTTTTGGTTGAACGCGCTCATATCAGGAATTAATCTTTGAATTTCAAAAAACATTTTTGTGTTGGAAAGTTCAATTATTGAGGAAGGCTATAAGCTATTTTCGCGGGCAAAAGCTAGTATCGTTATAACATCAGTTATCTACACAACTCAATCGTTTCTCGTCTCGTGTTTTTATTTCCAATAACGATTTGTCTAGAACTATCAACAAATATAAATGGGAATATACTCTGTGGAGCGCACCTCTCAATAAATACCGTGTGTGTATCAAAATAAATGAAGTTGCCGGTTGACTTCATTCAAAAATATAGAGATTTTAAAATAATATTTATTGTTTGCGAAGTGAACCGTTTGCTGCATTTGAAACTGTACACGTGTGGTAGTCAATGTGTAGGACTGAATGTAAGTTGGAAACATAGATATTTGTCTCGTATCTAGACAAAGTGGCTTCCTATCAGCGATAACGATGTCAAAAATGTACTGAACTCAAAGAAGTTACTGAAAAGTTTGAGTCAAACCTATTGTTCAAGATATAAAAACACTTTTGAAGTGCTTGTTTAGGTATCCTACTCGTAATACTTGAAACGTACAAAACTTGCGACGACTTCTTTTGGTTCACTTTGATTGTTTTAATTAAAAACTGCTTCGTTGATCTAGTGGTCGTAAACACGGCTGTGAGAGCGAGGTCTTGGTTTTGATTCCCAGGTCGGGCAAAGTGTTAATATTGAGTATTTTTATCAAAAAATTTCAAGTAGCAGCCACGGAGTCTGGATGTGTGCCCGGTTGATGGCAAGAGACTCGTCCCCTATTACATGGGACTTAAACATAACTATTAAGCGAAATGTGGGTGTACTGTTAGGTGTACCTGTTTTTTTTTTTTTGGTGGGTGGAAAATCATCGAATAACCCCCCCCCCCGCTCTTGGGCAGAGCGAAGGGGAGTGTCAGACTTCTACTGACTAAAAACCAAACCCATGTTCCTTCTTCGCCCTTGTGTCGGAGCCGCGTTATCCTTTCGATAAACCACAGCCCCGACGGCAACCACAGCAACCGACGGGGTTAGGTGTACCTCTGCCTTACCCTTCGGGGAATACAAGCGTGATGTAGCTAAATCCTTTATCTGTTAATTATAATAATCAAATGTAATGCTAATGACTGTCCAATAATTTCATTTACATTTGAAATTGTTTATTCAAAAAGGGAAGTATAATTTACTGGCAAAATAAATGTCTACGTTTAAGAACATAAATAAACTTAGAATCCTGTTACGAGAGGCTGTATTAACATTTTCACCACACAGCAGGTACGGAACCCATTTGTCACGTTCATATTTAGCCTTTTTATTTCGCTAGAGGGGAGCATTCATTTGTCCGAATTATCCGCGCTATATCCGCCATTTGCCCACATTCTGCCGAGCATAACCAGATGTTATGTGAATAGCATTAACCCCTTTTTGTTAGGGGATGTCGCCTGTCGTGTCCGAAATGTGCAACCTTTTACTAACACGTGTTTGGAGTCTGATTCACTGCCGTACTCAGAGATATTTAATGATTACTTAAGCCATCAATTAGTAATTGTGATACTTTATTTGAATGTTTTGTATGTCAAACCTTTAAGTAATCATTAAATATGTCTGAGTACGGCAGTAAGTTATTTTTTCCAAATGAAACTTGAAACCTGTTTAGGTGGTTTGTTTCAAAGGATTAAGTAGATCGGTCATGTATTATATATAATAAATATAAATTGATCTTTAAAAAGAGAAGTCCTGATTGACTGACAGACTGACTCATCAACGCCCAGCCCAAACCCTTGGACCTAGAAAGCTAAAATTTTGCACAGAGGTTCCCTTTATAGACAAGGAATAAAGATGAGGATTTTTTGAAATTCAACCCCTAAGGGAAATAAATAGGGGATGAAAGTTTGTATGGAAAATCGTAATTTTCGAAGCCGCTGGCAAAAGCTAGTAATGAATGAATTGTTTCAGTTAGACATAACATTATCACGCCTGTAATCCCCGAAGGGTCAGGCATAGGTGTAACTAATTGTACACCCACACTGTTCCATGTAATAGAGGGAGAACCTATTGACGCTTAATTCAGTTAGTCATTACTTGTTAACGTGAATTTTCGAATATCTGTAGTAACAGTGGAAGGTTAACATTTTGTGTGTAATGCACACCAAATTAAGCAAAACTGAAAAGGTTCGGTTCAATGTATTAAAGGAAACACGTTATTATACCAACTTTCATGGAATTATCATTATTCACGACGTTACGGCTGACATTTACGGAAAATCATCAGCGTGAGAATATATATGTGAATATAATATGAGCTGTCAGTCAATACAGCTGACGCCAAGGATATAGATGTACGGCCCTCAAGCAGTCGTTACAGGCTGATTGGAGACTCAACAAGTAGGGTAATGCGCGTGTCGTTGACCCCCCCTCTCTCCCCTCCCCCGCGGACAAATGTCACGGTGACGTCATCAATCACGCTTATCACTACCGACGTGACGTGCTGACGCGTCACACGCACCGCAACTGCTACTTACACGTCGTTTACACGCGAATACTAACATTGAACATTTTTTGTTATTACTATTTGCTACGGCGTAGCTCGTAGCTCCGTGCTACGAAATTGCTACGAATTAATTTTTAGTATGTATATTTAAATGTAATTAGAAGTTAATTACACAGTATTGCTTGATACAAATTACAAGGACAGTTAGATATATTTTATTATCATTTCAAACTATATTGAGAACAATTTTGTTAAAAAATATATGTTTTTAAAGTTAATCCAAAGTAAGAGGAAGTAGCCCCTACCAGACAAAAATTGAGTTATTTTACCAAGGCAGCACTAACCAAGCCACCCTCTGCTCTCGTGTGTACGAAGGGATGACTCTCGTTATTTCTGTCACCTTACACTGCATAATATTAACGATCGTCACCAATTAATGATCCCCCACTACCCTCTCAAGTGTTAAGTATTTATTGCTTATATAATGAGAGAAAGGCTTTCCAATATAATGAGAAAATTTTATAGTAAACATCTGACTTTTTAATCCTTCCATTTTTTTACTAGAACCGAGTTTTATGGTAACTCGGTTCTAACTTGGTCTCGGCAAAAAAACATAGTTAAATATTATAAAAATAATTCACACACAACATGTAAAATAATTATGTAAAAACTTACAAACTTATGAACACAATAAAGTTAAAATACCCCACGTGCTATATTTTATACCTATGTGAGTATAATATTCAGCTACACATCTATCAAGCAACATTTGTGTTCAAACAATAGCTATACAGACAATGTTTATTTATAACTAAACTTCCATTTGGACAGTAAACAGGAACTTTGTATCAAAATGTCATTCAGTTATAGAGCTCACTTCACAGAAATGCAATTTGTAAATGTTAAGCAAGTTTTAATTGATGGTAACGCAATTAGGAGTTGGTCTGCAATCGAGATGGTGTGGCTAATATACTTGCTACTTCTGTATACTAAGTTTGTCCAGCAATTATGGATACTGGACTTAAAGGCTTAGATGAAGACCTCTAGTATTTATTTTTAGTTTAGGTTTATTTCTGTATTCATTGAATGAATACAGAAATATCATTCTTAGCTTAAATCTCAAATCACATAGCATCACGCCTGTAATCCTCAAAGGGTTAGTCAAAGGTGTACCAAACAGTATACACAGCTCGTTAGTTATGTTTAAGTCCCGTTTAAGCGGGGGCAAGTAGACCAAATCCAGACTTAAATCTCAGTTGACTAGTTAATATAATGATTGAGACTCAAGTGATTATGTTTTGTTCTTGATTAAGATAAATGTGTCACTTGGACTTAAAAGGGTAGAAAGTAGATGATTTTTTCAACTTATCTTCAGTACGCAAACAAATCACACAATGCTAAGATACCAGGACTTGTAAAACAATCTAAAGGTTAAGCACACGATTTGAATGTTTAGTAAACGTGTTTAACGAATTAATTTAAGAAAATATGGTATAAACATCAAAAGACATAATATTCGCTGAGATCAGTGAACCGTACGCTAGGTTCGTATTCACTTCACAGACTCGTAAAGATCAGCGAAAGAGTCCGCAACCCCTTGAAAATTACAACTGCTGAGTATCTAAACTTGATAATTACATTATAATAACATAACATCGAGGGTTTAAGAAGAGAGGTACCCTTGGTAAACCCACGCGCCAGTTATATTTAAGTCCAATGTAATAGGGGACGAGCCTATTGCCATCAACCGAGCTAAAATCCGGACTCCGTGGCTGCTACTACCTAATTACATTAGGTTTCTTCAGAACTATACCCTTCTTACATTCGTCCACAATAATTTGTAGAAATCTACCTAGGTACCTTAGATACGGTGATATAGATATGGATTCCATATATATTTCACTTCTAAAGGAAAATAGATCAAAAGGGTATAACAAAAGCATATTACTGTGCAGACACGCATTTTAATACGAATAGTGGACTTCAAAGGCTTTCAAATTCTTTATGATATTTTGGGGTTTTTGTATATAATCCGAACTAACGTTGGTATCGTACGTGTGGGTAGGCGTCTTTTTAGATGCAAGAACATTGAACTATTGTAGAAAATTTACGCCTACAGACCACTAACATCTGGCCCGGGACAAAGGATAGACTTCGCCATTTTTTAAATAATTTCCTTGGTTCCACTTTAAGCCACCGGTTCAGATAAGTTAGTGGCTCCATTTTTCAGGCACTACTGGCTAGCCTTTGATATTATCAATTTGAAATTTTCCACACTGCACAATCAAATGATGGACCGAAGCAAGTAAAAGTAATATGAGCACTGAAAGTCTAGATCATATTTTACCAATATTTTGTAAAGTATCAGTTATGAATACTAAGTTTTAGCGGACCTCTATAAATATCTCTACATGAAAGGATACAAGATTCAATAAACTTATCGAAGCAAAACATTCAAATTAAATCACAACAACATATAAAGAGGTATAATGTTCATATGCGATTTTATTAAAAGGTCCCAATCCTATAAGCTGAGGTATCCCTTTTTGTAGCGAAGTTTCTTTTATAAAGCGGTCACTGGTCACCCCTCCATTCTGTAGTATTCGTTATCTTATGTGGTGACGTCATCATAAAATTATACCCGCTCATCAATCAAATGTTTTTCCCTCACCTTTTTGGTACACCCAAGTAAAGCTAGTGTTTTTCATCAAAAAACTAATATTGAAGTTAAAATAGTGATCGATTTTTTATGTCATTAATTTTGTATACTGAAAGAAGAACACTCGGTAGGTTTTCAGACTTGAGAACATTGACTTTTGTGTAACTAATGTTCACTACTGTACCATGATATTGAATTTCAGGTAGGTGAATGTAATCTTTTAAAATAAAAAAAGTCACTAGACTAATTTTAGAAAACTGTGATTCCGTGCACCGTCTATGTCTGCCATTGATGTTCACGATATAATTTTATCTATGTATAGCTGTCCTTAATACTATCGTAATGTTATGATTCCCAGGGAAAAGCCAAATTAAAAAAAAGTAAAAAACTAAAACCCGACTACGACAAAAAAAGCGACGCTGAAAAAGTATGAAACAAGATTTTCAGGATAGAACAAAAAGAAAAGCCGTAGTCACACGGTATTAAAGTGTTTAGGTTGGTATCTACAACGTGTGACTACGGCTTTTCTTTTTGTTCTATCCTGAAAATCTTGTTTCATACTTTTTCAGCGTCGCTTTTTTTGTCGTAGTCGGGTTTTAGTTTTTTACTTTTTTTTATTTAAACAATTTTGGTGTTAAATATTTTTTTTTACTCTTGACTTTTTGTCCGCTAGAGGGCGTGATTTAAAATTTGAGCAATATTTTGGAAATGTACAAGTGAGGCCCTTTTAAATGATACCAAACACGGCGTGTTTATCTCCATTTTTATTTTTTAAGCCTTACTTTTTGACCGCTAGAGGGCGCCAAATCGCTTTTTGTGACACGTCACGTAGCCTATGTTCAGCGGAAAATCAAGACGGTTCTAACGATACCTCATATGTCGAGTTCCGATAAGTAGATTAGAAGCTATGAGGGAACAGATGAAGATACACACATACATACATACATACATACATACATACATACATACATACATACATAGCCAGTCAAAATCATAACCCTCCTTTGGCTTTGCCGTAGTCGGGTAAAAACAACACGACTCGAAGATTGATAAAAATATATTAGGATTCCGTTAGAAATCTCAAATGACTTTCATAAACCAATAATAATATATTCTAATTTTATGCCCGATACGGCATAAAATTGTCACTATTGTCGAAATGCATTAATTCTGCAATTAATGCAACGACAACAACAACATGCAACTACTCGCCAGTGAAGGGGAAGTAAGAAGAGCAAACAACAATTTATTGTTGAAAAAAGTAATCATGTTTGTATATGTTTACTTTTCATACTTGCTTCCATGCTCACAAGTCCTAAAAGTAACTGTAAAGAAGATAGTTGGAGTAAACTCACTCAATTCTTTAGCATCGGTTACTGTTAGCAGATTTTCCTCAGACAGACTGCAAAATTTTCGTCTCCCCACATTGCTCTGTCCCTACTCTTAAGCTCGGGTTTGGACTAGACTAAAACTACGATTGTAAATTCGAGATGGCATCTGGGTAAGTGCGGTAAGTGTATGGTACTAGCAAGTAATTTAAAACCGTCGTCTACTTGATATCTTGTTTTAAAGTTAAAAAGAAAATTGTGTTATTTGATTGATTGGATCGTTGTCAGTTAGCAGAAACTAGTAAAGTTTTAGACTATGTATCAAAACAGGCAACTTATGTAACAAGTAGACGCAACTTTTTTCATCAAGCTCTGATGTTTTATATTGAAATACCTTTCTGTCAACATGGGACAGTTATGTTTTCATAAGCGTTAATAATTTATAAGTCATTTTAATTAAATTTTATTTATAATTAATCTTGTTTACCCTCTATTATTAGATGAACCTTTGATATCAATGTTTTTGTTAAAGGTCAATTAACAGTGACTGTCATTTAATAAGTAATTACATAAATAAATAATCTATGCGGCATTTCTATTATTTGTAAATTAAAGTGACCGTTTTTGTATATTTTATATTTAGGATTTAAGAGGAAAAAGCATATTTTTATCATTGCCATAGGTATCGGCTTACGTGGAAAAAATATTTGGGTACGTACAATTTATCTCCTTACAGTAATTCTTATCAAATCGCTTTGTTAACTACGAATAGTCATAAACACGATGTATGAAAAACACGTGCCAAAAAGGCGATCAATTTACACTTTATCTCCTCATTATAGATCGCTTACAAATACAACCAGTTCACGTTGATACCTATTATTGTAAAAATACTTCCGACTCCTTATTTATGAAAATGTTTCATACGCTATCTCGTAAATATGCCAAAAATATTTATAAGGCTCCATAGCTTTCGAGTTCTCGTTATCCTGTCCAATTCGCTATAGTTAGGGTCTATCGAGGATGTACAAATATTTCATATTTATGAATACAGTGTGAACTATGGGTATATAAAAATGGTTCTATCCCTCACTAGGATATTTCTTTTTGAAGACGGCTTGTATCCGATTGAATGATCACATAGAAATAACTTAATCGTTTTGCATCAACTTTGAAAACTGCAAGGCTCAGTACAAACGCATGAATACACTCTATCTTCGTAATAATTTTGTAGCACATACTTATTCTTGGATCGTGTTAGCACGTATAAGCTTAGAAATGCTTTAAGGATTTGAAACTCTATGTAAGGTATCGGTTTTGTAGTTATCTTGATAAAAAAAATCTTGTGGAATGTGGGTACTCCTAGGTGTTCGGAATACAGTACTGTCTGTGTACATTTATTTTGGTCGTTTATTTGAATCCCCCCAATTATCATGGCAGAAGGTGTAAAAATATGTTGTATAAATAGAAGGGATTTGATTGACAAAGCAATCAAAATCTATCCGAAGCCTCAGAGCGAGTGCTTTAATTAATTTGGAGTTGAAATAAATTGACTGTAAATAATTATAATCAATCGTTGTCTTCAGACTAATTGTTAATTTTATATGCATACTTAATTAAAATGTCGAGAATGATAAATATTGTATTGAAGCATAAAATGAGGCTGCAGTCAGACGGACCTCGGTTATGATAAGGACAAACTTTGTCTTTCATCTTCCCGTTTTTATTGTATTTTAATTTTATTTGTAAAAAGGACGGTTACTGAACTGTAATTCCAAGATTTCTTCTAGTGAAGTACGGTTGTCTTCATAAAAGCATTAATGTCAATGGAGTGTTATCAAAATTAAATAAAACAAAATATGCAATAGTATTCTTTTTAGTCTGGTTGAATTTTGAACCGAATTCGTCAAAGGGCAGGCTATCTATGAAAAAAACGAACGCCTGTAACACAATATCCAACGCGTGATTCGGTATCGGCGACTGACGTTATTTAACGAGCGGTGTACGGCTGTACGCGTACGGTATTAGCCATACGTGGCTGTCTTTGATCACCCGACCGTTAAATTGGAACTCAACACGAAGCTACAGGTGTGCACTAGCCTAACACTATATGCGCTTACACCCTATTCACAGACGAAAACACGCTGCCAATATTATTTATATTTTTGTTGTAACGTTTTTATATAACGTTAACGTTTTTGTTTTACGTGCATTCTCTTTGTAAGTTCTCCATTTATAACACTTGTCAAGCTCTGGTTGTGCTTGTCATGTAATATCCAACCTTACCGTCGTTGGCTATCAGAGTTAAATTTCAAATGTAAAGCTGGCTATCTTTCACAAAAATGCAACGAAAATTTTGCATTTCCCGCATATTTTGTGAGCGTCATTGTCCATTTAGTTCACCTGACATTTGAGGGAAAAAATGTTTCGCCATTTTGCGTCAAATGTCAACTGTCTTCCGCAATTGCATGTTTTTTTTTTTATTTTTGTTTTTTTTTCACAATGGATCTGCTCTTGACCTCGATCACGTCTGATGGCGATAAGCGATGGCCGAGGTCTGAAAGAACGAGCGTGCCCAGAAAATACCTGTTTACTCTTACTTTGAAGTTAGACGGGTTTTATTTATTCGTATGTACTGAATACTACAATCAGTGTGGGATCAACACCATCCTCTGATTAAAATACTTGAAAACACCTGCGTATAATCGTTTATCTTTCCATGACACTTCGTCGGATATCGAACGATAAACTTTGTTATTAGTTCAATCAAGAGAGAAACTTGTAATCGGTTTTAAATTGTTTTCTTTTCTTTATTGAGTTTCATACGATTTCTTCGTAATATACTTAGAGGGAATATAAATGACAACATGTCATAGACCGCATTAAAATAATTACTTTGCGAATTCACAATGTCATGCTGTTTGTTCTTAAAACAAAGATTTTATTTCTCGTACTTGTAAATTCACTAGCACACGGCATAATGAGCCCAAAGCCGTTTGAAACCCAATTAATTTGATTGTTAAATGTTATCGGAAGGCAGAAGTCAAATTTCTAAGTAGCGCATTGTTAGAGGGACGGGGTTTCGGCACTACCGGGTAAGTTTAATTGGTTCTCAGTGACTGTTTGCAACGGTCGACCACTAATAGCAAAGAACTATTTAGTTTAAGGTGAAATTTCACTTGATGAGGCCATTGTAGCTAAAAAATTTAGAGCAATCTAATAGTTATTAAAACTTTCAATCGATCATAACATTGATTGGAACTTTAGAGCCACAATGAACTAAATCCCTACTTAACGTATTTCTGATTGCTAAGTTACAAAATTCACCAAAGGTCAAATCGCAAAACGTACCTATCTATTCAAATAATCCTCTTAAGAAAGTGAGCTTAGACCCAACTTCATAAGTTTACTTCCGATAATCTTTCCAAAGCTATGAGATGAACACGTTTTGTAATTATAAGCGTTGAAGCACCGACTTCCAAAATTGACTAGTAAAGCTAGAATGAGTAGCGCGCCAATCACCGCTCCGGAAAACATGCAGTAACGAACCTCTTTCATGAAGGAAGGCACAAAAAAAGAAAAGGATAAACAAGCAAACGGTCCGATAGCGTTCAGCAGGGTTATTGCCAATACGTATACCTACGTACCTACTGACGTAGGTGAAGTAAACGATGATACTTCATTTTAACCCTCTCACGCTGTGATAATGTCATGCATGCATCAAGAGCCAACGCAAATTGCGCACAAATTGACCGAAATATCATCGTTTGTGCACGTAGCAGTATTAAATCCGACATTGACGGTATCGGCCTAAAAGGGACCTTAATAAAGGAGGCTTTCGTAAAATTATATGTGACAGCTTGCAGGGTCAGATACATAATGTTTCAGTGTATTCTTTGTGAATGTGAATGAGAGTTTTGGACTTGTCTTCTGGACTTTAGATTATTAGACAGAATTTTACCTAACTTACTGAAATTAAGTCGATACGAATAACGTCGAAAAGCATTGGAATCAGTAAACCACTCAGTAAATCACTACTAAGTACTCAGTTTAGTATCGAATGATAACTCTCTAACTTCGATCACGTTAGCAGTCATAAATTGTCTTAAATTGGAAAGAGTTCCATCCTCTTTCCATTGGATTATTTGTGGCGTTTCCTTGCAGTGAATTCACTTGTGGCCGTAATGAACCTCTTTCGTCGGACAGACGACCGAATAATACTTTCGTCTTCCATTTTCCGCTGAAATCTGATTTGTATGCGACTATTCCTCCGTCACAAAGTTATATGCAAGTATTTTAAATTGGCTGAATTTTGAGGCTTAGTTATAAAATTTTAAATAAAAAAAAATGCTACAAAGAATTCAGGTAGAATAGCCTATATATATAGAAGCATCTTTAATTATTTATCTTTGATGTAATTTAGTTTTTTTCTATCAAATAAAAAAAAGTGTTTTGAATGGTTTTGGGTTTAATTATGCACCGACAGGTACATGCTAATTACGTGCGTACATTATACCGTTTGGGTTGCTCATTTTGAGAGATAGTAATAGCCAACACATTAATAATTATGCTCGTAAATGTTTCGTTCTTTCCATTAATTTTAAAATAATACAGATTTGTGGTCGCAATTTGTTACACATGGATGATTCGACGTGGCTGGCAGCGGCAACATTAAGTGTGTACATATATATAATATTATGAAGAAGTAATCTATACTAATAATATATTATTATATTATATCTATACTAATAATATAAAGAAGTAAAGTTTGTGTGTTTGTATATTTGTTAAATTGTAAGGGGTAATCTCGGGATCTACTGAACCGATTTAAAAAATTCTTTCACTAATAGAAAGCCACATTATTGCTGAGTGTCATAGGTTATATAAAAAAAACCGAAAAATAAAAAGGCTTTTACGTGGTAGTCCGTTTTGCAAAGTGAATCGGAGAAAAAACGGTCGAATGAAAGCGTTTCTTACGCTCCTGCCTTAACTATGAAAAAAAGGATTATCATTATGCCCAACGCAGTGGGCACGGGTCAGCTAGTTTAATATAAACATTATTAAATACATACTGACATGGCTCTACGATGCCATTGCATATGCAATCTTCGTTGGAAGATGGCATGTTAAACGGAGGAGCATCAAATGATGCTTCAATAAAAAAACAAGCTCGTTTTGCAGGATAGGGTTGTGTTTTTGTTACATTTCATGTTGAAAGCCCGAAAAAATACGGGTTTTGCTGGGGAAATACACTTTTTTCTACCCAAATATCATAAACCCTCTCTAATGCGTTCAAAAACCATAGGCAATGACCAGCATTACCAACCAGCAGAAATAAACAGAACTGTAATGAGCTCATAACCTACTGAAAACAGTAGGTTATGAGTTTAAATTTGGAACAGGTGTCAAATTCAAGTGAGTGTGCTATTCTAGTATCTACATTAAAACAGATACCTATCGATACGAAACCCCAATTCAGTATGATTTTAATTATAAATCGCACGACATTTTGATCTCGAGTGACACAAGAATAGTGACTTATCCGAAATGCCGCCATCTCGAGCTGTCATTTGTTCGTTAGCTTTTTATTTCCAGTAAAAATTTTCTGATAAGTTCTTTATTTCTGTCGAAAATGAGTAGTGACTCAGAAATTGACATGAACACTCCGCCAGATATCGTAAATGCAGCGACGAATGCAACTAATAACCTGTTTATTTTTTATTGCATTACACTGGTAACAATGCTGGTCATTTCCCTATGGTTCCTGAACCCATACATCATAGAGCCCTTATGATATTTGGGTAGATAAAGTAGTGTATGCAACTATACATAATTAGGCATTACAACACTCGTGTGATGCTATTAAGAAACTCGCCTTCGGCTCGTTTCTAAAACCCACACTTGTGTTGTAATGCCCTTCATTATGCACAGTCGCATAAACTACTATTATAGATTCAGGATTTTGGTCACGTAGTCAGTCCCCGGATAATCAATTTAATATTTATCTGATTTTTTTGTTATCTTTACTTTTAAATCTTGTTTCGTAACAGAAAAAAAAGTCAACAAGAATAACGGTCAAAAACTTGTGTCGGAAAAAAGTTTTCTACTGTAAATAATCCTTTTCTGGAACCTTGAAACTCAGAACCTATGTTTGAACCTATGTTTTCCACATTTTAGGATTAAACCTTAATTGAATAGGACTATAAGGTTACCTGCGTATTATGATGCGACTAAGGGAACGAAGTCCGTAGCCAATACAATTTGGAGCGTAGGACGATCTTTTTGATTCCATACTCCATTGATTGATTAGTTTTTTGATTGTTGAGCATTTACAATCTATATCTATACATATAATAAAACAGTAAAAAAACTGTGTCTGTACATTGAATATATTTAAAAAATAATTATTGGGGGGGGTTTAGAAGCAGTAAAAGAGAACAAATCCAAAAAAAAAAAATGTCTGTTTGTCTGTTTGTTTGTACACGCTAATCTTCGGAACTACTTGACAGATTTGAATATTTTTTTTTAAGTTGAATAGGTATTCAGTCTGGGCAACATATAGGCTATAATTTATCTTGGAAACTTGAACACCTGATGCAGAACTGCAACAGACCAGCTTAACTATAAGAGATACAAAAATGGTACCATACCAAAAATTGTTCCACGTGATGAGCATTTTCTGCTTAGAGAATAAATTTGAACACCTGATGTGGAACTCCAAGAGCCCAGCTACACTATCCTACTTTCACGCCAGAACGGCTCAACGGATCTGAATGAAATTTGGCACAGAGATTGATTATAGTCTGGAATTACACATGGACTATATAATATCGCTATAATTACTTAGAGGGGTGAGCAATATTGCATTATGTCCATATGCCCCAGCGGTTTGACAGCTGATATCTGTCATACTATTTATATCAATAGAACGGCTATTTCGAACTTTTTATCACCGATGTCAGTAGCGTAACGGTTTGGCGACCTCCCCGTAAAAAAATGTACATAAGTTCAAATCAGAGCCAGTCTTCTTTTTGTTTTTTTTTATAATGTTGTGAGATTTAAAAAAATATTCAACATGTTCGCCAGTTCGATCCCCAGCTCGGTTTTCACTTTTTGTGAGTACTATTTATTTTTATTTTGATGCTTTATGATTTTCAAATCTCTATAATTTTTTTTTTTAATCAACTTTGCATAGGGGGACCCCCTATAGTAGACGTCCTAGAAAGACATACACTGAATTTATTGCTGATTTTGTACTACCTATACTTAAAGATGTTTTTAACTATTCAAAATAGAGTTAGGTGATTATAAATCTAATCTATTGTTTTCATTTGTCCATGTTAGTTTGTATGGATTATGTAGCCAAATGTGATTAGGGTTTTAGTTTTTGTTTCATTGTAATCCGATACTGATATCCGATAGATATATATGAATTTGAAGAACTTATAATCATTACGAAAGATACATGCAACGACATCTATTGCATCAAGACGGTACTAATAAATAAATGTGTTCAGATTATTTTTAAATAGACCTTTTTAAAAAGTTACGGCACCAATAGGTACTCTTAATTTGTCTAAATGACGCTACTTGGCTATAGTGTGTGTTCACTTTCCATGCATTAATTTTTTGCAGTTTAACTTCATCTTTGATAGATGGCGTTGTTCATAATTGGACACCAATTCCTGAATCACGGTGTGAATATTTTCCGTGAATAGATAACAAAAAAATTACCAATGTACACAGCACAGTAAGAAAAAATCTCAAGTTCATAGCAAAAATGAAATTAAAATTACATTTTTTTGTTCTGTGCGGGAATCGAAAACGGGATCAGCACCACAATCAATCGCCCAGCTGTGCAGCTATTGCGCCAACCGTGCCTTCATATAGCTGTTACTGTGGCTTTCTCGGGTCTTTTTTTGTTTTTTGGGGGGTGGAAAATCATCAAATGACTCCTCCCGCTCTGGGCAGAGTGGTAGGGAGTGTCAGACTACTACTGACTAAAAACCACCCATGTTCCTTCTTAGCCCTTTGTGTCGGGCAGTCGGGCACGGTATCTGTTTCGAAAAACCCGCAGCGTTGGCGACCCCTGATGCTGACATCTCTTTGAGGGATGTCGTCGTCATAAGATGGACGGACGGGGAGCTAGCCCGCTACTCACCATCCACAGGCCCGCACCTACGGTGGCCGGAAGCCATCACGTAGCCCCCGACGCCCGAAGCGTCTCCCGCGGCGGCTGGGACGAGAGGTTCTCTCCCTCTCATGTTCCGCAACCTCCTTCGCTAGCATCACTGCTTCGCAGAAGGAGGCGACGGCGTCCCATTCCCTCTCGCCCCGGACCATGGCTTGCACCAGGGTCGGGAGAGAGGAGCGAGAGGTCGCCGCCGCCGATCGCCGCTACAAGGTACCGGCGCGGCGGGGCTCCGCCCGGTTTGCTCCACCATGTCGTCCGGCCGTTCCGGGCAATGGTAGCATCTGGGCGTCTTCTCCCACCTGATTCGGTGCAGGTACCTCCCAAAACTTTGCTTTACTATGGCCATACTGCACATTCCGTTTATAATTTGCCAACGAATCTTGTCCCAACCGGCTCCGGTTACAGTTTTTGGTGATGTTGCATCACCGGTGAGTCCTTTTGTAGCAGTGCAAGTTAAGTATGGGACGAGAGCGCAATATCGCACAAGCATGCATTAAAGGCGTTGAACCGCAGTCTGCAGGACATCCACGGCGACCAAACGCTGATGGGCAGTGTTGTCGTGATGTTCGCAGGTGACAGACATTGCCAGTTATTTAGGGGGTACACCGGTGGATGAAACAAACGCATGTGTCTAGGCGTCGCCATCACTGTGGTCCATGGTCGAGAAGCTCCATCTTACGTGCAACATCCGCGTCCAACTGTATAACGACCACGAAGCAAGTGTCTTTGTAAATAAGCTGCTTCTAATGGGAAAAATATATTTTCAGAAGAATCCATCCAGTGCCAACAGATAATGAACTTAATATGCACGTTTTTCCAAATTTTGGCTATTGCTATTAAACGGGCACAAAACCAGACTCTGCGGCCTCTACTGAGAAAACCTTTTGCCCTTCTCGGTAATCAAACCCCAGACCACATGCTCAGTTGCGCTTAGGACCACTCGATAACAGACATCATAATTTCCACGTGAACGAAGTCGCGGGCATCAGCTAGTATGAAATAAGTAAATACGTCTATCAGAATATCAGCACTGCGACTTTTTTTAAATGTTACGGCAACATACTTTTGACCTTATACGGGACCGATTTCTTTGCTTCATTTTGATCTTTATAATATTTTTTCTACCTTTTTTTGTGTGACATGTTTAAAATGCGTAAGCCATGCTCTTCCACCATTCTGTCAAAAACTCCTGACGACTACAAAACGCAACCCGACAGTCTACACCGTACCAATGTACTACACAGCCAGCCCCTCACAAATAAAATACAGTGCACCATACATCACAAGATGATAAACGATGACGTTTTAACTCTCATCGGGCGGCTGTAATTCTGTCTTAAGGCACCTACAGAGTACCAAGAAGCCACAATACTGCGGCCACGGGATTAAATGTTTCTAACAGAGTTAGAGAGACGAGCGATGTCAATGTGTATGCATAGCAATAACAGAGATTCAAAAGACAGGGCAGACAGACCCTCGGGCTATTCATAAAAGGCGACAGAGTAATTGATCATCATAAGGCGATGAACAATTTACTAGGGTTGGTAAAGCTGGGACGGTAATAATATTTCATAAACATTGAAGTAGCGTAGGCTCCTGTTTGCTTCTGTGCGCCTAGTCAAATAGTCACTAACAAGACTAGTTAGGTACACATTTGTGCTCAAATAACAGAGACTATTAGTTTCATGTAATATGTAAATCCGTATTAACTTATAATTGATTAATACCTAAATCTATATCTATCTTGATTGGCAGTAGGTTGTACTACAGCCCGTATTTGTTTTTTTTAAACTACGCATTTTCTAAACAACTCTATTAATATCTGTTTAAAATTTTGCTCAAAAACAAACCTACTAAATCTAAGGTGGATTGTGTTTAAAATTCTAAGGGACGAAGGTAAAAAAATATTTTTTCTAAACAATCTGTAGTATTCATTGTTTTCAATGCCACATTATTTTCTACCCCTGCTCAGGTCACTTACAAATTGTTCTGTTAATAAAAGCCCATTGCAGGAGCTACCTACAACACGACACTAAATTGAAAGTAAGGACGCAGGTCACAAATAGGCTATTACTGAAGAGGACACCCACAATTTACCGTTCAGTTGCTTTCAATTTTCCGAGAAAATAAAAGAGAAACTTATTAGTCGGAAATATCTTAGAATTCTGAAGTTAATGCTAGCAACTTCCCGTTGTTTAAAAAATTCTCATGAAACCAAAGAAACTTTGATCATTTCCTCTAAAGCTATTTGGAAAAAGGGTATTAATTAAATTATACAATGTCAAAGAAGACGGCTTGTTGACTTTGTTTAAAAAAAATAAGTAACCAGTTAAATAGAATAAGGTATCAACGGAACTTCCTCTTAATTCTTTTGAACATTGTTTGCAAAAAAAAACCACTGTTCTTTTTATACTTCTTAAATGTCTGATGAGGCGAAATAAACACTCTTTTTTAATGTTAACTGGGCGTTCAGTTCCTTTACAAAATACGTAGGTAGTATTCCAGAAGCAACAGTGGTTAATTACTGAACAACTCTTTTATCTTTGGTAAGCGCCTAATGAAACGAAAGATAAACAGTCTTGTACCTATCGTAAATTCGTTATTCCGTTTACCCTTATTTTAGCTTCTTTCTTTTTCTTTTTTTAGTATCTGATCTAATTTTAAATAAACGAAGTAATTAAAATTTTGTGGTGAAAAAATGTTAAGAAAAGGAAAAGTCAGACTTACATCATTGTAATTATTTGTCTTGAATCTCATCTATTCTTAAGAATTGTTGTAACTCCCCAAAGTTCTTATAACCTAATAAGAATCTATAATCTAAAGCCACTTCATCAAACCCCCACTTTATACGAGCGAGCTAAGCGAGCGATGTAAAGACAAAAATAAAAATAATATCGGCGACAATATAACGCATGGAGCCGTAAACCGCGCCGTTCAACAAACACGTCGGTCAATGAACGATCATCCGCCATCTTGCTAATTGAACGGCTTCGGATACCAACGATGTATTAATGAAAATGTACGATTTATACACATGTGCTCCTAATCATATATCACTTTATCGAACAGTGGGTGACATTGACATAGTTTGCGGCACACTTTCGTTCCGTCATGATCTATGAGAAACTGATGAACTTGGATTCGAAGTTATTTACACATACTTGTAGAAACACCGGCCCCATCTAGTTCCAATTACATGTAAGTATAAGTGTTCGTAAAAAAAATATTTGCAAAATAAATAATATCATTTATCTAAAAACAATATTCCTACTCTACAATCCAGTTCTTCATTTCGTTTGTTTCCTTTAAGTTTCCAATGCATCATAAAAGCTTTCCCAAAGGAAGTAGAAACTCATTCCCGAACGTTATAGGCATTTTATTTGGCGAACTTCCAAGAAAGTTTAGCGCAGCCAGATACGCGCACATACACTGAAAAGTCGCATCAACCCTGTTTACTGGACAAATTCCTTCCAGACATAAATGTTGACTTTAAACTCAAAGTGAAAAATTGAAACCTTTTTCCTGCTAACCAAATAAATCTTAAGATTGTGACGTAACATGTTTATTCTGTGCTAGTAGGATGGTTGTTTGTATGATTTAGTTTGCGGTATTTGTCTTCATTCAAAGACGCTTCCTATTTTTATTATAATCAATTTGTTGACCTTATTCTCTTCAATGTTAAATAATCTGACATTCAAATCCAATAAACTTAGCTTATTTAATTTTTAAAAGCTTTTATTTAACTTGCAATGTATGTTTGTATGTTCGCCCTAATATGCCCTAATTCTTGCACCTCAATTTTGAAGGAGATATCTTCAACCGATTGAGCTGAAATTTTGCACGCATATAGATATCACGTCGACGGCTCCTAAGTATACTGAGTCAACTAACAAATTTCGACAAATGCACTTTTTAGTATATTAACATCAATTAAATAATTGCCTATCTATCCATGTAAAAAAAAAATCGTAACCCTATAAATAACGAAAATAAAATAGCGTATACTGGATCAAGTTTATAATTTGTTTACTTTGCACACAGTACATTGAGTCAAGTGTACCAATACTAGTATTCGCGGGAAGCGAATGCAGTCATTTTGGTGCAAGTTGAACTTATTTTCTGAAACAAAAAAACTACTTTCGGTCAACCGGACTAACAACCGAACTACTGCCACTAGACCATTTTTTTACGTAAGTAATTATTAAGTACTTCCCTCATAAGTTAAATTTGAGACTGATTTGATTCTCAGCAATAATTATTAATTATCAAAGGTATTTAGAATTGTATACCGACTGTGATTTTCTTTAAAAGTATTATTAATGACTGAAAGTGATTCCTAAATTATTGTGATTTCAAGCAGTTAATATTACGTGTAATTGATACAATAATTATTTTCTATTTTTGTTACTTACGACTTTCTAAGACTAAGTCTTTGTCATTGATGTCTAGTATTGTTAATTTTTGTTACTTTTATGGAAATCTTAAAGTTGTGTTAATGTTACCAATTACCTTTTTGAGATCACATAAATTAAAATTTTAAATGCACTTAAAATGTTCAAATCTTACCTGACTAACAGATTCCAGGTAGTCAAGATAGATAATGTTGAAAGTAATGCTTTACCTATCACATATGGAGTCCCACAAGGTTCCATATTGGGACCATTATTATTTTTAATATATATTAATAATATATCAGAGTTAGGGCTACATGGTCATTTGACTTTGTACGCAGATGACACATGCTTGTTTTATTTCGGAACAAATATTCAGGACGCTATTTCACAGGCTCAACAAGATTTACAAATTTTGTTTGAATGGTTCCAACAAAATTTACATGATAATTACATGATCTTTAAGGCTAAAAATAAAAAAATTCCATTGCATGCCCCGTTAACTATAGACAACATTCCATTAGAAGAAAAAACTTACGAAAAATACCTTGGCCTTAGAATCGAAAATTGTTTAACATGGAATAAGCAACTAGATTATATTAGAAACAAAATTTCCTCACTTATTGGATCACTTCGCGATGTAAGTAAATGTATACCAAAAAACCTGCGACTAAACATTTACAATTCACTTGTCAAATCTCATTTGTTATACCTTATAGAAATCTGGGGTAGCGCCAGTAAAGCCAAGATACAGGAACTGCAAAGAATGCAAAACAGGATTATAAAAACCCTGTTTCGATATCCATATTTGACACCAACTCACAAAATATATGAGGAAACAAAATTAATGAATATTAAGGAACTTTATATTTATAACACCTGTGTCTTAATTAGAAAAATAATGGATGGAACCATTCACACAAATGTAATATTTACAAAAAAATCGGAAATATCAAAACGTAGTCTTCGTCGACCCAGTCTACTTGTCCTGCCAAAGACGCGTACAAATTATGCTAAAAAAAACATCACCTATGAAGGAGCACAATTCTTTAATAATTTACCGTCCTCAATAAAAAATGTAAACTCTTTCAGCGGTTTTAAATCTAAACTATCAAATTATATTATTGACCACACGCACAAATAAAGTTACCTACCAGTTGGGAATAAAACCGTTGAACGAGTATCATATTCATAACAAAATAATTCTAAGACTACCTACATATTATATTGTATCTGTGACCGTTACCTAGAATAAGTTTATTACATTATGTTATCATATGTTCTCATGTAAGTGGCTCTTTTGTCTTTTTTGAGAATAAAGTATATTAAACCTAAATAAATAAAGGAGTTTTTGATTATTTTACCGATTTTGTAGCACACTTGACTCAACAAGGATAGTTCACTTCTGGAATTATGTCCATGTATAGTGAGTCAACTTATTATACTATTGCACAATATAAATTCAGGCCAGAAATTTTAATACATAAGATATCTAATAAGTATATAACAATATTTTTTACCACACTTACTAAATAATACTTCTTCAAAACGTAGGTTCAATAATACGACGTATAAAACTGTAAGTGGTTGATCCATTTTTAACATACAAATAATCGATGTATACAAGTGTATCTACATTATCTCATAGATTAATAAAATAATATGAAATTTGTTTTGTACTGTTGATAGGCCTTAATTGAATTCACTATAATAAGTTTTTTTTTCGTAATTGTATTAACATTTCAAATAATAACCATTCACTCTTCATAACGCCGTCCTCTAAAGTTATTAAAAGTACAGATCACTCAGTATACTTAGGAGCCGTCGACGTGACAATGCAATATTATGGTAAGATGGAGCTGATCTGATGATGGAGCTGGAAAGTGGCCATAGGAACTCCATTAAAAAACGACACAACCCTATCGAGTTTGAGCTCATATGATTCGCCTTGACGAGTACTTTGTCTCTAGATAATATCCAGGGTCTGATGATGGAGCAGGAAGGTGGCCATAGGAACTCAGTTATAAAACAACATAACCCCATCTAGTTTGGGATCGTATGATTCATTTTGACGAGTATTTGGTCTCTTAATAATATCCAAGGTCTGATGATGGAGCAGGATGGTGGCCATAGGAACTCCGTTATAAAACGACATAGCCCCACCGAGTTTGGGTTTGTTTGATTCGT
This sequence comes from Diarsia dahlii, assembly GCA_949775195.1. Classification (NCBI taxonomy): domain Eukaryota; kingdom Metazoa; phylum Arthropoda; class Insecta; order Lepidoptera; family Noctuidae; genus Diarsia; species Diarsia dahlii. The sequence goes on from OX459198.1 coordinate 10,870,254, forward strand.
CTTGACGAGTATTTGGTCTCTAGATAATATCCAGGGTCTGATGATGGAGCAGGAAGGTGCCCATAGGAACTCCGTTATAAAACGGCTTAACTCCATCGAGTTTGGGTTAGTATTATTCGTCTTGACGAGTATTTGGTCTTTAGATAGTATCCAGGGTCTGATGATGGAGCAGAAAGGTGGTCATAGGAACTTCATTATAAAACGACATAACCCCATCGAGTTTGGGTTTGTTTGATTCGTCTTGACGAGTATTTGGTCTCTAGATAATATCCAGGGTCTGATGATGGAGCAGGAAGGTGCCCATAGGAACTCCGTTATAAAACGGCTTAACTCCATCGAGTTTGGGTTAGTATTATTCGTCTTGACGAGTATTTGGTCTTTAGATAGTATCCAGGGTCTGATGATGGAGCAGAAAGGTGGTCATAGGAACTTCATTATAAAACGACATAACCCCATCGAGTTTGGGTTTGTTTGATTTGTCTTGACGAGTATTTGATCTTAATATAGTATCCAGGGTCTGAAGTTAAAGGATCTTAAAAAATATCCGTATGCAACCGTCAAATTAAGGAAAATAAGTTCATTCCATTTGTTACAAATGTGAATTGTTTTTAATTAGATGGATGACCCAATGCCATTGCGATGTGAGTATGTGAGCATTTGTCATATCGCTAACGTTGCGCCACAGGTTACCAGGGCGAACCCTGTTGTACTGAAGCCCTTATTCTCTATATGTAATGTATGAAACTATGTTTGTTCGGGTGGAATCTTGCAACTCAATTTTTGAAGCAGATGTTAACTTCAACCGATGGAGCTGAAGTTTTGTGTAAACGTTTAGTTTGGATGACAATGACAATGCACGATTAGCGTTTTTTGTTGCGCATTCCTCCAAACACCCAAGTCCACGTATCGCCTCAGGGCACCGGGGTGAACTCTGTCGTATGATTATTTAGCTCTTACCTTTAACCAAGCTATGGGAGGGTCGACAAATCTTTCTTCAGTGTCAAGTTATGTGTCTATAAGTAGGGTAAAATCATTAGAAGGTCTCCTTACTGAAAAGCGAGACTGTTCGAAATTAACCGGCAAACGACCTTGCAGCAATAAATTACATTACCAGACTGAGAAACCTGTCACGTGATGACTAAAAATTAAAAAATAAATTTAAAGTAAAAAACTTTTTAAAAACAAGCTTTTATTTAAATGCGCTAAAAAGAATAAAATAAAGTTAAAAATTAAAAGCTTGTCGCGAGATTTAAGTACTTGTATTTACTAAGATTGAAGAATTTAAAAGTTAAAATCAATTAGACACATAGCTTTTACATTTAGGTACTTGTTTATCTACACAGGTAAATCTCGCGACAAGCTTTTATATCATATGAATTGTGTGCTGACGTTATAAGTTGATAGTTAAAGTTTTAAAGGAAATTTTTATTTTATTCTTTTTAGCGCATTTAAATAAAAGCTTGTTTTTAAAAAGTTTTTTACTTTAAATTTATTTTTTCATAAAAATATTCAATGGAATCGAACTTTGGATTATCATATTTTAGTTTTATAAGGTTTCTTTCAGTCATCCTATCAGGTCTACAGTATCGATTCTCTGAGATAGAAATAATGGAACACATGCGACCAATGACGCGGAAAAAAGAAAACTGAAGTGCGCTATTAAGATCGTTTACATAAGCCGGGACCGGCAAACATGGGCTCCTTGATATGAGTGATATCGAGAGCCTTGCCTTTCTATCGAGGGCGCATATATTAATACAGCACTGATAAGCACTCTCGATTTATATCGGTACACAATAGCACAGAGAAGGTATAGCGCTAGGCAATTTATTTCACGAAGGTGTTAAAAAATATTTGCCAGGAAGGCCTAGTCTATTTGATTATGGGAGTATGAACACATGGTTCATGCTTATTATCGGCAGTTTATTTATAGATTAACTAAAATGTTTCATGATTATCTTTTATAAAAGCCGGTTTATCAAGGTTCAAATCGATAGATTATCCCCATTTAGCATAATCTTTTAATCATACGCGCATTTGTTTTAAAATATAGGACGGCTTAGTCTTCGTGCCATGAATCACGCCCAATCTGAAATAATAATAACAGAAGTCTCTAAGGCGAGATAAATTAATGGGAGAACTTATAGTAAAGACGTTAGCCATGGACGTTGTGGTGAGTTTAAGATTCAATTATAACGTGCAGGCTGTTTGTGAAACTAAAACCAACGGCTCGTGGCAACAGTCACTGGCCGTTCTTTAGGGCCGTTGTTTATCTTATCTGACTGTACGAAATCAATTATGTACAAATATGTTGTAAAAGTAACTTAAAAGAGTTTTGAAATAAATCAAAACTATTTTTTTTTCTATTATTAAATTAGAGAAAAAACCTATTGGCCAAACAATCAGCATGACTATCCAAGGTGGCAAATGCTGAAAGCCTTTTGAGCACTTTTCCTATATTGATAACGATGTGGACAGATTTTTTAGTACCCTGTAATTATTTTCCCCTTTTGATACTTGTTTAATATGTATATTTTATTATTATAGGTAATAGAGAAATAGTGTTCATAGGGAATTAGGAACAGGTAAGATTACCCACAAACTCTTTTCAAAGAACCAATTATGTTTAAAACGCTACTTCTTAGAAGAATGATCCGTTACAGTTCCACAAAATGGATTTATAATATGAAAGGGATATAACAATCCATTTGTAAGTCGATTTAATGATGTAAATGTACGTTTATCCTGGCGAGCCTTTATATGCAAAGAGTGCATTGCATACAGTCGCCAGGGCACAAAAGGCGCTCGTCCCGCTGCAGCGCTGGATAAAGCGCCCGCGATTGTTATTCAGTAGCCGTTTAGCTATAGAACCGCTGAAAGTTCTGTTTCGCTTAAAAATTGATGCTATTTTGATATCGTTTTTTGAAAGGACTGAGATAATTTTTGCCCTAAAGACATCATGAGATAAGCGAACCCGTGTTATATTTTGATTGTATTGTATTAAAGCTGACAGTGTCTTTGATTTTTTGTTTTAGCAAAACAGTGTTTTAGTTAAACTCCGAGATCAAACGCCCACCTACTTGTGTTATGTTTTTCAATAGTCGTAGAAATTGTTTCTGTAAGTATAAAAAAAGATAGAGATTATCTTTTTTTAAACGTACAGAAACAATATTTTGATTTGTGTCCACAAGACATTTTACGAAATGAGAATGTGGCAATTCTTATTTCGGAAAATGTCTTCTAATGAAAACAAAACAGGCCACCTATTTTAATAGCAGTTTAAAAATAGAAAAGCTTTATTTATATATTAGTGTGAAGTCTACCAGTTTTTTGTAAACCTATTTCGTGTCTATAAAAACCAGATTTAGTCAGCGTTTCCCGTCCCTGATCGCTTGTTCATTCTAAAAGGATTCTACTTCACTAGCCATTAGAACGCCCTTCTAAACGTCTATTGTTCTATCGGCCACTATTTTAGCGCTAAAAATATATAAAATATAGACTCAAATTCAGACACAATATCTCTGTATGCCTATACAGAGATATTGTGTCTGAATTTGAGTCTTCTAACAGAAAATTAATACTTGGAACTGAACGATTTTTATCTGTAAATTAGTTATCCCTTTTCTTGTACTACCTATAGTTTGAGTAGGTTTTGCTAAACGTGATTAAAGCGTTATGCCAAAATGTCGTCCACAATGCATTGCGGTTACAAATCCGTTTGTCAAACGTAGTGGGCGTTAATGGAATTACGGTCATGGCAAGGCATTGGGCATTAACAAGCCAAAATGATGGAGCGGACTTTGACAGATATATCAGTACATCATCCGTCTTCGGTAATTCTTTTTCAGGTAAAAGTGACCACTTTTTTTCGTCACTTGATCACGTCAACTTTTGGAAGCAGTAAAAGGCGGACATTTTGTCACCCTTCTATCTTACAGTAAAATGAATAAAGATTTTGACATCAAAACCAAACCAAACTAAATTACTATTTACGAAACAAACTAAAATCAGTGTAGGTAGGTTAAGCGAGAATCGTAAAAATGTGCGTACGAATATATTCGTCGGCCCTACCTGCCTAATAGAGGGACATCACGCATTTATACTGTAACTGATGTGATTTTAACATGAAAAGCTACTAATTAACCTTACGGACTTACCTTAGTATTTTAACTGCTGGTAGGCAATCTGTAACAAAGAAAATCACGAATAAGTATTATTGGACGTTTAACATAAGTTTACAGGCTGCTAATAGGCAGGGATTTAGTTAAAATAAACTTGAAAGTTTTTTAAATGAAAACCAATGAAAACGAAAGTTTGGATGTTTGTAATATGTAACCCAATAACGGTGTAATTGCTCAACAGATTTGATTAAAATGTGGAAGACAATTATCATGTATGAAATATTTGTTTAAGCTTTGTTTAACAATATCAGTAAATTCAATTTTATACAACTACGGATAATACCTCTACGCAAATATACAATTAGCTTTGACGATAGTAGAAGACAAAATTAACAATTAAATACAAATGCAGGAACAATTGTTACAAATGTTTCACACTACTGTGCAACTTATTAACTAGTATTTACAGTTTTGATCTACCTATTAGGTATTTTATAAGCATCATTTAGTACCTAAAGCTTTAACAAAGAAACGGCTATTTGATAATACTGATCTCTCAGAAAAAGAAAACTCTACTTCAAAACTACCTTTGCTACTAGAGAAAAGATTAAATTTTATTTCCGTAGTTGACATTCAAAAGTGCCTTGATATTTAATGGTTCTCTGACTTGTCTTTGACAATAATGTTTTTGAATTCCGAAAACATATATTTGACATTTGGTAACTCTATTTTCTAACGTTAAACTCCAAAAATGTATTTATATTTATCTTATCGTAATTGATCATTACAGCGTTAACTGTACGCGCAATCCAACTAAAGTTTCTGATAAGCGGATTTGAAGGGTATTTATATATTTTTCATTCTTAACACCTCTTCCCGAACGTAACAGCAACGTTTCATGGCCACCATTATTTCCTCACATTTAGAGCAAGGGCAATAACAGTGTTACCACTTCATTACCTACGGAACGTAAATTAAATTTTCTCTTCCCGTTTTTAGGGGAATAAATATTTAGATGGTAACATTAGATATTTTTAGCGTAAAAGTGCTGAAATGTTTTTAAATGACACATTTTAGGTTGTTTATTTCCTATTAGTTTTTTGTTTAACACAACATCGAAACATGCAGAAATGGGAGTCTTAATTAATAGCAGAATTAATGACAGTGATGCGGGGGACTACTTGACGCCTAAGTGTCTCATTATCTTCATTATATATGTGCAGCTACTCTTATCTGTTATTATATATTTTTTTTATATTTATAATTTGTATAAAATGTACATAATAAGCTAATAATTAAATTGTATGATAAAGCAGAACTTTTACAAAAATAAACCTCTATGTCCTGCACACCTTTAAATTCCACTTCAAAATCGGTGTAGTTCCACGTAGTAGCTAATATTCCACCGTTAGCTAACGTGGTCTTTAACGAGGTTCAGCCCTAATAAAATCAAGTCCCGGACCCGTAATGGGAAACTAATTATGATTCAAGGTGTTAAAGATCTTGTGCACATATATACTAAGTAGAAAATCCTTTGTAAACTTCAGATATAATAAGGTTTATTGTATCAAGATATTTAAGGTGAGCTTAGTAATTGAAAGTTTTGGTATTTAGTAAAAATGCTATAATTTGAAAGTAAACTTCGGTAATACAAAGCTTACTTTGTGAAGACTCCTTTGCTGTAAAGTAAAGTGTGATCTGTGAATCTGGGCCTAAGTACCTAAATATAACCTTTTTACACATTCCGTTTAACTATACGTTCCCTTTGTGCATAATTATAGAATTCGTAGTAACGTAAACAGTAAACAGGCCGTTGTTTGTGACCCTTGAAGAGCTTTTGCTAAATCAGGCGTAAGCTCTTCTATTAAAACAAGTACACCTTATTACATTTTATGAGAATTAACCCATTTCAAAATAACGTTAACTGAATTAAGTACTGCTTTGTTTTAATTTTAGGCGACTTTAAATGCTGATTCATAAAAAGCTGAGGTTTTCATGATTCATGAAATTAAGCTAGATATTATCCAGCTTTATATTTAATTAGAATCTGCGTAACGGATAGGTATATCAATTTAGAAATAAATATTCTTCGGTAACTTAATAAGTGTTTGGGAGCGATAACTTAGAAGCGGATCTCTCCGGCCGTAATTCGAGCTATTTAGGTTACCTTTGCGAACCACAATTGTAAAATCAACTTAATCAATTTAAAGAAAATTGGGTAACCTTTACAGAGTACCGCGTTATCGTTGTCTTTTCAGCATAATATTAATTTCAGTAGCATAATGAAATAATTCTATTTTCATCGTAATGTTTAGCGTTAATAGAAAATTGTTAATATAAACAGTGAAATGATAAGAGCTTCTTATAATTGGAAATATGCAAAGTCAAAGTATTATAATCTGCTGAATGTGTGCGTCGTCTTGCCTCGTAGGCGTTTCCGATTTATTTCCAAAACTTCTAACGTTCATGCGGCCTATATAATATTGTTGTTTGATTTTTAAAACAATATTTTTAGGACGGTCTATGACATTACGGTAAATTGAGTAAACAAAAACTTCTTTGTTAGTTCATATAAGAAAACTTAGGTTTTTACTACTAAACTGAGCCAGTCGTTAATCGCTTAACAACATTCTACTAGGTACTACTAGTGGAGAGTAAAGGATCAAGAATAGCCCGAAGACTTACATGTATCTTGTTGATCTTTGGTTTCTAATATTGTTTACATGGTAGAAAACGCCCAGTTTTGATTACCTTTACCCCGATTGTTTGACCTCCATGTAGGTAAAGGTCAAGAATGTTTTAATTTTCGTGCTATACCCTATTATCAAAGCCAACCCTGTTTTTGTTTGCCTAACATATGTTTTAAAATTACTATTTTCAACAAACTATTTAATGACTTGTTTTAAAAAATCTCTCAAAAAAAGCGCGGGAAATCGTTCATCAAACTTGGTATTGCGGTAAAAAGATTATTCTGACTTTAATCCCCAGTCGAGCACCACTTCACGCTATGCTATGTGCTGCATGTGTAGATAGATCTTTCAGTTTTAATCAAGCTGTGTGCGGAACGCGGGTACTTTATCCGTATCTAACAGACAGATCCCACATTCACTAATTTCTAGTTTGCATTGGCACGGAATAGTCGAGCACTCGTTGTTACCTCGCACAATTCATCTGCAGTTAGATATCATCAGTCTGTCTAGCCTTTTCCCAACTATGTTAGGATTGGTTTCCAGTCTAACCGTATGCAGCTGGATACCAATATTTTACATGGACCGACTGCCTATCTGACCTCGACCACCTAGTTAGTACTGGGAAATACGATACCCCTTAATTCAAAATTCAAATTCAAATCGTTTATTGCAATCCATAATGTACATTTTTACAGGTGGTATAAAATAATTTTAGACACAATTATGGACCCTGTCGGGCACAGCAATTTTCTATATAAAATAATTAGAGAGATGAAGAGCGCTTTGCTTCTTTTAATATTAAAGTTGGTATTCTTTCTATACCTATCTTATATATATTAATCTATATATCTATATTTATTTACTTATTCTATTAATATTTTAGCTGTCTATCTATTCTTTAATTATTTAGTTAGTTATATTTATTAAATTACTTATTTGTTTACCTACTTGGTTTCAAAAGTTTTGTTTTAATTTTATTAGTACCTAGTTAAACGTTATAATTATGTATTATTATCGGATTTTATTAAGACTGGTTGTCATTCTTTCGGGCTGTCGTGCTTTCGAGGTACGGAGGAAACTTGGTAGCTGGGTAAAAGTAGGTGGTTACCAATCCACAGACCTGAAGGATGCTCCTAGAGGCTGTTTTATCTAACCACGAGCTTCTCCTTCATCCACGGTTTTCACCGAACTTTAATCAATTAACGGTTTGCTTATGATACATAACTTCACCTTCAAATGACTAATTTTAAGCGTGAAAGTATTAAGAGTATATGAAATTTCAGCACTTTGCGGTGCGCAGTAAATTTGCAGTACAAATTCGAGACCGCTTCGGCGCGTTTTTGTGTTAACTTACATTAAGATTACACGAAGGTGTTGTTTATTAAATGGAACAGCAAAACATGTCTTAATGTAAATTAAGACATGACATTTATGTACAATAAAATTGTAAAATTGTATTGTTTTATTTACTGTAAATTCATCTATCTCGTGCATATACTCTTCTATGTCTTTTAAGGATTACAACTTAGTTTAAATTCGCCAAACCTTTTGGACGTAACTTAATTTACGTAGAATAATATAGATCTTTGTTTACTGAATTTAATTGCTACCAAATATTTAACACGGTAAAATACCCATTATTTTTTAAAGATTTAGAGAGTAAGTAGGTAATGCATTATTTGTAGGTTTTAAGTTTAACGAGAACTTAGTTACTAACAAAACACGAAGTAAACTAAGGGTTATCAACTTAGTGAAAGCTATGAAACTCAATCCCATAATTATAAATCAAAAGTCACACAGCATAATATTAAAATAAAATCTGCCGAACAAGATATGAATGTTGTCACGTAAGCTGACATTGAAAATGTTTGCTCAAATTCAATCCGCAAGTTGAATATTCATAAGTATCAAACGAATGGTGGGTCAGCGACTAATTTGTGTAAATCAAACGTGACTAATCTCAAATTTAATTTGCTGAAGACCTATTTGTTTTGCCGGTTGTACTTGTTGGGACCTCGTGTGTTGACAGCTCGATTTGTTACCTGTTTTGTTGTTTGTGTTAAATTAAGGTGTTTATACACGGATATATGTTAAATTATATTCGCTTTTACGGAAGTTTTTGTCTCGCTTTCTTAATTGATTTATTGGTTCACTTTTGATCTAATGGTCGTAAAAACAGGAGCAATTCTTTGGTACAGGATAAGCATATTTTTTTCTGTTTGAACTCGACTTAGAGGCGTGCCGGTTATGAATTTAAATTCAATTTACGGAGCAACCTGTTTTTGTCCCGTAGATAAAGTTCCTAACATTTTTTCGCAGAGTACTACCACAGCATAAATTAAAAATGTACCAAAGGCTTTAGTAATAAATAAACTCAGATGATTGCCGGAAAGCTGTGGACAAAGTTTTAACGAAGTGATTTCGGTGCAAAATAAAGTTTGTGACCATTCCAACTGGCTCTACTATTACTGTAAAACATTTATGGCAGACTAATAAAATCATGTCTGTTAGTGGTTCCTCTTTTTATGTTTTTGTGTTATGAAAATCGTTTATTGGACTCTTGAGTTTTTTATCTATTGCATAGATTCTATCGCGGGCCTTGAGTTGAGCGTGGAGATCGAATCCAGAGATTTCCTAACAAAAATATTCAGGATTCAGTATTCAACCAGGTTGCTATGGTTACGGAAAATAACAAGGTTGTCAACTGAGGTTGTCAAATTAAATACTTGTTTGTCTCTCTGCTTTCTCCTTCTAAAATATTCTTACTCGTATAATTTGTGTACAAAGTGTTTTAAATATGAATAAACAAAGTGCATTTTTAATGAAGAAAGTCACGAAAAAATAGTGAAAGAAAATGAGTGAGGAGTGAGTACTCTATAAACATTCATTTTATTATTAGTACGCATCTATCATAAGTTTTATTGGTTTTTGCATTACTATTCTGCGAATCGGTCTAAAACGATTCGTTTTCTTATAAAATATCTAAAATAAAATAAATAATTTTCATATTTTTCAATGGTAAGACACTTACGTCAGGCTGTCAATACTTTTTCTTTTAAATTTTCTGTCATAGAGTTTCTTACTAGCTTAGTTAGTCTATGAAGGTTAGTTTTGATTTATATAATGTACATCGCGCGAAATTCGAAGATCAAACTCTTAATATCGTTATTTTTGTTCAAATTTTTTGAATGAATTATTATTTTGGTGTGTAATTACACTATTAATACCTAATTATTTATACCTATTATTGCATAAGTTGATAAAAAATGCTATGAAATAGATTTACCGCGGCAGTCTCCGAGTGCCACACGTTTTTTTTATCAATATACTTTAAAATTATAAGCTCAGAGCCTGTTTCACAACCTACAATTAAGTTCCTGTTAATTTACTTGGTAGATTATTATTTAATACAAATTCTGTTCCATTTACTAATTGATTCAGTAAGTAGTAGCTATTTGGACATCGTAGAATCTAACAAGCTCATCTGCTAGTTAACATTCAACCGTATTTGATTGTTTTAAAAATCAGTAATATTCCACCTGATTGTACCAGAATACATCAAAGGTATATAAGGGTAAAAATTGACTGGATGCTATGAAATTAAATTTCCTCTGAATACGTTACAAGACGTAACAAGCGGTCGCACCGGATGACAGGCAACAATGAGGCAACAAGCCCTGATCACTGTGTAAATTCGATATACCGTCTATGTACCTTCAATGTCGAAAGGGAGCCTATTTTTATGAAAATGTGTGATTTTGATGTCCACAGACACGTGTCCATAATGATACTCTTTTTCCATTTCTAATATAACTAACTTTATTGTTGTGAGACAATAAGTGATAAATGAGAAAGTTTAAAACTCGAGCGGAGACAACCGAGGAATTTTTAAATAAGAACAATTGTTACCAGTTTTTCACAGTTGTAATTTTACTTATTACCTATTGTGCTATTCCAAACGTTCCCGTGGGATAATTTCTGATTACAACGCGAGCAAAGCTGAGGCCAGGATGGTGTAAAAATATTTTTGTATTAATTGGAAACTTAATAGTATTTTTCGTCCATTACTAGCGTCTATCTTTAGCGTTAAATAATAACTTCACTAATAAGATAAACCAGTGACGATTGGTTCGGAAGTAGCAATAAGGAAACAACCTTTTACTTCCCGTGTTTGGGGAAAATTTGTAAAACACAGCCTTTGCCACCTAAAGATACGACCTCTTTGATTTATATTAATAGACTAGCTTTTGCCAGCGGCTTCGCCCGCGTGCATATGTTGATTTTCCATACAAACTTTCATCCCCTATTTAAATCCTTTAGGGGTTGAATTTCGAAAAATCCTTCCTCATTCCTTGTCTACATTATAAAGCTAACCTCTGTGCAAAATTTCATCTTTCTATGTCCAAGGGCTTGGGCTGGGCGTTGATGAGTCAGTCAGTCAGTCAGGACTTCTCTTTTTATTTATATAGATAGATTAACTTATTTATTTATCGATAATACTGTAAACTAAAAATGTTTGGAAGTAGTTAGTAGTAAAAATTACGACGCAAGGCAATTTTTAAAGAATGTATCCCTTGCTTTCTGTATTTTTTTGCTCTCATTCGCAACTCGCTTCATCGCGTAATATGCTATCTAGGTTCACAATATCCTAGATTATTCATGAACACTAACGAGTCGTGTCTTTACATTGTTTTATTTTTCTCCTGCTACTTCCAAGCTTTAAACATAAACGTCTTACTGTCTTAAGAAGTATTTATGTAAACAAACGTGGACAAAAATAGATAAAGCAAAAATAATAACTGTCAATCAAATGTACTTCAATTTTCTATTTCGTAATACATATTATTAAAATCAAGTCAATCAATAAGACAATATAAGAAATGATGGGAAAAATGTGATAATCCTATTACAGTCATTGACATGTCTTGATTATTGTTTTGAATGGTTCAGCCCTATTGACAGTCCCTGGAAAATTACTAGAATCAAAGTCGAAACGAAACGATTACTCATAAAACATTCAGTCTTATACGAGTATATTTTAATTATTAACAACGTTTCAAACTTCAAAATGTCAATCAATAACGAGAGGTCAAGTCGTAGGAATGAGGATTAATTGTTAATAACTAGAAACATTTTGACTGTCGGAGTATCGAGCATCTTTGTGAATGTCAGTAGGCCGTAAAATTTGCGCGTAGGCACGTCACAGGCTCTTAGTGAAATACTTCGCGTGTTGTGCAAACAAGTGGAGCTGTTTTATTAGGACAAGTTTAAACATGGAGACAAAACAATTTTCGTAAAGAGATCATCGATAGAAGTGGAGCGCTCTGTTGCCTTCCTTACTTTGATTCGGAGCTATGTTAAGTGCCAGCGTGCCACTTTTAACCCCTATTCCGTTAGTATAAAAGAAATATACCCAATAACCCTGTAGAAGATTTACATCAACGATGAAGTATTTCTTGAAAAAATAGGAAATTATATAATATTTTGTTCCTTTTTAAATGAACAATGTAAATAACTTAGCCCCAGAAAACGTCAAACGCAGCCACTTTGGCTCGTGGGCGGCACGTTTTACCAACCGACATTGGCACGATTATGGGGTCTACATTATAGGTATACCTAAACAATTTTCAATAAGAGGTATGAAGGGAACACAACCGTTTTTGTATGGTAAAAAATGCCACAAGTTCACTAAGCTTCGATAACTTCAAGTTCGGCAACATATATAAAAATAAATTTGAGGATATGAACTCATAAATTAAAGTTGCAGTTTAATCGGCCACATAACCTTTTATACATTATCAGTTTAAGTTATCAGTGCATAGTGCCAAAAATAATACGTATCAAAGTGAGTCACTGTGGTAATCGCTTCACATTTAGTTGATCTCCACTTCATTACGCCAACGCGTACTAAATAAGAACAATTCGAGCACTATAAAGCTTAAAACGTCCAAAACATGACGTTATAATAACCCATTAAACTTAACAGTCAATAGTGACGTAGCAAAAAAAAGATGGAGTCATAACAAATGACGGCGAATAGATTTCCGTGACGGTGCGTCGGACATGTGCCAGCTACGGACGGACGGCCGGACGGTGACCACAACTGAAGGCCTATTGAGGCACGCCGCAAATCGATCAGAAGCACGTCACACAATGACTGTCGCGAACAAAGATACGAAACTCGACGTGTTGACGTTCGACGTTTAGTGCGACGTTTAGTGTAAACTTGTATAATAGCAGAACTCTGAAGCGAACATATTGACCATAGCGAACGCTGAAGAAGAATAAAGTAGCTGCGGGACAAAATAATACACTTTAAATTAACGTTTACACTCTTCAAATGATGGATCACCCACCATACTGTTTGCCAATAAATATGTATTTTTTATGAAATGTCCACTTCAGCCAACCAATTAAAACGTTTCATCGTGTCCTTCGTTTGATGATATGTTTCACAAAATTGTCCTTGTTTAATAGATCCGTTACGAATATTTTAGCATGGTGCGTTCGTAGAAGCTATGAGTCGTACAACTCCATAGGCTTGAATATGAGACAGTTCTTAATAAAACTTGTATTGTTTTCATGAACTATTAAACTTGTGTAAACAAAATATGTGACACATCTAAAAACCATACTGCATGAAGCATTGTTCAAATAAAACTATAGAACAACATAATAGGAACACGTACAAAAATAACCTTGCCAAGATTTTAATCAAGATTTTCTGAAGATCACATTTAAATCTGTGAGCACCATCTCCAAACTTTAATAACCACTTTATAAAACTATCTGCAAAATTATAAAAATGTTAAGTATCTTGGCAAACAATTGGGCGTGCGGTCACGATTCACGAGCGCACCCGTAGGCAAGACTAGTCTCACAACTACGAGTACAAAGCTGTTTGCCGAACACGGTCTCTCGTTATCCTCCTACATTGAGTGTAGGCCGGCCTCTTTTGTTAAGGCCTCCATAGGACCTCTTAAAGTCTCAATGTAGATCGAACGAGGAACTGTGTCATCGAACAATGGAATTCGTTCTAATATACGTTTATCTTCCGACATATACGTACTGATTACGTCGTGCCCTTTTATTGCCTGAAGTCTAGTGGAAGTCGTTTTATTGAGCAATGTTAGAGGTTCTCGGTAATACTTTTATGAAATAGGTTTCTATTTTGAGTATTAAAATGATTCATAGGATCTACATTCCTGCTAAATAATATAATATATCGTGGTTTTGCTTTCCTGCTAATATACGTACATTTAATTTCTAGGTAAAAGCTAGTTGACATTTTGAATGAATAGTTTGAATGTCAAGAGTCACCCCACAAAACCTTGTTTCCTCAAAAGTAAAAGAGAGATAAAGCAAATCATAATCATATCAAACATAGCGCTCTCTTTATTTTCAAGAATGAACCCTCTAAATTGTTTTATTGTTATAATTTGCGTCACGGCGCCTAAGATGAACATAATAAATTTTAATAAATTTTAAGTAACAAGTTACAAAACAACAAAGAATAAGAAAAACGTAGACCTGCGTAATTTTGTTTTGGAACTTTTCAGTTATAATTTTCCAGCCGTCTCAGGGCTTAACCTGACATAAAGTACGTGCCTTGTTAATCCGGTTTCGTACATTGGTCACCAACTCTTTACAAATTAACGAAAAACTTTGTAAATCTTGTATTGTTGTTTACTGGTTTGTTTCCATTGTTTATTGTTGTCATTTTTGCAACAAATGTCGAGAGTGGAAAACCTGAAATCCCTAGTGTTTTACAAGTTTTTACTTGTGGAGTGCTCCAGATATTATAGTGATTATTTACTGTAAGAAAAATTTATCATCTGCCTTCCCGAAGGTTTTGTAAGAAAGTTTTCTAGAAATACTCAGATAAGAGGAAATTAATTATTGATATTACAACGGCCCAACTACTAAATAAAAACATTAACTAGATGAGAAAAATGATGTATGTACATCAGCAACGACGATATTTAAACACCTCATTTTCTTACGTTTCCAAAACACATTTTCCGGGGCCGTAAACCGATGATTCCATTAAGTAATCAAACGTACATTAGCATGAAATATCATTAGAATTTTTATGATAATGAATGAAATAGTATGATTCGTGTAAAAGCTTTTTAACTGCATTTCTGGATGCATACAAGATTCAGATGAAATGTCTGAGCGTCAATGAAACTGTAAAATAACTTTACTGCCGTCCGGTGGGGCACAGGAACGCATAATTTTACCATAAAACTGAGTTTTATTATCAGCAACAAGGCACAACTCTTTACAGTTTACTAAACTGGGGACATAATGCTGGCAACGAATGGAATCTTCATATTTTTATATCGCCATCGTTTTGCATGGAAATAAAAAGTTCTGCCGTAACAGAGCTCTTATATGTATTTACTAGACGCCATGTGTGGGACACGTCGCAACTAATGTAAGGGTAGACAGTTACTATTAGTGAAGTAGGATATAACCTTGATGGTTAACCCTCGAGTTGTACCAGATTGTTTACAACCCAAAAGTTTACCAACTTTGTGCGCATAATATTCGTGTAACTACTGCCTAAATAGAATTGAATCGGGTTTGTCACTCGGCATCAATTTGCATGGGGAATTACTCGGAATCGGCGTTGTACAGTCTTTATTTGATTCACGTCGTCGGTCGTTGTCGTCGGTACTTGGTAGTCACGAAGTATAACGTGTTTTACCTTGAATCTTCACTCAAAGGAATTTCATTTTCGCCCCTAGCTCCGAACACTTTTGAAATATTTGAAGTCTTTAACTTGACCTTAAGGTAAATCTTGTTTTTTTTTTCATGAGATAAAAAGGGTTTTGTATATTTACTACATTCAAGAAGAAATAATGTTTCATTAATATTTTATTTGAAAACTTTATTTTGTGTTCAATACGGCTATTTAGCCATATTCAAATTATTTTATATGCAAACATTTAAATATTAATACGAACACAACATTTTATCAAAACAGTACAAGTATAATATACTTGCACTGTTTATGTGATAAAACTCAGCGCCATGCTGACACATTAAACCTAAACTTGTTTGCAACGTTCACATGAAAAAGCTCAAACATGCTATACGCTTTACGTTCCAACGTAATATTTACTTTAAAATAACGTACGACTACGTTACAGCTTATTTAAACACCTTCACGCCACAACAAGCTAACTTAGTTGACTCAAAAAAACCGCAGATGCTTGCTACGCCAAGCTACGAGAATCTAAAAACGTGCTACGAGGTCGCTACGGCGTAGCCTCGTAGACTTGGTTAGTAAGCCGAGTGGCCCGCATTGGACAGTGGACTCAACTAGTGGACAAACAAAGCATTAAATGAAAGCTGAAAGCAAAGAGTCTTGGCAGTGATGGAGAAGCTCTTGCCATTATTACATGCGACTCAGTCGAGTATTAAATTTTACAGTTTAACAAATAACGGTTTTGGCTCTTTCAAAATGATGATTTGTCTCCATATTTCTTCTTGTTTGAGCATTCTAGTTTATCTTCTTAAGTTTTACATGCCATTTAAGTTTGAAATATATTTGTAGATTTTTAGAAATTCAAATAGATAATTAATTTCATTTAAAGGAAAAGGGCGTGAGGTTATGAATAATAATAATAATAATAATATTCCACAACTATCACACAACGCCATCTAGTCCCAAGCTAAGCAGAGCTTGTGTTATGGGTACTAGACAACTGATAAACATACTTATATATTTCTAAATACATACATATTATAGATAAATTACACCCAGACACAGAACAAATGATCGTGCTCATCACACAAACATTTGTCCTGGGTGGGAATCGAACCCACGACCTCCGGCATAGCAGTTAGGGTCACTAACCACTAGACCAACAGGCCAAACAATACTTATACAAACTAAACATAACAACATAAAAATAAACATGATACTTACATCAAATAATATTTTGAACGGTTAGTTTCAACCGACCACAGAACACTAAATCCGTTGGAAACATTAGCTAAACTCCCGAACACAAATAGCGGCTAGCGCACTCATCAAGTACTTAATAAGCGTTAGCATGTCCATCGCGAGGCACAAATCATATTTAGATGAGTGGGAATCGCATAACGTTCATCATTGTACCACAGAATGTACTCAGATGAAGTGAAGTGTGACCGCAGCCTTATTAGCGTGTATCAATGCTTTAACAATCAAAGTACTTGTTTTCTTCGACTTTGTTCGCATTTAAACTTGAGACAGTTAGACCTGCTCAGATATTTAGTTTCGAAAAATTATTTCTTAGTATTGAGCTTAAGTATAAATTCTCTCGTAGATGTGCATTTTACGTAGAGATTCTACGCGGAACCTTTGTAGTAGTGCTACGCGTAAAGTGTGTTGAGGTGCTACGCGTAAAGTGTGTAGAGGTGCTACGCGTAAAGTGTGTAGAGGTGCTACGCGAGTAGAAGTAATACGTGCGTAGAAGTAATACGTTTATTGCATTGGGATGTGACGAAAATTCTATATTCTGTGGTTTACTGAAGTTTCTTTAGTCAGTCAGTCACAGAATATCCTTTGTATCAGAAACCAATTAGAACATAGTCGAGTAGATAGTACGCAATAAATCTAATAACACGGATGTCAAATTAATCGTTGTTCGCACAACTCCTGAGATTTATGTCAATCTGTTTTAGATAATTAATTGAGGTTTGTAACCTGACAATCGTAAATAGCCTACAATTTGAATACATTCATTTTGTTGTTTGTTGATCACTATTTGTGTGATTTATATTACAACTTGTTTATCGTAAAGGGAGTTATCAGTTTTATAACTACACTTCACGATCTTTGTCGGGCCGTCCGTTAATATGGCTGATGATGGAATGATTCTGAAATAAACTGAAATGAGCGCTGGATTAAACTACAATATAATTATTGTAACCTCCATTTATTGACGTTTGATAAGCTATTATAAAACTTCTGTACTATTCATACTATCGTAGTAGAACTATTTAAAGTAAGCGCTGTCGGGTTTTCTTTTAGATCAAAGGTCTGGATTAATAGAACGATGCTGATATGTAGGTTAGTAACTCATGTATACGTATTCTCATGTAGATAAGCAAAAACTACTACAATGTAAAGGTACGATTCGTTTAAAAAACATCTAGGTACTATAATGATTTCCCAAAATTTTACGTCCATCATTGTGTAAGACATGCCCGTAAAAGCAGGAAGTTACAACCTGAGTGCAAACTAATCTACTTTACCGAATTAAAATAGTTACCAAACAATGCGCGCACACCAATCGCCCCGATCACTAACTACTTTGGATTACATTAACCTAATTGATCACTGAAAACGAAGCTATAAACTACCTTAAAATATCCTTAAATTGAGTACTCACATGTTTTTTCTAATACAAAAAAAGTAGTTAATAAACTAAAAAACCCGACTGAAAAAACTGAAAAGCAAAAAACAAGCACATTTTAAATTAAACAAAACTTGGAAGCAGGTAGGGTTCATTCTATTTTTTTCATTTCTTAGTTTAATATTCAAATGAACCCCGCCTGCTTCCAAGTTTTGTTTAATTTAAAATATGCTTGTTTTTTGCTTTTCAGTTTTTTTAGTTCTCTTGTGTTTGTTCTTTCGTTGGTCGCGTACAATTATTCGCAGATGATTTAACTTTTGTGTTTGTTTAAAGGATTTGTCACTTTGAATTTCTTTTAAACATATAAGTGTTATATATATTTTTGTAATCTCCTTTTAAAAGCCTTCATTTTGATACCCTATTCGATAGTACCGCAACAATTTTTTTATGAACTCCGCGATTTGGGCCCCAAAACCCACAATTTTTCTTTGTTTTTTTAATGTTAATATAGCCAGTGACACTCGCGCCATCAAGACGAATCTAACGACGTATATTTTATTCAAATCCCTTTATCCGTTTAGGAGTTATGAGGGAACAAAGATACAGACATACTTACATAGATACACGTCAAACACATAACCCTCCTTTTGGGCTTCGCCGCAGTCGGGTAAAAAGGGTCAACAGTCCAAGTTTGCCTAGAAACTGTCAGATATAACCATCGTATATTATCTATAGAAGTAGTTAATTTCATACAAATCAGAGCTATAAGTTTCCGTTACTAAAACAAGTAATAGTAGATATTGCTTGTCGTGTAAGTATGAGCGATTTGAAAAGCACCCTTTGGAACTTAAAGAAAAGTTGAGTAGTAAAAATAAGTTATGCAGATTTTTTTGTATTCAAACTGTTTTTCGAACTAGAGGTTGATCTAGAATAAAACATTTTAAAATAACGATCACTGTTAATACAACATACACACAAACAAACTATCAACTTGCGATATTTATTTAGTTATATAGTAAAGTAATTGACTGTCTGATCCAGTGTTTCATGTATCTAAACCCTACATGTACTCGTAGGTACACACTCTCACGACATAGGTTCTTGTATCTAAGCTCAGATAAAGGCCACAAGGTGACAAATAAAATTAGTCGACCGTAACTAATGAGAGGTGGAATACCTTGGGACGCTAAGTGGCTAAATTGCACAGATTACATACTAACATAATTTGGGTAAAATATTCACCAGACGATAATAATGACTAGCAGCAATTTCTCCGCGATAATTCAATGTAATGCTTTACGTTTACGAGGAGGTCGTGGCTAAATATAGCCGCTTGGGTCAATCTTCAGTCATTACATACTGAGTTTCCTTAAAGCCTCGGAGACCGCTTTAAGCTTTTGGTTCCGGTTATTTCTCGTGACAAGCCCGCCACGCTTTTTCCAAACCACTGCAACTCCTGAAAAGCAGAATCAACAGTGGTGGCCACCAAAACGCACAGAGACAATGAAGCTCGACGAAGTCCAAGAGAAATAATTTAACTGTCTTGGATCCCGCAACGAAATTGATCAGAACAAAATAACGGAGGAGGAGTGAGAGTAGGTAAAACGTCATTTCCAGTTGGTCCCTGTTGTCAATTTTAGATTTTTGACAGTCGTTACAGGTAGTCAGTGTCCCGAAAGTCTGACAACCAGTCTTAACAAGGGGCATCGTATTACCCACTACTAACTGGGTTGTGGAGGTCAGATAGGCTGAATAAAATGACATAGTTGAGAAAAGGGGCAGATGATGATACATTACGTTTACGAAAGATGCATGTTCAAAAGGAAATACATATTCCCTGTTGTTTTAATGTCACAGAGAGATTTGTGTCGCGTGCCAGTCTTAATCCATTGGAATTGGAAAAATAATCCAACAATTACAAAGTTGGAACATAGTCTCCTAAGATCCACGCGATTACATTCCACAAGTTTGCTTTCTAACCGAGACATTTAACTTTAACTTGACGTCACTGAAATAAAGTAATTAACTTAATTGTGTAATTACATATTTATGTCAGTAATTAGATATCTTACGGAATAAACATGTAAAAGTAAATGGCAGAAAATTACGCGACAGATTAACTTAAAGTCGAATATTTTGTGCCTATTGCGGTGTGCTAATTTTGAATTAGAGAACATTAAGGTTCTGTAATTAGAGACGGGTTAATTTATTCTGAATCGCGTTACTTATATTACTTACGTATTATTTACAGGGTTAAGGATATCACAAGCGATATCTTTGAGGGACTCAACCATACATTAAATATACCAAATATGATCATCATTTAAGTTTCAACATTTTAATGTCTTCTTCTAAAACCCCATCCTCTAGCCACGTATATCTAGACAACTCGGGACTCGTATTCTAGGATTTAATAAAAAGTTTAAACAACGGTTATTGAAATAGTTTATCGACTACCTAATAAAATAGATTAAAACGAGCTCGTTTCGATTTAAAAGAGAGCAGTGGCGACAAGTTGTCTGTTGCTCTGTGTATTACCGGGTTTCTCGGAAAACACTACACCGATTGCATAACATTTAATATATTTTAACTCGACTTTGTATATATTAATATCACAGCCATGTCATCGTGGGAAAATAAATAAGTATGGCACATACTGTATTTACAAAATCTTCGAAAAAGCACAGCAAAATAGATGAACAATGTCCAAATAAGGACTAAACAAAACTTTTGATACACTTCCCG
The DNA here is from genome assembly GCA_949775195.1 of Diarsia dahlii. Lineage (NCBI taxonomy): Eukaryota > Metazoa > Arthropoda > Insecta > Lepidoptera > Noctuidae > Diarsia > Diarsia dahlii. The sequence continues at coordinate 10,891,164 of OX459198.1, forward strand.
AATACCGGAATACAAGGAAGGGTGATTTTAATTACAGGTCGACAGTTGTGGTGAGTTTGTTGAAGTACTCAACTTGTTGAAATACCAAGGACTACCTCGAATAATTATTAATAGTTCAGTAATCAATCACATATTATACATCCATCTAACCGTTTCCCATTTTAGGGTTGACTTCCAGTCTAACCAAATACAGCTGAGTACGAGTAATTTACATTAAGTAACTGCCTATATAGCGTCCACAACCCAATAAAGGTAATACTATCGTGTAAGGAGGTGTGAAGGGTAACCCTTTCTAACTGTCTAACTGTATAACTTTCTGACTGTCAGGCTCGAAACTGCGACTGTCGAAGATATTCAATTGACAGAAGGGAGTGATCATGTTTTGTTACTGAATGTAGAAATATTTTGCAGCATAATTTCAATCAAAACTTTGTCCGACTTTTACAAGTTAGTACGTGTGTGACATTAATTTGATTCGATTACCAAGTAAAGTTTGTCCTATTTCTATTATACTGTTAGCTCAAGTTTCCGTGTAAACCCTTACCAATTGAAATTGTTAGACCCTCCTCGTAATGATATCCTAAGTGTTTTTGTTTTGAACTGCGTAACAAAAAGGTGAATAAGCTTTTATAAACTATCGGAGCAATTTAACTTGGCAGTGTGATAAAAAATAATTTGTTTAGTTCTAGTTCTATGTTAGAAGCCGCAGAAAGTTTAAAAAAATATTGTTTTTAATCTTTTATTTTTTTTGTCATTGGTATGATAGTATTCTTTCACTGTAACCAAACTCCTACACATATTTTTAAATAAATATAACACAGGTATATAAAACTCTTTTAATTTTAATCGTAATGTAGTCTAACTTTTGTCCCTGATTAAAATATATTCCATGGATAAGTTACACGACTTGTTGAGTACTTTTTATTAAAATACATTGCACGACATCTATCAAGGGTGCTATAAAAATTCTGCGGAAACTAAATTAATATTCATTAAGACTTTAGCACCCTTTTTCCACCGACAAAAAGAAAAAGAATTATAACAAATAAGGTTAATTTATAAAGAGAAAATAATTAGTAGCGTCAGGTATTTTTGCAACCCTTTAGCCCTAATCCGGACATTTAATTACTGACTAGGAGTGACCTTGCTATCTCGTCTTGAAATAGTCGTGGGCGAAACTGATAATTAGAAACACGTGAGAAGAGAACTACAAACTCTTTTTTTTTCTTGAATATAGAGAGAGAGATAGAGAAAAGAGTTTCTTTCTTTGTTCATTTTCGCTTGATTAGTGCCTAACCTGTTGTCAGAGTTTTATGCCGCCCGACTTAACTTTACATGTCGTCGAGAAATATCTCTCAGGTATAGCTCCCGCAACGTAACTTGGCAAGGTTTCGAAATTCGAATTCAAAGTTCGCGCATCGTACACTTTGTGCCACGTAAAGTGCATGGTCACTTTTATTGCTTGTCATTATTCTATGGTTATTGACATAATTTATTTTTAATAATGAAGTTAAAGAAATGTGAAGACTTTGTGACATTTATTAGGTGTTATAAATAAAAAAATGCATTTAAAAGTAAAACAAAATTTAAAACAACTAACAAAAACTAAATTTAAAACAACGACAACTCAAATTCGTAACAAAAAGAAATAACAAAAACAATACAACTTTCGTACACCGCAAGTGTAATCGGGAGCGAATGGAATGTATGCATTTGAATGCACCAATCACACGCGCGGATGACGCTACCTCACACCCCGCGCCCCGCTTGACCGCAACAGAGAAAGACCTAAAAATGACTTCTGCGCATCTAACGACTCTTGCCAAGTTACGTTGCGGGAGCTATAGGCTGGTTTGATTTCCTCACTATATTTCCCTACACCGAAGCAAGTAAGTTATTATACAATACGTACATAGATCTAAACATCAGAAGTGCGTGTCTCGGGTTTTGACTTGGCAATCCGACACTCCACTTGGCTGTCTCTGCTTAAAGAGTTTCATAATTTTAAAGTGTTTGGCGTTTTCTTTAGTTTCTACCTATCTCTACGGGAAAATGGGTTTATGTCTGTTTGTAAAAATACATGCTATTACTTCTTCATCTGATTTTCCGGAATGGGAAACCTCTAAAACTTTTCCAGTTACCTAACTGTGCTATTAAAGCTGGCGGTATAATGTAACAAAAACTGAAAACGTAACAAACAACAACTTTATTTCGCATGAACAAATAATAATTAAACATTTGCAAAGATATTAAGTTTCTATACGACTAACGAGTACGTTTTATACACACAAATACTTATTGTTTTGATTTTATAATTGGGTTGGTTCGGTGGAAGTTTCTGACCTATTTCGGACTCCCATGGAGCTATTTTTACCCCGTGTTTGGGGATTTTTTGACGCTATTGTAGAAGTTTTAACTAGAACTCTTAATAACTGTGTTATTAGTGAAATGTGGGAGTAAGTCTGCCTTACTCTTTAGAGGCGTGATGTTATGAGTATGTTCAAAAGTAAAAAAGGTTTGACAAATAAAATTGCACGCAATCTGAACAGTACGAAATTCTCTGTTTTTGCTTATTTCAGGTATATTTAAGAGAAACTTCAAGAGCCTAAGAGGTACCGTAACCACAAAGTAGTGGGTGATATCTGTCGAGACGGACTTAGCGTTATCTAACAATTTGCAAGAGGGTTTAAATATTAATGCATGCTAATGTCAGCGTGTAGAAGACGACTAAACAAATAATAATCATTCTCAAATGGAAAACAGTCTGATTACGGTTTCACGAAAAGTATTTATAGCGATATAAATAAACTCTTTTGCAAAAAAAACGGGCACTTCATATTTTTTTCTCTACTTCAATGAAGAAGGACAAGTAAGAGGTTTTATTAATTTGACGATGTATTGGCATGTTATTTGAAGAATCCTGGCATGATTCTGTACGTTCCAAATTTAAATTTTGAAATTAACAAAAGGAAAATAATGATTATTGTAGATTATTGTAAAATTGCTTTACTAATGGCGCGAATTGCTGAAACGATTTTATTACTGATTACTAAAATTTTAAAACTTTTTGGATATTTTCTGCAAATTAAACAATTTTATCTTTCTTTTTACATTAAATACCACTTTTTGACATGAGCGATAAAGCGATAAGGGCCGGTAAAATTATAGCCCTTCTTGAAGAAGGTTGTTCGCAAACTTACGTGTCTCAGCGGCTAAATGTGAGTCGTTCAACTGTCCAGAGGACTTGGCAACGGTATCAAGAGACCGGTTCGGTCAAAAGAAGACCCGGTTCGGGAAGAAAACGACGCACAGAACCAAGAGATGACCGCTTTTTGGTGAGTCAGGCCTTGCGGAATCGTAAGGCGTCAAGTGTGGACCTGAAGAAGAGCCTTGAAGAAGTAAGAGGAGTAGAAGTTAGCTTGTGGACCGTCAGGAGGAGGCTTTTGGCTGCCAATACCAGGAGTTACCGCCCGGCTCGGGGACCTAAATTACTCCGTGAGCACCGTGTTGCTCGACTTCAGTTTGCTCGAAACTGTGCTTCATGGACTCTGGAGGACTGGAATAAAGTATTGTTTTCTGATGAAGCTAGAATCTCTTTGTGTGGAGAGGACCGACGCCGGCGAGTGCTACGAAGACCACGGGAACGCTATGCGGAAGTGTGTTTCGAAGAAATCACTCCTTATGGCGGAGGCTCCGTTATGTTCTGGGCAGCAATTAATTCGACGGGGCGTACGGAGTTAGTTCTCATAGAAAATGGAACATTAAATGCACACCGGTACATAATGGAAGTCCTAATTCCATATGCACAACCCGCATTGACTGCACTTGGGGAAGATTCCATTTTTATGGACGACAATGCTCGCCCGCACCGTTCTGGCGACGTGGAAGCGTACATGCAAGAAGTTGGGATCCGTCGTTTAGATTGGCCAGCTCGAAGTCCTGACCTCAATCCAATTGAGCATGTCTGGGATGTTCTAAAGAGACGGGTAAGATCAGTGCAACATGCTCCACAAAACATCAGGGAGCTAAAAAGAGTCATTGCAGAAGAGTGGGAACGTATTCCTCAAAACGTCATTAAAAACATCGTGGAAAGCATGCCCAAAAGGATTCAAGAGGAGGTCACACTCGTTATTAGGTTATTACATTTGTAACTTTATTTAATTAAACAAAGTAAAAAAATCTTCTTGTCTTTATTGCCGACCACTTCTTATTGTTTGGCCGTGTACATCGGTTTTAAAGAATTCATAGATTTTTTTTTAAAATTGCCACAGTTCACTTCACGCGTATTAATTTACACGATTATAAGTATACAGACTACGTCAAACAATTAAATTTCATTGAATTAACTCAAATCGACCTTAGAACGTAAATTTCCTAAGGTGCCCGTTTTTTTTGCAAAGGAGTGTAGTTTACTTGGAACCAAATCAGAGTGTTTCTTCTGTTGAGTTAAATAATGTTTTAATGTTTAAGACATTTTTGACGATTATCTATTACTGAAAGACATTGCATAATAAAATGGATAAAAAAGTTTTGATAAGAAAACTTTTTATAAAATAATCATACTTTTACCGTTTCATATTTTATAAAAAGTAGTTATATTTCATCTTCTATCTATCTTCTATATCTATATCTTCTTCTATCTATACTTATAATAAATCTGTAGAGAGGTCAATTCTGTACATGATATATATTTTCAAAATAACTATCAGGGGGTAATTAGTGATCGATACTGATGCCAAAAATGCAATCAGTAAAATTTTTGTCTGTCTGTCTGTCTGTCTGTCTGTCCTCCTGTCGGTATGTTCCTTATAGAAACAAAAACTACTCGACGGATTTTAACGAAACTTGGTACAATTATTCTTCATACTCCTGGGGAGGTTATAGTATACTTTTCATCACGCTACAATCAATAGGAGCAGAGCAATGAAGGGAAATGTTGGGAAAACGGGAGAAATTGCTTCATTTTTAAGCTTCCGTCGCGTGTGCAGCCTTAATGGTTAAAGCTACATAGAAATCATTTATGACGGAAATGTTCTACATAAAATTATCTAAAAAATATCCCACAACAGCATATATCTATCTTTTATGGTTGACTCACAATAACACGTGTAACTCCCGATAGCTTAGCAGTTCGGAGCTTTCTGATTGTATAGGGTGGAATTTCGTAATGCCACCTGGAGTGAAAGTACTCTTAACACTGCAGATAGAAAATTTTACTCAAAGGAAACATTCCTTTATTTTTGAATAGAAAGCAAACTGCATTCAAAGATTTTCGAAAATTCTCTTCTCCTACACCCGGGAATCGAACCGGCTAAAATCTGAAAAAATTATACCCTGTACTTTTATTGCAGCGATCGTTAGGGTCAATTATAAGGATGAAATCTCTCTAACAAACATGATAAATTAAACCGCCATGATATTATCGCAAGAGATTTTCATTTAAAATTAAAATCAATGATAGATCTACTTACCAAAGATAACATTTTTAATATAACGCGGACGAAGTCGCGGGCAAAAGCTAGTATTTAATAAAATAAGTTTATTCATTTTATTAAATCACAAAACGCGGTACGGTTTTTAAATTCAGAAAAAAATCTCTCTTCATATATTGCTTTTCATCAATCCCTGTTACCGAGAAAACACAATCAATCAGTATCACTTGTAATTAAATATTCAGAATTAAATTCCTCTTTGTTTATTATATCAACATTTTTGAATATGTTACGGCTCCAATATATTTATGGCGACCTCGGTGGTCTAGTGGTCACTAGTGCGACTGGTGAGCATGAAGTTCGATGGGTTCGATTCCCGAGTCAGCCAAAGTGTTATTAAGAATTCTATCAAGATCTTCTCAGCAGCAACCACGGAGACAAGATTTTTGCATATTTGATGGCAATATGGATAATGGACCTTAACATAACTGGCGAAATGTGGGTGTACACCTCTGCCTAACCCTTCGTGGATTTCAGGCGTGATGTTATGTTATGTTACGGCTCACACTCCATTAAATCTGATCGTTTAAAAACGAATGGACATATTAAACCACTTTGCTTGTGATTGCGTTCCCGAAGTACGATATCTCTTTAGGCTCCAATGCACGTTCCTCGTATTTGGATTCATACGAGTATTAATAGGATTATGTTTATTGAAAAAATACGCCACACAGATTTAATCTCGTTACAGAAGTATATTTGCATGTATCGTTATTATTAGGTAACACTTGAAATATGAGAGGAGACTAAGATATATTCTATGTGAATATTTTGTGGTAAAATGACTTCGGAGACATTTTTTTGTTGTTTCTTTTGGAGGGTGGGAAATCATCAAATGATTCCGTTCCTAGAGCGGTAGGGAGTGTCAGGCGTCTACTGACTAAAGACCACCCATGTTCCTTCTAGCCCTCTGTATCGAAGCCGGGGTATCTCTTTCGAACAACCCGCAGCCCCGTCTTTAGAGACTTCACTTTTGGTATTCCCGATGTCTAATATTACAAACATACTGTCGTGAACTAGTTTGAATTTTAATCAATATTTCTCACACAAATCAGCTCATCATCTTCTGCCTAGGCTTTTCCTAACTGTATTCCAGTCTAACCTCAGTCTTGTCATAGATAAATGTCACAGCAACATGCTGAGATAGTGGCCCTTTGGCTTCGCACGGGACAAATTTAAACATAAATTGTATGTACACTATGTCCTAATTTTAAGTGTTTGTCATATTGTTTACGCTTTATTTTTTGTCAATTTGTTTTGTCCTGTTGGAAAGCCAATAAACACTTTTTCTTTCTTTCTAACCAGGTGCAGCTGAATAACAGTACTTTATTACATGGAGCGTCTCCCTATCTGACTTCCACAACCCAATACTAGGTAATACGATACCCCTTGGTAGGACTGGACACAAATCGTCTATGAACTACAAATTAAAACCAACTCAACGAATTTACTTGCTTTAGAATATTGTCATATTATTATACAGATATACACTTCCAATTCCGGTATTTTTTATTTATTTCGTCAACATCACACGATAAAAATATACATAATTCGTGAAAATTTTCCAATTTAGGCTGTCTAACTCTTGTTTTTCTGGAATCGTTTGGTTTGCTTTCCATACGCGTATATCATTGTATTGAAAGATACATTCGAACAATGTCCTATTGTACGGCCTCATTTGATTTGAAGCCCATTGATAGCCTTTGTATGAAGGGATGTTCGAGTTTTTTTCCACATATTATACCAGGAAATCGCGAAAATTTTACCATTCCTTTAATTCTACCGGAAGTAACAATGAGAAATATTCATTTTTGGATCTATTCAAATGTGGGTGTAATAAGAAAGTACTGCCTAAGCCTTTGGAGATTACCGGCGTGATATTACAATGTCTTTTCATATTTGAAATGTGTTCATCAAAAGAAGGCAATATGTAAGAAGCAAACACGTGCCTGTCTATATTCCTTTGGTTCAGTTACATTGAAACCCCCATCGAATTATTCGAATCCGTTCGAACTAAAAGCTTCCGTCTGGCTTCGTGTCAAGAAATTACTGTGAAATGTGCTAGTATTATTTATTTATTGTTTAATATAAGAAGAGTTAAGTATTTAGTTAAAGTTTATTTTTAAAACAACGAAACCAAAACTTATTTGAAGTAGGTAGGTCAGTTACAGGTACTTTTGAACTGTCGAAATAAAGACAACAATAAAATTAAGAATTAAGAATAATAACTGTGAAAGTACTGTAGTTGCCCTGGTTGCCCATTATAAAGCATAGATCTCTATGGAGAAGAATGGGCAAGAAACTCCATGGACACTTTTAAATTAAAACACCGTTACCAAAACCTTGGTTACATCATTTATTTTGCACGTGCACGTTAAAAATGGCCCATGTAAAGACAAAAAAAGACAATAAAAAAATAAAATACAGGTGACTCAAGCGAGTGACAGTCACACTTTGAGACTAATTGTATTACGGAGCAGGGATGAAATAAACTACGTGAAAAGCTGAATACACCTTTTTGGGGATTTTGTCTTTACTTAATACCTTCGCTCTTTACAACAAAATATAGCGTACTGTCCGAAAATAAAAGATTCCCTAAATTTAAACTTGCTTGTTTATGCAAAAATGTGTATTAATAAACCTTTTTTTAGTAGGTATTGAAGTGTTTTGTTTCATTAAAGTTATTTTGCCGTATTTTTCCGCTTTCACTGTCACGTCCTGGCAATTTTGATAAAACCCCGGGAAAGATTACGTGAGTACAGACTCGTTCAAAAATATCAATAACTTCAAGCGCAGTATTTAAGCCGGTGGTAACGCAATAAGATTTTAATCAATAATGTTATGTACAAAGAAATACTCGACTATTGATGGATTCTTCAGGAATCAGAAAAGTTAACAAGATTACATGTGGGAGTCGGTGCGATTTCTTAAACCCTAGATAATCACTGTCTGTTCGAATGCAATGCTATTATTTAAATTAAAAGAGGACGCAGAGTAACCGTATATTGTTGACAGCCATCAAAACACCATTAAAACATTTTTTGTTCAAACCATCCTAAATTTGCAGTTTTTAAATGACTGCAATTTAAATGTTGATTAATAAGATTTTAATCCAATTAAAAAAAACTTTGCTTTTACTGCTGGCCGTCTTTTATTGTTTTTATTTAAAACGTAACTTTGCGATGGTTTTTGTATAAGTATCAATGAATTCTCAAGTTCAGTAAAACTTTCACTTTCAGCTTTGATCAACGTGATAAATAAAAAAGGAATACTTTTGAGGAATAATAACAAATAAAATACCTTCAATATATGCTGCACAATTATGTAATAACTAGTATTTCGTCAAAAACTTTTTTAAGGTTTGTGATTTGTTACTTATTTCAATAATTTAAAACGTCGAGAATTTTTTTTCTGGATCGAGTTATATTAATGGTAGTTTAATTTTGAATTCCTCGTTATTTAAATATATAAATCTTTGTTTCCGCAACAGAATGTTTATTTTTCCCGTAACCAAATTACTAACATTTAAATAAAACTTTGGATCATAAAAATATTTACGAGTGTGCAAAAAAATAGGTACCAAATCTCACAAATAATCGAAAATATTAACATTCATATGACATGTAACTCATCACATATAAAGTACGTGATAATATATTTAACTCTAACAATTTCATGAATATTTTTCTACACGATGGAGCAATATGTTAGACTTACCTGAGCTCTGGGTGTCGGGTTCGGGAACGTCTGATCGTCACTAGTGGATACTTGGGAATCACGTTTTCGAAATGATCGCGCGCATTCAATAACAAAGTTTCTGGCATGCAAAAGCTTATATAGGTGTCCGCCCCGCCCACCGCGCCGCCTCAGGGCGGGACGAGGCGCGCGCTACAGCCTTCACGCGGAAAACTTGACGCAACCACAACTTTTTTAGAAGTTAATGGTAACTTAGTAACTTTTAAACGCCTTGAAGTTTATGTGTGAAAGGATTTTTGTGAATCATAACGTAAAGCTTACGTGTTTTTTCTCCTAGATCTGTTGATTAAGCATTTCAAAACGGTACTTTTGTGCGTATTCAAATTTTCAGGGAACATTTATTTCTCTGAAAAGTTTATAAACTAAGTATTTGTATTATGAATCCCGGGAATACATGAGTTACACGTCACCCTTTAATTTTTTGATAAGCTAATACTAACATGAAAGCGTTTTATGAATAATCGCGGCGTAATAAATCAATCAAATATAAAAGGAAAATGCTTTGTCTGTTACATTTTGATTAAGCTGACTAAAGTAGAGATGTGGAGGAAAAAAATAACAAACTAAATGGAGTTTCCTTTTCAATAAAACACCAATTCCCCGACGGAGGTACCGCCTTACCTCACCTAATCTTAATTGTAATAGAAAACAGTTCTGAACCAACGGATTTCCCACGAAATCTCTTTCATACTAGGTGTGTTATCTTTGGGAAGCTTCTGAAACTATTTTTGAATAAAATCCCTAAATATTATGTGACATTCGAAGTAATTTGTTGATAATCTTTCAGGGAATTAAAAGGATTGTTTTGGGAATATGGATAAATGAAGCTTTGACTGTCGTTCGAACTTATTTGCATAATTTTATCGTTATATTTTTGTTATAATGAGTATAATGACTCAGGCCTCCTCTAGCCATACACGAATGGTAAGCTCCATTGCTGGACATAGGCTTCCCCCAGGTGTCGCCACATTGACCAGTTCCGTGCGTCTCGCATCCAGCGGGTCCACTTAGTCATGTAACTACATATATATTTTTTTTCTCTTCTGTAAGACGATTGCTGGTATTTTCGGTTTTTCCATCAGGATTTCTCGGTAGCAGCTACGGAATAGTACTCATTATACCAGACAGATTATTGCTATATTCCGGTACAGGTAAATTGTTATGGTTTAGAGTCATGTATTAAAATAATTAGTATTACTATTCCCTTTATTCATATATTAACAAATTTATTATTGTATTACTATTATTATTATTAAAAGTATATTCTTCTATAATTCTATACAATTATAATTCAGAAGAAAAGTATGAAATAGTTTTTAAAGACTCACCATCTTTGCTCTTATTTTATGGTTTCTAACAAAGTTGCCCGATGTCACTTTAATACGATATAACGTATGATAATACAAATCATAAAAAGTAATTAATGCACAGACACCATAGTTTTATACCCTGACATTAAAGTGGTGGGAACTCATATAATCTGTTTACAACTTGACACATCTTACATTGTCTTGTATCTGGGGGCACGGCAGTGGGGGCGAACTTGGCGATATTGGCCAATGCGATGGCGAATAGCCATAAGAATGGCCTGTTTAACATTGGCGAATGCGATGCGATGGCCAAGTCAATGTTTTATTAGACTGAATCAATAAATTGACTTGGTATTACATGGATCTCACTACTTTTTACGGTAGAAGAAAAGAGTTGTACGACTTGGCTTTTTTTTACAAGTTTTGTTTTTAGTGGGATTATTATTGCGAAGAGTTAAATGCAGTGAAGAGAAAAAAAAAACATAGAAAATAAAAAAAAAACATAGAAAATAGAAAATCTAATCTTAAGCATTTTTCAATTCCCATTGAAAAATAATTAATAATAATTTCCCATTGAAGATCCCATTATTTGAATCATTTGGGAAGAGGTTGTTTTACGTGGCATAGAGGGGACATTAGGTCATGACAGCGTCCTGCCATTTCCGTCACGGCATTCGAGTCGGTTATACTGCAAACAGATGTTCTCATCAAAAGAAGTAGAAAGCGTTACGGCTGCCAGGGATAATAGAAGAAAAAACCAGTTGCGCCGACCCGAAGTAAAATGGCACAAGAGCATGAAAATGATTATGATATTACAGTAGTTGCGAGGACATATTTAAGAAAATCCATAGAAAAAGTTATCTAGTAAAGTCTCTCTTTTTCACTATTTTTCGCTAGACGTAAAATATCTGGAAAAGAAAAGATTAGCTAGTCAGCAAATTAGAAATACAGACGTCACTCGTCGAATCTTCTGTAATGCATCTCTGATTTCCTAGAAAATTAACTAGCCAGGCTTATGAAAATGATGAGTAATAGGTATGGATGTATACATGGACAGATGTTCTTTATTTATACTATGCAAGATGGATTTCATCAGTGATTTTTTTTTTCTAGCCTGCTCTGTCCCACTCCAGGGCAAAGGCCTCCCTCCACTCCTTCCACTTCTCGCGAACCCGCGCGTCCTCCTTCCAATTTTGACGGAACCGATCTAGCTCATCCCGCCATCTCCTTCGTGGTCTGCCGCGACCCCGTCTCACTGTCTCAGGGCACCAGTTTCCTGCTATTTTGCCCCACAGTTTGTCCGGCATGCGGCAGACATGTCCTGCCCAGTCCCATTTTTATTTTGTAACAAATTAATTAACTTCATCGTATTTCCTTGGAAACAAAAGAGATTTAAAAGAATTTTGCTTGTAAAAAGTTCAATTTTTTAGTTAGAAACACAGTTATTTTGTAAATCTACCTCTTGCACACATGCTCGCATTCATTTGAGCTTAGGAACCCAATCTACAGGTGTCGGAACGTGTTGCGGAGGGCTTCACACGTTCTCGAGTCTCGGAAGTTTGAGGTAACAGGTATATTTTACCACTATTGTATACGTCATACTATGGTACGTGGTATTATGTTCGAAGCGGGTCTTATTTTATTTTTGCTGAAGTTTTTAACACTTACTGCCATACTCAGAAATATTTAATGATTATATACATAAGCCATTACATAATAAAGATTTTGACACTATTGTGAAGGTTTTGTATGTCAAACCTTTACTAAGTGACGGCCTAAGTAATCATTAAATATCTCTGAGTACGGCAATTAGTTATTTTCGAAATAAAAGACGAAATGAAAATTCCACGAGTATGTTATTTTCCTTAATCAACAATATGTGGCTTATTCTCGTCTGACATTTTGAATTTTACTAATGAAATTATACAATTGTTTACAATAAAAGGCTGATCAAACAAACAGCCCACACGTCGATGGAAAGCTATTGGGAATCGTTTTTCCCCGAGACATTACGTCATGACACTCATACAGCAATCCATCATCTAAGAGCCACTTGAATACAATAATTACATATTGTGTTTACATAAAAAGCAATTAAAAACGATTTTTGTTTGACATGATCCAATTTCACAATAAAACGATGACAATTATGGATGTGCTCGGTGGTTAAAGTGAATGAACTCATAGATAGTTAGGGATTGTTTGAGAGCAACTTGTATAACAAACTTTTCGGTAACAACATAGTAAGTTTAGCCGAATAACCCAGTGAACTTAGTATAACAAACCTATTAGGAATATTGAAATTCGGAATAAAATATTTCGGAGTATTTGGGTGTTCCCAGGATTTTGCATGGTGTTTTAAACCTAATTCAAACCTTTTTTTTGGGGTTCCATCAAGTTTTTCGCAGTTGCAGCGACGGAGCCTAGATTACTGCCCCGTTAATGGCAATAGGCTCACCCCCTACTACGGCGAAATGTGGGTGTACTATGGGTACCCCTCTACCTAACCCTTCGGGGATTACAGGCGTGAAGTTTTAATTATGATTTCTGAGATTTAAACCTGTCCATAATACAACTTACACATTGTAGAAGGAAGTTGGTTAAAAATGATTTCCTTTTCGTATCAAGTATATTTAGGTCCATGTTTAGTAAAGCAATCCCTAAAATTGTAGGGAGAATGTCCTTTTGTTTTTTACTCCTCGCGTCGATCACTTCATACCCAGCAATGAGCCATCCAATCAGGGGCACCGTGTGACCTACAGAAAAGGTACTTTGGGACACGTAAGTGACGATAGAATTGCCAATGAAAATAAAACCAAGTGCTAACTCGAAAACTTTGCAAGGCTTTTTTGATAAAGCTAAACATTCCCTGAAATTCAACTTTATCTCTCAAAGTATAACGTTCGTTTTAAAACGAAAGCATATCTTACGTAGTTTATCTTTCTTAACAGATGAATGAACCTTCACGCAGTAGAAGAATATGTACTATTCTCAGTCGGTGCTTCGAGTAAACTCCTATCTACTTGATATTGTTTTCCAACGATGTTTTCCACATTATAAAATCTTAGAGATGTTTTATTTTAACATGTCATGAAACATTTATAAGTTATAGAACTCCTTTCAGGAATATTGCCTGTAAATTGTATACCTAAGTAGCCTGTTTGTGGACGTTTTCAATAAAGTTGGTTTAAGTGCAAATTGTAGCTCTGAGTTACGTAAGTATGTACTACATACACACAGTATACATACTTAAACTTCTACCTTTTCCCAAGGGGGTCTGAAACTAAAGGATGCCACCAACCAGGTACTATAGATATTTACTTCTTGTATTCAAATGAGCATTGCATGAGCATTGTCCAAAAATCTAAGCTGAATATTTGTTTTTGTTTATCTAAGAAATGAATTTGGTAATTTTTGAAATACAATGACTAGTTTAATTTATATTTAATTTTAAAGCAATTAGCGTAAGAGTCGACCATCGTATACCATTTTCCTGAACGCAAGAGATTCAAACTCAAGAGTTGTTCTTTCTTTGATCCTTTAAGATTCCTAATCGAATAATTTTCGAGTAAAATGCGTGGGCCTGTTTGTTGGAATAATCCTGAAAATTTGGGCTAAGCCCACTCGTTCGTATTGAATTCTTGGTTTCCATAATTCTATGGAGTATGTTTTGCCTAATATTTTTTAAATAAGGTGAAAAAGTAATGTTTTATTGAAAGTTTTGAATTGGAGGTAACTTTCTAAAGAATCGTCAGTAATAAATAAAAATAACTCTAGACTTCAACCAACCAACTCAAATGTCACCTTATACTGAGTTCGTCTGCAAAAATTGTGATATCGTAGTAGATGCATGTATAGATATAATTTAAAGCATATAGCATTCACTAATATTGTAATGTATCTTTCTATCACTGAAAATATTTTTGGTTTGGATCATTAGTTCCAGAAATTACCCCTATATACAAACTAACAAACAAATAGGTATTGGTCTCTACAACATTAAGCATAGATATATATCCTCCAGCTCCTACCAAATGTTACTCATATTTCTAATAAATACTAGACAAACCTGCGGGACATATCAAGTACATACACTCATAATCCTGCCCTAATGACCATGACATATTATGTATGTTTCCATGCTAAACTATTTTACTTTACTTACAAATCAGTCGGATCGTAAAACATGGCTCTTAATGGACACTTACTCTGGAGCCATAAAAGACACATTAATGTTATACCTTACTGATATCGATGTGCCAAAATTATTGCAACATTACATTACCCTTTTCCTTAACAACGTTTGAAACAAAACTCGATCAGAGTCGTCAATGGATTTAGAAAAGATCGATATTGTTATGAAATAAGAGTTGGTAGGTAACATTTTGGGTATTAAATATAAAGGCATTAATACCTCACATGGGGTTAATGTATCTGTCTGCAGACGGGTTCGACATGTACCTACATTAAAACAAACATTTGGTCACCTTACTAATGTGCTGAAATTAATAAACCTACCTTTTACCCACGCACCCACAATATTAATGAATACGTCAAAATATATTTATGAGTCTTAGGAATATTTTGTGCAGGTAGGAAAGATAGTTGTGGTTTTTAATTTTCGCTGTCCTGTAGCACACATTTTTGGGGACATAAAAATATAGAGTGACTTGTAATTAGTCACCATTATGAACCACTTTTACTAGAAGCCTACGACGTTCTCAGTTTTTTGATAGTCAAGGGATTTAAAGAATTTTTTGTAATTTTTTTGATACAGTTTGATCTAGATTTTGGTTATAGGTTTATTAACGAGTATGTCAACTATTAAAAAAAAATCATATGTGTAGTGTATATCTATTTAATAGATATGTTAACACTGTCTCACAGCCACAAGTGGTTAGGTACGCTGTCACTAATGACGTCTGTCAGTTACATGATAGCGCGAAGTTATGACGGTGGAGCGGCCTGGACCGGAGACTTGGTGGTGTTGTGTGAGCCTGTGATATAGTAGAAAACAGTGACAACAACCTATTAGGTCTACCACCAGAGGATACCACAAGTGGCGACGAGGATAAATTTACATATTAATACTTAGGAAAAGTTTGCAAGAAACTGTCCACAATGTTGAAAAAAAAAAAAAAAAATATGTTGTTATTTGAGTGTAATTAATACTAATAATTAATGATTATTGTATGCCACACGTACTGGCATTAAGTATTTCAAGGTAAGGGAAGAGTTCTGTTATTGTTTTATCACAATGGGCTGTTTTACACTATTTTGAAGAGATATATCACACAGTAATAAATGAATTCTGTGAAGTGAAGTGATACATGGCGTAATAGATATTCAACTTGTTGGTAAGTTATTATGAACTTAATTAAGTATTTAGTAAGTCGGAACTGGCTCAGTTGCCATACAAGGAGAAGAAAAAAAAATGTATTTAGTACTTACTGAACGTCAAACTAGATACTAGGATTCTAGGATATCAATAGAATAAATACAAGTTGATGACAAATGATTTAATTCATAACACATTGGTTTTAAACTTCACTTATCTGATAAAAGCAGACTGCTAACAATAGGTTAAATTCCTAATATTCCTATAGCTGTGAACATGTTGACTTACTTCCTAGTAAGTAAGACCTTGTATTAGAGTGATGATTTATCACAAACTATTTCCTATACTGACTAATAATAACCTTGATTGTATGAAGTATAGGTAAGTAACCTAGGTACTTATTATTTTGAAAAGGTCCATTATTTGACATGTCACCTCAAACAGTCCTTGTATGGGAGAACTGACATTTGTTGAAGACTAAGCATCAAGTTATTTTGATGATTTTGAGTAGTCTGATTTTGTTGATACCTTCTCCTAAACAATATGAGTACAAACTTAATACTTATAATTAAAAATATACCTAGGTAATAAATTGATATGTGTTTTTTATTAGACAAAATAAACATTGTATGGAGTATAACTTCAAGCCCTACAATTTAAATATTATGTACTAAGAAAAATATAGGTATGTAGATATGTAGACCTAAAGAGCAATGGAAAGAAACATGTCGAACATCAGGCTTAGTGACGGAATCTGAAATTTGGAAATAAGAAAGAAGACAAAAGTAACGGATATAATAGCAAATAGAACATCTAAAATGGAGTCGGACAGTGCATATGCTATGTTGCAAAATAAATAATGGAGTTTCTGGAGTTTATTCATAACCTTATAGTATCCAGAAGCGGACATTAGAAAACAGGGGTGTCCGAAAACAAGATGGACCGTCGATATCAGTCTAACCCTAGGGCCATACTAGACCAGAGTTGCAGATGACCGAGTTCAATGGAGAGAGCTGGAGAGGTCAATGCCAAGAGGCACGCGGAACTGAGAGAGATATTATAAGAATAAAGAAAAAACAAATTGTGTGTATTTGGTATAGCTATGTCGAGGAGATATCCAGTTTTGTTTGTTTTGTTTATTAATGTGATGTCCGGCCTATGAAAATGGATTGTTCAGTCTGTAAAGATACCTCTGTCAAAATACAATTTCGAAGTTTATTATTATTATTTAGATACCTGGTGTGTCGAATGAAATGCAAGTATAGAGAAGTATGTAAGGAGGACATGCTGTGGCGATCCCGAATGAATTGGGGTAGGGGCAGGAGAATGTTGACACTATGACTCATTGGTTTCAGGCATGGTAGCTTGTTGTGCGGTCCAGGTTTTGATCACAGGTTGAGGAGAGCTTGTTGGGTTTAACTCCTAGAAGCCAATGGGTCGGGATTACTGTATGATTGATGGTATAAGATTGCCCCATAATGCAAACTTGATGTTATGTAAGGTTATGTTAATAATATGCAAGAATATTAATAATAGAATAATAATATGTGCAATTTAAAGTGAACATTCAAATAATAACAGCCTATGACTGAGGGGCAAGTCTCTTCTTGTACAGAAAAAGAAGAAGAAATTAAGTGTTTGAAAAAAAAATATACTTAAGCATGGTTGGCAAAGGATTAGCTTGTGGCTTGATAGAGTTAATGCTCGATTCGATCTTTGGATTGAACTGTGTTGCCTGGATTGGTTCGAGGTCCACCCATTGCATGCCGACTTTCCTCAATGCCTCGGAGGATACGTGGCAGTGTAGGTGGTTAGTGTCCTGAAAATCTGACAACCGGTTTTGCCAAGGGGTGTCGTGCTACCGGGTACTGACTGAGTTGTGGGAGTTGGATGGGCGGTCGCTCCGTGTGGAGTGATGGTGTTCGGCTGCATCTGGTTGGACGGGAGGCCGGGCGGGCATGACTGAGAAAAGGTTAGGCAGATAATGATAAGTACTGTTGTACCACTCTTGTGCATGAAGTTTAAATAATTAAAATACTGTTTGACAAAATTATAGTTTGAAATAATTCATAAATAAATATAGTTACACAGGTCACTTAGTTCAGAGTAGGGAACCGTAATGGTGGTTGTGTAATGGTTTAACTGAAATATGAGGCTAATGTATAAATGTCGGCATCGAGTCGTATTCGGTATTATATTAATATTGTACCTACAGGGTTATTCGTGCTTACTCATGTACTGTGTTTCTAATTCGTCTTATTGTTTGAGTGTATCGTTGTACGAGACTGTTTTCTTCATCCAACTCTACCCACCGGGGCCCACAGCTAACCAATGATTAGTGCTAAAAAATTATCCCTTCCCGATATAGTATAATGTGTTTTAGTAATAACTATCATACAAATCAAAGATATTAAATAGTAAACGCACGGTTGGCGCAGTGGCTGAGCGATTGCACTGCTGCGCTGCGTGTCGCGGGTTCGATCCCCGCACGGAACAAAAATGTGTATGGCCTACAGATAGTTGTTACGGCTTTGGGTGTATTTGTGCATGTGAGTTTGATGTTTGTGAACGCACCCGCGATACCGGAGAAATTCCTAATATGGGGAAACGTAAAAAAAAAAAAAAAGATGATATGCAGCAATAACACATACTTACAAGTATCTCATGTATTTTATTAAATTTTGTAAGAGTGGTGATGGCCTTGCTCGACTTAGGTCGTGGGTTCGAAACCAGGCAGGTTTTTTGTGTTCATTCACTCATCACCAGGGAACGCTCTTAGTATTGTATTAAATTTTGTAAGAGCGGTGATGGCCTTGCTCGACTTAGGTCGTGGGTTCGAAACCAGGCAGGTTTTTTGTGTTCATTCACTCATCACCAGGGAACGCTCTTAGTACGGTGAAGGAAAACACTGTGAGGAAGACCGGCATGTCCTAGAACCAATACTTCTAAGGCATGTGACATTTAACCATCGCACTGTTTACGCGTGGTAAGATATTTAAGGCAACCATTAAATTGGGATGCGAATATCCATAACATTTGTTTTTAACAAGCAATAAAATTGGATGGAGCAACCGCTGAGTTGGCTCAAAATAATCCATTACATTGGCTGGACAAAGGCAATTAAATTGGATGGAGCAACCATTAGGTTGGCTCATGAAATCCATTAAATTGGATGGAGCAACCATTGGGTTGGCTCATGATAATCCATTAAATTGGATGGAGCAACTGTTACGTTGGCTCGTGATAATCCATTAAATTGGATGGAGCAACCATTAGGTTGGCTCATGAAATCCATTAAATTGGATGGAGCAACCATTGGGTTGGCTCATGATAATCCATTAAATTGGATGGAGCAACTGTTACGTTCGTTGGCTCGTGATAATCCATTAAATTGGATGGAGCAACCATTAGGTTGGCTCATGAAATCCATTAAATTGGATGGAGCAACCATTGGGTTGGCTCATGATAATCCATTAAATTGGATGGAGCAACTGTTACGTTGGCTCGTGATAATCCATTGAATTGGATGGAGCAACCATTGGGGTGGCTCATGATAATCCATTAAATTGGATGGTAAATATCCATTAAATTGACTGATGAGAAGAAGTAACTAAATTTGACGTGTTCACTGGAGGGTAGCGGTCATTAATCCTCACGGTGACCAGCCGGCTTGGAGAAATATGGTGAACATAATAGAAGAGAAATTAAATTATATCCACTACTTGAAGAAAATCCCAAACTTAACAACGAGGTGATGACAATGGAAAACAAAGTTGAGAACCTAGAAAAACAAAAGCGGAGAAACAATATTCAGCTACATGGGTCAAAGAAACAGAGACAAATAACACTGAGCTCATGAATTTAGTTGTGGAATTCCTAAATGACATAGGAAAAAAGTGTGGAATACGAGAATTTGAGATGGTTGAACTCAACCAGTTAATAAGAGTCAACATAATGATGTTACAAAGGATTTCCCTAAAGAGGTATTACAATTTAGAAAAGAACTCAAAATTACAACAACAGGAAGAAAAGAAAAGAATAAATAAAATATAAAAATCTTTCTCTACATCAGATAATGTACGAAGATATATCCAGGTATAGGAAGAGTGAAGTCTTGGTCTTCTCTGGGTCATCAATAATTTAAACTGAAAAAAGAAAAAACAATTAAACCACAAAGTTTTTGGAAAGTTCGCTTTATCTAATGTATTTAAATTTAACCCCATGATCGGTTACGGGGCAGGGACCATTGGAACTTTTCTTTAGATGTCATTGAAAAAAAAATATGACAGTTTAAAAAAAAAAACAATGAAAAGGAAAGGAATATGGAAATAGGAAGAGGAATATGGAAATAGGAAGAGGAATATGGAAATAGGAAGAGGAATATGGAAATAGGAAGACGAAATCATACAGACCCGCAGAGGTTAGAATAGACGATGGAGTTCATGAAAATAGTCTAATAAACTATTAACCTTAATCCTACTCCACACTTAGTGGAGGCTACTGGAGGTAATGTGCAAATGGGGTAACTGGGTAAAACCTGAGAGGGTACATTGTACATGCATTTAGAATTGGTTGGTATATAATTGGCCAGTGGCAGTCAGTCTTAGATGATAAAGTACATCTGTTAACAAAAACATGCTAGTATAGTTGAACATTTTATATTCCTTAGTTATTGAATTAGCTTGATTACTGAATGTAATTGTGAGCGTATTTGGGTAAAGCATTTCGATTAAAACAAATATAATAAGGAAGGGATGTAGTGTATATCTATTTAATAGATATGTTAACACTGTCTCACAGCCACAAGTGGTTAGGTACGCTGTCACTAATGACGTCTGTCAGTTACATGATGGCGCGAAGTTATGACGGTGGAGCGGCCTGGACCGGAGACTTGGTGGTGTTGTGTGAGCCTGTGATATAGTAGAAAACAGTGACAACAACCTATTAGGTCTACCACCAGAGGATACCACAATATGTATAACATGTATGTATAAAAAACCTATTCAGAAAAGTATGTAGGTAATGTATGACAGACGAATCTCATTACATATAGTTACATACTATCAATTTTAACATTGGTACTGACATACATAAACACACTCACACACTTTTCTAATTTCTATCAACTGCCTACCTATATCGAGTTAATACAAAGCTTCACTGATGCAGTGATAATCCACAAAAGTAGCTCGTCATCGTCACCCAATAGGTTATAAACTCCGAAGCCAACAGGCGAGATCGATGGAGAATAATAAGCGCACAAAGGTCTTCTATTAATAGCCTTGCTTAGGGTTACTGCAGCAGATATTAGAAAGAAAAGCTATGATACTCAAGTGGATAATACAGGGTGTAAATGGATCCTACACGAAGCTGTCAACCAAGCATTATGCACATCAAAATAAGTACTTACCCCCACGCAAAAGTTGTTGCTGGGAAACGGTTTTTATACAAGATGATTTTTTAGTCAACGTCCAAATTCTGATATATTAATCTAGGGCGAAAATCATTGAATACATGTTTTTTTTTTATATTCACTCAATACAAAAATATTGAGATATCACATCACAAAGTTTTAACGGTTCACGGAGAGCGGATAAACTTTCGATTTAGTGTGAAAATTTTACGTATCGATTTTTTTTTCAAAAATGGTTTTAGTGAATGATACCTAATGCCTTGAAAAAAATTGGACGGTGACTATAAAATCATCTTGTATTTTGAGGTCAAAAATCACATATCAGGCGCTAAAACTCAATGTAGCACTCTTAAAACATTGTGCTAGTATATACTTTGAATAGTAAATGGATTATGGAGGTAATTTAAGTAAAGTTATTTCCTTAAAAACTAGTATTTATTTTTAAAAAACAGCTGTAAAAAATTTGAAACTTTGACCCGCCATATTTCCGTAACCAGAAGGTCTAGAACAAAAAAAAATTGCAGTGACGGGGAGAAAAAGTAACTTTCGGCTTCGTTAAGGATACCTTTACACCCTTTATAGAAAAATATACATTGAGAACTTTTAAGTAGATATAAATGTGGGTTGTGTGTGGGTATAAAAGTAGGCGAGGACCCAGAAAGAAACGGATTCTGTGAAAGACAGTATTACGAAAAAGGGGTGATTAAGGATCAAGAAGGGACGAACAGAACGAGTAAAAAGGATCAAGAAGGGACGAACAGAACGAGTAAAAAGTGATTTGGCTAAAGAAAGGGTGAGTAATGTGATGTGACATAACATCATAATCACGCCTGTAATCCACGAAAGGTTAGGCAGAGGTCTACCTAATAGCACAACCACATTTCGCCACTTATGTTTGAGACCCATGCGATAGGCGGCGAGCCTATTGCCATCAACCGGGCACAATCAAGCCTCCGTGGCTGCTACTGATAGGAAAACCCAATAACTCGGGAATCGAACCCAGGACCTCAAATGTGATTTGTGTGCAAAGGGTTAAAAATAAGTTGAAAACTAAAAAAAAGTGATCCTGTAAGGGTTCCGTTTTTTCCTTGAACCCTAAGAATAGATACATGTTACTCTCACCCTATAAGATAGGTTCAGGGATGAACTAAAAAGGTAAGACAACAAGACTAGCCATAGTTTTTTTTAGTCGTATTAGAACCGAAGATCACCACGAGTGTATTGTGCTAAGAACTATAGCTAATACTAATATGTCTCAAAAGTCTAAGAAGTCGTTACACTCGTTACCTATACTTATTAGAGATATTCTACATTTGAACAATAAGTTAGAGGTCTAGTCCCGTCGGGGCTGTGGTTTGTCGAAAGGTTAACGCGGCTCCGACACAAGGGCGAAGAAGGAACATGGGTTTGGTTTGTAGTCAGTAGAAGTCTGACACTCCCCTTCGCTCTGCCCAAGAGCGGGGGGGGTTATTCGATGATTTTCCACCCACCAAAAAAAAAAAGTTAGAGGTCTAGTAGATAATACGGCTACAGTTAATAAGATATCAAACTGTGACAAAATCAGGTGTCTTGCAACCCTAGCTGCAATGCATCCGACCGAAGCTTCCTAGATCGTCACCTGCTCTATACAGCAGATTTAATTTTATTTGAATAGGTACCTTATGTCTGCCTAGTTTACTTTATAAAATGAGAAGATGTATTTTGTGAAATGATTAACTATTATTCGTTGGCACGGTTGACGCAGTGGTTCAAGCAATGGACTGCTGTGCTGCGTGTCGCGGGTTCGATCCCCGTACGGAACAAATATTTTTATGGCCTACAGATAATTGTTCCGGGTCTGGGTATTTGTGTATGTGAGTTTTAATGTTTGTGAACACCCCCACAATACAGGAGAAATTCCTAGTGATGGGTAATGTTTAAAAAAAAAGATAATGTAGAAACATAATAGTTTCAATTGCGTGGTCGCGCACTAAACTTTTCACTGCAGGTATGCAAAATATTCAAATATGCGACGGAAGAAAAGCACCTTCCGGCTTTGTCACGAGTCCTTTCCACCCATTAGGTATTTATGGAATGGGAACACTAGGTAATCTTTTTACAGCCGTAGCCTTACTACACCATTAAACATCAGGTATCTGCCAAGTCTCGAAAATCGGTCCTGCTATTTCGGAGATTAGCCTAAGCAAACAGACAGACATTAAAAAAATGTTATAAGTACGTCTATACTTTTATGCTTTAAATTACAGCTTTTTATTGAATGTAAAAAGCTGTAATTTTGAAATTACAAACATACACTTACAATTTATTTATTTACATAGATTTCCGTAACGTATCTAACCTAAATGGTTTATAAACACCCTGAAACGTGTTAGGCGTTAAATACGACGCCCGCACAAATGTTGCCACCATCATAGGCGTTGCATTGCCACCGCAAGACTCGTCCTAACTATGCGATTACTATGAAAACTCATGTGGTTATATCACTTTAATTTTTCGAGATATTTTTTAAGTCCATAATTATCACAATATTGTACCTACTTAATAAATACTGAAACAGCTCGTAATTTACCAAGTAGCTAATACGTGTGCAAATTAACGTAATAACTTTTTAATTTTAGTTCGCTACAAGTACAACATCGATTTGGAGAAAAGATGTCTACAAAATTTCCCCAAAATACGTTTATTTGGTACAGATGAATACGTAGATACCACGAAATCTCTAGTATAACGTGTTCTATGCACACATTCGCCTCCATAGTAGTGTCTTTACAAAATATATGGGAACAAATTGCGCACACGTGCCCTCTGCGATATGAGAGTCGACAATCGACATCATGCTTATCTAAACTCAACGCGTACAAGCCAAAGCATTAGCATCAGCGACGTCAGAATTACATTCGTCTTTAATATAAAAACCGGCCAAGAGCGTGTCGGGCCACGCTCAGTGTAGGGTTCCGTAGTGATAATTCTTTTTTTGTTTGAAAAATGATACGTTCAGGATAACAAAATATGTAAACGAAGTTAAAAAAAATGCTTGAATAAACGATTATACTACAAACTTAGTCCAGAAATTACTTTGTACAACTTTTTGTCTTTTTTGTACAAAACTGTTTCCATCCAAGTTCAAAATGATTTTCCTAGAAAGTCCTTATAAAGTTCTACTTTTCAGATTTTTTTCATATTTTCTAAACTTATGGTTCAAAAGTTAGAGGGGGGGGGGGGGCGACACATTGTTTTTTACTTTTGGAGCGATTATTTCCGAAATTATTGACATCAAAAAATGATTTTAGTAAACCCCTATTCATTTCTAAATACCTTTCCAACAATATATCACACGTTGGAGTTGAAATTTAAAAAAAATCACTTCCCACTTTACATATAGGGGGGCTACCCTAATAATAGTAGATTGTACACCAAGTGCATAAAACGCACCATTTTGCGCGAGACGTTTATCCATCCGATGCGAGCTTGCGAGCGAGGATGGATATAAAGTAGAGAGTAAAATGGGTTTTATGGACGAGTTTTACACTTTACTTTTCACTTCGATTGCGAGGAAATGCAACAGCAACTTGTAAATATTGTAAAAATAATTATGGTACCCGCCAATAAACTTTTTTTATTTCAGTATGAAACTTGACATAACACCTGACTTATGTCGTTACTCATACTGCTCAGACATTTTGAGCAAGCCTATTGCCATCAACCAATGTAATTAGGAGCAAGCCTATTGCCATTAACTGATGTAATTGGGACCAAGCCTATTGCCATCAACCAATGTAATTAGGAGCAAGCCTATTGCCATCAACTGATGTAATTAGGGACAAGCCTATTGCCATCAACCGATGTAATTAGGAAAAGCCTATTTCCATCAACCAATCTTATTAGGAGCAAGCCTATTGCCATCAATCAGTGTAATTAAGAGTAAGCCTATTCCCATCAAATGATGTAATTAGGAGCAAGCCTATTGCCATCAAGCGATTTAGGTAATTGGGGGAAGCCTATTGCCATCAATTTTCCTTGTATTCGTAATGAAAAGCAGTAATCCCTTGTTCTTAGAATACTAGCGAAACGAATTAAATTAAAGAGGTTATTCTATGAAGTTGTTCCTGTGGCTGTTGGGCCGATTACCTGTGCCGATTACCTTGGTTTTCGACGAAGATTTTACTTTATGCTCTAGAGCATAAAACGCTACTTTATGTCGCCTACGCACGACATAAAGACGAATTTTAGAGCGAGAGAAGTGAAAAACATTTTTTTCCAATTTTTATTTTACCACTTTGTCGGCGTGATTGATTGATTGATATCAATATTGGTACCAAATTTCAGCTTTCTAGTGCTAACGGTCATAGAGATTAAGCGAGGACGGACAGACAGACATGGCGAAACTATAAGGGTGCCTAGTTGACTACGGAACCCTAAAAACGCGTTACAAAATGAGCGCGTCCCTCTCGCTAACAGGATTCACTTTATGATATGTAATTTTGTGCGCTCGCTCTTCCAATTTTACCCTCGATATTTTTTAAAAATACCTGACATCTTAAGAAACATAAATCGGTATGTTTTATTTATTTTTTTCCTTGTTTTACAATGGCTTTCGTGCTCAATTCACTGTAGATTAATTAGCTTAGTTTTTATTCTTGCTAACAAGTTTTTGTTAGCATTTTCCGAATCTTGGAATGTTTATAAATTTACATAAACAGTTCCGTTGTTGATTACACCCAAGCCTCTCATAAATAAATTCCCGCAGCTTTAGGAAAATTCGACACAATCAGAAGGTGTAAGACTCAAATGAAAGATTTAAGTATTCTGTCTGTATTAATTTACACAGCCACCGCTCGTTATAGAAGCTTTCTAATTAAAACAATGATTTTAATTAGATAAAGTAAATTTCATTGCAAACAATCCAGTTGGACCAGACAGAAACGTCTTACTTCAACACCAAAATAAATTAACACTGAAAGTAGTAGCTATCTAATCTCTTGTGGCCTCGGGCCGAAGAATAAAATGAAGAACGAAAGAGAGACTCTTAAGTTACTTGGTAGGAATTAAATCATATTTTATAATTTAATGTGTAATTTTTATTCTATGTGTCAAGTAAAATTTTTCGTTTTAATCTAACCTACATCTTTGAAGTATAGGCAAAACAGTTATAATACTTAATATTGTAGGTACGCGTAAGCAGAAATGTTAATGATATAATTTTAAAAAGGAAGGAGTATGATCTGTGGTATGATTTAGATCCATTCAAAATTAGTGGGAATTCGGCCAGAAGTTTTTCAAGTAGCGGTAGGTTATATTATTTGTTTTTATTACTTCCTCTATTATTTCAGTCATATTTTATATTGCAAACCAAGTATTTTATTGTTTCTTTTTTTAATAAAGCGGTATTTGCTTTTTGCTCACACGATAAATGATATTATTAGGTGTATGTAAGTCCGCGGATTTTAGTACTAGATGACGTGGCCTCGGCACAAGGGCAAAGAAGGAACATGGGTTCGGTTTTTAGTCAGTAGAAGTCTGACACTCCCCTTCGCTCTGCCCAAGAGCGGGGGGGGGTCATTCGATGATTTTCCACCCACCAAAAAAAAAAAAAAAGGTGTATGTAAGTCTATACGTGAGGGTTTCTAAATAACTTTCTGGTGATTATGGTTTCCTTTTTGTTTGTTTTAATAGCTGTTAGTCCCCCATGTACTAAAATAAAATAATAATTTTGTGTATTAGGTATGGGTCTCTCTTAGTATTTGTATAAGTAGGACACAACGCTACCTACACATACACAAGTACACATACATCTGCCAGGCATGGTTCGGACGTCTGGCGAAGGATCGAAGACGAACAAGACAAGTGTTGAGGTAGCACACAAATCACAAGCCTTGCTAACCACAAATTGGCCAACGTTATGCCTTGTTTTGTTGTATTGTACTGTCGTGCACGAAAGCTCCATGCCTCATTCAGTAGTCGGTACTTACATGGCGTTTTATAATTATGTCATTCCTTTTTTATTCGACTGTGGGGATCGACTGTTTGAGTCTGTTTGATGTAGTGATTTTATATTTGAGTAGGTAGAATAAGTTAAATGTAGTAAATTAAAGCAGATTAGACTTTGTGTTCGGATAATTATTGGAAAAAAAACTGGCCAATTAGTGCCAGTCGGACGTGCATGAAGGGTTCCGTACCATTGTACCATTATATCGTTGCACCATACTTCTTATAGGTTTTTCTGTAATCTATGTGTTGAAATAATTTCTGTACTTATTTTTTTTAAATTTCAGGCTCAGAAGTTACGGAGATAAGGGGGGGGGGGGGGAATGTCGAACAGACAGACACACGAGTGATTCTATAAGGGTTCCGGTTATTCCTTTTGAGGTACGGAACCCTAGAAATACAAAAACTTCGTCACTGTTTGATGAATATCTAAAAGGAACTCATCGATAGATAATAACAGCCGCTCGGATCAATCTTCAGGTTAAGTTGAGCTTGCCTAGGTTTTTTCTGTGGATGGGTGACCGATAACATAGGTACCTACCGAGTTTCCTCTGTAAGCAAGCACGTTAAACCGTTGCGCGTAACCGGTCCCGGATATCATTTGTAGATTTTTGACGGTTGAAACCGGTAGTCAGTGGCCCGAAAGTTTGATAACCAGTCTTACCAAGGGTACAATGATCGGCACGATTCTTGAGCGCTGACGCAAAAGTGAGTTATTGGGTCCCTTTGGTGGTATGAAGTGAGACGCGGGGCGGGGAAAGTGCAGTGATTGGCCCGTAGCGCATCGCGTCATAGCCGTCACTCGGTATTTGTTCTTTACTCCTGCTGCACTTACCTCACGACCAATCCTTACATAGTATAAAACAAAGTCGCTATTTTTGTCTGTTTGTTTGTCTGTATGCTTAAATCTTTAAAACTACGCAACGGATTTTGATGCGGTTTTTTTTAATAGATAGAGTGATTCAAGAGGAAGGTTTTAGTATATAATTTGAACGACATCCACGCGGGTGAAGCCGCGGGCATCAGCTAGTAAATAATAAACGGGTGTACGTTTTATTTGTCATAAAGTGTACGATGCGCACAGCGATCCCCACTCTTCCGCCGAGCGCTCAAGAACCGTGCCGGTATCTGTATCATTATTATCTAGTACGAGTACAAACTAAAGTAGTAAAGTACTGGTATTCAGCTGCATCCGGTTAGACTGTAAATCGACCCCAACTTTGGGACAGGCTAGGTTAATGATGATAAGCGTCTTAGCCAAAGAGTAGAATAAAGATATACATAAGGGTAGGAAACTTATTCCGCTCCCTTCCTCTTATTCTAATTTGAACCGACTTTGATGAAATGTCTATGGAACCAATCGGGAAGCATATTCATTTACATAAAAAAAGTTTTTTTGTAATAAACCAAAAAGTAGTACCTACTTAAAATAACCGAATTGAGAATTTCCGAATTCATTTTATTCAAGTCGGTTAAAAAGTACCCTACTTTTTAAATGTTTTAATATAGGCAATTTTCGAAGTTCGATTATTCATCGGTAATTGTCAATCTAAAATCGTCACTTCAGGCTGAAATTAGTAAAGCATAATTTTATATAGTGCCAACCAGCCATTTATTATGCCATAGGTCAGTTGGAATAATAATCAACGAATTAATGAAAGGGACCTATAAATAGATCCATATTCTAATTTAATATGAGTGAGAATTGAAATATTATAGTGTTATAAAAATAAACTAGGTATTTATCAAGTCGAGTTTATTAAATGCCAAGTCTCAACGAAAAAGTGCAAGTGAACAATAAAATTGTTTGAGTAAGTTGTTATGACCAAGTTCCTCCTCGTTTCTTCTCTGCAACGACGAAATTAATTGAATGCTTTTTTTTTTCTTTCTTGGATACCTTTATAGGTTAGGCAGTCATTTGAACATAATTATGATAAAAGAAAATACTTTGGAATGGCTTTATATGTAACTACCTGATGCCCACGGCTTCGCCCTCGTGAATATTGTTTATGGCGACTAAAAGTAATCATGAATTTTTGATCCCGTTCCCGCAACCCATGGGAACCTATTCCAGGGATAAATTATATACTAAAACCATCCTCAAGAACCCTTATCGATTGGTGAAAACAGCATGAAAATCGGTGCAGTAGTTTTTGAGTTTATCACGATCAGACGGACAGACAGACGCGGCGGAGGACTTGGTTTTTTTATCATATGTAGTGATACAAAATAAGATAGAGGTAGTTTCTCGTTTTCGGTTTAGTTTGTTTTCTTTTTCGTTGGCTTCACGCACGTTACAAGCGCAAGCATGGTGTAGGTTCTAATAACCGATCAGGCCCCGTATTCACAAACGCTTCGATTCGATTTCGTTTTAGAAAATTGTATGTCTATCTCTATCTCGATCAATTTCGTAATGCTAAAAAACATAGATATAAAACGATCAAATCGCAGCGTTTGTGAATGCGGGAAATTTTCAGAAGCAGCAAATTGTTCCCGGTAATGGCAATAGTGCTATTCTGTAGATTGGTAGATTGTACTTTTTTTTTTTTTTATTGGGACAAGCCCGCCACACTATTCCCAAACCACTGTAACTCCTGTTAGCCAGAATCAACAGTGGCGACCACAAGAAAAGCGCCGAGACAATGAAGCTCGACGAAGTCCCAGAGAAATGATTTAACTGTCTTGGATCCCGCAACGAAATTAATCAGAAAAGAATAGCGGAGGAGTAGGAAAAAAAAACATAGTTTCCACTTCCCTCCATATCAGCAGGAGACAGAACAGAACAAGGCCAATAGGCACACAGGGACGTATACAACTGAGATAAGCCCAGTTGCCTAGCACCACGGATATTATTGTCATTAATATTACTGGGTCCTAAGTTGTGAGCTGTTATATTTGATTCCAATAATAGGTATGACAAAATTGCTTGAACGCACGGATTGATACGCGTAGATTGTACTTAGGTACGTAGAACCTAATTTACCAAATGGGGGATACTTATGCCTAGTGCCTAGCTATTCAAGAAATACCTACAATGTGTGACGTTGTCCTGTCACAGATATTATTGTTCATAGTCACCATAATGCGCACAATATGATTTGCAGCAACTGTAGCTTCTGTTTTATAACTTGACTTGACTTTGCTGCTTTTGGTGTCTCCATGTATTTTTACCGTTGCGTCAACTAGATTTTTTCCAGTAACGTGGGTTCCCAGTTTCCAGACCTGGAAAAACTGTCTGAAGCCGTACAAATATTTGTTCCGAGCGGGGATCGAACCCACGACACTCACTGGAGAAGTTAATCGCTCAGCCACTGCGCCAACCGTGCTGTGAAAATTACCTCAATCTCACGAAATCTTAATTAATGACTTTACAAAACGCTATAATAAAGTTAACTTTAGTAGCGGGAAGTGCTAGCTATGAAACTATAACACGAGCAGCATTTAAACTCCAATTAAAACAAACTGATATTTGTATAAAGTCCATCAATGTTCGTGCATACTCTCGTGGTAAGACACCCGGATTAAATTAAGATTAGAGTTTCCATGCTGGAGTTTCCTGAACATAGGGTTGCCATACATTCAGAGTATTTTCAGACATATGTTTTGGTTTACAGAGACAGTCGATACTTTGTCAGGACGTTATGAGGAAAATTTTCAATCAAAAGAATGTTTGGTAGGTGGTGGGTTTAGCTCTAGTTCAATTGTTTTGTTTGACCGCCTTGTTGCAACTGTTGAGCATGAGGTCCCGGTTCGATTCCCGGGTCAGGCAAAGTACTGTTATTGGTTTTGGTGTTTGGGTAAGTGTTTTTGGGTTGGGTATGGCCTCGGAGTCTATATTTATGCAAGGTTAATGGCAATCAGGGTTGGAAAAAAAACAGTTTTTTTTACATTTTATAAAACAAACAGTTCAAAATGTTTTAAACAGGTGTTTTTTTTGTTTTTTTTTTCCTAAGTTAATTACGAGTATCATCCATTGTTAACTGATTAAGCCTGATATAATTCACTTTTAAACTATTTTAAAAACTGCATGACATTTAACTTAATTCAATACATTCTGTATGCTCCGACGTTTATTTTTTAGCAGGGAAATCACCTAAACTTCTCTTAAAATAAGGGGAATACCCAAAACATATATTAAATAATCACGTTCACGAATTACGGAAGTTCTGGGAATTCCCCGGGGGACCTTACAGATGGAGTGTAAAGATAGAGCGGACTTTCTTTCTGGTTTTTCATTTCACAAAAACATTTGGATTTATTCAAACCGATGCATGTACGAAACAAACTGGTAACGAGAAAGCTACAAAACTTGGTCAGTTTTTAAATACCTAAATAAAAAAATAATAAGTAAATGTTGTCTAATAAGCTTATCAACGAACAAATATGATTGTACGTGGTCGTTTTATAACAAAAATTTTTAACTATTGCGTGATTAAAGATTTTAAATATAAAACATTGTGCCTACATGTTCAAATGTCAAGTTAAAAAGCCACTTTAATTATTTTATAAAAATTGATTAAGATTAAATAAAAGAAATAAGGAAAAAAATAACTAGTATTCATTTATTTTTGCAATTATAATTTGTTTTAAAACCTGTTTTTATTATAACTTTTTAAACATTGTTTCAAACATGTTTTAAACAATGTTTTCAAACACGTAATAAAAAACGATGTTTTATTTGAAACTGTTTTAAACACTGTTTAAAACACATGTTTTAAACAACTTGTTTTAAACATGCCAACCCTGATGGCAATAGATTCGTCCCTTGTTACATGGAACTTAAACATTGGAGAAATGTGGGTGTACTATTAGATACTATTCTGCCTAGCCCTTCGGGACTAACAGGCGTAATGTTTACATAACATTACATAGGTGGAAAATGTGAGAAAAGAATTGAACATTACACAATATTATGTACAATTGTTTTCTCACATTCTCCACCTTTGAAATGGTAACCCTAACCAAACATGAATGCATGTGGTTACCTCCGATGTTACCGTTATTTCCGCGCTAACTTTGCTAGTTCCCTACGTCCTCTGTCCTCTCTACATTCTAATGGAAATGTTTTGTTTTGCATTTTCTAACTAAGCTCTAAGCCCGCTATGTTTGTATGATTCTGATTTTTTATGGGAACTCTTAGAATATTTTTGCATTATTCGTAAGTAGTTTTGCAAAGATTCTCTATATTTTTTGCTGTTTATTATCTAAGAAAATAAAGAAAATGCAGCTGGCTATAAAGAGATTTCTTTGTCATAGCAAAACTTTTTATTAAATTTTGTTTATGGAAATTCAAGAATTAGTTATAGGACTAGCAAAGTTCTACAAAATTAATCAATCAAAATCAAAACTCATTTATTCAAAATAGGCTGATAATCAGCACTTTTCGAACGTCAAAAATTTACTTTACTATTTACATTTTTATAAGACAGTCCCCCAAAACCATCATCATCAACCCAAAACCCATCGACACTTCTTAGTGTTTATTTTCATTTATATTTGTTTCATTAGGTTTTAGAACATTTTAAGTGGTTTCCATGAAATATATTATTAACAGCCGGTGACGTCTGTCTATGAAGCTTTTTAGAGTTCCGTACCTCAAAAGGAAAAACGGAACCCTTATACGATCACTCGTGTGTCTGCCTGTCCAACCATTCCTCCCCCCCCCCCCCCCCCCGCTTTATCTCCGAAACTACTGAGCCTAAAATTCTGAAAAAAATATAGAAATTAGTACAGCACGTAGGTATCTATAGATTACAGGAAAACTTATTAGAAGTCATGGTACCTACGGAACCCTTCATGTTTAAGTCCGACTTGCACTTGGCCAGTTTTTTCAGGATCTAGTTAAACCTACATTAATGAAAGAGAAGTGTTGTTCTTATTTATTTAAATTACCCATATCAATAGAACTAATGACTCTGTGCCGATCTCTGTGACGTTCTATAAGGTAGGTACCTACCTACAGAGCACACGATGAACGAAATAAAGAAACTTATTATTATTTTTAACACCACGTTGAGAACGTATGGGTGTAGGTATCTAATATCTTACGTTAACAATGACTTACATTTTCTATATGGAGTCCTCAAAAGAAACGACAAAGAGATCTCTTCTAGGAAAGCTTCAAATCAGCTGCTAGCTTCAGTCACCGGTAACGACGTACGAGGAATACCTACATACACACGTAGGAAGGAAGGCACTTATCTGCTTCCTTTTCATTCATAGACTTCTTTCATAACATGCCTTTACTGACCTACTCCTTCGTGTTTTATTTAGTTAGGTACCACACTATACTACGATGTTGTACCTATCTGTAGGTATATCCATCTAACTTTATAGAAATAAAGAAAACCAAAACAATTTGGCACTGTATGCCACAAGTGCACACAACAAAAAATTAAAAAAAACTTAGAGCAGAAAAAAAGGCATAAGTAACATTGTCTCACGGTCACGACTGCGCCAAATAGGCCCAGCAAAGGCACTCTATATAAATTTAGGTTTCTATACGTACCTAATAGTTAATGGGGGTTACAATGTCTGTTCTAGAATAAATTGAATTGCCTAAGCAGGTCAGACCTTTTCAGTAGAAATTTTTCATTGGGTTTCCTAGAATTGGTAACTCTAACTACAATAGCTTTTATTACACCTACTCGAAAGGTACTTATAATTATCTACTTTTCTATGAATTTGTGCCTGGTTTTACTGCCTTTATTATGAGAACCTAAGTCCCCTGTCTAAGGAATGACTCGAGGATTCGGGAACATAGTAGGTATAAGCCTATTAACAGCGAAGAGTCGACATCAATCAAACTTTACATGGAAATTTAACATAGGTACTTAACTAGTTAAATTTAGATAACTGCCTAACCTTTTGAAGAATACCTACTAATGTTTAATGTTTTATTAGGTTGTTTCTTAGTTTTAGTACTGAAAGAAGTCAAAAAACACGTTTTGTCGTAAACAAAACATAACAAGGCCGTAACTCTTATGACGCCAAACAGTAAAACATTTAGGTCTACTTATACCTACGCCCAAACCCTTCATCCGCATGTTCGATTCAAACAGTAATATAAGTTAAACGGGTACCTATCTCCTAAATTTTAGCGTCCGTAAAGTGAAGATGTCATTACGCTGAAGACGTAACAAGCATCGTTTGAATATCCGTTTTATTGTTTGAATATAAAGTCGTTTATTATTACTCAGTTTGATTGTAACACGTTTGAATCGAGTTTACGATGAAATTTTACATATTAATCATAGAGATAAAATTGAGTTAGCGGTGTTTTGAACTGGTTCATTAATCACGTAGATACCCATATAATAATATGTACCCTATGTAGGTAGGTACCTGCCTACGTCGACTGTGTATGATATTACTCAAATGCTCAAACCTACTCATTAGGATAATTATAAAATTATAAGGTAACTGGGGCTGGCTGAGGAAATACAAAACTGTCTGCTGAATACTGGGTGCTACGTGCTATGTTATGCCTTTGAAACAAAATATCACTCATAAAATCATTATTTTATTGGACACTATTTCGTATTATACAACCATTGAACAGCGGTGGAAAGCTTTGAAAATTGAGTTTTATTGTGGATCGCTGACAATCCTTTCGCAATCCTTTGCATTCGTTTAGGTGTTGCCTAGTTAGTGAAAATGGGCAAAAGTCGATAAGTATCCGTGTTGTATGTAGATTTTCATTTGAAACCCTGAATTTCGTCCTTAAACATTGCTTCCCACGGCCGTTTTGTTGGCAGTTTTGATTTATGACGCAAATATTGCTCGAACATTTGTTATATCACTTCAAACTGTGATGAATATGTCGGTTTTAGCCTATATCGAAGGCATACATCAACCTACGCTTGTTTCCCAATAACTTCGACAAATGACGGTCATGTCACAATGTTTGGCAGTATGATATTTTTGGCAAACATTTTCAGGTGCGTATCTAAAATCCTAACTAACACCTCA
The DNA here is from genome assembly GCA_949775195.1 of Diarsia dahlii. Classification (NCBI taxonomy): domain Eukaryota; kingdom Metazoa; phylum Arthropoda; class Insecta; order Lepidoptera; family Noctuidae; genus Diarsia; species Diarsia dahlii. Next base: position 10,926,429 of record OX459198.1, read on the forward strand.
TCATCTGACTAGCCGTTTCCCAAATATGTTGGAGTCAGTCTAAACGGACGCGCGGAGCTGAATACCAGTATTTTATATCGAGCTACTGCCTATCTGACCTCCACAACCCAACACTAAAAACTTGTTTTTCTTTAATACGTTTTTCAATAAACATTTATTCCCAAATGTCACTCAATGGCAAAACATTCTTGTAGCACCGAAAATTTTTTTGGGCATTCTCTTGACGAAACAGTTACTTTGCCGCATTGTACTCTTTTGTTTGCAATGTTACTATTATAGACTAGGGATAGATGAAAAAGAAAACACTTTGGTTCTGTATAATAATATTTGTATTTAAAATGTTCTTACACAAGCTTGAAGAAGACAAAACAAAATCGAAATCAGTAAAATGTGCAACAGGCAATAAAAACCAATTTGACATTAGACCTAATTAAATGTAGTTAAACATAAACGTTTCAACAAATAAACATAATAAAAAATAAACAAAATTTTACATCTCGAAGCCACTGGTGAGGCTAGCGCACAACGGCGAAGCAAATATAAATATTTTGATTGTGCAATCAACCTAACATAACTAAGTTTTCGTATAGACACCATTTGAAATAGTGAAACTTAAAACAATCATTAGTAAAAAGTCAAAAAGCAAAGAAAACTTCAGCGTTCTAAACATCGATCATAAGGCACTGATACGGAAAGCCTCAAGCCTCCCATACAAGCCATTCTGGCTTTGCTTTAATAACAAATAATGCAATGTATTAAAAAAATCAACTCTGAACGTATAATTTTTTTGTACTATCAGGCTTCGGTAAGAAAACATGATAAGATAAGGAAATAATAGACGAACTTCACTGATTTTGCCTCCGTAATATTAAACTTACAATAACAACATAATTATTGTGAATAACGTTATATAATCTTTAAGTATATAACATAACGAATAAAATATATTCGAATATTTCAAGTGTACCACCAAGAAACTGCCGAATTGAGTATTTCAAAAAGATTTTAGTTATTCGAGTTGATTACCTACATGTTAATTTTCTCTCTTTTGGTAAATATTAAATATCATAAAGTACCAACAGTATAATAAACTCAACGACACGTCTGTAAATAAGAAGCACGTAAAGGAAGACAGAAATCTTGTAACAAGTTACAGAATATTAATCTTAAATAGGTAAATGCATTGCGATATATTTCAATATACTTGAAAAAACGTTCAAAGATAATTGTTTAAGTTACAGGAAAAAGGGCAGTGTGTAATATAATATAGTTGGCATTGATTCTGAAATTCATACGTCTTGTCATTTGTACACTAATAAAGCTAAGTCCATCTACGGAGCTACACAAATAGCCAGAAAGTCGGCCGACACAAGACTACCATTACTCTTCAACGATATTTTAGGGTAATTTACAAGGTCTCTCACATTATACAACGATGGTAAAAATATGTAAAATCAATCAAAACTCGTAACTACCTACACATACTGTCATAACCATGATATTCAATTATTCCATAATTCTACTCGGCATACCCAATACATTGACATCACGTAAAAAAGGTATTATAAAAATATAACAAGCACACGGTTCTCGAAACAGATAAACACGATACACTAAATATATAAGTTGTCCATATGAAGCACTGCGCACAGCGAAGAATAGTTCAGCGAAAGCCTTTGGGGGCGAGGTGGTGCATGTTAAAGTGATAGGCAGTTGTAAGCAATGCGGTGCGGAAATCAAATATAAGTAGAAAGAATTGTGCCAACCACTCGGTTGGGTGCATTCTTTCTACTGCCTCATGTCAACGGTCTTGCATGAGTCGCTGGCACTGTGCGAGTAGGTACTTCTTCTGTTGCTCGTCGTAGAGGAATATCACCTTGCCCGAGCCAGACGTGGGGAACATGCCGAGCACCTTCCTCTTCGCTGTGGGCACGTATACACCTTTGTTCACGGCTGTTGGCACTTCGGGGAGCTCCGTCCATAGGTATACCCATAAGATCTGTTGGAGAAATGATAGTGAGTATCTGAATGGTTTTTTGTGGAAACCCCTTCCAAGAGGCTGTGATCATACTTATCAAAATTTGTTGAAAAAAAAAAAAAAGCTTGTATGCAATGCCTTTTGGCATACAAGCTTTTCTGGTCGGTTAAGGCCGATTAGCATTGATAAGTATGGTCACTCCTTTACACACAAGATTATCTGTTTTGTTATTCCTTTCTTTGGATATTTTGCTTCCATTGTACTTGTACCTATAATATTTTCAGTTGTGGTAATTTATTTTTAATAATTACGGTATGTACACACAGCTACACATCAAGCTATACATTTCCAGTTTACGCTGATCTTGCACTGTACGGAAATCCTATACAATGCGAGACCAGCTTATACTGGAAATGTATAGCTTGATGTGTAACCGTGTGTACACTATGAAAATGTTTAATCAAGAATTAGATTGATCGTTTATATTTAAAGAAATCGAACAGCATTTGTGTGTTGCTTGTTTTTATCGGGATTTATCAGAACACATGTTTTCAAAAGCACGGTGCCGTATATTCATGAAATATTTACAAGATATAGGAACGGACCACCGGAATGAGGTACGACAGTGTCTTATAAATTATACATGACCCTCGGCTTCCGATAAACAATTTTAGTGAAAAAGATGACGTAGTATGTTTTGTACTTACTTTTCTATCAAGAAAATATTATCAAATAAAGTCATTTTTCTACGGTCGAGTTTTCATAATATATGTGGGTAGAAATAGTAACCGACTATTTAAATGGTCTTCTTAATCATGTAGTTAGTGCCTATAACGCCTAACCTGGTGTCAGAATTTTTATATCACCCATTGGCCTCTGACTTGGCTTTACACGCCGTTGAGAAATGTATTTTTTTTTTTTTATTATAAATTGGCCTGCTCTTGACTTCAATCTTGCCCTGAGGGCAGAGATGATGTCGACGATGGAACGAGCTTACCCAGTTGAAGCCTGTTTACTCGCGACTTAAACAGATTAGGGTTATATGAACTCGGAAAAACCGACGCAGGCAGGGAATTCCACTCCTTAGCTGTGCGCATAATAAAGGACCCAGCAAAGCGCTTCGTTCGAATGTGTGGAATGTCGACTAGGTATCGGTGATGTATCTCAGAGATGCTGGTTTTCTCACGATGTTTTCGTTCACCGATACAAAGTGATATTTATACAATACGCACATGTATCTGACAAACCAGAGGTGCATGTTTTGGGTTCGAACTTATGACCAATGAGTTGTTGAATAGTTGTGATAATAAGATCTGCCGAGTGGTTCAGGCGTTTGCCTTGTGACCCGGTGGTCGTGGGTTCGATTCCCACGGGCAGCATACTTTGTAAAGTTGTTTCCAGTTTGGTTAGGACATTGCAGGCTTGAATCACCTGATTGTCTGATAAAAAGATGGTTCCGTGCTTCGGAAGGCACGTATAAGCCGGTGGTCCCAGCCACCAAATGGCGGTCGTCAAACCATGTTAGAGGCCCTTGCGGCGGTTTAGAAACTCTGACACTAGGGTGTGTGGGGTCGTTAGACCTTACTGCCCACACGATAAGAAGAAGGAGAGATATTTTTGGTTCGTTTTGAAATTGAAAGCAACAAAGATAATTCTGCTTCTTCCTCATGTTATAGCTACAAGGAATAGGTTTCATACCTGCCACCCGCCGAACACATTATTCTTCTCAATGTATAGCATCCGCTTGTCGGTGCACAGGACAACTTCTTTACCGGGGATCACCCACACGTGAGCCTCGTAATTGTCCGTGGTGACGTACTTGCCCTGTTTAGGAACAAACATAATTAAAGATCTCGCCATCATGTTACACTTGGCCCTAATTATTCGGAGTCACCACAACACATTTTTTCTTCCGTTTTTCGCTGTCGGTCCTTACACTATTGTAACGAGACAAGAAAGAACAAGAAAGAAAAAAGAACAGGAGAAAATTAAAAATCTAATCAAGTTGAAATAAATTAGATAAAAGCATTTTCTTGATTTATTTTTCTTTTCGGAAAGATGTCATTTTGGAGCAAACAATAAAGTTTTGGAAAAACTGAACAGGAATCCGTGTGAGATTCGATTATGTCAATTGTGTTAATTCACTTGTATGGTGGTATCTAAAGTGGCGCGAATAGTCGTGTACCTTATCATTAAAACAATCAACTCATGAAGGATTAGCCCCAGTGGGACCAGAGTTAGATCAACAAAGGGCTTTGAATTATCTGGCCGATCTAACTTCGGCATGTTATTTTATTTTCAAAATAGCGGCAGCCATCCCACTACTCTCCATCTTATTAGCGAGCTCGACATCTCGTGAGTAGACGTCGAACTGCCACTGTCTCTGGCCCAGCACCCCCGCGAGGTGCCAGAATTAGATCAACAAAGGGCTTTGAATTATCTGGCCTATCTAACTTCGGCATGTTATTTTATTTTCAAAATAGCGGCCTCACAATGATTAAGGTATTAGCTGACATCAATACAAACAAGTTATGTTTGAGACCAAAACATGTTTCCGAGATATAACACCATAAGCACAATTTTAATAGCTCATATTTCGTAAATGTGACACCCAAGAAGATTTTGTCTCGTGGAAATGTGACAGTAGAAGATTTTATTTGATAGAAATGTGACGCTACAGAAGATTGTTTAACAGAAATTTGACGCTATAAAAGATTTTGTTTGATAGAAATGTGACACTATAGAAGATTACGTTTGATAGGAATGTGACGCTATAGAAGATTTTGTTTCATAAAAATTTGACGCTACAGAACATTGTTTGACAGAAATGTGACGCTATTGAAAATGTTGCCTCCTTGAAATGTGACGCTCTAGAAGATTGTCTCATACAATACTAATACGTACGCCAAAGTCTTGTAATACAAACCTTCTCTAACTCGAAGAGCATCTTGTATCCTTCTGCGTTCAACCTGGAGTAAGGCCTGATGCCGCAGTCGGGTGCCATGTACCGCGTCGGACGACGTTTCGTTATCTCTTCAGACATATCAGCGGCTCTATATTTATACACGTTCAAGTTAAATATCAGATGAATAGAGAGTAGGCGTAATAAAAACAGTGAATATACAAAGATTAATGTGGACCCAAAAACAATTATGATTTAATTTACTTTAAAATTTTAATGGTAAAGGAGGTCAATTTGTTTTTTTTTATTTACTCTACACATTTGAAAGACATCTACTTATTAGAAAACCAATCACCAAGTAATTCAGAAGCATATGCGTAACAATACATTTTGAAAGAAGTACAACAAAAAAATGTACAAATAAAGCGTTAGGAACAAAAGTATACGATAAGATTAATATAGTGCGATACTAGAAGAATGAATAGAGAATAGTATGAAATGATTTCTACATCCCATATTTTACAGTACTTACAAATGAACTAATCTAATTCCGATAGACACTACAATACAATACAATGGCCCGGTATCCATCAAAGTGGAGGCGACGGAAGCCGTGCACACTTTGACAAATCAAACTATACCTTTCCAGTTTTAAAGTATAATATGGCCTCGCTCTGTATAGATTTCCCGTACAATAAGAGATGCGCATAAACTAGTTTTGTATAGCTTGATTGGTAGTCGTGTGCACTAGATCAATCACAGGAGAGAATCAATCCAGGACAGGATGTGGATTTCAATAAATGTGATGATCGATTTTCGCTCGTCTCAGCCTCATTGGAAACGCACCCTACCACAGTCCTACAAAGTCAAAAGATCAATGTCAAACTTTACTCATATACCCATTATTATAATTAATAGGCTTATAAACGCAGTCACACGCAAAGTTAAGGAATTTCAAGTTGGCCTTTTTAGGGCTACGTACGATAACTGCGTACGTACTCGTTGGCTTGTGTGCGTATCGGCGAAGGAAATAATCATTTCATTGTGATATGGCTTCACCTTAGTACGATTTTTTGAATGAAACGATCACTCTGAGTCTACTCTAAGAATGCAACCATCAAACCTACATCTATGAAACATCTACAAAGTCCGGTAACCTCACCACCTCCTAACGGACGAGAGGAGGCCGGACGTGAAGTCCACGACCCCGCCGACGGGCCGCACGACCAGGCCCACGGCCCCGCGCCCCAGGCCCTTCACGAACCCCCCCGCGCCCCCCTCGTGCGCCCCCTGGATAGGACGTATCAACACGCCGGTCACGCCGTCAAGTACGCCCTGATGGCGAGTAAATATACATAGTGATCCCGAGGAATATATTTCGTTCGGGTACTTACACGCTTTTCACTTGATAACGATAACATTTTTGATGATTATTTAGATTAACCAATTAAATGTTAACAGCTTGCTTTATTGTTAGGAAGCTGTTGGTGGTAGGAGGATATAAAAGTTCATTCCTTACTTCAGCACAATCAACTTTTATCATGCAAAGTTATAAGTATGAAAAGCATATAAAAATGTATCCAAATTCAGGCAAGCATTATATTATGATCAAGCATTCGTTCGAGTTACAATAAAACCGAAGAACAACCAAAAACTAATACCGCAGTTTTGAAATCAAAAGCCGTACAGAACAGTGAACATGCAACAGATGCAACACACAAGCATGACATGCAACATGCAAGTTTTCATCGCATGCATCACCTCTTAACAGCATCAAGTGAGCCGGATGCGAAGTCTACGACCCCAGCGGTGGGTCGGGCCACCAGACCGACGGCTCCCTTGCCCAGACCCCTGAAGAACCCTTCCACTCCTTGCTCACGAGCACCCTCTATGGGCTTCGTGAACACACCGGTCACGCCGTCTACCACACCCTGTTCGTTTGGAATTTTTGCACTAGTTATACATAGGTAATATGTGAAAGACGAGTCTTTCTTCGATCATCAAGGTATTGTTGGTCAAATCTTAACAAGACCATGATTTATTAATGCTGAAATGGTACACAGTTCCACAGTCAAAGTTGGTCAAAAAGATTGTTTAATTTATACTAATGACTTTATTCGAAATAGTAGTTGAAAAGAGGATGTACATACCATGACCAGTCCTTTGCCGCTTCTCGCAAGACCTTCTTGTAGATTCGCAGGCGGCTTATTAATATTATCACGGCGACGACGCTGGTAATCCTTAGAAAGTAAAAGAATTGTTTAGTAAGAATGCGTCGCTTATCAAATGATGAATTCATTCACAAATAAATTATTTATCTTCGTATTCATTGTCATCATTTTCACACCCTTGTCCAAATATATTTAGGGTCGGCGCAGCATGTTTTCTTATACCATAATTATCTATAACTCGTCATCTCAGCAGTCACCACCTTCCTAGCCATATCATCCTTCACACAGACTATTCATCGCTTCTTTGGTCTTCCTTTACTCTTATATCCACTCACATTTATACTCTTCTTCACGTTCATACTAATGTATTTTTATAATAAGTTTAGTTTACCTTGTCGAGAGAGAGCGCAGCGAGCCCGTGTCCCATAGCGCCAGTGATGCGCGACACAGCGCCGGCCGCGCCGCCCACCGTGTGACCCACAAGTGAGCGCACGCCCAGGAACAGACCTTCCGCGAACTCGCCCGGACCTTGGATAGCTCCCTGAAACAAGTCACTCACGTTTAAACACTGTACTTCTTCATATTATTATGTCATAGGCATTTATAAGAGATTTGATTGTTTGTCTTTCAAAATAAAATAAAATGGCGGAAATTATTTGCCATTTTTATTTATTTTTTAAACAGTAGTCTTGCATAAAACCTGTATAAATCAATAGCTGGCATTTACCAGCTTTGAATTTCATTTTATTGCGTGTGCAAACGTATCATTTGTCGTATTTAGTTCGGCACTCCGTGGAGTCGCGTCGTCTCAAAGGATATTAGGAAAATAAAGCCTTATTTGTTTTTATTACATGGACATAACACTAACGTTTTTGACCAGTTTAAGCCAATTCCATGTAAGGGGTTAACTATTTTTTAGCAAGCATGGAAAACCAACCTGGAATGGTTCGTAGAACAGATCTTCAACTCCTTTCTTGAGTCCGACGACCAGACCGTACGGGTTGCCTATAACATCCAGACCAAGTACTAGCACATACAGTTGCTTCAGTGCTTGGCCCTTGTAGTGGTTCGATACTTGACCAACCAACTCCTTCTGCGACAAGAACTCGTAGTTCTTTTCATAGTAGGATAATCTGAGGAGAAATGTCATTTGTTAAAAATAAAACTAATGAAATATGCATTTATTCTTCGAGTAGATGTAGGAGATACCTACAGTATTTATTTGAAAAGACATAAGCTCATGCCTCATAGCATATCTAGTATTTACAGTCAACTGGTTTTTTCCCGCAGCATCGTTTGCATGAAAATCAGAAATAAACCCACGAAAAAGTATCATAATTATTATACCTTAACTTGTAAATAAGTCATTAACTTGTAATCTTCGCATAAATATATCTAGCTAGCTCATTAGTCAAAACAGATGAACTTACTTGAATACTACGTCGTTCATGTCCGTCAACGTAACACCAATGCCCTGGAGTACGGTGCCAATGAACGTTGGCAGCTGAGTCGACCCACCAAGTGAGAACGAAACATGCACCTAAACAACCACAAAATAGAGTTGTTATTTGACTGCTAATAAATACTGCAAAATATTTTGTTTTGTATTTTATTTACCTTGAGTGGTGACAAATGTAAATTGTCGTAGAAATTCTTGAGATCTGTCGCCACTCCCATCGCTGCTAAAGCCTCTAATGGTTGTCTTGCCCTTTCTAAATCATGTTGGAATGCTTCCAGCTGAAATTGAAATAGTTTATTTATTTCTGCACAAATTGATATCAGCCTGCCATATGTATCGATATTGCGAACTAATCAGAGAAAAACAATATACAGGGGTTACTGGCAAGTGGCAACTCGAAGTATTATTTGCAAGACGTCATAGTTGGGTTAAAATTCGCCGAGTAACCAGTGACCCTGTATATGCCAAAAGTTTTGAAAGCCATCAGTTAGTAAAGATTTGACATACACAACGTTTACTTTAGTGACGGCTTAAGTAATCATTAAACGTCTCGAGTGCGGCAGTAAGATTTTTTTTAATGATTGGAGTTTTCAATTAGCCAATAAAATCACTTGCCAGTTATACTACTGGCTATACTATCAGAAATTAAGACCCCTTCAGAGTGCTTGTAACCCATTTTTTTACTGTTCAATGGATTGAGGTTTGAAAACCTTAATGGTAAGCTGAGCGTTGAAATCTAGTGCGCGTTGAAAAATGGCGCTTCAAAGACGTACTGATACATACTAGGAGTATAAAATAAATCCTATTCTTACCGCTTCTTGTTCGTTGAGTAGCCGTTGCGGGAACATCCCCAATAAAGCGTTGATCAGTCCCATGTCCACCTTTACATGGAACTCTTGAATCAGAACCTTGTAGTATTTGTACTGGCGAACCATACTGTGGGCCATAATCCGCTCTACTATCGACACTTCGATAAACGGCTTCATACCTAAAATATATGAAAATACGACTTAATTTTGGTATTTTTAGTTGTATACTGAACAAGCGCCATTGTGTAAGCTAATAGCCTGGTTAGTGTAGCGAAAGCAAGCATTTATTCGTACCTCGAGGAACTATTGTGCGAATCCACAGTCATGCAAAAAAGATTAGGTATAATTTAGAAATAGTCCTACAGAATTTGGTAGAACATGATGCAAGATCGGGTATGTGTAAGTTTTCTGGTAAGTGTACATGTTAATAATTCTAATACTATTTTGCGAATGACAATATAGCTCGCTGTTATTGAGATACATCATATTATCGTGTCTTCAAATTGAACACGGCGTCAAACGTTAGGTATCTTATGTATTATGAAACCGTTTTATGTTCTTTCAACTTACAAATGTTCGTACAGTCGAACAAGCTAATAAGTATACCGGGTAGAGTTCTTTATAGTTCTAGAACACTGGAAATATTGATTGCAATTTTGTTTTTTATAGTATTTTGCGTTAAGCGACTGATGTCAAACGCTATATCGTTTGACATCAGTCTCTAAATGTATCTGTTTAATCTTAAAAGTAAATACAAGTTAGCTGTCTGTATACTTATTAGATTGTTCGACTGTACAAACTCCAGTAATGATTTACTCGATTTATTTTCATAAAACGTCAATGATATACTATATTAATTTCGTATAAAAGTTATATTATTACAATATTGTGGTATATTTATTAATATTGCAGTATCGAGGTAAAGACCACTTCAACAAGTGCAGTTCTAACTAAAATTATTGACTACAAGAAGAAAGACAACACACAGAAAAGAAGAGAGATTTTAAAGATTAGTGTTATTCAAACTACTGTTTTAATGTAACACTTACCGGAAGGATCATCATTAACAATGGACCTGGGAGGAGGTACAGGCGCTAGTACCACAGGGAAGGTCGGCAGCGGCAGCTGTTGGTCGATCTGTAGCCGGTGCAGCCGCGCGTGTAAGCGACGTGAGTGCTGCGTCAGACCGTACGACATCCACAGACCCGGCTGTAGCGTCCGCCGCAGTAAACGGACTGCGGGCTTCAGTTGACGCATCTCTTCGAAGTCGATCTGTGTGTCATTGTTGAAGTTATAATCCAGAGGAACTGATGGACGCTACTGAAAGCGCCAAACTAGTAGCTCACAATTTAGATTGCCATCGACGCGCTAAGAAGAAAAAGTTATAATCTGGGAGCCTAAAAGGCCGCTTTAGCAGAATCTTAATAGGATAATAATATGAATCACGTTCCAGTTAGAAAAATGGTCAAAAGGTTTTAACTCATAATATTAACAGCGTCAACGACTATTTTACTAATTGTGTTCTTATCTATATTCCAATATCTTCTAAGTAAGATCTGTCCCTTTATCAGAGGGTCTCGCAGCTAAACAATAACGCACGGTTCGATCAAATGAGCTCATTCCGTGGAAAGGTGACTAATATTAATATTGTGATGAATTACATATTGAAATCGGTCCGTGCCTCGGCAAGCACGTAAAGCCATTGACGCCGCTGTCTTTTGTTGATCCTTGACCTATTCTCATACCTACTAATATAATTTTTTTTTATAAAAATCGGTCAAGTCGTTTCCGACGAGTACGGCAACTAACACGAGAATTGGATATAGAATAGATAGATAATAGAAAAAATAAAATTCATAAAAAATAATACCTCGATTTTCTCGTCTATCATGACTCGAGGCGATATAGGCTCGTCGCTGACCATCTTCCGAGACAAATAACGTTGGTAGCTTTCCTCGAATTGAATCAATTTCGATCCATCAATCTTTTTGTAACGTCGAGCGCCTACTTTGCACTGTTCCCAAATTATACCGGAGCTGAAAACAAAACTGACACCTGAACAAATGCCTCAATAAAATTGTGCTGTTGGATTGTCAATTTTCGGTTCGTTGAAGATACAAGTTATTTCGATATTTGTTTAATTTTAAGATTGTGGTCAGGGATAGTCCGATTAGATATTAAAAAAAAAATTGCCACTATTTTTTATGCTTTAAAAGTTTAACAACTTACGGAAATACAACTTGTGTGTTTAAACTTTAATTTGAAAAAGTAATAATGTAATAATAATCCTAACTAATATTATAAATGCGAAAGTAACTCTGTCTGTCTGTCTGTCTGTCTTTCTGTCTGTCTGTCTTTGCTTCACGCCTAAACTACTGAACCGATTTGTGTGAAATTTGGTACAGACATAGTTTGGAACTTGAGAAAGGACATAGGATAGTATTTTTTTTTTTTTTTTTTTCGCGAGATAAACCAAAAATCTGCCGGAAGTCACTATTCCACGCGAACGAAGTCGCGGGCAATAGCTAGTAATAAATAAAAGTGAACTCGGCCGTATGACACACCATAGTTCAATAAAATGTTCCGCTTTTTAAAGCGACGTTGGTGCTCGATAATAATGTATTTTTATTAAAGTAGGAATTAGGATGTATCACTTTAAAGGCCGGTTAGTTTCCATTAATTACAGTCTAAAATTTCAACAGATTAAACAAAAAAAACTTCCTCGACGAACAAAAACAATAAAATTATTTTATACATACTTGGATACGCTGAAGTAAACGATCTCAAGTTGTTCGGGATCGTTGACGAGAGACATTCCAATGCCCTGCATGGACAGCACCAGTTCTGTATCAACATGCTCGGCATCGCCTATGGTGAGCGCACCGCTTGCAAGTATCGGGTCCTCCGTCAATAATATCACTCGCTGTAACCCGTTCAGGAAGGATACCCAGAAAACTCTTGTAGTCTCATTGACCCTAGAAACAGTGTTATATTATACAGTGAAACTTGGTTAACTGGGACCTGGATAAGTGAGAAACCTCGATAACTGGAACTCATGTTGAGGTCCCACGAGACAGATTTGGCTATCTGAGACACTGGGTAAGTGGAATACCTCTATAAGTGAGACAAATTTTCAGGTCCCTTGAGGTCTCACTTAAGGTGGATGTTCACGGTAGCCCGCGAACTGTCAAGAATGAGTATTTCATCAAAAGGTCATTCTTGAGAGTTACATGAACTTGGAGGGTTGTAATGATGATTTTGATGATTATAATTCTGTAACTGCATACGTCTTACAGCCTCGAATCATATTTTCACTAACATACAACCTAGCACTGGCCTGCAAATCGCTAAAAACGTAAGAAAGTTTGAATTTCGCGGGCAACCCTGGAACATCAGCCTTAACCAGGTTTCACTGTAACATCACGACTGTAATCCGCGAAGAGTAAGGCAGAGTTGTACCAAATAGTACAGCCACATTTTGTCAGTTATGTTTAAGTCCCGTGTAATAGGGCCATCAACCGGGCACAACTTCAGACTCCGTGGCTACTACTTGTTGGCGAAACCCAAAAATGCTTTGTCCGACATGAGTATCGAACCCGTGACCGTATTTGTCGATAGAAATAAGTATATAATATGCCCTTGAACAAGGGTAACCTTTAATCAACAACACTGTATAATAATTATCTAAGAGTAATTAGACCCAGAGTGCCATTTCATTAAAATTCCGTTCAAAGTTGAAGCAAAACGAATAAATACGTATTCTATTCTATTCAAAACAGTGAATGGGTGCATAAACGGCACGTAACTTCGTTTGCCGACAGGCACATGTACGTAGCCTTAAAATGGTTAACTTAGAAATTGTTTCACATTTGCGTGCGAACACTGCAGTTAATTCTTTAATTATACTTACATAAATTCCCCAAAACCGTCTTTCCTGAGGTCGTTTTCAATCTCCCTTTTCTCAAAACCATCGAATATTAAAATCCGCGGTCCTGCGGGGTTCTCCCACGTATACAGCACCTTGTGCATCGATAATAATACCCTTGAAAAGAAAATAGAAATTAAAGTATATTTACAATCATAGGCGGTTTTTAGTCAGTACAAGTCTGACGCTCCCATCCGCTCCGCCCAGAGCAGGAGGAAACATTTGATAATTTCCCAGGCTCCAAAGAAAAAAGGCATATTGTAACGTTGTACGTTACCTTTTTCACTATTTAAAACATACAAACTTAAATTCAACAATTAAAACAGTATTGATCCAATGTTTGTTTACATCAACTGTCAATGACAGAACCGCAGACGTCACAATGCTACAGATAACATCTTGTAGTGCTGTGGCTTAGTAATGTTACTAAATTACATATGTTGCGCTCGCGCATCTGTATCTGCGAGTGTGCGAGAATATCTTCCGTTTCATACGCAATATGTCATCACGCGCCCCACGTTGGGCGCCAATGTGACGATAATGGGTTACGTGGCGCAGGTTACAATATAATAAAACCACGTAATCCTTGTCAACATAAAAAATATATTAAATAGAGAAGTGGGTACGTTCACTAATCACACACTCAGTAGGCTTTCCTGTGGGGTGCACGTTACTGCCCTGTTAGCTGGCGTGGCGATGACCGCAGCGAGGTGCCACGCTGGATGACAGGGGTGAAGGCCGACAGGTGGTCTCGTCGACCCGGTGATCTTCTCGGCGAGGCCCACGTGGCAAGGATGGCCAACGTGGGAAGTCCGTGCCGAACTTATGGCGCGCACGACGTAGCCAAGACGGGCTCGTCTTGTGCTGGCGCGCAGAGAGATGGTGTGTTCCTTAAACCGGAACTTTGGAATGATGTTGAAGGTGTTCCTCCAGCAGGAACCTGGGACCCCAGTATGGGGTTATGATCACTGATTTTAAATGCTCGATGGCGGAGAAAAAGATGTAACATTACGCTCGGATGGTGGCGAGAGGTAGCCACGTGTTACGGACGCGAGCGCCTGCCCGCTAGGGGCGCAGCGCTCGCGCCGGACACCGAATTCCAAAAGCAACGTGTCACCAACGCACGTCCTATTTAATGTCACTGTGGGGAACGAACTACTGTTGGTCGTTCACTCGCAACTAGTGAGGCGCGTGATGACATATTGCGTATGAAACGGAAGATATTCTCGCACACTCGCAGATACAGATGCGCGAGCGCAACATATGTAATTTAGTAACATTACTAAGCCACAGCACTACAAGATGTTATCTGTAGCATTGTGACGTCTGCGGTTCTGTCATTGACAGTTGATGTAAACAAACATTGGATCAATACTGTTTTAATTGTTGAATTTAAGTTTGTATGTTTTAAATAGTGAAAAAGGTAACGTACAACGTTACACGTTCCACCTGTGATCCCCTAAGGGTTAAACTGAGTAGTATCAAAAGTGCGCTCACATAAACCCAGTTATTTTGCAGTCACTTTTTAACACATATAAAAAGTGACATAGACACAATTAAAAAGTGATTGTGTCTCGTGTAGATCTACGTTCCGGCACACGAAGCGTTAACAAATAATACTGTTCAGCAGCATGAGGTAAGACTAAAAGCCAATCTTAAATAGTTGGGTAAAGGCTATATTCACACAATGGAACAGAGAAAGTCCCACACAATAAGGAGCAGTCCATTGCTTAGACCTTACTGCCCACACGATAAGAAGAAGAAGAATTGCCACCAACCAGGCACAAATCTTATGCTCTATTGATCTCTTACGCGTTAATTTTAACTGCAAGTTACGTACAAGAGTACAACCAAACACTAAGTAAGTAAATAAACTAACTGAGCACCTAAATATAATTACATGCTACATATTTAGATGCTAAGTTTGTATATATATGTCTACTTTAACATCTACCTACAAATTTCAACAAATGAAGTCAAAGACTATATCTACCCTAATTATACTGCACTTTTCTTTGTGTGTAGTACAGTTTCTACTAGTACGGGGTACTTGGTGAATTAGTTCCGTTATGGCCGGTTTTTCAATCGGCAGTTAACTTTTACCTAAGGAATAAATATGAAGTTTTGACAGATTGTCTATACAAAAACTGTCAAAATGACAAGCTTATTCGTCGGATAAAAGTTAACTGACGATTGAAAAACCGGCCCTAAGTCGACTAAATAACCCTTAGGTAATTATGTATGGATAGTCTAAAAAATCTAACCAATCGTAGTCCCTAGGTCTTTGGCTTTCCCTCGATCTCTGTTCGATAATCCATATGGCAGACAAACTGAGAACAGTACGACTCATAAACATGCATGATTTTCCAAGAATTAAAATTGGTGACTGTGTGTTCCTAAAGGGGCGCCATAATTGGCTATTTGAGTACTGATAAAAATTCACGAAAATGTTATGTTATTTCAAAGAACTAACAGAAATAACACGATGTGTCAAAAAAAGTAATAAAATCGAACAAAAAATGGCTTAGTTTTAACTGATTTTAAATGACGTGCTAGACAAAGAGAACGCTACAAAAAAGTGACGTCATATTTCATACCGCCATAGTCACGTTAGTACCAATGGGACAACGATAGAAAGTACCCCCACCAAAAACTTCTAAAGCATGTAGCTACTCCATCTATAATACCTTACCTAGTATTAACATTCTCCTTTTCATAGATAGTGACGTCATAGGGCGAGTAATTGACGATAAGCGCGGGCGCATGTCCATCGCGGTACTGTCGCACTGTGATGTAAGTGGCGCCTTCCGTGAGCTGTACTTCTACGTGTAAACCGCCATACTAAGGAAGAAAATATGAATATATTTTAAAATTAAATTTTATTTGTCATACAAATATAATAAGGGTTTTTAAACACCAGTAACGTGAGTCAATATGGACAGGGTGTAAGGGACAGCCTTCCGCAGACTGATGGAGTGAAAATGACCAGTACAAGAAATTATTTCAGGAATTATTATTATGGCAAAACGGACGTAGTGAACGGCAAGCACTATGTAGCTAGGCAGGAAGTGAACAGCTGTCCTCACGCGTCGTTCGTTAGAGTATTTCCACATCCAGTGAAGTTGTTTTTTATTTTATTTAATCCGTATTATTTCCATAAATTAAAGTGCTGCGTACAGAGAAATTTTAGAATGTAACTTTACATAGAAATAAAAGTAGTAAACTGAAAAAAACCATTGAATAAATGAAAACTCTTCCCTGAAAAATTCCGGTGGAATATGATTCAGAATAAGGAGCAGAGATAGAGGCCTTTTGGGACGGTACGGGACTAATTTTATTGTGTGTCATATTTTAAGTAGGTATTTCTCTTATTTGTTCACTTTTTTTTGTCTTTAATTTTTTATCAATTTGTTTTGAAAAGTTTTTTTTTTATTTTCTTTCTTTCACCTTGTCAGTTTGCGGAGGGCTGACTCTTACACCCTGTACCTATAGAATACCGAAAGTATCTTACCTCGTTGTCGAGTTTCAAGCAAACAGAGTGTTGTTCGGTGAACAAGAACGGTGCAGTGTTTCCAACGACATCAGCGACGCGCAGTACCAGCAACTTGTCTTCTCTCTCTATGACGGGCCATAGAGGCGCGCTAGAGTTGTGTGGGACCTGGGAAACCAATAACATTATTTATTAAAACAATTGATTGATTGTGACGGCACGGTTGGCGCAGTGGCTGAGCGATTGGACTGCTGCGCTGCGTGTCGCGGGTTCGATTCCCGCGCGTCTGGGTATTTGTATATGTGACTTTAAATGTTTGTAAACGCACCAACGATACAGGAGAAATTCCTAGTGTGGGGCAACGTTTTCTTAAAAAAAAAAAAAAAATCTAAAGAACGTGGCCCACACTAGGAATTTTCCTATATCGTGGGTGCGCTTACAAACATTTAAACTCACATACACAAATACCTAGACCCGGAACAACTATCTGTAGGTCATACAAAGACCAGTAGAGAAAGTCAGTAGAGAGTAGTAACCATAGAGTACCATTTTAGTAGTTAATGACTGACTTTCAACGATTCACATTAATTTGGATGCACTTGAAATTCATCCAGTATGAATGAATGATGACTAGTCCGCTTTCGGGAACGTTCATACATGTGTGTGATGCATGGAGCAAAATAACCAGTGGAGAAAGTATGGGCACGTTTTTGTTCTAAATCAAAGTCACTAATATACTGCGGGGGGAGAGGTACGTTTCTATGACAACTCATTCTCTAGGGATTCCATAAAAGTAATTGAAAAAGTATCGATATCGATAATTGTTTGACTTATTACGATTTGTTTGCAATACAGAGATTACGGGTTTGATTTTGAAATAAAACAGGTAATTATTAAACTTAGAAGACTGTATTTAAAAATATATAATAAATATTTACTGGTTTATAAAATGGATTAGTTTTGAATATGTTTTTCTATATAATCCTTTGGATTTGTATTATTTTTCGTAATAAATGTCAGTCGAGTATCAATATATTTTTTGCTACACATGAAGCTAAATCAATTAAATGGTTAGTCGATTCTACGTCAAGATGGTGAAAAAAAAAGTAAAAGGACCTCGAATTAATTCAAATTAATTTTGTGTGTTAGGATCATGATATCACGGGGGTAGCAAAGGGGGGCTAAAATTTTGGTAATTTTTTGCCTAGGACGCTCAGTTTTCAAGATATTTGTATTTAACTTATTTTGGTACAATAATTTAAAACGCCCATAACTCGGAAACGGTGCATCGTAGGACCATGCTTCTCGGACCCTAAATGGTGTATATGACGCAGGTTAACCCGATACTGCAATAAAATTGGTAATAAAAAAAAGGTAGCACTCCGGGAGTGCCGGCAGAAGTGAAAACTTCAATATTAACTTTCTCGATCAGCATCACGTGACCCTGACGCGAGTTTGAAAGTTTTTACCCATACAAAAAAAGTGCTCAGCGCCGCTAAAGAAGTTTTCACTTCAAAAAGTCCTCGTTCCATAGCTAGGCTACACAATCGAACCAATTTTTTTTATCCCTATCGTGTAGGTTTTTTCATAGGCCTTTGCCTCCATTTTTCTGCAGGCACGCCACTGCCAGCAATGTGTTCACATGCCGATGCGCGTATTGGCCACCTTTACTCCAAAACTAAAATTGATAACGTCTGTTCCATACCTACACTGGCCTATATAAAACATTTAAAAAAACATAATTGTCTAGGATTGCAATGATTCAAATAGATTCCAAGCAACGCGTCTAAATTTTGTGTAAAAGGCAGGCAGAGATATTCATAGACTTACATTTTTTACTGTTATGTACAAGTTTATGCCAGTATTATACACATTGCGAATAAAGCCAAGGGAATAAGCATGTTTGAAAATATAGCAATAATGAAACGAAAAAAAAATAAGGTATTTTAAGACCTCATATTTTAAATTATATCGATACCATAAACCGTCGCGATACTGCGAACTCGAACATCACTATCATGAAAGAAAGAGACAACTGCATTAGTGCAAATCAGTGTACCAGAAAGAGACAGCAATTATTTGATTCTTTTTACATTGTTTTGATCAAATTGAATAGAAAACCACATAGCTGTGAAATGTTATCCCATCTTTTGTGTAACTTGAAGTTGTAGTACACTTTCCACTCCATTTAATTGCACAACTAGGCATTATTTTTCGTTATAAATGCTTTCAAAACGGGAGCGCGTGACGTTCGTGCGTTAGCCTACAATTTTTGCGACTGAGCAAAATTTCGCCGCGTACGCTTGATATAGCGTATATTTGGCGCCCGCGGTAGCCCCCGCACGCGCTCTCCACTGGTTATTGTGCTCCATGGTGTGATGCGATTCCATAGCTAACCGATTACATCTAGGTTTCATTAATTAGACTGGCCTGTTGGTCTAGTGGTTAGTGACCCTAACTGCTATGCCGGAGGTCGTGGGTTCGATTCCCACCCAGGACAAATGTTTGTGTGATGAGCACGATCATTTGTTCTGTGTCTGGGTGTAATTTATCTATAATATGTATGTATTTAGAAATATATAAGTATGTTTATCAGTTGTCTAGTACCCATAACACAAGCTCTGCTTAGCTTGGGACTAGATGGCGTTGTGTGATAGTTGTGGAATATTATTATATTATTATTAAAAAATCAGAAGGCGGTATAGCGATGAATGCGCTTAAATCTTAGAACAAAATAGTTTTAAGCTTGTTCAAGGTTTTTTTTTTCAGTTCCCATCTTACCGTGATCCAAGGGTCGGCAGATCTGTGCATCTCCTGATATTGAATATCAAAAGGCGCTTCGTTGATAATCAGGAAGTACGGCGTGAATATCACCATCTTGGTTAAACTGTTGAACATCAGCTGATTTGTAACGGCCACCTACAAAACAAAGCAAGTATAAATAATAATATGTTTACAACAATAACGAAACAAAAGCCGACGCCTGCCAGGGCTGTTTGAAAGAGATACCGCGGCCCTAGAACACAAAGGGCTAAGAAGGATCATGGGTGGGTTTTAGTCAGTACAAGTCTGACACTCCGTTCCGCTCCGCCCAGAGAGGGGTCATTTGATGATTTCGCATCCGCAAACAGAAGGTACACTTTGTGACATGGACATTGTAAGCCTCTCTTTATTCTGTCTCTCTAATTTCCTCTTCCGCACGATTCAAATCGAAGCAAGAGCTCACTAACATTTTATTTAATAAACTGACCTCATACTTCCTCCCTTCATTTTTGCACTGTATAACACCGGAACTGCCGGGAACGTCCAGTGGGAACTTATCTGACCATTCGCCGAACTCCAGTCTGATAGCCGCTTTCTTTTTACCGAAGAAGTTCTTGGCACGGAACGAGAACAGTACCGGTTCCTTATATTCTTTAGGATGGAAAATAACGTTGCCAGTATCATCCGCATTCTAAAAAAACAAAACAAGTAATGAACATTCGAAATTTAAATATGTTTTTCTTGCCAATGCTGAGTTCAAGGCATATCGCATTATCCTGTACCTAAAGCTTGCTCACCGTACCCTGCAAAGCTAGTAAACAATGTGCTTCTGGCTCTTCACTTGACGTAATCGTTAATAGAAAATATATAATTAAAAAATATTAATAAAGTTAATTTTATATTACCGAAATAACGTCTTGTGAAGTACCCGTATTAAAAAAGTATCATTGGGTGATTAAATGGAACTCAGATTAATGTGTGATCATGCAAGTTCATTGGTCATGCCAAGAATTGTAATAACAACGAATCATCACTAGAGTAAACAAAAATATATTTATATAAAATACATGCTGCTAAAAAGCAAAATAAATACAGTAGGGTCATGGTAATCCAAAAAATTAAAGCTACGATGTGTGCAATTACTTTAAAACAACAACACTTATAACAATAAATTGAACCCAACTTTCACAACTTCTTAGACTGACCTGTGTCGAAAATATCAGTATTAATTGAATAATAAATTCTTACCAAAAAACCCCACCACACAAAATAGTAAAACTTACAAATGTTGTAACCAAAACCTCTGTAGAGTGCTCAATGTAAGTAGCAAAATAATATAACCATATTATTCTTATTTATAAAAGTGCTTGTAAATAATGTTTGCACTTACCGGCAAACAAGAAGTATGGCGTCTAATAAATTTACTGCAACGTGAATGCTTAATCTGTAATTTACATAAAACGGATAACCCATACAATATTTGCTTTATCATTTAAATAAATTATAGCTAACACATCACACCGAATCTATCGTGTCAAATAGGCGGTAAGTACTCTAAAATACGTATACTTTCGGATTAGGCTATGACCCCACTGGAAAACGCATGCTATAAACAACAATTATAATCAATATCGAAACCAAAAAATCCTAAAAATATCGCTTGAGATGAAGCTTGTTAGATTTAGAAAGCAGTAACGGTCGACTCGAGGATTAAAAATAAAAAAATGAAGGTAAAAACGATTATAAAAACAGCTACATCATCTCAAAGATACCTTGTTGGGTGTGCTGGACTCTTTTTCTGGTTTCTTTGATTTCTGTAACCACGTAATGTATTTATGGCCAATCTGATATACAGGTCTACTCCAAGTAGTACGAATGTAGTGGTCATTACAAGATATATCAATGACTTAGTAAGATGATAAGACAAACACAGTTAGTATAGCCTAATAGAGTGCCTACTTACTGTATAGTACATTCTTGAAGGATTTGATAAAATACTTATAGAAGTCACAAAGGCGGTAGTGATCATTAGTGTCTAGCTTTCAACTCAATATTACCTGTACTTACATGAAACAACTGGCTAATTACATAAAATATTTATGAAGTGTACAATACCGATTTGAGAAGTTCTGCACTCAGTACATACCTAAACGTGTTCTGCCCCGGTAATTGTTATCAAATTTTGAATTTCCACACAAGTTATTTACTTCAAAACCAATTTTCAATGCCAAAACCCACATATATAAATCAGAACACTTGAAATAAGTTACAAGAACAATATAAAAATGTGGACTTACCCTATAGCAAAGCGTATAGCCTGTTTTGTTGAGCATCCAGAAAGGACAGTACAGGGACAAGACTTGAGTGCCTTCCGTGTCCACACTATGCATACCCAGGTCCAATGTCATCAATGAGGGACTGTCGTGAGAGTCGAACGACCACACTGATAGTTCTGCTTCACTTTCTGGCAGGTTCTTCGTACATACCCAACATTTCTCGAGGTAGTTTTGTATCTGAAATGTTTTTAACAATGATTTTTTTTATTTTAATTAATTATTGAATGTACCATTTAATTTATTTGAAGCGATTAAAACGTTTCCCTGGCCATTTACAACAGTAGAGGACGTATAGTACACCCACATTTCGTTTAAGTTCATTTATGTTTAAGTTCCATGTAATAGTGGGCGAGCCTTTTGCCATCAACCAGGCACAAATACAGACGCCATGGCTGCTACTGCGAAATTTCTCATGGAAACCCAATATCACATTGCTCAACCAGGGATTCGATCACAGTACCTCATGCTCAGTAGTCGCACTTACGATTACTAGACCTACGCAACAGTCAAAAATATAGTACTCACCATAATAACAATAGACGCTCTATTAGGCGACAAATGCGACAGATGGAACATCTCTCCCGACTTGAAGACTTGCGTCCTCTTCAGTCCAAGCTGTGAGACCACGATGTCCACCGGCAAGCAGTTCTGTAGCTTGACAGCGGGCTTCAGTACGATGTCGTAGCAAGATGACGCGAACGTGTGGCGGGCTGTGTGCTCGTAGAATACTTGCTCCATTGTGCCTACCGCCTGGTTTCAAAAAAGTTTATTCATTAAAATCGGAGTTTGTCTCAGATGGGATGGGATCTAGGTAGATACCTAGATTGTACCATTTCTAAATCTAAAATTGGGTTATTATATTTTCCAGGAATTTCAGAAAAGTTAAAGCTTTGTCGACACATTATCGAATCATGATCTTCTAGGCCCTGAGTCTATATGTCAGAAAAATGTGTGTAGATAATTTTAATCTATAAGCACGGAAGGTCCATGCCCTGAAACGTATGGCTAAACTCTTTTAAAAAAAGACAAGATACAGCAAACCCATTTGTAAGGTACTTGTAATCTTACCTTCAGGTAGAATTTCTCTCCGCTATTCTTATCTTTACAGTCGCACTGCAACAGCTTGGATATCTTCACTTCCTGTTGAAGCTCGCGCCAAATGAACGGTGATACAGATACTGTGAAACCTGGATAACGATTTTAGGAGTAAGAAGAGCATTTAAATAAAAGCTTGTTTTAACAAATGTTTTTTTTTTTAATCATTACTTTGTTAATAAATACCCATTCCATTTGTCAAAAGACAATCCTCATGGATATATGGAATCCCGTACCAACCTGCGTCAAAACCAAACTTTGTAATTGGTATTGTAAGGAAATTTCATACTTCTATACTTTAAAATCAATAGGGGATCGGACTGGGTCAAAATAATATGATTCTGTTTAGTCCGTAAGTTAGATTATCGAAAAATATTGAATACGTGTTTTTTGTTTTATCAAATCAATAAAAAATTACGAAGATAAAACGCGTCAAAGATCTTGGAGTGGGGCTTGAAACGTCACTTGTGTCGTCAAAATGTACTATCATATGACGTCACACGAGTTTTCGAAGCACTGTATCGTCTTCATTTTAAGTTTACGTGAAAAAAGAAAAAATACGTGTCCAATAATTTTTGGAAATCTATCTGACGGACTAATTAGTTTTTTTTTGTCCGATCCCCTATTCCCTGTTCAAAAATCAAATCCCTGATATAACTATAAAATGTTGATCTTGATGCATGAGACTTTTTGGTATGACTTTTGGTCATTGTCTTTTCAACAGCTTATTGGCTGTATGCAGGGTGTAACATTAAAAGCGCAATACTTCTTATGTAATTCAGACAACTTTCCAAGAAACAGCTCGGAATTAAAAAAAAAAATGTCTTCATAATATCCCACTAGCCGCGTCAGCCGATGCGATATTTTGTATGGGTCCATTACAGCACGCGACTGTAAGTTGTCGCTTACCTTCAACAGAGAAGAATAACTCAGCAGTAGGAGTATGCACGGCCTGTAGTGGCAGGCGCAGTATGTCCCCGGGCTTCACTTCGCCGAGCAGTCGCACTTCGTTGCCGCTCAGTGTCATGTAGTACACCGACACGTTCACTGTCAACGTGTTTGTTACCTGACAACGAAAATATTACACTTAGATAACATCATGTTTGCGTACGCTTCGACAATCGTCGTATATCTTTAGAATTATACGAAAGCTTGCGATTTAATATGCTAATTTTTTAGTTGTTAAAAAGATTAAAGTATTTCAGAATATGCCCGCGGTAAGGGAATAGGGAATTGACGAGTAACATTTTGCATTTGTTTGTGTGTGTAAAAGCACCGATATAGGGCGAGTATCAGACGGGCCCTGTATACGTTCGGGTGGTTCACTCTTACCGATTTCCCTTTATAAGAAAAAGATGTACCTGCTCTTGTCGCTGCGAACGTTACTGGAGCGTATCTGTAACATACCTGCACTACACTCCGCAGGTAGATGTGCAGCGCGGCGTCCTGCATGACGATGTCGGAGATGAGGCCGCGCGGCTCCACGGCGGCCACGAGCGGCGTGCTCTTGTCGCTGCGAACGTTACTGGAGCGTATCTGTAACATACCTGCACTACACTCCGCAGGTAGATGTGCAGCGCGGCGTCCTGCATGACGATGTCGGAGATGAGGCCGCGCGGCTCCACGGCGGCCACGAGCGGCGTGCTCTTGTCGCTGCGAACGTTACTGGAGCGTATCTGTAACATACCTGCACTACACTCCGCAGGTAGATGTGCAGCGCGGCGTCCTGCATGACGATGTCGGAGATGAGGCCGCGCGGCTCCACGGCGGCCACGAGCGGCGTGCTCTTGTCGCTGCGAACGTTACTGGAGCGTATCTGTAACATACCTGCACTACACTCCGCAGGTAGATGTGCAGCGCGGCGTCCTGCATGACGATGTCGGAGATGAGGCCGCGCGGCTCCACGGCGGCCACGAGCGGCGTGCTCTTGTCGCTGCGAACGTTACTGGAGCGTATCTGTAACATACCTGCACTACACTCCGCAGGTAGATGTGCAGCGCGGCGTCCTGCATGACGATGTCGGAGATGAGGCCGCGCGGTTCCACGGCGGCCACGAGCGGCGTGCTCTTGTCGCTGCGAACGTTACTGGAGCGTATCTGTAACATACCTGCACTACACTCCGCAGGTAGATGTGCAGCGCGGCGTCCTGCATGACGATGTCGGAGATGAGGCCGCGCGGCTCCACGGCGGCCACGAGCGGCGTGCTCTTGTCGCTGCGAACGTTACTGGAGCGTATCTGTAACATACCTGCACTACACTCCGCAGGTAGATGTGCAGCGCGGCGTCCTGCATGACGATGTCGGAGATGAGGCCGCGCGGCTCCACGGCGGCCACGAGCGGCGTGCTCTTGTCGCTGCGAACGTTACTGGAGCGTATCTGTAACATACCTGCACTACACTCCGCAGGTAGATGAGCAGCGCGGCGTCCTGCATGACGATGTCGGAGATGAGGCCGCGCGGCTCCACGGCGGCCACGAGCGGCGTGCTCTTGTCGCTGCGAACGTTACTGGAGCGTATCTGTAACATACCTGCACTACACTCCGCAGGTAGATGTGCAGCGCGGCGTCCTGCATGACGATGTCGGAGATGAGGCCGCGCGGCTCCACGGCGGCCACGAGCGGCGTGCTCTTGTCGCTGCGAACGTTACTGGAGTGTATCTGTAACATACCTGCACTACACTCCGCAGGTAGATGTGCAGCGCGGCGTCCTGCATGACGATGTCGGAGATGAGGCCGCGCGGCTCCACGGCGGCCACGAGCGGCGTGCTCTTGTCGCTGCGAACGTTACTGGAGCGTATCTGTAACATACCTGCACTACACTCCGCAGGTAGATGTGCAGCGCGGCGTCCTGCATGACGATGTCGGAGATGAGGCCGCGCGGCTCCACGGCGGCCACGAGCGGCGTGCTCTTGTCGCTGCGAACGTTACTGGAGCGTATCTGTAACATACCTGCACTACACTCCGCAGGTAGATGTGCAGCGCGGCGTCCTGCATGACGATGTCGGAGATGAGGCCGCGCGGCTCCACGGCGGCCACGAGCGGCGTGCTCTTGTCGCTGCGAACGTTACTGGAGCGTATCTGTAACATACCTGCACTACACTCCGCAGGTAGATGTGCAGCGCGGCGTCCTGCATGACGATGTCGGAGATGAGGCCGCGCGGCTCCACGGCGGCCACGAGCGGCGTGCTCTTGTCGCTGCGAACGTTACTGGAGCGTATCTGTAACATACCTGCACTACACTCCGCAGGTAGATGTGCAGCGCGGCGTCCTGCATGACGATGTCGGAGATGAGGCCGCGCGGCTCCACGGCGGCCACGAGCGGCGTGCTCTTGTCGCTGCGAACGTTACTGGAGCGTATCTGTAACATACCTGCACTACACTCCGCAGGTAGATGTGCAGCGCGGCGTCCTGCATGACGATGTCGGAGATGAGGCCGCGCGGCTCCACGGCGGCCACGAGCGGCGTGCTCTTGTCGCTGCGAACGTTACTGGAGCGTATCTGTAACATACCTGCACTACACTCCGCAGGTAGATGTGCAGCGCGGCGTCCTGCATGACGATGTCGGAGATGAGGCCGCGCGGCTCCACGGCGGCCACGAGCGGCGTGCTCTTGTCGCTGCGAACGTTACTGGAGCGTATCTGTAACATACCTGCACTACACTCCGCAGGTAGATGTGCAGCGCGGCGTCCTGCATGACGATGTCGGAGATGAGGCCGCGCGGCTCCACGGCGGCCACGAGCGGCGTGCTCTTGTCGCTGCGAACGTTACTGGAGCGTATCTGTAACATACCTGCACTACACTCCGCAGGTAGATGTGCAGCGCGGCGTCCTGCATGACGATGTCGGAGATGAGGCCGCGCGGCTCCACGGCGGCCACGAGCGGCGTGCTCTTGTCGCTGCGAACGTTACTGGAGCGTATCTGTAACATACCTGCACTACACTCCGCAGGTAGATGTGCAGCGCGGCGTCCTGCATGACGATGTCGGAGATGAGGCCGCGCGGCTCCACGGCGGCCACGAGCGGCGTGCTCTTGTCGCTGCGAACGTTACTGGAGCGTATCTGTAACATACCTGCACTACACTCCGCAGGTAGATGTGCAGCGCGGCGTCCTGCATGACGATGTCGGAGATGAGGCCGCGCGGCTCCACGGCGGCCACGAGCGGCGTGCTCTTGTCGCTGCGAACGTTACTGGAGCGTATCTGTAACATACCTGCACTACACTCCGCAGGTAGATGTGCAGCGCGGCGTCCTGCATGACGATGTCGGAGATGAGGCCGCGCGGCTCCACGGCGGCCACGAGCGGCGTGCTCTTGTCGCTGCGAACGTTACTGGAGCGTATCTGTAACATACCTGCACTACACTCCGCAGGTAGATGTGCAGCGCGGCGTCCTGCATGACGATGTCGGAGATGAGGCCGCGCGGCTCCACGGCGGCCACGAGCGGCGTGCTCTTGTCGCTGCGAACGTTACTGGAGCGTATCTGTAACATACCTGCACTACACTCCGCAGGTAGATGTGCAGCGCGGCGTCCTGCATGACGATGTCGGAGATGAGGCCGCGCGGCTCCACGGCGGCCACGAGCGGCGTGCTCTTGTCGCTGCGAACGTTACTGGAGCGTATCTGTAACATACCTGCACTACACTCCGCAGGTAGATGTGCAGCGCGGCGTCCTGCATGACGATGTCGGAGATGAGGCCGCGCGGCTCCACGGCGGCCACGAGCGGCGTGCTCTTGTCGCTGCGAACGTTACTGCAGCGTATCTGTAACATACCTGCACTACACTCCGCAGGTAGATGTGCAGCGCGGCGTCCTGCATGACGATGTCGGAGATGAGGCCGCGCGGCTCCACGGCGGCCACGAGCGGCGTGCTCTTGTCGCTGCGAACGTTACTGGAGCGTATCTGTAACATACCTGCACTACACTCCGCAGGTAGATGTGCAGCGCGGCGTCCTGCATGACGATGTCGGAGATGAGGCCGCGCGGCTCCACGGCGGCCACGAGCGGCGTGCTCTTGTCGCTGCGAACGTTACTGGAGCGTATCTGTAACATACCTGCACTACACTCCGCAGGTAGATGTGCAGCGCGGCGTCCTGCATGACGATGTCGGAGATGAGGCCGCGCGGCTCCACGGCGGCCACGAGCGGCGTGCTCTTGTCGCTGCGAACGTTACTGGAGCGTATCTGTAACATACCTGCACTACACTCCGCAGGTAGATGTGCAGCGCGGCGTCCTGCATGACGATGTCGGAGATGAGGCCGCGCGGCTCCACGGCGGCCACGAGCGGCGTGCTCTTGTCGCTGCGAACGTTACTGGAGCGTATCTGTAACATACCTGCACTACACTCCGCAGGTAGATGTGCAGCGCGGCGTCCTGCATGACGATGTCGGAGATGAGGCCGCGCGGCTCCACGGCGGCCACGAGCGGCGTGCTCTTGTCGCTGCGAACGTTACTGGAGCGTATCTGTAACATACCTGCACTACACTCCGCAGGTAGATGTGCAGCGCGGCGTCCTGCATGACGATGTCGGAGATGAGGCCGCGCGGCTCCACGGCGGCCACGAGCGGCGTGCTCTTGTCGCTGCGAACGTTACTGGAGCGTATCTGTAACATACCTGCACTACACTCCGCAGGTAGATGTGCAGCGCGGCGTCCTGCATGACGATGTCGGAGATGAGGCCGCGCGGCTCCACGGCGGCCACGAGCGGCGTGCTCTTGTCGCTGCGAAGGGAACCTTGTCTGCGGCCCAACGGGAAGTAGCGCTTGTCTGCGCGCTCCACCGGGATTGTTACTTGTTCGTCTATTTCTACTATCTGTAACATTTAGTTGAGTGTACACACATTTTATTGAAAATTGTATTAAAATTTCGAGGTCAAAATGTTGCATGTGATTGTCTTATCACTACGGCCAGTGACGTCACCTTGAACAAGCCAAATGGATTCCATTTGACACTCCCCGCACACCGCGTACCTACCGCTAAGTTGCACTCCAATGCAAACAAAATCTTCAAGATGTGGAATCTAGTTACTCGTAGTTATCTGTGATACTATACATATTACCAAAAAACTTACCTTAACAATTAACTTGAGCGGTGGGGGTGGTTCGTTCAATTTCATCATGTTCAATCCTCCATGTTTCAGTTGCAGTGGAACACACGCGCCCGGTTCCAGAACCACTTCCCTACAACAAAATACAACCTTAGCGATCCCGTAATAAGGTCAATTTTACACGATCGATATTAAAAATCGAGCAATGGAGTGTAGAATACTAGGTGTTTAAGTAATGAATCGCTCTTAAAAACTCAATACGCACAGTATTTAAACCCTAAATTAAATATATCTATCTATATTAATAAAAAGAGAACTCCTGACTGACTGACTGACTGACTGACTGACTCATCAACGCCCAGCCCTAACCCTTGGACCTAGAAAGCTGAAATTTTACACAGAGGTTCCCTTTTTAATGTAGACAAGGAATAAGGAAGGATTTTTCGAAATTCGACCCATGGGATTTAAATAGGGGATGAAAGTTTGTATGGAAAATCGCAATTTTCACGCGGGCGAAGCCGCTGGCAAAAGCTAGTTCTTTAATAAATTTAGAAAATACATTTACCTGTAGTCAGAGGACGCATAATTTTCAGTAAGACAAACGGAGAAGTCATGGATATCGTTCAACATCAACTTTGCAGTCAGACCGGTACAGTTATGAAGAACATAAGCCGCGCCGTGGTACGTATTTTCTGTCTAAAAAAATATTTCGTTTAAATAAAAGATGTCAAAAAAGAAAATATAGAAAGACCTGCCTGTTGCACTTCTGTTTTATCTAATAGATTGCTTCCACAAAGGTGTAAGCCCATAATTACTTATTAGGAAAGCTATAGTTTTATTAAAAATGAACTTTAAAGTTTCGAGACAAGCATCCAAAATCCGTTTTCTGGGTATCGTCGTTTGATTCATTGTTTTTAAGGCCAATCAATTTTAAATATTGAGAAAGTTCAACTCACTTCTATTGTTTTGTGCAGAATCGTGGACTCATTCGCCCCTGCGGGAGTAAACGAGTTCCCTAGTTGAGTTAGCACCTGAAACAGAAAAACGGTTTTACATACATACATAAACTCACGCCCTTTTCCCACGGGAGTAGGCAGAAACCACAGAATGATGATGAATGAATGAATATGGACGAGGCAAAAGGAGTGTGTAAGGATCGTAGCAGAAGAATGGTTTCTTTCAATGTAAATATTTTTTTATTCAAAATTGCGGTCACGCGTAATACCAGTTTTGATAAATACAGAAAAAGTAATGTTTAAGAAAAAAAATAAAGCGTCATTTTTACCAACATTTACATCATACATAATTATGATCAAAATCAAACGCCGGGCATGTAGTCAACTCCGCTCCTAAGACGACCCACAGATCAATGGGATTGCTTGGTAAATAATGTATAGGTCAATTGGGTTTTTTATGGGCGTCATATTCTTTTTTTTTGTGCTACACTGATGGTTGTGAGCAATAATTTGTCAATAAAGATTTATATGTTATGTTTTAATATAAATAATATTAAAACTTTTTTTTTTAAGTTTGGGAGAATTTTCAAGTAATCGTTGTAATTTTAGAAGTTTTTAACTGTTTTAGGAGTAAATATTTTTGAGTTCTAAACACTGCTACTGACCTCCATGCCCGTCCTGGTGATGGTGATCTCGAGCGGCTCACTGCTGGACAAGGTGATGGTCTTGCTGGCTTGTCGCTGTGCCACGGCCTGCAAGTTGGCCGCCTCGTCCGTTGTGTCGATCGTTGTGTGGGCCTCTTGGGTGTGCATCACTACCTGTTACATACAATGTTACTTGGTATTAGTATTATTCTGCCTTTTTTTATTGAGGGTGGAAGCTATGGCTGTGGGTTCTTTGAGATACCGCGGCCTCGGACACAAAGGGCTAAGAAGAAAGAGTATGGGTGGAGTTTAGTCAGTAGAAGACTGACAGTCCCTACTAGGAGGTTTAATATGATGATTTCCCAAACTCCAAAAAAAAATTTTGGATATCATCAAATGACTCCTCCCGGGAAGTCCTTCGCGGAAGGGAGTGTCATACTTCTACTGACTAAAAACCACCCATGTTCCTTCTTCGCCTTTTTCTTTCGAACAACCCGCAGCCCGTATTATTCTACCTCACAGCAATAATATCTCATTAAGTACAGCCCGCGCCAAACTTTGTGACCGTCCTGAGTATAGTCGCGAGTCCGAACTTGCGCATGGTCGAGTGGGAATACGTAATCAACCAAACAATTTTCGTTTTCTAACATGTTTAATACTTATTATATTATGGCCCCGCCCCCAAGCTCTTGTGCGTCCCGCTAATACCTGATTTTGTGTTCTGCGCAATGCAAGAGCCTAGTTTCGGGACGGTCACAAAATTTGGCGCGAGCTGTACCTCGTTGGTCTAGTGGTCGCAAGCGCGACTGCTGAGTTTATACTCAGGCCCAGGAGCTCATGATCCTGGGGTCGATTTCCGAGTTGGGTAAGTGTTATTGGGTTTTTCCATCACAAACTTCCCATTAGCAGCCACGTAGTCTGGATTTGTGCCAGGTTGATGGCAATAGGCTCGCCAACCTATTACATAGGACTTAAACATAACTAGCGAAATGTGGGTGGTACCTAATAGAACGTTACACCCACATGTCATCAGTTGTGTTTAAGGCTGCCTGTCCGCTAAAGCGGAACGAGGCTGCGGAGCGGAGAAACAACAGCCTAAAAGTGTGTGTGTTAAACCATAAGTCATAATTATGACTTTGATTAATGGTATTATAATATGAAAAATTGTCCATGAAATGAAATGGCACATTACCTCCAGCTTGAGTTCCCAGGGCACGTGTTTGTACTGGTAATCTTTGAGCACTTCCACGGGTTCAATGAGCGGCTCCCAAACAGCGCGCGCCATGTTATAGTACGACACTTGCATCGCCCATGTTGATTCGGCGTAGAACTAAAACAGAAAATCAGGAATTATATTTTGTCACGTTTACTCTCGCAACGTTGAGGATATTTTTTTTAATTACAAAAATATCTACAAACAATAATAATTAATTAAGTGCAAAACAGGTACAGTCGAACAAGCTAATAAGTATACAGCCAGCTAACTTGTATTTACTTTTAAGATTATACAGATACATTTAGAGACTGATGGCAAACGATACAGCGTTTGACATCAGTTGCTTAATGCGAAACACTTGTTAAAACAAAATTCCAATCAATATTTTCAGTGTTATAGAATTATAAAGATCTCTACCCTGTATACTTATTAGCTTGTTCGACTGTACAATGCGATCAAATTATCTTGGCAGGTCCGAACTTCGTGCAGGTCATTTTGTTACAACTAATGTATAAAAGTGTTATGATATTAATTTTATTTGCATTTCTCACTGTTTAAATTAGATATTTTCTGATCGTTTAAGTATTGGTTTATTTGGCAATAACAGTTTTCTTCACAAATTTACATGCGTAAAAGTTCGCAGAGCCTATGTTCAGACCTGCCAAGATAATTTGATCGCACTGTAGCTATTCTTGTTACAGTATAGCCCTGAAGGATGTAAGCGCGAATAAAATTTTATAAAATTGTAGTTAAATATCTTGGAGGAGTCAGTTTAAGGACGCTGTTACATTTTCGATCAACTCATGTTTAGGTAACTAAAGTCGCTCAAAGCAAGGTCTCACAATAGCGCTCGGTTTTATACCTCCTATAAATAATCTTGATCTTTGATATTATTTTTTAATTGTATTGAAATAGAATTTGGTAGATTACTTGGAACTTTGAAAACGCATTTGGTAATTGTTAATTATTAGTATCGTCGTCATGATAAGTAGGTTAGTATTTTCAACCGAGTCGAAAAAAAAGAAGGTGCTGTATTTGTATGTATCCGCGATTTTCCCAAAAGCTACTGATCCGATATCAATCGGATTTTCGTTGATAAATGCATATTGTGTTTTTAAGGAAGGTTCTACTGTAAAATATGATTATACTATATAAAGCTAAATTACCACTCACTCACTGACTGATTGACATAATTGTTCTCCCAGATGGTGGATGGGGAGGTGGGTATATTTTGACAGATTCGTAAACAAGTAACTCTCGTGAGTATAGGAAAAGTGCCAAACCCCCCCTTTCCCCCCCCTTCTCCCCCCTCCCCATCGTATCTCGGAAACAAAGAGACTTTACGTGTTTTTTTTTAGGGATTCGTATAGAGGGGGCTCGGTAAAGTAAAAATCATTTTTCAAAGTGGCCCCCCTTTTCCCCCTTCTCCCCCCCTTTAGGCGGATCTCGAAAGTTAAGAGACTTGGAACGATTTTTTTTTCAGATTCATATAGAGGAGGCTCGGGGAAGTAAAAACCATTTTTTAAATTTGACCCCTTTGCCCCCCTTCACCCCCCCTTTAGGCGGATCTCGGAAGTTAAGAGACTTGGAACGAATTTTTTTTCAGATTCATATAGAGGGGCATTGCGTTAGTCGAAATCATTTTTAGAAACTCCCCCCTCTCCCCCCCTTCACCCCCCCCTCTTCATCTCTTTTTTTACTCCTGAAAAATTTTTTTATTCTTACCTAAATCTATTTGAGGGGCGTTGAAATTTGTATACCCTCCCCTCCCCAACCTCCCCTAAAATTAAAAGGACTGTAACTTCATAACGGTTAGAGATAGCCATTAGGTGTTTGAACAAATATTATAGTAGGCGTCGAAACCTGTCTGGTGGTGGAACAGCGGTAAAGCGAAGGGGGAGCGGGCGAGCGAAGCGAGCCGGCGACCCCCGTAGCGTAGGGATAATGTCATGATAGCTTTGCGGTGGTAGGTAGGTCCTGAGTGGAGCGAACCTGCGAGACCGAGTGGAGCGAAGGGGGGAGGTGGCGAGCGAAGCGAGCCGGCGACCTCCTTAGCGTAACGAAGGTTGAGTGGGTGAAGCGTGGTAGTAGGAGGTAGTAGGTAGGTAGTAGGTAGGTAGTAGGTAGGTAGTAGGTAGGTATTAGGTAGGTAGTAGGTAGGTAGTAGGTAGGTGGTAGGTAGTAGGTATGTGTAGGTAGGTGTAGGTAGGTAGTAGGTAGGTGTAGGTAGGTAGTAGGTAGGTGTAGGTAGGTAGTAGGTAGGGGTAGGTAGGTGTAGGTAGGTAGTAGGTAGGTGTAGGTAGGTAGTAGGTAGGTGTAGGTAGGTGTAGGTAGGTGTAGAAAGGTAGTACCGCGAGCTGCATTGGAACATTTTTTTTTTCAGATTCATTGAGAGGTTCAATGCGTTAGTCGAAATCATTTTTCAAAGCTCCCCCTCTCCCCCCTTCACGCCCCGCGAGCTGCGCGCAGCTCGCGCAGCCACGCAAATACTAGTTATAATATAATATTAATAATAAGTTTATTTATTTCTCTCACAATGGTTTTGTAGCACGTTTTGAACACTATAATATTCACATTGTGAGAGCTGGTGCCTGAAGTAGGTTTCAAAAAAACCTGTATTACAGGTCACCAGGATTGGAGATCTTCCGAAGTAGAAGATGGAACTCTTCAATAATATAGACAGCAAATGACTCACGTTAGCTGTGATCGTATGTTTATGTAGTGTTTTCGCCATTTCATAATATAATATCACGCTTGTTCGGGTTTAAGAGGCAAACAGATGTACACTCAATATGGGGTACCTACCAACCAAACTTAATGAAAAAGAACAACCAGTACCGACAGCGACTTCCGAAAAGAAAAATACGCTACCTACGTGAAATAACCATGTGAAATAAGTAGGTACCTACTTAAAATGAAATAGGAATTTCAATTCCAAACCTCACCGCCGACAGCTTGACCTTACCCATCCATTTCTAAACCTCACCGCCGACAGCTTGACCTGACCCATCCATTTTCAAACCTCACCGCCGACAGCTTGACCTTACCCATCCATTTCCAAACCTCATCGCCGACAGCTTGACCTTACCCATCCATTTCCAAACCTCACCGCCGACAGCTTGACCTGATCCATCCATTTCCAAACCTCACCGCCGACAGCTTGACCTTACCCATCCATTTCCAAACCTCACCGCCGACAGCTTGACCTTACCCATCCATTTCCAAACCTCACCGCCGACAGCTTGACCTGACCCATCCATTTTCAAACCTCACCGCCGACAGCTTGACCTTACCCATCCATTTCCAAACCTCATCGCCGACAGCTTGACCTTACCCATCCATTTCCAAACCTCACCGCCGACAGCTTGACCTGATCCATCCATTTCCAAACCTCACCGCCGACAGCTTGACCTTACCCATCCATTTCCAAACCTCACCGCCGACAGCTTGACCTTTCCCATCCACTTCCGAACCTCACCGTCGACAGCTTGACCTGACCCATCCATTTCCAAACCTCATCGCCGACAGCTTGACCTTTTCCATCCATTTCCAAACCTCACCGCCGACAGCTTGACCTGACCCATCCATTTCCAAACCTCACCTCCGACAGCTTGACCTTACCCATCCATTTCCAAACCACACCGCCGACAGCTTGACCTGATCCATCCATTTCCAAACCTCACCGCCGACAGCTTGACCTTACCCATCCATTTCCAAACCTCACCGCCGACAGCTTGACCTTTCCCATCCACTTCCGAACCTCACCGTCGACAGCTTGACCTGACCCATCCATTTCCAAACCTCACCTCCGACAGCTTGACCTTACCCATCCATTTCCAAACCTCACCGCCAACAGCTTGACCTTTCCCATCCACTTCCAAACCTCACCGTCGACAGCTTGACCTGACCCATCCATTTCCAAACCTCACCGCCGACTGCTTGATCTTACCCATCCATTTCCAAACCTCACCCCCGACAGCTTGACCTTACCCATCCACTTCCAAACGTCACCGTCGACAGCTTGACCTGACCCATCCATTTCTGAACCTTGTCAACAAACTGCTTAACCCCACCCATCCAAATCCCGGTCGTACCCAACATAATTTCTAAATCACATTCTAATAATAAAAGTATGAATGAAACTCGTACTTACTTTTATCTCAGTCCTAAAAAGTATCAACTCCTTCCGGTCGTCGTCGGTTGCCGTGGTAACCGTACACTAAAATCTTTTTCTATCACGTTTATCGTACGTATTTTTTGCGAGAGAGCGATACACCCGTCCTTCCACTAGCGCTGCTGAGCGCGGAATGATGAACCGGGAGCGAAAAATGTATGAAGAAATTGGCAAATGTTTTTATTATAGCTAATAATTGAATAAAAAAATTTATATAAACAAAAAAAATATATCTCAACATCTAAAGGACTATATGTACCGCAATTTATAATAATTTTGGAGATATAATATGCTGTAAATTTACCTATAATGGTACCTATTCGGACCCTACTTTTTTACATTTTCTGCGATTATTGTGATGGGAAAAACGTATTTGTGCGATTTTTTTGTATGACGTCATACAATTTTTCTGATGCCAATCTGGAGACGAATAAATTATCTTTAAATTAAGACCATGATATCTTCACATTTGTGATTGCTTATACGTTAAAATGGTACCTGAAAACCACTGTTATTTGTAGAAAAATGTTTTAGCGTCCTTAAAGTAAAATCACTCACTCAGTTTTGATGTGAGACCTATGGTTCGTCAGATAAATCACAAAAACCATGTGAACCACCTCTTTTTCCAAGATGGCGGCCGTGGGACAAGGGTTGCAACCCCACAAACTTGGATTTTACTTTAAACTGACTTCCCCTTGACATCTAAAAAAAAAATGCGTCCTCTAAGAAATGCACGCTAAATGTAACATTTCAATGGACTAATTTATAGTTGTCTTAATAAAATGCTATGGAGCCTTTTACTAGGTACACCTCATATAATACTTACGTCGGAACTCCAGTCTTTGACCTGTCCAGTAAGCGCCGCTTGCATGACCAGTAAGGGTATGGTATCGGTACCGATCTGCATTTCAAATGACAACAGGATCGTCGGGCACGACAACAAACAAATCTCGCTGATTGGAGGTTTAGTGGTAAGCTCTACTTCCGTTTGCTCTTCGTTGATCGCTTCCGTAGCCTCTTCTGTGGGACAAATACATTTGAGTAACAAGAAACAGAAAAGATAAAGATGTATGATAGGATAAGGGTCAATTTAGATAGAACGGGAAAATCCCTGCTAACAGGCTTTATCGAAAATGGGATGGTATTACTATTGTTTAAAGTAGAAAATTGTATGAATTTTAATGCGGTCGTCAATCGTCGCCTCGTGCATGCTGGCGATTCGATCGCGTGCCTATAAACTGACCATAAGAAACACCGGCCTCGTCTCGTTTTAAAAAGAGGTTAATTATTTTTTATAAACGAGATTACCGTAATCAATAATATGTATCATTAATTCATCATTTTATCGCCGAAATGGATAATGATATTAATAAAACTAGTAATTTACTACATACTGACATAGTTACGAAATATAATACTTAGTTGACATACCGGACCAAAACAATAAAAGAATAAGCAACAAAGAGGGCGAAATTACCAGTTTTCAAGAACCAATAAGAATTTGGGTTGAACGGTTGAATCGCCCACAGGTCTTTATAAAATGCAGCCTTGTCATCTTCTACTTCGTTGTTCTCTTCCGTGCTTGTCATCGTCGCCATCACGCGATTCAGTAGAGCTATGATTTCTATAAACAGAATTAAATAAAAGGTATAATATTAATAAAATTGTATAACATAGTATTTGTAACAGTTGTCGGAAATTGGTCGAAGCATAGTATTGAAACTGATAAGAGCCTGAGGTTAAACTTCATCCCGTCGGGGCTGCGGATTATCGAAAGAGATGACGTAGCCTCGGCACAAGGGCGAAGAAGGAACATGGGTTGGTTTTTAGTCAGTAGAAGTCTGACACTCCCCTTCGCTCTGCCCAAGAGCGGGGGGGTGGGTTGTTTGATGATTTTCCACCCACCAAAAAAAAAATGGTTAATCTTCATAATAAAGTATCTGAGTTAAAAGTTTGAGAACAAAACGTCTTCATTATCTTCCTGCCCCTATCCCGTGTTACTTGGGGTCGGCGCAACACGTTCTCTACTTCCATTCTCCTCTGTCAACCGTTACGCTATCATTTACTCCTTTTCTTTCATTTTTTTTTACAGTTTTAGAACAAGATTTATGTTTGTTGGTTTATTTAATTTTCCATGACTTCAAAATAGAAAAAGAATGTGGTTAAGAAGCCAAACTTCCGCTCTAAACATGTTTAAAACCACCTTAATTGCAGCCTACGGAGTACGATACTTTCCAAAACCGCACAACTTCGGGGCGTCTACTTAAAAAGCCCAGTTTAGTCGAGATACATACTGCACAAGCTAATTAGTATACAGGTAGAGTTTTTTTTATAATTCTAGTACACTGAAAATATTGATTGCAATTTTGTTTTCTAATGCGTTTCACATTAAGCGACTGATGTCAAACGCTGTATCGTTTGGCATCAGTCTCTAAATGTATTTGTATAATCTTAAAATAATGCAAGTTAGCTGGCTGTATACTTATTAGCTTGTTCAACTGTACACTACGCAACTAACTTCTTTGAAATACACCACCAATAAGTTAAGCAATATGGATATAAGGATAAACTAACCAGGCGAAACAGTGATGACGATATCCGTGATAGTGAGGTCGATGTGCATCCCGCTGAGCGGCGGCTGCGACAGCGCCAGCGACAGATGTGTGGGTGCCAGCAGGTAGCGCGGCTTGGCGTCAGGCTTGGCGGCACCTAGCGCACGTACCACCATCTGTAGCCCTGAGATCCCGCCCTCCGCCACCATACGCTCCGCACTCTTGCGTACTTTCATGCGAGCCTCCATCTAACCGCATAAATATCATAACATTAGCAAGTACATTAGCCGACCGGAACTATTCAGTACTCCGGACTAAGGTTGGTCAACGCAAAGAAATCCTGTTCTGGTGTATATTTATAGATAACTCTAACCTAAAATATTGTCGAACTACCTGTTGGAGATTGCAAGTGATAATATTGCAACAAACTGTGGAATTACCCTTCCCTTCCATCTGTGACACTGGTCCAATACAGGCGTGAATTTAAAGCTACGCATAGGTCCTTCGAGCCGGATATTAATGTGTAGCTTTGTAATTGAGGTGATAGGTGCTGATGAGGAGCGGGTACGTTTATGGCGAGGAAGATACAATAAACGGCAGATAAGTTAAATTCATATCCAACACTGTCCCACAAACGATGGGATTCATAATATTTTGCAAATAGTTTTTGTTTAGTTTTTTGGAAAATTTTCACCCGTATATTTTTTAAATCAGCTCTCTGATATAGACTATTGTACCGCTCTGTAGAGTTCTACAATATTGTCATACATACCATGCGCGGGAGATTCCAATTTATTTATGTCAGTAGTGCAACAATCACTTACAGGCTAACAACAAATATGAATGAAGTGTGAACTTTGTTATCACACATTACGAGTCTATCAATTGGCTATTTGACTACTTTAAAAAATTCACGAAAATGTTATATTATTTCAAAGAACTCGATGTGTGAAAAATGTAATAAAATCGATCAAAAAATGGCTTAGACTGATTTTAAATGACGATGACGATGATTTTAAATGACGTGCTAAGACAGCGCGATAGAAATGTGATGTCATATTTCATACCACCATAGCTACGTAGTACAAATGGCCGTTTCGCGCGACATGGATAGAAAGTACCCCCACTAAAAACTTCTAAAGCATGTAGCTACTCCATTTTTCTTTTTTCAAACATCGTGTTATTTCTGTTAGTTCTTTGAAATAACATAACATTTTCATGAATTTTGACCAGTAGTCAAGTAGCCAATTGAGTCGTATGACAATAGTACAGTGTAAATAGCTATATTCTTCTTCATGGTGTGGTTTATAATGCCTAACCTGTTATCAGTTTTTTATGCCGCCCATGGGCCTCTAACCC
Organism: Diarsia dahlii; assembly: GCA_949775195.1. Classification (NCBI taxonomy): domain Eukaryota; kingdom Metazoa; phylum Arthropoda; class Insecta; order Lepidoptera; family Noctuidae; genus Diarsia; species Diarsia dahlii. The sequence goes on from OX459198.1 coordinate 10,966,297, forward strand.
GGCTTTTATGCCGCCCATGGGCCTCTAACCCGGCTTTTATGCCGCCCATGGGCCTCTAACCCGGCTTTTATGCCGCCCATGGGCCTCTAACCCGGCTTTTATGCCGCCCATGGGCCTCTAACCCGGCTTTTATGCCACCGAGGAATATCTCTCCGACATGCTGATTTCCTCACGATGTTTTTTTTACACATGAATCCGAAAAATCAAAGGTGATAGCTACATTTAAATACGTACGTTCAACACCAAAGCATCGCATTCCTTATTTTCAAGGGACTCCACAAGGATAATATCGGGCTGCTCAATCTTAATGTTAATCGTCATCATAGCTGGCTTCACTGGTTCTGGTACTGTATTCGAAGCCATTGACACCATTGTTGATCTTCTCTTCTGTTCAATTAACAAATAAGAACTTGTTTCAAATTTCTTTAATTAAATTATATAAGCAAAAACATTTTTCTTCTAAATCATTTTGTTCATCATCTGCCTAGCTTTTTTCCCAAGTATGTTGGGTTTGGCTTTCAGTCTAACCGGATGCAGCTGAATACCAGTATTTTATATGGAGCGACTGCCTATCTGACCTCCACAACCTAGTTAATACTGGGTAATACGATACACTTAGGTAAGACTGGTTGCAAGACTTCTTCAAAAGACTACTAGCTTAACGTGCTTTCCGAGGCATATAATTGGTGGTCATGGTCACCCATTCACTGACCAATCTAAGCAAGCGCGGCTTAGCCTAAAGATCGACCCGAGTGGCAGTTATTATTAAGCCACGAGCTTCTAATTCATTTTTTTGTGTATAATTTTGGCACTGATCACTCGTAAAGTAATGAGATTGTCCTATAACCTACTTGCTTCTTTTTTTAATAATTATTCAGATATCAAACCTTACCCCAATTACGTCAAAACTTGTCCTATCTGTGCTGGGCTTCACGGCAGGTATAATCTCTTCCTTTTTGTTTTCGTCTTTCTCATCGTCTGCTAATCCAGTGGTCATAAACTCTGCGATTTTGTTGAGGAAATCCATCGCCAGGATTAGGTCGAAACTGAATATCCTTATGTCAACTGCAGGAAGGACAAAACAGGTTATAATAATAATAATAATAAATCATTTTATTTCGGACAACTAAGAGATCCATATCTTGTTAGTAACAGGTTTGCACTTAAAAACTATTGTTAGTAACTTAACTAAAGACGAGTTAATGAGAAGACCACCCACAGCTACACACACACATAACAACTAAAACAATAAAATACTAAGGTATTAGTCTTCTCACTAATTGCCTTATTATAGTGGAGGAAGAATCAGACGCTATCGCTATCAGGATACTATTGCGACTGCCCCTTATTCTGCTCAGGAGTGAGGCCGTTTTCTTGCGGATGATGGCATGAAACCCATCGGTATGGTTTACCGCGAACATTCCAGAGGCACTGCAAAAACGAGGCAATCGCAACAGTATCCTAAAAACATTATTGTATTGGACGCGCAGGACATCCAGCGATCTTTTCGAATAGCTGACCCAAAGATTACCGGTGTAAAAGCTCTGACAATACGCTTTGAAAAGCGTTACCTTTACTTGGTCAGTACACCGAGCAAATCTTCGTGCCAACATATTACCCCTGACCGCCAGAGCCCTACGCTCCCGTTCAATGTCAACATGGTCACTGAGGTCGTCGGCAAGAAAATGCCCAAGATACTTAAACATTTTCACTCTACGAATGGATGTACCATTTATAGCGAGTTCAAATGTACTTTCCCGACACTTACCAGCGACCCCAAAGACCATGTACTCACACTTTTTGGCATTATAGATAAGTCCATGTGAAGCAGCGAAGGTCTCGCATACATGAAGCAACTCCACGATCGCCCCCGGTGACGGTCCCAGCAGCACCATGTCATCCGCATAACTGATGTTGTTACAACTAACACCATTTACCCTGCATCCGACACGCATGCTGCTGAGCTCGACAATGAGGTCATCAACATATAGATTGAAGAGCCGAGGGGACGACAGACCACCCTGCCTCACCCCGCACTCCAACCCATAGGACTCCGAGAGCGCATCAGACCATTTGACACGGTTTGTCTGGCTACGATACCAGTACTGCAATACACTGAGCAGTTCCTCCGGTATACCCCTACTCCTCAACTTGCTCCAGAGCACGTCGTAAGAAACGAGATCAAAGGCCTTGGAGAGGTCAAGGAAGCAGGCGTACACCGGCGTCCTACGGTCAGTGTAGTATTTGACAGTATGCTTGACACCTAGAATAGCACTTTCGGTTGATAGTCCGGGGCGAAACCCAAACTGAGCATCGTGCAACTTAACATATTTTGCCAAACAAGAGTCAAGCATACTGTCCAACACTTTGGCCATAATAGTAGCAAGAGAGATTGGGCGGTAATTGTTTATGTCCGAGATGTCACCAGTCCTGTTCTTCACGATGGGTACCACAATGGTCTTTATTAAGTCTGCCGGTAAATACGAGTGGCTGATACACATCGAATAGAACAAGGACAGGACCCTCGGCACATGCATGCCTGCACATTTTAAGTGCTCAATGCTAAGCCCATCATGCCCAGGGGATTTGCCCCTACTCATACTATTTATCACCGATCTAACTTGCTTCGTGGTGAAGCGTAGCAGCGGCTCCTGCCCCCGGGCATGAGACACACAGCCGATTCCAGATACTGAGGGACCAAGAGGAGACCTTACTTTGAAATGCTCTCTAAATAAGTTTGAGATATCCGCATGCTCAGTGACTCCCCCTACCCCCGCCGCCAGACCAGGCCTAACCTCCAACTTACCTGTGGACTTCCAAAATGCACTGAAATTATTCGTCGCCCGTTGTTCGGCTAATACATCCATTTTTAATTGATCTTGCCTATTTTGGCAGTACTTTAGCCGGCTTTTGAAAATTTTACGCGTCTCGTACATTTGGTCGTAAACAGTCCCAGAGGATGGACGTTATAATATTATAAAGTTCTTTATCGAAAGTTTTAGTTGAATTTTTGTCGTAAATCTATGTGTTTTGTAAAATCATTAAAGATAATAATAATAATATTCCACAACTATCACACAACGCCATCTAGTCCCAAGCTAAGCAGAGCTTGTGTTATGGGTACTAGACAACTGAAAAACATACTTATATTAGATTAGATCTTAGATTGCATCAAAAGTTAACTTAAACATAAAATACTTTGTAGAACTTACTGAATGTGTCAGCCTTCTTCACGGTGTAGGTAATGTCGATCATGCTTCGTATCTTGTCCTTTGACTCCATAACAGAGTCGACATCGCTTGAATCAGTTTTACTACTGCGACGCCTCTCCAGGTACCTATACGTAATTAAGAAAATAAAATAACGTCCGCACTCAAGAGCATTGGAGCAATAAATACATAATTATCAAACAGTACCACACTTTTTCCGTATTTGTAATACAACTTGGATGGGAAGCAAAGATAAGAGGATCAGAAACCGGTCTTCAAAACGAAACTATGTACTTATATTTTTGTAAAACTCGTAAGTGGCATGTTGTCGTCTATTCGTAAGTTGATAGGTTCACAAAATAAGAAAGAGTAAATAACCCTCGTTATGGATGGAGAGAAAGAGGAACATCAAAGAAAAGATGGATGGATTGTAAAAGGAACGTTATAAAAGAAAAACTAGTACATGCTAGTTAGCAGAGGAGCATGTAACAAAAAATCCTAATGCGTAACAAGGCACAAGAGGGCCAGAAGAAGATGATACTGACCTCGTAACTTTTGATCCTCTGCCGGGGCGGGTGTCTTCGAGGATGCAGTCCACTAGCAACACCGAACATTGTATGGAACTGTCCGATAGCAACCTGCCTTTCACTGAGAGTAGCGCCAGACAAAGCCGCGCCAACTCGACGTCTTGCGTAAACATCGAGAATTCTTTAGTCTGTAAGCATTGCGAGATTTATTAATAACAATAATGAATATTTTGGTCTAATAATATATTTTTCAACTTTAATTTTGTTTCGTACCTAATAACATACATATGCTTTCAAAGCTATACACTGCAAGTGTGACATTTCAGAAGATTTTGTCTCTTAACATACTTTTTTTTTGTATTGATACCATTTATTTAAATAAGGAGATCAGGGCCAAGCTAAATACGAAAATGTTCAAAACCCTCCGGAAACGCAGCCACTCATGGATCCAAATTCGCGCAATACATTATGCGGCCGCCACACTATGCTCCTCGCGCTGCTCATCGCCATGCTCCTCGCGCTGCCGCTATTTGCCGCGATGTTCTACTCGCGCAATTAATCGCGACGCTCCTCACTTGTTATTTGCCTTTGGTGGACGATGAAACTGTGGCAGCGTGCGCGTTATGCATTTTTAGTATAGTTAATTATATCAATGTCATAAAAAGAAATATACATCGTCGGCATCGTCCTCGCCAACGGAGATGGAGGATCACATGTATTCATCGCGCGATCATCGCGGAGCGGTGGGCAGGACGAGGAGCATGACGTGCGGCATGACGAGTAACGTTGCCACACTATGTCCCTGCCTCCTTTCCTCGCTACTTCCCATGCCACTCGTCGAGTGTGTGACGCCCGCATTACGAATTACGATATCTGACCATAGAAAGATGCGGTGTGCCACACACACCACAAGTTATGATTGTATGGGATAGCCTAAAATGTAGGCTAACAAAACACTAATATTAATTACTTTTTAAAAGGGAGACCCAGCAGTGGGTTAATTCAGGTTGTGGATGATGATAAAGATACGAGTCTTTAAGGTTGCACAAGCCAGTCATTCTTCCATACAAACGTAGTATGGTGATTACTCCTCTGGTTGATGGTGTACGTTCAAAATTAAAAATTGTATCAACTGGTCTTGCTTGTCATTATCTAGACCTCTATGGAAGCAGAATTGGAAAAAAAATATTGGTTTGGAAGTTATGAGCGTCGAAACTTTCATATTTTAGCACTAATTTTAACCATCTTTGGGCGTAAATAAGTTACGTATATAGTACGAAAATGAAAAAAGTGAAACCATACAGGCATAGATTAGTTATTAAAGAATTCAAATAATTTTATTTTGAACAGATACATTCAATGGATTTTTCTTGATTAGTATGGATACCATGACCTTGCAGACCTTTGGTAGTCCAAAGGTCTGCATAGAAACAATCGCGCGCCCGTTTTAGTTGTCTCTTTCGCTCTATGCATTTCGCTCGTGATGTCGGATGAAATAGCATGCATTTTAGCCCCGCCCACCAACTAGTTCGTGCCGTTGGCTTGTTTACCCTTAAAGTCGAAAGTTATAGGTCTACTTACTTTAGAAACAGTATTCAGAAGATCAATGACGAGGCTATCCATGGTGAAAGAGAACATTATAGTCGTTCTAGGTTTCTTTGCGTCTATGGGTGACACCTCTGCAACCGTCGACTTGGTGTTCTGCATCTTGAAACTACTTTGGCCTTTAGCAACTGATTTCGAAGTTGTTCTAGGTACTGTTGGTTCAGCTTTCTGACCTTCTTGTAAATTCTGATTGAGAATTTTCATGATACTTTTGTAGTCACTATGGCCTACTGTGATCTGAAATAAAATATGATTGTAAAACGACGTCATCAACATCAAATAATTACCAAAAAGTGTAAATATTATTGAGATATTGGGCAGTTTTTTCAGGTAGAAAATTCTGTTTTATTTCTAGTGCATAAAGTTATAATAAATTAATTCATATCAAAAACCAATTTTACTTTTAACTACAACAAAAGTTTGCATACTTACAGCAATAGTTTTCATTCTGCCAGATATATCCAAATCGGGAAGCGAGTCGTACCACAGCGAGAGGCTTCGTTTAACGAGCAGTGTAAAGCTGGTTGGTTGTAATAACTTCCGCTCGTATACCGCACTGTAATCCTCTTCCAATTTCAAACATGAAACTTTCATGTTTTCTAGTTCGAGCGTCAACTCATCTATTGTCACATTCGTGCTTACATCCTATAAAAAATTTAAGAAAAAAGTTATAGTCATCATTATTTCTCTGCCCTGTCTCATGTTACTTTAGTGCGACGCAACCCGTTTTTTTTTCAGCCATTCTACAGGATCATTGAAATGGGTGATAATAGACCTAGTACTAGACTACTTGTCGTACAAATTACAGAAATGACTTTCTTGTCTCATAAGTTTTCTAAAATTATATAAAACAGAGCCCACTTTTAACAAGTGAATGACCAGAAAACAATGGTTGTTACTGGCAAGGTAGTACGACTGTACTACCTTGCCAGTAACAACCATCCACCAACCATCTCTACCCTGTATACTTATTAGCTTGTTCGACTGAACAAGCTAATAAGTATACAGGGTAGAGATCTTTATGATTCCACAATACTGAAAATATTGATTGTAATTTTGTTTTATCAAGTGTTTCGCATTAAGCGACTGATGTCAAACGCTGTATCGTTTGATATTAATAACTCTAAATGTATCTGTATAATCTTAAAAGTAAATACAAGTTAGCTGGCTGTATACTTATCAGCTTGTTCGCCCGTACTTTAATAAAACTATATAGCACATTTTTTTCGCTGCACATCTTGCTTGATACGTTTTCTTCTTACCACGATGCATCAGCTGTTTGACAGAACAAAATGCGCCCATACGTACTAACGGTACCAACTTTTTAAAGGGTATGCGCTAATGTAACCATTACCTACATGGAGCATGATTCTAGGCTGATATGATGATACTTACATGAACATTCAGCTCCACAAACTTATTATTCAAGGTCATGCGACCCAAATCCACAAGCACAGCGTTGCGACTCTGTGAGTTCTCCGGTATAATGATGATAGGAGCGGCCAGTCGCACTTTGAGTGACAACTTGGTAGAGTTAGTGTACGCGCTCTGTACGTTGGCACGCGCTGCGTCCGCCGCTTGGGAAGACGCGTCTATGATCGCTTGCTGAGCTGTTTGGAAGTTGTTCAGGAATTCCTGTTGGATAATTGTTGTGTTAATTTTCCAAGTTTGAGTTTTTGAAGTTTTAATAAAAGCCAGCACATAACGCTACTCAACTTTGAACTCAAGGTTTTAGCGATAAAGTGTAAAATCTATTTGTAGATGTGATTGTAGTAGCTTGATGTGATGGCGTTTGTACAAACCCTCAAGTTTGTACTAATTATTAAATGTTACCAGTACACTTATAATGTCCGGTTTGTAAAGTATTCTTGAATCGAGTCTAAGTATTAAATATTTAAACCAAGGGAATTCAGAATTTATCTGTAGATATTAGAAGCTAACTTTAACAATTATAAATGGAAAGGTCAGTCATCCAATCCAATTTAAAACAAAAAGCTAAAACTTATGCCAAATAGATAAGTTATTCCAGCACTTATTGTAATCGTCATAAAAAATTAACTTACCAACATAGAAGTGACGAACCAGTTGAGGAAGATGATGCGCAGACAGTTCACTTGACAGTCTATCGACATGTTGACGTTACTAACGTTCGGATAATGTTCCAAGTTGTACATCACTACTTGACACTTCACCACGTCACCACCCAGTACTTTGAGAATCTGAAGAAAACAAGAAAAGATATAAGTATTCCACAACATTGAGTTGACAAAGGTACAACATGTGGACTGTTACAATGACATAACATCATGCCGGTATTCCCCGATGATTAGGCAGAGGTTTACCTAATAATACATCCACATTTCGCCAGTAATGTTCAAGTCCCATGTAACGGGTGACCAAATTCAGACTTTGTGACTGCTGTTGAGAACTTCCTGGGCCCCAAGTCTGCTATTCAATAGTGTCAGAATGGTCGATCATTGATCTCATAATGGTTGATTGATGACAAGCCAAAAAGTACCTTATGCCTGTCGACTTAAGGTACTTTTTGGCTTGTCGTAAATCAACCATTATGAGATCAATGATCGACCATTCTGACACTATTGAATAGCAGACTCGGGGCCCTGAAGAAAGACCCAATAACACTTTGCCCGACCTGGGAATCGAAGCCAGGACCTCATGTTCAGCAATCGCGCTTCCGACCGCTCGACTACCAAGGCAGGTAAAAAAAAAAAAAGGCACGCTCTTATAACAATAGCAGCCTAACTGAGCATTACGAAGGCCTTTCAAATTCTAACGCAACAAATAAATAATAATAATTTTATTTCATAATCGAGGTTCGAGGTTTTAACAGATACATTGTAGAGGCCTTCTTTTAAGTATGGAAACACCTGTAGCAGAAGACCTCCGTCTTCCATTGTGAATACATTTTATAGAGCCTGTTAATAATTAGGAACTTAAAGGTAAAAATAAACAACAAAAACCTAAACTAGAGAATTTAAAAATATACATGTGTTGGTGTATGTGGTGTGTGTGTATGGGGTGTGTGTGTGTATGTGGTGTGTGTGTGTGCATGTGGTGTGTGTGCGAATGTGGTGTGTGTGTGGATAAATTAGTAACTAACCTCTTTATGAACGGTAAAAGGATTCAAATCCTCCACATTAATAGACGCAATGGTGCAGTCGACTTGTGTGTAAGAGGCTTTAAGCACCAGGCCCGCAGTAGCACCCTGGAGCTGCACCAAAGATAAAGGACGGTCCTCCGTCGCAAAAACTATTCCTATCGCTCCGATTTTACAGTTCACTTTCATTTGTATGCTCTCCACTTGCTTACGATGAGCCGATGTCCTCGCCACATTCGCTGTGAATTGAATTACATTTTTTTTTAAATGTACCGTTTTACTTCAGCAATGCAATCGTGGAAATTTTAAATAACCTAAGGGAGATGAGCATTCTGTTGGAATTGCACCGCTCGTATCAGCGCCGAAAGTCTAAAATTGTACAGCACGCTCATGTCCCTTTTTTTTCTTTTAGTTGGTGGGAAATCATCAAATGACTCCTTTCGCTCCTGTTGGGAAGAGCGGTAGGGAGTGTCAAACTTCTACTGATTAAAAACCACCCAAGCCTTACCCCTTTGTGTCGAGGCCGCGGTCTCTCTTTCGAACAACCCGCAACACGCTCATGTCCCTTACGTTGTTTCAAATTTCCACAGGCGCCATTGAGACCCGAGCCGTCAGGTGAGGGTCTTAAGAAAGCCGAGGACGGTAATCATCAATACACACGTGTATCATACGACGTTTTTCAACACACTTGTGAAGAAAATAATACTAAAAAGTCATCTTCAACAGTTAAAACGAGTTCTGTTTTTTTTTTTCACAATAGCGGGAAAAAGAATTACAACTACCAAAGCTTTTCAACACAAGACTCTCCCTATCAACGCAGGTGAAATATCTGGGCATAATTCTTGATAACAAATTGAACTGGGCGAGTCACTTAGAGGCTAAAACAAAGAAGGCCTGTATAGCTTTTAATCAGTGTAGAAGACTAGTTGGTAAGAGATGGGGTCTTAACCCAAAGATCACACTCTGGCTATACACGTCAGTCATCAGACCTTCTATTACCTACGGATCAGTTGTATGGTGGCCCAGAACTCAGCTGACCACGGTGAAAACGAAACTCCAGAGTCTGCAACGCCTAGCTAGTGTAGCAGCTACTGGATGCATGAGAACAACTCCATCAGCAGCGTTAGAGTATCTTCTAAATTTAAGACCTCTGGATCTGGTCATACAGGAGGAAGCTCAGGCAACCGCTTTAAGACTAAGATCAACCGGACTATGGAAAGTAATTACAGAAACAACACACTCAAAAGTTTTGCATGGGATTCTGAAGGAAATACCACTCCTTGAGGCGCCCATGGATAAAACTTCATGCCACCATGTGTTCGATAGAAGTTACGACATCCAACTCACTGCAGAAGCAGTAGATAGCTCTGGCGTCAATGAAGTTAGGATATATACGGACGGCTCCAAGACCTCACATGGTACAGGAGATGAATGATCTAAACATTTCAATATCAAATACCCTAGATAAATTAAACACAATCTTCGAAGCCGAATGTATCGGTATCACCAGAGCGGCACAAGCAGTTGCAGCCAGAGACGTCAGTGATTTTAAAATAAAGATCATCTCAGACAGTGCATCGGTGCTTCAAGCCCTAAAAAACAACACAATTACCTCTGTCCTAATACTGGAATGCCACAATGCACTCCAATCCATTGCAACCACGAACAGTGTAACCCTGCAATGGATAAAAGGACATAGCAAGTCGCTGGGTAACGACGCAGCAGATGAGCTGGCCAAGAGAGGCTCAAGCAATACAGTATTTGGACCGGAACCACTACTGCCCATACCTCAGGCCCAAATAAAAACATGCCTGCGTTCAAGAACCACAGAAAAACACCTCACCGAATGGAGAAACAGCGAAGGATGCAGGCAAACAAAAGATGCAGTTCCGGAGGCATCAATGAAGTTTACTCGCAATCTCATCAAACTTAAAAGGGACAAACTCCGTAAAATCATAGGAACTTTAACGGGTCACTGTCCCCTAAACAAACATCTACATAACATAGGTGTAACAGACAGCCCACTGTGCAGAGGATGCATGGAGGCGGAAGAAACGCCACGGCACGTACTCCTAGAGTGCAGGAGCGTAGCAGATCACCGGGCACAAACTCTACGATCCCCATTAACTCTCCCGGAAGCCTGCAGCAGTCTGGGAAGGCTGCTGCAATTCTGGGACGACCTATGTTGGTTGGAGTAGGTATTCTTAAAACATCACGCACAATGGCCCAATCAAGAGGCTAAGTGCGGATAAAAGCCCCGTTAAACTAAACTAAACTAATAGCGGGAAAAATTAATCGGTTTTCCTATGCGCGCGCATCTACTGTTCGACCAACTTATCTGTGCATGCGGGAAAACACGGAACTAAAATAAATGTACTAAGTTTGACGTAGCGATGCATTTTTTCTTGACCAGTGGCGCCACCATGAAATTCACACTTAAAATGGTCATACTGTAACAATGGCTATCGACCATAGACTAAATCACAGATATTATAATACTTCGTACAGATACCCAATCCCTTACAAAGAAATGACACCTCCCTAAGTCATCTTATTGCTCGATTTATATTCTTTCCTCCATTATTTCAACAGATGGCAGCACCAGCGTCGCACTAATTGCCACAGACTGGAGTTTTACAACGCCATCTAGGAGTTCACGTTTCGTGTTATGTAGTTCCGGAACTTTCGGGTTCAGTAAAATGAGAAAAATATGTAATTATTTCGCTTAGAAATGTTAAAAGATGTGATAGATTTCTATAAACAGTAATACATATGCTTTTTAATGGTTAAATTTAATTAAAATTATACAACAGTTACGATTATTGTATGTGGCAAATTGAGTAACACGCCATCTATTGCAAACAGCTCCAGAGAAAATGATTTACAGATTGCTTACTTTTGACAACTATAGCAATCTATGGGTACGAATTGAATTAAAAGTCCTCCTTTAACCTTTTTTGTTGAAATAACGTGATAAATGAGTGTAAATAGATAAATAAGCGTTAAATATGGAACTTTTGATTTTTGCAAATCTTATTTCGGCCGAAATCTACCGTATAACGCATTAAAAGCGATTGTTAATTTCATTACTGCTACCTATGCTGCCATCTATTGTGTTTTTTTCAAGATTAATTATAATTTGTTCGAGTTGTGACCCCATGACTAAATGAATGAGCGCGATAGAGTTTTAGCCACTTAAAAAATGAGGAAAAAGTTTTCTTTATTACAGAAAAAATAAAAGTTATATTATTTGAGTGAAAGTTTCATTTAATAAAAACGTACAAGTTGAAATTATGTATTTAAATTCAAATTTGCATGAAATGAGCAAGCACTAAGTACATTAATTTATTTTTACTATTGAACACGATCTTTTTTGTATCGAAACTTTTTTATGAACGTAGCAACTCAACCAATAAAATTAAAAAAAAAACCTATAACTCACTAGTGAATAATAGTAATGAAAAAGTCACAGTTTGATTATAGGTGTCATTATGTGCCTAATTGGGGTGAAATTATAGCCACTTTATGAGCAAGTGTGTTGATGATGATGTGTTGAAAAAGATATTTATTTCTCATTATGTAGTTACAATTTACAACTAATTGATCAGTCATCTTAGCATAAAACTGAAATGTTTATATTTTTCTGCAGAAACAAATACTTGTCAGTTTAACTTACATTTGGACTTGCTTGTGACGAACTCCTCGTCTTCTACAATAGTTTCCAATGGACCAGCATTGGCTGCACGGTCCACTGTACTCTGGATAGCTTGCATTCGAGTCTGAAAAATAGATGGGATTTTTAATGACAAAGGGGTTGGGGACAAGGGTGGCCTGCCATACTTCTGCAGGTTTATTTTATTTCAAATCATAAAACTTTTATTGTAGGGTAGGTTAGAATCTAACCCCTTTTTTTTCTTAAGAATAAGAATGTTTTATTTGTTTCTGTCGAAGTTTTCCAATAGTCAATGCACGACCCGCTGTTTCGCAATGTGGAATACACTTGCTGCGCACATCTTTGATCATCTCACATGAATGGAAATTAATTTGGTTCTATTAAATATTATGTTCATTAATTAATAAGGTGGACTACCTTATTGATTTATATAGAAATACGTATGACTGTTCCGATATTTGTAACAAAATTTGTTATTTAGTTCCTAGAAGAATACATTTACGTGCAGTGTGCAAGCAAACATTGTTTGCGGTGAGAGCATGTAGAACAAATGCTGGTGTTCGAGCACCGCTGCGACGTCTTGTGGACAATTATAATAAACATTTTGTTGACATCGATTTATTCTGTGCAACACGTGGAAAATTCCGAAATTCGACTCGCAATGTGATCAAGGAATTAGATGTGGAAAGATAAGTTTTTCCTTTTTATCATAGAGTATTTATGTCAAAATGTTTTTTATTCAATGCATTTGATACTATGTACTTGATATTAGTTTCTATGCAAATACTTGGTATTTAAAAGTTTAACAACACTGTCTTTTTTTGCATTAATTTTTTTTTAATTATTTTTAATTTTTCTTTGAAGCGTGTTATTAATATTTTGCTTGTATTCTGTGAATAACGCTGTAGATTACATAATTGTTAATTCTATGTTTTATATCTTTATGCTTTATTATGTAATTGTTTGTTGTTCCAAATAAAATAAAATAAAAATATAAACATTATATTTAGACTCAATATAAAAAAAAATCTCGAGACAGTGTTTGTACACTGCTAATCTCTGTCCAACCAATTTTAATGAAATTTTGTGAATGTAGGTATATGGTTGGTTCCAGTTTTTGAGATAGGATAGGAAGAACGGCACAGCACCACCAATTGATGGTGGCGTGCAAAGCCCGGTCAGGTCTCAAGTATCATAGAAGAATTAAGTATCCATACCTGATATTCATTAGCGATAACCAGAATCTCTTGCAAGCCTTCAAGATGAAGTAGAACCCTCAGATCAGTAAAGTCCAACTCAATCATCTGTTCAACTGATCCATAGATGCCTCGGAAATCCGGACATTTCTTATCAACCTGCAAACGATTAAATGTTTTATATATGAAATCTTAAGGAGTAAAGTTGTGTAAGCCAAGCCTGTTATGGTTATAATGTTATCCTTGTATCAGTTTTCATTTCATAATAATATTATTGCTAATTCGTTAGATAAAGCTTTGTGTGCACCAATTATTTTCAACGTTTAGACCCACTAGTATCACAACTTAAATTAATTCACACCCACAAATTATGTTTTTGAAATATTATAGACAGTGTCATAATAATTATTCATAACATCGTTCGGTTTGTCGCAAATATTTGAAGACGACAAAGACAAAACGATCTTAAAACTTTCGGAAAATTACAAAAAAAGTTGCAAAAAACAGTACTCACATTTCTATAAGTAACAGTAAACAAATACTTATGTGTGGAGGTAGCTTGATCAATAGCAGTAGTTGAAGGCAGACTGTTATCAATTACTATATCCGGTGTCTCAATTATATCCAGGGCCTTAATTTCGCGAATCCTATGCTGTTGTAGTTTCACGGCTCCTAAGCGAACGATCGTTTCGAGAGTAAACGTCTTTTGTACAGCCGTGATTTCTAACAGTGATAGAGAGAAAACTAGAAATTTGTCGTAGGATTCATCAGTGTGTGTTTTGCGGTTGACGCTGAGGACAAGTTCTGTAACAGAAAATTTAATGATAAGTATACAAGTTGCACTGTGCATAAATAGAACTTGGAAATCATCTAAATGCTTTTATTATACCTAAAACTGTTACATGTTATACAGTGTTATTATTGCAATACTTAGTAAATATTTTGCAGCAACACAGAGCAATATTTCATAATTCAATTATACCGTTAATTAAATAAGCTTTAAAAAAAACTGGCTTGTTGCCAGCTTTCAAAATGCACTATTTCTCCTGCGTACTCATATTCGCCACGAACTGCTTGAAAGTGTCGACGAACTCAAACAGCTTTACTACTTATATAAAAATAAAGTAAGCCAAAACGAGGTATTTTTACCTTTCATAATAAAGAAGGCTTCAAGTTCAGTCAATTGAACAGTATGCTCGTCTTTCTTTTTCTTTTTAGCAGCGCGTGCGGTCTCCCGTTTTTGTTTTTCCGCTGGATCCAAATATTTTAGTAACGACAAACTGGATCCCTTTGATTCACTCGGCTAAAATAAATACTCAACTTAATATAAAGACATCAGACTTTAGTTATAAATCAACTGAATGAACACTAGAACATAAATAATTATGAACTAAGATGAACCAAAGTGCTAAAAACAATAATGTGAATAATTAATGTTATTCTAGACTAATTGTAGTTTACTCTTTGTTTCATAAATGTTTATCAATGTGTAATATCTAAGTAAAATAGTTTAATCACGTCTACTCTTTGTAAAATAATTTACCAAATCCGGAATCGCTTGTTGAACATTAATAGTCACTTGTGGGACATTAATAGTCGCTTGTGGGACATTAATAGTCGCTTGTGGGATATTAATTTGAGAAAAGTTAAGCTCTGGCGCAGTACCAGTTAGAGTATACGTAAATTTGTAGCAAGTTATCTTTGACAGAGAAATTAAAGAAATTAGAAGTAAATTTAAATGCATAAATAATAAAATCAAAACAAGGGAACGAAATTATTCTAACAAATATCACACAAACCTTGAGGTTGGATATCTCATCAGAATGTGGTAGCGGCATGCTTACAAATATTTCGCATAGTGTTAATAATCTGTAAACAAAAAGGTTTTTATTAAATTACATTAACTGGCCTTTGACTGGCCTGTTGGTCTAGTGGTTAGTGACCCTAACTGCTATGCCGGAGGTCGTGGGTTCGATTCCCACCCAGGACAAATGTTTGTGTGATGAGCACGATCATTTGTTCTGTGTCTGGGTGTAATTTATCTATAATATGTATGTATTTAGAAATATATAAGTATGTTTATCAGTTGTCTAGTACCCATAACACAAGCTCTGCTTAGCTTGGGACTAGATGGCGTTGTGTGATAGTTGTGGAATATTATTATTATTATTATTATTATTAATGGAATATAAAAAAGTGGCAATAACTCTTATTATTGAATCACAGATGTATCACACACGTACGTGTATTATGAAATCAATGTTTCGTTTGCCCTTAATTCACAGATCTAAAGCAAAATTAAAATGCAAGGATTCTCTTGATCATGGTTTTCAAAAACATACAAAAAATGTACATTTTCTTTGGCCGAAACCACACAACAAGTTGAATGAAAGTTCAATTACTTTTCTATGTAACCATAATTAGGTAAGATCTAACGATAAACCCGATCAGCGTAATGCAGTCAACTGAACTGAAACTGTATCAAGGGGTCTAAAATGCCCACTGTAGCAGAACCGTAATAAGATAATATTTTTTTAAATGGTCACAGACGCAGTTAATAACTTATATGGTCTAGTTCCTTTTATGGTTCTGGGCATAATAGGGTATTTTAGGCCTTCTGTTAAGATGACAACAAACAAAATGATGAACTTACCTATCTTCGGAAGCACTGATGGCAATCTTCTGCAGTTCCCCTCGAATCCTAATCTTGGGCAATCGCGGGTCATCCGTGATCAAACACTTATGTATCTGTATAACTAAGTTGGTGGGTTGTAGTAAATGTAGCGGAGTTCCTGCGTCGTTCCTCGTTGATATTGCTGACTCCCAGTCCTCGTCGGGATGTGCTATCACGACCTGTATAGGAATTTTGGAGATTAATGAAGATTTAATGGAGACTGGTGTCTGGATAGGATACCATGTTTTTTTTAAGACCTGTAGTCTATTCTGAAGGTAGTGATTGTGATGAGTCTGATGAGATAATAGTTACAAGAACATTTAGCAATACTGTGGCTTCTGTTACTCAAAATGAAAGCTAGAAAAATCAAAATGTTTGCATATTATTGGGGCAATTAATATCGTGTCCTGGTTTTCCCTTTGTTTCTTTATTACATGAACTGAAGGCTCCAAAATCGTGGTCAAATTCTGAGCACTGCCAGCGACATGCAAAGAAGGACATCGAATCTTCAACATATTATTACAAAACCAGGAAGCACATCATGACATACCTGCATCTCAGTAAGCTCGAGGGCTATCTTATCATAGCTATGGCGCGCTATCTCAGCCAGTATGGCCTCATCGCCGAGTCCTTCCTTATACAACTTGTGAACGTCCAGCTCTTGCGAACGGGCCTCCGACTTCACTTTAATGGCACCGAGTTTTACAAGTACGCATGCCACGTTTCTGTAAATGTTTAATTGTTTGGTCAGGTAAATGATCAGGTAATGTGTTGAAATCAGATTGTTAAGGTTCGAAGAAATAACCCTTCGAACCTTAACATTGTGATACTTTATTAAAAATACAGAGGCGTTTTCCAGTATTTTTAAGGATTTGGTATTTCGGTTACATAAGTCCCAATCTGTCAAATATACTTTTATTTACCTACATTTTCGACATAGATTATCGCTAAGGTGAGATAAATATGATTAGATTTTGAACGTTTTTGATTACGGGAATTGCCATGAGCGTAATTCACTTTTTCTGTACATAATGAATCTTGGATTGTTATATTATAGGTGAATGCTAAAGTGTGGGAGCGCTTTTAGATTATTTTAGTTCTGAGACATCTCGGTTTCCTCACCATGATTTCTTCCATCATTTTGTTGCAATACTACCAGTTTTAGCTTTAACTTAAGCCCAGGCTAAAAAAAGGGTTCGTTACAAAGGTTTATAACGGTTTACTTTGGTTTACTTACTCCTTATAGATTCCATGTTTCGGTATCATAATGTATGAGGCAGCGATATCGACGTCAATGTCTATGAACGTATGATTCTGCACTGCGTATTGCATTCCTAACGCAGACTTCTCTTTGAGATCCGATAGTTTGTTTTCTGCTACCGCTTGTAAGCTAAAAATAGAAAAACGTTATTGTTAACTTCCATAGGATTCAGTATTAGCTTTTTTTTTTTGCTTTTTTGGTGCTTTTAGGGCGCTTTCAATTTATGCGTTTCGTGTCGGACCGTTGCCGCACGCTTACCGTGCCGCAGGTTATATCTCGCTGTCGGACCGCTGCAGTACGGTAGCAGTCCGGCACCGAACGCCTAAATTGAAAGCGTATTTTACTGCCGTGCGTTTTTATCCCAGTGATATGAAATCAGTCAAACCATGGACTCGGAAGAAGAAACATTACTGTTAGTGCTCTTAATGAAAATCATCAAAGAGACCGAAATGAACACGTGGTGCTTGCGACGTTGCCGTCCTGTTGTCGAGCGTTCGCGGTACCGGCGCCGTACTGTTGCCGCACCGCGCGTTTTGTGTGAAAAAAAAGGATCGTCCGTACGCTGTACAACTAACGCACCACTTCGGCACCGCAGCAGGCCGTCATGAAACGCATAAATTGAAAGCGCCCTTAAACGGCTTCGAAAAAGGAGGATGTTCTATTAACATTGCACTTTTCCAACGCAATAGTGATGATATTGTTGTATTCTAAACGCTTACACACAGTTTCTGGACAGCGCTTGTAAGCACTGCCCCGTATTGGAATCCCTTCACCCAGTTTTCACCGATTCGAGGCTTTGCGTTTATGGTTCTTATGAGTGTGCGATAAAGTTTAGAATTCATTGAAAGAATCCCGATCGGCTCTAGTTGAATCGATACCGATCTCGTTGCAGTACTCCGATATGAAAGTTCAAGTACATAATTATAACTCACCCCCCAAAGAATAATATGGTATTATGCTATTACCATAGTTTTCGTTTTATTGCATTTTCGATGTTTAGAGCTCTAATTACATCTTGTATTTTTTTTTTCTATGCATATTTACAAAAGTAAGATAATTACAATGGTATCATACTGAACATAACAATATTATTTTAGAATACTGACACGATATCGTTAAGTTTCCACGCGAATGATATCGTAATGGCATGAGTTTTGGCCTGGTTTTCATCAAAAACTTTATGTTATTAAACTATTACAAGAAAAAACATAAAATTAAACACATAGTAAAAGTTAGCTTTGTTTTGATGCATAATTGGCTACCATAGGATCTACCCATGCTGAGATATAAGCAAAAACAGTTTTTTATTTTTCCTGTAAAATTTAGATTTCTCGATTACCATATTATTCGCTGGGGGGTGCGATAAAGTCAACTAAAAATAATAAAGAAAACAGTTACGTACGCAGATAAAGCTGTAGATTCGGCGGGTGGTTTGAACACGTTTACTATTTCTATGACGGTTTGTGCGTCGTATATCATTTGTAGAGGACGAGCACGCACTTGCACTCTTTGGTTACAAGTGCCATCTGAAAAAGACGTGAAAATATTGTGTTATAAGTGATAATATAGAAGTATGAGTGACATGGTGTTGCTCAATGATCCTAATCTCCGGTGGGCTGCTGCCAAACGGTTATAGCTGGGTTCGTGTTACGGCTAAACCACTCATCTTCAGCCGTAACATACAGGCTATAGGGACAGCCCTCTACAAAATACCAGGGTGAAGCTCCTTACTCTGAGTCACATTTCACCTGAATATTTTTCCGTTTTCAGTTATTATTACATTTTTTTTTTCAAAGTATAATTACATTCTCTAGGCCATATTGCAAATACTTTGTAGTTCAATAAACAATTTCAAATATATGTACGCAGCTTCACTTAAGTAAATAATACAGCTAAAATCAAAAAACCAACAATGGTTGTAGAAAAACTCGAACAAACGATGCGTGAAATTCGTTATTCACTTCCTGCCTAGCTACAGAGTACAAGTTCATAAACTGAGTGGTCATCTATAAGTTTTTATCTCGAAAAATATTCCAGAATTAATTAATTGTAAGTAACTCTTACCTAGAGGATTGATCTCGAAGACAACATTCAACAAATTGTCGTCTTTCGAAACTTCTTTAGAAGTGACCAGTTGGGGTTCAAATGTATCTTGCTGCACGCCAGTTACACTGAAAGCTTTCATTTGGGCGTCCACTCTAAAAAAAAAAAAATGGGATTCAATGTGAGAAGGATCGAGTACTGATTATCACAAGCAAACATTGTGATCTGAGGGCCCCTTATAGCTGCGGGTTGACTTGAGCGGGAGGACTCATTTGATGATATCCCAACCTCCAAAAAAAGGGCCCCCCATAAATTGGTATATTAGAATCTTGCTTCGATGTGAGAAAGAGATAGACTGTACTGTACAGGAAACAGTCCCATCTCCTTCCCACACTATGGTACGATCCTGTAGATCCTGTGCTCAGGACTTTATCATTTGTTAAAGGTTCGTCCAGCTACCTGTCTTTAACTGACTGTCAATATAAGCCAATATCATACGCATTCTTATCAATTGAAGACATTAACTTACCGCAACGCATTGGCACTAGGTCGCTGCTTCAATTCAACCTCAACATGATCGACCGAAGCCCTCAAAACTTCGACCTTATCCGTCACGTTCAGCGTGAGTTGGTCTAGGTGGAAGTACGTCTCTATGGCCACATACTCTACAGGCAAGTGCAGAGGCGCAGAGTTCTCTTGATAGTCTATGGCACGGAATAACTTCGATTTCTCGTCGGGAGTCATTGCCTTTTCGAATTGTGCCACTAAAAAGAAAATGTAATGGTTTAAAAATGCCCAGGTATGTTGATACAGCTTAAAAGCTATTATTTTTTTAAGCTGTTGAATACTTGTTATACTTACTAATAGCTGTGCCTTCAGCCAATTCGTCGTCTTTGGAGCTACCTCCATACCACCAGCCACTGAACCAGCCCTTGGACTTCTTCAATTCCTCTTCTTGCTCTCTAAGTTTACCCAGCCTTTCAACCTGAACAATATATTATTAACTGATTACAGTAATAATTTACAGTGGTTAACTAAAAGGACTTTTACCCTGGCTAATCCAATCATTTTTTCTTCAGACGTGTGAAAGTTTGTGAAGATGGATGGATGGATGTTTGTTACTCTTTCACACAAAAACTACTCGGATTAGTAGCCAATAAAAGGGGATGACACGATCTTTATCTTGATCTTGATACTTCGTGTGAATATTATCTTAATGAATAGTTACAGAAAAAAAAAAATTATACCTCCATTTCAATCCTCTGTCTGATAACGACCAGATTTAACAGATCAAGAGTTTTCTCCGCCTTTTCGATTACACATAACTGCTCCGGGTTGACTTTGCCCCTATTGTTCAGTTTACACTGGTACACTGTCGCGTAGTTTTTACAAAGCTGTCTGTGTTGCAACATATGCGCCCAGTCCCAGTTGTTGCGGCGCCTGCGCACCTCATCCAACGAGCAACGATATGCAAACTTCCACCATTCCTTGTAATGCTTTTTGTATGATGGGACATCTGGACGGTATTTTCTGTAACCAGAATGCTGTATATCAGTATAAAATAATTGATAGTTTGGCATGCATATTGAAAGGGGTTTGAACATCTGTGTATGAACTTTTGCCATTTTATTTTATTTTCAAAATAGTAGCCACGCATACAGCTGTATAAAGTAAGCTGGCCAAAATATGCAAACCCCAGAAACATTACTATTACTTATTAGTAATTTGCTACTAATTACTATTTTTTTTTTGTCACAAAAACAACATTATTTTCATTTCCGTTAGAGGTATTCAATATGCACCATAGAATAGAACGTATCGTAGGTGCACCTGTCAAATTCTATATGTGCATTTTATTATATTTTGAACACTATACTAAACATAATCTCCGTTTCGTTCTCGATGGGTTGATAAAATCTTTTTGTAATATTGGATCTAGAAACAAGTTGAACGAATTCCATAAATGCATAAATATTTTGCAGTGTTTCCGTTTATTAATTCAATAACACGGTTTTTGTTGTTTCCCAAAACTTTACAAAAATCACTTATGGAACTTGGCAGGCGCAGACAACATACGAATCATAAATCCGACGAGACCTGACCCACTTAAAGAGTTACAAAATCGTAAATGACAGGTCATAGAGCAACGTATGAACAATTAACTTCAATCAATATACCTGTAAGGTGCCTGTTTGTTCATTCTATCCATAGAGTCAGCTAATAACATCATGTCTTGGTACTGCATTTTTGTAAGGCTGACTGAAAGTCGCTCCATATGTAGACTTAGTATCACTTTAGGTGAACTAAACTTTGGTACTTCGGTCTCGGGTTTGGGAGTTAGTTTTAGTTTTGCTGTTGCGTTTATCGGACCCAGAGCTGAAAGAATAAAATGTATGTTTTAATAGTTAGTTGTTTGTCTGTTTTTCATAGGTTTATAAGATCTTAAGGCCTTTTGTGAACGAGATGTTTCTTGCAATTTATCAATTAAAAAGTCAAGCATATTACGACAATTATCCAATTGATTTCTTAGAATGTAGCGAACAAACATTGATTAAAGTCGTTTTAACCATGGTTTAACCAGAAGGCGTGTGGGCTTACCATATTGGTAAAATGATGGTTTAGATGATTTTGTTGCTATCTCCCCTTGTAGTCTTTCCTTCATGGCCACGGGCTCCGTTTTCGAATATAATTCAGTTGCTGGATTCCAGTAAATCGCTAGACCTTCTAAATCTAGAATCTGTTAATATAAAAAAAAACTGTTTTTATTCTCTGACGTATAATACTTTTAAAATAATTTATAAAAATATTAAGACGAGTATTTGACTCCAACTTTTACATTATCGGAAAATTTTCATCTTCAAAAGAAGACTTAACCATAAAATAAAACTTTGGTAACAAATGATGTTATAAAACTTTCCTTGCCTCAACATCATAAATCTTGAAGGATTTTTTTCTCATGAATATTCATAAAAAGTGGAACAGTTTTGGGGCTCGATTTTGAACCATTTACTACCGTATTCAGAGTTATTTAATGATTACTTCAGCCGTCACTTAGTAAATGTTTTGTATGTCAAATCTTTACTGACTTCGGCAGTGAGTGATGAGATCATTAAACATCTCTGAGTGCGGCAGTTAGAGTTAAATCAAAAACTTTTGCTTTAAATTGACGAAATACCAGACATAATTACTTTGAGACTGACTAGAAGTCAAGCCTTCAACTTCAGTAATTACTTAAAAAAACAACTCTTTCTCGTAAAGAGTTTCACCTTGTAAATCCTAGTTACAGCTTCAGTGATGACTGCTTTTTTCCAGTTTTCGTCAGTCGTGTGGACGGATAGGTTGTGTAGCGTGATTCCAAAGGAGAAGGGCTTTTTAGGATTCGTGATGCTGTCTTCATATCTTATGTGTATATCTGTGATCTTTAGCTGCACATTCTTGATTATCTGAGTCACCAGCTTCTCGACAAATGTCTCGTCGAGCTTATTTTCAGAATCTAAAAATAAGTAGGAATATTAATACTGGCGATATCTAACGTTTTGTTTCAGTTATGCTCATATTGAAATAGCTTTGCAAAGTTAGTATCATTTGAGTTTGTTCTTTGAAGTGTATCGTGTAAGTATATCGTATTTTTGTTGTTTCATTCCTTCTAAGTCTTATTGGTGGAAACATTGTAATATAATGTTTTGATTCAAAATAATTTAAGAGGTTGTTGTATTGATCCTATTGGTCCATAACTCCATACTCTAGACCTCTAATTATAAAGTGTGTATTGCTATAGACTCTATGGCAATACACACATATAATTAGTTTCTTAAATATTTCACTTTACAAGCATGGTGGTAGTGTCTAATAAGTTAATCTCAACGGATATTATTATGATACCTTACAGATAATAAACCCGTGCAAGTTTAGTTCTCGTGTATCCATACACAAGAGTATACGAAAACTTATCTGGAAAACACGATCGCACTTGTACGAGTTCGTATCAAATAACAGTAGGGCCAACTAATCCGTCCGGAATATAATAGGTATTGAATTATGTTCTTGATTAAATTAAAATTCGATAGATTGACGATACAAAATTATTATAATAAAAACTAAGGCACTAAATACAATAAGGTATCCTAAATACAATAATTCAATTGCCAGAATATACCCTAAGTTTGATTTTTGATTTTGTTATTCGAAAAAACATTTCTATGAGATTAGTCATCATTCCAGTCAATAAAACCGGTTACCCTTCGTCATTAGCTAAGCGATAAAAAAAAATATGAGAATCTAATTCTGATAGCCTTTAAGCATTCATGGCCACTAAACTGAACAGAAACAGATGGTTATATCCCTTCGAATTCTTTTTACACACAAGAACAGTTACATTACTCGTTTTTTGTGTTATAGCTTTTTATTCCATTTGTAATACAAGCCATTTGAACTATTTCATATTTTCTGTTATGAAGTCATATCTTTTTATTCCACAATCATTTATTTTATAATAAGCCACGATAACAAGTTGCATTGTGACTGGTTATAAAACTGCAAAAATGTCCTACTAACCCATTTGAGCCTCTTGCCGCTTGGCTTCTTCAACCCTCGCGAGTTCTGCCTGTTTGGCAGCCAGCGCCATTTTCTCCTCCTTTTCAGCGTCATATTTAACTTCAGCGGTAGGGTTGACGACCAGGAACAGACGTTCAACGGAAGCTTCCACTGATGCGCCATAGAGATTCTTCCAGGGAATTTTCAGTACTAGCTTTCCTGTATGAAAAGGGATAAAGTATGAAAAATAAAATAAAACCTATAATGAATAATGATAGGTATCGTTTTATAATGTATCAATATTTGAGTGTCGACTTGAAAATATTAGCATAATGTTATGTTATTTAAGTTTGTTAAACTGGTATCATGACAACGTACAATCAGAAAGAAGCTTATAATAAAGATGTTTGAACACAGGTTTTTGATACCCTATACTAATATTATAAAAAGATAAAATTTGTTTGTATGTAATCCCTGGATCGAATGATTCAATTCTAAAAATTCTTTCACTGGTAAAAAGCTACATTATTCGTGAGTGGCTATAAATTCTATTTTTATCATGCAAATTAGCCGAGCTATCGCAACGTTTGCGGGCGAAGCACTAGTACTAAATAATTATCATTTCTGCAACTCTATTAGGTTAACTTTCAAATAACAAGCCTTTGCCCATTTTGCCGAGCGTATAGTCGTCGTACAATTTGAGTAAAGCTATCAATTAGCCCAGCCCAGTTTAAATATTGACGAGAGGTCATAAGGCCTCGCGATGGTTTTGGGTAGCAAACACGGAGAGTAGCAATTATGCTGGCAGTTTTATAGTCCAATAGCAAAATTAATGTTACTATTATTGTAAATGCGAAAGTTTGGATGGAACGATTGGACGGATTGTTTGGTACTGGCCTGTTGGTCTAGTGGTTAGTGACCCTAACTGCTATGCCGGAGGTCGTGGGTTCGATTCCCACCCAGGACAAATGTTTGTGTGATGAGCACGATCATTTGTTCTGTGTCTGGGTGTAATTTATCTATAATATGTATGTATTTAGAAATATATAAGTATGTTTATCAGTTGTCTAGTACCCATAACACAAGCTCTGCTTAGCTTGGGACTAGATGGCGTTGTGTGATAGTTGTGGAATATTATTATTTATTATACTTGTTGTTGTATTGTCCTCGATGATTAGGAAGACTAGTGTAGTCTCGGCTTTTAAGTCACCGACGCCTACATAAGTTTAAAGAAAAAAGTTTCTTTCCGAACGCAAATGCCTCCTGTCATCCGCTTCTGAAAATAGGTTCATTCGGATTTTATGTCATACCGGCGCCATTCTTTCCAATTATTTTTATTTATTTTTTAGGTTGAAAAGTCTTATTTTAACGTTTAAATGGGAAAATAAAGTTGGTGTTAACAAAGTCGAAGCTACTGAAGATATTAAAGATATTGCGGAAAGCGCATAAAATGCTATTAGCTCTGTTTTGAGTGCTAGAAGTAAGAAACCAAAATGGCTTCACTTGTGTGACCTTAATTTGTTTTTTGCCTACTGCTGAAGAATTGGAATCAAAAGCCTAAAACTCTGTTATGTGACAATAATCGCTACATCTAAAATATTGTATGTTTTTTATGCCTTGCGCTTTGCACGTACCTATTTGCAACTAACGGCATGATTGCCATGTGGGCACTACATCGGAGTACAGAGAGTTTAAAATGTTTGCCCTTGTTGGCTATTAACATGACCTGAGACCGCTCCGTTGGAACTTGCAACGACTATGAAGCCCAAAATGGATACATTATGAACAACTTGCCTGGCCTTATGGCCTACACCGCCAATGCCGTAAGCAACCTGGGGGGTGTTCGGTAGGAACACACGCGGTTGACTGTTCTATTATAACCTGCAAGGAAAGTGAACGACTTGCAACGGACTATGAAGTCTAAAATGGATACATTATGGACGACTTGCCTGGCCTGGGACGTCTTGTGGGGGCGTACGCGGTCTAAAAGGCTATGTCGAGAACTCAGCAACCTTCACAGGGTGCTCTGTGGGTGTACCGTGGTTGACTGTTATATAATAACCTTCACGGGAAGTTTTTTGGGAACTTACAGGTTATTTATGTGTAGTTGTTCTTCAACATGCATTATGTTTTTCTTCGAGAAGGTGAAATACCATAGGAGGTCACCTTATGTGGGTGAAGACAGTAAAATTGTCCCTCCACAGTGATTAGAAAATATCCTCCCGTTATCGGTTGAGAATGATTGCCCGGAATTGGTATATGGATAACCACAATAGAAGTTGAAAATGCAGATCAAGAATTAAATGAAGTAAGTACCATAGAAAGAATTATTATATAATCAAGTTTCTTGAAATACTTTATGTGGATTTACACCCAGAGAAAGAAGAGAAGATTTACATACATTACATACAAGCTGAATCTACCAACCCGCACTGGGCTGGTGTGGTGGATTATATATAGCCCATCCCTCTCCTAGAGAGGAGGCCTGAGTCCCTACAGTGGGAACATTATAGACCGATGATGATGATGATGAAGAAGCTGAATGATGCTTCTGTTATTTTTGTATACATTAAGATACAAGCAAGGGGACACAGATCACTCTTATTGTTGGTAAACAACAAAGACATTCAAGAGTTTGTTGCATTCATAGACGGAAACATATATTTTGGGTGAAGACGCTGAGAAACTAATCTCAGAAAAATCTATAAATAAATCTGGTTGAGGATTAAAGATGAGTGTAACATAAAATTCACTCCTAGAGAGAGCACATGGGTGCCCAGAGCAAATGCTCCTAAAATTACCAATAAATTTTTAAAACTGGCGGGGCCCTCCTCTGGCAGATATGCAAAAAAAAAGGGGGGGGGCGTCATCAAGAGTACGAGTGCAGCAGACAGGTGGCCAGGAGAAATCATCCCCCTAAATTCACAGGTTGGTGGACTAAAATATAATTTATGATTGGAAACTAGTCACTCAAGCGACCCAGTTATTCTTAATTGGATGGTGGTGATGGAGTGATACTCCTCTAGATGATAAAATCTCTATACTTCAATTTATTCAGATAGTATCTGAAATAGAGAAGTGAATTGCTTTCATAGCAATGGAATTTTGTTACCCAAAGGCATGTTTACAAAAACAATTTTGCTTACCATTTTTTCCTTGTCAAAGGCACAAAAATATAGCTTTCCGTTTTTTATGTAAAAGGCGTTACATATGTTTAGTTTACTTGGAGATGACCTAGTATACAACAGTATACCAATTTTTACAGAATAATGGTTTTTTCTTGTCACATTGGATTGGATGCTTATTGCATGAGACAAGGCAAATGCTATGTTTTCAATATTATGTTCAGCCCCATAAACATAAATAACAAAAACATTGAAACCCATTACAGGTTTCAAAGGACCCTTAGAGAGGCCTTTTAATTTTTTAAGAGATGTATAATGTTTAGAAAACATGCAATCATCAGAACCAAAGAGAAATGTCATTTCATACCTATCCGACACTGTAAACTTCTAGGTTTACTTCTTAATACTATTCACATAGCTTAACAAGTCAAGACAAGCCTTAACATCACTGAAGAGAAAAGAAATAATTTAGAATTTATTGATAAAAAGTCGAATTAAAATTGTTTTTAAGGTTTTAAAACTTTAATATTGTCCAGCCATTACTATAGGATTCTATTCACTAAGAAACTCGAATGGAACAAATACCTTGTTCTAAGAGATAGTTATGGTAAAATAACATCACACCTGTAATCCCCGAAGGATTGGGCAGAGAGGTACCTAATAGTACACCCTCTTTTTTGCCAGTTTGTTTTTATGATAATTATGATATAAACACTGCAATGAATATATCATATCATTTGGCTTGGTCTATAAACATAGCCAGTTCTTTTGAGTTAATAAAAATATTCACAGATGCTTCTCCCGCATGGTGTGGCCCATAGATTGCTATTATACTATGAACTGTAGATTCAGCTCAGTTTTTTCATATCAAAATTGAGTGCTGCCCCTTTTTTCTGGGCTTAAGTGTTCAGTCAGTCATTTACTAGTTATTGAAATTTTTCAAGAATTGAAAATATAACTACAGAATCAAAATTTTTATTTATTAAACATAGTTATAGTAGGTACATAATGGATACATTATTATACTCTTTTTTATGATGAGCTATTACATACATTTCTGAAAAGCATTGGTGCGAATCTAAATAGATGGTTACTTACTCGATATTACTTACATAAATACCAAAGGTAATATTATGATAGCAGATTTTGAATGTGGAAGGGAATCTTAGGTGTTTTTAAATTATCAAAATATTATATCCGTATTGGGTGAACCTCCAATTGATTAATAATTGTATCATGGACTAACACAAAGTATCACACTTATGCATCATGACCCTGGGATCTCCAGGGGTTGCGCTGTGATAAGTGGTGGATGCTCCTTGCCAATACAAGGTGGCAATGGAAGGAATGGTATTGAGACCAATATCATTTATTCTATACTTTTTTCAAATTCTCTATGGCTCTGGAACCTATAGAAAAGATAATTACAGACAAACAACTGGTATTATAGGAAATAGATACCTTACTCAACCATGGTCTTTTCCATTATTTAATTTCATACTTTTGTGATACAGGAACCTGCACTTTACATAATTTCAAATAGTTACATCCCTTTTTTCACAAAAAAAAAAAAAAAAAAAAAAACTGGGATTGATGGCAGGAGTATTATCAGGAATATATTTTAGGTTTTCTGGAACTAGTAATGAAGCTGTTGATATTATTAGGAATTCAATAATTGAAAATACAGTATATTAATGCTTGCCTCATTACCTGCAATTGTATAGACAAGACAAGATATAATATTATATGCATTAGCAAACCATCACTGAAGTTATTCAGTCTTTTCGTTTTGAGGATTAATAAAGGTTTTTTCCTCTATTTTCATATTCTGTTAGTTCAGCTCTATCTCTAACTATAAGACCACATAAAGGTACAGATGAAATATCAAAATACTGTTCAGAGACTTTTTTAAGTTAAGTCCTCCAAGATCCAGAGAATTCTTGGGAATTGGGATGTTTTCAGTGTTTTATTCTCTCTCTACTAGATTACATTCAACAAAGTGATTTACAAATTGTTATCAAGAAAGCGGTAACTATATTACTGTTAGAACCACTAACTGCTACTGTTACCACTGTTGCTGTTATAACTGTTGCTCGAATGAGTTTATGTTTGCACCAACTTATTATATAAATGTAATTGTACAACTATTGAATAAATAAATAAATAACCACAAGTGGAAAAGTGCAAACAATATCTCTAATATATATTTATTATGTAGTGATTACACAAAATCGTATTACTTTAAGGATTGATATGCTAACTTTTCTGGGCCAAACAAATGCCAACCTTTTATAACTGTTCCTTTCTCTAGCAATGGAATATGGAGTATGAAAGCCCAGCTACAGCTGTGGATATGATAGAAGGAATTAGTTAAAAATTTACCAATAGTGAACAATAGAAAATTCTCTGAAGCAATTTTTAATAACACTGGTAATGATTAAATGTAAAAAATGACTTATTAGTTATTTTATATTCATCTGAATGTTTATTGACTTTAGACAGATGTTTATTAATTAAATGTTTATTGATTTTGTATAAATGTTTACCTATTTTATATGAATGTTTAATGTTTTTATATAAATGTTTATTGATTTTATATGAATGCTTAAATCTTTTATATAAATGATTATTGATTTTATATAAATGTTTGTTGATTTTACAACTAGTCTTTAAACATCTACACTAGTCTTCCTAATCATCGAGGACAATACAACAACAAGTATAATTTAATAGTCAAACGAACTTACCTGTAAGTGAAGTTCGATGGTAATTATACTTGTTGTTGTATTGTCCGAAGATGATTAGTCCCACCCGACCCAGAATCTTCATGCTATATAGTCATATGAGCATGAACCCTATGTTGTAAAACCAATAAATTGCTATGAACGTAATGAACCTATTTTCAGAAGCGGATGACAGGAGGCATTTGCGTTCGGAAAGAAACTTTTTTCTTTAAACTTATGTAGGCGTCGGTGACTTAAAAGCCGAGACTACACTAGTCTTCCTAATCATCTTCGGACAATACAACAACAAGTATAATTACCATCGAACTTCACTTACAGGTAAGTTCGTTTGACTATTAAATTATTATTATTAACGGTGTTTACTGTTTGTAACTCAATTACGCCAGAACGGCAGAAAGGATCAGGATGACATGTATCAGAGATAGAATTATTAGTCTGGTAATAGGCTACTTTTTATCCCGGACATACGATCCTATGAACGATATAATAAAAATGGGTAGTCACGAGCAAAATCGTTTTTTTCGTGGAATGAATATTGCAACTTTGAGATAAGGATAATATGAGACTCAAAATACATACTACGTTCGTACCACATGAAATCATAAACAATACAGTAAGAGAAAAAATATTTTAATAAGTGTATGTATACATATCTATATACTGGATCTCGTGACTGTACCTATCTACTATTCGAGAAATATAACATTCCCTTGTTATAACGGGGTGGAACAAAACTAATTGTTTTAAGTTCCATTGGTTACTCGTGGTTAACGCCATCGGGTCAAACACCTTCACACACCGTGACCTTGTGACCTGGTTTTTAGGTAGAGAGGAGCGCCGAACAGTATTAGGTAATCCGTAATATCGTTGTCTGCCCACGTTTTTTGATAAGTTGTAGTCATAACAATAAATCATGCTATATCAGTTTATCGTTCATTAGTCTTAATTTGGTAACTTAGTAACAGACAACAATGTTTAATATAACTCAAATAAACTAGCTGACCCACGCAACTTCGTCTGCGTCACATAAATATAGCTTATAACCTTTCTCGATATATCGACTATCCGACATAAATTAAGCTAAATCGTAACAAACAAAAAATCTTATCTTTCTTCTATAATATAATAGTTTAGATGGTTTAGATTAGCTTAGATTATATTAAAGTGTGAATTACTATAGGTATCTCTTACTGTTAAATACATATACGATAATACATTGTACTTACAAACATTATGATGCAGTAAATATTTTGAATTTGAATTTCCCGGAAAAAATCTCCCTACATTGCGACGCGCGAATTATTTTGCCGCGCGGATATTTTTACATTGCGATATCTTCTAAGATATTTGTTTAAACTGTTTAGGCACAAAAAAAAGTCACGAAGAGAGTAAAGGGCACAAATATTCTATATTAAATTTCCCTTCTAACAAACACATTTATTTAGATATAGATTAATACCATATGGGTTAAATAAGCTTCGCAAAAAATAATTATTTTTAACCTAACAGTTTAATAGTAAAAAAAGGTTACAGTGAGTCAATCTTAAAAGATAGTTATATGCTGTCGCGGACTTTTTTTTAGAAATTTTAAAAAGGAACAATTCCTTCATATATACATGATATTTACGTACCTAACTTAAACCGTTTTCGCAGCGCACGCAGCGTAAGCTCTCAAAAAGGAAATACCTTTTCCCGTTTTTGTAAAATTTTTCATTTATGCTCCGCTCCTATTAGCCGTAGCGTGATGTTATATAGCCTATAGCCTTCCTCGATAAATGGACTATCCAACACAAAAAGAATTTTAAAATTCCAACCAGCAGTTCCTGAGTTTACCGCGTTCAAACAAACAAACTCTTCAGCTTTATAATATTAGTATAGATTAAGTCTATCTTTAGTGAATGAGGTACCTATTTGCTTTTAAACCTGTAACAATAGGGATGTGTACTGGGTAAAAAAAAATATGATTCCGTTTAGTCCGTCAGTTAGATTATCGAAAAATATTGGATACGTGTTTTTTTGTTTTATCAAATTAATAAAAATTGACGAAGATAAATCGCGTCAAAGATCAGGAGTGGGGGCTTTTGACGGCACTACGTGGTAAAAAATGCAGTGCGAAGTGACGTCACACGAGTTTTCGAAGCACTGTATCGTCTTCATTTTTGGTTTACGTGCAAAAAGAAAAAATACGTGTCCAATATTTTTTGCTAATCTATGTGACGGACTATTTTTCTTGTCAACTACCCTATTGTGTCTCCCCCTTTAATTCATAAATAAAATAAATAAGAAGAGAAAAATTATGAAAAAATTAGGTTTGTAGAATCTATTGAGTTAAGAGTTATTTTCGGGAAACAGTAGCAGTAGATATTTATGATATTTTTCATTCATATGATGAAATACAAATTTTGTTGCCGTTAAGTTTAAATTGACCTGCGAATGAGCGATTTTTGATTTTTCATTGTTTGGTACTACGGAACCCTTTGTGTGTGAGCTAAAACTTTCCCGGTTTTTTTTAAATCTAGAATCGACATTCTCACTTATGAGTTTCATTGTTTCTTTGACTTGCTTTTTATAGATCATACATGTAGTAGTTCTTAGTTAGCACCTGTAGTATCTCTTAAATGCGTTAATTGATCAGTTTTTGAGGCCAACACAGCATTGTTTTATATTTAGAATTTTTGGTTTTCTACTAGTTTACAAGATATATGTAGATACCTATTAGTTTTATTTTCTACTTGCTTTTTCGATATTTATTTAAATTGAAATTTAATGCTATAAAAAAACAAGATAAAATAGAGAGAGAGTGAGATAAGTTAGATGAAACTACCCTAAAATTGTTTCCGTTATATGGCTATTTATAAGTAGTAAAGATAAGCATGAAAAAAAAACACAATAAAAAGGTGTTTTATAAACTGACATAGATTGATACGTTTGAACCTTTTTTTATCTAAAAAAATGGTCTTATGTTTGATAATAAACAAAGCCGTGCATATATTATGCGTATTTTTTTAGCAGCAAGGTCGCCAAACACCATATTTTGTGCGCCATAATATTTACTGATTATTTTATTTATTCGATATTACTCGTATTAAATTATTTTATTCCATTATCAAGTTCCTAACAAGTGAGATATGGGAGTGCCTGATAAGTCTTTGTTTTCGTGTTATGTTATTTATTTTGATTACTCATACATACAATCACGATCAGTTTTTTTTCGTGTGTTCTGTCATGCTGTTTTTTCTAACAATGTAATTATGCACTAAAAATAGTATGTGTACTAAGAGAAGTACTGAATAGAACCGAAGTTGAACTGTAGTTTAAAGTTTTGATTATCTCCTGTAACATTTGTTTCTATCTTACAAGCCCATGCCAATTTTATAAAGCCATTATTTAGGACTTGGAAATATCTGCCCCGACAGGACAGTACAAAACACCACATTATCCTTTTCTTCAATACCAAATTTAAATCTATATTTGGTCAATGAATTTTATCTAGACCAGGAAAATAATGTAATTTAGTTTAAAGTTAACCTTATGTTAAACATTAAAAATAATCAAATTCATGAGCATATTTTCCTCTTAGGGAAATTGTACATTGTGAATTGCACATTTGAAGGTCAAAATATTGGCCTTCAGTCTGTTTCGCAAACAAAATAGGTCTGATTTAATGGGATGATGTCACCCAGACAGAAGTTTATGACTGTAACAATTACAAACAGGGATGCCATGGTATCTCTGTTGCATGTTAAGTGGTGACTGGTGTGATAACCTAGCCTAATTGGGTAGGCTGGTCAGTATACTCGCTATAAATAGATTTCAATGTTTATGTACTTAATTTGATTTGAGAATTTATAGGAAGATTTTACTGTTTATTTACTCGATTTTAGTTCTCAAATTAGGTCATTTGTCATTTTTTTTTAAAACGTTTCCCCACACTAGGAATTTCTCCTGTATCGTGGGTGCGTTCACAAACATTTAAACTCACATACACAAACACACCCAGACCCGAAACAACTATCTGTAGGTCATACAAATATTTGTTCCGTGCGGGGATCGAACCCGCGACACCCAGCGCAGCAGTCCAATCTCTCAGCCACT
Organism: Diarsia dahlii; assembly: GCA_949775195.1. Lineage (NCBI taxonomy): Eukaryota > Metazoa > Arthropoda > Insecta > Lepidoptera > Noctuidae > Diarsia > Diarsia dahlii. The sequence continues at coordinate 11,000,100 of OX459198.1, forward strand.
GCGCCAACCGTGCCGTCAGGTATAGGTATATCAAACATAAATAAATAATTAACTTATACTGACTTACATGATATTTTCTATGATTAATTTTTATTATATTTTAATTTTTATTATGCAACAAACAGTTACATTATGAGAACTTATAACTAGTTTAACAATATTTTCATGTTGCTAATAATGCAACCTACAGCACTGCCCACGGTTTATCATAATAGTTTAAGACAAACAATAATCAATTTCATTATAATGAGCTTCCATTAATGAGATGATGATGGTGCTCATAATATTGGATAATCACAGAAGATTTCCTGTAAGTGGCAGTATAAGTTTAACAATAAACCATGAAAGTTTAAAACAGTGTTTATAGTTTCCCCACATTGGGAATTTCTCTAGTTTCGTGGGTGCATTTACAAACATTTAAACTCACACACAAACCAAGCACCCAGACCGGGCACAACTATCTATAGGCCATACAAATATTTATTCCGTGCGGGGATTGAACTCGCAACACGCAGCGCTGCAGTTAATTGCAGAGCCACTACTATAAATACATACATAACAGTAACTGCATGTTAAAACCTCGATAACTCTCCAAAAAGTATGACATGCCTAGGCCTATTGTTATTGATCGACTTTATACACTTATTTGAATAATTTAAGAAAGTAATGTTTTGTTTAGCAATCTTGAAAGGGAATGCTAAATTCGGTATATAATGTAGCAGTGTAATATGAGTATGGATAGGATCCTGGTTAATAACAGTAGGTTAACTCTCTGTTTTACATTATTAAATGATACATTAACAAATGATGAAAGAATGCATAGCAATGTTGCATTTTCAATGCTTGATTCTGCACTGCAATACCAACAGGATTATTTCATTTAGGTGTTGATTAAAGGCAGTAAAAACGAGCATTAAACTTATCAGACGAGAACCTTTTAATAAAACAGGTGTTAATTTAAGTACAGAAACTTGTACTTCATTTTTAAAGTGCAAAAACAAACACTTTATCTCATTGAAATACTATTATTGTCTATAGATAAAGATTAGATAAGAAAACACTAAAATGACCTTTTTATAAGTGCTACAGTCATACAGATATACAGTACCATATCTAATAACTGCATCTGTTGTAATGGAAAATTTTATGACATCTTGGATTGGAAACCAACAAGAACCAAACAGCTACACAGCTGCATGTCCACAAACTGCAAACAATTTCAATGCCATGCTTTTAGCTGACTATGTTTGTGATTATTACTATTTATATATACTAGTTACTATTATAAAGCAGTAAAGTTTGCATACAGTAGGTTTGTATCTTCGGAACTACTGATTCAATTACAGAAATTATATAACTACTGGAAGCTCAAATTCATACGCTACATTTAAAACTTTAAACAAATTAAGGTTACCACAGTACACTGCGTAATCCAACCAAAGCGATAAAAAGCTTATTAGTAAATAATTAGTCTCTCAGCCGGAAACATAATGCATATTGAACATTGGATTGGAGTTCGCAATTAAACATCAAAAAAAGATAATATTTTATGAGAATAATAAAGTAGGTAAGTATAACTGTCACTGCACCAGTAGACAGGCACCAACCAAAATAAATTAAGATTTTATGAGGGAGCAGAAGTACGATGAATTGATGATGATGATGAATGAAGTACAAATGAATATTTGAAGGCATTCAAAATTCCCACCAAACAGGAGATACCACATACAATAAACATTGCAAGAATAATGAATGCCAACCCATGCACTTGCAACATCCTAACTTTAGTCTCAAACAGATGACCCTTTGTTTGTACACACAATACATGGCAAAAGTCCCTGACCTGCTTGTAATCACTTTAAAATATTTACTAAAATATTGCACAAGGTTAGCTGATATTTACAAAGATTATAGTGCTATGAAGCGTATGCTGCATGAGTTTCAGTTCTCTACACAGTTTTATGGCTTTTTTTCAGAATAAAAGCTTCTTTCCCAAGATAGTTTTTTAACAAGTGTTATATTTTATGATCAATAAAATCGCTATAAACATTACTCACCCAAATGTCCATAGACTGTCTGGATAGGAAAATTGAGTTCCTCCAAGGCATTCTGTTTGAGCACCAGATTTTCCAGTACGACGTCGCCTGCAAAACATTAACCGAAGACATAAATAACCGCAATCAAAGCAGTGCGGCAACTATGACATCACCCTGGCGCAAAAACATACCGCCCCATATTCCCAGCTTTAGCTGATTTCTGTTCAGGTTCTCCACATAGTTCCCGAGGAACCTGTTCAGCACGTCCACCACAATTGATTCAAACACCATCGTGAACTACGATCTTATTTACTAACGAAAATAGTTTTTTCGTCACTCATGTCATGGTCCGGCGTTACACATTACAGTTAGAATTTTAAACAATACACTTCAGTATTAAAAAAATTACACCAATGTTCAAATAAAAGTAAATATCGTTATCATTACCCGCGTTATACTGAATTACTGATTTGAAAATTAAAAAGTATTTTCTGAGTTCAACACTTCAACTCGGACCACAGCGCACATAGAGTAAGTAAAAGTTTAACAGCGCAAAATATCAGTGTGCCAAGACTAAACCGTTACTTACCACTTCCCGGAAATACTATGTCCACGCTGAATTTGACTGGGGAAAATAAAAGGCCGCTCTACGTATGGCGAAATAGATCTAGAATTTTTAGTGTGATTGGTTAAAGTATTTTCATCGTATTTATACAAAAAATATACCCAATTAGATGTTTTTTTAAACCGTACCAAGCAAAACTTCGCGAAATAACGCAGTCTACCAAAAATATATTACCTTGTAGCCGGAAAAAAATAACTGCTAGCAACATCGTAATCAACAAAAGTCAATGGTGTCAAAATCACCCTGTCTCCAGCTGCGTGTTCGGATATTTACATGGAATTATGAAATTCTTTATAAACGTGCTTGCAAACTAAAGTCCAGTAAAAAATCGGATACAGCTTGGCAAAAAAGAGTAGAAAATCCGGGGGGCGCCACTGTGCTGTTCATATGGCAACCCGTTGTGACCGTATCGCGTACCAACCTATCGTCTTGATACTTTTATTACTATTTTTTTTATACTTAAAATTTATTTATTGAACCAGAATTTATTCTCCTCATGTAACTACCTAAAAATAAATATATGTTAGTAGCACTGTTTTTTAATTTTTCTGGGATTAAAAAAAGGCGTAGAAATAATTATTGTAATTTATTCTAATAAATCTTCCAACTCTTTTTTGGGACGACCTTTTCTATGTTTTCCGGGTGTAGAAAATACGCCTTTGTTTCGATCTCCTTCCAGGACGACTCTTCTTATGGTGCTTACCACAGAACAGAAAAAACAGGTAGAAGTGCTAAGTGACGAAATCTGTATCGGAACCAGTGTCGCCAAACTAACACAATCAAACCATTAATCATACAGTGCACTACAACTACACAATTTGTTTGATTGGTCGTTTCAATTTCAATCACAACTAGCGTAACTCACAGATTCTACATTTTAAAAATATACCTTCGTGGTATTACGATAGGATTTATTTTGCTTCACTCAGAAATAAAATACGACGTTTTGTAATCAGCAATCATACTAGAAATTATTGCCTAGTAAATTCCGCTACTCGTCCATAGATGGCAGTATTTTCAATGGACGCAATAATACACTTAAAAACTAGAGTAATAAGGATTATATTCGCGTCACAGGTCTGTATTTTTTGCTACTCGGCCAAGGAAGAGACACATTAAGCTTTTATCTATATTATCGATATTGATAGATAATCAATTTATTTTGAAAAAAAGTTTGTAGTATTATAAACAAATAATTGTACCTGATAATAATTGTAAATAATAAAATAAAATACAATATTTTATTACTTGCATAAAACTATTTACAACAAACCCAAACAAATAAATACTAACAGAGTTTTCTACGAGAAAATTCTAAGGAGTTAACATAAAAGAGAAATTATATTGACTTTTTACCCGTCTGCGGATGCATGCGTCTTTGGGAAACCTAACACAAGATTAATGAATGATGATACTTTTTTTAAACTACTTCCAACTTAGAGCCAATTAGAATGTTGTAATTATTGCACTGCAGCATAATACTATTTACTAGTGAACATTTTGGATTTCATTTAAACAAATATTATAAATGAGAAAGTTTCTCGATGTCTGTCGCGCTTTCACGTCAAAACTACCGATTGAATGAAATTTGGTTCACAGATAGTCTAGAGCCTGAAAAACGACATAGGCTACTTTTTAAGGTTGTGGAATCTTGTGGAACCAGTATACCTACAGGATTTAGAAAATACGGATGGTTCGGCGCGGATAGGTGCGTGATGCCATATACTATTTCATATAAAGATTTATAAAATGCGATGACTGCGGCGATTGCGGTGCGGTCAGGTGCGCGTTCATCTTTGGTGCGAAAAAAGGGTTGAAAGGAAGGGATGAAGACATTACTTTTGGTCGCGATAGCCGACATCGGTCGCGGTAACCGACATTCACGCGGACGAAGCCGCGGGCATCAGCTAGTATCTTTATAATAATAATCACTTTATTATTATGGTTTGGTGGTCTCTATGGTCCTTACATTCATACTTTATTTAAACAGGTATATTTCGGTGGTAAAGATGCCATCATACAAAAGAAAAACATAAATTGTCAATATTATTGTGTCAGTTTTTACGTAAAATGTCAATGCAATTCTCAATCATTATTAAAATTTGTAAAAGTTTGATTCTATATTAGCTACAAAACATGTAACTTTAATGTTGTACGGGTACACCTCTCAAAATGAATTTTATGTGATATTATAGGATCTTTGTATTGAAATGTTAAACAGTAAGTATAACATTGTTTTATTTTATCGATATCTATCGATCAAATCTGCAACCGATCTTAACCACATCACTAATTGAGTAGCATGGAACTTTCGAGAACAAAAAAGATCCTTGTTCAAAATATAACAATCGACATTCGATCTAAAATAAACTTTATTTCAATCGGATAAGGTTGATTATAATTTTCTAATAATGTGACAGATTGTCACATTTTTAGAAAATTTTAGAAAATTGATATTTACTACGATTTTATTAGAAAACAAATAAAATCGTATCTACCGATGATAGGAAACACCTCCGTTTTCAAGATTTTTTTTTTCTACAGTCATTTTTACGCTCCAAAATCGCACAATACGTGACAATACGGCATATTAATGCAAAAATTAAATAGGCGGGAGACTAGCGACTCGAAGCGATGTCAAAACACGGCTAAGTCAAAAATCTGAGAGTTTGCAGTACACTGCAAAGTTATGACAGCCGTGCTACGCCTACTTTGCATTTCCACTGTTCTTTCTGTTCCGTGGTGCTTACTGATTTACCTAAAGTGAATAAATGAATATACATAAAAAAATGCATTTTGCTTCTATGTGATTCATATGAAATATTAATTTATGTTGTTGATAAATAACAAATTAAAAATAATACATTTTTGGTACATTTGTAATTCTAATGATATAACAAACAGTTATCACCTTGAAATCACATTCAACAATAAAGTTATATATAAATCGAATTTAAATTCACATAGTGCACAGTACGCCACTCAAGTATCAACATTAATCTGACACGCTATACCAAGGTAATGTCAGACAAAATGTAAACATAACCTATGTGCTCGATGATTATTGTTCAAAATTCCACTTATTTCATACGCAAGCAAGTCAAAACAGAATGGGGTTCATAAATTAACACTTAATTCATCTAAAAACAATAAAACAAACAGTTACATACCTGTCATTTCAGCGGTTCTTAGGTTAACATCGTTGAGATCGGAGAGAATGGTTTTGGCCTCTTTTTCTGCCAAACATCGCCTATATACCTTATAAATTATCGCTCTGCCAGCACTTCGGATGGTTTTATTCATTTTGTATTACTCTACGTTGCTTTAATCACGTTTTCAGGGCACAATTATAAATTTAATAAACTTTCGAACTTTGTTTACACCAAACGTCATAAGTTTTTAATTGTTGCCAGCAAACAAAAAAATTAGTTCAGTTTCTAGACTTTTTTGCCAAGCTTGATTTTATTTCATAATTTTAAAATCTTAAGAGCGTTTGACGAGCCACCCCTGTAACTACTTTTTTATGGTTTCGCTACAAATTCCAAGATTAATAACTACTGATGATGACTTTAGAAAGCACACTTTACGCGGGAAAAAGAAATTGCTTTTTTTACTTTTGTCATTTCTGACATAAAAAAAAACTGGCCAAGTGCAAGTCGGACTTGCACATGAAGGGTTCCGTACCTTTCTTTCTTTCTTCTCTTCTTCTTCTTTCTTCTAAAAAATTGGAAAGTTTTATAAATTTTTGCCTACACACGTCGGGGGCCTCCGTGGCCCGGGGGCCCCGTATAATTGATACGGCAGAAACGGCAGTAGCTACGCCCCTGTGTAGCGTATATAACCAGCTTATCACATTCTTGTGTTTTCTGCTGTACTGTGTGGTGCTCAGAGGCGTCTCTAGCCCATGTAGCGCCCGTGTGCAAACATAACCCTAGAGCCCCCTAGAGTATAAGCACTCGGTCAAAATGGAATGGGTACAAATGACAAGGTAACAGCACATCAAGTTACCACAAACTGTCAAACCCCAATCTGTGGTGTAGAGTGAGTTGTTGCCGCTGTGTCAAACTCAAACTCAAACCGTTTATTTCAATTAAGCCATTACAGGCACTTTTGAATGTAAATATGTAATGATGAAAATATGGGTGCCATGCGTTGGCATGGCACCCATATTTTCATCATTACATATTTTCATCATACAGATGTGTGCTGGGGAGTTTGTTCCGCCACTTCTTCTTTCCAGCTAAACACTAGGAAGTGTCGATGGGTGGGCGTTTTGGGGGACTGTCTTATAAAAATGTAAATAGTAAAGTAAAGTAAATTTTTGACGTTCGAAAAGTGCTAATTACCAGCCTAGTTTGAATAAATGACTTTTGATCATTGATGCTTTTGATTTTGATTAGTCAAGAAAGGTAGCAAAAAGACCAAATCCCTTTTTATTATTTGAAAATGTAACGCTTTTCGGTTTTATTATTTTAACATACTAAAGACGGTCAGAGAGATAACTCGAGAAGAGTAATTGAAGGAATTTTGGAGTACATTACATCCTATGGCTAACAACTAGTTGGGTTTTGATCTGCCTAGTGACGTAGGTACCGATTAAGTATTGACTCAAACACCTTGCCGAAGGCGGATAGAACGGCTATAGGCCTATAATCCTTTACTTTTGACCTGAAGCCACCCTTGGGTACAGGGGCAACACGTCAGATTTTCCACTCTGCCGGATACGTTGCCGTTTGCAGGGCTAAGTACGTAAAGTACATAGAAGGGGCTCTCTAAATATTTCCAAACGGTGGAATTCCAGGCCCAGCAGATGATGGAATTGCTACTCGGCGGTATTGTCGGCTGAGTCAATCACATTACAGCGATACGTTACGTGAGGAACAGAGCGATTCATATTATGATCCATAATTTTTATAATTCATATTGTGATCCATAGATATTCTGATTCATATTATGATCTATATTAAGGTTCAATTTGGATCGGTGTGTTTTTACACATACTTAGTAAAATGTAAAAACACACTGAAACACCGACCTCCTCCTTTTTAGAAGTTGGATTTTTCACATACTACATAGCAGTATGTGGAACCAGGGACTCCATCCATAGCGAGCGGCGATCGCCGCCCCCTAGGACCGCTGCGCCCGGGTGCAACGCACACCCTGCACTAAGACGCCTTTTTTTTTTTTTGGTTGGTGGAAAATCATCAAATGACCTCCCCCCCCCCCGACCCCTACTGACTAAAAACCGAACCCATGTTCCTTCTTTGCCCTTGTGCCGAGGCCACGTCATCTCGTACAGTCGCCGTTAGATATATTGTAGCAGACAAGGTGACCAAATACTTCTGAACAATTTAAAATGTCAATAAGTTCCATACAGTACAAGTTACCATTAATATCTGAACATTCATTAGTTCATTAATATCTGAGCAGATACTTATCAATAATTTCTATACACACAACTAACCAAAAATATCTGGACACTTCCAAAACTACCAAGCTCGAAACTAAGACAAACCACAGATAGTCAAGACGATAGTCGTTTTTGGTTCGTCTTCTATATCACGCAGTAACGAACTGAATCTGAACACTCACAGCGTGAAGTGCATCTATACTTGTTGTTCAGATATTTTTGGTTAGTTGTGTGTATAGAAATGATTGACAAGCATCTGCTCAGATATTAATGAAGTAATGAATGTTCAGATATAAATGGTAACTTGTAGTGAATGGAACTTATTGACATTTTAAATTGTTCAGAAGTATTTAGTCACCTTGTCTGCTACAATATATCTGACGGCGACTGTACTATAATCCGCGGCCTCGACGGGCGTCGGCCCTTGCAGGCCCCTCTTTGCTGACAACTCTTTGAGGCGCGCGTGGAACACGAACGCGCTGCCGACACGGTCTGTTGCCGTCATGACGACGGCCGGACGGCGAGCTAGCCCATTACTCACCGTCCACAGGCCCGCGTCTACGGTGGCCGGAAGCCATCACGTGGCCCCCGACGCCCGGAGCGCCTTCCGCGGCGGCTGGGACGTTGAGAGGTTCTCTCCCTCTCTCGTTCCGCCACCTCATTCGCTAGCATCACTACTTCGCAGAAGGAGGCGACGGCGTCCTATTCCTCCTCGCCCCGAACCATGGCTTACACCAGGGCCGGACGCGAGAGGTCGCCGCCGCCGATTGCCGCTACGAGAACACGGCGGGGAAGGTAAAGACGCCTCTGATTATGATCCATGCATGTTATAATTCATATTATAATCCATATTATGAATATGAATCATAATATGATCATACATAACACAGATCATAAATATAATATCGATCATAATATGGATCATACATAACATGGATCATAATATGAATCATAATATGATCATTATATGAATCATAATATGGATTATAATATGAATCATAATTAGGGATTGCAATCGAATATTCGAATATACATTTGAAATTCATATTCGAATAGTGAAATATAAAATATTCGAACATTCGAATATTACCACAGCAATTAAGGTAACAACATTATTTTATTGATTACGAACGCGACATCTAAAGCGAGGTCGTCAAATTTCTGAATAAATCGGCACTAGTCGGATTGACGACCTGCTCTACTTCCGAGAGGAAGACCAGTCACAGGGTGGTGTTGGGTTTATCGTCCACAAGTCCCTTGTGAATAACGTGGTGGAGATCGAGAATGTGTCGAACAGGGTGGCGTACCTTGTACTCATAATATCTGCAAGATATTCAACATAGATCATACATAACATGGATCATAATATTATGATCATATTACGATTTATATTATGATCATATTATGATATTTACATATCATATTTATATATTATGATATTGTTTTTATTTTGATTTTATTTCATATTATAATCCATATCATGATCATATCATGTTCATAATATGATCATAATATGAATTATTATATTATGATCTTAATATGATCATATTATGATTATATACCTATAGATCATATAATGATTCATATGATCATATTATGATATTTACATATCATATTTACTTATTATGATATTTTTTTTATTTTGATTTTATTTCATAATAAAATCCATATCATGATCATATTATGATTCATAATTATAATCCATATTAAGATTCATATAATGATCGTATTGTGACTAAATGCAGCCTATATTACCCAGACTGAAATAACGAATCGAACTGAGATCTCAATATAATGTGCTCAATAGGTAAAACTTAACTAAAACCGGGGTAATGCAATTTTATTGTCGCGATATCGCGCTCACACATATTTCACGAGACTAGTCTCATACAATTTTTGTACGAGATTGAGCGGGTCAAGCATGATCCGTGTGTATCATACGCGAAAGCCAGTGGTGATGAAGTACGTTCATTAAGAGAGGCCATGGTAGAGCGAACGAATTCAGCCTTAAGACTTGTCTCCGAGTGGGGTGACGAGAATCTGGTAGATTTCAACGCCACCAAAACGCAAGTGTGGTCTGTTCACCGCCAAAAGGAGTCCGTTTAATCTGGCCCCTACTTTCCGGAGTGCGTCTGTACAAGTTACTGACAGTCTCGAGCTTCTTGGCACGAAGTTGAGCGCGAATCTGAACTTCGGCGCCTACATCGAGTCGAAGGCTCAAACTGCGGCGAAATAGCTGGGCATCCTAAACAAGGTTAAGCGGTACTTCAAGCCTGGACAGCTTTCAGTATTATATAAATCTCAAGTCCGGTCTGGCATGGAGTATTGCTGTCACCTTTGGGATGGCTCAGCCAAATACCAGCTTGCCACACTTGACTCTGTAGAGCGCAGAGCCAGGAGGCTAATTGGTGACGATAAGCTGGTTATCAAGCTACATAGCCTGGCCCACCGTCGCAAAGTCGCATGTCTGTCGGTCTTCTACAGACTGTACTTCGGAGAGTGTGCGCAAGAGCTCCACGAGCTGATCCCACCATCTCCCTTCTTCCATCGGGAGACTAGACGTACTGCAGGGTACCACCAATACCTAGTCGACATTCCACACATTCGAACGAAGCGCTTTGCTGGGTCCTTTATTATGCGCACAGCCAAGGAGTGGAATTCCCTACCTGCGTCGGTTTTTCCGAGTTCATAAAACCCTAATCTGTTTAAGTCGCGAGTAAACAGGCTTCTACTGGGTAAGCTCGTTCCATCGTCGACATCATCTCTGCCCTTAGGGCAAGATTGAAGTCAAGAGCAAGCCCATTTATAATAAAAAAAATAAAAAAAAAAAGTCTGGAGAGAACTGGTTTTACCAGTTCTGCGGTATCTCTTTTCAAAAGGCAGGAAGACAAACAGCTCATATTAGGTCTGTAAGCAGGGTGAATAAAAAACTTTCTTCAGACAGGGGAAAACTTTATTGGCTTTTATTATAACAATAATACTAGAGAAAAGTTTACAACTGCAAGAAAGTGTAATGGAATGCTTCGATTATTATTTATTTTATCAATACCAACATAATTATTTTTATTAAAAGCTGAGACTATTCCATGCTCTGAACACTATTGAAACTATGATACTGGATACACATTGGTGTAACGTAATGTGAAATGTAACACGATTGTGACATCCAGATTTATCCATGACAACCTGAAATGTAACACAACAAGAGTGTGTGATACATTTCATGTTACGTTTCACCAATGTGTACACGGCATGAGAGAGAAAAAAATTCTATAAATTTACGATTAGACAGTAAATAGACTTTTAAACCTATTGAATCGTCGATAATAAAATATACATTTTACTTGTTAAACAACAGCCATGTCATCACCTCTGATAATTAACATCACAATATATATTTGGGGCTTAGGGAGATAATATCCAAATATTATTTCTCTTATGACCAATCAGTACGTCATTCCTATATACCATAAACACTGGTACTTATAGAATTTGTATCAAGTTTACAAAGTATATACTATACTCATACATATTACATACATAAAAACACGCCCTTTTCTCATGGGGGTAGGCAGAAACCACAGAATATATACTATCCTCATTTTGTAATAAATAAATTAATGACTTTGTTTTATAGGTACACCATTTGAGTCAGATCTGGTAGATCTTTTGGGTCACAATTTTGTTTTTCTACAGTTTTCAAATTGACCTAGTTATATTTTTGTTTGCAAGTAAGTATTGTTTTTTGCATCGTCTGCTTTGATCTCTCTAGTCTAGTATAATAATGTAATCTAGTAAACGAAGTCTAACTTGAATACCTTAGTTTCACAAGTTACCTGTCCTCTTGGGGATTCCAGGCGTGATGTTATGTTTATGTCGAATATTCGCCTGAAACTAGGATATTCAAGTAAGACCTAGAGTATCATATTTATGATACTACCAGTCTACCATATTGATTTTGTAAAATATGAATAAAATATTAATGCCTATAGCACACCTCCGCTGCGAAACTCAAAGGGCGAAACCGCAATAGTTTCGCTGTGAGTTTCGAGTTCTAAGGCGGCGAAACAGGAGCGAAATTCCCTGCTCTAACCTCTAACGTACAAAACTGACTATGATGTTGTCTCTTTCTAACACGATTTCGCTCATTTGCTCAGGCGCCGTCTACATCTCCGCCCGTTGACTGAAGTACAGTTGTACAGCGAAACTCGCGCAGCGGTTTCGCAGTTGTTGTTTCGCAGCGGAGGTGTGCTACAGGCATAAAGGAGTTAAAAACACAGTATTTAAAAAACATTCGAAAGAAACCATTAGTTGAACATACAAGTTACCATCTCAAAAAAAAAACTTATAAAAATTACACTTAACTATTATAGAACAAACAATCCTTATGGGTATCGCAACACTTACAAACTAAATGGAAAAACTGAAAATATGTCATGAAGGTCAGTAAATACAATGTTGATCACTCAGTCATACAATGCGATGTTGCTCTTTAAGCTCTCAACGATTACAAACTAATTCTACTTGCACCAAGCATGATTTTTATCAAAACATTGAAATAACTTGTATGTTTTACAGAAACAATATATAACATCTATAGTCAACTGTTGTTTTTCCATCCCGCATCTTTATTAATTATATTTTTTATTTCTATTTTTAATAGATACAATTTGTATTATGCTTTTATCATTTACAGACTAGTGGAAAGGTATAATGAAGACACTAGACATTCTAATAGAAAATAATAAACTTATGTATAAAACGATGGTATTTCAAACTTACACATTATACACTGGTTTTCATTTTAACATACCTTCCTTTTACAAAAATATTCATTCTCTTCAATAAACTTGCAATGACGATCGGCATTTAATTTGATTTTTTTTTTTTAATATAAGTAGTTTCACTTAAAAATTATAATATTGAATTAAATTGTTTGCCTTATTTATTTTGTTTTTTTGCTTACTCCATTAACGGCGATACCGTTTTCAATTACTGTCTTTTCATCAGTTATACTTAGAGAAGAAACAGATATATCATCTTCATCTGAAAACAAAAGCATAGAAAAATGTTAATAAAATTTAAAAGACCGACAATATTTTCACTGAAACCCAATTTCTTTTTCAAACAATAATTCTACTAACCCGAGCTGACATCGGACTGATTTCGTGGACTCAACCGACATCCTTTCGACAAGTAGTTCTTGAGTTTTCCTAGTGATGCCAGTATTAATCTGAAATGAAAAGCAATAATTGGGTGAAAATTGAAGCATGTTTTTTCTTTAGCAGTCATCGTCTGCCTAACCTTTTCAAAACCATGTTGGGGTCGACATCCAGTCTAACCAGACATAGGTGACAACCAATTTTTTTACGAGGAGCGACTAGTTGTGTTTAATATTATTATGTAGTTACAATGCCCTTTGCTTTGCCCCCCTCCATCCTTGCCTCTTACGATAAAGTTTTTCTTATGTTTACTTTTTACAATTTTGTTTTATTGTTAATTTTAATAAAAAAATTCTGTCTTATGTGATACTAAAACATTTTCTTTCTTTCGGAACCTCACCTAAACTAAACATCGACCGGAAATTGCATGAAAAAAAAAAAAATTGTGATGGTCTCACGTAGATTTTAAGTTATCTTAAGATAAGTTAAGTTAATTTAAGTGTCCGGAGAGGCGTACGATGTATTATAATTAAGATTAAAACCCAGCAAACAAATTATGTATATAAGCCAGGGACTGAATTACCCAAAAATTACGGTACCTTTAAATTTCGGTATGACGTCATACCGTTAAATAAGGGTTACCGAAATATTTCAATATCGTAATTTTTTTCGGTAGTGGAATTTTGACGTTGGAAATGCATACCGGTATATTTCGGTATAAGTACCATAACCGTTATAAAAGTAACGGTAGCGGTACCTAAACCTAAATAAATAGGGGTTTTCTTTGACGCACCGCCTCGCCACTCTGTCTGTCGTTCACTTGCCGATTGTTACACATGATTATATTATAAACTACATACTCAATTTCTAACGTTTACCACCGCACACACGCTCGCCGCGCCTTCATTTCGGTACCGAAATCGTGTAAGGGTTAAATAACAATTTAACCCAACCTTTATTTATAAAGGTACCGGTATAGCTCAACCTTTATTTTAAACCGGTACCGGTATATTTTTGAGGTATCTTAACCTTTAACCGTAACCGATTTCAGTCCCTGATATAAGCAAAGGCGCGGACCACCAAGTCTGCGGCAAAATACTCATTCTAAAAAAAAAAAAACATCGACCAGAGCGGCTGTTATTATTAAGTCATGAGCCAAAAGGCATCATGCATAGTGTGGGATAGAAATTGCTACACCACTAACTGCCACTAACCTTTACTTAGTGATGGCCTAAGTAATCATTAAAGCTCTCTAAGTACGGCAGTAAGTGCACTAAATCTTTCAGGAAAAAGACTTACCCTAAGAAAGGTGGACTAGGCGACAGTGGTCGTGATAAATACTCCGGATGGAATTGCACAGTAACGTAGTAAGGGTGACTATCCACCACGGCGACTTCCATTCTCGTCTTGGACTCGTCTTTGCCCACAAAGCGGAGACCGGCCGCTTCTAGACGTTCTATGTATTCTGGGTTCACTTCATACCGGTGCCTGTGGCGCTCTTCTATTTCGTCTTTCTTGTATAGTTGAGCTGTAAAAATATTTGGACATTTTAGACTTGATATAGAGAACACGCAAAATTTATTTTAGAAAAGGACAGGTGCGTAGAATTCGCAATCGGCTTGCGTGTATGCCCAAATGTGTGAATGTGAATGAGGCAAAAGGAGTAAGTCCGGATCATGTAGCAGGTTGCATTCTGTGGTCTGCTTACCCCCATCGGAAAAAGGCGTGAGTTTTACAAAACTATTACTTACTTAATATGCTGGACTCTAAATAAGTCTTCCTCTTCCCTAACCGCATGGTTCCACCAAGGTTTCCAGGATGATGTTCGGGCATATCTATCACAAGTTTGTCTTCACAGTTCGGGTCAACTTCCGTGCTATTAGCACCTTTTAGTCCGAGAACATTTCTAGCGAATTCTATGACGGACGCTTGTAAACCGAGACAGATACCAAGCATTGGCTTTTGTGTTTCACGGCACCATTGACAAGCTTCGATTTTGCCTTCCATGCCTCTTTGACCGAACCCACCGGGGACGATGACACCACTGGAATTAATAATAGAATATAAAGAATGGTTCACATTACAGAACACTAACTTAGAGACGGGTAGTATGTGGTCACGGTCTTCAACATTGGAGGAAGGATAAGTCCTACATAGGGCACTTATAAAATGTCGAGAAAAGGTGCACAGAGAAGAAAATGAAGAATAATTCAAAAGACAGTTAATACACAATACATATACAGATTTAGCAAACAATCACATTAACATGCCACATTTTGGTTATAGACTTATGGTAAAAGGCTAGTTTACTAACCTACAATGTAATTTTTATTTACGATCAAGGTAAGGCAGCTATGACATGCCTGTTTGAGATGCTTGACTAAGCCTAAAACGCACATACAATCCTTCAAATCTAATTGAACATTACTTACTCGCTCTTGCAGAGATTCTGCCATGCCTTATGATAACTCACAGGATCATCTAATTTAGTCTGTCGCTCCAGGTTCACAGCTTCAATATAAGTCAGATTGAGTTTACTGCCAGAAGCGATGCAAGCATGTTGTAAAGCTTTAGTAACGCTAGCGTAGCTGTCCTCCAATTTTGTGTATTTTCCAACCAGTGCGATATTGACTTCTTTTCGCAGATTGTCGACCCGTTTGGCAAGATTGTGCCACTTCCGCATAAACCTGTAATTTAAAACATTTATTGAATTAGTGTTTATCTCCATAAAAAATACATGAGGTTGGTTTTAAAAATTGATTTAGAAACTATTATTAACAGGCTTGTGTGTAAGTCTGACTAGATAGATGTATGAACGTGGACGAAGAAGATATCAAAGGATTTAATGGCAATCATGCGTGATTAAGTGATGTCTCATGTATGCATAAATCAAATCGAATCTAAATCATCAGTAAACATGTATTCATTTTATTTCTAATACGCACGGAAACTTTAAAACGCAGATAACATCATTAAAACAAATAACGCATTTAAATAAATTCTATTCAAAATTGGCAAAGCAAACATCGCACATATTTCAACGTACGGCGCCAATCAATTGAATTAATTCCTACACTTGATAAACAAAGCATTAAGCAATTCATAGAATTTGTGTCTGTCTAGTATCTACTTCCTGCTTCTCAACAATTTAACTAAAAAAGATAAGGCGCAGTAATCGAGTCATTAAATAAATAGATACCTAATAAAAATATTTTTAAACCAGAACATGACCGAGATTTTAATTGTTAATTAAATACATAGATAAAAAAGTCATTCTAGTTATATTCTAGACCTAGACGAATTTATAATCGTTTTTTTTTAATTTTATTTAAATTTAAGTTGATTAAAAAAGATATTACGAGTAGGTGCTTATTCTGTGTACATGCATATTGTGCTCTTTTTATAGGCGTCTTAATCTATCTGACGCAATGTTCGCGTGAGATGTGAGAAAGTGAAATGTGAGTCAGTCCCTTGGGCAGCAGTAAAACTCAACCTACGTCACAAAAGGTACTTAATGAGTAATGATCAAATCATTATAAAATTAATCGCGAAATTTTAAAACACCGAAAATACACTATACTTACTTTCCTGGACGTGGCATAGACATATTCAATTGAAGCCTTTCATTTAAGTATTGTACTACTCCTTGTTCTTCCATTAGAAGAGGTACATGGTATACAGAGGTCAAGTCGTGGACGCATATAACCTGAAAATAAATCAAAATGGCATATTAAAAAAATGTTAAGGTAAAGTTTTAGGCCCCTTTCGTTCTGTAGGATGACTTATGATGAAATAAACCGGCCAAGAGCGTGTCGGGCCACGCTCAGTGTAGGGTTCCGTAGTTTCCCGTCCGTCACAATAAGTGTTCCCACTTATGAGTGCAAAGGTGGGTATCCATTATGTTTTTTTAATTTTTTTTATATATAATTTTTTTTTTCACTTTCAAAATGATTTTCTTAGAAAGTCCTTATAAAGTTCTACTTTTCAGATTTGTTTCATATTTTCTAAACTTATGGTTCAAAAGTTAGGGGGGGTGGCACATTGTTTTTTACTTTTGGAGCGATTATTTCCGAAATTATTGACATTATCAAAAAATTATTTTAGTAAACCCCTATTCATTTTTAAATACCTTTCCAACAATATATAACACGTTAGGGTTGAAATTAAAAAAAAAAAAACACTTCCCACTTTACATATAGGGGGCTACCCTAACAAAACATTTTTTCCAATTTTTATTTTACCACTTTGTCGGCGTGATTGATACACATATTGGTACCAAAGGGGATAGAACCAATGTGGCATATCAACCTGTCCGCCATTTTGATTTTTTTTCGAATTCGCGGCCCACGATGAAAGTGGTATGTATCGATAAAGGACATATAGACGAACAAAAAATGTTCGGTAACACGGTACCCAAAGTGTCACGTTACCGAGATATTTGAAGTTAAAGATCGACAAATGAGTGCATCGACAATCATTAAATATTTTAAAAAATAGCCTTTTCACGTGTATAGGCGTTAAATTGTATCCAAATAATAGTTTCCAGGTTGATTATTATTATACGCACAATAAAATCGCTTCGCATCGCAATGAAACGCTATGTTATGTCAAAAAATTGTTTTCTCGAGCTCCTAGTAGTATGTAATGTACCTACTCTCTTTCAATAACCAGTAATAATAATAATAAACGCCTATAGACACGTAAAAGGTCAAATTTTTATGTGGTCATTGTACTCATATGTCCATCTTTACCTTCAAATATCTCGGTAACGTGACACTTTGGATACCGTGTTACTGGACATTTTTTGTTCGTCTTTAAATCCTCTATCCATACATACCACTTTCATCGTGGGCCGCGATATCGAAAAAAAATCAAAATGGCGGACAGGTTGATATGCCAGCTCCCATACAAAAAAGTTCAAACCCCTTTCAGCTTTCTAGTGCTAGCGGTCACAGAGATTAGACGAGGACGGACGGACGGACGGACAGACAGACATGGCGAAACTATAAGGGTTCCTAGTTGACTACGGAACCCTAAAAATGGGTGGAAGGAAGACTTAGGAATCTAAAAAAGAGACGTTAGAAAAAATACTGCTATCATAATTTCATTAAAACATGGTGATACAATGTAGCAGAATGTAAGGGGGCTTTCATGCGCTGCATTCAGATAACAAACTGATAAGAACCAGGGTCATCGACATAGAATCAGAATATGCAAAGTTGAAGTGGCAATGGGAAGGCCATATCGCTCGAAGAACCGACAACCGATGGAGAAGGAAGGTTCTCGAGTGGCGACCACGAACCAGAAGTCGCAACGTTGGTAGGCCTCCCACCAGGTGGACCGACGATATCGTGAGAGTCGTGGGCAACCGGTGGATAGCAGTGGACGTCTTATGGCTGATGATGAAGAACCTCGGTATAAATGAATGGCACTTGGCACTAATTTTAAACTTCAATTGCACCTACTTACAGTGCATTTAGTTTTCAAATCAAAGAGCACTATATGTATAAATCTTTAGACATATCAACTTTCATTACCCCAACTGCTTTTAAAACTTGTTTTATTGATAGCAACGGTGCTTTCACTCTTACTAGGTCCAATTATAATTTACAGTTGGTTGACAAGGATATTTCCATGCATTTAAGGATAGGCGCTTCGTCATTTTTTTCCTAAATATTTTATACTGTATGTATGCTTAAGCTAATATCTCACTCCCTCTAGAACACAAGCCTTCTTGTTGAGCTGGCGTTAATCCAACATGGTAAGCCAATGTGAGTTGGTAAAAGATAAAGTTGGTTGGATAAAGCATGTCATCATTGGTCATCATCATCTTCCTGCCCTTATCCCATTCTCCATCTTTTCTTTGGCCTTCCTCTCCCTCTCCATCCATCAACATTTATATCCATCACCTTTTTAGTCATCATTGGTATCACAGATTGGTATATATATACACATAATTTATATGTAAATTAACAGCCTATTCCAAAAACTGCATAGCAAACGTTATACTTTCTTCTCAAATAATACCCGACTAGTATATAAAAAAAAAAAAAAATCATTTAATTCAAGTATCACTGACTCCTAATAGAAATAATATTACATTTACACAGTCACATTACATACACAACATTAAATTCAATAACAATTTTATTTAGAACGGCGCGCGGCGGGTACTAGCTAGCTTAAACCTTATGTTGTAATAATAAGGCTCAAGTCAGCCTGCACCTACCGCCCCGTTTTCGGTACGCCACTATACCCTCTCTTTATAGTGTGTGGTGTGTGTGTGGTGTTTCTAATAGTGACCAGCACAGTTCTTTCTTTGACACAGGTGGACAATGGGTAAGGAAAGAGGTAAGAGAAAGGTGTGGTATTTTTTGCAGAGGGGTGCCACACTGGCATTATCTTTGGGACGGGTTTTTTTATTATTTCTACAGTGGCCAACCTGGGCCCACATTTAATGGTTAAGAGAATTCCAGATTGGTTACTGCAGTTCCTGTCCAGCAGGGAGATGTTCTGCTGGATTGATTAAGTTATTGCGTTTGTGTGCGTGAGTGGTTTAGGCGTTTGCCTTGTGCTGTGACCCGGTGGTCGTGGGTTCGATTCCCACAAACTCTGACACTAGGGTGTGTGGGGTCATTAGACCTTACTGCCCACACGATAACAAAAAAGAAGACCGTCACCCCTTTTAAGGGCATCAACTACCAACTTTTAGGCTTCGTGAGGCATACGATATCCTCAAAAGAGAGTGAAGCGTCAGATGAAAGATGCAAATAATGAACGAACAGACATCCCGCCCTTCCTCACCTCATCAACAGTTCTGTGACCGCGAGGATCGAGATTATTTTTTTTCTTAAAAAAACAACGCTGTAAAACCAAACGCCACTAATATTCACTTTCAATTAATCGCAGTTAAGTAAGCCTCCTCGATCGATTGACGTGGACTTACAGTAAATAGTTTCACTAATCTCATTAGTGGTAGAGGTACCTGAGTGCTATTATTACCCATCGAATCCTCCCTTCACCGTGACCTTGCGGTTTATCTGTTACGAAGGGAGAAAGATGAAAAGTTTGTTTGTTTTCATAAGATTGGACATAGTGCTGGTGTACTAGATATACCTGTCTATTCTTTCGGCTAATAAAAGCGTGAAGTTTTCGCATTTTATGATTTCTTATGATTTATGTGTGTATTTACCTACCTTAAAACCTTACTGCATAGTGACCAACATGTCATTCCAGGGTTCAAAATAATAATCACTTCTTGTTATTCTATTAATGCAAAGTGCATTGATTGATATGTCATTGCTGTGATTAATAATACGCACATGTTTGAGGCGTTCTATTTACAATATTGTGTTGTTTACAAGCTGTGAGTGTTTATTTGTCGGACTGCCTTACATTGAAAATACGCACCAAGCTGCATAAACAAAGGTGTGAAATTCTGCATTGTGCATAATTTTATGCCATTGTTTTTTTGTCAATTACAATTTCATGTCGTTTTAGGCAAAATAAGTAATTCAGAAACCCATGTGCCTTAAATAATACCTATATTAGATTCGATTGAACATGTTATATCTTTGTTTGAAATCAGCTAATATAATTTGCTTACAATAGTCTCTCGAATATTAATAATTTCATACACGATTTGCGCGACAATTAAGTATCGTAAATAAGTAGGTACTTACGATAGGTAATGTACAAAGAAAAATGAAACAGTGAAACCTTCGATCAATAATTACTAGATTCCCGATAAGCGCTTCAAAAACGGCCCGAAATATAAGACCACAAACGTATTTGTGGTCTTATTTCAAATTAGTATGGTCCAATGATAGCCAACATTAAGACGTCAAAATGCCGCAGTATGCGTTCAAAAACTGCGTAAATAACCACCGTAACACCCTTGGTGTTACGGTTTTTATTTGTATTTTGGAAGGAATATCTTTTTTTCGGTAATTTAATATCATTATGTGCTTTTTTATAATATTTAAACACAATTAAACTGTAAATATAATTAAATCAGCGAATATTATAATTGTTTGGCCAATGTTTGCTACAACGCACCAACTATTGTCTCATATTCTTGAACAGGGAACGCTAGTTCCGCAATAGAATAAGCACGACATTGTACACAAAATGCTTTTAACCGTATTGCTTAGAGTTTAAGTTTCATTTTAGAATGAATATTTTTGTACTGAAGACTTTTTACTTTGGAGCGACATTTAAAATGTTTTGCTTCTAATCTTTCTCCGATGAAAGGGCTTAAATAAATATACTTTACAATGATAATTAAACGTTATGCTTAAGTGTTAAGGTTTATAATCATCTGAAGTTGTTAATAATATTGAACTTTTTTCTAAGATGTTATGTAGATGTTTACGTGTGTGCAAACGTGGCCACTTGAGCGACTTAGTTTTGTTCCTGATGCTTAATCTAGTACTATTATTGATCGAAGAGTGAAACACGTTTATTCTGAAAACTACAAGTACCGACTTGAATTTATATGTACATAGTTAAGTACCTAGTTTTTATCTTTTCGTAAACACAGTTGATATAGTTATCGGTGCGGCACCTTATTTTTGCTTCCGTGAGTCGGAATTGGGTCACAAAGCATTGACCTGTACTAATTTACTGAAAGTACTCAGTTACTAAGTTGTTACCTATACATAATACATTTTGTGGCTGCAAGATTTTTCTTTTTCCCTTATCCCAATTCATTTGGGGTTGGCTCATCATATAATCTTCTTCCATACTTCTCTATTACTTGTCATCTCATCAGGTCAGGCACTCCCTTTGGTTTAACACTAATTAAGATATAAGTCACTTTTGCAAATAAACTTGGCAAAAAACATCATAACTAGAAATATTTAAATTCAATAAGGATAACACAGACATATTTATTTGGCAATAGCCAAATTCAAATCTCTTGGTGTGAATATTTATAATTCTCAGAATGACAGTATGCAAAACGGTTTTTTGTTTGTGCCCCCACAGGCAAGGCTTCCAATCAAAACAGGTTCTGTTGAATTAGCACAATGGTTCTGCTTGGATTTTGTCTCAATGGTGATAAAAACTAAATCAAAGATTGAAAACAAAAATATTACCTGCTCAGGGCTAACATGGCAGAAGTTCGAAATCTTCTCTTTGACTGGCTGACCAATTGGTTTTTCTGAACGGCACAATATCAAGTCTGGTGACAGCCCTAAGCCACGTAACTCCCTGACAGAAGATTGTGTAGGTTTTGTCTTGGCCTCTCCTGTGGATTTCGGCTGAAATGTTAAGAGACATATTAGGTCAGAAAGCATAATTATTAAAATTGTATTCTTATAAATCTCTCATAGCATTTTTATTTTAAAACTGCTGGGTTCTAACAATCAACAAGCACATGTGTGATATTTTTTGGAGTTTTTTTTATTACTTATTACATAATATTTCTGAAAACAATGTATTGTATTTGATATTCTGAGCCTAGTAACAAGCAATTTGGTTTACTGCCAGGTGACGTGACACAACAATACATTTTACACAAAAATATAGAAAACTTCAGCTTACCATTGGAATTAAGGACACATGTGCACAACAGAAGTTCTCTCTCTTTACTCTGAACTGGAACTGTCTAAATGCTTCTACAAATGACATTCCTTCAATATCACCTATCGTGCCACCAAGTTCTACAATACAGACTCTGGGAGGTGCGTTGTCTGGTGTCACTGGTATATGAGCTACTCTCTGCACCCATTCTTGTATAGCGTCAGTTATATGTGGAATGACTAAAAGTAAATAAAGCAAAATGATGTTTATTATTGTCAAACACACCTGTTATTGATAAAATAACCTATTTAACCTATGAAACTGCACACATTGCAAACTGAATATTTTAAATCATTATTTACAGCAAGTTTAGAATTTCAAAAACCACAGATAAATATATTAAATGGATACGAAGTTTTTATAATCACTGATTGGCTCCTTATTGTTATAAAATATTAAATAGGCTTGCTTAGCAACAGATTTTCAATAACATAATGAAGTCGAAAATGGGCCATTTAGAAAAATATTATGATTCACAATTTTGACAGAAGGAAAATTGAATATAATTACCCTGAACAGTTTTGCCTAGATAGTCTCCTCGCCTCTCACGCTCAATAACCTGCTGATATATCTTGCCAGTTGTGATATTATTGTCTCTATGCAGTGTTATATCCAAGAAGCGCTCGTAGTTGCCAAGATCAAGGTCGACTTCACCACCGTCATCGAGAACGTAAACTTCACCTAGAAAATAAAAATAGACGCATGCAATAAATGCAACGTTAACACGCGGCGAAAAAAGCAATAAATTATGGTTAAAACACCAAATCACTCGTTCCACTTACCATGCTCGTAAGGAGAGAAAGTCCCTGCGTCGATATTTATGTATGGATCAATTTTTATTGAAGTCACATCGATGCCACAGCTTTTTAAAATTGTACCAAATGAGCTCGCGATCACACCTTTTCCTACACCACTTATAACTCCACCGGTTACTAAAATATATTTCATGTCCGGCATTGTGATTTTTTGAAGCGCCGTTATCGTATTTAATTGGTCCTAGTACATTCAGTATTTATTAAAATATTTATACACGATGTCGCAAATTATTTGAAATGTCAATCACACGTGCTTCTACCGCAAACGCAGCGCGCCATTTGCAATTTTTGCAATATCTAGAGGTACGATTATAGCACTGCTCACATTCGGATATTCGGATGCCGTAGGTCCAGTTGGACTACAATAATCGACTAACACACACTTTTTCGTTGTTTGTAGCATGGTCTGTGCAAAAGAATGACAATTCGAAGTTTTGAATGAAAGTTAGACGCCATTCGTATTTCGTTTTCGCATGGCATGTTTTCATCTAATGTCACTTTTTAAGTGTTGAAAGTGTAAATTTTCAGTTTTTACGAAAATGCCTAAGTATTATTGTGATTATTGCGACACATATTTAACGCACGATTCACCTAGCGTCAGGAAAACACATTGTACGGGCAGAAAGCATAAAGACAATGTCAAATTTTACTATCAAAAATGGATGGAGGAACAAGCTCAACATCTCATCGATGCTACAACAGCGGCATTCAAAGCGGGTAAAATAGCGCAGAATCCATTTAACAAGGGAGCTGCTATTCCACCGCCATGGGACCCTAGTGTTATGGGTCCAGGAGGGCCTAGACCGCCTGTGCCTGCTCCAGGAGGGCCACCGGGAATGCTGCCACCTCCGTCGATGGGTCCCGGAGGACCCATGGCTCCACCTATGATGATGGGACCACACGGACCTATGCCACCAATGATGGGAATGAGGCCACCTATGATGGGTCCAATAATGGGGCCAATGGGCCCTATGGGACCCATGGGCCAAATGCGACCACCACTGATGAATGGACCACCTATGAATAAATAGCGTCGGTTTGTACTAATTGATGAGGACTGGGAATAATTAAATAGTTGCCACATAGCGTGTACATCAAGTGTTTTCATGTTGACTTTGAGGTTATTAAACAGTTTGTGCATCGGTGAATGAACTTTATAATAATCTGTATGTGCACAAGCTATTAATCAAAAAACAACCTAGTGTGTGTTCTCTGTTAGATAAAACAGTGATAAGTAACTTTGAATTATACCACTTTTATATTTAAAACAAGGTTTTGTTAGATATTTCCATCATTTTAAATATTCACTGCGATTTTAATCAAAATTGTAGGTAATACTTTACTAAGAATATTCTAGCCATTTCTGGATATTTTTATATTGACAGTTTTACTGTAGATATCTCTGCCTGCCCATGTTATACTACAGAATGATGTCCTGGCTTGTGGCATATTATTGTAATTTTTTATCACTAAATAAATAGTTACTAAGTCACTTTTTGTTTTATTTAAAGTAACCATTTTCTAAGATGATCATCTGACCTAGCTGTAATGTAGCTGGTGTAATAGCATTTTGTCCTACCCTTTGTCAAGGGAAACCAGATTGCTGTACAGACTCACAAATGAGTATGAAGAGTAGAATTTCTGAAGTAAATCTACTGTATGATTGTATTTTGGTATAGGTAGAGGGATCAATTCCAGAGATAATGACTAATGGAAATATATGGAAGAAGACATACTGCACTGACCCCAAATACATGGATATAAGGGCAAGATTAGGACCTGGGTAAAGGAGCGCTGCCGTGAGTTCTTCAACATACATTGTGGAAATAGCTGAGTAGGTAAGATACTATCAAGTTTCTTTAGGAGCTTTTTTTTTTTATTGGGGCCCCACTTGCAGCTTTAAAAAGGGTTGAAAACTAACAACAGACTTCTGCAATTTTGATTTTCATTTCACTGTAAACCAAAGTGACCTAAAAAGGCAAAATTTCTCGAAGATAATGTGGTGTTCTACTAAATTTATAGAATCAGATGATTCTGAAAACTATAGCCACATTTTTATAGCATATTGTTATAAAATATTGTTACAACGAAAACTTTAAAAGCAATTAACTATAACTTTATTCATGGTAAATTCTAATACACATTTTTTTTCACTGAAACAAGTTTCAGTTATGCCTGTATGATGATGACATGAAAAATAAATGTTACTGAACAGCCCATAGTTCATTAACGGGTCTTAATAAAAACAGAAAGTGGGTTGTTTATACCTAGATAGTAGTTTTAATAGTTGAAAAATCGCCAATAGCGTATAGGCAACCTTGTACTCCTCGAAAAGAGCTCAAAGTGAAAATAATAGCTACATAGCTCTTTCTCTTACACGCAGCTTGCAATGCTAATGTTATTAATTTAAAAAAAATGTAAAATATTGTGTTATAAACTAGGCCCATACAATTGTTTATTTACAGCAAAGAGATATTTCAAGCTTTCAGTATTAAAAGCTCAAGTCCGGTCCGGCATGGAGTATTGCCGTCACCTTTGGGATGGCGCAGCCAAATTCCCACACAGTGTGGGTATTACCGCTCTGCAGTCGGGAGGCTAATTATTGGTGACGATAAACTGGTTGCCAAGCTACATAGCGCGACCGCCACAAAGTTGCATGTCTGTCGGTCTTCTACAAACTATTCTATAATTCGTCGAGCGTGCGCAAGAGCTCCACGACCTGATTCCGCCATCTCCCTTTTTCCATCGAGAGACTAGACGTAGGTACTGCAGGTTATCAACTTTTCATATAGGTACCTTGTCGTCCTTCAATTTCAATTAATTCATTTCAAGGTTCAATTCCCGGGTCGGGCAGTTTCATTGGGTTTTGGCATCAGGAATATCTCAGTCGCAGCCACGGAGCCTGGAAATGGGCCCGGTTGATGACAATAGGCTCGCCCCTATTACATAGTACTTAAACATAACTGCTGAAATGTGTGTGCACCTCTGCCTGACCCTTAGGGTATAACAGGCGTGATGTTATGTACTGGCCAATATAAACGCTTTTTGCTTTTCAATAAATATATTCATTTCAATTGTATTTTCAGCTGTTCATTGCTGAAAGTGCCCAGATGCTAGCTATTCAATGAATAATATGGAAGAGTCATCTGCACAACACTTGCCCATGTTCCAATAACAACATAAAGGTAAGTGCATACCTAAGCTATATAGATCTGTCTGACCGCTATAAACAAGTAATATTACAAGGAAGAGTTAAATGATACAACAACATAATTCAACACGTTTTATTTAAAATTGTATTCCGAATAACTTAAAAACTTTGAAAAAGTTCAAAACACTACTAACATAGTACCTATCAATATGTACTCAATAAATACTTACGTACTAAGTTTTTTAACCAGCTATTGTGGAGTAGAAAATATCATTTACACAAAACAAAATTGGCCCCAAAGAGCGTTAAAATAAAATCATCAATTTGAGCTCGAATTACGAAGTAGTAAAACACTGGTTAAGGAAATTAAAAGTGCCTGCATAAATGGCACCGTAAGCGAAAGAAAAGACTAGATTAAAGCTTCTATGAATTTCATTGCCTTATTTACAAACTTTGAGAATGGAATTGCTAAAGCACCGCTTTGACACATCAATATTAGCTTCATCATAATGCAGTTTCTAGTGTAGACGGCGAAACTTTGCCTCGGTCTGGAGAATGTTTGCTTCGAGAGTTAACTGGCGGACCAGCCGCAGTTGGACTCTTGAACGAGGTTAACTTGGGGGGAGATGATTCAGGGCAAGTATTGAAAAATTCTGCTCTCTTAGCCTGCATCATTTCTGTTCTAGACAGACCTTGTGATCTTACAAAGTCGGTGTTGAGGGGAAATACTCCTTGATCAGCTGCTTGAGGGAAGCTTCTTTCTATTTCTAAAGTGTTTTCATTTACTGGAATTAAATTTCGCCGTGCTCCAAAGTGCTGGTTAGTTACGATAGGAACTGTTTTAGAAGGTGGGGTTTCAGGTAGCAGGTCGTGCTTTTCACCAGAGCTATTCGAGTTTTCATCTTCGTTATAAGCTTCAGGTATAGGAGTAGATAAAACATCGGATCTTGGGCTGGCAAATCTCCATTGTGATTTAGGGGATAGTAAAATTTTAGGTGTATTTTTGTGTTCCTTTATGAGTGCTCCAGTTCTCCCTGGTGAAGTAGGCTGAGCATTTGGTTTTATAACTTTTCTATGCGTATACGTTTTAGGAGACCCACTCAAATCGAGAATATTTACTTGTGATCTATTTGCAACTTGTGCGGGTAGAGTCTGTGGTTTTTCTCTAGTCAGTTTTAATTGCTCTACTGCTGTCAATTTGTTGGATTTATTTTGGGGTAATGTATTTAGTTTAACACTGTGTTGTAACAAAAGCTTCTTGAAATCAAGTCTAGATGTTTGAGACATCGGTCCATGTCTATCGGCGCAGTTTGTTTCTTGCTTCTGTGCTCCGTAGAAAGGAGTAGGGAGAATATTTTGTTTCTCGGATGGTGACCAGCTCATTCTATTTCTTGGGTCTCCTAAATAGCCTGTTTCAGGGTAGCGCTGTGAACCCTTAGTATATAAAGATGTTTCCGAACTTACTGGAGATAAACTAATAGTAGACAGTGCGGGTGATTCTGATCTCTCGTTATCTTTAATGTTGAGTTTCTTCTTACTCTTATGTATAACGGCATAAAGTTCCTCGTTTGTCATGGTCGATTTGACGGGAGAGAGTAATTTACTGCTGAGGTCAACAACATTTTCTTTATTAGATGGAGTGGAAGATTTAAAAGGTCCTGATGTTCTTGGATCGATAGGTGATATTCTGATCGATCCATTTTTATTTGTAGGACTCTGTACCCTTTGAATAGGTGGGGGTAGGTGTCCGGATGCAGGAACATTCCGGCCATTAGAGACAGATTTAGGAGGCGCGTTAGATTCTAAGTTGCTTCTCTTAGGAAGGGTCCAGAATTTCGGTTGCTCTCTCTGTGCTGCATTTGAAGAAGTTTCGTAGTTGACGATGCCATGCTTACCACGTAGATGAGCAGTATGATATCGATGTAAGGTGGGGTTTATCGCATTCAGATCTACAGTTGGTCCCTTGTCTTGGACTAGACTTGGCGGTATGTTCAAGTAGGGCTTGTCAGCACTGGAATGTCGATAGTCTGAAAATATAACATATATTTTATTAAACAAACGTCCAAATACAGATTGGGGTATTTCGTCAATGCGAGGTGTACTTACACCGCCTACATTGCCCTACACCTACGCGCGTTTGATACTTTGCGGCGTATTTATACTTTTATAGAACCTTCGAGATACCATCCCATATTCATTCCATGCAAAAATACATGAAAGTAAATACCTACTAGAAAAATACATAAGTAGGTAGTATAAAACATTATACTAGGTGAAAATTAGGACCCCTAACAGCCTCAGTGAGTGGAGAACTACAACAAATCAACGATTCATATAAAACAGAACAGTCGTCTTTTTATGACGAACATAACTAATTAAATTGTCTCAAAAATAACCGGTATAAGTTTATTTAATACTGGAAGTGTTCGCTAGGGTTCCCATTTCTCACCCTGTTTATCGAGCATCCCCGTGCCTACACCTTTAGAACTAAGGAAAAATAATTAGGAGGGACCCGTAATATAATAAACAGTACAAAAAGCTTATTCTTAAAATAGTACATGCTAATTGGAAAAAGGGTATAAACAAAAGACCAAAATATCAATGTAAGTACTTACAAATTACTAAAATAATAAATAACAGTACAATATTGGTCCAAACCCAAAAGCAAAACTAAGGCTAAAACAACACTAATAAAATACTAGTAACTAGTACATAAATAAATAGCTCAACAATTACATATTAATATATTTCGACGTTCACATAGTAAATTACCATAATGTTTATGTTGTCTGCTAGAAAAGTATAGGTCATGTATAGGTATATAAAGTGCATGGTATTTTATTCTTAGCCTACAATCATTGAACCAATTTCATTTTAGTATATTATTACAATTTTGTTTAGTGTGGGCCACTAAGTGCTTTTGTTTAGTTTTTTTTTTAGTTGTGTTAGTAATTTTGAGTCCCCCCCCATGCATCATGCCAAATAAGCAACACAAAACTTTACCTTTGAAGGTGTCGCTAAAGACGAAACATTGGAAGCAATCTCCGTCACTGTGCAAAGCGATGTAAGATGAGTGCAAAGTACTGTACACCTATGTTTTAATCTTCGAACATTGTTAAACATTTTAACAGTGTGTTACTTTTCGTGGTCACTTGTCCACAAATTAGTCATGTTATATTGAGACTCAGATTTAGTATTGTTCAATTGGTTATTATCGCCCATAGGTGTAATGTGAAAATAGATTCAGTGGATTATTTACAAAATCTCATTTTGTATAGGTAGGTACTTATTTTTAGAAGCAAGTTCTGTCTATCGTTATTTATTCAAATTCAAAAAGAAAACAAATTGGCAAAAGGAAAATCTGAAATAGAAATAAAATGAACATCCGATTTTTATTCACAAAGAAGGAAATCAGATGCTCAAAATGTAATTGATACAGTCGAATAAACAGAACTTGTTAAAGTTTCATAGCCCAGTGCTATAATGAGGAGAGTGAGGGTGATAGCTGAAGGTGTGACATTAAATGAAATAAGTGCGTTAATTCACAATAATTCTATAATAATATTATTTACAATAAAAACACAAGGACACAGAATAACACACCATGCACTTACATACGAAGAATATGAACCACTCGTAAGCTGTGCACACTGCGGTGAAAAAAGCCACCATGCATTATTTAACACTTAACACTAAAACATTTTAATATGTAAAATAAAATACTGATACATCGATGTAGCTACAGAATTTAAAATTCATTTATAATATCATTAAAATTCACATTCGCCTACATAAAATAAAAACTATCACAGAATTCACAATTAATTTATAAAATTCAGGGAAGACTGATTTTGGTACTAATTGTACGTTGGACGGATTAGTTCCTAATAGATTTTTAATAACTATAATAATTTCTAATTCTACGGCTAAGAGGTCTTTAAAACAAATTCATTTTCTAAACATTTCGAGAGTTAAGCGTAATAACATTGTTCTAAGTATGGGTTCGGTAACAGGGATATACATAGCTCCTATTTGAAGAAAGAAAGATAAACTGAACTGAAGAAAAAGTTTTAAGAATGTTTCAGAGGTTACCAGATTTCAGTGCCATAGTCAGATTCAGAAATTGATAAAATTCTAGCGCGGTGCATAGAACCATCAACAGGTACAGTGACTTTACTAGGAGTGAGAGGGCAAGCGGGTGACGAGTGAAGAATACAGACATCGTCCGGGTCAGCATCTAAAATTGCCGATAAGATATCTAAAGACGTATCCCTTCGGTCAGGGATAATCGCCACTGTGTGCCTTTTTGGCATAGGAGTGGTAAACGGACTTAGCGTCAAAGCAGACAATTTACTCTCAAACTTTTCGTCAATAAAGGAAGTGTTATTGTCCATACATTCACACTTTTCCAATTCGTCAATAGCAGTTCTATGACTCAGTTTAGGAGACACAGTTGGCGGGTAGTTAATCTGATCGCGCAATAAATCTGCCGTTATTTCGGCCTGAATCATTTCTAACGAGTCTACTTTTTTAGTATTTGTGCCGAAACTCTCGAGTTTTAGTAGCTTTTTGATGGGCATCAACGGAGAGTTCGCCAACTTATAGCTATCGCTTCGTTTTATTTTGTTGAGATTTGATTTATCGAAAAGGTCGTCGTTAGTGTTATTGGGACTTAATAATTCTCCGTTACTATTAGCATTGTTTCTATTAGTGAACATTCTTAAAACTTCGGCTACTTTACTACCCGACTTATTAAATTCTTGTTTTTCGAATTTATTTTGCAACATTATGGGAGTTTGGAAGTTCGGAACGAATGGAATTATTTGTTCATTTACTTGGGGTGCTAGGTCAACGACATCTACATTTTGCAATTTTGTTTCGAAAAGTTGTCTTGAGATGGACTTTGAGCAAATATTCTTACCTGCTAAATCGTTTTTCGTCGGAGATAAGCTGACGCCCTCCGCATCGTGTATATTTACATAAGCCCCGGTCCTAGTGATTGCTTCTACTACCCGCGGTATGTCTTGTGGTTTTTTAGTTGTTTTCAAGTGTTGTTGGTTGCTAAGTACAGGTGTTTCGGTGATAGGTGTAGCAGTAATAATTGTACTGGGTTTAGGTGTCGGTAAAGTAACAAATTCTGTGGTCATAAGCCCATCGGGAGCAATCGGTGCTTTGATGATCATTTTTCCTAGTTGTGGAGACGTTGGCTTACTTGAAGGTGGTGGCGGTTCATAAGGGAAATCAGTTTCATCCAAAACTTGCACAACATCGGCAGTTTCGCGTTGAATGACCGTTGTCGTAGGCTTGATTTCTTGAACAAACGGTCCTGGCTCGAAAGTGGTGTGTGCTCCTTTTCTTCGTTTTAGAGTATCAGATGAATAAATTACTTGTCCTTGAGAGTCAAGTGTAACTTTCGCACCTTTTATTTGAATATCATCTAATACTGGTGAAGGCTTATCTTCTAGGCTGTGTTCTAAATAGTCTTTACTTCCACTAAGGCAGTTTGGCAATTCGTTAAGTGAAACGTATTCTGTTTCAGGTAGTTTTCCGGAGAGTACAGTTTGTAAGTTTTTCTTGACCGTATCACTATTACCATATAAGCCTCTATTGAAACTTAATTTTTGATTATTATTCTTTACATCAGCTATTGTTACATAATCTCCGGTATCGTAAAAATCTTGAGTTAATTCAGGTTCTTTCGATACTGGTGACTTTTTGCTGGAGAGTTTATGGGGAAGAACACCTTTTAATTTGCACATTAAACTATTAAATGGTTGTAATGATGATTTAATTTGACTTGTTTTATTACTTGGCTTCGTTAATTCTGTCGGTGTTTTCACTTCCTTAGGCTTTTCTTCAACTGGTAGGTCTAATTTAGGCCGACTGGCTACTTTCGATAATTCAGTCTGAGATTTGATGACGATTTCGGAATCTTTGTTACTAATTTCACTTTCGTCATCCGAGTTCGATGGTGTAATCACACACATTGAAGGAATTCTAGAGCTGTTAATTGTTGTCTTGTATCTTATCCTTTCTATTCTTTCTGTACCCTCGAGATCTGATGATTCTGAATAGTCTTGTTCGGACAAACTGTTCTTTCCGTGTGCACTTGACACGGAGTCCTCGATAGGTGAACTAGATGTGTTATGTCCAGAGTCTGGAGAACTTGTACCTGTACTCTTTTTTGCACTTTCTATTTCCGTCTCTGTATGAACTTCAGCAACAGCTGTTATCTCTTTATGATTACCCACGTTTCTAGTTATAGTTATTGTTGGGGGAGGTGCATCATTAATTTCTGGCGACGAATGATTATACCCTTGCTTATCAGTGTATGGTCTTACAGGGTTATACCTAAGGCTGCCGAACGGAGACTTTGAAAACGATGAATTTATACTCCTGTCTAGACTAGCATTTGCGCTATGTGCATTAGTGCTTCTATTTCTGCTTATTATGGCTAATGAACTCTTTCGTTCCGGGACGGTTGGACCGATTACTAGTGATCTATCGCTTCCGGCGGCCATAAGCGTCGTACAAACTGTTCCGGCGGAACTTGTAGTAGTACTAGTGGAACCTTTACCGAATAACTCGTATTCGTTCTCCGCAGTCATTGTTTGACTATTGGAAGAGTTTGAGAGAGCATTGCTTGTATGCAATGGAGTGCTAGGAGTAATTTCCTCTTCCTTCAAAGTCTTCAGGCCAGAGTCCATATGGAATGATGTGTAATAGCCTTCGGTATCACACGAGAATTCCGAGCTTGTTTCCAAATCCTCGTGCAAGTCATTAATAATATCAGGTGTTAGTGTACCTTCACTTGTAACACTGCCAGAGCCAGAGGTATTGAGAAATCTTCGTCTACTAATTATAGAACTTGGTGGTCCGTGGTGTGCATTCAAAGAATTGATAGATGTTGCGGCTGAAGTTGTACTTTTAGGAGGTACTGTAGTGGTAGTTATTTCGGAACCAATGCTTGTACGACCAGACTCAGAACTTGCAGACCAATTACCACTAGACGAATGAGGTTCATCTTTGGCAGTTCCTGAACGTCTCAGTCTTCTTTGTACTGATGTTCCTCGTAGTTTTACACCAGTATTAATAGTCGCAATATTTGGTTGAGTAGTCGCAGGAACACCTATACTCTTCTCTGAAGAGGAATACGATGCACATCTTTGATGTGTCCTCCTGTCTTCGTCTCCCGTTCGTTTCTTCCGCATTGTCACTGAATCTTGAACCAATTCTATTTGGCTAGTTGGTGATTTTGAATCCTTGGACCTGTCACATTTGGACGTGTCCTTAAAGTTATCCCTACTGGCACTAGGAGATCTACCAATTAATCTTAATCTGTTTTTGCCCCATTGTTTTAGCGAGTTGAAGTGTCCTTTCTTGGTCACCGGATCAATAGGACTTTTCTTAAGTAAATCACTAGACTTCGACCTGATGACTGTATTGCTATCTTCGATTTCTTCAGAAGCTGCAGCGTTTGATGTATCGCTACGATAGAACAAACCAAGCAAAGCATTAGTCACACGCTAAATGCATACCTATGGTTGAAAAATCTTTAATGAGTGCCGCTTAGTCTCGTTACAGCGGAACACTTTAAAGATGAAATTAATCATGAAGCTAATGAACAAATGGCACTATTAGTGATCAAGTGCACAAATGATTGGATGTCTTTGTTTCCGAGTTATAAGAGCGTTGAGTCAAACAACGACACCCAATGTTAAACATAATGTATTCACAGAAGCACGATAGTATTATCAACGAGTTGTTAAGAATGTGTGCTTAAGATTTGAATCGTATATCATCAAAGCTGTCCACACGAATTGTGCTGAACGGTTACTGTCGTTAATCGAGACGCTTTGAGATTACATTATCTACGAAAATTATTAAAACAATGAACAAAAAACATAAAAGTGTTGATAAGTGATAGATAATGTAATCTGTGTGAGTGTATACAGTGCATACTAGAAGCTTACCCAGCTATAGCCTCTCTAAGCTCTTTTTGATCAATGCCCGAAATGGTGTTTCGTCTTTTACCGCGGGGTTTTCTCGTGCGGGTTCTTCGTTTCACCGTGTCCGTCTCACCGGCAACGCTCTCTATGTGGAGAGATTTACGGGAGGTGCACATTCTGTCGAAGAATTTCCCTGACGTGTCGATAGCTATGACCTCCGGGGGAAATCTGTTGCATGAAAAATATCATATTAATTACATACTTAACTTACCAATGAAGAACTCCGAGCAAAGAAAAAAGTTTTGGGTACTTTGTTGCAATGCAAACACTTGAGAACCAGTGCGGGCTGATTAAATCCCCAGGTCAACATACAAGTCAAACATGCATAAATTTTCACTTTTATACACATATGCATGTATGTTATCTTTGGCAATATAATTAATTAGTGACCTTATTTATTGATCATTCCTTTGCTCTTATTATGTGTTTTGACGTTTATTTAATTGATAATAAGTATTGCACTATAAAAATGCCATTTTGCTACATTATTACTTTCATAAAAAAATATATAAAGCCGTTATAACATTATTTTACGAAGCAGCTGCATTAAATAGCGATAAACAATAAAAATGGATTAACGAGGCACTTATTTGGACGGTGAACCGCGAAATTAGCTTTTAAGGTGCATTATGATCTTTCGTGGCCCGTAACTTTGTTTTTGTGAGAGTAAAAATGAAAATTAAGTAATTTTTCCTTAAATTCTTGCCAGGGTTACCTAAGCTGTATAAATATAGACACAAACTGGTACTTCAGTTGGCCAAGCAAACATAAACACACATTTTGAATGTTGTTAGATCAGCATATCTCCACAGATTGACTCTGTCAATAAAGCAGCTGTATCAATTGCCTATCAATCGTTGAAGCGGATTGACAGCCGTTGCATTTAAAACAGACATTAAGAATACAGGGTTGTCAAAATGAAAAATTACTTGGAAGCAATGATCCTAAGTTGTTCATCGGGGCTGGGCAGCCTGTGGTCGATGGGTTCGTCGTCTCCGGACCCGCATTCCGAAAGTTCGTCTGGCGTCAAAGTGACGCAGCTTGCGATCCTCATGGAAGCGTCCGGCAGGGCTGTCACGTCACCCACTGCCTCTTTCGACGTCCATTTCCGAAGCTGCTCAACGACTGACGGCTGGAAATGAGTTGCGTTTCAATGCTTAATAAAGCGAATATTGGAAACGTTTCACCGTTATTATACTGAATACCGGGAATATGCTGATTTCGTACTTCATTGGAGTTCAATTTGGACGTGCTGACATGATCGCAATTTACAATTGATTGAGCAAATAAATGACGAACTTTTGTCAGTTACGAAATAAAAAATATTGTTTGGAAAATATTGGTAATACTTACTCGTTCTTTGACTAATGATCGTTCTAAAGCGAAATTCGAAGTAATCAACCTTCAGTTCTAGGACTTCTTAGTCGTGATATTAGCATAAATTTCTCCAAGTAAATAATTCAAAAGCAAGCTTCAAACGTCAAACTTAATTACAGTAATTTACTTACAATGTGGGTTTCGATTTCTACATCGACCTTCTGGTAGATTCGTCTTCTTTTAGTGCTAAGAACTGGGGTACACAATAGGTATGGGGAGTGTTGAGAATCCTTCCGTAGTTGGTCGAGAATCGATGCGGAAAGACGGTCAGTCGTCGCCTTTTCATAGAGCTTGCGTATACTTGACGGTCTGAAAAGAGGAAGTCTTGTGTTAAAAACTTAAAAGTCAAATGTACGCATTGAACTCGGCTATCTTCATTCGGAAATAAAAGAGACTCAGAAAGAATTTAAGTCAGAGAAGGAAATAATTAAAGACGAAGCCTTAGGACTAAAGACTGATCTGAGCGGAAAATCCGGCTATTATCGCGCGTGTCATTCCGCTGTTGATGACAAGTTCGTCCCGCATTTTTTTTCACCTAGGTGGCAATTTGGGAACATTTAAACTGCTACGCTGGCGCGGGTAAACGCTCCTCGGAAATGCGCGTTTTTTCGCACCGACTTTTTTCTGGGTTAGTTCAGGTTTATCCCTAAGGAATTTTCTCATAACCCAGATTAGTTCTAAAACCACCCTATTACAGAGATGTCAGCTACCTAGCTCAGTGGTCAACGGGGAACAGTGGGTGTTACAGTTAATAAACCGATTGCCTAACCCTTCGGGACGAAAGACGTGACTATTGTGTTAATGATACGGATTGTAAAACCTTATTACCTATTGCAAAACGCAATGCTTTAGTACTAATTGGTAATATAAGTACGATTGCAGGCTAATCAATCGTTTCGAAAGGAATCGTGCACAAGGTAATTTTTACCTAAACTACAGATACAATAGAAGTAGTTTCCTTCATTGGCATACATTAATGTTCGTTAGTGATAATTAAATTAGAAAGTTAGGGTTTTACCTTGAATCGAGTGTGAACAGGCCCTTTTTGAGGGGATGACTTGCCGTGTATTGGACTTTGCGAGCCGCAAAGTCTGACAGGCTGCCCTCCGCTGTAACAAAAGGAAATATAACATTAAAATTTTGAAAACAAAGGCACACAAAATAATTAATCATAGGCAAAAGATTTAATTCCTTATTATTTTCCGAAAATATACACTGCCAAAAATCAAAAATATGTTTCAAAAATTCACAAATGCGTTCAGTTTTTAATCGTACCTAAGCACCCTTTGATATCAAGCTATCTTTTGAAGAATGCTATTTCATCTAGTATTCTAATTATGTATTCGCTCTCATTTTCCTCTTACGATGTCGTCGTTTGAAATGCTGAAGGGTAATGCTAATTAGTATTCCTAGATTCAGGTCTTCGAAGTTGTAAAGATTCGAGGAAACATCTCCCAACCGACTATCTTTGTCGAATAGAAAAATAATCACAAGTCCAGAAAAATAATTGCAAATAAACTCTCTATTTCTTTGAAGTAAAAGCCATATTTTTTTCCGGAAACATATTTACTCCTAATTGACTAATGTTTACCACATCGTTAGAGTAAAAGTCAACATAATAGGGGATCGGACAAAAAAAAACTAATTAGTCCGTCAGATAGATTTCCAAAAATTATTGGACACGTATTTTTTCTTTTTTCACGTAAACTTAAAATGAAGACGATACAGTGCTTCGAAAACTCGTGTGACGTCATATGATAGTACATTTTGACGACACAAGTGACGTTTCAAGCCCCACTCCAAGATCTTTGACGCGTTTTATCTTCGTAATTTTTTATTGATTTGATAA
Organism: Diarsia dahlii; assembly: GCA_949775195.1. Classification (NCBI taxonomy): domain Eukaryota; kingdom Metazoa; phylum Arthropoda; class Insecta; order Lepidoptera; family Noctuidae; genus Diarsia; species Diarsia dahlii. The sequence continues at coordinate 11,038,119 of OX459198.1, forward strand.
AACAAAAAATACGTATTCAATATTTTTCGATAATCTAACTTACGGACTAAACAGAATCATATTATTTTGACCCAGTCCGATCCCCTATTGAGTGTCATCATTCTACGGTAAATCAAGCGAATCACCTTGCGACGGACGACGGTAGTTTATGCTCGGGCTCATAAATGTAGCCATATATCTGGGCAGTATACTGCCCAGTTACCTACGCATGCTAATATGATATAACATGGTTGTAATTATTTTTGTCAGATGTTAACCTGCAACAGGATACAGTTAGTTTATGAACAGGACTAACTTATAGGATACTAAGTCGGATGATAAAGATCTATCTCTAGAAATAAAATTAGACTCATATAATGAACAGTCATGTGTTATCATCATCACTTCATCAATGTTAAAGAATGTTAAAATAAAACTCAAGACTATTGTACAACATATCATTAAAAGATAGTTAGCCAACATCGTGATAAATGGCCGCTTCGAGTCCCAACACTCCATGAAACAGACAAATAATCCGCTATTAGTCAAGAGGCCGCCCCCCAGGTTATCGGGATTAATGTTACCGGTCCTCACGATACCTCATTTCACCTTTTCTTGATTGCCTCACACCTCGCATTTGTACCTTTATCAGCACATTACTACCATGTCTCGTGATCTACCATGACCTTTTGAAACCTAACTCTTCACAAATCACTGTCGGTTACAGCAATTACATTTCAGACTAAATTAATCACGACGACAAACGGCTGTTCAGTAGTTTTGTTACATTCTAAACATATTTTATTTTGATAATGAAGAAAGCTGATTAACTGTGATCCAGTCTAGATTACAGAGCGGTTTATTACAGAAGGAGGAAGCGATGTAAAAGCGGATACAGAGAGAGACAAGTGAGTTATTGCCCTTGCATAGGATCGTGTTCAGAGATCGTGACATGACCATACCTATTTTAGTTTCTAATTATCGATAGGAGAAAATGGATGATATTATTTATCGGCATCGGGATGAATTGTCGGATCGGAACACAAAGCAAGCTGTATCGCGATACAATGGGAACAAATGAAGTAATCAATATAGAGAATGCAATCGAAGAAAATGCGCGTGATTTCAATTCTATAATAGTATACGTCCCTATTGGATTTATTACGTGAATACATTAACATTAAATATAGCAAAGAAGCTTGTCATTGCGAATCACTCGATACAAAAGATTTTGTGCCGATCGCAATATATGAACTCGGGAATTAATTAGTTACTTATTCAATTCGAAGCTTCTTTGCATGCCGATGTAGCATTAAGATATATAGAAATAGAAGAAACGCTGTGTGCACAGCACAGCAATTAAATTTTACTACTAATACGATAATAGTAAAGCTTAATTGCATTTCAAGCTATGAACCTGGGCAATGTGAACTTTGGCATAGAGTGTTTCACTATAAACTATCAGGAAAACGACAACTTTGAAGATAACGTAGATGGAGATTAAAGATAAAACAAATATTGCGTTCCTAAAGAGGAAATTGAATTGATTTGAGGTTGATCGGGATAACTGTTTAAAGTTTTATCGTTAAATTAAAAGATTTTATCAGCGTGCAATCAAATTTGTATCCAGTCATTTATTTGTTTTTGATCTGCCTTCCAAATGATGTTACGGTGTTGATTGAAAATGCTTTAATAGTGGTTACACCGAAAACGAGGAAAAATTCTCATGAAACCCGTTTTCGTGATATCATGGAATTGGAGCTCGTACTTTAAAGTATGTAGAAATGTTTGCTCAGGTATTTACATGTACGGTCAAAGACAGCAATGTCGCACATTCCGTAGCACTCCCAGAGTGGAGAGAATAAATTTCCAACTGCAGTGAATCCGTGGACATACGACCTAGTTTGCATATGGCCTGACATTGGTCATTGTAGTCTGATAATGTATGCCGCATACAAAGGTGAAGTCTGAACTCTTACATTACTTTTATGCAGTACAGTAAAATATCCTTGCAAAAAGAAGCTAAGCTAAATATTAGTTCTGGGACATACATAATTTATCAATTTATCATAGGTACTTAGTAGTTTTGTTTGGGCTTAAAATTATTCATTCCACAACCCCATGGCAACGTTACACATCCTTACCCGACATCTTGACTCAATAAATAAGACTTATCAAGTGAAAGTCAAGATCTTATTGCAAATTCAATACCCCTGTGAGCAGCAAAGTCTATGAGGGAAATGGCCTCAGGAAACTAGTTCCATATAAAATAGATAGTGAGATTGAATAGTATTGGATCGCAATAAGTACTGCAAAAGTGGGCCCATTGTGAGCAGGCCTTGGCTCCCTGCGGGACTGCGCGCGCGCAGGGACGCCGTGGGTGGCGGGGGTACCGGTGCCCACATATTTACGATTGCCGGTAAAATAAATGTAACTCTATACTATAAGAGTATAAGATGATAGTTCATATTTTTTACAAATTATAGCCACATATTTTAATGCCAGATCAAAGATCGTAATTCTAATCTTTATCGATCACGTTCGATGGATTATTTAAATTAGAGGTTTCCAATGTTGGGAATGCTGCCCGATAGCGCTTGATGGATAAAATGAAAATTTAAAGTGACTTCATCAAGATTGTGGGACCGTTGAAAAGAAGTAATTTCGTGACTTGAATTTTATATGTATAAATAAACCCAAATGAGTAATATATCCCAGACTGGTCTGATTAGTTGTAATAAAAAACTTGGATTAAAAGATGTCTAGTACATTAAAGTAGTAGATAAGAAATCCGGACAGACAACAAAGGCAAGCAAAACATTGCTACGACTAGATCATGAGCATCATACGTAATACTATCACAGTGCGTATAGAAACTGCGCTGAAGGCAAGGTCCTATGAGGTCACGACTTTGAGAAGGTCTTGCAAGGGCGCTTTATCAGTGTATAGAAGCAACCTGTTCTGTAAAACTGGTTTCGTAAAATGGAATATGATGGGTATGGAATGTGTATCCAGAGCGTAGAATTCTTTGGAGAAAAGAAAGTGTCTTTTACTTAGTGTTTTGTAGAAGACTTATAGAGATTAGATCCAATTGAGAACCTAAGAAAATATTCTAGTTTTTGCAACGGAAAAGTGTGAATCAAGTTCAAGTCAAATAAAACGTCCATGAACTCGGCAGAAGTAATTCGCACGCAACCGTCCGTAACAATTTATCGGCTCAAACTTGCAAAACGGCGCGATTCCCTGCAAACGAACTCCTTTCATCCGTGACTCTTTAAATAAAAGAGGATGTGTTTTAAAGAACCCCCTTTCTTTGTTTTTGGCTTTATAACGACTCCCGTCGCCCTGTTCATTGATTTATTGCTTGTTAAATATTCATGGGTGCAAGGAGTAATTTAGGTATTATAACTGTACAGGAAGTGCTCCAACTGCTAAAGCCCACTTTGCACTGTTAACTTCGATCAATAACAATTTCATAAGGTCTTTCTACGGCTTGAATATTAAAACCACAGGGTACGTAGGACGTGTGGGATTAAAGAGCTATAATCTGACAAGGCTTCTTTAGAAGCATAAAATTTTCATGGGCAAGGTATTGCAACCTTTTTCATTTAAATTGAAGCCTACTTGCTTTTATACAGCGTATCCAATTACGTCCAGGCAGTGTGCATTTCGTATCGTACGTGGTAAAGTAAGTAAAAAATGGTGTACTTACTAAGTACACCATTTTTTTTATACAGTAAAAGCACAGGATTTCACAAGAATTTGCTTTATTTTTTCATCTTTACGGGATGCCGCGTTTTCGTCTTCCTTCGTCTAGCTCTGGGCGTTAATATTAAGCTTTGTTACATCTTAAAGCAGGTAGAAGTAATATCCTAATGGTTTTGGAAGCGAGAGTGCGTAGCTAATACGAATCTGCTTGAAAACCACGTACAGTGCGTACATGCTCCGGGCAATTTTCCTTCTGAGTACTTAATTTAATTCACAAACGTCGCATATTACGAGTAGTATGAATGAACGTTAAACATTTGTCTACAGAATTCCAATTATCTGCCGAGTATAGCATTTTCCATCCAAACATATAACGCATGACTCATTCGGAGTAACTGATGTATACCTATTTCGGGATCGTCTGGGAATCAAAACAAATGCAGATCGTCTCAAGTAGTCCCATCTCATTTGTCTCATTATAAATCTTTCAGTCAATGAAATACAGCGCCGACAGTTTGTGACAAGATCCGAAAACATATTTGACGTTTATTTAGTGGTTTGAAATAGACTCTATTAAAGAATCGTCAATCTTTTTTTACCAAAACAAGACACGTTATACGTTTTACGATATCCAAAGCTACTGTAGCTACTGTGAGAAACAGTGTTTTTGATAGTATAAGCCGACTCGGCAATAAATAATATCACGCTCCGAATAAACAAATATTCACTTCTTTATCGAAGAAGGGTGAGCTTCATGAATTGCTGATGTCAGCTGTAGTCTATAGCGTTTCTTTTGCAAATAAGGACGTTGCATAAATTTATAAGCTGACATTCCACCGCAGTTTCCTTAAGAAAAACTGTTTATATCTGGCCATCATGTTGGGGCGAAGCAAGGGTCTTGAATAAGGGAACGGGTTTTACTACAAGTAAGGCGGTATACTTAAGAAAGCGCCGGGTTGGTTTTTGCAAAAAATTGCTTGTGACACTATGTTGTCTCCAAACGTTAAATTTGGAGTGTACTTATCTTGACCCGCCATAAACCCCGACCCGAGTATGGTAATACGGACATAAAAAACATTTGTTCAAAAATCCTGTTATCAATTCAATGAAAAGTTTTACGGTGAGGCGGGATAGAGCTTATCCGATGTGAGATGTATATTAAGGTCACAAAGGTTCTCATTCAGTTCCTTAATTGATGTTCTTCGGGTCTGAATAAGGTACAGACAGATACTATTGTCCTCTATCCATAATTCTAGTTCCTGAATTTAAAGTGGTAAAACTTATTTAAAGTTTCCTAAGAGAGAACGTAGATAAACGTTTTACATGTTAGTATGTAGAGCAAACAATTCCTTACGTTCCTTCATAAACTTAAAGCTCCCTAAAGTTGACCGCATATTATTATACGTTATTATGATGGAAGGGAGGGTCGGGTTTTATACCAATATTACTTGTCACATGCGAGAGTTATAACAGCCGCAAATGAAGGCTTCCCTTACAATGGCCGGCCTACTAAAGTTTTACATCGATTTACCAATTTTCCTATATTGCTCACTTCCCTTTCCATACACCCAAGGGTTGCAAAACTTTAGCGCAATACGTAATGATTCCCCCTAATTTAGAACAAATCGTTTAAGAAACTTGCTATAAAAGTTTACGATCAAGAAAGTTTAACGGTTGATGTTTCACAGTTGGATTACGTGAAAAATGTTTTACTATTGTTTGTGAAATAAGTACAAATTACTGGCAAGCAATAAATGCGACATTTTTACCGCCACAACGATTTAGTACGGGACTGTGGGGATACCATTCGCACGTTCGAGAACATTAAACCTGGGACCAACTGTTTCTCGCCATCGACAGCCGAACGGGCTTTCTTGAATTCGAACGGATGCCACTAAAAAGTAATGGTGGACTGCGGAAATACAATGGAATCTTGAAGGCAATATTTTTTACAAGACGGATCCGTTTCCATTTTATTGGAGATTCAGGTGTTTCCGGCTGAAAAGTTTATGTCTCGGATGAAAAGGAAAAATCGGATTTAACGCCAGTTTTAAAACTTCCGTTTCAAGTATTCCTTTGTCAAGTAATCTAGTTCTGTAATATCCAGATTAAATCCTTTGGCCCTTTACCTTATATTTCTCAAATCTAGTTTGTGATTGGAAATATAATTTCCCTAACAGACCAAGACTATTTAGGCTTATAGTTACAAAAAATACACTAAAGAATAAAATAATTACATTTTAACGATAAAGAGGTGATTTGTATTTTTATCCGTTGGGACATCGAGTCCACATGGCACTTAAATGGAATGAAGGTGTACTCGTGTTAAAACCGAGTTTGTAAACACTGCACGTATCTTTGGTCGGCATCACCCCCGTTCGCCAGTCCTGCATCGGGGCACGGACCCAGACATTTTTTCGTTCCACCAGCATGGTACGAGGGTAATGGCTTTGAAAATTTCAAGATTGTATTTTTTATACATTTCGTTGGCGCAAACAATTTCGGTTGTCATTGATGGACAGCCGAATGAAGTGTTTAATAATGGATGAAAGTGTTCCGGACAGTTTATAAAACAAGAAGCCGTTTATGGAATTTCAGACGGTTAATACATATACCTACGCAAGCCACAGGTAAACTATTACAAAGTTCATATTGAACGCAAAGGTTCATATACTCAAGACAATATCAAGCAATATACAAGTTACTTGAGGAAGCAATATTCTCTGCGGCTACTAGACAGACAGTAGCCTCACAATACAGGTAATACTCAGCCTCCGTTTTGCAGCCCGCGGCGGCAACGTTAAAATATGTTTTAATTATTAGATACGAAGTGTGAGTGCAATAAATATTACATAGTGCATACGCGGCATTCTCTGTAGGATTTATTGTGCAGTAGTACTAGTGCTTCAAGCGGCCTTCAATTGGTGCATTTACCCCGCGATCCGGCTCTAGAACCTATTCTATTCCCTCACAGCACATTTAAAGTAACTATTATTGTGGGTATAGTGGGAACTATTTCGCAATGCAGTATTGTAAATACTAGTATTTATTGATGATTATAGTCACAGGTCATGTACATACATTAATCGCATAGCAATTAATTGCTTGGTATAATTTTCAGAGCGAGAACGGTGCGTGTATAGTAGCATAAGAGTACATAGCGTGCAATGTGCACATTTACAGTCCTCAACTCCACAACCAGTGACACCGAGACATTGTACGATGTAGATTCTGTTCGCGATATAATCCCGCAACTGATAATCGAATCGTTCGAAAAAACATAAACCAAATCGAGTGAGGTACGAACCGGGATAGAATCAAATCGATTTCAGCGATACCGAATGTTGTAAAAGTTTGAAGTTAGTAATAAAAGTTTCTCAGAATATGGGCAGTACGTGTGTACGTTATTACTTCGCCACTCACGTAATCCAACGGTCTGCGAGGGAATCGTAGAAAGATTATGATGTATGTTGAGATGACGTAATAAAATATCGAAATAATAATGTACCAGCCTTCCAGGAGTATGATTCGACGATGTTTACAATAAGCGTTTATCAAGATCCATTAATCCATTAAACGTTTAAAAATTATTATCTTGTTCGAGATAACTGGTCTTGAACCAGGCGTTGATAAAACACCGTATAAAACATTGCATCTTTATAACAACGACTTTAATTGATTTGAAACACGAACACAATTTTTTGCATTCTATAGGCTAAAACAATTAAACTAGATAAATAAGTTGTCATCTACCTTTCCTACTATACAATATTGAAAAATTTATGAATGGGCGAGTTCATTTTTGGCACGGAAATCCAATCAGAGCACAATCCATGTGTAATGGCTGAACATTTTTACGGTTTGCACAGAGTACCAGGGGGAATAGATTTTCAGTGCGTCCCAAGTATAAATCACGACGACGCCAGATGACGCCCCATTCCTGAATTCTGAATGAGCTAGCCGAGACTTACTTTAAATTAAGGATTCTCAAGCTACCTCCTGCATTTTATGAAGTTTTGATGTTTTCTGTTTTTATGTGGTTCAATTTAATAACATAAAATTTTGAGTAGCCACCGTGTTATTATTTTTCTGTATCAATCATGCATGTTTGCTTTTGTTTTTCTACTACTAAAGCTAGTTACGGAAGTTCGTATACATACATCAATTTTGAGAGGTTATTCTTTCCCTAAAAGCGAAAATGTTTCATATAATTTGAATGAGTGCCAGAATGTTCAATGTAATAGCTTTATTTTACGAGTACGTCCTGACTCCTGTATATCTTTCTAAAGAAGATAGATAAAGCTATGAGTATTTATTGAAAATGGTATGACTGTCTCTTCATATTTTTCATGTAAATGAGCTGTGTAAAATGTAAATATTTTACGATATCCGCATAAACTTGCTTATGCAAATAATATTGCATATACAACATGAAGAAAGGCGTCGTTTAGATTCGAGATACCTAGGATTCTAGGATCATAAAATAAGTAAAATATAAACGAGGCTCAGTGTTATCTACAGTACTCAATGGATTCAACAATGTTAAGTTCGTTGACCAATGGCCGACGATAAAGATTAGTTGCCTGTACCATTCAGAGTATTTGCAAAAAAATATAGTACGGAGAAAATTACACGCGTCGTAGCACCATTTAAGGATCATAGCAGGAAGCAAAGCGACCGGTTCATGGTGGCACCGCGGGATAGGAACGCCGGGAAAAAACTAATCACTTCAGATAACTGAACATTCTCACAAGACTCGGATAAAGTACCACTGCGACAAATATGGTATTGTTTTTAATACCGCTACATCGGCTACGCTATACAGGACATCACTAACGCCGTATTGGTTCCAACCCACCCAGCCATGCTGGAGAACTACAAAAAGTGATTTGTAGTCATTCCTAAGGATTCATAATACCTACATTGTGAAGCCCGCATAAACTCGCTCATATCTATAGACTTGATGACGCCTTAAAATAATACTGGCGAAAATAAAAGACAAACCCTTTGAGCAAAATATTTCGAAAGTTTGCGGTTTTTATGCGAGCAAGCATAAATCGCATCAACAACATGGTCAAAGTCCGGCACAAAATATCATAGGTTTTACTTTTATTTCATCACTTCCAAAGAGCCATGCTATATTCACGACCCATGTTATACGAGGAGCGATAAAAACGTGATTTTTCGTGATGTATGAGGAAAGAAAAAATTATGTGGGAAAATACGGCGATATGCACATCGTAGCGTACGTTTTCGGCAGCACTAACACTGATAACAACACACCATTTGGCTTTGTACTAAAATATTTTAGAAGCAAGTTGAACCTTCTGTTTTCGTTATAAAATTTATGCAATACAGGAAGATGTCAGTGACCGCATGTAATGTGATTCGCTGCGGTATCCGCCAGCGTGTATAAAATTGATTTATTCACGTAACTATGTGGTATACACAACACGACCCATAGGAGTCGAATGACAAACTGCTGTAGTTTGCAGAGCTCAGATCTCCATCTCATATGGTCTAGCTAGTCTAAAAGCTTCCCTTTAACATGCGGATGTTCAAGCCGTGTGAAATTTACTTATCCACGCCTTGGCGTTGTTAAGAGGAAGTAGTGCACTTTCGTAATTTAATCTGAACATATGAGACAACACCGATGCTACAAATTCAATAAATTATATTTTAATAACGACGTTAAACGCGTTATAACAAGGAATAAGGTAATGAATTATAATTATGCGCGGAGCCGCCCGACCCACGCGTTCTAATGACTATGGTACAACATTAGCCAAACACAAATTACCAAGAAATGTGTAAACAGGTATTAAAGGGATCGCCGAGTTTTACGTAGCCGAATTAGGGGAGAGTAATGTTCCCTTGTTTTTTTTTATCATTCTTCCCTAATTTATTTTTTGCGTTACTTTGCTGATGACGCGGAATTAATGTGTTGCTTGAATTAAATTACCATTAAGAAGTTGTAGAAGTTTGAAAACATTAGTAAATTAATACAATATTGCAACAGAAGCTATTGTCAGTTTAGAGGATTATTGTTCACATTTAACTGGCCAGGAGCCCGCAATGCGATAGTATCGACGGCTCGTTAACGTTTAAGTTATAAATTTAAGAGACCTGTGCCACCAGTGCCACAATGGAGGGCGTGGTTGAAACTCGTAATATTTTCTACTTGCGCTGAAGTTGGAACTGCTTCTGCAATATACGACTGTTTTAATAACATAATACATCTTTACAGCCAGTAAAAACTTATTCTGGTTCTTCTTCCCTTCCAAAAGAACAGTTAAAAGTAAAACCAGACCTGTTCGTGGCGATGCATTTGAATTTCCAGTCGGCGCAAATGTCCGGCTTCCCCTAAAGAATATTGGTTTGCATAATAGCAATCACGATCACAGTAGCTACAAAGTTACGTTGCTGTTCTCCACTTTCGTATTGTCTTAAGAATAAAGTTGAGAATAGATAAGGGTGGGTGGGTGTATTCTGTAGGCTGCTTCGCATTGCTCTGCGGTATGGTATTGAATGACGTGTCCTTATTTCAGTGCGGCGCATTCACGTCATCGGAGAATAGATTGAAATGAATAGGAAATGTATGGAGTAGACAGGGATATGTACCGTTGTGGTGTGGTGTAGCACTGTAGCTAAACCACTTCTCGTTAACGTTCCGTACATCCAAATGTACCTGTCTCCACAACTTCTGCCATGTAATGATGCTGGGATGGTTTGCAATAAAACATTTATTGCATTGCATTTATAGACTTGGAAGCATTGTGGTTAAGAAAGACAAAAGGAAAGTAACACAGTTGTCATCAGTCAACTCATAAGTTCGTCGTCTTGCGGTTGATGTGGAACTACTTGTACCTAAGTTAGGTTGCAAAGTTGTACTGGTAGGTACTGGTACGTTATAATATGTAGGTACGTGTATATAGGTGCTCATATAGCCGTGGAACTTTGTATGCTTCGAAATCAAAACAACACGAGTAGTTGGCACCCTCCAAAAATACTTCTTTTGGCTTCACCGCAGACTGGTCGATTTTATTGAACGAAATAGCCGATGCCCATTACCGATTAACCACCGCATGGGAAGTTAATACTGTGTTAAATATCATGAAACCTTTAGTCGCGTTAAGTTCTTTAGTGTAATAAAAAACTAAGAAAAAGTTCTTTCACACAAACTAGCCACATTGTGTCGTTTAAGGGAAGCAAACATTATAAAACATAGTAATGGCAAAGATAAGTATGTAGTGGAAGTTACGAAGATCTCTGTGCTTCGACATTTAAGTGTGTCGTAACTCAAGTTAAATGTTGCTGGTTATTTCCAAGTGAACAATAGAAGACCAAAGAAAGGCCGTGTATTAGGTAACGAAATAAACGTAAAAGAAACCATACTGTTGATTAAAGCTATTTCGGGCAAAAGAAATATAAAGGTCAAAATTACTCCGTAAAAGAACTACCAAGAAAGTAAAGTTTATGAGGAAACGTATCAAAATATCAACAGCAATTAAAAGAGTATTTTCTGAAGATTATCTGCTAAGGATATACGTGTAAAAGTTGAAGAAAATACCAGTTATCTTGTAGCTGTTTTGATTTAAGAAAATTGGGGACATGTCCGGGGAAAGAAGCTTAGGGGCATAGAAAATCGGGTTGGGAAAGCTGTGAAAGATAAAACGTAGGATCTACAAAATTCCGGGAACTCAGAAAATCTTTGCAAGCAAATCTTTGTTTCAATCGTGAAAAATGAAATGCTTTTGCAGTTTGATTTTTATATTTCGCAATATTGTTTCTTTACAGTGTTATGCAGCAAAATTGAATATAATAATAATAATAATATTCCACAACTATCACACAACGCCATCTAGTCCCAAGCTAAGCAGAGCTTGTGTTATGGGTACTAGACAACTGATAAACATACTTATATATTTCTAAATACATACATATAATAGATAAATTACACCCAGACACAGAACAAATGATCGTGCTCATCACACAAACATTTGTCCTGGGTGGGAATCGAACCCACGACCTCCGGCATAGCAGTTAGGGTCACTAACCACTAGACCAACAGGCCAGTCAAAATGAGTCTTATATCGTAGATCCGAAGCTCTCATTCATGTTACGAGCACTCTACAGTATAATTATGTTGTTCATTGTCCACCGCAACTTATTCTCAATTGCAGTTGGTTCAAAATTATAATCTTCTTAGAGTTCTCTAACACCTTCAAATAACTGTAGTTTTAAAATGCATGGAATTTAATTAAGTTAATTGAATGAACACCGGTTATTTCTAATTTAGTTTCCACTATTTATTTACGTTCATGCGTGTTTCCAGTGTTTGTTCTTCGTATCTCTATGGCCGTCCGGGAACTACGGTATGGTGCGGCTAGTGGCTTGCCAACATCCCACGAGGTGTGCCGAGTCGATGACCTTTCTCTCCAGGAAGTCTATACCTCAAATTAATAGCTCACTCCATCACAGAAAGCCGTTAATAGTTATAGCGTTAAGTTTAAGTAATGCTTTACAAAGAGATACAATTTTGAAGAAGGAAAGGTATTGTTTCGTGTTGGGCTAATTGAATTTAAATTAAATTATTTTCACACTAAGTATAATCTCTCTCAAAGTTTAGCGCGATTTATGATCTTTATGAACCTGTCTGTATTCGCAATTGCAGCTATAATGATAGCATGGATAAACAAACTGAGATATTATCTATGTGTAAATCCCTCATATCTCATGCATGCATTAAAACATTTCAGTGCGACACGTATGATATCGCAAACGACGTCTGCCCCAAGGGTCTACTGGTACTGAGAACTTTCATAGAACCAATAAACTCGTAATACATACAGAAATCATGACCATTTGTTCCAAATTTAATGGGAAACTTTATATCTACCACTAAATGAGTTCACAATATTCCAAATGTTGTTACAAGAGTATCAGATTAAATTGTGAGCACTGAAAAGATGAGTTTTCTTTTTTATGACGAGTCAAACAGTTTGTTTCCTTTCATACTATTCTAGTCTATAATTTAGGAACAGTAAACAAACGGTAAATTGTAGCAGTACATTTTTGATAGATAATTTATGTTCTTCGTGGAAAAATCAAAGAAAGAGATTGTAGAAACTTATTAGAATGGGGCCATAGGTTGCGGTAAACACCGAGGGCCAGATATCTGAGGCATTAAAGGAGACAGCCTCGTGCAGATAACCGCAACATAAACGAACCGTAAAGCTGTTTGTTCACTGCTTTTACGATTATTTGTTGGCACTTTAGTGCGACGAAAATTCACAAGGAACCGGCCAAAGAAAAATATCACGTAAGCGGAATAGAACTGGAGATAGATAACATCGTTGTATTGTCGCGCAGCCTTCTTTGAGCGATAGTAAAAGTGTTTGCAAGCCACGGTGAGATAACAGCGACAACCAGCACCGCGGAAAATGTAGTGCATATCCAATTTACAGGGACCGCTATCCAGGCAGTAAATTCCGTGCTGGGGGCCAATTCTCGATTTTCGACATTTATCTCGAGTTCGAGTTCGTAAGTCTATCTCTATGTCTATCAAAAATATCTCTATCTCTACCAAAAAATTTCGAATTGAGCAGAATTCCGTATTCTCAGTCAAAATAGAAATAAATGTCACGAAAATGTCGAATCGAGTGAAGCTAATGTTACCATTACGAAGAATCGCGCGTTCCGTTTTAGGTAGCTATGAGTGAATGAATGATTTTGTTTTAAAACGCTGACTAAACCTAATTATTTAAGTATAAAAGAAAGAAAGAAAGGAAGAAAAAGTATTTATTGGTTTCACAAACAAACAAGTAAACATAATTAGGAGAAACACTTAAAATTAGGACATAATAAAATTTATATATTAAATTTGAATAAGTCCCGTGCAAAGCCAAAGTAAAACGAAACGTTTAGTGTAAAAATAAACAGTTTGACAGCTGACTGTCTGTCAGTGACTAATAAAATTATGAAGCAAACAATTATTTACCTTCGTTTTCAGGTCTATTTTAGTGGTATCCTGAATTACAGGAGCCAATAGATCTAAGTATTAGAACCCTTATTAAATCTTTATTTAGTCTGAAGTTTTTAATGACTTCTGTTTCGCTCAAGTCGTAAATATCGACGGCGGGATAGCTGTTGTCGCCGTGTATTGGCCAGTTGCTCGCCACTTTCCAACAACTCCGAGATAAAAATGCTAATAAACTCGTCCATCTTTCAGTGGTTTCAAGTCCAATGACTCTTGTTTTCTTGAAACGACGACCTCGTCGTTTCAAGAAAACACAATGCACAAATCAAAGAGTATAAGTCGAATTTCCAGTATGAGATGCCAAGCCGTATTTTATTTAAAAACTAAAGAAAAGAAAACACGGTGTACAATCCAAAACTCAACAAATTCACTCAGAAATGACGTATCTATATAATCGACATGACATCTCTACTGCTCAGAAGCACTCGACATGAACTCTAACGTTAGCCTTCGACAAATGTCGAATTCGACATCCCCAGAATAGCAACTTTTAAAATTTCTCGAAAAAATGACGTCATTAGAAATTTTTCTCGAGTTCGACACCATCTCTAAAACCGAGAATTGGCCCCCTGGACAGAGAACCGCGAACATTGCATTAGCGGTATCGCCTGTTTAAACTTTAAACAACCCAAACACTAGCCGCTTTGAAGTGCCGATGGCAGACGTTGTTTGACACAGGGCCAAACAAAGAACCTTCATATACTCAACACCTCCGCTTTTTAACATCTTCGACGGTGTGTCTGGTACGATGTTTGGGTTTGGAAACAAATTGAGAAATTGTTATCGTGTATTTACTGTTCCGAAGGGAAAGCTTCACACAAAAAAAACATTTACTTTTTAAGTTTCGTTAAATATTATTGTTTGAGAAGTTAAATGACGACGAGAACTCCGGGAATATGAAAAGGATAGTTTCCAAGAGGAAAACAACAAATGTATTTTTGGGTGATATCTATTTCGAGGAATAATAACACGCTTTCTTCTTTCTCTCTTCATAACCTGCCTGTCGTAACATTTTCATTTGTGTCTATCTGTTTGAATGCAGTTGTCAGATGTAACACAAGCACACGCAAGAAGCATACATCAAACACATCACAGGAACTCCTAAAATAAACCACATGAAAAATGTTTGATCGCAATCGATTGACCTAATCATGTCGGCACCGTTTACTTTGTGGACTAATTAAAACGCAGAACAAGATGCATGTTTCTCATAAACATGGCGGAGGAGTGCGGTGTATGGCCATCGTCAATGGGGCAGGTACAAAGTGTAATAGCTTCATTGCCCAACCGTGCGTGAAGAAACGTTAAATCAGCGTCGTTCACCTACGGAAGATTACACCAGGATATCGAAAAACGTAACGGTATCAAACGATTGCTCCTTCAAACGTTTCCACAATCATAATAATATTGAGTTTCCGACATACGATTTCAAAATGTAATAGGCAATTCCGATATGAATTTTAGTATCGTTTGGAGGCTTGTTGTTTCAGGAAAACAAAAACAGTAGCGATATTATGTATATCAAGTTCCAAAAAGATAAAGTCAACAGCCATTTCTGCGTACTCATAGGTATTCAAATAGTCATGTTTTCTTTACCACCACTAGAATATGGTACATATTTAAAAAAAGGTAGCACTCCGGGAGTGCCGGCAGAAGTGAAAACTTCAATATTAACTTTCAAACTCGCGTCAGGATCACGTGATGCTGATCGAAAAATCTTACGCTTTTTCGATCAGCATCACGTGACCCTGACGCGAGTTTGAAAGTTTTTACCCATACAAAAAAAGTGCTCAGCGCCGCTAAAGAAGTTTTCACTTCAATAAGTAGGGATAAAAGATTTGCGTATTGAAGTGTTGATAACTGTATACATAGGTCAATGATTGACCTAGGAATAATCTGTTGATTAATCGATAAAGAAATAATATCTGCCTAGCCTTTTACTATGTTTTTGTCGGCTTCCAGTCTAACCGGGTGAGCTAAATATCAGTATTTTGCCTAGAGCGGCTGCCTATCTGACCTCCACAACTCAGTTAGCACTAGCACAGATATTACTGATTGATTTACTCACTAGGTAAATTATTACGGTAACTCTTGGTAAGACTTCAGATTTTCAGGCCACTGATCAAGATCTACAAATAACAGCCGGGACAAACGGTTTTCCGATGCACGGAGAAAACTCGGTATGTAATGGGTGGTCACCCATCCACAGACCAACCTAGACAAGCGCGGCTTAACCTGAAGATTGATCCGAGCGACTGTGTTTATTTAGCCACAAGAACTAACGTCCTCTAAAATAATGATAAGCAATTGAGTAAACAGAAGCCGTTTAAGGTAAAACCAAGCTTAAACCGGTGAGTTACCTCCAGCGGATTGAATGACATTTAATCTATCATAGGTACAGTAGAAGCAATATTTCACAAGTGTATGGTTACATTGGTTACAGCAAGTTTGTGCAACAAGCTCATAGTCATTCAACAAGTCCACAAATCAAGGTTGTTAACCCATTTGCGTTACGGTCTGATACCACTCTGTGGCTTCCTCGTATTCATTACGTTTTGCTGGTATTCATTCACAAAAGCCTTTTGATCGAAATTATGTAAACTTTTTTGCCCTTTCACATTTATGTTACCTCGGTGTTTGGTAATCGTCGTTTTTTAACCGACTTCTAAAAAGTAGGAGGTTCTCATTCGGCTGTTTTTTTTAATTTATTTGTCAGAATGCAGTTGTACATTGTATGGTGTTAGGTTCGTTAAAAGGTTTCTTACATTCTACCATAATTATAATCTGGTGTACAAATATCATGTTACTTTTACAATTGAAGTTAATATTTTAGTGAATAACATGTCAATTTAATTATAAATAATAGGTGTCATCTAAAATTGAATGTCAACACAATAAGCATGTAAATTAAAATTGAATTGAATTGAATGTCATAGCGAATAGAAAATTGAAAGTTTTTGTAGTAAGTTTTCTAGCCAGTGTGGATGAAGAGAAAAGAGACCGGTAAGAAGAGAAGAGTCGGGTAAAAATGAAAGTTGCCTGCATCTAGCCACTGTATCGCTTTTTGAAATATGGCTTCTAATTACTACACGAAATGAAACAATCTGCTATAAAGTTAAACCTATGTAAATCGCAACAGTTCGGGGAATAACTGCTCGAGGGTCCGAAAACTACCTGGCTAAAAACTTTATAAACTTATAATTAATTTTATAGTTGGTAATCCCACTTTATGAAGGTAGGATATAATTTATTTAAGTACTTTGTTCCTCTCGAAGACCGATCACCTGAATACATTAATTATTTTTAATTGAATTGCAAATATATTATTTGGTTATTGTTGAAGACATAAGTTGATTGAATGAAAGGATAAACTTTGCAGGGATCACAAGTAATTTCATTAGCAAATGGCTAACTGGAAAATTAATTATAAACGCGAAACGAATTTTGTACCCGAACACGAACCTTCAAAATTAAATGTTGTTCGTAGGTCTGTACTAAGCAAAGGTGCTCAGCGTCACTCAGGATTTCGACTAATCTCCTACGTGACATGTTTTTCATAATATGATATACATAAATTATTTTAATTTTAATAGTTTACATGTAGGAACTGTTACTATAAAATCCCTGTAGTTGTCCGACGAGGTTTAATTGTTATCTTCGTAACAATGGACGTTTAAAAAAAACTCGCCAGTTCATCTTCATAGACATTATGTTCAGCAACAGTGCAATCTCTTTCAACTTTTATTTCGAATTTCGAATACATTACGGATAACTGGGCACGGTGTGCAACGGTGCATTCACATTCATACAACCCGTAGTTCCGAGAGTACAATGTTTTAATAAATCACCAAGTAACGAGCCTGTAACTGTACTTACAGTAGCCGTTTCGCCAAATCAGGACAGCGGCATGAAGAGCGATTTATTTCATGCGAAAACGTTGTGGTTCATTGACGAAAGATAGCGAAGTGGGTGAGCATTTGCATCGCACTTGAAACGGTGAGATACAGCCACTAAAATTACCTACGTTACTGTTGCATATAAATAGACTTACTGAATGTCCAGTCAAGTTTAGAGTTATGTAGGTACTTGCGGATAGTACTTCGACTAAATCTATTTCAACTACGACTAAAGGGGTTTGAACTTTTTTGTATGGGAGCTGGCATATCGACCCACCGCCATTTTGATTTTTTTTCGAAATCGCGGCCCACGATGAAAGTGGTATGTATGGATAGAGGACATATAGACGAACAAAAAATGTCAAGCAACACGGTAACCAAAGTGTCACGTTACCGAGGTATTTGAAGGTAAAGATGGACAAATCAGTACAATGACCACATAAAAATTAGACCTTTTATGTGTCTATAGGCGTTGATTATTATTATTACTGGTTATTGAAAGAGAGTAGGTACATTACATACTACTAGGAGCACGAGAAAACTATTTTTTGACATTACATAGCGTTTCAATGAGATGCGAAGCGATTTCAATGTGCGTATAACAATAATCAACCTGGGAACTATTATTTGGATATAATTTAACGCCCAAACACGTAAAAAGGCTATTTAAAAAAATATTTAATGAATGTCGTTGTACTCGTTTGTCGATCTTTAACTTCAAATATCTCGGTAACGTGACACTTTGGGTACCATGTTACTGGACATTTTTTGTTCGTCTATATGTCCTCTATCCATACATACCACTTTCACCGTGGGCCGCGATTTCGAAAAAAAATCAAAATGGCGGACAGGTTGATATGCCACATTGGTTCTATCCCCTTTATTTGCTAGTTCGCTGAATGTTCAAGTGTAAAATCGTAAACGTCAACATTTTATATCTCCGCGAATGTCTCAGTGCCTGGTCCAATCCTTTTAAAAATAAAGAAACTGCTGTCAACTGCAGAAAATATTTGTTTACTTACTCCTCCTAGTATAGAGTTTGCGATTGAGGTAGGTACCGTGCAATAAAAGGTACCACGGTAACCTTATTCTTATTTAATAGCTATCGATAACGGGCGATATTATTGGTTACTACAAAGCAAATGTGGAACTGTACAACATAAATTATTTATGAGACTCTTAAAACACTCACTGTAAACACTTTACTAGACTAATCTGCGTTAAAGGAGGAGGAAATTAAATCAAGCAGCAGAAATTACGCGAGCGTCGAAACGATGAAAACTTACGTGAATAAGTGAGGAAGAATAGAATAAAGCTTAGTTATTCTCCCGTTAGAATACCTTTCTATAATGTAACCAGACACTGAATATGTATTTAGCTTGCATTTTATATCCACACTTTATCCACGGGGTAACTGTAAGCTTTGGTTCGATTATAGCGGGACTGACTCCGGGCTAGGGTCCACCTCATTAAAATTTTACTGCAGCATCGCTATGATAAGATAAAGGGAGGGAGTTGCCTCTAGGACGCGTATATACACCAAGGTGTTATGTTATCAACTTATCAGCACCTCGAATTTCCACAAAAGTTCTAGGATTTGAGAAAAATGTAAGCTAATATTAGAAATACGAATTCAACAGGTGTATGTTTACGTAAACTAATGAAGCTTATAGTAAGTAATCCAATGATTTATATAAGTGTCATCGCATCGCCTCTCTCATTTACATATCTGTCGCTTAGAAAACGTAATGTAGGCGCGATGGGTAGAGCTTTATGCTAAATACGTGTGTACAGTACACCCGCATACAATGACAAGAAACGTTCGAGAAGTGTGGTATTTCACAAGGAAGTGGTACTCGGGATGCGGTCGACGGGCCGAGCATTCGCCAGGTCCGCCTTTACCTAGGGCTGTCAATCTCGTGACCACGACACAGACAAGGTGCAAGCTTCCGGCAACTAGCGGTGAGACCCTGTATAAAGCAAGTACAGATTTCCCGAAAGCGATACACCTAAGGAGAACTTGTATTAAGGTAACGTGATATATTGCATCCGTCATATCGATACAGTTACTCATAAGAACGTATGTGGGAATGGCGAATAATGTCTATCAGATGTGCATTCCCCCGTGCAAATTGAGGCTCGATTTATTTTTCATATGTTAAAAGGCTACAACGTTGAAGAGGAATTTGAGCCTTGATTTACACAATGGATTTGTATCTGAGCTGCCGCAACAAGCCTAGCAATTTCTTAACCCTGCTCAATCTTGCCGGGGAAAAGGGCGACACGGGTTCAAGACGATATGCATGTGTTTTTCTTTTTACTTAGTAACTAAACAACAAATGGTTTTGCAAGAATTGAGAAGTATAATAGAAAAACAAATAAACTCGGTTTATGGCTTCATAGTGAGATTGAAAATGGAAGTCTTTATTCTAGTGCAGGCGGTCGTGGAGACTTATAGTTCACGACTAGCTTCGGGCATCAGGCAGAAGTCACCTGTGTGGTCCACCGCCGCGTGCAGGTTAATACTTAATTATGTGCCTTACCTCTGTTCTACATATTCAAATACATGTAAACAGACCACCGCATATGATAAATGGAATATTTAATCAATACCCCCGGTGAATGAAGCCATCGGTGAAGAAAATTGTCCGCTATCACGAATAAACAGCACGTGAACATGACAGTTTTATGGAACAGTAATTTGAGGTCGGCTTGATTTACGTGTATGAAACTTTGGTCTGTAAAATTATCATTTAATTGCGGACGGAATAAATAAGCCATCAGGTCAACGAAATTGTAGCAACCGGAATGAGAGTAATGACGAAAAATTGAAATAGGAATTTTCTAAATGACGTTTACTTGGAGGGGTAAGTATTCGCCTTCCACTCGGTGCTACTTTGGCAAATAGAATTTTCACGCGTTCGTTCTAAGTATACGACGACGGGCGGGTGCAATTTGTCAGCCGCCTCAAGCAAGCCCCTTCAAAATACACAGCTGTTGTTAAATTGTATTAGAGATCCTTCATTATATATGAGTCCCTGTTGTAACGATGTCAGTAACTAACTAACATTCAGATTGAAATTAAAAGTCAAACTGCCATAAAAAAATAATTAAGAAGTAAATTAATGGCGAAGACATTAATAATTTCCAGCATGAAAATAAATTATCTACTGATTGCTCAAAGGAGACTTACACGGGAACTTTACTATTATGCTAATCACAAAGATGATGCTATTGCTACCAATAAAGCTACAGCGAGGAATCTAATGCATGAAACTGGTTACAAAACTTGGAATGTGATATTAAATCCAGCCTCTGCATATTAAACAAAACTTAACTACAATGGTTATAAACTTGGTGTCATAAAGTTCACTATTCTGACTTGCTAATACATCGGTTGTGATTGTAAACACACAAATAAACTTGTGCATTTTATAACCCTCTGCATTCGCTAGGATAAACTATGTTAATAATAGGAGTCAGTCGAAGAGTATGCTTTTAAGGAACAAAGTGTTGAGGTACTAGCAGTCAATCTTTGCGATATCGGGCTCTCGGTAACTGTTCCTTATCGCGAATGGCAAAAAAGCCTTTCCATGTCAAGAGCTGTCGGTAGAAAAGCCCCTTTGTTCCTGGTACGACACTTATGGATGTGAACTGTGCAAACGAATACGACGTTTGCAATTTTAGGGTTTGACACCTGCGTAAAATATGGCGTAGCTCGGCAGAAAGCTTTTAGGAAATAATAGCGACGAGGTTCTTGTTTTCAATAATATATTAAACAATGGGTGAATGCATTGTCTAAACACAAGAAACCTTTCTAAGAAGAGAGCTTTTGTAAAGAAAATACACAAATAACAAATCTTGACTATCTGTTATCACCACAGTCCAAAGAAAATGCAACGACAACCAAGTCTTATAGCTGTCACTGTCACCCCTACTTGTTTTCTTCGCGCTATTTTTCTCTTCCAATAGCTTTTTCAATTCTCTATGGGGTTGTGAGATGAAAACCAAGCGATAGCACTCTCACAATCAGCTATTATTGGACTATCGTATTCAAAGTCCCATTGTCCGTTCCGACGGCGTTTTACAATCACCTCGGAATTTTCTTTTTACGACACATTGGAATGTGTTTGTGTTGTCCTAAGTGAATGGGTAGACGACTCCGTCTAGGTTTTTAGATAGCTAAAGTAGACACTGTTTATTAAAGATAAATCACATTACCAAAAATTCTACGAACTGTTGAACCCATCTGTAGCAATTAATTAACTGTGTTTAATTAATTACACTGTTATAAATAAAGGGTAACTTTCTATCATTTAAATACGTCACGGAAACAGAATATCTGAGTCTGTCTGTCGTTTCCACAATGTACACAGATGTACAGTGTACTTGTGGATGTATTCGGGTTCAATAGGTAGGTCGGGTGGGGCATGCAGTTAATTTGTAGTCGTGATTGAATTAACGAAGCCGACCGCTTGGCAGAGCTCATTTCGAAAGCTGTTAGATACTATCAAGTATCATCTTATGCCTTTATACTGTCGACCGTAATAACGAAAGCATTTCTCAGCTTTATAACAAGCCTACGACTTTATTGCTGCCAGGAATTGGCAAACCGTGGATTCTCAGGCAGGTACGACTCAGGTAATCTAGCTCAAAATTGAAAATTCATTGCTGTGACGGATTGCCATTGTGTGCCCATGCAAATGAAACGAAAACAGAAACCGAATAGCAAAATATAAATTTTCAACAGTACTGTCGACGGAATTGAACTGAAATGAGAAATTAATCTGGTTTGCTGTGGTGTTGGCGACTGCGCAGAGATTTTTTTTGCCTGTCAACTCGGTTATCTATAAGCCGTATGAGAAGCGATGTGTACGATTTATTTCACGGCAGGGTTCTAGCCCTGCTGAGGTTGTCGGCTGCATTGCATCTGTCCGTTTGAGAATATTACGCATACGTTAAAGCTGTATCTGAGTACACACTACACAAGTGTAGCTGATCGTAAACTGTGAACTTTAAGATGAGCTGGCTTAAGATTAAATCTGTTTGATTAAGTATAAACCTGCTTGTAGTCACAGTCGACTGGACGCTTGTCTAATGAGGAGTGACTGCTCTAGGACACAATACTTGGCGGTTCAGGTGTGTAAATTGTGACGGCAAAGAATGCTGTGCTCACACGAGACACACGTAAACCTATCTTATGTACAGCAAAATTATTTAAGTGGAAATATTGTACGTCAATCAGAGTTAATGCTTGACGAGGCATAACAGGAATTACATAC
The DNA here is from genome assembly GCA_949775195.1 of Diarsia dahlii. Taxonomy (NCBI): domain Eukaryota; kingdom Metazoa; phylum Arthropoda; class Insecta; order Lepidoptera; family Noctuidae; genus Diarsia; species Diarsia dahlii. The sequence continues at coordinate 11,061,023 of OX459198.1, forward strand.
ATATTTATGGCGCATTTCATGCTAATTATTGCGAGGGGTTATGGAAAAATGTATCTAACATATACAAATATAACGGTATCACAATGAAATGTTAATGAATCACCATCATCATAGGATACAAACGGGAAGTTACGTAATTACTCTTTGTACTCGTAAAGAAAGCGGTCAAATGTTAAAGAGATAATTGTTAGTACAGGAAATTAAAGGCATTTAGTAATGTAGGACAATCCTCGGCGGGCCCGCTTGATGGCAATCTTGAACAAGCTCAGCTAACTTGTTCTTATTACTGGCAGTAACGCTCACTGTAATCTTGTTCATCTCACGATTTTACAAGCTTTTCACTTGACATGCAGAATTAGTTTTTTGACTAAACATTCCGAGTCCGACGAGATTGACATCATGAATACAGCGCCTGAATAAAGTTGTTTGGAGTATCATGAATTCGTTTGCTTGTTCAAGTCACTTGCATAAATATAATTTGTTAGTCAGTACTCAGTGATTAGATAATATTGTTTGTTTTGACTGTGTCTCCCACACTTGATTATACAACTTATCCATATCCATTCTCATTTATTTGCAAACTAGTTTGCTTGTTTGTTCGTCTGTGAACCGTCTAAGTGTATGAGTCATACGCGTGGGATTCAACTAGTGTACTGAGTTAGTACTTTGCCAGTTCAAGTGATCATGATTCAAGGTTTCTCACCGTAGAATAGACCTCTAATAAGCTAAGTGTTCTGTGGGAAGTGGTTCATAAACTAATTTGGTTGTGAGCTAAAATAGGCACAATTTTATGCGAAGCTGTACCTAGCTGTGTGGTCTACGATCATAATCTTAATAGGTTTTAATATAGCAGTGTCTGTTTTATATGTCTTTTAAATAACAGTACTGAAATGGAGGAAGATGACGGCTAAGCTAACCGTTGCCTAAAGCTATAAACATCAAGTTAAAGATCAAAGCTGATTTCCACTTGGGTTTGATCAAGTCCAAAGCCCTGGTTTTGTTTTTAATTTGCAATATTAAGTCTAACTAGTCTTTACTCTGGATGCTAGTATGCAAGATGATCGTGTTGAGTCGGCTAGAACATCGATTAATTAACTTTTATGAGCTGCCGGCGGATTATATTGGAAATGCTCATTTTGCTCTCGTCGTTACCATAAAATGATAGGTACAAGTCGGACCAAGATTAGCAACGCCGACTTCAAATTACTCGTAACAAGTACCCTTTAGAGCTCCATGTCTATAAATGCATAATACTCTACTTATATCTGTATCATATAAAGTATATTTACCAATCAATTAAGTGGGATTCCAGTATCGCGTGGCTAACGCTTATCTGTCGAGTATTTTTTTGTTTACGGTTCCATCCAGGGGCGTGGGTTTGCAGATAAGTCGAACGCAGGATTTGTCCCAAATGTTTTCAGAGCCATTTCGTGAAATAAAATCTTTATGTTCACGCAATTTGCAACGGAATTCTCAGCGATTCTGTTGATCAATTTCGTCTCACGGTTCAAAATAAATTACTATAAACAATGAGTGTTGGTAGTATCACTGTCAATTAACTTCAAAAAACTTATTCTTTGAGTCATTTATTTTTTGTGAGGTCCCAAAATGAATTGGTAATTGTGGATTCGAGACCATTTAAAATTCTCTTCGGACTATTTTTTTGTTATGACAACATTCCATAAATGGACAACTTTCCATACTGTTCACGTCTGCCATAAACGTGGGCTGGAATTTATCGAAAGTTAACTTAATATGCTTTTTAATGTCTTTCATTATGTGTTGTAATTGAAATACATTTTACACTTACGATTTTCTACTGCTTTTTATGATGATATTTATAGTTGTCGTATTATGAACAATATAAGTTATTTGTTTTGCTTTTACTTATTACGTTGTAGATTTATTAGCTGTTTATTGAAGAGACATACTTACACGCTATTTTTGTGACTACACTGACAACACAGACTATCTTTCACAATAATAATACCTTTTACAACAAATAAATAATGATTGCTCTCCTTCGAACTCTTAAACCTGCCCGATTAGTTCGGCTTTAACAACAAGTGGCTCAAATAATTAAGTACCATAACAAAATGTTTGAGAGTCCGACTTCCTTCTACCTACCTATCTACTGTACAAGTTGGTATTGTTGGCTGTCACGAGTGGCGTGACTAAAGACCATCGTGGCTTGATCCGTGCGAGGTCATTGGGCCAACATTTGGCGAAGCGATGCCAAGGTCAGAAATACAGAGCCTGGTATTTCCTTCCAGTGAACTGGTACTTGTAACTCATAAAGTAATTCATTATAATTCTGATCTTTAAAGATTAAAGCTGCCGTGTCCTTCTTCAAGCAGCCTTAATTCATCATTTTGTTGCAGTCACTGAAAATAATTCGGGCTCTTCTGATATTTTTCTGATTTTTCGTCCAATGATGTTCGGACTTCGGGATTATGTTCAACCAAACGTAAAATAGTATTATCATGTCTTCAGGCTTTTAGCAAATAATCCAAATAAAAAAAACCATGATCCACTTAAAACAAGATTATGATTACGACTGCCATTAAAAAAAATCGACCTTGTAATATTTTAATATGGTTTTATTGGCACTACGCCAATTATAATTTTATGTATTTACATTCGTAACCGGTTTGTGTTACTAGTTGCGTGTTGTTGTTTCTTTTTACGTATGTAAAATATTGATCTTACGCAAAACTTAACAAGGAGTTGGTATGTTTGATTATTCAACATATTTTACACTTGAGATTTGAACTGGTCAAGTATTTTATTGACCAGTTCAATGGTCACCTTTTTAAATATTTTTACATAACATAATTCGAAAACGAAAACGACTTGGTTTTTCGAACAAAGTTTCAGATCTGGACAATACGAGAACTGTACTGAACTCCTCTTTACCCGTAACATGAAGGTTATTCACCTGACGTAAGTAGTCATTTTACATGTGGTCACGGACGTGGTCTGAAAAATGAATAGCTAACATAACAATACAATTAATAAATTAAAATCCATAATTATTATAATTATTCTTATCCTACTAATATTATAAATGCGAAAGTTTGTGAGGATGAATGGATGGATGGATGGATGGATGGATGGATGTATGGATGTTTGTTGCTCTTTCACGCGAGAACGGCTGATCGGATCTGGATGAAATTTGACACAGAGGTAGATTATAGTCTGGAATAACACATGGGCTATATATTATCCCCATAATAACTCAAGGGGGTGAGCAGTATTGCATTATCCATAATCCTCAACTGTTTTACAGCTTGATACTGGAAATACGAAATAAGGCAAGGGACATTGAGCGTGCTGTGCAATTTTTCACTTTAAGCACCTGTTGCGAGCGTTGCAAATCCAAGAGAAAGCTGAAGTCCGTTACGTCATTTCAAATTAACGGTATCGAATCATAATAGAAATGTCAACTGTCATACTATATTAAAACAGAAGGTCTATTTCAAACTATTTGTCACTGGTGTACATAGCCTAACGGTACAGAGACTTACCTGCTAACAAAGGTACGCAAGTTCAAATCACAGTCAGCATCCACTTTTTGTGATTTTTTATGTTGAAAGATTTCCAAAAATGTTAAACATGATCGCGAGTTCGATCCCCAATCGGTTTTCACTTTTTGTAAGTTCCAGGTTTTTGTTTTCATTTCGATGCTATATGATTTTCAAATCAATTCAGAGTAAATTAATATTATCTTCTTTTAATTGTAAATACAATAATAAAATCTGTAGGTATATTGAACATAATTATTTAGAAAAAATAATGTTTTCTGTTGTTGTGTTACAATCATGTTTAGAATTTTTGTATGTAGTCTGTGTGCCTTGGGTGTATTAGTTTATTAATAAGACCAGGGTTTCAGTTTTTGTTTCATTGTAGGTAATTGGTGCTCTATCAAAATATATACGAATTTAAAGTATTTAAGAAGAACTTATCATCATTAAGAAACATACATGCAACGACATCTATTGCATCAAAACGGTACTAACGAATAAATGTGTTCACAAGATAAAATTTTAAATCGTCTTTTTCAAACAGATAAGATAGCAAAATGTACCCATGATTAGTTTAAATGACGCTGCTTTGAAAATCTACAAAGGGTTTTTTGTTTGGAGGGTGGGAAATCATCATATTTTGACTCCTCCCACTCTGGGCAGAGCGGTAGGGAATGTCAGACTTCTACTGACTTAAAACCACCCATGTTCCTTTTTTGCCTTTTGTGCTGTGGCCGCGATATCTCTTTCGAACAACCCGTAGCCCCGACAAGCGGCGGCCCTTGCGGGCCTCAACCATATTGCTGACATCTCTTTGAGGCACGCGTGGAACCGAACGCGCCGTCGACACGGCCTGTCGTCGACATAAGACGGGCGGACGGCGAGCTAGCCCACTACTTACCGTCCACAGGCCCGCGCCTACGGTGGTCGGAAGCCATCACGTGACTCCCGACGCCCAGAGCGTCTCCTATTGCGGCTGGGATGAGAGGTTCTCTCTCTCACATTACGCCACCTCCTTCGCTAGGACCACTGCTTCGCCGAAGGAGGCGACGGCGTCCCATTCCCTCTCGCCCCGCAACATGGCTTGAACCAGGGCCGGACGCGAGAGGTCGCCGCCGCCGATCGCCGCTAAGAGAACACAACGGGGCTCAACCCAAGCGGGGCTCCACCCAAGCGGGGCAGACCTCCGCAGTGTGCTCCACCGTGTCCTCCGGCTGATCCTTGCAATGGTAGCATCCGGGCGTTTCCTTCCGCCTGATTCGGTGCAGGTACCTCCCGACTCCCGAAACAACCGTGTCCGATGAGTACCTGCGCCAGACGGAAGGTGAGGGCGCCGTGGCGCCTCTCAAGCCACTCCTCAAAGAGGAGACTTACCACCACTGTGCCCTGCGCGGGGTTGCGACAGTCGCTCTCTCCATGTCGCCATGAAATCACACCAGGGGGTCTGTCCCCCAAGCGGCAATATACCGCGGCAGCGGATCGGCTGTGGCAGCCTCGGGCATTGCTGCAACTTTGCTTAACAATGGCCAGATTGCATTTTCCGTTTACAAATTGCCGTTAAATCTTAACCCAACTTGCAACATTACCAAAAATCTGCGACTGGCCATGGAACAGATGCGTGTTTGCAAACAAGCTGCTTTAAACAGGAGAGAGTTGCCTGGAATTAGATGTAGATGCGAAAATTCCACTTTCCGAAGAGTTTTCCCATCCAGTGCCAACAGAAGATTCCGAAAGAGTTAGGCAGTGGTGTACCTAATCGTAAACCCACATTTGCCAGTAATGTTCAAGCGCCATGTAATAGTGATGTCTATAGATATAATATTGCCATCGACCGGGCACGAAAACCACGCTCCGTGGCCTCTACTGCGAAAACACTTTGCAATCAAACCCCGGACCAAATCCTCAGTAGTTGCACTTGAGACCACTCGATCAACGAGACAGTCACACATCAAAATTTCCACGTGAACGAAGTCGCGGGCATCAGCTAGTAAATAATAAAACGACTACTCTCTTTAAAAAAAATTTGAAACCCTAAAAAAAAAAAAATAAGAATCTGGTAAATATCTTTTTCAAGAATTATTTTTTATCTAAAATTAAGATTTATTTCTTTTTTTGTAGTAATAAAAATCAATGAATGAGCATCAATTAACAAGTGCATGCAAGGGAAGTCATAAACTTTGCTCTATGGACCGTACAAACTCAAACATAGGCCTAATTTTAGAAAAGCGCAAGTGTGCTTAACTTGATCTCTTCACTCATAAAATGGGAAAGGGAAACTTGCGTCATAACTGTGTAAGGCCTTTTTGTAAGTTAGTATAATTTGCATAATAGGGTCACTTTTTTGTTGAGTTTTCGTAGGGACATAGAGATAAGGACTGGACAGGATAAGAAAAGGTGTTACTTCAAATGTTACAACGACAAAGATGAAAGAACAGTCATATTTCTGTAACTCATCATCTGCCTAGCCTTTTCACAAGTTTGTTGGAGTCGCCTTTATTCTAATCGGATGCAGCTGAATGCCAGTATTTTACATGGATCGACTGCCTATGTGACCTGCACAGCCCGGTTTATACTGTGAAATACGCTCCACTTTTGTAAGACTGGCTGTCAGACTTTTGAGCCACCGACCACCTATATCGACTATCAATGATGTACAAATGACAGCCAGGATCAACGGCTTAACGTGCTTTCCGAAGCACGGAGTAAGCTCGGTATGTAATGATTGGTAACCCATCCACGGACCAACGGTTAAGCACGGCTTAACCTAAAGCTCGACCCCAGTGGCAGTTTAACCCACGAGCTCTTCTTACATTAGTCATATTTCTGTAGATAAACAAGAACATTTCTTGCAATAAAATACTTTGTTAATTACAGACTTAAAGTTTTCTGCTGCGGCTGTGAGTTTCAGAGACTTCTGTGTTCAGAACAAATAGAACTCAGAAGTCTTTGAAACCCACAGCCGTATCTACGTCTTGGTGAGGCAAAGTCGATTTTCCCTCAAATGAAAATAAGTTATATCCTGTGATTAAAATGACTCTTATCTGATAAATAGTTACTGTGAACTGCGGTTGAACGACATTACAAGCTTGTGCAATTAACACTACGTCGTATCGTACCGTGGGTAAGACACCTTTAGACCTACATATTATGTAGAGGTATTTGTTTGTAACTTTGTATGTAGGGGGAGAATATTCAAAAATTCTTCTTTTAGCGGGAAGCTTCATTATCCTCTGTGTGGGCTACATTTAAAATGTTCTCGTGGGTAAATTCCGTACATAACGGGAGCGAAGCAAAAGCTCGTCTAAAGCTAACCAAATATTATAAAGAGGTAAAACTTGTTTGTTTGCCATGCAAGTTTGACACTTTTTAACCGACTTCAAAAAGGAGGAGTTTATTAATCTTCGGAACTCAAAACACTGTTAGAAAGATACATTATTCGTGCCTTCGTGTGTTCTATAGTTCATGCCTTCGTGAGTGCTAAAGGCTCTAAATTTTAAGGCCTCGATATAATTTAGAGTCTAAATTATATTTATATCATGCACTAGCTGATGCCCGCGGCTTCATTTATTTATTTATTTTTATTTAACAATTTATGTACACACTAAATACAGAAAAGAAGAAAGGAACAGAAAATAGTACAAAGGTAATGCTTATTTCTAAAGAAATCTCTTCCAGCATACCTGCGAAAGGAGAATCTAAAAAAGAGATGTAGACATAAGTGTGTAAAAGAAGAAGAGAAAATGGAATACGTAAAACATCAGAACTAATTAAAAATAATATAGGCACCATATAAGAATAAACTAACGTACTTCTAAATACAAAGACAAAACATATAACAATTACTATAAATACAATAAAATAACTAATAATAAATAGTTATGCAACTATGACGAAATTGAAAGATAATGTTCTTTTACTCTTCCTTTGAAGATTGCCACAGTTTGGCAGTCCCTAATGTCAGGCGGAAGTGAATTCCACAGCCGCACGGCGTGTACAGTGAAGGAATAAGAGTAGAAGTCGGTAGAGTGTGGAGGGGATTTAAGGAGGTTCCTAAGATGCGACCTGCAAGGCGCATCAGAAGGACGGGAGTAGGAAAAACGTTCACGCAAATACGATGGCGTTTTAGGGTTGTGAAGGATATTAAATAGCAAACATAAAATCCGAGAGTTCCTGCGAAGTCGAATTGGGAGCCACTTGAGTATTTTGCGAAAGTTAGAAACATGATCATACTTTTTAAGGTTAAAGACAAAACGAATACAAATATTTTGCAAGCGCTCAAGTTTATTTAAAAGCTCCTCGGTGGCATCCAAATAACAGGCATCGGCGTAGTCTATGATGGGTTGAATGAGAGTTTGCGCAAGGGAGATTTTGGTGTTCAAGGGAAGGAAGCTCTGGAGGCATTTCAATGAGTGGAACGTGTAGTGCACTTTGCGACTAACTTCAGCAACATGGGCAGTCCAAGATAAGTAGGAATCCATTGTCACCCCCAGGTTTTTAGCCTTAATTGCGTAATCAATCTGAACTCCATTCAGCCTGAGTGGAGACAGCGACGCAACATCGAGCCTATTCCGCATATACCTGCCGCCGATGATCAAGGCCTGAGATTTCCTAGGATTGATTTGCAGTCCAAAGGACCGCGACCACTCGCTAATCAAATCCAGATCCTTGTTCATGACTGACACGGCGGCTTCCGCGTCCTCCCTTAAGAAATGACGGTAAAGCTGCAAGTCGTCGGCATAGAGATGGAAGAAGGAAGAGATGACTCTGGTGACAGAGTTAATGAAAATAGAGAAAATAAGAGGAGAGAGAACCCCACCCTGAGGCACACCCGCGCTAAGAGGACACCAATCAGAGGAAGACTCATTAAGACGAACACGCTGTGAGCGGCCATTGAGATAGGAGTCAAACCAACCAATAGAGGAAGAGGAGAAATTGAGAGATTTAAGGATACCCAGGAGGATGTCGAAATCAACAGAGTTAAAAGCGCTGCTAAAGTCTAGAAGTACAAGTAAGGTAAGAGATTTGTGGTCCATAGCAAAGCGAATATCATCAGTCACCTTTAAAAGAGCCGTTACAGTACTATGGCCAGGACGAAAACCAGATTGAAAAGGACTAAGAAGGTCATTCTTAGCAAGGAAGGCTGTAAGTTGCTGATGGACAATGTGCTCAAGAACTTTAGAGAGATAAGGGAGGATGGAAATGGGTCTAAAATCGGATGGTGCAACCGGATTCGAGATTTTAGGTAACGGGATGATATGGGCTTGTTTCCAGGCGTCAGGAAAAGTACAAGAAAACAGGGAGTAATTAAAAATGTGAGTCAAAACGGGAAGTAAAGTGGGAAGGATAGGAGAAATCATTCTTGAGCAAAGGTTGTCATTACCAACAGCAGAGGAGGAGATAGCAGAAATAGATTTTTTGACCTCACTCTCACTCACAGGACTTAATTCAAAGGAAGTACATTGCGGCAAAGGCAAACAGGAAAGTTTATTTAAAGTAACAGACTTGACGTGCGGATCCAACGTAACAGGGGGGAGTGAGAAATGTTTGTTAAGAGCACACACGTCAGTGTCGCCACCAGAAACAACTGGAGACTTGCCAATGCCGACAGATTTTAAAAACCTCCAAACTTCAGAAGAGTTGCGGTTGTCGAGCGATTTGTGGAAGTAGCGTTTCTTAGCATCCCTACACATACGACTGCAGCGATTACGCAACATTTTGTACGCAGATTGATTGCGTTCGGAAGGAGAGCGTTTTAACCTTCTCTTGGCTTTATCTCTACTTGCCATCGCATCCTTAATGGCAGGAGTAAGCCAGGGAGCTGGAACATATTTAACCTTCACTCGACGCGTAGGGGCATGACAATCGTATAAACTAAGTATTTTGCTGTTTAAAATACGAACCATTTCGTTGATACATGAACTCTCCATGATGTCCGTCCAATCGATGCTACCGGCATCATGCAATAATGCCTCCAGGTCTATGCCCTTGTAGTTCCGGAGGAGAATATATTGCGGCTTGCGCTTAGGAGGACGTAACTTATATGACAAGAAGACGAGATCATGGTAAGAGAAACAAGCAGTAAGCTGTCCGTGGATAGAAACATTATTAGAATTAGATACAATTATCAGGTCCAGGAGAGAAGGAGTGCAATTAGGGAAATGATGAGTGGCAGAAAGAGGCAAAATACTGAGATTAAAAGAAGATAGGATGGATTGTAGTTTGTTAGAACGAATATCATTTTTAAGAAGGCAAGTATTAAAATCACCCATCAAGACTACGTGGTCATAAGTTGGACAGAAATCATTTAAAAGCGAATCTAAAGAGTCAAAGTAGTCTATGCTGAGGTTAGGACTATACAAAACCCCCAGAAGCATTTTAACACGATGTAGTGTAATTTCCAGAAATAGATGCTCCGCTGACCCCGAGTATGGAGATGGTGATGTGCTAACAACCTTATAAGGGATATCCGCACGCAAGTAGATGGCTACACCACCGCCACCCTTTCCAGTTCTATCATTACGAATAAGAACAAAACCTGGTAGGGCATAATGTACTGATAAAAGAGAGGGTTTAAGGAAGGACTCTGAGATCAGCAAAGCATCTATATGTGCACTGTTGAAGGAAGCCAGAAGATCAGAGTAATGGCCAGGAACACTCTGTGCATTAATGTGGGCTATGTTGAGGTTGTTTGGGAGGTGGGTAAGCAAAGAGGAAATCTGATCACTAAGAGTCAGAGGGGAGGAAGAACCGCTTGCCGCACTGAGAAAACTGCTGGAAGAGGAAGAACAGGAGAAAAAATCATCATCAAGGTCGACATTGATCATAGTTTGCATGAACAATATAAAAATACTAATAAAATATTTATAGGTACCTATGGATGGTATTAAAATTACTAAACTAAATTATTAAAGTAAACTTAACTATTACTGTTTTACTTAAAACAACAATAGCCAAATACACATAATTAATAAAATCACCTAGTCGCTGTAGTCGGTATAGATATTAACAACAGTTGACCTAACCAGTGCGTAAAAATGTGAAGGAAATCAAAGAATAAGTGGTAACAGAAACATTAAGAAAAAAAGAAAATACCAACTAGAATATCAGCCACAACATTTACAAGCAGACATCATTTACAAGAAAAAAAAAAAAAGTAGTATTGTAACGGTACGTCATATTAGGGACTTAATAAGTTCCATGCAAAAAATAAAAAAATGCAAAGTGACAATAAAAAGAAAGGACTTAATTGGTTCCATGCAAAAACAAAACTGACAATGATACTTTGACAGACGTCACCGACGTCACGTCATTACAATTCAACGAAAACAAACATCTACCGGCTAGCAATAATAAAGTGAGGAAAAAGTTGTGATAAAAACGAATTGTAAAAACTATGGGTAGATCAACAAAAATTTAAACATGTACTGACAATAGCCCGCTGAAGGCGCACCGAACAAAGAAAAACATGCAACAACAATTTAGCGACGAGCCTTCCTCACAAGCTTCCCTTTGGGGGTTGCGGTTTCAGGCGATGTAGAACCTGCAGCCGGAGAGGTAGAAGCAGCAGGCACGAGGTCACTGGGAGTGGCAGCACGGGCGACAGCGGGATAAAGCGCGATTAAAGTTTCAAGCTCACCCATAGTTGATATGGTCCGGCGTGACTTGTCAGGCGTCAAGACAATAATCTTTCCCTCTGCAGACCAGCAGTTATTGATATTAAAGTGCTTGCGGGCAGCCATAAATACCTGGTGTCGTGTTTTGGTCAGGAACTCAGAAATGGTGATGCCGCTGCCCTTGAGAGTAGTTTTACCGTCCCAAACTAACCGACGATACTCCATGCCACTGAAACGCACCAACACCGGTCTAGTTTTACCCTGGGAGGCTCCCAGCCTGTGGCAAACTTCTAGATAATCCAATTTAAAGTCATCTATCTTCAGCTGCTTGGAGATGATATGGAGAATCAAGTCACTCAATTTTTCATTGGGTTTCTCTGGAATACCATGAAACAGCAAGATCTTCCGTCGCATCGCAGTCTCGTGCTTGTCCAGACTCACAGAAAGGAGTTCTATCTGTGTCTTGAAGTGAAGAAATGTTTGACAGACAAAGGACTTGAACTCGGTGAAATCCAGTGAAAGTGTAGCAAGATCTGAGTGCGTAGGGATAGTTCCAGCTGTAGCTCTCTGCAGCTTATCTTCGTACTCACTCATGCGAGAGCTAAACAGCTTCTCCATTTGCTCCATACTGTGCACTAGTTGGTTGTCCATGTTGAGTTGTCAGTTTGCAGTGTTGTGGTTTGTGTAGAGAGAAAGTGATAGGATAGTTCAGAGCGAAGGTGGGTTTATCAACTATTTAGCACATTAATATAGAAGTAAATAACAATTAACTATTTTTAAATAAATATTAAATACGGAAGCCACAAAAATACGTTTGTATGACAAGCCTACCCACATGGGAAAAAGCATCATCTGCATGGATGTCGGTCAAATTATATACTAACTAGCTGTTGCCCGCGACTTCGTTCGCGTGGAATAGTGACTTCCGGCAGATTTTTGGTTTATCTCGCGAAAAAAAAAAAAAAACTATCCTATGTCCTTTCTCAAGTTCCAAACTATGTCTGTACCAAATTTCATCAAAATCCGTTCAGCCGTTTAGACGTGAAAGAGTAACAGACAGACAGACAGACAGAGTTACTTTCGCATTTATAATATTAGTATGGAAGTATGGATACCTTCCTCGAGAAGCACTCTATCCATTGGTGAAAACAGCATGACAATCGGCACAGTATAGTTTTTGAGTTTATCGCGGCGGAGGACTTTGTTTTATAATATTAGTGATGTAGTGATAGTTAGTGATATTTCATATTAGCTCAGCTACCTCAATTTTTGCGGACGAAGACGCGCAAACTGCCAAGTGTTTAGATATAGGTATTTGTACCCAAGCTGCATTTCAGCGCATTATTTGCACCTGTCCCATTTGTGTTCCCGTATGTTAAAACAAAAGGTGACCGTAACGCTACAATGTGCGCAAGGAAATTATTTCTTCATTCTGTGCTGCACTGCAGACACCACATTAGCTTTTAGCTTCTGTCATTTATCTTATTACTCTCAGATTTACATAGTTCCAGGAATAGTCGGTAATTCAAAGCCGCGTATATCATGTCACACCAGGAAACAGCGTACCTTATTTTGTTCTATGTCGTATTTTGCAAGGCGTAAACAAGTTTGATCTTCATAATGTAGCTTTTATGTGCATTTGAATTAGACTTAAAGTAGATAAACCTCAACACACACACAGACAGATATAGATGACTGCCACGGTGCCACGATGGTCTAGTGGTCACAAGCGCAACTGCGGGTTCGATTTTCGGGTCGGGCAAAGTGATGTTAAGTTTTTCCATCAGAAAATTCTCAGCAGCCACGGAGTCTGGTTGATGACAAAAGTCTCGCCCTTAATTACATGGGACTTTAACATAACTGCAAAATGTGGGTTTACTATACAGGTACACCTGCCTAAACCCTTCGGGGATTACGAGTGTGATGTTATGTTATATAATAGATAATTCCACAGACATGCAAAGCTGCTTAGTAATAGTACATTACTGCAGAATCCAGTAAGTAAGCCTTCCTGGCCAAGTATGAGTTAACCGGACCGAACCGCAGGTGAGGTCTGGTTATATACGAGGCCAGGATGGCTTTCTTACTGGTTGAGGTTTGTATAATGCTTTTCTTAAAAATTAAAGAAAGTTTAACAACAAATTCGTTTAATTAATATTGAAGGTTACATTCATATGTGAAAAACACAATAGCACTTTTTGGCCGACCCGGGAATCGAACCCAGGACCTCACGCTCTGCAGTCGAGCTTGCGACCACTAGACCAACGAGGCAGTTTAGGAAACAACTTTAGAAAAAACTTTTTAATAAACTGAAATGACTAAATACAATCATAAAATCCCACACTATACTTCTACAACATTACTAAGTACAAAACGCAACGTATAAAATGGCTGTTTAAGGTTCCAAAAATATATGTATCTCATAAAATGTCATACCAAAAAGAGAGATAGATATATATTTGGAACCTCCCTTCTATAACCATGTTATAATGGCTAAACTCTAATCTGTGTCTGGTACTATGTTTTTTTTTCTAAACAGATCTAAAGAGGATGACCTAGTGTCCAGTAAGTAAATTACATACTTACTTACTGGACAGTAGGAGATTCCAAGTTTAAAATCTCGCTTCTTACTGGACAGTTGTGAATAAGTCTCCGGTAAAGTTCACTTTCTGGATACTTTTTAGAGATGTTATGGCAACATTACATACCATTTTTGAGAAATAGTACATTACTGCAGAATCCAGTAAGTAAGCCTTCCTGGCCAAGTATGAGTTAACCGGACCGAACCGCAGGTGAGGTCTGGTTATATACGAGGCCAGGATGGCTTATTCTTACTGGTTGAGGTTTGTATAATGCTTTTCTCAAAAATTAAAGAAAGTTTAACAACAAATTCGTTTAATTAATATTGAAGGTTACATTCATATGTGAAAAACACAATAGCACTTTTTGGCCGACCCGGGAATCGAACCCAGGACCTCACGCTCTGCAGTCGAGCTTGCGACCACTAGACCAACGAGGCAGTTTAGGAAACAACTTTAGAAAAAACTTTTTAATAAACTGAAATTACTAAATACAATCATAAAATCCCACACTATACTTCTACAACATTACTAAGTACAAAACGCAACGTATAAAATGGCTGTTCAAGGTTCCAAAAATATATGTATCTCATAAAATGTCATACCAAAAAGAGAGATAGATATATATTTGGAACCTCCCTTCTATAACCATGTTATAATGGCTAAACTCTAATCTGTGTCTGGTACTATGTTTTTTTTTCTAAACAGATCTAAAGAGGATGACCTAGTGTCCAGTAAGTAAATTACATACTTACTTACTGGACAGTAGGAGATTCCAAGTTTAAAATCTCGCTTCTTACTGGACAGTTGTGAATAAGTCTCCGGTAAAGTTCACTTTCTGGATACTTTTTAGAGATGTTATGGCAACATTACATACCATTTTTGAGAAAATATATATTTTAAATGCGGTAAGTTAAAATTGGGCTTCAAATTTTATATCGCATTATTTATGAAAACAGTATAAACATTCCTGAATGTTTGTGTGTAGTAGAGCGGAGAACGTGACTCCCGGTTTTAGTAAACAAACAATGTTTGTATTGTAATTTCAGCAGGTGGACGTTCTAGGCACGTTTCTGTGCTTGAATAACTTGAGAAAAATGTACTCGTTTATAAGCTGATCACAAAGCTTTAGATTACGTTAAACAATAAATCAAATTAATTTAATAAAAGCAACACAAGTATCCTTTTTTTTCGGAGGGTGGGAAATCATCAAATGAATCCTCACGCTCTAGGCGGAGCGGAAGGGAGTGTCAGACTTCTACTGACTAAAAACCACACATGTTCCTTCTTAGCCTTGTGTCCGGGGCCGCGGTATCTCTTTTGAACAACCCGCAGCTAATAAAATATAAGCATCCCCTAATTCATCTTTTTTTTTGGCAATTTATAATTGGATCAAAATATGAAAATCTAAATCAAATTACGGATTTTCCTTGTACATTATTACTTCTTATTCTAACAAGAAGATACGGCTTTGTTAAGTTATCGTGGAAAAATATTTAATTTCGGGATCCATCCAAGTTACAAAAAAAAGTACACTGTATGACTATTGAGGTTTTTTTTTTCATTAAAACATCTCATGGGAGTGGCGCAGTCGTGTGACCTTACAGGCCAAATTAACCGACAGAGACGAGAGACGTCCAAAATTCTTTCACGTCCACTAGTCACGCTTGTAATGATTTGTGGTATCTGCCTTTACCCAACAATCATGTTTATTCCAAGTTCCGGGACTGTTTTTTTACTTCTCTTTGACTTTATTCCAGACGCATCATGAACATTCAAACTGATTTAAATGGGCAATTCAATATGATGACACCGACAGATTCTTGGCACGTGTACAAATCCTCTTGCTTAGAAACTCATTAAGGGCTTTACTGAAGATCTATTAAAGGTTTTATTAGAATGGCCATCTCATAACGTTTTATGTTTGATTTTGACGAGGTTTCAAGCAGTTTTGGTAGATTAAGAGCAATTAAAACCTAAGGATCAAATCATACTATCTAAATTCTAACAGCAAAACTACAAAGGCTGCTTCAACAAAAAAGATTATATCTATGAGGGTTCTTGTCCTACAAGACGTCAAAGGGCACTTTCTGTAATTCAAATACAATAGAACTGATGGTTTCATCATCTGAATGTTACCATATGGCTCTTGTGAAGCAGATAAAGGCGAAACACAAATAGCTTCAGGACGTTACCCTTGTCAACGCTAGCTTTTCACTTACCTAAGTTATGGTCCTATTGTTCTAAATGCCGAGCGAGTGCCGTCCTGGCGCATGGCGGGGTGTCTATCTTGCTCTTACTCTTTAGCACCAGCGTAAAGCAAATCATTTAAACTTTCTACTTTATTAATGACTCGCAATATCCTCCGATTCATAAACCAGGTTGGTATCCTGTATTTCATTGTAATCGCATTTTGTACGCAAAACATTGGCCATATATCTCTGCAATATGTTGGAAATGTTTGAGAAGCCTTGCGTTCGTTACCCTTTGTCATATGGATACGCCAAAACAATGCTGTGATTTATGTGTTCATGGTTTGCAAGTTTGCTCGGTTGCACACCTACTTGTGTAGTATACAGAGGTATGAATGTACAACAATAAATTATGTTTGGGACAAACTGACAGCGCAGTTTAGCCCGATATTATCAAATAACTTTCAAAACAAAATGTGACTTCGAATTTATTGCTGAGGCTGTTATTAAAAGGAAAAACTTTGTCTATCCTTGTGTTTGGGAAGATGAAATGCGGAAAAGGAAATGTTCTATCAGTGTTAGGCTGGCCATTAATTCACGAGAGCCCCTAATTGGAAATCCTTTTCAACAAGAGCCGTTGTAGACTAATGTGCATAATTGGACCCTCGACCGTGGACAATCGCAGGCGAAATGGGGCCATCCCAAGTTTTTGTATGAGCGAGGAGTGGACAGGCGTCGTTTAATTTAGAGATTAAAGACGGCATTTAAATATCCCCTGATTGCGTGCATAGCCGAATAAGCATGATCACTTGTTTTTTTAGAAATGCCAAATGAAAAACAAACAGAAAAGATAATTATACTGTGCCAATCCCGTACATAAGATTATCTGTATGAACGACGAGAAAAAAAACACTAAACTATCTCATCAAGTCTCATTATGACAGGAAGTTACGTGTGGTTGATGATTCAACTCTATCCGGCTTGGCAACATCCCGGAGTTGAGGGCACTTTGCGTTATGGAAGAGGCCATGTTGGACAAAGAGTGGGGAGGAAGCTGAACAATCAAACTTAGGTCACCGATGCTCCCCGGATATCGAATTACGAAATCAATTTTGAAACGGAACGTTTGGCAAAGATAGCATTTGAAAACATCGAAATTGAAATCGAGTTTTACGACACCGAACCGAATCGGAAATGTCAAACTTTTTGCATATTGCTGCGAATAAAACACTCCTAATGAAGTAACGATGACTGGACAAACAAGTGGACCACGGTATAAACCATTAATTAATTTTGTATTAGTGTCAGTTCCCACAGAAATTACAGAGTTAGTGACACGTTAATAACGATAATTGGGGAGAAATTTGAATTTTACACATCCATAATTTACACAAAATGAATTGGTAATAATTACCCGTTTGGATCTTTGATTAATGTCGCAATTTAATTTATTTTTTTATAGCCAACCGAGTTACCAAACCGGTATCATAGCAGAGCCAATATTCTAAAGTCGTATTCTATTCCATATTCAACCATCGATTTAGCTACTTAAAACACAGCTATCCCATGAGAATTCTAAAGCCTTACTATAAGCACTAATCTATAAGAGGTATTGTCAAAGTCATGTATTTTAATAGGTCTTGTTCATTAAGGTCTTGGGAACAAAATTGAGATTGTAATGAGATACGTAATGTCTCGTCGAGGTCGTCTCAGATCATCTTAATAAGAGGCCGACTTCGAACAAATCGTTTAAGTAGCGTGTTTGCGAAGCGGTTTTGTCTTGATGAGCTATTACGCAGATTCAAAGATCATGGGTACGCATTTACGCAATCTTAGTAGGGTTTGTCGTCTTGAAGTGAAATTATTTACTGAAGGGACAAATTTCAATGTTTAAAATTCAGTTACAATTCAAAATGTTTACAGTTAGTACGAGGAAGTAATATTACATTAAATGTTTCGCAGTCTACGCGATGGCTCTTAATTAAATTCGACAAATTTGATCATTGAGGGGCACTGCTCACAAGAGAATTCATAAAGCAAGCTCGAGGTCAGAATGAACAATGGTTTTTTAAATTAAAATTTAACGTTGCTTGACGTTTTTGTATGTTCATGAGGTTCTCATTTTAATCCGCTGTGTATGATTTTTATACTCGTAAGTTTTGGATTTTGTATGTCTTTAATTTTGATTGGCATTCGAATGTTGTTTACATTGTAGTTCAGTATCCAGTAACAGATAACCAGACGCTTCGAACGAGCCCTTTCAGTCACGCCGCCATTCGTGACTAACATTGATGTGGCTTTTAGATAAGCCTACGATATTATTTACACGGAGAATTTATTCTTTAGACTGTTTGGTCCACGATAAAATAGAATAAAGTTGAGATTGTAAGAATCTTGTAAGAAACACTGATATTTTATGGTATTTATTTCAAGTTCAAGAGTAAGAATTATTACGTAGATATCAAATATTTCCTCGTCTGACTCAGTGATTTGTGGAGTGGCAAAGTGAATTTGCAGTACTAAATCTTCGATAAAGTTGGCTACACAGGATATTCTTTGTAGTTTTTACATTATCCCTAAACAATCCTTAGTAGAAGACATCTAATATCGTTTTGGGGGGATAAATAATCATTGGGGAAAAACACTCGTATTAAGCAGCCAACAAGGTTCGGCGAGGGGCCATTTGTTTCGCAATAAAGTCGTCCTGCCCCATCTGCACAAATGAAAGGTCAGTAGATGGCCAGACCTTAATTAAACTCAACGAATTCGTAATCCAGTCAGCTCGTTCCTATTAAGAAAATATCAAGAACTTCTGCTAAGAAACCGTACTGTAACGTAAAAATGCCACAAAACTTTTCCTGTTCCTTATTAGTTTACTAAAGTCTTCAAGTTGTAGTAAGAAAACTTCATGAAGTCACATTTGTATAACAACTTGGAAAGATTGTACACTTGCTTCGCCTGAATAAATTATGAGAATGGATGGAAGCATTTATGAGAAAGGCATGATGAATGAGAGGATATTTCCAAAAGAAAACAATACTTTTAAGGAAAAAGGTCGACGCACTGATGATGATGAAGTTCTACGTTACAGCGTTCTATGTTTATGTTGTATCATTATTATAGTGTCTATGCCGCTTACCTAATGATAGTAATGTATCAGCAGGATGTACTTACCTGAAAACAAAATATTTACGTTAGTTACACAGTTGGTTAAAAATAAAAAAGCGTGTTAAAAATAGAAGTCAACATCACAAAATACAAAAGAAAAGAAAGGTCTTAAAATAAATGGGCTTTTTATTGGTTTAGCGGTTGCACGAATTGTTTCAGTATGCAGGCGGTAACAATCGAAATGTTCAAGTAGGTTGACCCCACTACATGCAAAAGGGCTGCGGGATCGCTTTCGATATTACTTCTCCGTGTTACGAGCACTTATCCCATTGACATTGGGCATAATTTCGCTTGGAACATTAATGTTAGATCCTGGTACAAATTGTTTCAATTGATAATTGAAAAATGCTTACAAATTCGATTGTGAAGCCATGCGAGATTATTTCTTATGATTTACGATTGGGCGAGAGGTTAAAATACCGCGGTAGGTTATTCTTATTTTGGCAGTTATTGCTTTTTCTGTTTTGCCAATGTAAACGATGTAGCAATGTACGATCCGGATTTCACGACGCAGAGAATGTGTAATTACGATGAGGAACTTTTCGATTATGTAATTGGAATGTTTTACAACAGACTATCCAATAAAAATGCGGGCTCAGAATACAATTACGTTTAATTCTAATCATCTATCAATGGAGCATTGTGGCGCCCGCGCAGTCGGGCGTGAAAATGTAAACCGATCGGAATAGGAATGCAACGATAAAGTGAATAGGGCCTAATTAAACGAGGGCCGTTGCTAGATAATAATGGCCGGCGCACTGTAGGTCACGAAGCTAAGGGCCCGTGATGCGATCGCGCTTTTGTTCAACAGATGTTCGCTCACACATTGAATGCAGATGCTTGCAAACTGTGACAGATTTGGACATTGATACTGATTCGCCTTTGTGCTCTTCACCTGCTTTTCGCTATAACGTATTCAAATTAAAAATAAACGCTAGGGGCACAGCAAAAAAGGCCTAATGGATTTTACACAAAAAATTCAAGTACGTTAAACGTAAAGTTATTCACGATGCACGCTTTTGTTGAATGACGTCAGCGGTGCATGGGGGAGGTGAGACGACATCTGGCGTATATCAAAAAGCTATTTTAAAATGATAAGCATGATAACATCCATCCATACCACTAATGCACCGCCCCGTGCGTTAAATTACAATTACATTAAAGTCATTATGCTGTGATTACTATTGTATACAGTCGAGGGGAGATGATAGGATGAAAGGACCATTATTATATCCTAAACGTTTTATTTCTGCGGTTACACCGGCACGTGTTCAAAGCAAATTGTCGTCGAAATAAACGAATCTTAATTGCGACCACATGCATTTTATATTTTGTCGGATGAAATTGACGCGATAACTTTCATATGGAAGACTTTTATGGTTAAATACGAGAAAAAAGTAGCCATTCACTGACGATACAATCTGGTTACGAAAACCAGTCTGGACAGTAAAGTGAGGTAAAACGTGGTACTAAGGCCCAGATTCACAGACCACACTTTGACTTTACTAAGTAAAGTATGATTTTTGGAAAGTAAATAACAGCTTGACAGGACTAAGAAATATATTTTTGCGTGATAGTAGATCTTTCTATCAAAGTAAAGTCAAAGTGTGGTCTGCGAATCTGGGCCTAAGAAATATATTTTTGCGTGAAAGTAGATCTTTCCATCAAAGTAAAGTCAAAGTAAAGTCAAAGTGTGGTCTTTGAATCTGGGCCTTAGTGCCCCAGTGAAGTCATCGGGTAATTTCAACCGTGCCCAACTGACCGAAACGGATGAGCGTGAATAAGGATGAGCCCGCACATCACGAAAACATTAAATTAAATTTATAAAACTACGGCATTAATGTCCTTTTATACTACTCTAATAGCATTAGTCGTGTAATGAAAAACGGAGTGTTTTTGTAATGAGCCTCTAATGTTTGAAACGAGCTGATTGACGGTTTCAAAATTGGTTTAATGTTATGACTTTTTAAAATTTATGAAGCGCCAACATGATTAAATAAATTAATTAATGCCCTGCGTTCACATTTTATGTTGTTACACTAAAATCGTGGCACGTGTTTGGAGCAGCTGTCGTAATAAAAAGTGACAAAATATAAAAGTTATTGTGTCGACGGATCGGTGTATTATTCGCTAAACACAATACACTTTATCATCTGTCGGTAGAGCACGTTTTGGATTATATTTTTATCTCGCGTTACATGCTGACACATGGTCATCCTTTTGTGATGGACGCAATTGTACTTGCCAAAATGTACCCCAAATTAAGGATGGAATATTATTTATTAGTCTAGCAGACAACATAATCCTTGTATTAATTGTGCAATACCTATAATAAATGTTTTCAATAATACACAAGCAGGCAGGTATAGAATATTAAAGAAGATTCACGGAAACAAAAATCGATCAAAAAATCCCCGTAACTTGCATGGTCGTGCTACGAATCTACGAGCTACGCAGCTACGAAGAGTTTTTTTAATACATCTATTACTAGCTGACCCACGCAACTTCGTCTGCGTCACATAAATATAGCTTATATATAACCTTTCTCGATATATCGACCATCCAACATCATTATCATCATCATTTCAGCCAAAAGACGTCCACTGCTGGACATAGGCCTCCCCCAGGCGTCGCCACATTGACCGGTCCCTGCGTCTCTCATCCAGCGGGTTCCTGCAACCTTGACCAGGTCATCGGTCCACCTAGTGGGAGGCCTTCCAACGCAACGTCTTCCGGTTCGCGGTCGCCATTCCAGAACTTTTCGGCCCCATCGGCCATCCGTTCTGCGAGCAATGTGCCCTGCCCATTGCCACTTAAGTCTGGCGATTCTTCGGGCTACGTCGGTAACCTTGGTTCTCATGCGGATGTCCTCATTTCTGATTCGATCACGCAAGGAAACTCCGAGCATAGCCCTCTCCATTGCCCTTTGGGTGACTTTGAGCTTTCTGATGAGGCCCATTGTGAGCGACCACGTTTCACTGGCAACACACACTGGTCATAGACTTTCGTCTTGAGACACTGGGGTAAGTTGGACGAGAAGATACCGCGCAACTTCCCGAACGCTGCCCAGCCGAGTCGGATTCGACGATTGACCTCTTTCTCGAAGTTAGATCTACCCAACTGGACCGTTTGTCTCAGGTAGACATAATCGTCCACAACTTCGAGCGTAGAGTCTCCGATCTTGATAGGAGTGGGTGTTACATGAACATTCAACATAACCTTGGTTTTGTCCATGTTCATTTTAAGACCCACTCTTTCGGAAGCTCTACTGAGGTCATCGAGCATTGCACTGAGGTCTTCCATGGTCTCAGCCATGACCACTATATCGTCGGCAAACCGAAGGTGAGTGATGTACTCGCCGTTGACGTTGATGCCAAGTCCTCTCCAATCCAGAACCTTGAAGATATCCTCCAATGCAGCGGTAAACAGTTTCGGAGATATGTCGTCTCCCTGTCTCACACCGCGCTGCAGAAGGATAGGTTCCGAGGTTTGGTCCTGAAGTCGGACTGACATGGTGGCGTTTTTGTACAAACACTTCAACACCTCGATGTACCGGTAGTCGATTTGCCACCGTTGGAGAGACTGCAGCACAGCCCAAGTCTCGATCGAATCGAAGGCTTTCTCGTAGTCCACAAACGCTAAACAGAGAGGCAGGTTATACTCTTCGGTCTTCTGTATAACCTGTCGCAGCGTATGTATGTGGTCTACGGTACTGAAGCCTTTTCGGAATCCGGCTTGTTCGGGAGGCTGGAAATCGTCAAACCTGCGTGCGAGACGATTCGTGATGACTCTTGAAAACAACTTTTTCATCCCTTCAATTCGAAAAGTGTCGTTTTGTTCCTCTTTAAGTGCGAGCAAAGTAGCTCTTTTCTCCATTAGACTTTTTAGCGGGCAGTAATGAGATTTGAATTTAGAACATGAATCGTTCATTGAAATTCGAACGCAAATTGTATTGTATTGGCTGTACGGTGCGAGGAGACGCGGTAACTAAATTAAAAAAAAAAACAAAAGTGCGCGATTTACTTCCCTGTTTTAGAATAATCGGTACGGACTTTATTGTATTTTGTGCAAAAAAAATGAGCTCTACGTCGAGTTCTGAAAGTGATAGTGCATTAACTCCTGAAACAATAAAAATAGAAGCTAATAACGTCATACAAAACTTAATCCCTACGAAATCCCGGGAGAAATATTTAAAGGCATACGACAATTTCTTAATATGGAGTAGAAGGTTGTTTAGTAACGTGTTGTCTTAATAAGGACGTAAAACTGGACACATATTCGTAATTAATATGACTGATGGATTTAAACGTGTCGTCACTCTATTTTTATTAAATAATAATATTACAATAAAATATGAGGCGCCTTTTATTTTCTCATAGAGGGTGATGAAAAGTCGAGTGTATCACTCGGGTGCAAAATATATTTTTGGCTCGGGCGACGTACTTTGAATCCCTCGCTACGTTCAGGATTCTACTATAGAATCCCTCACTACGTTCGGGATTCTACTCTAGAATCCCTCACTTCGCTCTGGATTCAAAAAAGCGCCCTCGCCGTAAAAATATTATTTTGCTCCCTTATGATACAATCTACTATTAGACATGGCTTAGAAGTGAGATGGGCCTATAGTTCTTCAACCGGGCATTGTCACCCATCCGACATAAATTAAGCTAAATCGTAACAAACAAAAAATCTTATCTTTCTTCTTTATTGTAATAGTTTAGATGGTTTAGATTAGCTTAGATTATATTAAAGTGTGAATTACTATAGGTATCTCTTACTGTTAAATACATGTACGTACGTTAACACTCTGTACTTGTAAACATTATGATGCATATTTTGAATATGAATTTCTCGAAAAGAATCTCCCTACATTGCGACGCGCGAATTATTTTGCCGCGCGGATATTTTTACATTGCGATATCTTCTAAGATATTTGTTTAAACTGTTTAGAATAAAGGGCACAAATATTCTATATTAAATTTTCCTTCTAACAAACACATTTATTTAGATATAGATTAATACCCTATGGGTTAAATAAGCTTCGCAAAAAATAATTATTTTTAACCTAACAGTTTAATAGTAAAAAAAGGTTACAGTGAGTCAATCTTAAAAGATAGATACATGCTGTCGCGGACTTTTTTTTAGAAATTTTAAAGAGGAACAATTCCTTCATACATGATATTTGCGTAACTTCAACCGTTTTCGCAGCGCACGCAGCGGAAGCTCTCAAAAGGAAATACCTTTTCCCGTTTTTGTAACATTTTTCATTTATGCTCCGCTCCTATTAGCCGTAGCGTGATGTTATATAGCCTATAGCCTTCCTCGATAAATGGACTATCCAACACAAAAAGAATTTAAAAATTCCAACCAGCAGTTCCTGAGTTTACCGCGTTCAAACAAACAAACAAACTCTTCAGCTTTATAATATTAGTATTAGTATAGATTATATCCGTGGCTGGCGTCACTGGCGTGAATATGTTGATAAGTCTAAAATTGAAAGAAAGAAAGAAAGAAAGAAAAAAATATTTATTTGGGACAAGCACAGGAACTACAAAAAAAAATAATAATAACAAAAAAGAATATAAAGCTAACTAAGAAAAACCTGTGCGAGGCCAAAAAGGTCCTATCTCAGCATGATGCTGCGATAAATGAAAACAAATACCGCAGCGCTGGTATTCTGATAGGGCCCACTGTGATGTCACGGTCACACCTACGGATACAAAATCACCACAAAATACATACACACAAAAAATAAAATAAAAAATAGATAAATATAATACTCGCAAATAAAATAAACACTGAGGTCTGTAGCATAAAAATAAAGTATATAAACAAAACTTATAAATATTAATAATCGGCTCGGCTGCACCGAAACGTTCCGACTACGCTTGTCAATGCCATAGACTATTGTCCATGGTCCATGAGAAGCGAAGGGACGCGAGCGCAGACGGCTGGCTGTCAATGTCAATATGTTTTTGAAGAAACAACATGAAAACAACAAGAAAATCTTCCGAAACAATAAAATACAACAACGGAATGATTATAAATAAATAACACTTCAGAGATGCGTATAAACTAAGTTATAACAGAAAGTCTAAGGTAATCAATTGCAATTTGTCAGGACGGCCATTTAAAGGCATTGAGGTATAATGTACTTCGTACTAGAGAAGCTATTTCAAACAAAATAATGTGCGCGCACTTGATGACAGCGGGGCGGGCGGGGGGGTGTCATGTTCTCATAGATTACTATCAAAGCGTGCAGATGCGACATAATGTTATTTTCTGCCTACGTGTGTACTTACTCAGAAAATAAATAAAAATACTTACACTGTAACAATTTTTAATTTCCTTTGAATAATATGAGTTTTGTAAGTTTCTGGCGTTTGGTATAGCAATCCACAGTTGGATCAGTTTTGGCTTCGTGATGCAATCTAATTTTTGTATACTGATTTATTATGGCTCGAATTAAATGGATTCTGTGATTGTATGTTGATGGCTGATTCAGTGAATGTTGGTTTAAATTGGCAAATACTTCTTTCCCGATGAAATGCTTCAGGGTGTTAACGGTTATATAATTAAAATTATATTTTGAGGCGAGACTTCCACCGCCTTGCCGTATTAAATTTCGTATGATCTTTTCCGTAGCCAAGCATATTATATACACGTCTTCTGCAGAATAGCATAGACCACCCATATCTTTTATTGTTATGAGTGTGTGATGTGGAAGTTTACTTGGTGTAGTCAAACTATCAATACAATCTTCACATTTTAACTGCTTTGTTAGTTGTCTTGCTACATATCCCGATATATAGCCAACTATCAATTTTGACCCACATGTCAAGGTTTCTTGGTCAAGCATTGTTGCAAAGATATCGCAATTATTTGCAGCTTCCAAATTGGATGTCAAAGATCGTATATTTTGTAGTATTTCATAAGGTTGTTGCTCATATCTATTTGAACAAGATGTACTGTTAATAATGTTTAAAGATGTTGAATTTAAAATTGAGAAATTGTCCAGAGGGATGCAATTGCCGGTAAATGATGACCGAAGTTCAAGGTGATTTAAGGTTTTTTTATAGGCTGCTCTGAATTGCAAAATATTTGGATTGTTATTATAGCCGCCATGTCTTCTTATTAACCCAAAAAATAGTTCCAGGTGGTCTTGGCTTATCCGGTACATAGATATGTAACGAAGCATTTGCTTTTCTTCAACTATGTAGTTGTATAGTGTCTTAAGCGATTCAATACATATTATGGCACCAATGAATCCTGTTTTGTTCGCAGAGTCAACTATGTTTTTCTTTGAGATTTGTAATAATATTCTAGATGTCTGGTTTCTTCGTTTTATTATTCTTCTTGATTGAGAACGAAATTTTAATCCAAGAATAAAGGACTTTACTTTGTCCAGATAAGAAAATATGTGTGACTTGCTTTTGCTATCGATAGGACGCTTAAAACCATAGAAATAACATTTTCTAGAATTCATAATATCAAAAAAATTATTCATTATAGTTATAAAATTTACTGTTCCTG
Organism: Diarsia dahlii; assembly: GCA_949775195.1. Lineage (NCBI taxonomy): Eukaryota > Metazoa > Arthropoda > Insecta > Lepidoptera > Noctuidae > Diarsia > Diarsia dahlii. Next base: position 11,087,632 of record OX459198.1, read on the forward strand.
ATGAATCTTGAAACTGTGTCGAATTCATAATTTCATCACATAGAAGTAAAGCTTTTGCTACGCTCATACTCAGCAGCTGTGTTGCAAGCTTTACTTTCATGATCTGTTGTCGAAAATTTATATGACGAGGTGTTAACTTATTTCCGAATCTAAGACCTTCATTTTGTTGAAGCTTATTAAGATTTATTAAAAGTTGCCATTTGATATGTTTGTCATTATTATCGAACAACAGTCTTTTCTTTTCAAACGTGTTTCTTATTAATTTTATAATGTGGCAAGGATCTATAAAAATGCAAACTTTTTCCCCCGTGCATGGATGTGGAAAAAAAGTCTTAATATTACTGATGTCAGTTAATTTACAGCCCAAAATTTCAGCTGCACCAAAGTTTGCAGAACAACCATCAAATGTTATACTTAAAACAATTACGCCAACTTCATGGCACTTTTGTAAGCATATTTTGATCAAATTAGCTTTTGTTTCAGCATTTACTCCAGCCGTCAAAAAGTACCCCACGGGTAATTTCCAATTTTCGTTAAGGGCAACCAGCATAAATACTAAAGCTTGCGTTGCCACGGTTTCATCTTCTTCACCTTGTATAGGACCTGCTCCAAAATTAACTGCACCCAATTTTGTATTGTTGTGAAAAAGCTTCTGTCTCCTGATAGCTATTTCATCAAAGACTAATGAGCAGAGGACAGGTTTATTTGAATTTGCGTTGGATTGGGATTTATTTTTTAAGGCTGCAAATGCTTCTGCTGTAAAACCGGGTTCTGCATTTACCGTTGAATACCATCTGCAAATTGTCCTAGGATGTGGAAGAGCTTTATTGTAGCATTCTCTAACGTATTTATATGCAGCTGGTGAATAATAGTGCAGAGTCAATGCGAATTTACGTAAGGGTGCAGTGTATAATAAATGATGCCTGCTCTGTTTATTCTTTTTTATTAAAGATTTATGTAACTCGACAACTTCTGCTTTAGCCATTAAATCAATCTCAGCATTTAAATTGAGACCGAATTTATCTTTCAAATGTTTAACAAGAGTTTTATAAGAATCATATTTTTTCTTTATATAAATGTTTTGTCTTTTTATTTTCTTATATTTTTCAATCAATTTCTTTTTATCTGCAGATTCCTTGCGTAATTTATGTTTAAGAACAATTTTTCGAGGAGAATCAAAAATTGAATTTGAGCTGCTAACTGACTCAGATAACGGTTCCGAAACTTCCTGTTCAACACATGTTGGCTGAAAAATAAAGTTAAGATAAGATATTTTTTAATCGACTTCTTAAAAAGAGGAGGTTCTCAATTCGATTAGTATGTTTTTATTTGCTTATGTAAGTTATTTTTGGCAACCCGTAGTTATAATCTAACGTTACATTAATAAAATACCGTACTTTGTACTGGTTCAGCCTCTCATACGGCATGAAAATTTTACCTAGTGAACATCTCAAAAAGTTAAAAAAATGAAACAAAAATCCCAACAATATTATACAATAACATAATTACGTTATCGCATGGTACTACAGATTTCTTTAAGAATACTCTTCCTGTCTTTGTGGCGTATTTGTCACTTTCTTGGAAATGCACGGAACATATGCATGAATATTCTGTAGGTAACCAGGTCTCTTCGCTGCGATTTTTCTGAACAAATTTGATCCATGTCTCTCTTGTTTCATGACACGGCCGAGGAAACCTTTCAATCCAAATAAAAATAAAAGTAAAAGCATTATCGTGATTAAATCATTATCTTAAGTTTGGTGATTCTTCAGGCTACGGCCTGCAATTATTTATGTAATAGGTGTTGCCAGCGGCTTCACCCGCTACAACTCGAAAATTATCCCACAGGAAAATAAAATCGGGATATAAACTATCTGTGTAGCAGCAAAGTTTATCTAAATCCGTTCAGTAGTTTTTGCGTGGAAGAGTAACAAACATCCATCCATCCATCCATACATACATTCTTACAAACTTTCGCGTTTATAATATGAGTAGGATAAGTACGTCGATAGTGTCAGGTCTGTGCATGCTAATGTTTTATTCTTTGACTTTCACGTAAATATGGCCGCCACGATGACACATTGCAATTGAAAAAATATAATTAAATCAAATGTGTTTTAAAGATAATAGTTATATTTTAATTACTTGTGAAAAGTCACTCCTTGATTTTTACTTGTATTCCTTGAATTATTTGTACAGTATCTCAATGCACACGAAGGCATATTTTAGAACTAAAAACTTCACTCAAATGTGTCACGTCGCAGCAACCGCTCGGCATAGACTAAATGAGGTTCAGTGAACGCACCGAAACGTGTGTTACAAAAAGTCGAGTTGAGGTGTCTCCTCTAGTACGAAGTACATTAAACCTCATTGTTTAAAGGGTTTGACGTCTTCTGGTAAATCGGTTAATTAGTTTAACATAAATGTTGTAGTTGTTTTATAGGTTATTTTATGCCCTCTTTTCAATGATGACAGTAAATATTCGAAATTTCCCATAGATTGCATAATAATAGACTTGTCAATTCGTTCACCAACGACTTATCAACATAAGCACCGACTTATCCACTTATTCACAGCGTTATCAACGTATTCACCAACAGTTATCAACTTATTCACCTACTTAATATGGAGTATTAATAGGTAAACAATGTTATTTTAATGAAAAACCCATTATTATTATTGGAATAGTTTTTGCCCGTGGCTTCGCCCGCGTGAATGTCGGTTCAACTACAAAGATGACGATTTTCCATACAAACTTTCATCCCCTATTTTGACTAGGAATAAGGTTGAATTTCCAAAATTTTTCCTTATTCCTAGTCTACATTATAAAGGGAACCTCTGTGCCGAAAATCAGCATTCTAGGTCCAAGGGTTTGGGCTGGGCGTTGATGAGTCAGCCAGTAAGCCAGGACTGTTCTTTTAATTTATCATAGATAGCAAACAGATAAAAAACAAAAAAAAAACTGGCCAAGTGCAAGTCAGACTTGCACATGAAGAAGTCCGGAGTTCCGGACCATCGTAGTAGGGAAACCCCCTAAAATTTGTATTATTTCTTATTTTAGCGGCGACAGAAATATTTATTTTGTGATAAGTTTGTTTTTCATATTGTTTGTATGAATGACAAAGTTATATTTGCGGTTTTTTAAATGTGCTATATATAAAAAACTACTAACTAAATCTCGTTCAAACAAATTTTTGTTGAAAGTTATCATTACGATCTATAGCATATATTTTTTTTGATTTTTCTCTTTCTTAGTTTAGAAGTTAGAGGGGGACGACACTCAGTTTACCCCTATAGAAGTGTTTATCTTTCAAACGATTGAATTTGAGAAAAAATGGTTTCAGGAACCTCAGTGTAATTTTTAAAGACCTATCTTTAGATACCCCACACGAATAGATTTGATGAAAAAAGTTTTTTTTTGTTTCAGTTCCATGTATGGAGAGCCCCCCTTAAACTTGTATTCTTTTTTAGTTTTGTATGATAATCCTATAGCGATTTAAAGACTTCATCTACATACCAAGTTTCAACTGTGTAGTCTTAATAGTTTCCGAATAAAGTGGCTGTGACATACGGACGGACAGACATGACGAATCTATAAGGGTTTCGTTTTTTGACATTTTACTACGGAACCCTAAAAATATTTGATTCGCTAAAATACCTACTACTTACTCAAATCAAGCATTGTTCTTCTACCTAAACAAATATTAAAATGAAGGACCACGAAACTATCATTTTACCAGTGTTTTTACAATAAAAAACAATAATAATTTGTCCTCGTCCAAATCTGGATCAGTAGATGCAGAGACATCCCCGAAAGTTTTTATATTTCTATAAAACTCTTTAGAAGAGTCGTCAATCAAGTCAATCATGTCCATCAAATCTTTTTTTTTCTCTGCACTAATTGGCAATGCCTCCTTAGAGATTGGGCTCAACCTAAAGACATCTACTGTAGACTTTCCCCTTTTCCGAAATTTTACTGAATTAGAAGGAGGTTCGCGTTCCAGGCTTTTCTTATAGTTTATTTTGCATACGTTATTTTTGTTATATTGCAGATACACCGCGCGAGTACCTAAATAATCGCCGCGATATTTTTACGTCTATTAAAACCTTTATCAATACTTACCTACTTAAAAGGTGGCAAAATTTTATTTGTGAGTATGAGATCTGTGTCTTACCATTTTCGTCCACTCTATTCTTTCGCTGGCGAGATGAATTCAACTTTATGTCACGAAGTTCTGTTCTTCTGAACTCTGAATTGACGTTTGCTTACCAACAGACGAGCGAGGGATGTGCACGGTGTGCACCGATATAAGTTGTTAACTAAACCTTTAACTTTTTTGTAACAGACATATTAGTGTTATCTATATTTATTACATTTAGGGTTGAGAACTTCGTTGGTCGTAACTGGACATCTCAATATATCACAATTTAAACAGAAATACTTCGGTCGGCCATAACTTGATATGTCGATTTGTCAATTTAAAATTTGTGCCTATAGAAAACTCATAAGTGTATAAGTTGAGATATCATATAACAAATATTCATTTGGGTACTGAGTATAGGTTGATATATCAACATATCAATGTTTGATAAAAAAAACATGAGAATGCTTAATTGGACAAGTGGACTTGTAAATTTAGACACGTCAAAATGAGAGATGTCAACTTACGACCAAGGTCGATTGCTCCAAAATTTATGGATATTTTGAGCTGTCAATTTTTTTCATATATGATCCCAATGCCTAGGATGTAATAAGCCAATAAAAAAAAAAAACATGGAAGTCGACTTATCAATGTGTTCACGCCAGCCACGGATATATTTATTACTGGCTGGTTCCAGATGAGATATAATTATATTTTAAAATTAATATGAGATGGTACTCTTAGACAATATTTACTATTTTAATTAAGCTGTCAAACAATGCAATTTAACCGCAATCGATGCAATCTCATTAGTTTCCTCTATTTTTACGAGGGGCCGATTATAATAACCACGGAATTACAAACCATATGCGCAAACGCAATGTTTCTATGAATGAAACTGGCATGTGTTTGACTGATCTCTTAAACGGCTATAAAAACGTTGCGTTACTTTTTATCCCAATTTGGTCTATCCATCTGTCATGTTTTATTACGTAACCACTTCATCTCGCATCGCTAGCGAGAAATATACATCAATAAATCGTTTTCAATCAATGTACGAACTAAATTAATCCAATTTATCGAGAGGACGTCAATTTAATGTTTAACCACTTAATTATCGCTTCATAGAGAAGTCTGAACGCAAAATGAACGGAGAAATTAAAACATATAACCGAAACGCTGAATATAACGACTGTGATCCTTGAAGGGTTAGGTAGAGGTATACCCATTTTCGCCAGTTTTGTTTAAGGGTCATGTAATAGGGGGCGAGCCTATTGCCATCATCATGGCACAGATCCAGACTTTATGGCTGTTACTGAAATTCATAATAGAAAAACTCAATAATACTTTGCCCGAATCGAAATCTGAACGCTAAATGACCGGGGAAATTAAAACAAATAGGTAGTACAGTAATATGACCGACGAAGAAGTTTCCAAATAACGGTAGATGACGTCACGTAGACATCCAACTGTTAAATGTAATATTGTACTTACTTATTTATCGAAGAAACGGGGCTGAAACTTTCCTAATCATAACTTGAATTCAATATAGCAGATCCCGGGACAAGTCACTGCCTCTGGCTGCGAATCTCCCCACCTCCCAAATGCGGTTCGTCCCTCTTAAGAGCGCGCATTATAGCCCAACGCGAGCGATTTCGTACCTCTCGCCCGCGCCCCCTCTTCCATAATACGCGGTGGCTTGACGCCCGGCGCGGCAGCTCGGCGCGCTCCGCGCACAGGCCGCGATCGAGTGTGAGTCGAGTACGAGTTTGAACTGCGGTGCCCCGACCGCCCAGCTGGTCGACAGCTTGATTCATATTATATAATTATATTATATAAAACGTATTCGTAAAAAAATCATTCAAATAAAGTTGAAATTCATGGAAGTACCTATTTTCACGGTACGACGACGGATCGGAGCTGACAATCAAGCGAGGATAATAAATTATTGTCGGTATACTTATTTGAAGCTCCGTCCATAACCCTATTATTACCTAGGTACAAACTAATGACACACCTAAACACTATACATAATAGTAGGTAAAATAATAGATAGGTAGGTACTAGGGCCGAGATTCAAGTTTCGAAATTTAGAGGTTTTTTTTTTTCGTGGACTCGAAACTTATTGATCGAAGATCCAGACTGATCTATCATTCCTCACGTAGATAAAAGTAGGTAAGTAAGTAGGTACTCAATCTATAAACCTAAAAGGTTAGTATGAAATAAAATGTTCTATGTAATTAATCATCAATGTTTATTTATTAAACAGTTTAATATGTAAGTATATTCAGAATATACAATATAGGTACCATTACAAAAACAATAAAAATCCCATAAAAAAATAAAAGACAAACATTCGTAGGTACTTACACAAATATTTTTTTTTAATTTTTTTTTTTTTTTAATATTCCACAACTATCACACAACGCCATCTAGTCCCAAGCTAAGCAGAGCTTGTGTTATGGGTACTAGACAACTGATAAACATACTTATATATTTCTAAATACATACATATTATAGATAAATTACACCCAGACACAGAACAAATGATCGTGCTCATCACACAAACATTTGTCCTGGGTGGGAATCGAACCCACGACCTCCGGCATAGCAGTTAGGGTCACTAACCACTAGACCAACAGGCCAGTCAAAAAAATATCGCAGGCCAGTCAAAAAAATATCGTAGGTAGTACCATAAATAACAAAAATAAATGTTCCGTCGAAAATAAACTATAACTATTCAAAACAAATGTTTCCATAAATAAATAAAACCGGGTAGGTAGGTAGTAGGTAATAGTTAGGTAGTAGGTAATAGGCAGGTAGTAGGTAGGTAGTAGGTACCTACCTACTACCTACCTACCACCTACCTACCACCTACCTACCACCTACCTACCACGTACCTACTACCTACCTACTACCTACCTACTACCTACCTACTACCTACCTACTACCTACCTACTACCTACCTACTACCTACCTACTACCTACCTACTACCTACCTACTACCTACCTACTACCTACCTACTACCTACCTACTACCTACCTACTACCTACCTACTACCTACCTACTACCTACCTACTACCTACCTACTACCTACCTACTACCTACCTACTACCTACCTACTACCTACCTACTACCTACCTACTACCTACCTACTACCTACCTACTACCTACCTACTACCTACCTACTACCTACCTACTACCTACCTACTACCTACCTACCTACTACCTACCTACTACCTACCTACTACCTACCTACTACCTACCTACTACCTACCTACTACCTACCTACTACCTACCTACTACCTACCTACTACCTACCTACTACCTACCTACTACCTACCTACTACCTACCTACTACCTACCTACTACCTACCTACTACCTACCTACTACCTACCTACTACCTACCTACTACCTACCTACTACCTACCTACTACCTACCTACTACCTACCTACTACCTACCTACTACCTACCTACTACCTACCTACTACCTACCTACTACCTACCTACTACCTACCTACTACCTACCTACTACCTACCTACTACCTACCTACTACCTACCTACTACCTACCTACTACCTACCTACTACCTACCTACTACCTACCTACTACCTACCTACTACCTACCTACTACCTACCTACTACCTACCTACTACCTACCTACTACCTACCTACTACCTACCTACTACCTACCTACTACCTACCTACTACCTACCTACTACCTACCTACTACCTACCTACTACCTACCTACTACCTACCTACTACCTACCTACTACCTACCTACTACCTACCTACTACCTACCTACTACCTACCTACTACCTACCTACTACCTACCTACTACCTACCTACTACCTACCTACTACCTACCTACTACCTACCTACTACCTACCTACTACCTACCTACTACCTACCTACTACCTACCTACTACCTACCTACTACCTACCTACTACCTACCTACTACCTACCTACTACCTACCTACTACCTACCTACTACCTACCTACTACCTACCTACTACCTACCTACTACCTACCTACTACCTACCTACTACCTACCTACTACCTACCTACTACCTACCTACTACCTACCTACTACCTACCTACTACCTACCTACTACCTACCTACTACCTACCTACTACCTACCTACTACCTACCTACTACCTACCTACTACCTACCTACTACCTACCTACTACCTACCTACTACCTACCTACTACCTACCTACTAGTCCATCATCAGATAGGTGACATCATTAGTGACCAAGGTCTTCGTTCGACCTTCCAAATGAGTCCAAACACGGTGGTTCTACGTAGTGCCGTCACCGAGATCCTATACCTACCTTCGGAGTCCATCATCAGGTGGGTGACATCATTAGTCAACAAGATCTCCGTTAGACCTTTCAAATGAGTCCAAACACGATGGTTCTACGTAGTGCCGTCACCGAGGTCCTATACCTACCTTCGGAGTCCATCATCAGGTGGGTGACATCATTAGTCAACAAGATCTCCGTTAGACCTTTCAAATGAGTCCAAACACGATGGTTCTACGTAGTGCCGTCACCGAGATCCTATACCTACCTTCGGAGTCCATCATCAGGTGGGTGACATCATTAGTCAACAAGATCTCCGTTAGACCTTTCAAATGAGTCCAAACACGATGGTTCTACGTAGTGCCGTCACCGAGATCCTATACCTACCTTCGGAGTCCATCATCAGGTGGGTGACATCATTAGTCAACAAGATCTCCGTTAGACCTTTCAAATGAGTCCAAACACGATGGTTCTATGTAGTGCCGACACCGAGATCCTATACCTACCTTCGGAGTCCATCATCAGGTGGGTGACAATCATCATTAAAAGATAGGTATATAATATATTTACACAAAACGTTTTCAACTCCTTTTTACAGTAAATACTGTCCCTAAACTTTATTATAGGTACCTATATTGCCTACCACTAAACAAAATAATTGCGTAGAAAATAGTTCGCTGTCTGTAATGTCGCCAAACATAGGTTCGTCTCGCAACAGATGCCGCAGCAGACTGAATGTCTGAATTGAACAAATTGAAAAGGACAGCGCTATTACTACCGCGTTCCAAACGTGAGACAGAAAGAATGTGCGCTCGCTTAGAATAAAATAACGTAAGCGCCAATCACAGGAATGCTAATTACGAGAAAACCACGTAGAAAATTAAAAAAAAAAATCTGCACGATTTGAGATAATATAGTTACCTATCTATTATGTAAAAATCGTCACTAAATTCCTTAAGGTTTCAGAGATCCAACTCTAAATAAGTGCAAACCGAGTTGTTTTAGTATTTTTTTTCTATCGAGGTTTTTTCATCCAATCGTGTTTTCGCTTGTACAGATTTAAAGATTATAAGTCCAAGTTTAATGGTGTCCAAATACCGAATTCTTAGGTCATATAGATACCGAGATCTAGATCGCCCAATATCACCAAAACAGCATCATACGAACTCTTAAAGCAGCGTGTTTATTTTCCGGGTGGTTACTTCTGTCAGTTATATTTGAAGACATTAAAGTTTAAGATGTTATTCGTAGTACCGGATTTGGTACCTATTTACGTAACATAAAATTACGACTGTTATCCCGAAGGGTAAGACAGAGATGTACCTAATAGTACACCCACATATTGCCAGTTATGCTTAAGTGCCACGAGACGAGTCTGCCGCCATCAACCGGGCACAAATCAAGACTCCGTGGCTGTTACTGAGATATTCCTGATGGGAAAACCCAATAACACTTTGCCCAACCCGGGAAACAGGGGTCCCGAGTCTGCTATTCAATAGTGTCAGAATGGTCTATCATTGATCTCATAATAGGGGATCGGACAAAAAAAAACTAATTAGTCCGTCAGATAGATTTCCAAAAATTATTGGACACGTATTTTTTCTTTTTTCACGTAAACTTAAAATGAAGACGACACAGTGCTTCGAAAACTCGTGTGACGTCATATGATAATACATTTTGACGACACAAGTGACGTTTCAAGCCCCACTCCACGATCTTTGACGCGTTTTATCTTCGTATTTTTTTATTCATTTGATAAAACAAAAAACACGTATTCAATATTTTTCGATAATCTAACTTACGGACTAAACAGAATCATATTATTTTGACCCAGTCCGATCCCCTATTGTTGATTGATGACAGACAAGCCAAAAAGTACCTTAAGTCGACAGACTTGTCAAAATCAACAATTATGAGATCAATGATAGACCATTCTGACACTATTGAATAGCAGACTCGGGGCCCAGGACCTCGTGCTCAATAGTCACGCTTGCGACCACTAGACCAAAGAACATATCCATCTAACTACAGTCAAAGCTATTGTTCAGGTCTAATAGTAATGGAGTACAGATTTCTCTTTTCTAATCCATATCTGTCATTACAACCTGCCTTTTAAAAGGTACTGAAAGTTTGAGAAATTTAATTAAGACGCCGATAATACGTTTGCCCCCAGCGTTCCGTCGATTGAGTTTTACTATGCCATTAACCGTGGCGAACAACGCATAAAACGCATCACTTTGCATGGGAAAAACAAATAAATTAACTTAAAGGGGCTCTTGAAGAACAATTTATCTCAAGTTCTCGTCTATAATAATTCACTGTTATAGCTATGTTGGCAAACAAAAGCAAATGCGGAAGAGTTGTGAAGTTGGTCGATGTTATAATATTGTTTCCTTGTGCCGTAGTCCGTAGTCGCGTAGCACGTAGGGCAAGCGAAAGCTTAACTTTACCTTATTCACTCAAAGCACGGAACGCGAGTTAACCGCACACTTTGTCTTCGTGTTCAAGTAACGCAGACTAATATGTGTCTCAACGTTACCGTTACGTTACCGGCTGTGAGATTGTCGGCACGCGGTTGGATCATATTTGACGCAAGACAAACATTCCGCATTATTTAATATAATAAAAGCCATAGGGGAGGCGTGATTTAGAACACGAAATGTGAGTCTAGACGCCATTGTTTTAGCGTTTTTAATGCTCTGTATTTTATTGTTCCGGCTTCGAGTTATGAGTAACTACAGCATGCCACCGTGTACAGCTTCCTGCTTTGTTTTAAACTATTAGTCCTTAGGGAGTATTTAAAAAAGCTCCGTATTGTTTCACGTGACAATGGGTAGCAGATGAAAACATCGTAAAGAACTACGACCAAGCTTTTTTCAGTAGAGACCAAGATGGACCAACTGTTTGAAGGTGTATCATATATCCCCGAAATGCGGAGACAATTTCGTCTAAAAATAAAGAGTAAAAGTGTGCATGAAAACAAAAGTTTTATAGTCGGTTAGATAGTACGTGACAGGATAATGTGTTGCAATGTGAATGCGGCGTCTAGCCTTAAACGGTTAAGTGAACCATTGGGTTCAAGTTCGTTTGGACGATAGGATCGCGGTGGGTGTTTGTTTTGTTGTGACGTGAGAGCCGCAGGCGCCGGCAACGTCTTTGCGTCTAGAGGTGCTATTATAAAATGTGGAAATATTGTTACTGAAAACGGCAGCACTGATTTTTACGTAAAGGCAACATTGAGTGAAGTAAAACAAGATTCAAGCTCAATGTGGGAGCAGATTGCGAGTTAAAACGAAAGAAAATTTTTAAGACAATTTTTGAGGCTGAATATTATTAATTAAACTAATATTTAACGATCGATTTCATAATCATCATTAAATATTTAAAATTAAAAGTCACATTAGCATACCTGACGTTTTATGGTAGCCTGGTAAAATTAATACGATGCTATTTATGTCATGTGTCTAAAAACATCGGCTGGTTATTAAATACATTATAGCAATCGTTGTATGTCCGCAATCAAAAACATTCAAACATGCAATCAAGTTAACAATAAAAGTCAAGCAACTAATGTTTACAAGTCCTTACAAAGACCAGAGTAGTCATCATAAACCTTCATTTAATTGATAGTCCACGACCACACCTCAATAATTAATAAGTTGAGGCAACTAAAAAGGCGAGCTTGTTAATGCGAATGATATTCAAATTCTAATCACGCCCAATCCCTTCCAGCTAATCTAATTCAACTATGAAGTCCTCAATAGCGCCGCACCGTATCTGGTTTCTATATCGGAGTTGTTCAAGAGGCAACTCGGTACAAAAATTCGACAGAAAGTTGGAGTAATGCCGCATGGCATACCGGTTTGGCCCGTGTAGGCGTTTGTACCTACACTACGCCAGATTACTCTCCGAGTAGACTTGTTCACTTGGTGGAGGCGCCCTAAAATATTTTTGTCTTATCGAATTTGATTTATGAACGCTCCAAGCGTCTTTAGGACAAGGATACCAAGATACTTATCGACGAAGTTCTTATTGTGAACGGAGTTTCTATTTTCGTGTGTATAAAGGGAATATGCAAACAGAACGGCGTTTATTTTTACATCGATGTGGAAGAGTGAATTTTTGAGATTGTTTATCTTTGAATCTCGTAAGATGATTTACATCTGCAATTATTGAGTGGAAGTCTCGTAAAGTGAGGCTGGGTTTTTAAAAGCGATGGAAGAGTCTGTTTCGCAATTTGAAAGCACTATTCAAATTATGAAACGAGTTGTCCATTTCAGATCAGTGTCTATTGTTTTTTTACAATGACTCCACATCACAGTACTTTCGCATCGTAAAGGAATCAGTTTATTGTTAGCCTGTCATCCCACTGCTGATCAAAGGCCTTCCATGTCGTCCAAATTTGTCGATCCAGGGTCAATGTGGACCACTGGTCGTTAGCTCTGTCCAGCTCGTGCCGCCATCTCCTGCCGCGTTGCCTTCTGGCTGTGTCGGAGCTCAACAATCAGTACAAATCGAAACAAAAACATACACATAAAAGGGCAATTCAATTATACAAACTCCTTAATTAAAACATAAGCTAAGTAGTCCATTCGCTTGTAACAACAGCCCTTAAGTGCACCTTGAAAGAACATTTTAACAGAAGCACATGTATTTGTTTGTAACGCTCTCATTAGACAGTAAAGACGTATTTATTGTTATGTTTATAGTTTTTAGGCTAAAAATAAAATGGATCTTAATGAAGGGCGTGAAAGTATGCTTTACTTCGGTTCACACCTTCCCCGTGTAATGTCATGAGGTTTGATTACCTTAAGGAGCGTGTTCCAGCTATTTTTGTTCCAATTTAGGGTGCCACACACGAAATTTGTACCGTTTTTCTAAGGAATTACACTTTCCATTATGTTTGAGGGATATAAATAAACATGGGAGATTGGTTTCTATAACAATCTGTTCTGTTTTCTAGTTTTGACAAATTGGATGCTTGGACGGACGACGGGCATGATGACAGGTTTTAAATTGTTTTTTTTTCAGTGATTTGTCTTCCTACTCCAGACCGGAGAATGTTTACATCAACTAGGTACTTTACCCTGTATACAAACAAACAATAACTGAAAACTAGACATATGCAAGAGAAGATTTCATTTCCATATGACTATGGAGAATCTAACCTTATCACATAAGTGAATGATACCGTTATTTTTACACAGTTCATGAAAATTTCTGCAGGCCTCCGGAAAACTCTGAAATGATGTAGCCTATATAAATAAATAGTCCAGGTCGGTTTCATTTAATTCACAGTCGTAGCTCAAGAGGCTATATTTTATAAACCGTGCGTAGGAGTGTCGGAAGAGGGCTGTCGTCAACATGCGTCTGACCTCAAGGGGCCCACGCAAATAACTGTACACATACGCCATGCCACAATGAAACTAAAAATACCACTGTAATTGTATACACGAAACCTATAAAGGTTTTATTAAGACGCGACTCCAGGCCCAATTAACTCTCATAAACTATCACCATCTGCCTTTTCCCAACTATGTTGGGGTCGGCTTCCAGTCTAACCGGATGCAGATGAATACCAGTGTTTTACATGGAGCGACTGCCCAGCTGACCCATTTGGTACAGGGTAATACGATGCCCTTTGGTAAGACTGGTTGTCAGACTTTCTGACCACTGACTAATGACGGCCAAAGAAATGGCAGCCAGGACCAACGGTTTGACGTGCTTTCCGAAGCACGGAGTAAACTCGGTACCTAAGTAATGGAGGGTCACGAAACAACCTAAAGATTGACCCGAGCGGTTGTTATCATCTAGCCATGAGCTCCTCACAATAAATAAAAAATAAAAAAACTAAATGTGGAACTCGGAGACTGCCGCGGTAAAGCTATTGCATAGCATTTTTATCAACAGCAAATAATTAATTATTTAATTTGACAACCTCAGTTGACAACCTTGTTATTTTCCGTAACCATAGCAACCTGGTTGAATACTGAATCTTGAATATTTTCGTTAGGGAATTTCTGGATTCGCTCTCCACGCTCAAGGCCCGCGATAGAAGCTATGCAATAGCTTAATAATAAACTCTCATAAACCATCTTACATCAATTTAGAATCATAAAGTCATTTTGAACAGCTTACATTATTCATAAGATCGGGCCTACACTAACAAAGGACAAAGTAATGGCCCAATGTAATCCACCTGTGATTAAAATCGATACCAACGATCAGTTTTAGTACTTAAAACATATGGATAAATAGGGTTATAAAAGTAATGATAGACCCAAATGACGAAATAAAAACTTAAATGTCAAGATGTGCAACGATGCGACATTTACGAGCATATAGTCACGTGGAGTAATTATTTGCCTAGCCTTTTCCCATCTATGTTGGGGCGGCTTCCAGTCTAACCGGATGCACATAAATACCATTACTTTACATGAAGTGACTGCCCAATTGCCCATCTGACTTCCATAAGCCAGTTAGTACCTACTGGGTAATACGATACCCCCTTGGTAAGTCAGGTAACTGATTGTCAGGCTTTCGGACAAATATTGTGATCCGGGCTGCGGGCTGTTCGACCGAGATACCGCGGCCTCGACACAAAGGGCTAAGAAGGAACATGGGTGGTTTTTAGTCAGTAGAAATCTGACACTCCCTATCGCTCTGCCCAGAGCGGGAGGAGTCATTTGATGACTTGATGATCCCACCTTCAAAAAAAAAATAAGCCTTTTGACAACTGACTACCTATACCGACTACCAAAGATCTACAATGGAAAGCCGCTACCAACGGCTTAATGATAAAAGTGACGAACTGAAAACATGAATAACAAAATGTGCAACGATGCCACATTTACGAGCCTTTAATGACGTAAAAGCATTTCGAGACCTACAGGGAGTGGACAACGGTATACCACGGCACCTTGTAAGCACTTTACGTCTTACATCACTCGTAAAATTTCTACTAAGATTTGTCACATGATAAAGTGAGCTCATATAAGGATATTTGTGCACACACGGTGTCATTTCTTTTGAAGAAAAAACTAAACATTAACAATGATAAGTATTTCTTTATAAAGAACTAATCTAATCGTGTTCGTACTACTTGAGCAAACACATTATCGTGATAAGATATCCATAGTTCAATACTAATCTCTCACCTACATTTACGTTACAACATATTGAAGTTAAATTAAATAACTTTTTCTTTCTTCGGTGCATTGTATCGTACCGGCAATAAAGTGCGCATAAAGGATCAATTTGTCCATCTTGACGACGATCAGCGAGAGGTCACCGAACTTGACCATGATTTCGAATCGACCGCCACCGACATCCATTTCCATTGATTTATTATTCAAGTATTGCATTCAAAGAGATGCGTTGCTTTGAAAGGCGAATACAAATCAAAAATGATCGGTCGGTATACTATACACCCATAATGTAGTACAGTTATCAATTTATTACAAGACACAATTGAATAAATCGAGTCTCTAATTTTATTTTTTCCTGGTCTATTGTGTCTAGTTTGAGAAGAATTAGGTCTAATTTCCTGCGGTACATTTTGAAACTTCTTTAAAACCCAACAAGTGTAAAAATATGTCAGCAAGAACACCCACACATAATAATGTAATGATTACAATAATATTTTTCTTGTTCGAGTCCGACGGGTACATCGTATGAGTCAAGATCTGTAATGAAGGCCAAGGTGTCAAGTGTCGCTCCCTACAGATGCATTATGTGGAACGCTGACTGAATGTTTGCTTTCACTGGCTGTATGCATGCTCGTAACATTACACCGACCACCTAAGAGAGAGCCGAGATCACTAAACCGGTGGATTAGGAAGATTAAAACCATGGTTTTCATACTAAAAATAGGGCAACTGGGTGTGAAATAGAAAACTGTACAATTTTACTATCGTCCGTGACCTCGCCTGATCTAAACCATTTAACAACTGCTAAACGAGGGTTTTGTACATCTATGTAATTTAGTGCGAGTTATTTGTATTAACGAGGCGTGAACAGCGGTAGACCAAGATACGGGGTGCTGTGCTCTGTTTATATTTGAGCTAAGGGCCGGTCTGCCCACACCCTCACTCCCACACCCCATTGTATGATGACGATCAACTTATTTACATCACAATAAGACGGCTTGGTCGGCTTAGTTTAATGCCATGTCATCTAAATAGAATGTGCCTTCAGTATTTGACTATCGATAGTTTTCAGAGGGTTGAATCTAAATAATAACGCAGATTTCTGTGCATTGTACCAGGAATTCACTATAATTTCAACCATTGTATTCAAAATCAGATAGGTATTAGAGATAGATGGACTATTGTGATAGAACTAAACATAATATTATCTTAACCATTATAACGTCACCATGCCCTTTTCGCGGGGAGCTCTAACTAAAACAGGAAAAACTTGTAAGGAAATGCGCGGTAATATTTTTCTTTTTATTGCGATTCGGAGATATAATAATGAAATCACAATCATTATATCCGTAATTTCGTATGCGGTAGGTAATACACAATTGCGAAATATGAGGTAAGCAAAAAAATAACAATGTTATAATGAAACAGAAACAACACACCTTAACTGAAATTCGATTCGTCCGTCCGATTGTTTGTTCTTGCAATAAAATGTTCCTGCAATTTGTTTGTCGCTTTGAAGCGAATTAAGCGAAGTACGTGTTCCAATCCAAGCAAATAATGAAGTTTTTATAGAAGCGTCGTTATTTCGAGTTTAATAAAAAGATTGGTATGAGAATGACGAGGTTGTCATAATTAAGTTGTCTGCAGTGCCGTTGCCACGATTGTTTCAGAGAAAAAACCTAGCATTAGGTCTTTACTCAATAACAGAGTAAGACTTTTTGTGTTCATTAAATTGCTTTTTTACAAATCTAAACCTAGCTGAATGCTGAAATGTTTCCGGGTCATTGTACCTACCTACTCAAGAATTTATGTTCGGAAACATTCATAAACAAAAACTGTCGTCAGAATCGTTCCTTCACATTTGGAGGAGGAGATAAGGGGCGCAGGCAGCGGGAGGAAAACATTATATTAATGTTTTGGAAAATACTGCGACAAGCAAAGTAATGGTGGAAGCGCTAGCGGACCAACGAAGCCCGAAGGCAAACGGACAAAATGCTTGAAGCAGGTGTTTCTTCAAGCTTTCAACAGCTGATCTTTAATAGCCTTGCCATTTTAATAAATAAATGTAGGAATGTGAGCATTTAATTTTTTTACGGAAAAAGGTATTGATCGAAGGAAAAAGGTAAAGAAAAAATATAATAGTTAAGTACTAACTTATCATTGTTTTAAGACTAAAAGTAGCTTGGACAATAATTGGAAGATATGATATCATACTATAGTCACATGGAACGATTGACAGTTCAACAGAGCCAATTTGTTTCCTTTTCCAGTTTAGCATAATATTAAATAGGAATAAGATAAAACAAAGACCCTATCTATTTTCTAAAATAGTTGCAGAATCATAAGATCATTAAATCGATATTTGTGTATCCGCAACAGTTCAAACAATTTAGTTATCGGTAGTTCAATATCGAGTCATCACTACTAGGAACTGGGTCAAACTGAGACAGAGTTTATAAGATAATCGTTTAACAAACAATCGCAACCCGCAGCCGGTGGCGAGGCGTCGGAGTATCGAGTGACTGTGTCGTAACTCGTAATGCGATCGGTCACCAATCGATATCGGTTATCTCACATGCTGTTTGACTTACGATAGATAGCGGATGCAACGCAATGCAATGGCGCGTTCTATCAATATTTAATTAAAAACGACATTACTTACGTAATCTTAAATTATGAAATGTGTGCGCGCGAACAACAAACATAATTTTGACTTATAACAAACGCAGCTGCTAAAAGGCTTCATAATTGCGCAAATAGTGACGATGACGACATCTGTTCTTAGAAAAAGATAAATTGGAGTAATTATGAAATTAACAAGGATATTAAAGACAGACGTCGTAACATTCATCTTGGAGGGTAATATTGCCGCGCGGTCTTGTACTGGTAATAATTAACAGAAGAAGCAACTAGTTATTATGTAAATGTGTGCTATTAAGGTTCAAGTCCACGTGTCTGGAACTCTGGACACACGACACACGTCGCGTCGCTCTCGGTTCAGTGGGCAACGTTCCCGCAGGTGGGCGACTAACGGTCGCTACACAATGCAACCGGTTGCAAGCGACAAAGTACAGTGCGATCAAATTATCTTGGCAGCTCCGAACTTCGTGCAGGTCATTTTGTTACAACGAATGTATAAAAGTGTTAAGAAATTTATTTTATTTGTATTTCTCACTGTTTAAATTAGATATTTTCTGATCGTTTAAGTATTAGTTTATCTGGCAATAACAGTTTTATTCCCAAGTTTGCATGCGTAAAATTTCGCAAAGCCTATGTTCAGAGCTGCCAAGATAATTTGATCGCACTGTACACGCCGAGGTCTCAGCAAGCGTGGACATTTGCGCGCCAACCTGCCTTTAACGGTCGCTGCTGATGTAACTACCAAGGGGTTGTCACGAATCCATTTAAATGCAACTGTTAAGGACTCCTGCTCCGATTAGTATTCATGGAATATCGCGATCGAATCAATAATATACACTTTACGCTCCCTTTATTTAAAACAAAAATGACATCTCACACAATTCGCTGTACCGGAAATTAAGGACCGTAGGGTTTATTTTTTTATGAGCCACGAACAGAACATTTGGAATGGGTATCGCCGTTGCTAGCCACATTCATTCCGTATTTATATGATACGTTGTACCTAAAGGTTATTATTAAAAATTGACGATGCACGTCATTGAAATGCATGCATGCGATTTGAAAAATCGATGGAATAGGTACCTCGCCTGTCTCAAATAATAAAACGCTCATGCAAGTTTCAAACACGACACGTAAATCGACAAATAGGGGTGGCTCACCCTTCTCTATGACTCGTTTTATGGCTTTTAATAATTTGTTGGGTAAGCTGGCACTGATTGTTGAACTAGCAGCTGCTCGTTGTTACAAGGATTAACGGTATAAATAACGTTTTTTTTTCGGTTGCCAAGGTAAGTGTGGAGACGATAAGATTAGGACGCATGTGTGATATTTACACTTTACAAGGTCCATATACCTACCAAAGAACAGTTCAAAATGAGATTACAACAGTCCCTAAAACGCTCATCAATATTCTATGTTCAGTCGTAAAGCACTATCACATAACAATTCATATTGCAAGGCAATCAAAGCTATAACATGAAAATCGAACTTCAAAGAAGCTCTATAAATAACAGTTTTATCGTCATTTACAACAGCCCATTCCTTCGAAGTGTGAATTCATGATGCTTCGAATTGTGGTTTAATATATCACACAGCATTCACAGCTTATGCAATCCGTACTTTGAATAATCCCATTCAATCGTACCTTCATGGGTATTACCTAGTCGTTGTGTCTCAGCCGGTTTGTAATGAATGAACGTGCTATGAGGTTTCTTGCCCATAAACGGTCAATATGCGCGTCGGGTACAAAATCTTCTGCCGAAGTGCCGAAACCAGTAATACGACGTAGCGCAGTGACAGGGTTCGTTCACCTAACCGGGCTAGCTTCCACGGCGGCTGCGAAATAAATCATCTGTTACATGATCTCCGGTACCCAGTGACGTAACGAACTAATGAGGATGTACCTAGGGAAAACATCGCAAATCTGTCACAATTTGAACGCTTCATAAAAACTTATTATAATATGCGATTGATTGCAGTAACTGCGGGCAAAACAGCAATTACCGCTCCAGATGCAATTACCCGACTACTTACGATGACTGTAATCACTTTCCTGATTTACTGACTGCATGCCGTAATAGTGTAACTGATAACTCCACATAGTTTCTTATTGGGTCTCGTACTATTCCGTTTGTGCATAAAAGCTACCTCTCTCATTACTAAACTATTCAAAATTCGGAACGACGAAATTTTCATTGATATAAATGAGTCCTTAATGGTTCCAAAAAGGTTTGATACATGGCAGTGCTGACTGCTGAAAGATAAAGTTATTTTTCATCATAATGGAAATAGACTTTGTCGGTGCATCACAGCGCGCACCTTTATAAGCGGCCATTATCGCATGGCCGTGCGTACCTTATCTAAATAATACACTGGCGATCAGTTATTTTCACCATTATTTTTATGCTGTCACCCGACTGAAACACTGCTTTATCTGTATGATTCACGTCAGCCATTTGCGCTGTGGAGCGAGCGCAATTAGTCGTATTTCAAATGAATTTATGTCATGCACATGTAATCGTTTTAGATTGTAATTGATACTCTATCGATGCTACTGGTATTAAAGCGTTTAGAGGTTAATCAAACGTGTGAACGTTAACATTTCTAGCAATTGAACAATACTTTTGTTCAAGCATACAAGACCCATTGTAATTCAGTCCTCAATGTCTGTACTCTTTTATCCAATTCAAAAAGACTCCCCATGGGTCTCGAATACCGTGTAGCACGAGATGAAACATGACATGAGCGAGGCTATCCAGTTAACAGACAAGTCATGCCGTATAATAAAGGTACCAGTCAGACGGACCATTTGAAATCAATTCAATTTGTTCGACGTTCCAAAGCCTTGTAGCTCCATGAATGAGTGTATGTATGAGTACGAGTGAAGTAATTTTCGATGAAAGTGGAATCCATCTCGCTTTTCGACTGTAAGCAATCATGAAAACGGCGAGCTAATGATGCAGTTCACGAAAGCTGCAAAGAACATCCGCTTGCAATATAAATGAACTGATCAAACGAGAGCCTGCAATATGGATGAGAGCGGGCTTGTTTTGCCCATATTGGCTGTACCCGTTCTACCCGGACAGTATGTGGCTACGTGGCACTGTAGTACGTGATGTGCGGACACACCGGCATTGCTAATGAGCTTGCAACGGAACCGTGTAGATAAGGTTAACATGATTGATTTGAGAGTTGCTCTGAAAACGCTCTTGTTTATCGAGAGCTGTTCCCCGTGTTTGCGTGTCGTGTACGTTCCCCGTTTGAACATCAATGCGGGCTGCTCAGTGCTCACGCTTCGTGTGTGAAGAACGAAAGTAATTAGCTGCAACCGAGACTGGTTTACATAATATTCACCTCTTTGAAGTGGAGTTCATTTTTATAGTGCATTTCTCCAAAGAGTACTTACTAATGTAATAAAGTTATGAGCACCCTCTGCTCATCTTCCATGAAAAAGTTTTTACTTCTTTTCCACGAGTGCGAGCTAGTAAACGATGTGAGGTAATTACGAACAATTATTTACTACGCAATAAAGGGGTGTCTCAGTATTTGCATCGTTTGCCGCGATTAATGCTATCACAGAACGTTTAATAGTTATAAATGCCGCACTATCATTAAGTTTATACGTTGAGAGTTAAATCATTAAAAACTTATACCTAACTAGCAAAAATACCAAGAAGTTATAAGCGTCAATAAACTCTTGTTATTAGATGAGGTATATAACATTATAACTCATTAATTATATGAATTATCCACAGCGAGAACGATGAAGTATTTACATTCAAAGGTTAGGTTCCCATTCCCAATGGCTCATTACAAATTATTACGAAAGATCGTTTAACCACATCAAAAGCGTGCAAATGCTGTAAAACCAGGATCGTGATCTCGCAAATTTCGTCTGATTATATTATTAGTAGCAGCGGAGCAGCGGTGGCCCAGTGGTGGCGGCCCCGACTTACGAACAGTAGGTCGTGGGTTGGAACCCAGGCAGGCACATTACTTTGTGTAATTTATTTCATCACCGCTGCTCTCAAACCGGCATGTCTTAGAACCAAAAAATTCGAAGACATGTGACATCTACCAATCCGCATTGGGCCCGCGTGGTAGATTATAGCCCATACCCTCTCAAAGAGAGGAGGCCTGTGTCCCAGCAGTGGGAACATTGATAGGCTGTTGATGATGATTGATGATATTATTAGTTCGTAGTTATACTTTTAATGGTTATACACTCCTTTTATTTACCTGGACACCGCCAGCGCCGTCTAGATAAAAGCTCAGTTTAAAAAAAGATTACATTTAAAATACTGAAAGAACTTGCAATCCGCAAATCCCATTTCGATTAGGTAAGCAAGCACGTACACTAGACAGAACTACAGAATATCTTTTCTCAAAGTGCGCTTTGAAATATTTTTCTACCTCCATTTTCCGCCAACAACTGAACTCGCATTTCATCTCGGAACACATCTCAAAGCTATCAATAAGCTCAGCGTCTCCACCTACAGGATATTGCAAGAATAATTATGTTAATAATATCCCGTTTCCTTGTTCGATTGCATCATATTCCCACGTAGTCTTACGTCATGAGCTCACTTCAATGGACCATTAACAGAAACAGTGGTTGCATTACCAACAATCAGATTTTGTCCACATGTTTGAACCAAAAAGTTAATGTTCCAAAAAGATTTATTGTGACTAAACAGGCAGGAGTATCCTCTAACATGATTACTTACATGATAATTAAATTCATATCTTTTTTTTTGTGCCAGGATGTGTCTATCTAGATTTGTCTGCAGCCTTTTTTTTGGTAAGCAGACATTATTATCTAGATAATATCAAACTTAACGATTTTTAAAAACCTGTTAAGTAAGTGTTGTTTAACGACTAATAATTCTTTACGAAATTGATACTGCAAAGGAAGCGAATGAGTCAAGGTCTCACGTCCTCGCATTTCTGATTAACAGTCGCTCGATTGATTCTAAGAAATACCTATTTCAATATTTCCGTTAACCTGAGTTTGTGGGCAACTATAAACGTTATTTGCAGAAGCCGCAAAACTGTCGAGGTGCTGTAGCTCACGGGTCGCGCACAGACGCCTCGTGCCACTTCCACGCCACGGCAACTCGGGGTTAAAGCAATTAATTAATTAACTGCAAACACGTGACAACGTTTCAAGTAGATTTGATATGTATCAGATGAAATAGTTTGCATTACAAAGACGAGGCTGTTTGTCTACGGACTTCATACAGGTTAAAGGCCCCACACTAGAATCTAATCATCTTTAATTGATCCCCGTAGATAGTTAGATACCGACAGAACTCAGGTGATTCACAAATGTTACAAAGAGATTCTTTTAGTATTGAATACAAGTCGGATACAGAGGATACTGTAATAAATCATTAGACAAAAAATATTTAATGAACGGAAACACACTGGGAAGGGCAGGATGTAGTATATAAAAGGTAAAAAATAGTCTAGGTGTGTAGTTCGTTTATATTCGCATTGTGTCCGACAAAGCCGACAATTTAAAATAACCGCCTCCATGTATATCGCCAACAATCGATCTTGTCGGCAATGGATCACACGCTGCGCGTGCGCCGTGCGCGGTCCACCATTGTACCCGAATATTCTGAATAATGGAAAGCTTTCCCTCTTTGTCTGGATAAAAAATGCGGATATTTCGTAAGGGACAATGGAGCGTAACACACAAAATTCGTGACATGCAGGGAAATAAAACGCATGCGGCATGAAAAATGCGCAGATAGTAACTGCGTTGACATCATTCGAACAGTTATTTTGTGAAGTTAAAAAACAGATCGATTTGGTGAGTTCCTGACTTCCTTCCTTCCTTGAACTACAAAAAGTGTGGTTGAAAGTCGCACAAAGGGCAGGACTTCCGATCAGCTGCCGGCACCCCTACGTTTTACGGGCTTCATCTAATATTAACTAGGTGCTTAGTTGAACGAAGTCACGCCAAGAGATAAGTAAAAAATATGGGAATTGTCTTATTTAAAATGTATGGTACTGCGCCAAGTGTGGAAGTCTATTTTACTTAGGTATTTTTTATGGGATGCATTTTTAGTAAAATAATGGTATCTACGTGCATCGTTTCATTATGAATATTGGTACATAGAAGTAGAACTTTGAGACATCACGGAATGAATAACCTCCTGAATTGAAAACAATTTGAGTAGGTAATACCAGTACCGTACGAAGTTTAGAATAGTGGTTTTGCATGGCCTAAGTTGATACAAAAATGGTACAACATCGGTTTAGGATAGCAAGTCCTGAATAAACAAATATTACGTGAAAGGATTAATGAAAGTCGATCCGATTAAATATTGATGGACCGTATCGTATTAACTTGAAACAAATTGCATCTAAACCTTGCGGAATACCTCGGACCCTCGTCAATAGTAACAATGTCGGAGGGGAAGGAGGATCCATGTTAAGTTGCTGTGGTTACAACCGAATCGAATTAAAATACAAACTAACCAAAACTGCGAACGAAGGAAGGAAAACTACCTACGAGCTGTTTTTATATGATTTCATTTCGTTGCCTTCAAGCTTCAGGGGCCCGTAAAAGAATTTTATGCGTCCCAGGCGTCGAACACTTCATCCTATCTTTTTCTCGATTTTATAGCTATGACCAATATTTGTAGTTCGCCCCAGGATATTTGTTTTCGGCGGGACTTAATTGAAGTTAACGTGTGATCAACTTCAGCTGTCGAACAGGAACATGTTGTTGAAAGAATCCGACTCGAACAGGAAACGTTTCATATTGTTACAATGAGTTTATTGCTAGTTCAATCCGTGCCCGTGCATTATGATGCACGGGCACGGACAGCCCAACAATCGGTACGAACTTCGGGTAAGTTTAAGTAGATTAGCTATTGCACCATATGCTGGTAACAGGCTAACAGGAGGGGTTCGTAAAATTTATAGCCGTCGAATCGGTACACTTATTGTATCATAAGCATCGATGCGCATTAATTCAATCTTCCTTCTCAATCTTTTTTCAGTACGTCCAATTAAACTGTGTGCAGCAAACAACTGCTGGCTCTAATTAATTTAATTGAATCCTCACATCGGGGAGATAATTCAACGTACTTACCTTCTTGGAATCCATTCATTGTTTTTCTCTAGTTATTTTGAAATAAGTCTCGATTTAAATTGCCTCAGAATGTTAAGCCCATTGGCTGGTGGCATCTTTGATCACAAGTTAGTTTACTCGCAGTTAAATTAGGCTCTTTATTATGTTGTTTAGCTATGTGGAAACGTACCACGCCATGATCTAGTCTGGCACCGGTTGTCGATGTGTGTATAATTAGCGTGGGTTTCTAAAGGTCATTGTCACAGCCTCACTGCATTCAGGAATCAGATTTAAAATAGACTTCACAGACACATTATACGTGGACTATACGATACAATTAAAATAAAGCAGGAACCGTCTGATTGGAATATTTAACCAAATAGATCACGGCCATTATAGGATTAGTCGAACATTAGAATGTCTTTACTAAAACTACACAATGTGACTAAATAAATAATGTTTATGTTAAAAGATCAGATTAATTATTCAGAGAAAGTTTAATAGGGTATTTCACCAAAAAAATCTAATTAGTCCGTCTGTTAAATTATCTAAAAATATTGGACACGTGTTTTTTGGTTTCTCAAATTAATAAAAATTGTCGAAAATGAAACGTGTCAAAGATCATGAGTGGGGGGTTTTGACGTCACTCTGTGAGTAAAAAAGTACTAACCTTGTGACGTCACACGACTTTGCACGAGTTTTCAAAGCACTGTATCGTCTTCATCTTTTGTTTACGTGAAAAAAGAAAAAATACGTGTCCATTATTTTTTGGAAATCTATCTGACGGACTAATTAGATTTTTTTGGTGAAATACCCTATTTTAGAACACATACTGCAACTGAAATAGGTTTCGTTTCAAGAGAAACATTAAACAGAGATAATTATTTCTCCCACATGTGTGATGTGATGGATAGGGGGCGAGCCGCGGAAATATAATTAATTAATATTGTAATAATAATATAGTCTTAGAAAGGTAATAATTAATAATTAATAATTAATCTTACACACCTGAAAATTACATTCGCAATAAAACCGCGATATTTGCAACGTTTAAGTAGATATCGTGTCATTAATCATTGTTATAAAATCCGTACGACATGACAGGTTCGTTCGTACACGGAAAGTTGAATGTGCCTTTCTGATTACAGATAATTATGATTGGCAAGTAGGAAGTTCAATTTAATAAATGCAAATTATTGGCTTTAGTTAGATACGCCAAGGTGTAGATACTTGCGTTATTAAGGGCAAAATCGTGTTATGAATACTTAGTTAATTTATTACCATAATGTTCCCAAACATTAATTCATCAATAATTTACAAATTCAAAACGCTTCATTTGTAAAGCTGACGGGATGGTCAATTGCAAAATCTTCTCTCCAGTTATGAATACAAAAGCTCGCATTAATACCCGGCTACCTGGGACGCATTCTTAGAATATGCCACAAAAAACCCAGCTTCCCTGTTGGTTCGAAAAGTTCCCACAACGACTTAAGAGAGGGGTGAGTTTCTCAAGTGTGGTTTTTGTAGCCTCAACCATTTGTCGAGTGCGATAATAAAACTGTAACGCAACTGACGTTTTGACTAAACAAAAAAATATCGAGGTTGTGGTTCTCATAGATAGACAGAAGAATACGCGCTGCAAAAATGATATTGCTGCAGTTGTAAACGGATATCCCCTCATTACCAGTATACGAGGTACACTGTTACACTAAAGCCGCTTGGATTCTCAACCCTCCTTTCGAAAAGATATTATTTTTCGTAATTTATTCAGGCATAAAGCATTAGGTACAAAGCCGTTAGATTTAAGCTGGGGCTCAGATTACGCGACGAAGACTTGCTTAATACGGACCGACTGCAGTCATTCAATAGCCTGCAAAACAACACCGAGGAAAGGCACTATCGGGGACGAAAGGTGACACCGAAGCCTGTGGCATTAGATCTATAGGTGACTAGGTATTGCATGGACTCATGGAGATATTACTCAGTACGTACGTAGTGCTGTGTGCAGTTGGGCTTATTACTGCTGACATTCCCAGGAATGGCGTGGCTTGTATTCTACATGGTCTGTTTCGTGAGCTTGCAATTTGATATTGGACAGAAACATTCGATTTGCCAAATTCTTAGGTTTCATTCAGAGTTTTCTGTATTTGGAAATCAAACCTTTAGTATGAACCTTACAATGAAACTATTCACCAAAAACAATCTCTTAAGTTTCTCTCTTCATTATGTCGAAACTTGGAGCGCCTGAGCGACGTATTACAAAAGAGTATCCCAGGCAGAATGATGTCATAGCACTACTGAGACTCCCGATAGGTACTATAGCCGAGTATGTGTGCGTTTGATCTGACGTTTATGATGTCTTGTTAAGCACGTAGGGCCCCTATGTGATAACAAGATGGATGATAGACAGGCCAGACGTCCAGTCTGACTTAACATCACTACTTGAGACGAACGGGGATTGAATATTTATCTAGTTAATACAGTTTTTGATAGACTGATATCTGAAAGAATCTGGAACACCAAAATTGATCAAACTTTCACTGTCAAGAGTATTAATGCCTGTCTGGCATTGATGAAGCCATTTTGTTCAACCTCGATGGATGACGTCGACGTATTATAGAGTTGGCAAGAGTCTCAGTTCAAATATTAGAGTTATTGCCCAGAATGTATATTAACTCAGCCTGAAATGTGGTGTGAGTAGTAATCTAACGATCTAGCTGCTTAATAGCCAGTCAGGTTATCGACTATGGTTATTTCGAGATTAGATCGTGTCCGGTATAGAAAGCCCGATAAACACTGCTGCATAGGGAAATATCGCGTTCAATTTGTTTATTCAAGTTTAATTACTTTCTTTAAATGTATAGGTTGTACTGAATTTGATGAAGCACCAACCGTTACTTTTACAACGAGCATTAGATTAAAGATTAACTGAACTGATGGTTAAAGAAAGTAGCGTAAGCTTATCTTTTCCTCTGATTAAAACGTTACGATTACCGGCCAGTCGAAACTATTTATTCCGTTTAGTTTGTCCAGTTCCGCAGCCGTTTCAAGTTGGTTAACATCCTTAATACAATTATCTGCTGGAACTTGAAGCACTTAAGGACGCTGTTACATTTTCGATCAACTCATGTTTAGGTAACTAAAGTCGCTCAAAGCAAGGTCTCACAATAGCACTCGGTTCTAAACCTCCTATAAATAATCTTGATCTTTGATATTATTTTTTAATTGTATTGAAATAGAATTTGGTAGATTACTTGGAACTTTGAAAACGCATTTGGTAATTGTTAATTATTAGTATCGTCGTCATGATAAGTAGGTTAGTATTTTCAACCGAGTCGAAAAAAAAGAAGGTGCCGTACCTTTGTGCTCTTCTATTTTTTTATGTTTTTTATCCTTTTTTGTATTTTGTGTGTACATAAATAAATAAATAAATAAATAAATAAATAAGGTGCTGTATTTGTATGTATCCGCGATTTTCCCTAAAGCTACTGATCCGATATCAATCGGATTTTCGTTGATAAATGCATATTGTGTTTTTAAGGAAGGTTTTACTGTAAAATATGATTATAATATAATAATAATAATAAGTTTATTTATTTCTCTCACAATGGTTTTGTAGCACGTTTTGAACACTATAATATTCACATTGTGAGAGCTGGTGCCTGAAGTAGGTTTCAAAAAAACCTGTATTACAGGTCACCAGGATTGGAGATCTTCCGAAGTAGAAGATGGAACTCTTCAATAATATAGACAGCAAATGACTCACGATAGCTGAGATCGTATGTTTATGTAGTGTTTTCGCCATTTCATAATATAATATCACGCTTGTTCGGGTTTAAGGGGCAAACAGATGTACACCCATTATGGGGTACCTACCAACCAAACTTAATGAAAAAGAACAACCGGTACCGACAGCGACTTCCGAAAAGAAAAATACGCTACCTACGTGAAATAACCATGTGAAATAAGTAGGTACTTAAAATGAAATAGGAATTTCAATTCCAAACCTCTCCATCGAAAGCTTGACCTGACCCATCCATTTCCAAACCTCACCGCCGACAGCTTGACCTTACCCATCCATTTCCGAACCTCACCGCCGACAGCTTGACCTGACCCATCCATTTTCAAACCTCACCGCCGACAGCTTGACCTTACCCATCCATTTCCAAACCTCATCGCCGACAGCTTGACCTTCCCATCCATTTCCAAACCTCACCGCCGACAGCTTGACCTGACCCATCCATTTCCAAACCTCACCGCCGACAGCTTGACCTGACCCATCCATTTCCAAACCTCACCTCCGACAGCTTGACCTAACCCATCCATTTCCAAACCTCACCGCCGACAGCTTGACCTTTCCCATCCACTTCCGAACCTCACCGTCGACAGCTTGACCTGACCCATCCATTGCCAAACCTCACCGCCGACAGCTTGACCTTACCCATCCATTTCCAAACCTCATCGCCGACAGCTTGACCTTTCCCATCCACTTCCAAACCTCACCGTCGACAGCTTGACCTGACCCTTCCATTTCCAAACCTCACCGCCGACAGCTTGACCTTACCCATCCATTTCCAAACCTCACCCCCGACAGCTTGACCTTACCCATCCACTTCCAAACCTCACCGTCGACAGCTTGACCTGACCCATCCATTTCTGAACCTTGTCAACAAACTGCTTAACCCCACCCATCCAAATCCCGGTCGTACCCAACATAATTTCTAAATCACATTCTAATAATAAAAGTATGAAACTCGTACTTTTACTTTTATCTCAGTCCTAAAAAGTATCAACTCCTTCCGGTCGTCGTCGGTTGCCGTGGTAACCGTACACTAAAATCTTTTTCTATCACGTTTATCGTACGTATTTTTTGCGAGAGAGCGATACACCCGTCCTTCCAATAGCGCTGCTGAGCGCGGAATGATGAACCGGGAGCGAAAAATGTATGAAGAAATTGGCAAATGTTTTTATTATAGCTATTAATTGAATAAAAAAAATTATATAAACAAAAAAAATATATCTCAACATCTAAAGGACTTTATGTACCGCAATTTATAATAATTTTGGAGATATAATATGCTGTAAATTTACCTATAATGGTACCTATTCGGACCCTACTTTTTTACATTTTCTGCGATTATTGTGATGGGAAAAACGTATTTGTGCGATTTTTTTGTATGACGTCATACAATTTTTCTGATGCCAATCTGGAGACGAATAAATTATCTTTAAATTAAGACCATGATATCTTCACATTTATGATTGCTTATACGTTAAAATGGTACCTGAAAACCACTGTTATTTGTAGAAAAATGTTTTAGCGTCCTTAAGGAACAAATTGCCCTCTGGATCTAATAAGATTTATATGTGATCAGATGCAGTGGACGGAACGCATAAGTCCATCTGATCGTTTAACTAGAGGAATATCTCCTTATCGGAGATGCGGGCAACGGAAACATTCTCTATAATTTCCTCCTATTCAATATATGAGATCAGTGATTTATGTGGACACTGTCACGGCCAATCGGAATCAAAATAGAATTATGTCAATCCCTGCTCGATGACTGAGAATAAACCGTATTAAAAGATACGGATCGCATACCATATCAGTAATAGGAGTTAACGACTTAAAAACGAGTCGAGGCCACCTTGAAATAGTTTTAAGTAAAACAAATCAATTTGGTTATTCACGACTCTCAGGATACGTTCTCTATGAAACTGGTTCCTATAATATGTTATAAATAAGGTTTGATATTGCGTAACAGGGTTCGTTTAGCTAACATCGGTATCCATGTGGTTGAATTGTATGGATGTTCCTCACGCAGTAGATAAATCAAGTATGGGAAAAACCGACGCCACGCCATACTGGCACAGCTCTCTTTGTTTTCCAGACACCATGACATTTGATCGCATGCAAATGCAAAATAGACTTTGTATGGCTGAATGTCGAAGGCGAATCCTGATGATCTTTGCTCACTTTGCATTTCTAACTTTTGAATACTACTTATGCGCAGTTGTATGCCACTCTAGTACTACTGCGTATTATCTGAAAGACTATATTGTGCCTATATGTTGCGAGGCTTATCTTAGTAATTCGCCATTGCCTAATTAATTCTTGCGACACGACTTCGTTTCCTAGTTACAAAGAAAACTGATAAGAACTTTATCGGCCAACGAACTCTGTAACAATTGCACAAACGTCGAGTTACAGTGACCATTGTGTACCTGACTTATGTAACGTTAATGTACTATTCATAGATGTATCAGATCAAGTGTTACATTCGTGTTTACAGAGTATTGTTGGGCATTTAGAGCTCGATTAGGAAGCATTGTCTGTGGTCATTACTCAGCAGACTGCATTTCAGGCTACGTGTTGTGAACCGCAAGTTTGATAACGCTGCTGCTTGTCCGAACCAAGTAAGTGATATACCTGATATAGGTGCCTAGAAGAATGGATAAAATAAGAAATGAGTATACATAAGAGGAAGTTTGAAAATGGCGTCGGTGACTGAAACGTTGTGTGGTAATCGGTTGTCGTGTACGGGCATGTGATGCAGAGGAATTGAGGTAAATGTCGTGAGGAAGGTTTTGTTGAGTATGAATGCGAATGGGTCATAAGAGGACGATCAAAGAAATTATGGATGGAATGTGTTAAGGATGATATGGCAAGAAAGAAGGTCTCTCATGAGATGACGAGTAACAGAAGTATGGAAGAATAGGACATGCCACGTCGACACCAAATGAATTATAAGGGTAAAAGAAAAGAAGAAAGCCTAGCTAGCCTTTATCAGCCATACTATACGACAGATCGAATCAGGATCATTTGATAAAGATGTCCAGATAAAGTGGGTGTCGTGTTGTCCACCTTAACTAAGATATGAAAATTACTCTGTAATAACACATTAGTCATCTTCGAAACATAGAAAGTTTATGCTGTAATTGTGATTATACCCTTCACTTTACATGTTATACCGATAGCATCTGTGCAACCGACCAGGTTGTGCGGCTAATAAATTATGAAACACGTCGTGTAACTGCGCTAACTTACAATATGTACTCAGTATGAAATAGCAGGTATTACCAGAGAATCGGAGAACATTTATGCTGGTGAAAATGTACGTATTTAACTTAAATCGTACTGAAATAATTGCCAGTCTAAATGATGGCACAACTCTGTGGATGGCAATTATTAAAATTCACACCGTCACGTTGGTAGTTGACTAATGCAATATCTTGAGTCCTGAATTTAATATGTTAGACTCATTCTGAAGAGACTCAATAAAGACTGTGTCTACGTCCGTCCCATATATGAAGTAACGTCGACACAGCAGTATTGAACGCAACAGACTGCCAAATGGGCGTTTTATACAAGTGTGAACCGAGTACGGACAGTGTTTAAAGTCAAGGGATTCTTTACAGCACAGATAAACGAGACCATAAAAGGTCAGACCTCCACGAGATGACACTCAAACAACACTTAGCGCTTATCGTCCATGCCAGGTGAAAGGTTGTCGAATGAATTGCAGTGTACCCTCGCCACAATACCAACTAAATCAACAGCTATTTTTGTTTGTCTCCTTTTCTTGTTTATCTTGCTTTGTTTTCCGTAACAAATGCATTTAAAGAGATTTTCGTGTCGCCGCTGACTGCCTGTGACAGAGTCGTGGTTACACAAAATTAATGTCCCCATTTAAGGTATCTACGTGTAATACGATTTGCTTTGTAAGGAATTTAACGTTTCGTGTTATCTAGTCGAATATTAATCAATGTAACGAAATCTCGATAAAGGGTGTAGGTACCTATTTTCGGTATAGTGTTCCAATGTTCGATAGTAATTAAAGGTCGTTATTATCTTTAGAGTTGATCGGAATAATAGGGGCGTACCTATATCATGAATAGTTTGATGATGTTTATAAATAAAAGAACAAGGAATTCCTTCGTTCAAGTGTTAAATACTTGAGCGGTCAGAATCATCAAGCGGCGGGCAAGCATTGGATGGGTTGGAAATTATCTCGAGACGTTTTTATGGTTCGCATTGGAATCTGGGAGTTTTTTTTCCCATCGCGGGTCCGTTCGGACGCTCAAACAGGTTTTTAGATAGCGTTCAGAGTAATGCATCAACGTGCTACGTTTTTGTAAAGGCGGCATATTCAAGGAGGACGAGGTAATGAGGTTTCGGAACGGTCCTTTCAATGAGTTTAATTTACAAATGCTTGCCTGGCACGTCTTTTTTACTGACGGCGCTATGTGATGGACGCTAGTAGCCAACATGTACCCGTCGTTTATGTGGTAACTACGTACCGGAGGCACTTTTAAAAGACAATTTAGCTGAGAAATATACCTCCATAAGATTTTATAAACACTATTAGAGTATTTCTCAAAAAAAGTGTACGTAACGAAAAAGTTGTTACAAAATATTGTTATGAAATAGTTCTAGATGTTACTAAATAGTAAACATAAGGCTATAAACCAACCTATTAAATAAAGCATATGAGACTTTAAAATTCGTAAAGAACTATTTGCCAGTGAATGTTCACTAAGGTTTTAATATTGGCAAAGTTTTAAGAACTGTATACACTCAGATTTACACTATACTTTTTCATAACGTAACGAAATTCATAAAAAACGTTACGAAAAAGCAACGAAAATTTTACAAATTAAGATCATATTAAGCCGATGGTTTGATAAAACCTGAAACTGCAAATAATATAATACGCTTAAATGTTCGTACGACACGTATTACAATAACATATATAAATCAAGACTTATCTTAATGTGAAAAAGTGAAAAAGTATTTCTTATTACGAAAAAGTAATCTCCCTTGGACAACACGTTCAAAACTGATTTTCACATTAAAAGTTATGGCGGAGACGTCAGACCTACAGCCAATCAGAATGATGCTAGTGTTGTCCGTGTTAAAAGGTAACGGATGCGTTCAGAAATTTCGTGGAAGTAGAAATAAAACGTAACTAAAGAGTAAGTTACTAAAAAGTAAATGGGCACGACTCATTTTGTTTTTCGCATTTTTTTTTATATTTTACTATGAAACCCCATAGAAAATCACTTTAATTAAGAAACTACATTTAATCAAGGTCTGTAATACAAAAAATGCACAATATAAACGCGACATATCGAATTTTATGAAGTGTTACATGTATGAAGTCGTAGGGTGGCAATTTGATTTTTGTATGAAACGCAAAAAACATCTTTTTAAAAAAGCTTTGTAAAATTGATTGAATACTATGGTTTTACCATTTATTCTTCACAACTTTAAAGTTTAATAGTTTTTCTTCACAAATATGTTATTTTTTGTATGTATGGTTAAATAAAAACATTGAAACTTTGTTACTATTTCGAGGCACACTTTTTTTTCAACAGATGTACACTTATTTTGAGAAATACTCATTATGGTTAAAAGCCTGTAAGTATGTTAGTACACATACAAGTACCCTACCTATCCCTTCCTCAAGCAATTACCGTCAAGGACGCTTGCATCAAACAAAGTACGCACCAAAAATGGATATTTTCCATTTATGAGATATCCTAGAGGTTTTAATTGGTCGGTAATCTCTAAACATGGGTAGCTAGGTAAGTCGGTTTACTTAGCAAGTTCTACTAGATTTAAAATTTAACGTAAGCATGTAACCTTTGCATTGGACAACTGACTACTTTGGAAGGTTTAAGTACCTACTAAGTTTATCATAGGCACTTGTCGATATTTGGTTTATTGTATTTAAGTAGTAACCACTTAGTTTGTCAAGACCTCGTTCTACATATTTTGTAAGGCAAATAATTTTGAATAATTTATAGTTATTAGATAAATTGATAGGTACTTATGTAATTCAGATTAATTATTTAATTGGGCTAATTTCATTAAATAACGCGCGTGAACGAACTTTGCTAGTTATCATAATAATTATCAAATTCCACAAATTTTGCACCTACTATCGATTCGTTTGTCAACAAACGTATTTCCTAGGTACCCACCTATGTAACTATGTAAGCTTACCTACTTATCTAACGCGTGAAAAATGGAGAAGATTTAAACCATCAATGACCTGATTTTCAAAAGTCAACAGACCATGAAGGCTTAACCTTTAATTTTAATTGCTAGGCGATTATACCTTTAGTACTCGGAATAGTCACCTAGAAAGTAGGTATCGTTGCCCGATGCATATTAATTAGCAATTAGGTAGGTGTCTTGGAGATATCTAAACGTAAACGCCGGCTCCCGCCTCAAGGTATCGCGTGAACTTCGAACACGGAAAAACATTTAGCCGGGACAAGGTAAAAGTAGCAAGAAGTGGTCTTATACAAATAAAAGTTGTACTTACGGACTGGCACTTTCTTCGGATCATATTGTTCAACGAGTTCGTTTATTTTGATGATCTTCGTCTGCGCTACTTTCGATCGTTCAGTGATATCTTGGAGTTGCGCGGTCAACTCGCTGAAGATATCCTCAGCCAGCAGCACCAGCGAGGCGAGCTGTCGCAGCGCATTACTCAGGGTGCAGTTAGTGACCGCCTGGAGCTCGTCATCCGACACCCTCGGCTTTCCATCGCTGTCTCGTAAGCTCGTGCGCGATAAAAACTTAGGTTCCACTGCACGCTGTACGAAAGGCATCTCGATAGAGGTCCCAAAACACCTTGAACCACTTACTCACCCATCCCCGCGCCACGAATTAAACGTAATTCCGACATCCATTCAACACACCAACACAAAAAACGTCAGGTAACCGCCACTTTGAATTAACCGACATCCTGACCAGTGAACTTTCACTTATTAGCGGTTTTTAACAGTACCGTGCAGTTTTTGCTATGCTCTAGTTATTTTAGATAAGTTTTAGTTCATAGATTCAAGTTTTAAAAGTTTGACAAAACTTCATGTTGACGAAAGCCCGCCATAACAAATGCCGTGCGACGCACTACAATCCACACCTGCTGCCAATGGCCGAATGAAATGAATGAAGCGGCCGGTGTTGCCATGGTCGACATTACAATATCCCCTTCTTTATACACACTTTTCTATTGTTAAAATTACGTTATAGCCAGAAAAAATATAACAGCTATCCATAAACCCTTGAGTCTTTGGTCAACTGGACCCATTCGAAGTGGACTCACGAGATCAGTCGAACAAATCACATTTTAAATTATTTATTTTTTTCATAGTTTTATTGTGTGTCCAGTTGCAAGCGAGTCCAGTTGATTAAAGACTCCGTATGATAGCTGATAAACATACTTTCAATTTTGATTCTCAAACTTATTGATTGTTTTTCCAGCTGGTAGGTATTGAATTTTAATAAATAACATAGGCCCTGACACAGCTAGAAGGCGACGCGGTACCTCGCAGGAGATGGCGGGACGAGCTGGATAGAACCAACGACCAGTGGTCCACATTGGCCCTGGATCGCTTTGGAAGTCATAGGGGAGACCTTTGCCCAGCAGTGGGATGACACAAGCTAACAGAAAGAGTAACCATGCTACTTACTTTTTTCTCATAGTTTGCTGATGCAATAATTTTGTAAGTAACCAAATAATAGGTTCCCTTTTATCAAATAGTGAAGCATCACAATATTAGTTTTTCCCATAAACCTTGATAATCTTTCTGGTAATTTATAGCAACATTGAGTAAAACGAAAACCACGCCATCTAGCTTTGTTTACAGGAACTATTTAAGTGGTTGGTTAGCCGACTGTTGAATTAATACAATGTTGAAAAATAGATGGCGACACTGTTGAAAACAGATTAGTTTTATATCAACGCTCTAGATGGCGCTGTTACATGAAATATTAACACAACGACACGTTTAAATAATGGGTACAGCACACAGTTTGCATTGGTCTGACTTACTCGTCGTAAGTTAGACCAATGCAAAACCAAAATAACTTACAGACGAATCGGTGGTAGTTTATGTATTATTAATGTATCCTAAAATATATTTTTACTAGAGGAGGTTTTAAAAGGCTCGGAATTTCCAATAAATAATAATAAAATGCACGTGATGCTGGCAGAGGGAAGGAGGGGTGGGCTAAGCCTAAGACCTACGGCGCATCACCAAGGAGTGGAAAGGGGGTAGTACAGTCGAACAAGCTAATATGTATACAGCCAGCTAACTTGCATTTACTTTTAAGATTATACAGATACATTTAGTGACTGATGTCAAACGATACAGCGTTGGACATTAGACAAAATTGCCATCAATATTTTCTGAGTAGGTACACACGGCTACACATCAAGCTATACAAAACCAGTATAATCTGATCGTTCATTGTGCGAAAAGATCTAGTAAAGTGAGGCCAAGATTAACTGGTTTTGTATAGCTTGATGTGTAGCCGTGTGTACTAGAGTTATAAAGATCTCTGTATACTTATCAGCTTGTTCGACTGTACCATCTATCTGGCAGAAACTTGATGCTCCGAAATTTATTTCGCATAACACACTTGGCATATTCTTCTTTGAACGAATGTGAATACGGCATAAAAAAATATTTAATAGAATTATCATTTCGCCGAATGTTTAAATGTCTGAATTTACAATGGCATACTTTTAAGATGGCAGAATCTTATTTGGTCGAATTTCACATGGCATATAATATATAGTACTGTGAAGATGGTTGGATTTCATTTGCAATAATTTTATAAGTCATATTGCCAATTCTATTACAATATTTTTGACCTAATTTAAAATTAAAAGTCCATACCTTGTGCTACAAAAGGTAGTGACAGAAACGAATTGCTGCAAAACCGACTCCACGTAGTCTCTTCTGCCCTACCCCGAGAGTGTAATGTAAGCCCGCGTAGGCGCGGAGGGGCGAGGCGGCCCGCAAGCTGAGGAGCAGGTGGCCTAAACGCGCGCCACCGCGGCTGAGCAAGCCGAAGCTGCGGGTGGGATCGCCGGAGCACTGCAGCGCCGGAGCCGTGACAGAAACCATGCCTGCTGCATGTTGCACGATGTATGAAATGAAATGTATGCAAAAAGACGATTCTGATTGTGAACTTTCGGCAATATGATGGTTCTACTTTTTAATGATTCTTGAAATGAAATTTATGCTTAAAGATGATTCTGACTTACAAAATTATGCGTTTTGAATTTATGGTAAATGAGTGTAGGCACTCCAAATGATTTTCGGAGAAATGACGATTCTGCCATCCACTACTACGCAAAATAAAAATCGGACATAAAAAGTTCTACTAAAAAAGGTAGACCCGTGGAAAGGCTATAACAATGACCTAACAACTTCACTTGGTTATAGAGGATGGCCTCACAAGGATTTCAATGAAAGTCCAATTAGCACAAAAAATAGTGTATTACATTTTATATAACAAAGCGTTATAGCGTGACATTCCGAATACACGTCTACATAAATTTACTTAACGTAGGTAATGCCTGGCATTCATTATCATAATATATAAATAATAACATACAAAGAAATAGATTTTATTTAGAAAACAGTCCAAAAACCTACTATAACTTCAAATAAAATATGATGGCTGTTACATAAGACGAAATGTAATGTTTTTACTGAAAAGGTATAAGAGAAACGTGAGAAACATGAGTGAAAACTATATTTTTTTACTAAAAATTCAATCGAGAATTAGTCACTAAACTTTGTAGGTATACAAATAAATACTTAGGAATAATCAGTTTTTTACTACATAAGAAAAAACAGTGGAAAACATTTGAATGTATTATCTTTTAAATTAGGTCTAGACCACAATGAAACTTAACTATTGATAATTTAGCTATTTTTAATTCAACAATTTAGAATTTTATTGCAAATTAGTATAAGTAAAGCGACATTTATATTAATTAATTATTTAATGATTAAATAGATATTTTAAACATCCTTGCGTTCAGATGAACTTTTTACAGGGAATTTGGTACAGTCCCCAGGCCCCAGCGCATCAAGTTATCAGAATCTGTAGAATTGTCTCATTCGATGTTGAACCTAACTCTCAATATTTTATTGTTTAAAATCATTTGAAGTAATTGAACAGTTTGTGGTAACTTGATACGCTGCCTGGCGACTATACATACCCACTTAAGACGCTTTACTATAATATTAATTAAGATGTTAGTATAATTATTATGTGATGTATCGTAATTTTATTTGATCTACAACCATGCGTATGTATCTGCGTATCGTTTCCATTCCACAGTGATTTTCTTGGTGACATGGCGGATCAAATGGTGTTAATGAATTGCATTCTCATCTACTTTTTTGCTTATTTTTACCCGACTGTGGCAGAGCCCAGTCAAAACTACTTTTGGCTGGCTTTGGGTTTTAAGAAAATCATTACACAAGTTTCACAGATTATATTAATGGCGGACACATACAATTGGAATGTGTGTAGAGGTGTGTGCTGTTACAGCTATCGATCTTATTGCCTAATTTTATTATTCTTATAAGTATTAAAGTAACATGTTACTTCCCACCCTAACCCAATGGCAGTACATTCATTACTTTCCTAACATTTTATAGATACATACAGTCGAACCTCGGCCAATATAAATTGGCATGTGATTAATAATTTATGATATATTATCATAGTATAGGTATATATATTTATTATAAGTTTATAGAAGAGTATGAGATTATTATAGGAATATTTTCAGCGATGGTAATTTTTCTGATAATTATCAGATGTCATGCGTTGTCTTTTGATCTCGAATTCTATCTTGTTGTTGCAACGTACCAATGCAACGTTAGATAATAATTTATCACCCACATGAGCATATATAATTATGTACGTCTTGTCTTGTCTTGAATTCTAGAGGACGCAACAAACCGATAAGTATGTAGGTCTAAACCTAGAAATATGTTTTGCTTCACTTTTTAATATAGATAGATAGATAACTATGATTTTTCTAGTCTAACATTTGACCTCACTATTTGCTTTCATATTTAATAATTAATAAATAGTACAACATACAAAGCTTACAAATAACTAATGTGCCTACTTGGCTTAATATTAAAGTCTGTCTTTATGACACTGAGTATTATTTTTTATGCTAATTTTAAAGTGATTTTATAGTGTATGTATTTGTATATAGTCAAAACAAAAACTACCTTAGTGAAGAAATGTGATTTTTTAAAAATTGAGGAAATAATATAAACGACTTTTTTCACGGTTCGCAGGCCGTAGAAAACTTTTCTATCCTAATTCAGCAATGAAACCTGCTACATACCTACAATCATAATAATACATCGAAGATAAAACGGTACATATCCAAGAAGTTGAAGGATTACAGTTTTTAAGGTATCTTTGTAAATCGGATTCCTAAGACACAAATATACAACATATTCGGAAAATTTAAGGAAAAATGAATATTTTTTGTAGGTATATAAAGTTATAAGAAACGTCGTAGCGCATCGCGTAACACGATGTTCCGTAGGCTTTGTCTTCCCATTCAGATGTTAGATAGATCTATATGGCTACAATTTAAATGCTCACCAAAAAAGATTTTTAGACCCTAGATTAAAGTACAGTAAAGTACTAAATAAAATATTTTAACTTCAAATAAAATAAACCCACTCTATCTATACTGAGGTGCCTAAAGAACAACGTTTTAAGTTTCAAAATAATTAGACACTCATCAATTGTACGTGTTGTATTTATATTCTTTTAGCCTACCAAAATGGATAAATGCTCACCAAATCAATTAACCAAAATTATAATACGATCGTCTCGCGACAGTATCCTTTATGGGCGGCATGGGCACCGGGCCGTAGGCCGACGAAGGAGGCCGGCGGAGGCCCGGCACTTCGGGGACAGAAGATATTAGTGTTATTTAATATGCGAGCGAAGCGAGCGCGCGTCATGGAGATAAATTGAAAGTCGTGAAATACAATATTGGTGACATCTATTTAGTAATAATATAAAATATTTGGTCTGCAGTTAACTTTAAAGGCGTTTATAAATCTTTATGGTATAGAATAAAAAGGAAAATAGGTTCATTCCTACAATACTTTAGGAAACACAATTTGGTGAGCATTAATCCATTTTGGCCGGCATTTCAAATTTTTTTGGTAGTAAAATAGGTTCTTTTCTGGTAGGCGTTTAAACACAAGCCGATCTATATCTATAAAAGCGAAAGGTCACTGACTCACTCACTCATCACGAAATCTCGAAAACCGCTGGACGTATAAAGATGATTTTTGGCAGAGAGGTAATTTATAGTTAGTGGACGTCCGCTAAGAACGGATTTTGCGACAGGGCCGGATTAGGGTGGTCTAAGGGCTCTCGCAAGTTTGTATGAAACTCCTTCATTTTTTGTGCTACAATCTAGATTTTTGGCAGAGACGTAGTTTATAGTCAGTGGGCGTCTGCTATGAATTAATTTTGCGACAGGGCCGGATTAGGGTGGTCTAAGGGCCCTCACAAGTTTGTACGAAAGTCCTTAATTTTTCGTGCTACAATCTTGATGTTTGGCAGGGACGTAGTTTATAGTCAGTAGGCGTCTGCTATGAATTAATTTTGCGACAGGGCCGGATTAGGGTGGTCTATGAGCCCTCGCAAGTTTGTATGAAAGTCCTTAATTTTTTGTGCTATTATCTTGATTTTTGGCAGAGACGTAGTTTATAGTCAGTAGACATCCGCTACAAATTAGTTTTGCGACAGGGCGGATTAGGGTGGTCTATGAGCCCTCGCAAGTTTGTATGAACGTCCTTCATTTTTTGGGCTACAATCTTGATTTTTGGCTGGGACGTAGTTTGTAGTTAGTAGACATCTGCTATGAACAGATTTTGGTTCAGGGTTGG
This sequence comes from Diarsia dahlii, assembly GCA_949775195.1. Lineage (NCBI taxonomy): Eukaryota > Metazoa > Arthropoda > Insecta > Lepidoptera > Noctuidae > Diarsia > Diarsia dahlii. The sequence goes on from OX459198.1 coordinate 11,129,722, forward strand.
ATTAGGGAGTTCTAAAGGCTCTCGCGAGTTTCTATGTAAGTTGATTTTTGTACTTCCGGCCGGCAAGATAATTATTATAACTATTAGCGAACAATTATTTTTTGTGACGACCTGCAGTAAGGGCTCCCGCAAGTTCTTCTTCTCTGTCGTTACACTCTTGGCAGAGTGGTCGTGGTCGTCATGACAGGGGTGGTGGCAAGCTTAACATGCGTGCATTCGTGGAGCGGACCATTTAGTGCATTTTTGATTTGGTCGGTCCAGCGCATTGGTGATCTACCGTGCGCCCTCGTGCCCTCGGTTTTGCCCTGGACCACGAGTCGCTCTACAGACGTGTCCTCTCGACGTGTAATATGTCCAAAGAAAGTGAGAATACGGCCTTGAACGATGGAAGAAAGACGTTGTTTTATATTTAGTTCTTCGAGAATTGAGACGTTGGTTCGGAACTGTGTCCAGGCTATGCAAAGCATTCGCCTCCAACAACATTTCTAAAGCGTCTATCTTCTTTCTCTCACTTTCCCTTAAAGTCCACGTTTCGGCACCATAAAGAAATATGGGAAACACTAGTGCCCTGACAAGTCGCATTTTAGTGGCCTTTGTGATGTTTCTGTTTCTCCATATCTTCCCAAGCCGATCCATGGCGGACCTGGTGATAGCCATGCGCCGTTTGATCTCTTCCGCGCATCCACCATTGTTCGAGATCAGTGCTCCAAGGTAGATGTATGATTGTATGACGTCACAATTCGCAATTTCCGTTACTGCGGGCGAGTTATGGTTGAGACGATCAACAATCATGATCTTCGTCTTGCTGCGATTTATCTTCAAGCCGAAATCAAGGCTCAATTGTTCCATTTTGGCTAGCAGGGATTCCATATTGCCGATGCTAGTGGCAAATAGGGTAGTGTAACGCAAATTGGAGATTGTATGGCCTCCAATAGTGACTCCGTCTGACCAGTTCTCGAGTGTTATTCTCATAATGAGTTCCGTGTAGATATTAAATAGAAGTGGTGATAAGATACAGCCTTGACGGACCCCGGCACTTGGATGAAATTTACTCGATAACACGTCCTATGTATGTGTGGGAACAGATTTTACGACCGGGCCAGTTTAAGAGGATATATTCGCTTCGATTGGCATTTGTCATTCGATTTGGCATATTACATCCAGAGGCAGTCCCACACATACAGTGCGATCAAATTATCTTGGCAGCTCCGAACTTCGTGCAGGTCATTTTGTTACAACGAATGTTTTTAAGTGTTATGATATTTATTTTATTTGTATTTCTCACTGTTTAAATTAGATATTTTCTGATCGATTAAGTATTGGTTTATCTGGCAATAACAGTTTTATTCCCAAGTTTACATGCGTAAAATTTCGCAAAGCCTATGTTCAGAGCTGCCAACATAATTTGATCGCACTGTACATCCTACACGTAAAAAAATCCTCGCGAACGAAGTCGCGGGCAACGGCTAGTAAATAAATAAAATTGATGTGCCTATTATTTTAACAATGACTTATTATTTTATAGCAATATGTTAATTATTACCCTAGTATTTTAACATTATTTTTGGCATTTGTCTCCAATTAGGTATTACAATTATTTAGATATAATCTATATAATAATATACACATTTAGTTCATAACTTACAAGCACATATTAAACAATTACAATGCTATGCGTATAAAACATAGTAAACATTAAATAACATGATTTTTCATATTACTAAATTAATTTGTCTATTTCATCTTTTTCCCGAATCCACAAATGCACTAAAATATTCTCAAAACTATATCTAGGTATAAGACGAAAGGACATCATCCACATTTCATACAGTTTTGGTCCAAAAGTAAAAGTGCCGGCCAAATAAAAAAAGTGTTTTATTCTGATAGAACTCGTCCGCCTTAGAATTTCTTTATATGACACCAAAGCTGTAGCATCACTATACTTGGTATTATTGGAGTTCTAAAAATACTTATAAAGCTCAATTACCACTGACTGACTAACTGATTGACAGACTTGTTCTCCCAGATGGTGGATGGGGAGGTGGGTATATTTTGACAGATTCGTAAACACTCTCGTAAGTATGGGAAAAGTGCCAAACCCCCCCTTTTCCCCCCTTTCTCCCCCCTCCCTATCGTATCTCGGAAACAAAGAGACTAACTGCCTCCGTGGTCGAGTGGTTTAGGCGTTTGCCTTGTGACCCGGTGGTCGTGGGTTCGATTCCCACGGGAAGCATACTTTGTGAAGTTGTTTCCAGTTTGGTTAGGACATTGCAGGCTTGAATCATGATTGTCTGATAAAAAGATAATTCCGTGCTTCGGAAGGCACGTATAAGTCGGTGGTCCCGGCCGCCAAATGGCGGTCGTCAAACCATGTCAGAGGCCCTTGCGGCGGTTTATAAACTCTGACACTAGGGTGTGTGGGGTCGTTAGACCTTACTGCCCACACGATAAGAAGAAGAACAAAGAGACTTTACGAGTTTTTTTTTTAGGGATTCGTATAGAGGAAGCTTGGGGAAGTAAAAACCATTTTTCAATGTTGACCCCCTTGCCCCCCTTCATACCTCCTTTAGGCGGATCTCGGAAGTTAAGACTTGGAACATTTTTTTTTTCAGATTCATTAAAAGGGGCAATGCGTTAGTCGAAATCATTTTTCAAAGCTTCCCCTCTCCCCCCCTTCACCCCCCTCCTCATCACCCCTTTTTTAAACTCGTGTTCTGTTTTGTTTACGGATTCGTATAGAGGAGGCTCGGGAAAGTAAAAACCATTTTTCAAAATTGACCCCCTAGCCCCCCTTCTCCCCCCCTTTTGGCGGATCTCGGAAGTTAAGAGACTTGGAACATATTTTTTTTCAGATTTATTGAAAGGAAAAATGTATGAAAAATCAGGTTTTTTTAACATGAATACCACCAAGTATATTGGTGCCACAGCTTTGGTGTCATATAAAAAAATGCTAAGGCGAACGAGTTCTTTCAGAATAAAGCACTTTTTTTTATTGGCTGGCACTTTGACATTTGAACCAAAATGGATGATGTCCTTTAAGGAGTTTATAATAAAACTCTAAATAAACTGTTCTGTCTAAGTAAGACATAAAGATACGGCTCAAGAAGGGCTCAAGTGAAATAATATCCTTCTAACCAAGATACATAAATATAGGAGTAATATTGTAGTTAGGTTACATGATATGTGTAGATGATATATTTAAGATTATGACGTAGTTAATGTATGACGTAGTTAATGTATACCAGATATGAGTTCCATCAGAATAGTACCTAAGTATAAGCAGATTAGTAACAAATATTTGAGGGCCACGCACGCACTGACAGGAGAGCTTTACTTAGCGCCTAGCGAGACGCTTTGCGAGTAGTGAAGTGAAACTAATATTCTAGAAGTTTCGCATCCGGCTGTAACACTTCACTCCTCCGTTAGTTGCCTCCCAGTGTAGCCACCGTGTATCCTAGCAATTAAACAGTTGTAAAGTCACTAAGCTCTAATGAAGCACTAATAAAGCACGGCCAATGCGTACGTAACCTTAGGTAATAAATATTGTAAGATGACGCAGGAATTTACCAATGAAGGAATTTACTGTATTAATACGAAATTGGTGGTAATATGTAGTTGTAAAACCATGAATGATCCTATAAATATCCATATTTTCAGCAAACTACTTACCGATGTTATAATGTTGAACACATGCAATGGCATTACTATTTAATGTACATTCAACAACACCCATACATTTATCATTTAATATTTGCTATCCTATATTTGAATACAAATAATTATTTATTAATGATGATGATAATAATGATGACATGAAATAGGTTTCCATATTGTTAAGTATGGTAAAAAATCGCGATGGTAAGGAATAAGTAGAAAAAGTATGAGATTTTCAGCTTTATTTTGGTATGTATTATGTTGGTATCTATGTACAAAATTTTTGATTAATCTCATAAAAAGTACTTAGAGATTTCTGAAATAGCGATCTCCAATAGAATATGATATGGTTAGATACTTGTAAGAACATGGATCTATTAAAGTGAGTAAGTATGATTAGATATGTGTAAAGTTAAGAAGTAGGTATGATTATGTCCACAGAAGCTCTTCTTTGATACAGCGAGACAAGATATGTATACAATTTGCGATTATGTAGTAGTTGAAGCACAAAGTCTTGAATCAGAATTCAATTTCGACAGTACAGTCAGCTTTACAAGAAATACAAAAAATTGGTCACACTAGAAGTCTAAAAAATACAATGCTCAACAACTCGGCTTCTAACTGGTTAAATAGGTTTACAGATTTCAATAACTAAATGAAGGACCATTTACAACTGAAGGACACGTAAGGACGAGTACAGACACACTAAAATCTAAACTTACACTAAATAAAGAGTCCAATAAACCAAGTGGCGCAAATTAAACGAGTACTCGTCGCACTAATCGCCGCCAATTCCACTAACACACCTATCTTTGATATTTGAATATACGGACTCAATCCGATTATCACTTCGAACAATAATTTCGTCAAACCGCCAAAAAAGAACTAGAAATTCAAATTTGGAACGAATTCCATATTTCAAAAAAACAATTGACGGTTGACACTCAAATTCAAGATGGCAGACATAAGATCATCATTTCACTCGCGACTGTTGCTCTCCCCTGGCGAAACTAGCGACGAAACGACCTCTCTCGGTCGGTGAAAGAGTTCCTCGTTTATTTGCGCACCCCGCGCTATGGGTCCACCTCATGGCACACCTCCATGTAATCGGGGTCGTGCATGATGTCCTTGATCATGTCTTTGAGCATCGTGTAGCGAGGGAAGATTGGGTAGACCTTAGAACTCATGTAGTCACCCTGGAAATAGAGAGAAAATTGGTAAAAATTAAAGTGATATAAATTTAACGAGACGATTGGCGGAATTTTCTAAAAAATCTGCTAATCCTACGTAGTAACTTAATTCATTATCATCAAATCGAGTTCCCCATATTTCCGCGCTGTTACTGAACTCGAAATAAAAAGTAAACAAGGTAAAAACCCCGTTTTCAGTGTTTGTGATAGTTGTTACTTAGTGACAGAAAAAAAACTTTTTTTTTTTGGGGTGGTAAATCATCAAATAACTCCTCCCGCTCTTGGGCAGAGCGGAAGGGAGTGTCAGACTTCTACTGATTATAAACCACCCATGTTCCTTCCTCGCCCTTGCGCCGAGGCCGCGTTATCTCTTTCGATAATCCGCAGCCCCGACGGGAGCTTAAATACCTTACAAATTATACTGAAACCGTCAAGAGCTATGTATGATATCTACAAATTATATTAATTATTTTCTTATGTAATTCTTTTACCTTCAATTCCCTTATTAAGTTCCGCAGACCACTATATTTCTTCAGCAGACGATACAAGTCATTTGTCATCTGGGTATTCTCCGTTTCAATCTGAATAGTTGTCATGTCTGAAAATATAATAATGTAAATGTCATAAAAGCTTTATGATAAAAGAACCTACATAATAATTCTCTTTTAGAGTTATTCAGATCCTCTCTAAACCGCATATATGGTTCTACATCCCTATTTACAAGGACGCGAGTATCCAAGGAATACATGAATTCGTATTCGGTCCCGAGTGTATTTGGGTGTAAGCCCGTTTTATTGTTTGTGCTTAATTCGAGCCTAGGTCAGGGTTTGCGGGACGGTCACGCCGATTAATTTGGTTTCGAGAACCCCGACACCAATTTACTCTACAACGAAATGGAAGGTATGATTAGTAAATATTAATTAAAATAGACTAGGAACGCTTTTACTAACGCGAATTGTATTATAATTGCTTGTGCGATGGTTTTCTCGCCAATTGGGGAGAAAAAACACACCAGCATAAGAAGTGGAAGGAATGGGGCAAGGCCTTTGCCCGGGAGTGGAACAATTTATTGCTTGTCTTGGTTTTTTTTGAAAAATGACTTTATGTGGACTGGACCTAACGCTTAAATTAAGATTTAATTGATGAATGACAAGTGGTCCAAATTGCCACTATTTTGCGCGATCAATTAATTACATCAGTCCTGTACGTTCACCAATTGTCAGCAATAAATGATTAAATCTGCATTCAATATACAATTTCAAAAGTAATTTTCAAATGACTGTAAGCACTAAGAAAAGGCTGGAAAATCCAGCGAAAAATAACACTGTGGACCGACAAGTTGGCATACCGCCAATAGTCTTAGAATTTAGGAGCACGCTTTGGTTTATTTTCCTAGTGTAATCGTTTGGTTGAGCTAGCTCAAAGTTAAAACGAAACCATATCGTTATTTGAGGATATCATCATCATTAGATGGAAGCATGAAAATGTTTTTGAAGTTCTACTTTAATAGGCTAAGAACTAGTGTAGCTGAGTGTTTTTCTAGGGGCATAAGAAAATAGTTTGGCGAATTCTAACTTGTATAAACACTCTGTTATAAACATGTGAACTGTTCTTGGACACCGGTCGCCAGGTTGTGGCGGACATGATATGGGAACAGTTGACCGTGGGTTCGAACCCAGGCAGGATATTACTTGGTGTTATTTATCACTAGCGACCCGACCCGGCTTCGCACGGAAGCATAAATTCTACACATAAACCTTCCTCTTGAATCACTCTATCTATTAAAAAAACTCGCATCAAAATCCGTTGTGTACTTTTGAAGATCTAAGCATACATAGGGACAGACAGCGGGAAGCGACTTTGTTTTATACTATGTAGTGATAAGATAAACATTCATAGACATGTGACAACCCACACACGCCAGCCACCACGGGGCCACGTGGAGGACTGCTGCCCACTTCCTCTCAAATCAGGGTGATTATGAGCTGTTATAGCTTGCCTATAAACCCAAAATACCTAAATGAAATAATTAAAAGTTACCGTTCAGTCTTTCTATCCTTTCCCTTTTATCAGCAGCTTCTTCAGCGAGTTTGGCGGAGGTTTTGACTCCTTCTCCAGACTTTTGCGTCTTCTCCATGATAGCACACGCGCGCAGCACAAACGCCGGCACTGTTTCCGCCTTCTCCTGCCGAGGGATCTCCACCAACGACCAGTACTGCGTCTCGAGCCGAATCACGTCCTGGAATATGAAAAATGTGAACTGTGAATTTAGAAGTTGAAACTTTAGAACAAATAATTATATTCCAGCTCCGCCCATTATCACCGTTTAATGCTCATTTTCGTATTCTGCTTCTGTCATTTTTCTGATGTTTCAGATTCAATCGAGAAAATAGAATCATATACTTCTCAAAACATTTTCATCGAATATGTCCAAATCGGAAATCCAATCCAATTTGGACGAAAATATTGTTTTAATAAAGATATTTCCATCGAGATGTTGATATCCTAAAACTGAAATGGTTTTTGACCAAAATAAAAAATATGAACAATGGTTGGCTACGCAAAACACTTACACTGAGCCTATTAAAAGAAAAAGTTTTGTAGGCGGCTTTAGTGCAGAAACTCGGGCACGAGACTACAAACTACGAACTACCCCAGTATTATTATGAACAACTGAATTGAAAAGTGTTTTTCTTTGTCTTGAACATTGCTAATTACATAGTTTGTTTCTGCTCAGCGAATACCTTCAAGCTTTTGCATCGTCTGTGAATATTTGTTCCACTATGAAAATGTTTACTTGCTCCGAGTTTCAACGTGTTAATTGCAAACTTTCATTATTTGCGTTTTTCTTGGAACCAGTGAGGTTATAAATTGTTTCGAGCTTGAAGCGAGCAATTGCAAGCAATTATGAAATAGTTGGATAAATGTTTATTGCTTTAAGAGAGTTTAATTTAAAAATTAGAGAGGGATAGAAAGATCATTAAAAGATAGATGAATTGTGTGAGGATTGATATGAAGGGAAATGATAAGTGTGATGATTGACAAGGGACAATGAAGGAAATAAACCGTGTTGCGCCGAGCACAAATAATATTGGGCAAGGGCAAGAATCAGGAAGATGAGTAGGGTTTAATTTTTTTAAAGAGCTGTTTTTTAAACTCTTTTTCTTTGCGATGTTATAAACTCATAGCTTTAAAGAGCTATTTTTCAATCCTAAAATTAAATTCGCCATATCGGCTTGCATGCAGTTTCGTTGCGAAGTTAATTCCAGTAACGACTACCAGCAAACGCGAGACGGTGTGCCATGATATTTCAAAGTGGATAACTTTTCGTTGGGTCAGAGCCAATTCTACCGATAGAGATCGTCTTCTCGCCTTGTAACGGCCCGTCTAATGAACCCACTGTATGTTCAAGTGCATCTACACCCTGTATTTGGATTATGGTCGTCTGTGTAAGATCTTATTTAAAGATGTTGAAGTTTTTGAAAATATTTTCTTACTAGCTTTCGCCAGAGGCTTCGCCCGCGTGAAAGTGACGATTTTCCATACAAACTTTCATCCCCTATTTAACTCCCTTAGGGGTTGAATTTCGAAAAATCCTTCCTTATTCCTTGTCTACATTATAAAGGGAACCTCTGTGCAAAATTTCAGTTTTCTAGGTCCAAGGGTTTGGGCTGGGCGTTGATGAGTCAGTGAGTCAGTCAGTCAGTGAGTCAGTCAGGACTTCTCTTTTTATTTATATATAGATAGATAGTGTTTTCTCTCTCTTATCCTAATTTATTTCGGCACAATGTCTTCTTCTTCCATACTGCTTTATTACTCGTCATCTCGTCAGACATCTCTTTGCTTACCATATTATTATCATCCTTTGGCTGCCTCGTTGGTCTAGTGGTCGAAAGCGCGACTGCTGTGCATGAGGTCCTGGGTTCGATTCCCGGGTCGGACAAAAAGTGCTATTGGGTTTTTCATTATAAACCCAGTAGTAGCCCGGAGTTTGGAAGTTGGCGGTATAGTACCCCCGTGCCTCGGAAAGCACACTGTTGGTCCTGCGCCTGATTTCTCTCCGGTCGTGTCGGATTGCCGTCCCATCGGACTATGAGAGAAAAGGAACAGAGAGTGTACCTGTGCCTGCGCACACACTTGCACTATATTATCTCCCGCGCCGATGGCTAATCTCCACTAAGATTGGCCGCCGTGGCCGAAAAACGGTCAGAAGGACTATATTATCATCCTTTACACAGGCTATCCTTCGTGTCTTTGGCCATCCTCTACTCTTATACCCGTCCTCATTCATAATCGAAACTTTCCTCATTCCTCCGCATCGGATGCCCATACCACGACAACTGATTACCACATAACTTTTCTCCTCTATACATAGAAACAGTTTAGGGGATTTTATTTCTAAAATCCATCCTTTCGTCCTCTTGTTTCGGAACTTTTGTCAAAAAGTAATGTTTCTGCTCTAGAAACTAGGTAGATTTTATACTTAACCGTAATATCCGTTATGAACTCTTTGATTTATCGACGGAATGCAAATCAAATGCGAAGAGAGCGGAAATTAAAATTCATTTTGATTTTTCTCGTAACTGCGCAAACCGATTTCCTCACTTGTTCACATTGCAGTTTTCTTTCTTTTTTCCAACTTCCTTTACTGTGACATAAGGAATTGAATAAAACATTTTTACATAAGCCTTTATTCATAGTTTCTTTATTCTGGCCTTCTTTTCTTGATTGTCTGTATTGTTTTTGTATTGCATTGCCAAGCAGCATGTTTCAGGTGGATTTTTTTTTTTTGCGAATTGCCGGTCAGTGTCAGGATTTATGTTGAACAAAATATGATTCGCGACCGTAACACGTATGAATTTACAACATTGAGAATTCTAATAATCAATACAACCATCTACTTTCATTTAATCCCATTTAATATATATTTCAGGAGTCAGTTCGGTATTTGTTCGATATAAAGCCCGAACTGTCACACGATGGCTCCTTGACCTTGATTATTCTCAAACGGAAAAAAATATAAATATTTCACAGTAATGCAACTTAATCAGAAATTGCGTACACACCAAAGATACACGTCATACACGCTCACAAAAGCACACATAGACACTCACACGCACTACACACTATCACACACAACACACTATCACACACAACGCACTACACACTATCACACACAACACACTATCACACACAACACACTATCACACACAACACACTATCATACCCCACACCAAACACATTCTACGAGTATACTCCCATATCTAGATTCTCAATTAATTTATTCGCATGCTTTTATTTCTCTTAGCCTGTTTTATTATTTGTTTTGTATAAAGTCTTAAATATATAGTCTATTTACTACCAGCGTTTTTCATTTTGTCCATGGAAGTAAACTGATTTCCAAGATACAGGTTTTTTACCTAGTTTGGAAGTCAGGCGTCCGTATAGTTTATTGCAGCCTTTTTTTGTATAGAATCCCCGATAATGAAATTGTATTAGGCTATATTTTAATTGAGTACAATAAACGATTATTATTATTATTAATTTCGCGGGTGAAAAGTCTTGATACACGAAATGTTTTATTTACTTACACTTGCTTACTAGATCCTCTTAAAAAATCACTAGTTCCTTCTTTTCCTTCGGTTAGAGAAAATAACATCTGATCTTAGTTTTTGCATTTCATACTCGTATTTTGTAAGCACCTGTTTAAAATTCAGCATTCGCATCTGCCCGTATTCAATCGCACGTATCTTCCTATCCGGAAAAGAAAATTGAATTCACGTTCAAAAATAAAAGTGAACCACAAGTTTCATTCTGAAGGTAGAGCGGTAAAATAAAACAAAGAAATCCGCTGGTATCGTATAAATCGGAAGCAAAAAGCATGAAAGCCGGGAGCCGCTTCCTGCGCCCGCTGGCACCGGAGCTAAACTTAGTTTAGATAATTTTATCACAAACTCGAACCGCCCACTTTCGGGCGAACTCGTATAATGTGTATATAATCAAAGTATGGCTGTGATTAATTTCTATACAAATAAATAAAATTAATTTGTATACTAAGCTTTTTACTGAATGTAGATGAAATTATATACGTATGTACAATTTTTATTTTCTTAGTCTGAATGTTCCGGTTATTTTCCAAACGGCTGGCCTAATTTTATCGGGACTACTATGATGTTATAAGGAGTAGGTAACGGAACCCTTAAATTTTTTCTAAAATAAAAGTAGTCTTTACTTTTATTTCCGTTAAAAAAGAAAATGGAAATTGTTAAGAAAATTCGATTCAAATAGGGAAGTAATATTTTTATGACCGTTTCAAACACACGATGGCCGCAAGGTACAGCTTGTCGATAAAATAAACAAGTACCTATTTACGCTTTGTATTAAATAAAGTAGTTTTTCTTTTGGATAAACTTCAGAAGAAAATAAGCAAGAGTCGTCATTGACTTTAAATTCAAGAATGAAAATATAAAAGCTAAGAAAACCACAAACCCTTCTCAAGGTAGAGCGGTATACAAAAAGAAATCCGTCGGTATCGACTGAATCAAGAGAAAAAAGTATGAAAGCTGAAGCCAGCACGCTTCCACCGCCCGCTGGCATCATAGCTAAACTTAGTTTTAATCATTATTATTGTATCACTAACTCGAACATCTGTAAGTTGGCCAACCGCCCGCTTCCAGGCGCACTCATTTATGCATATTAAACTATTGTGTGGTTTCATAACCATGCCGTCTGCGCAGGGCCTCTGGCGACACGATCTGGATGCGTACTGCGAGGGTTGGTTTAAGGAGGCACTTGAATAAAATTAATATAGATTTAGAAATTCGGGAAGAAAAATTCTTTTTCACTTCTAACAACACGCCTGTAAACCCAGAAAAGTTAGGCAGTGGTGTTCCCGCAATATTATTTCACCATCGAGAAGCTAGCCCTTTTTTTTTTGGTGGGTGGAAAATCATCGAATAACCCCCCCCCCCGCTCTTGGGCAGAGCGAAGGGGAGTGTCAGACTTCTACTGACTAAAAACCAAACCCATGTTCCTTCTTCGCCCTTGTGTCGGAGCCGCGTTATCCTTTCGATAATCCACAGCCCCGACGGGCAAGCTACATTACCCTCGAGTGTAAAATTACTTTTAAAACGTTCCTGTGGATATCCTCACAGGAGCGAAGCCGCAAGCAAAAGCTAGTGGAAAATAATTGCCAAGGTGAATAGTTTTGTAATTACATTTACCCCCCAGGGCCAACACGAATCGTTCGTGTTTACCGACACACGTTCCGGGTATTCTCAGAAGGGGTTAGCCGAATAACCTGAACATTACCGAGCAGTAAGCGATTTAATGAAAACGGAAAGAAGTTCGTTCCGTGTAACTGTTATGACACGGTAAAATGAGAATTCAATTTGATGATGTTATGCAATAGTGATCACTTTAAGTATAAATCCGACTGTTGACGAGATCCTGGGTTTTATTTCTCGGATAGGGTAGATTAGTTATTGGGGTTTTCCATCAGTTTCTCGTAGCAGCCACGGCGTATGATTTAGTAACCAGTACATGGCAATAGGCTCGCCCTTTTTACATAGTTATATTTGAAATATGGATGTGGCGTGTGCTTACACTTCTATTTAAGCCTTCAGGGATTACAGCCGTAATTTTATGTTATGTTAATTATAAGTTGGAAAGACTGTATTTTTATAGTTTTTTTCTAAAAAGAATGTTCTGAATGTTCTAAAACACATGGCTCTTAATTAATAGTCCTTCACTCAACCGTTCTGATTTCTTCATTGTATACCCACTTCTTTGATTTGCTATGAAAATAATTTCTTAACACCACTAGATTCAACCGTCACAGCAAAAAGAACAAACTAGCTATGTAGGTAAAGCTCACATCTAGGAACAAACTGCATATTTATGAGAGACTCGGTGACGACGTGGTTCAACGTTATGATGGCAGAGACTGCTCTGCTTGCGTAGCTTATGCATATTATTTTCTTGTCAACACACGAACGAGGTGTGTTGTTTGATTAAATCGAGAACAGAGAAGTAATCACGTCAAGTGCACTGCAGACAGATGTAGGAAACTCAATTAGATTTGCTGTGCCATTGAAAATGACAATCGACACGCCAAACAATGACTAGTGTTTGCAATTTCTCAATGTGTTCCTTGAATACAGCGCTTGTGTCAAATTATTTGATTTCTTTCTTCCCTTCATAATAAAAAATCACACCTTAATCCCTGAATAGCTGTGGTGTACCTACCTAATAGTTCACCCACATCTCGCCTATGTTTAAATCCTATGTAACGAGCATATAACCATCAACCGTGCACAAATCCCGATTCTGTTGGCTGCTACTGAGAAACCCCTGATGGAGAAACCCAATATCACTTTCCCCAACCCAGGAGCCGAACTCAGGACATCACGCTCAGTAGTCACGTCTAGTCTTTCCCTTCCTGAAATATAAACCTACCCTCTGATTTACTACGAACGAAAAAAAAATAAACGTACTTGAACCCTAAAATTGCAATAAAAATAAATTGGTAGAAAAAAGTTATTACCTGAAGATTACCTTCAGTTATTCCCTCGGCATCTCCATTCCTATTGTTAGAGCTTTCACTTTGATTTACGACTTTCTTATACCTCTGTATAAATTCGAAGATCTGTTTTTTGTTTCTTTATTGCGTGGTTACTGAGTTCATAAAGCGGTTCTACGTGCAGTGGTAATGTAATATCGTGATGTCCAAGTAATGATTGATGACTTCGTGAGTCAATTCGTCGTGGATTGTGGCTTCATTAAAGCAAGCCAAAGATTCTATTGTTCAGAAAAGAGGACACGATTGTTATTGTTAGTTCTATCAGAAAATTAACCTCCCTGTGCGGTTCAATTATGAAAATTCTGGAATAGAATCCGATTTCATTTCGGAGCTCAGGACGAGCTAACTCGATTTGAATGCTAAAATGTCCTGAAATATAAATATGAATTTACATTTCGCTGGAAAATCAAAGGCTTCTTTCTTCTCGGTTTCAGTGAAACTGGGACCTTCGAATTAATAGATATTATCTTTGTTCAGAGCTCGAACGAATTTATTAAATTCCTCTATCAGAATTATTCGATATTACTTACTTCGGTCGTTCGTGATACGATTCTTTTCGTTTAATATAGCAGTAAAACGAGATTTAATTTCGGTTCCAATACACACGGGAACTGCCACTTAAGTTTATTAAACCTTCCGTTGACTGTTGATTCCGGAGCAAATTTTCTCGTACCTATATAAATTGAATTTCGTGCTTTTAACAAAGTGCTGTTTTCGGCTATTATTGAATTTATTTTACGGTTACAGGGCCTTTTGACTTCGTATAGGATTAATTTTAGTTTAATGTATGTCTTATTTGTAAGATTTGCTTACGTTTACTTTGTATATTTTTATTGTTATTATTTTTCGTTTTGATTTGTCCTGTGTGAGACTAATAATTACTTTTATTTATTTCCTTAATTGCAATGCTTCGGAACAATTTTCTATATCGAGGTCAACACTAGTCCTTGTTTTGTTTGTCTATCAATTGTAGTTCAGTTCAAATGCAGTGGTCCCAATTGGAAGTTAACTTTGATCCTAAACAAACTGCAGTTCGTTTCACCTGATCTAATATATCTACCGCTTTTATGTTTTTGTTACTGTTTCAGATGAAGAACGTAAAATATCTGCAGTTTTAAAAGCATTTTTTGTTAACGAACATCAAAATGAACTGGTTACGAGTTGTAAATATGAGTTATGTCCTGTGCTAACGTTTTGCGAAAGCTTCGAATAGGTCGAGATAATAAACGAAGAAGACGAAAATAGACTGTTTATTTTTTACCCGAATACGGCGAAGCCAAAATGAAGGGTAATGATTTTGGCAGTCTATTTAATAATATATTGCTATCACAAGCAGTTTTGAAATAAAAGTTGCTTCTTCTGGGTTGGTAGAGGTGCACCCTAATAACAATATTATAACACAATCTCTTTGACAAACCGAAAAAATTAAGGAAATTAATTCATCTGTACCGAGTTACCGACTAATGTTATAAAGAACTAAGTTTGGATTTTGGAGGTCATCAAGAGTTTACCCATTAGTACACCTATATTTCGCCAGTTATGTTTAATTAAGTCCCATGTAATAGGGGGCGAGCCTATTGCCATCAACCGGGCACGAAAACCAGACTCCGTGGCTGCTACTGAGAAATTCCGGATGAAAAAACCTTTAAAAGCGGTCCGCTAATAAATGAAAAATAATCATATTTGGGCAACCCCAATTGTTTCTTATTTCACATTCGGTCCACACAAAATGTAATCGTCTCTTGAACTTCGACCCCCCTACTTGCCCTATCGGCAAGATTAGAAGTAGGTAGATACGTGACATGTTTACAATAAGGGTGAATGTCGGGTGGCACGTTTTCAACGATATTGCTAACTCAGTTACAATGTTTTTCACCCAATTATGGTTGTCTGTAATAATTATATAACGAAAAAGTTTTCGATTACGTTGTGTTGTTTGAGAAAGACAACAAAATAATTTCGCCGGGTCGTTCACGATTACTGAGTTATCTTGTTTAAAAAGTATTTTATCGTCTGCCTAGCTTTTACCCGACTGTGTTGGATTTGCCTTCCATTCTAAATAGAGGTAGCTGTTTAAATTCTCTAGATTTATCAGCAGTTATAAATGAGAGCAAAAACGAGAGTGGACAATGCGAGAAAGAGACCACAGATGGCCCAATGCCATGGGCTCCAATTTCTCTCTCAACTGCTCTCAAACCGGTGAAGAAAACACCACGAGGAAACCGGAATACGTTAGGACCAAAAAAAATACGAGAAGGACTCCAAATGAATGTAGGATATTGAAATAAATAATCCACGTTGGGCCCGCGTGGTCCGGTCTCTCACACACATCGACCAGTATCTCAGCAGTGATAAACTTATAGGCTAATTATGTGTGCTAAACAAACAAAAGCAACCACAAGAGAAGAACAATTCAATTAATTCTTTAAAAACCCATTCTAAATCCGGACAAAGCTTTAAATAATGAAGACGAACACAGTAGCGGGTGGTAATTCCTAAACGCAATTATACAATGGTCCCAGTTGCAAGGAGGACCGTGTAATTTAACTCGGCGGGCTCACAACGACATTCTACGGAATCCTGCTTGTTCCGTCACCTATATATTATACGTACGCTAACAAATGGCAACGGGAATAGCGTTATATATAAATAATTTGGAAGAGAAATTATATCGTAAAATTATATACATTTTTGGAAAGGTATACGTTTTTTCATTCGGTGTTGAACATAGATAGATTTGGATCGTTTATTTGCCTGAAAGATGATATTTTACAAACGAACGAACGACGAGGAACGTAAGTTATGTACGTGATACTGTGATGTTAGGTAGTTTCATACTCGTCTTTATTAACGTCATCATCAAACCTAACCTTTTCCCAACTAGGTTGGGGTCGGCTTCTGGTCCCACCAGATGCAGCTGAATACTAGTATTTTACATGGAGCGACTGCCTATACTGACCCTCTACAACCCAGTTAGTAGAGATAGATTTACTGATTACGGACGAAGCAACAAAGTCAAAACTCAGTTGAAAAGTTACTGAAGAGCAAATAAGATGTCCCGCTTGTAACAACAGAAGGAGAGGGAGGCTGTTGGTACAAATGAGACATCTTATTTTGCTTCAAGTATTTGTTCCCATTTCTTGCCGTGGTGAAACCGGCTGTTTCCTCGTGGTTATACTACTTTGTCATACCAGTATGGTCATACTATCATTTTTGCACCTCCTGTAGAAAAATAAATAATTATTAGGGTGCCTAGTAATTAGTGTACGGCTTGTTCATCAATTGGCGAGCGTGAAACTCGCGCGTGCGCCCGAGTTGATTCCTTCCGATTTTACCATTTTTTTTTGTTATCAATTCGACCGCAACATTTTATATTTTAGTGTTATCTTCTCAAAGCAATAGTCTATAGCTATACTTAGTTTTTGTGTACGTACCATGTTAGGGTATTAACTGAAAGTTAAATGCGCTATTGGGTACACCTCTCCCTATTCGTTCGGGGATTACAGGCGTGATTCGGTTTCATGATATTTCAACAAGCAGTGTATCTACGTTATCGTGAAATCCTCACTTTAATACAATTACTAACAAAGTTAGCCTGGATATTGCGTGGACAAATGCAACTTGTGCTAAGGCCCACGTGTGACCTTTTACGGGAGCTATAATGTCGTATGAATGTGACTGCGGGCACCCTCGACACGTGTTTCTACCAATAATTAGATCTATGTTGCACATGTTTGTGTCACCTATCTTCATGAATGTAGGCATGAAGTTGCTTCTCTATTCAGTATATGTGAATGAAAGGTAATAAGGTAAGGTAAGGTAAGGTAAGGTGGTGGTGGGGGCTGTGGTTTGTCGAAAGGTTAACGCGGCTCCGACACAAGGGCGAAGAAGGAACATGGGTTTGGTTTTTAGTCAGTAGAAGTCTGACACTCCCCTTCGCTCTGCCCAAGACGGGGGGGGGGGTTATTCGATGAAAAAAAAAAAGGTAAGGTGGTAAGGTAAGGTAATTGGTGCTACCATAGGAACATCATTTGAGAACGGCTCGACAGGATGTGTTTGCAACAAGGTTTGTATGTTAAAAAAAACGAAGAGGAAAATAAAGCGCACAATTCGAAATTTTAGACGGTATTTTTGTGTAAAATACTCAATAAAATTTTCTACATTAGTAAATTGCACCCGTGCGAAACCGGAGCGGCTCGATAGTGATAAATAAAGCTTACTGAAAACGAGTAAAGAAAATCTGCCGAAATGTCGACGACAGCCGAAATTCACCCAGAGGGGTAATTATTTATATTATGTGACTCTGAATCTTGGAGAAGATAAATCCACATCGCGTCATCGCGTCGCATCAGTTTGATATAACTTTAACAACAAAACCTTTGTCGCTTAACTACGACAATGTATTAAATTGTGCAAGCCATATTTACATACACAAAACATGTGAAATTCCCAAAGCTTCCCTGTTCAGTATACAGCGTGCACTAGGTCTGGTGAAGTTTAAACAAGCAACGGTGACAAATAGTTCCAGTGATCCCTGCTGAATTTTTATAAGCAAGTGACAGGTGCTTCTACTTGAGAGCATTAGGTAGGCTAGACATTGCTGGATTCTGAAACCCAATCCATTAGACTACAATAAAACGTAGAATGTTATTTACAAGAAAAGTAATGGTATCAGAATCGTACTTATCAAGCGCGCGGTGTACACGTTCTACGTCGTTGGATTCCCGGGTCGGGCAAAGTGTTATTGGGTTATCCTCAGGAATTTCTCAGTAGCACTAGCAACCACTAGTAGTCTAGATTTGTGCCCGGTTACAAAAAAATTGCTGGCGACATGTGGGTGACAATGGGTGTACTAAGAGGTCGCTTCGGAGATACACACATACAGCATACAACCGTGATGTGATGTTATTATTACAATTATTATCCATTGCATAACACTTCCGAGCAATTCAAATGAGTTTGAGCGGCGTAATTTCAAAGTGCATTGAATTCAAATGTAAGACTTGTTGCGCATTCATTTCATAAATTATACTCGTACTGGCACAATAAGCCGTCTCGCGTCTTGTTTTCGCATGATTTATCACGTTAGGAATATAATATTTTCATTTATTTTTCAAATTACATTAATGGTGCTAAGTGTCAATACAGCGAACACCTGACCTTGTCGACATTAATGTGCATAATGTAATTATATTAAACTTAGTACAGTATATCACATAAGTTATGTCACCGTAACCTTTTCATATAACTGAGGAATGCGACCTCAACAATACCTACACCAAAGACACGAGGGATTTGCTTGGCATGTAGTTAGTTAAATTGTCAAACAAACGCGAATTCCGAAAGAGCCTACCCTAGTTTTACTTCGATGTTTATCTTAAACTAATTCTGTTGCTAGATTGCCTAGATAGATCGAGTTAGCAAGTCTTCTAGTAATCAATTTGGCGAGGCAATCGTTTATCTACACTAGATGGTTTGGGAGATTATCGCGTGTTTTGGCGAGGTAATTAGTAATCGGAAAACCGTCTTAAATCAATAATAGGGACAGCGAAAAATATGAATTCCTAATCACTTTCACATTTCTGATGGTTTTTTAGGTGTGTATACAAATTCATCTGAGATTGTTCCCAGCAGACTGAAATGGTATAATATTAACGGGACTGCTTCACCACCTACGATTAAGTTCCTCTTAATTTTCCTGGCAAATAATTTCATCCAATTCTGTTCCATTTTTTTATATGTTCAATAAAGTAATGACTATTCGGACATTGTGAGACAGGCCCTTAGTTTTAAAAGTAACTCAATTAGTACAATAAATATAGCAGCATTTGTTTTTAATGTACGCAGGTAAGAATGATTACTAAATTGGCATTGATACGCCAAACGTATTATTGATCCTTAACTCCGACAACAAAAAGCCTACATTCCTCCGCTAACGACGCATTTCAGGTCATCGAAGTTCGAACACACGTATTCGTTCTGGCTGAAAGCTTGCACACACCTGTCCGGCGAAGCAGTAAAAGCCATCTGCGACTAACTGCATTGTCCGATTGGACAAAAATAAAGACAAACAACCCGATCATGTTGGCCTTCGCAACGTGAACGAGAGTGATGAGCTGTAGAGAGCAATTTATTGCTCTCAGGTTGAAGAAGACGTAAAATTTTATAGTAACAAGAGCCCATTATGGTAAGTACTCGTTAGTAACTACAGGTGCAGGAGTTGAGCGCTAATTGAGACGTAAATGCTTTCCGAAACTCTTTAAGAAGTAATATGAACTTTGCAATTCAGATAATCTAGTAAATGCGGATCCTATTTTTTGCCTAACTAAATTTATGTTTGTCTATCAACTGCCTGGAATTACAAATAATGGTGCTGATCAGAAATGCTACACTTGTATTTTCGAACCGAGAAATGGAGTGCAAAAAGAAAACCATCTACCTGTATTGGGACAACATAGACTAAAATAACCTAGCAAATAAAAATGGTTTCTAAGTTGAAACATACCTTTATCATAGCCTTGAGCATAGCGTATCTGGTGAACACGTTCCTTTGGGCTTTGGACTCGGAGTACCGTGCCATGAGCGTGACAAGCGCCTTCTTCGCCGTGTCATAGTTCTCGTCAAGACGCACGCGCACTCCTCGCAGGCGCTCGTTGGTTTCTATCACCTCCTCTTTCGTCTGCCCGCCTGGTACACAGACAAATAGGTTAGAATTTGTTTGGAACAATATTTTCAAACTTATTCGAGATTTGCGTTACAACTGTAATATTTCACGTTACCGTACATGATTTTTTAATGTCATTTAAAACTATAACGTCGTGTATGATAAACCAGTGTGAAAGAAAACGGGTCTTAATCTACGAAGTGGTCTAAGATCGGTCTTCGAATTTTCGATTTTAGGACATGCCGGTTTCCTCACGATGTTTTCCTTAACTGTTTTGAGGATGGTCATTACATAAAACACAAAGTTGATGCCTGGATTCAATCAACATTAAGTCGAGGCCGCCACTATACCAACGACCTCTCCTAACCATCAACTCGTCCTGGGTAATCTGCCATTAAACGCGTTATTTAAACCAAATATTTTTACCATCACTGGCAAGAATGTAATGACTACTAATGATAGCCAATTTAAAGCGAATACCAAGCATTCTTCATTCATTAAAATTCTTTGATCTTTTAATTAAATTAACATCAATCAGCCTTCGCCATTCCTTAACAGCTTGATCTTAATTCATTTGATTAGTAAACTGATCTAACATAACATCACGCCAGTAATCCTCAAAGCGTTGAGTAGAGATGAGCCTATTAGTTCACACACATTTCACCAGTTATGCCTAAGTTCCATGTAATAGAGGGGCGAGCCTAATGCCACTAATCCGGCACAAGTTCAGACTCCGTAGCTGCCTAACTAGAAATTCCTGATGGAAAAACTCAATAATAATTTGCCCGACCCGGGACTTTAACTAAGGATATGCTTAGTAGTCGCGCTTGAGACCAACGAGTCGGTAAACTGATCTAGGTAATCTAATTACCATTGTTAGAGTAAAGTGCAAGCTTAGCACTTAACATTAATAAATCAAGGAATTAGGAAAAGCGAGAAACTAACAGGCAGCTTTCATAATCAGCATTGCTGCCAAAATTCTGTGAAATGGGCTCTTATATTTAATGAGGGACATAAATATGATTTCAAAGAAATTTTTGGTGGAATTAACTGAGCTAACGAAATGACTTCTGAATCCAAGAATCGTGTTCTGAATTGTACAACGAATTCATGTTTTGGAACAAAATTTGCTTTTATTAAAATCCCCAACATTGTAATCCGCAGCTGTAAATACTTATTGTTAATCGTATTTCCACGTAATGTTCAAATGCAGTCATGCCATTCCTGTTTTATTTGATAAATCTGTTGAACAGTTATTATTATAGATAGATGATTGAAATAAACATATTTGAATACATTAATATTTAACAAATCTGCAAATAACGTGAAAATTAATTGTTAGTTCCATAATTCCATTTAAATACATACATTGTCGGTTTGTTGTTTTGTTACGAGTAATAGAATTTTATGGTTACCACTAAAACGTTTTAATATTTTATGGATTGCGTAAATTAATTTTATGAATACTAAACCTAATTACAGCTACATTTGTATTTACTACTCCGAATAAAAACATTATGTATACATACGTATTACTTAGTAAACAGTACCTATTTATGTGTTTCAATTTATGTTAACAAAATGGTATTCTCCTTATTTATTTTTTTATACTATACCAGAATCCTGTCCTATTCGACCCAAAAATTGATTGGTAGAGAATGCCTTGTGCATGTCATTAAGACCGCCTATGTACCACTCTGTACCACCAGACGCCCTCCTACACGCTCTACGACTGAAATGGAAATGGGCAGAACATATTTACAGATGTAGAGATCAACATGAATGGTGGACATTGAAGTCAACGAAGTGGTCTGGACCGAGTGGCAAGAGGAACAGGGACAGACCACGCAAGAGATGGGCGGACGACAACACTGAAGTAGCTGATCCGAGTTGGATGGAGTTGGCCCAAAACAGGGAAAATTGACACGGGATGGAGGAGGCTTTTACCCAAAAGGGATCAATATCCAAATAAAATAAAACCATTAATTTGTAAAAAAAATTGTAAAGAAAATATGGAATAAATGCTGCTTTATTATTATTATAATGTACCATTCTTGTAAATGCAGTTTAAATAAATATTTCAATGATTTTAGTAGTTTTTTTTTTTTTCATTTTCATTTCATTGCTTAGTAGTAGTATGAATGGGCAATAGTCACAATTTGTAGTACTTGTACACTCGAAACACTTAATAAGTATACATTTTGCATGTGTGGGTGAAGTCATAGTTATATGCACACACACTATTTAAGTAAAACGAGTGAACTCTGTTTTTATTAGTGTGCGTTATGTGCGTATAAAATAAGTCAAAACTGGCCTACCGCCGGCCGACTTTACATCACGCACTCATCGGTAACTTTTATTAATATTGTGTGGGTATACGTATTAAACATACACGGGTAAAAATCCAAGAAACGAGCTCACAGTGAAGGAATATGACCCAACATTTTAGACAAGTCTAACAGAACATCCGTGGCTGAGTGGTGTAAGCGCTTGACATAGTTATTTGTCTACGCTCGGTGCCGTGAGTTCGATCCCCACTGAGGAATTCAACATTACTGTGTTTTACTTTTTGTTTTATAAAATTAAGTTTGTGACCAATAAAATCACTTGAACAAAAAAGTAGAAAGGTAATTTAATAAAAACAATAAAATTATTTGTTTTATTTTTATTATTACATTATTAAATAAATTTTTTGTTGGTTAAGGATGGACGTAAATAATTTTGTTGAAATAGGTAGGTGGTATCTCAATTGAATCGAAAGTAAAATTAGCTGGGAAGTGAATCAACATGTTAGATAGTAAGAAATTATGGCAACTTCTATCTGCATAACAATAACATCACTTCACCAGACTTTTAACAATACGAATTGTTGTTTAAAACAGAGGAATACAGCAAGATGTATATAACAAATAAAAATAATGCTAAGTTTTACATTTGTTCACACAAACATGAACATTATGTATATAACAATAAGGTTCACAATCGATAATATTTAAAATAAATTCTACTAATTTAGTTATTACATTCATTATAGGTTTCACCACCTTTTCTCCATAATATTTCACGCCCATCCTTATTCAACTTAAAAGTTTTTTCGTCGCTAAAAATCACCACATTGTCCTTCCAATCAAAATTAAAATAATTATGACCTAGCGAACTGTAGTCGGCGTCGTCGATGCGCAGTGGACAGTAAAAGCGTGAACCAGCAGAACGCAGGTGATTTCTCACCGTTTGTAAGCACACATTGTGTACTGTAGCTGTGACGCGTGTTGGCAATCTGAATGAGCTAGCTTTGTGCCTTGCCACGATGTCATTGTCGAGCTGATGAATTCGCTTTTGATTTTGGCCCACGTCGAAGATTTTCCACGTCTCCAGAATCCGCATATCGGTGGACTCATAATTGCTCGGTTCTTCTCTGTGAATATAAAACAAAACATTATTTAAAATACCTACTTCTACTAAAATACTTATGATAATAGTTATTTTATAGTAAATAGTAATATTTATGTATACTTAAAAAATAAAATTATATAATTATAATATGCTTTCATATACTTAGGTATATATAATTAATGTTATTTATATACAATAATTATATAAAATACTTTTAAATATATACCTATTATATACCTTATACTATATATACTTATTAGCAAACAAAATGGCTTATTTTAACAATGGTTAATGCACTTTAGTTAACTTAATGTATACCTATCTATTAAATGATGAAATAATATTAATTTGGTTTATATGTGACTATATAATTATATATACCATATATCATCATAAACTATAATACATACATACTTCTATATACACCAAATTAATATTATTTATTTTCAATAATCATATGCATAGGTATAATTCAAGTTAAAATACTTTTAGATATGGTTTAAATATACATTAGCAAACAAAAATGGGCTATATAACAATGTTAATGCACTAAAGTTACGTTAATTTTATTTATTCCTAGGTAAACATAAAAGTTATTGGTAGTATCTGTTACTTACCGATATAATTATCATTAAGCGCCTTGCAATTTCAATAATAGATAAGGTTTACTCATGCAAAAAAACGATTTCTGCCTTTTTAACGTTGTTTAATGATGCATGTTTGGATTCACAGAAATAAATTACAAACGAATATATCTAGACTAATTCTGTGTTATCAATAAACTAAGTAATGCAAATAATCGTAGATTGACCACTAAGACTGCATTTTTTTTATAAATGAAGGTGTTTGAAAACAATTTTATTTTTAAGTTGTCGGTAGTTAGTTTATAAGCAGCCGAAATAAAATGGACTGAGAGTGTCGTAGTTCTCAAACGTTGCAAACTTCATAACTCATCAATGAACGAGATTGAATCGTTAAAGATTCTACTTTAAATAATGTTTTAACAAAATAATTAATACAAAATGAAAAACAGCACCCGTGGTTTGATCTTACGACTCCTAGTTCGTTAACCAAAGGTGTTAACTATTGTGCCAAGATTGCTATAGTTGCATTAGCGAAATATTATATCTGATTCAGTGACAAATGAATGATTACTATATATTGGTATATGGTATTATTGATGTGCCGCACGCACACTAATAAAGACAGAGCTCGCTTGCTTTACTCAGTGTTTGTGTCTCATAACTATTTCACACATGTAAAGTGTAAACCCATTAGCTAGTGTGCGTGATGTATACTTATTAGCTGTGCAGAGTGTACCTCCATCAAATGTTTTACAACTGACAAATGGCCACCATAACAAATGGGATATGTCCTGGCAGGTCGTGGCTACGGGCTACACAAATCAATGACCGGGTCGGCTAGCCAGCCTCTTAACATTCCGCCCGGCTACGAGACTAATCTTCTCCTACCCGCCTTTGGTTCCGCGTCCAGTGGAACAGCTCTCCATATTCATAAACGTCTTATAACTTTGATGGTTTTAGGCTACTGCTCTTGCTTCATTGCAATGGCATGAAAATGATCAGGAATGTTGATAGATTCGTTTTTTTGAAAAACTTGTTTCGATTTCCGTTTCACTGCGACGTTGGGATACTCGTCGATATCGGCACATTTGCCGTTCAAAAAATGGACTTGAAAGGTCCACCCAATTACTTCTCCTAGAATCTAATAAACAATTACTTTTGATGTCGTTCATTTATTAAAATAACGAAGAACTATTTAAATAATAACCCTCCTTTTGGGCTTCGCCGCAGTCGGGTAAAACGATATTAATTTGCACGTGTTTGTAATGCTTAGACACACTGTACAGCTATATATACATCGTCGTGATTTAAAATATAAGCTAAGTCTTATAATATTAATAGCTATTGCTCACCGTAATAATGGCTTAGCCATTATTACGGTGAGCAATTGCTATTGTTACGCTGCAGCTGACAAATGTAAATGAATTTTTACTAACAACCAAATGCATAGCAAAAGACTATCGTTGCCGGGCGTCCTATTTAGTAGATGAATTCCCATTTACAATGTAACATTCTATATTTAAATTACTCATATCTTTTTTGTTTTTTTTTTGTTTCTGAAGGCTGGGAAATCATCAAATGACTCCTCCCGCTCTAGGCAGAGCGGTAGAGAGTATCAGATTTCTACTGACTAAAAACCACCCATGTTCAAAGAGATACCGTGGCCTCGATACAAAGGGCTAAGACCTTTGTGTTGAGGCCGCTGTATCTCTTTCGAACAACCTGTAGTCCCGACGGGAATTACTCATACCTCACGCAGTTATGTCGAAATGAATAAAGAGTTTGCGTAATATTTTCAACAAAACATGCTTTTTTAAAAATACTCCTTTTCTGATTTTGAGATACAATCACTGCAACCACACCTACACAACAGATCCGAAGATTGATGGATTGATATCAATCAAATAAAGCTATGAAGATAATAAATAAAACGTAGAGTACTTACTGGAAGTGCCTTCATCCTTGACATCTTGTACGATACGACGGACGCTCTGCGTAAACTTGCCCACTAAATTCGTGCTCGCTGGAACAAAGAGAAATATTCACATTAATAAAAACAAAACACCAAAGTTTCGAGAGAAAACACTTGACAACTTTGAAGGCGTTGAAGCTACAACAAAGGAGGAAAAGTATCCGGAAAAAATCTGTAGAATTATCAAAATAATCTTTGAAACGGCCGCGGCGCTTGGTGACATAAAAGTGATAAAAGTAGCGAAGATTATATCGAAATATTTAGCTTTTTAACCGCAGCTTTGCTAACGTTGCGTTGATGGGAACGTTGTACGTATAGCCTATAACAAATTTTCTGTTCTGATGAAAAAATACCGCATACATTTAAACTTTATCATATCACACATCACGCCTGTAATCTCCGAAGGGTTAAGCAGGGGGGTGCCGATTAGTAAACTCACATTTTGCCACTTATGTGTAAGTCCCATTGGACCCATTAGACTAGAATAGGGGACGAACCTTAGACATCATTCGGCAACAAATGGCAATGAGGAATTCCCGATGAAAAATCTCTTTGCCCGACCTGGAAATCGAACTCAGGACCTCATGCAAAGCTATCGCGGTTGCAAACACTACAGACCAACGAGGCAGTTCAACTTCTAAATAGTGAAATAATTTTCTGAATTCTTTCTTTTTTTTTTAAAACGTTGCCCCACACTAGGAATTTCTCCTGTATCGTGGGTGCGTTCACAAACATTTAAACTCACATACACAAATACCCAGACCCGGAACAACTATCTGTAGGTCTTACAAATATTTGTTCCGTGCGGGGATCGAACCCGCGACACGCAGCGCGGCAGTCCATTGCTTGAGCTACTGCACCAACCGTGCCGTCATTTGGATCCTACGATCTGATTCTTCTAAAGATTAACTACCCCCAAGTCCAAACTATACTTCTTTAAGATATTTGTGTGCTAACTGTGGTCTATGGTTTCGTAAAATCTTCCCCACATTTAAGCTGTCGAATTTGAAACATGCATGTGCACTCAGCTGCAGCATGTGAGCGGTTCGAACGAACGAACGAACATTGGGAAACAAAAGCCGAATGAACGAACGACGAATGAACGAAAGACCAATAAACCCAACTGGCCAGCTTTATTCTGTAGGCTTCAGTCTATGTGGGCTATTATATTATACTAGTGAGTTTGATTGGATTAACCAATCTGGCTAGTCTATTCCGAGTATGAAGCTTTATTTTGTATGTGGTCTATTTTATGCATTATTAAGTTTTTTTCGAGTGTGAGCGTTCAGTTTTATTGGTCATAGTGGTCCTTGGTCTATTTTTATTTCTTTTATGCCTGTTTGTGTCGTATTATATATAGTTGGTGGTATTGGTAGGTAACCAGGTACAGTATACTGCTGAATCAAAACTTCCATTCGGGTGGATCTTCAGGTTAAGCCACGCTGGCATAGGTTTGTAGGTTCGTCCGTGGATGGGCGACCATCCATTATAAACCGAGTTTTGTCCGTATTTCCGAGGTACCCACGGTCTCGGTTGTCAATTGTAGACCTTTGACAGTCAAGGCCGAAAGCCTGACCAATCTTACCGAGGCGCATCGTATTACGCAGTATTAATTGGTTGTTATGGAGATCAGGTAGGTAGTCACTCCATGTAAAATATTGGTACCTACTCAGCTGCATCCAGTTAGATTGGAAGTTGACCCCAACATACATGGAACAAAATTATGAGGAGGTACAGCATGATCAAAACTTTCCAACACACCAGATAAATCATCATAAATCACACGTCATCATTATGATGATTCAAACAATGATTTCAGTCCTATAATGAGTTTTCCTTACGTTTTTAACCGACTTCCCAAAAGGAGGAGGTTCTCAATTCGATAGGTGTTTTTTTTTTTTTTCTATGTATGTACACCGATTACGCCGAGATTAATGATCCGATTTACGTGATTCTTTTGTTTTTTTTCGTTTGATGCGGAATAGTTGCCATTTAGTCCCATAAAAATTTAGTATAGTTTGGCCCAGTACTTTCCATTTTATGAAGATTTTAAATAATTTATGAACATTTTTCGTTTATGTGTGTTCTCGAATAACTTCGTCGTTTATGAACCAATTTTGATGATGATTTTTTTATTGTGAAGGAGATATTTTAAGGGGTGTACTATGATATGGAAACCTGGACCTGGTGATGGAATCCCAGAGAACTTGAGGGTAACCCTCAAATTTCATAGGCACGATTTACCTTTTTTTTTGTCGAATGTTAGGTTTCTTAGTCGAATGTTAAATGTGTAGTACTCGTAAATATTTCTATAGGATATTAAAACTAAAAATGAAAAAATAAAAAACTTTTTTGCAAAAAAAAAACAACTGATTTCAAAAACACCAAAAAGTGAAAAATAAACTCAGAAGAAAAATCTGCTTCTGAAGTCGGTGGCAAAAAAACGAAATGGAACAAACAAATGTCACCAAAGTCAAAAAAGTTTTTTTATTTCGTCAGCAATTCAGTGAATCTAAGCTTTGCCCTATGGTATTAACCCGTGTTCTTAGTAAGATCATCGCGTAATCATCTATAGAGTGAGACTAAATTAACATAAGTCAACGGGTCATGTCCGTTTGTTCAGCCTGACTGACTAAGAAAAATAATCAGATGAGGTCATATGCGGAATATTCAAAGATAAGGCTACGTCATTTAATTGTTATGGCTGATTTAGATTCAAGATTGTTTATTTGCATGAAATAATTATGGTCTTACAAATAATCAATTCAGCATGCAAACTTAAAATTAAAACTACTAGTACACCGTTTATAATTATTATTATGTATGGTGCTTAGTTTCCACTTGATATTAAAATTTCGACTCAATCCATTTCTGGGAAGAACTTTTAAGTTTTCACATAGTCATGTAATCATGTTACAGTAAAATTAATAAAAGCGTGTTAAAAACAAAAAAAAACTTACTGATTTATGCACATTTTTACAACATTGTCATACAATTTTGTAACACATTTGTGCATGCAGTTTAACTGGAATAATACCATTCCTTCTGGTGAAAAACAAGTTTTTCCCATCGGGCGATAAACATAATGAAATTTTCCTCAACCGTCGGAATGTCGTACTTAAAGCTGTAAATGCTTCGCAATCAAAACTCAGTAAAAGCACACAACTTTAAAATAAAATATATTGCCTGACATCGTATCTATGACATGCGGGTATTAAGCTGTAAGCAGACGCAATATTGCTCATAATATTGTGTCTACTATCCCACTCGTCTTCACGAAGTCTTGGGAATTGAAAAACTTTGACGTACCTACATTGTTATAGGAAACTCTACGACTACGTGAACTAAAGGCGAGTTTACCCGGATTTTAAACGTTATTTTTGTAGACAGATCAAATATAATTTTTGAAAAAAAAAACTTAATTATTTTACAATTATTTCACACTTCGATCTAGATATTTCAACCGAACGATACACGAAAGCTAGCACTCTACTGCACCGAATTTAATCGCAAAGACAAGTCTAAATTATGGTCTAATTATTGTTTCATTAGAGTTATATTAGGGCTTGAACAATAAAACTTATACCATAATAAAGGTCGTAAAAAATGTGATAAAAAACTGCCATCATAATGTGTGTAATACTTATGAAAATACCTAGCTATTACCTATCACTTATTTCAAAATGACCTCTGGTCAAGAGGTAAACGTGTTGGAGGTCTAACGTGTGCTGCCACCCCTGCTAAGTTCTGTTACAGGGTGAGCGGTTTCGCGTTTCCTTGCGCGGGCTGGAATAAGGGATAATGTGTACGGATGCTCGGGTTAACTTCGCCTTAAGTAGAAGAGCCTGTGGTAGAGCCTTAAAACTGGGTATAATATTGTATTGCTTGTCATTTGAAGTTCTTCTTCTTCTTCTAGAAGTTAATAGTAAGTACTTATAAACTATCTATAAGGCTTTTAAAACAGTTATTTATGTTTGAATTTATAAAATAAAAATGTTAGCGCCTGTGTTCTTTGGAACCATCAGGTTCAACTATCACGTTTATGTTCGCGATTTATGTTCTTTCTTATATAAATTAAACTTAATCTACAAAAATACTGAAACTTTTCTATTCAAAGTTTTTCTCAAAGTTTTTATTATGACACAATGAAGGCCGACTATTCTAATATTTATTAAAAAATGTTTTATCAGGCTGTAAACATAACACTTAGTTGAGTTAGGTATTTCTTTTTTAACTTTAATAAAAAAAAAAAATTTAGTTGACACATTAAAGTTTCTAGCTGGATCAAGTCAACTTGAACTTCTTTAGTGTTCATAAATAAATTAAACAGAACTGAAGCAAGTAGGAATTAGTAACCATTGCCTTCAGCGTTATTAACATTAAAATATGCAGCATAATGTTCAAGTGCTTCCACACCAAGTCTGGGATACTGTTGAGAATTCTCCAGACAGTTATGTCAAGAGGATAATAATTATAAACTCTATAGTTTAGTTTAGTACTTCAATGCTTTACTTTGACACCCAGACACCGTTAGTGAAGTTAAAATAGGCTGACGACTATTTAAGTTTGTCATAGGCGTTGCGTTGGTATTTGCAAGTTGGTAAATTAGTTTTGTTTTTCAGCTGTGACTGTGACTAGATTCTTGATTAAGCTATAGTAGAAGACTAGTATTTGCGTGGCTGCGCGAGCTGCGCGCAGCTCGCGGGTCGTGAAGAGGGGCAGAGGGGGAGCTTTGAAAAATGATTTCGACTAACGCATTGCACCTCTCAATGAATCTGAAAAAAAAAATGTTCCAATGCAGCTCGCGGTACTTCCTACCTACACCTACCTACTACCTACCTACACCTACCTACACCTACCTACACCTACCTACACCTACCTACACCTACCTACACCTACCTACACCTACCTACACCTACCTACACCTACCTACACCTACCTACACCTACCTACACCTACCTACACCTACCTACACCTACCTACACCTACCTACACCTACCTACACTTACCTACACCTACCAACACCTACCTACACCTACCTACACCTACCTACACCTACCTACACCTACCTACACCTACCTACACCTACCTACACCTACCTACCTACACCTACCTAATACCTACCTACACCTACCTACTACCTACCTACACCTACCTACTACCTACCTACACCTACCTACTACCTACCTACACCTACCTACTACCTACCTACACCTACACCTACCTATAACTACCTACACATACCTACTACCTACCACCTACCTACTACCTACCTACTACCTCCTACTACCACTAAAAAAACATTACCCTAAAGTTTGCTTGTCGTCACCCCTGAGTTACGCTTCACCCACTCAACCTTCGTTACGCTTAGGAGGTCGCCGGCTCGCTTCGCTCGCCACCTCCCCCCTTCGCTCCACTCGGTCTCGCAGGTTCGCTCCACTCAGGACCTACCTACCACCGGAAAGCTATCATGACATTATCCCTACGCTACGGGGGTCGCCGGCTCGCTTCGCTCGCCCGCTCCCCCCTTCGCTTTACCGCTGTGCTACCACCGGACAGGTTTCGACGCCTACTATAATATTGGTTCAAACACCTAATGGCTATCTCTAACCGTTATGAAGTTACAGCCCTTTTAATTTTAGGGGAGGTTGGGGAGGGGAGGGTATACAAATTTCAACGCCCCTCAAATAGATTTAGGTAAGAATCAAAAATTTTTTCAGGAGTAAAAAAAGAGATGAAGAGGGGGGGGTGTGAAGGGGGGGAGAGGGGGGAGTTTCTAAAAATGATTTCGACTAACGCAATGCCCCTCTATCTGAATCAGAAAAAAAATCGTTCCAATTCTCTTAACTTCCGAGATCCGCCTAAAGGGGGGGTGAAGGGGGGCAAGGGGGTCAAATTTAAAAAATGGTTTTTTCTTCCCCGGGCCTCCTCTATACGAATCCGTAAGAAAAAAAAAATACGGGTCTCCTAGTTTCCGAGATACAATAGGGAGGGGGGAGAAGGGGGGGGAAAAAGGGGGGTTTGGCACTTTTCCCATACTCACGAGAGTTACCTGTTTACGAATCTGTCAAAATATACCCACCTCCCCATCCACCATCTGGGAGAACAATTATGTCAGTGAGTCAGTGAGTGAGTGAGTGGTAATTTAGCTTTATATAGTATAACTAGTATTTACGTGGCTGCGCGAGCTGCGCGCAGCTCGCGGGGCGTGAAGTGGGGGAGAGGGGGAGCTTTGAAAAATGATTTCGACTAACGCATTGCACCTCTCAAAGAATCGGAAAAAAAAAATGTTCCAATGCAGCTCGCGGTACTACCTACCTACACCTACTTACACCTACCTACTACTTACCTACACCTACCTACACCTACCTACACCTACCTACACCTACCTACACCTACCTACACCTACCTACACCTACCTACACCTACCTACACCTACCTACACCTACCTACACCTACCTACACCTACCTACACCTACCTACACCTACCTACACCTACCTACACCTACCTACACCTACCTACACCTACCTACACCTACCTACACCTACCTACACCTACCTACACCTACCTACACCTACCTACACCTACCTACACCTACCTACACCTACCTACACCTACCTACACCTACCTACACCTACCTACACCTACCTACACCTACCTACACCTACCTACACCTACCTACACCTACCTACACCTACCTACCTACACCTACCTACTACCTACCTACACCTACCTACCTACACCTACCTACTACCTACCTACACCTACACCTACCTACACCTACACCTACACCTACACCTACACCTACACCTACCTGCACCTACTACCTACACCTACCTACACATACCTACTACCTACCACCTACCTACTACCTCCTACTACCACTAAAAAAACATTACCCTAAAGTTTGCTTGTCGTCGCCCCTGAGTTACGCTTCACCCACTCAACCTTCGTTACGCTAAGGAGGTCGCCGGCTCGCTTCGCTCGCCACCTCTCCCCTTCGCTCCACTCGGTCTCGCAGGTTCGCTCCACTCAGGACCTACCTACCACCGGAAAGCTATCATGACATTATCCCTACGCTACGGGGGTCGCCGGCTCGCTTCGCTCGCCCGCTCCCCCCTTCGCTTTACTGTACCACCACCGGACAGGTTTCGACGCCTACTATAATATTTGTTCAAACACCTAATGGCTATCTCTAACCGTTATGAAGTTACAGCCCTTTTTATTTTAGGGGAGGTTGGGGAGGGGAGGGTATACAAATTTCAACGCCCCTCAAATAGATTTAGGTAAGAATCAAAAATTTTTTCAGGAGTAAAAAAAGAGGGGAAGAGGGGGGGGGGGGTGAAGGGGAGGAGAGGGGGGAGTATCTAAAAATGATTTCGACTAACGCAATGCCCCTCTATATGAATCTGAAAAAAAATTCGTTCCAAGTCTCTTAACTTTCGAGATCTGCCTAAAAGGGGGGAGAAGAGGGGCAAGGGGGTCAAATTTGAAAAATAGTTTATACTTCCCCAAGCCTCTTCTATACGAATCCTTAAAAAAAAACCCGTAAAATCTCTTTATTTCCGAGATCCGCCTAAAGGGGGGGTGAAGGGGGGCAAGGGGGTCAAATTTGAAAAATGGTTTTTACTTCCCCGAGCCTACTCTATACGAATCCCTAAAAAAAAACACGTAAAGTCTCTTTTTTTCCGAGATACGATAGGGAGAGGGGAGAAGGGGGGGGAAAAGGGGGGGTTTGGGACTTTTCCCATACTCACGAGAGTTACTTGTTTACGAATCTGTCAAAATATACCCACCTTCCCATCCACCATCTGGGAGAACAAATATGTCAGTGAGTCAGTCAGTCAGTGGTAATTTAGCTTTATATAGTATAACTAGTATTTGCGTGGCTGCGCGAGCTGCGCGCAGCTCGCGGGGCGTGAAGGGGGGAAGAGGGGGAGCTTTGAAAAATGATTTCGACTAACGCATTGCCCCTTTCAATGAATCTGAAAATAAAATGTTCCAAGTCTCTTAACTTCCGAGATCCGCCTAAAGGGGGGGAGAAGGGGGCAAGGGGGTCAATTTTGAAAAATGGTTTTTACTTTCCCGAGCCTCCTCTATACGAATCCGTAAACAAAACAGAACACGAGTTTAAAAAAAAGGGGTGAAGAGGGGGGGGGGGGCAGTGAAGGGGGGAGAGGGGTAGCTTTGAAAAATGATTTCGACTAACGCATTGCCCCTTTCAATGAATCTGAAAAAAAAAATGTTCCAAGTCTCTTAACTTCCGAGATCCACCTAAAGGGGGGAGTGAAGGGGGGCAAGGGGTTCAAATTTGAAAAACGGATTTTACTTCCCCGAGCCTCCTCTATATGAATCTCACGTATACCACCACCTACCTACACCTACCTACCACCAACCTACACCTACCTACTACCTACCTATCACCTACCTACTACCTACCTACTACCTCCTACTACCACTAAAAAAACATTACCCTAAAGTTTGCTTGGAGTTACGCTTCACCCACTCAACCTTCGTAACGCTAAGGAGGTCGCCGGCTCGCTTCGCTCGCCACCTCCCCCCTTCGCTCCACTCGGTCTCGCAGGTTCGCTCCACTCAGGACCTACCTACCACCGGAAAGCTATCATGACATTATCCCTACGCTACGGGGGTCGTCGGCTCGCTTCGCTCGCCCGCTCCCCCCTTCGCTTTACCGCTGTGCCACCACCGGACAGGTTTCGACGCCTACTATAATATTTGTTCAAACACCTAATGGCTATCTCTAACCGTTATGAGGTTACAGCCCTTTTAATTTTAGGGGAGGTTGGGGAGGGGAGGGTATACAAATTTCAACGCCCCTCAAATAGATTTAGGTAAGAATCAAAATTTTTTTCAGGAGTAAAAAAAGAGTTGAAGAGGGGGGGGGGGTGAAGGGGGGGAGAGGGGGGAGTTTCTAAAAATGATTTCGACTAACGCAATGCCCCTCTATATGAATCTGAAAAAAAATTCGTTCCAAGTCTCTTAACTTTCGAGATCCGCCTAAAGGGGGGGAAAAGGGGGGCAAGGGGGTCAAATTTATAAAATGGTTTTTTTTTCCCCGAGCCTCCTCTATACGAGTCCCTAAAAAAACACACGTAAAATCTCTTTATTTCCGAGATCTCCCTAAAGGGGGGGAGAAGGGGGAAAAGGGGGGCCACTTTGAAAAATGATTTTTACTTTACCGAGCCCCCTCTATACGAATCCTTAAAAAAAAACACGTAAAGTCTCTTCGTTTCCGAGATACGGTAGGGAGGGGGGAGAAGGGGGGGGAAAAGGGGGGGTTTGGGACTTTTCCCATAGTCATGAGAGTTGATTGTTTACGAATCTGTCAAAATATACCCACCTCCCCATCCACCATCTGGGAGAACAATTCTGTCAATCAGTGAGTGAGTGAGTGGTAATTTAGCTTTATATAGTATAACTAGTATTTGCGTGGCTGCGCGAGCTGCGCGCAGCTCGCGGGGCGTGTAGAGGGGGCCATGGGGGAGCTTTGAAAAATGATTTCGACTAACGCATTGCACCTCTCAATGAATCGGAAAAAAAAAATGTTCCAATGCAGCTCGCGGTACTACCTACCTACACCTACCTACACCTACCTACACCTACCTACACCTACCTACACCTACCTACACCTACCTACACCTACCTACACCTACCTACTACCTACCTACACCTACCTACACCTACCCACACCTACCTACACCTACCTACACCTACCTACACCTACCTACCTACACCTACCTACTACCTACCTACACCTACCTACCTACACCTACCTACACCTACCTACACCTACCTACTACCTACCTACACCTACCTACTACCTACCTACACCTACCTACTACCTACCTACACCTACACCTACCTACACCTACACCTACCTGCACCTACTACCTACACCTACCTTCACCTACCTACTACCTACCACCTACCTACTACCTACCTACTACCTCCTACTACCACTAAAAAAACATTACCCTAAAGTTTGCTTGTCGTCGCCCCTGATTTACGCTTCACCCACTCAACCTTCGTTACGCTAAGGAGGTCGCCGGCTCGCTTCGCTCGCCACCTCCCCACTTCGCTCCACTCGGTCTCGCAGGTTGGGCGTGAAGAGGGGGGCAGGGGGCGCTTTGAAAAATAATTTCGACTAACGCATTGCCCCTTTCAATGAATCTGATATACCTACCTATATACACCTACCACCTACCTACTACCTACCTACACCTACCTACTACTAACCTACTACCTACCTACACCTACCGACTACCAACCACCTACCTACTACCTACCTACACCTACCGACTACCAACCACCTACCTACTACCTACCTACACCTACCTGCACCTACCTACACCTACCTACTACCTACCTACCACCTACCTACCACCTACCTACCACCTACCTACCACCTACCTACCACCTACCTACCACCTACCTACCACCTACCTACCACCTACCTACCACCTACCTACCACCTACCTACCACCTACCTACCACCTACCTACCACCTACCTACCACCTACCTACCACCTACCTACCACCTACCTACCACCTACCTACCACCTACCTACCACCTACCTACCACCTACCTACCACCTACCTACCACCTACCTACCACCTACCTACCACCTACCTACCACCTACCTACCACCTACCTACCACCTACCTACCACCTACCTACCACCTACCTACCACCTACCTACCACCTACCTACCACCTACCTACCACCTACCTACCACCTACCTACCACCTACCTACCACCTACCTACCACCTACCTACCACCTACCTACCACCTACCTACCACCTACCTACCACCTACCTACCACCTACCTACCACCTACCTACCACCTACCTACCACCTACCTACCACCTACCTACCACCTACCTACCACCTACCTACCACCTACCTACCACCTACCTACCATCTACCTACCACCTACCTACCACCTACCTACCACCTACCTACCATCTACCTACTACCCTTACACCTTCCTACTACCTACCTATCACCTACCTACTACCTCCTACTACCACTAAAAAAACATTACCCTAAAGTTTGCTTGTCGTCGCCCCTGAGTTACGCTTCACCCACTCAACCTTCGTTACGCTAAGGAGGTCGCCGGCTCGCTTCGCTCGCCACCTCCCCACTTCGCTCCACTCGGTCTCGCAGGTTCGCTCCACTCAGGACCTACCTACCACCGGAAAACTATCATGACATTATCCCTACGCTACGGGGGTCGCCGGCTCGCTTCGCTCGCCCGCTCCCCCCTTCGCTTTACCGGTACCACCACAGGATAGGCTCCTTTTGATGAATCTGAAAAAAAAAATCTTCCAAGTCTCTTAACTTCCGAGATCTGCCAAAGGGGGGGTGAAGGGGGGCAAGGGGGTCAAATTTTAAGAATGGATTTTACTTTCCCGAGCCTCCTCTATACGAATCCGTAAACAAATCTGAAAAAAGGGGTGAAGAGGGGGGTGGGGTAAAGGGGGGGAGAGGGGAGCTTTGAAAAATGATTTCGATTAACTCATTGCCCCTTTCAATCAATGAATCTGAAAAAAAAATTGTTCCAAGTCTCTTAACTTCTGAGATCCGAAAGGGGGGGGTGAAGGGGGGCAAGGGGGTCAAATTTGAAAAATGGTTTTTACTTCCCCGAGCCTCCTATATACGAATCCCTAAAAAAACACACGTAATGTCTCTTTATTTCCGAGATCCGCCTAAAGGGGGGGGAGAAGGGGGAAAAGGGGGGCCTTTTTGAAAAATGATTTTTACTTTACCAAGCCCCCTCTATACGAATCCCTAAAAAAAAACACGTAAAGTCTCTTTGTTTCCGAGATACGATAGGGAGGGGGGAGAAGGGGGGGGAAAAGGGGGGGTTTGGGACTTTTCCCATACTCACGAGAGTTAGTTGTTTACGAATCTGTCAAAATATACCCACCTTCCCATCCACCATCTGGGAGAACAATTCTGTCAGTGAGTCAGTCAGTCAGTGGTAATTTAGCTTTATATAGTATAACTAGTATTTGCGTGGCTGCGCGAGCTGCGCGCAGCTCGCGGGGCGTGTAGAGGGGGCCATGGGGGAGCTTTGAAAAATGATTTCGACTAACGCATTGCACCTCTCAATGAATCGGAAAAAAAAAATGTTCCAATGCAGCTCGCGGTACTACCTACCTACACCTACCTACACCTACCTACACCTACCTACACCTACCTACACCTACCTACACCTACCTACACCTACCTACACCTACCTACTACCTACCTACACCTACCTACACCTACCCACACCTACCTACACCTACCTACACCTACCTACACCTACCTACCTACACCTACCTACTACCTACCTACACCTACCTACCTACACCTACCTACACCTACCTACACCTACCTACTACCTACCTACACCTACCTACTACCTACCTACACCTACCTACTACCTACCTACACCTACACCTACCTACACCTACACCTACCTGCACCTACTACCTACACCTACCTTCACCTACCTACTACCTACCACCTACCTACTACCTACCTACTACCTCCTACTACCACTAAAAAAACATTACCCTAAAGTTTGCTTGTCGTCGCCCCTGATTTACGCTTCACCCACTCAACCTTCGTTACGCTAAGGAGGTCGCCGGCTCGCTTCGCTCGCCACCTCCCCCCTTCGCTCCACTCGGTCTCGCAGGTTCGCTCCACTCAGGACCTACCTACCACCGGAAAGCTATCATGACATTATCCCTACGCTACGGGGGTCGCCGGCTCGCTTCGCTCGCCCGCTCCCCCCTTCGCTTTACCGCTGTACCACCACCGGACAGGTTTCGACGCCTACTATAATATTTGTTCAAACACCTAATGGCTATCTCTAACCGTTATGAAGTTACAGTCCTTTTAATTTTAGGGGAGGTTGGGGAGGGGAGGGTATACAAATTTCAACGCCCCTCAAATAGATTTAGGTAAGAATCAAACATTTTTTCAGGAGTAAAAAAAGAGATGTAAAGGGGGGGGGTGAAGGGAGGGATAAGGGGGAGTTTCTAAAAATGATTTCGACTAACGCAATGCCCCTCTATATGAATCTGAAAAAAAAATCGTTCCAAGTCTCTTAACTTTTGAGTTCCGCCTAAAGAGGGGGTGAAGGGGGGCAAGGGGGTCAAATTTAAAAAATGGTTTTTACTTCTCCGAGCCTCCTCTATATGAATCTGAAAAAAAAATCGTTCCAAGTCTGTTAAGTTTCGAGATCCGCCTAAAAGGGGGGAGAAGGGGGGCAAGGGGGGCACTCTGAAAAATGATTTTTACTTTACCGAGCCTCCTCTATACGAATCCCTAAAAAAAAAACTCGTAAAGTCTCTTTGTTTCCGAGATACGATAAGGAGGGGGGAGAAGAGGGGGGAAAAGGGGGGGTTTAGGACTTTTCCCATACTCACGAGAGTTACTTGTTTACGAATCTGTCAAAATATACCCACCTCCCCATCCACCATCTAGGAGAACAATTATGTCAGTGAGTGAGTGGTAATTTAGCTTTATATAATATAACTAGTATTTGCGTGGCTGCGCGAGCTGCGCGCAGCTCGCGGGTCGTGAAAAGGGGGAGAGGGGGAGCTTTCAAAAATGATTTCGACTAACGCATTGCCCCTTTCAATGAAGCTTAAAAAAATGTTCCAAGTCTCTTAACTTCCGAGATCCGCCTAAAGGGGGGGACCTACCTACTACTACCTACCTACTACCTATCTACATCTACCTACTACCTGCCACCTACCTACACCTACCTACTACCTACCTACACCTACCTACTACCTACGTACACCTACCAACCTACACCTACCTACTACCTACCTACACCTACCTGCTACCAACCTACACCTACCTACTACCTACCTACACCTACCTACTACCTACCTACACCTACCTACTACCTACCTACCTACACCTACCTACCTATCACCTACCCACCACCTACCTACTACCTCCTACTACCACTAAAAAAACATTACCCTAAAGTTTTGCTTGTCGTCGCCCCTGAGTTACGCTTCACCCACTCAACCTTCGTTACGCTAAGGAGGTCGCCGGCTCGCTTCGCTCGCCACCTCCCCCCTTCGCTCTACTCAGGACCTACCTGCCACCGGAAAGCTATCATGACATTATCCCTACGCCACTTCGCTTTGCCGCTGTACCACCACCGGACAGGTATCGACGCCTACTATAATATTTGTTCAAACACCTAATGGCTATCTCTAACCGTTATGAAGTTACAGCCCTTTTAAATTTAGGGGAGGTTGGGGAGGGGAGGGAAGGGTATACAAATTTCAACGCCCCTCAATCATTTTATTATTTTAGGTAAGAATCAAAAAAAAATTCAGTAGTAAAAAAAGGGGTGAAGAGGGGGGGGGGGGTTGAAGGAGGGAGAGGGGGGAGTTTCGAAAAATGATTTCGACTAACGCAATGCCCCTTTAAAAGAATCTGAAAAAAAATCGTTCCGTGTCTCTTAACTTTCGAGATCCACCTAAAAGGGGGGAGAAGGGGGGCAAGGGGGTCAAATTTAAAAATGGGTTTTTACTTCCCCGAGCTTCCTCTATATGAATCTGAAAAAAAAATCGTTCCACGTCTCTTAACTTCCGAGATCCGCCTAAAGGGGGGGTGAAGGGGGGCAAAGGGGTCAAATTTTAAATATGGTTTTTACTTCCCCGAGCCTCCTCTATATGAATCTGAAAAAAAAATCGTTCCAAGTCTCTTAACTTTTGAGATCCGCCTAAAGGGGGGGAGAAGGGGGAAAAGGGGGGCCACTTTGAAAAATGATTTTTACTTTACCGAGCCCCCTCTATACGAATCCCTAAAAAAAAACACGTAAAGTCTCTTTGTTTCCGAGATACGATAGGGAGGGGGGAGAAGAGGGGGGGAAAGGGGGGGTTTGGGACTTTTTCCATACTCACGAGAGTTAGTTGTTTACGAATCTGTCAAAATATACCCACCTCCCCATCCACCATCTGGGAGAACAATTCTGTCAATAAGTCAGTCAGTGAGTGAG
Organism: Diarsia dahlii; assembly: GCA_949775195.1. Lineage (NCBI taxonomy): Eukaryota > Metazoa > Arthropoda > Insecta > Lepidoptera > Noctuidae > Diarsia > Diarsia dahlii. The sequence goes on from OX459198.1 coordinate 11,170,803, forward strand.
TGGTAATTTAGCTTTATATAGTATAATATCGTAACCGCCTAACTTACGTCATTTTTATGAAACTTTAAACTTAGTTATCGTAAGTTTAATTGCAAACTATCAGCTAAGGGTTTTCACATGAATTTAGGTCTGAATTTTTTTATCACAAAAACTTACAATTATTAATCGTAAATTAATTAATAATTATTTCAGTTCAGGGGGTCTAAAATGGCCACCGTAGCAGATCATAATAGCATCGTAATATGACTTGCGTTAAAATTCGTAAAATGGATTATTCATAATAGTTGTTGAGCCTGTGACCATTGTACGAATTATAACGAAATTCATATTATTATTATACTTTTATTTTCAGATCAATTTTGTCCATCCATAATTGTTAGTAACAAATTTCTTAAAACTACGTTAGTCTTAATAAATATCAATTAAAAATCAATAATAATTCAATCTCTGGGGCAACAACAAAATACACATGTCATGTTAGTAACCAAGGTCTTAAAACTATGTTAGTATTATGTATTATTTTCACAAAAATTCAAATAATCAGAAATACAATAATTACAACAAAATACACATGTCATGTTAGTTATAAAGGTCTTAAAACTACGTTAGCATTACATCAAATCACATGTCAAGAATAAGTAGTCTACGTCACATGAAGCTGCATGAATCTCCCCAGCACTGCGGAATCAGGCCTCTCAGATATCATTTTTAGGATTTTGTTGGTGCTCCCTCGAATCCGGCGCATCAGAGAAGCTGTTTTTTTACGCATTATCGCATAAAAGTAGTCTACCCTTGCATCAGCAAACATACCCATATTATGATCTGCTAAAGTGGCCATTTTAGACCTGAAAATTTTCGGAACTGGAAATAAAAATAATTTTAAAGAATTTAATTCATCATAGCTTTTGGATCATGAAATATCTATCGAGAGTCCCAGACAATAACAAAGGAATATAATAAACGTATTATCTAACCTTAACGATATAAGTTTAGTATACCATTTTTTTTTTTTTCTTTTTGGTGGGTGGAAAATCATCGAATGACCCCCCCCGCTCTTGGGCAGAGCGAAGGGGAGTGTCAGACTTCTACTGACTAAAAACCGAACCCATGTTCCTTCTTTGCCCTTGCGCCGAGGCCACGTAATCTAGTACAAAAATCCGCGGCCCCGACGGGATCCGCGGCCCCGACGGGGATCCGAGGCCCCGACGGGGAGTTTAGTATACCTTCACATTCAGTTATTGACCTTACTATCTAACGTCTAGCTAGGTAGACAAGTCCAGGGTTAGTCATCATAAACGTGTCATAAACACTTTCAGTGTTTATCTCATATAATTCTGCAAGGTTGCTATTAAGTTTAAATGTTACAGTTACGAGGATCTAGGATAGGTTTCCTATTCTATTCCTTTTAGCATTGTGAGCGACGAATTTTCGCTTAACGAATCAAAGATTTTTTTACTAAAAGACACATTTATTCAATGTCTGAGATGTACAACTGTACATGTACTTTGGCATACATCGACTTTGATTAGTTTGGTTGAAACTTACGAGTATATGAATAAATCAAGAGAAAGTGCTGTGGTGGCCGGGTGGATAGATAAAATCCTGCGTAGTGGACCACTCTTTATCATAAACGGGTAGCATGTGTTCCAGTAATGATTTCTTGTACATACGATGCTTAGTAAGGCATTCAAATGTTTACCCTCCCGTAAAAAATATTTATTCTCTAACGCAATACAACACTTACAACAAAATCCAAACTACTTCGCTGACCAATTTCTGATTTCCAATACAAGTTACCTAAATCCAATACAATAGATATTAGTCTACGCTCGAACATGTCGCTGATAGCGATGATTAATGAACCGTAACCGAATTGTGGCTGAAGGCACAATACATAGGTACACAGGTATAATATACTATACAGTACAGTGAATTTATAGGGTCGTGGATTGCTGATGATGTAATTTGAATTTTAGTTTCATTGATTTGGAAGTGAAGGACAAAGTTGAGAGTCTTGTTCGAGTGAAGAATTGAATGAACTGTTTGGCTGTCATCATCATCACTGGCAGTATTGTTTTCCCCACTGCTAATTATCGGTCGTCTCCATTTGGTGCCATGCTTCCTCGGTGTGCTTGAGTACCCTCGATCCTCTGAACTTTATTCACGTATCTGGCTGTTGCCAGGCTAGATTCGAATGGGTCTGTCAACAGTGCTTCCATCCTCTATGATAGTGATGTGGTATTAATGGCAAGTCGTAGTCTACCTCTGCTTTTTGCAGGATGAATTTTCTTACTGCTTAATGTTTTTCTACAATAAACTGATTGTAGTGTTTAATATAATTATATTGAGCATATAAACTCTTTTGCAAAAAAAACGGGCACTTCATATTTTTTTCTCTACTTCAATGAAGAAGGACAAGTAAGAGGTTTTATTAATTTGACGATGTATTGGCATGTTATTTGAAGAATCCTGGCATGATTCTGTACGTTCCAAATTTAAATTTTGAAATTAACAAAAGGAAAATAATGATTATTGTAGATTATTGTAAAATTGCTTTACTAATGGCGCGAATTGCTGAAACGATTTTATTACTGATTACTAAAATTTTAAAACTTTTTGGATATTTTCTGCAAATTAAACAATTTTATCTTTCTTTTTACATTAAATACCACTTTTTGACATAAGTGATACAGCGATAAGGGCCGGTAAAATTATAGCCCTACTTGAAGAAGGTTGTTCGCAAACTTACGTGTCTCAGCGGCTAAATGTGAGTCGTTCAACTGTCCAGAGGACTTGGCAACGGTATCAAGAGACCGGTTCGGTCAAAAGAAGACCCGGTTCGGGGAGAAAACGACGCACAGAACCAAGTGATGACCGCTTTTTAGTGAGTCAGGCCTTGCAGAATCGTAAGGCGTCAAGTGTGGACCTGAAGAAGAGCCTTGAAGAAGTAAGTGGAGTAGAAGTTAGCTTGTGGACCGTCAGGAGGAGGCTTTTGGCTGCCAATATCAGGAGTTACCGCCCGGCTCGGGGACCTAAATTACTCCGTGAGCACCGTGTTGCTCGACTTCAGTTTGCTCGAAACTGTGCTTCATGGACTCTGGAGGACTGGAATAAAGTATTGTTTTCTGATGAAGCTAGAATCTCTTTGTGTGGAGAGGACCGACGCCGGCGAGTGCTACGAAGACCACGGGAACGCTATGCGGAAGTGTGTTTCGAAGAAATCACTCCTTATGGCGGAGGCTCCGTTATGTTTTGGGCAGCAATTAATTAGTTCTCATAGAAAATGGAACATTAAATGCACACCGGTACATAATGGAAGTCCTAATTCCATATGCACAACCCGCATTGACTGCACTTGGGGAAGATTCCATTTTTATGGACGACAATGCTCGCCCGCACCGTTCTGGCGACGTGGAAGCGTACATGCAAGAAGTTGGGATCCGTCGTTTAGATTGGCCAGCTCGAAGTCCTGACCTCAATCCAATTGAGCATGTCTGGGATGTTCTAAAGAGACGGGTAAGATCAGTGCAACATGCTCCACAAAACATCAGGGAGCTAAAAAGAGTCATTGCAGAAGAGTGGGAACGTATTCCTCAAAACGTCATTAAAAACATCGTGGAAAGCATGCCCAGAAGGATTCAAGCTGTGATTTTGGCAAGAGGAGGTCACAGTCGTTATTAGGTTATTACATTTGTAACTTTATTTAATTAAACAAAGTAAAAAAATCTTCTTGTCTTTATTGCCGACCACTTCTTATTGTTTGGCCGTGTACATCGGTTTTAAAGAATTCATAGATTTTTTTTTTAAATTGCCACAGTTCACTTCACGCGTATTAATTTACACGATTATAAGTATACAGACTACGTCAAACAATTAAATTTCATTGAATTAACTCAAATCGACCTTAAAACGTAAATTTCCTAAGGTGCCCGTTTTTTTTGCAAAGGAGTGTATTACATGAATGTTGAACTAAACCACTTGCGGTTATAAAAATCATGTGTGCACAATCATATACCCAATTTATTGAAGCAATTGACCTTTCAAATAACGACGTGATTGTAAAATGAACCTTAACGCTATTTCACTTTTTTATGGCACAACAAATAAAAAGTATCCGATTTTATTTGGAAATTCGGATGAATGGGATTTCAGGTGTGTTGTGCTACCCGTGAAATACGAGTACAGACCAATTTTGCTATCTGCAAAAAATATATCGTACTCCTATTTGTTTTTGTTGTGGCGCGGCACTGAAATCTATGAAAGTCAGTTGTATACGTTTGCTGTAACTTTTGTTTCAATAAAACACAAGTCAATTGTCATAAGATTTATAACTGACATGGATATTCCGTTTTCAGTGTGTATGTCAATTGTTGTTACCTAGATTTCACTTATCATTTATGAAACGAGACGCTTTGTTCACTTATAAGAATACATCTGTTCAATACTTTATTCAAACTCAAACGCTAGTCAAACAATCATAAAAGACAATTTAACAAGAATCATCCAACTTATCGAACGAACAGCTTCTTCAAATACCTTACAGCTTCACAATACGATAGAATAGGCCGCTAAAAAGGTTCAATACGGTTCCCACGCCCGTAAGGAAAGGCAGCTTAGGCATTTTGTGATACGAATCCGAATGCGAAATTGAATCTTTGAAATCCTCCCGAATATATCCGAGTATAATAAATTGCCACAGCCTAATTTAATGTAGTTGTTCAATAGAATAATCTTGTTCAATTAGCCTACTGTTGCGTGTTAGTCTGTGTTCTGCTGCTATGTTGAAAATGGAATTGTGTGTTAGATTTAGCATCACACACATCACCACATCACACACATCTTTTGTTTCAGAGCTTTTGGTTGATTAAAAAAAGGTTTTCCTTGTATCGTTGTAAGGGTTAATTGTTCAGATATTTGGTTGTTCTATTGGGCAAAGATATAGTTTTATAATTAAATGGATTTTGCTAAACAAGTGTGATGTGATACATTATGATGATCGCAGCAATTAATCTGGTGTCCACAAAAAAATAAAGCAAAACTAAGCTAAGATCTTCTCCATATTGTTCAAGCTCTCTTTAAGTGTCGCCTTTTCCGGCAAATCCTGCAAGAACGCTTCCAATTTCAAGTATATATTAAAATTGAATGAAAATCATAACAACATTCAAACAATCAAGCACATAAACGCGTGTTTCCTGCATATTACACAGCTATAGACGTAGATTCCCATCTCACATGAACTCATAAGGCGGTGTTCATCATAATTAATGGTATTAGCGTGTTCCTTCCACCGCGCTGGCTCGCATTGCATTTCAACGTAATATTCTGTTTCACAGAGATGCTCTTGTTTGCTGAGGATCTGAGCTTGTATTGTACTCTGGAGGGCTGTAGGAGCATACTCCTACAGCCCTCCAGAAAATCCAATAAATTAACAAAGACATATCTTTGTTAATTTATTGGTATATTACTTGCAATTCAATCATATGAGGAGACAATTCATTGTTCCGCAAGATCTTCTTATTTTATGAAATTATTGTTAGGTAAAGATCGGGAGCATCCTTCGGGAAGGATCCTTGTTACTTTCAATATATGGAGAAGAGTCATGTTGTTTGTTAAAAAAAAATGTCTGTTTCATGGTTTTGGAAAATTAGGCTTTGATGAGTTTTGCTACGGACCCAGAGGGTATGTGCTAATTGCTTACAAGGAAACGACAACGATAACTCCACTTGCAGATTTACGTATGTAGAATGCATCCAGAAATATGCGCTTTTAAATCAAATAGTTAACCCAATCATACAAAAAACATGTCCTAGAATATTTGCACCAGTACGAAATAGTTTGGTTAGTGTAGGATTCGAAAGCAAACGTCAAGAAGAGGTCGAAGCCAACTCGTAGGAGACGATGTTTGCACAAGCGAGCCAGGAAATGGAATTTCTTACGGCGACAGATGGATACCGGGAGCTTTGCTAGGTTAAGATAACATTTATAGCAGGTTGACTTCCGCTGGCATATTTGATAGATTTGAAGAAGATGTTTTGGAGTATGACAGCCTATAACATTAGCAGGGAAGCACATATTTCGCATTTCCACATCACATAACTTAACATCACGTCTGTAATCACTGAAGAGTTGGGCAGAGCTGTACCTGGTCTACACCTACATTTCGCCAGTTATTTTAGACGGAGGCGAACTTATTGCCATCAACCGAGTACAAGTCCAGACTCCATGGCTGCTACTGAGAAATTTCTGTTGGGAAAACCAAATCAAACGTCGAACTTTTTGTAAAATACAATGTGCACCGTCTAAGTAAAGTTATAATGAACTTCATTACACATTAACGAAAATAATGATGAAACTCCACAAGGAAGTTGGTAAATAATAATGAATTAAAAAGAGCTTATTTTATGGCAATGAAAATTCATTCAACAAAAGTTTTGGGGTAGTCTGGTTCGCAACACAAATGCCGAAACTGTGCAACTCCGTTTAAATCTGTCGAAATTGTTGAAGAATTTCGGTCCAGCGTTTAAAACAAATCGTTTCTAGGTGCTGATGGAAATTAATTACCACTTCCTTGAATTCCTTCTAAGGCGCTGCCAATTTAATAAAGTTATTGGTAACCGCGAGTTTCATCGAGATCGATAAACGAATGTTGTTGACGACAACTAAGGGAACTGGTTACATTTATTTGTAGTCATCATTAAGGATCCTTAAGAGGAGGCCTAAGTCCCTGCAGTGGGAACATTATAGGCTGATAATGATGATGATCATGAAGGAATAGACTGACTCGTTGGTCAAGTAGACTGCTGAGCACGAGAGGCCGCGTTCGTTTCCCAGGTCGGGTATTGGTTAGGTTGGGTTTTTTCCATTAGCACAATTTCTCAGTAGCAACGACGCAGTCTGGATTTGTGCCTGGTTGATGGCATTAGGCTCGGCCCCTACCTAAGTAAGTCTACGTATACTTTTCGCTCATGAAAATATGTTACAGAAACAGTTATAAGTGTCGGATGGTCAGGATTTATTCCGTTAGACTCAAGCATTGTGGGCACAAGATGGGAAATTCTATGGGTTTCGTGTCATGCAACACACTGGGTGCGATACGCTGTTTTTATTAAACTAACAGAGAGCTTAAAATCATAACTCAATACAATAACACGGACCACAATGTATAGCGTACAGTTTCGAGACGTCTCAACTCCGCTGCGACCAGACACTGAATGCCTTCCCCGTCGCGAGCTCCAAACATCACAACACAGTAGAAACTCGCTGAGGTGTGGGTAGACTCGTAAATAGGTCGCTTGATTGTACACTGGCACACTTTTTTTTTCATTAATTTTTTTGGTGGGAAATCATCAAATGACTCCTCCCGCTCGCGCGCTCTGGGCAGAGCGGTAGGGAGTGTCAGACTTCTATTGACTAAAAACCACCCATGTTCCTTCTTAGCCCTTTGTGTCGAGGCCGCAGTATCTCTTTCGAACAACACGCAGTCCCGGCGGCGGGGTCACTGCACACTTGCGATTCATTCCATGTTTGTACTAATGACCGGATCCGACATATTATATTACAGCTATATGTTACATGAATATAGTATGTATATCATAAATGTTAATTAGAGAGAGTCAACCTCATAGTAATTTATCATTGTTCATTATTTGTTTAGCGTGTCCTTGTGCCTTGTCCTCACCCTTGTTAACTTTTGTGCGAGACTAATTTATATGACGTGATATCCTTTCTTAATTACAAGGAGGGTAGCGTTTTTCTACCAAAATATCTGAAGGAATAATAAGGCTTTGTTTATTTTTAACAAGCTGTTGCCCCCGACTTCGTACGCGTGGAAATTTTGAGATGAATGTGTGAGAATAAGTTAAAAGTCTGTATATTATTCCAGGCTATATAAATATAATCTTTTTTGTGTCAAATTTACACTTGAGACTTGAACTGCTTTACAATAAACTTGTCAAAAAGGTGAGGTTTTGGGTTCGATTCTCAGATCGGGTAAAATGTTATTCGGTTTCTCCATCAGAAATTTTTCAGTTGCAGTCGCGAAGTTTGAATCCGTGCCCTGTTGATGACGATAGATAGCCCCTTATTACATGAGACGTAAAAATATAACTGGCGACTTTTACCGATCAAGCTCCTAATGCATATGCAACTTTATAAATATTAGACTGCTACCAAGAGAGAACCCGACAACAAGAATACATTTCCCAGAATTGTGAAAATGTATGTGTAATTCCATTAAAATGTACCCCAAAATAACATTTCTCAGTCGCAATTACGACATTCAAAAGATTCATTTTCCATTTTCAGCTATACAGTCGGCTCGCTAATCCTTGTTTTATATTTTACGCGTTTGTTTTATATTTTTCATTTTCTTTACTAAGGAAGGTCATGGCTTGGTGAGTGGTGACAGACGGTTTACGATGCTGTTTACTGCGACCACATAATAAGAGCTTCGTGTCGTAATCTTCACGAATTAAATACATAAAGAATTAACAACATGTTTTATGGAGAGAAATAAAAAGAAAAGTGGTTGAGTCTTAAGGAGTATTGTATGATTTTCGATCTTGAAATAACTGAGCTTGCTTTTAATTTGGTCGCTGTATGGTCGTTGGTCAAGAAGAGCAAAATATTCACCACGGTGACGGCGTGAATAATTTTTGGGGTGTCTTACTAGAATCGTATGGCAGTCGTAGAACATCCATAAATTACTTTGCTAATGGACCTGACTAGACTAAAGCTAAAGAAAGCTCAAGTATAATAGTGAAGTTGTTGTTTATGCCAGTATGCTTCTTGCGTATTTCTTAAATCTTTTTCTTTTTTCTTTATTAATCATATAAGTTCTCTGTCTTTAGACCTTTGTTAAATTTAGTGAAACTCTCGTAAACAATCTCGTTATACAAAATATTCAGTCTTTAACACATCACTAGTAAGAGACAAGACTCCTCTTTCGCTCTGGATCTCTCACACGGGATTGGGAGGTTCCACATGTGTTCGAGTTTTTAATTTGAGGAAACACCGGTTTCCTCATGATGTTTTCCTTCGCCGTTTCAACAGCAAGCATTTTCTAGATGTACACTTAAATAGATAAAGCATAATAACGTAGAAGCTCATCAAGCTTTGAGGCTAGCTTTCCAAGTGCAAATTAAGTTGCGTGGGAAACGCCTCACGGTCTGCGTTCAGAAGGAACTAATTACAAAGTCTAATTACTTGCCAATACGAACGACTAGCACGTAATGTTTTGTTAACTCTGTAGAAGGAACTGTTTTATAGGTTTTTATTAAAGGTTTTTCTGAAAGACACGATTCACTCATTTCGGGTCGACACCACGTCGGACTATTTTAATTTATTGCATAGATACTTGTATAAATCTAAAGCCTAGTGATGTGACCTATAGAATGCTAAATCGTAGGACTCAAGTTTGAACCCAAGATCTTTGTTTTTTAGGATTCATGTGCGTTTTATACAATATTATCACTTTGCTGCAGTGAAGGAAAATATCGTGAGGAAACCAGCATACCTGAGAGTTATTTCTCGACGGCATGTAAAGTCTAGAGTTTCCTTGCGTGATCGAATCAGAAATGAGGACATCCGCATGAGAACCAAGGTTGCCGACATAGCCCGAAGAATTGCCAAGCTTAAGTGGCAGTGGGCAGGGCACATTGCTCGCAGGACGGATGGCCGATGGGGCCGGAAGGTTCTGGAGTGGCGACCGCGAACCGGAAGACGTTGCGTTGGAAGGCCTCCCACTAGGTGGACCGATGACCTGGTGAAGGTTGCGGGGATCCGCTGGATGCGAGACGCACGGGAACGGTCAATGTGGCGACACTTAGGGGAGGCCTATATCCAGCAGTGGACGTCTTTCGGCTGAAATGATGATGATGATGATGTAAAGTCAAGTCAGAGGCTTATGGGTGGCATAAAAATTCTGTCAGCAGGCTAGGCACTAACCAGACATAAAGAAGAAGCAGACTCCTCATACGATACGAGCGGTTACTTCCTCAATCATATCAAACAACAAAAGTTAACTATGACTTTGAACATTCACTGAAGGGCAGCGTCATTGTTCCGGATTTCAATGAAAAGATGAGAGCTTTATTTTTAAACATGAAATCAGTTTTGTGTGGTAAAGCAATAACAGTGACGTTTTCCGTATACCTGCATGACGGCATTCATATCGTCATCATTTGATACACCTCATGCCTACTTGGGAAAATACTTCCTTCTCTTGTCACGACCAGTTCAAGGAAGCTTACAGTTTATTTGGTACCTACTAGCTTCTGCTCGTGGTTTCGTGGTCGGAAATTATCGCATGCGTTTTACCGGGATAAAAAAATGTAATAATATTAATAACCCAGCTGTCCTTTTTTTTTTGGAGGGTGGGAAATCATCAGATGACTCCTTCCGCTCTGGTCGAAGCGAAAGGGAGTGTCAGACTTCTTCTGACTAAAAACTACCCATTTTCCTTTTAGCCCTTTGTGTCCGAGGCCGCGGTATCTCTTCTTCTTCTTCTCAGCTGTCCTTTTTCAAACACCCAATTAAGTTTAGCCGTAAAGACGTGACAGACAGACTGATAGCGTTACTTTTGTCAATCATCACCTGCCCAGCCTTTTTCTATGTTTGGGTCGGTCAGTCTAACCAGATCCAGCTGAATACCAGTATTTTACGTAGAGCCACTGCGTATCAGAATGTGATCTCCCAACTCAGTTAGTGGACAATACGATACTTTTTGGTAAGACTGCCTGTCAGACGTTCGGGCCATTTACTTTACAGGTATATGATCTCCAAACTATGGCAGCCGAGACCAACGGCTTAGTATGCTTAACGGGCACGGAGCAAACCCTGTGTGTACCCATCTACGGACCAACTTAGGCAAGCGCGGCTTAACTGAAGAGACTGCAATTTTTAGGTACGAGTTAATTCATATGTCATTTTGTAATTATTCGAATGCTACCATAAAACACCCAAGAAGAAGAGTACATTTCTCCGGATTGTGAAAATTTATGTGTACCTAATTCCATAAATAAAGTGTTACACCCCAAAATACCTAACATTTCTCATTTGCAAATAACGACTTCTTACGAACCTGAAGACACTGTGATTTTTTAGGTACGAGCTCCTTCCACGAGTAACTTTCGTCAATAAGAAGGTTTAAATATTTAAGTTCCATGTCAATATAAAAATAATTTACGTAACGAATCCAAAAATAACACAAAGTCATTCTAGTACTTAAATTTTCTATCGGGGTATACCTCTATAGCTATACCATAGTAAGTAGAATGCCATAGAGCCGGCAAGTTCATTAGCTGAGGAAATATTGGTTCTATACGTCAACCGAGCTTTAATGGGCAGCTATCGCCTTACCAATCTTGATTGTGGCTATATTTTTCAATCGTAGACTGCTGACATAGATGTGGCTTGTGGGCAGACCGAATTCAGAAAAGGTCTTATTTTAGTCGTTACTAAGGTTTACAGAATAAGGTTTAAAATTGGTTCCTAACATAACATCACGCCTGTAATTTCTGAAGGGTTGAGTGGAGGTGTACCTGTACAAGTAGGCGAGTATTTTGCCATCAACCGGGCAGAAATCCAAACTTCGTGACTGCGACTGAGAAATTCCTGGTCAAAAAACCCAATAACACTTTGCCCAACCCGGCTGTCGAACCTAGGACCAGTAGACCAACGAGGTAGGCCAACATTGGTTCACCCCTTTGATTTCACCGATAGGTTTAATTAGACCGATAGGTTTCTTTAGAGCAAGAGAATTAATCTTATGCAAATAAATAAATGGAACAGGTTAATGGTCAGTTACAGTTTGATTTTCTAACAGTAAAGGTATTATAAATCCTCTTCTGACCCTTGTGACCATTTCATTGAACCTGAAAGTATCTATAAAAGTAAAAGCTTCGTGACTCCCAGTTTGAAATACGACAGTACAGCCTTTGTTGTGTTGCTCCGTTATACTTCGTGACTCGTAAATTGAATATCAAAATGGAACAACTCTATGGGGTTTTCACACAGTTACGAGTGCCACCTAGCGAGAAATACGTGCTCAGAATTTAAAAAAAGAAGCTTTTGTTTTTTTTTTGTGGAAATGGACAGTGACAAATAATTATTCCTAGTCGAACAAAGGAGGATTCCCTTGGGATTCTCCGGGATCTAGATAGTTTTAATAGGTATGATCTGTAAGCAGTTCTCAGTAGTTTTGCATAGAAACGCAATGTGATTGTATCAAGTCTGTTCTTTGGGGCACAAAGTTTAAGCTCGTGTCGAAACATCTCTTGGATTCTGTAGTTTAATGCGAATTTTAGAATATTAATTTAACTATGAACCGTGAATTTGAGAACTCATTCATCATACTGGTAAGAGCACTGTGAGCTAGTACCTCTTAATTCCGATGCACTAATTAAGCCAACCGCGCAAATGGGTCTTCTTCAGAAAACTTTGGAAGAATACTTAATTTAATGAAACTTTTGATTAAAACGAAGCCATAAACAAGTTTGAGTGGAAGTTTACGATTTGCGGAATTAAGGCCAAAAAACAATTATTATTGTGAGAGACTGGTGTTACCTAGACTTACCTATATTTACAACTGAAAACCTATAAAGTTTTCAGGTATTATTTTTGGATAAACGATTTCAACTGAGCACGGCGAACAAAAGTAATATTAAGCTATACGAAATCATATATTTTTTTACGCCGATCTCTTATTGTAGGTACTTACGTGAAATCTGTACAAACAACCGCATTTATAAAAGGCTTAGGTCTATATAGGACTTTAGGTGATAATAACCAAGTTATCTATAAAGTACATAAGATACAAGAAGCTTTGCTCTAAGCACCAACCCCTTCAGAGATACAGGAAATGACGTCACCAATGCATAAGCAGCAAGATACGTAGGTACAGTTGGCCACCTGTCGTTGACACGAAGACATCTGAATGAGTTGTTCCGGTCTGATCCCCCAAATCGATCCACTGCCAATATTTTTCTTTTGTTTATTCCTTTCTGATCCACTGTAATTTATCATTCCGTTATCCCCTTTTTGACACAAGTACAAGTGAAGTACAGTCAACCAAAAAACAGTTGTTAATGAAAAAATAATCAGTTTTTAACCGACTTCTAAAAAAAGAAGGAGGTTCTCAATTAAGATGTTTATATTTTTTTTTGTGTTTGTTCGGGCATAACTCCGTCACTTGCTAACCGATTTGAAAAAATATTTTTTTGTTGGAAAGGGAATACTTCCGAAATGGTCCCATAATTTTATAACGAAATCGGACAAGCGGTTTTTGAAAAATCAACAAAACAAAAAAAAACTCGGAAGTCGGTTTTATTTTTTGTTAAAAAGTTTTTTATTTCTATAACTTACAATTGTACGATCATCCCACAAACTAACAGGAGAACAGAAGTAGGAAGGAGGTATTGGAATCTTTAAATCAAATCTATATTATTTCTTTCTAAAACCATGCACTTTTTTTTGTTGGAGATAGGAAACCAGGACAGTAAAGTCCCACAAACTACCAGGAGAACAGAAGTAGGAAGGAGGTATAAGAATCTTTAAATCAAATCTATATTATTTCTTTCTAAAACCATGCACTTTTTTTTGTTGGAGATAGGAAACCAGGACAGTAAAGTCCCACAAACTGCCAGGAGGCCAGAATGGTGAATTATTAAGTGTCACCATTGTATATAAGACACACATAAGTGTCATAATTATATTTTTGTAATCTCCTTTTAAAACCCTTCATTTTAATACCCTAAGATTCCAATTTCCAATACCTCCTTCCTACTTCTGTTCTCCTGGTAGTTTGTGGGACTTTACTATAAAGGCATAATATAGATTTGATTTGATGATTCCCATTTCCAATACCTCCTTCCTACTTCTGTTCTCCTGGTAGTTTGACTTGACTTTACTACCTATTCTTTTTTTTAATCTAATAGAACCTGTACAAATAATTTTGTTGCTGACTGTCCTAAAAATGTGTCAGGGTATCCGATTCTTTTACGGGGGATCAGACCGGAATAGAAAATAATTTATAATAAAACGGATCCCCTAGGGTATCAGTTTTAGGGGATCAGACCGGAATAACTCATCTGAATCACGGGTTGTTTAGCATATTGAACACCGCGTGCGGAGGACGAGCTTACCATTGTGCATTGTAATGACTCAGTAAGTACTGTCTACTGTCATACTGGTACTTAGAAAAGCTTACGATGTTATAGTACTGATTCATGAGCACTCCTTGTGGGTTATTCCTGTTTGTTTGTTTAAAATGTCTTTGACTGTCTTTATTTTCATCACTCGTTTAATCGCGCACTTTTTTAATAGTCTTTTTTGTCCCACTCATGAGTAAGGACCTGTCTAATGCCTCCCATGCCCTCTTTTCACGTGTCTCTTCGTACCAGCTGTCGCGGCATACGTCCAGATCATCTCGTTACCAATATAAGTTTTTAAACTGACATGGTCACTGACACTACTATTAATACTATAAACGGGATATTTACCATGTTTTTGTAACAATAAGCAAACATGGTAAATATCCCGTTTATTTTATTTATTTATTTATTTATGCACACACAAAATACAAAAAAGGATAAAAACATAACAAATAGAAGAGCACAAAGGTACTGCTTATTTCAAAAGAAATTTCTTCCAGCAGACCTGCGAGAGGAAAGTTTGATTAGAAATGTAGACACAGTGTGTAGACAAATTTTAATTAAAATGAAGAACTAAGCATATCCATATAAAATAAACATACATACTAATATATACACATATAAAAATAAATACTAGTATCCGAATATATACCTGTAATAAACATACACATTTATAGAATATTGCAGAATAGAGGAAAGGTTGAAAGTTGTTTTTTGAAAGTAAATAAAGATTTTGAGTCTAAAATTTTAGGCGGAAGTGAGTTCCACAAACGTACAGCGTGTTTATAGTATTCATAGTAGCATATCGTTACCTTTTTTGTGATGTCACACTTTGGGAATCAATTTTTTTTTTGTGTCAAGAAAAGTATGTTCTCCGTCGACCCTGACAGGAATTGGATTTCAGGCAATCCAGATACTACTTTGAGTGGTCGCGAATTTAAGAATGATATCTGTCTACTTATTATAAGTTGGGACCAAACAGTAAAATGTATTTATCATAGTCTTGTAAAAGGTATCAGGAAAAATTACGTTTCGATTTTCGTACTTAATAATAAATCTGTAACTTGCATTGCCGGCTTATGGACACTCGTCACCACACCAGAAACTGACAAACTTTCCCACTCATAATTGAACCTAATGCTTTTTAACAATAAAGTTGAAAATCTATTATAATTATGCTAGCTAGCTTCTGTAATCTGTACGTGGAAATTAAGGTATGTCTGCGTCTGAGGTTCTTGAGAAATGCTTTGAGAAACACTATTGTAGCAGATGCTTAGAATTTTGGGTCCATCTTGGTATGCCTAATGAAATAAGTAACATAGAAACGCCTCCGAAATTCTCCTTAGTTGCCAAGAAATTGAATTTTAGAGTGAATGCTGACAGAATTTATTAGCAGGCAAACTGTATTGAAAATATAATATTATCTTCAAGAATTTATCGGACGTGAGACAAATAAATTAAACTAAAAAAAAATCAAAAAAGAAAAAAAAAAAATCTAAATTGAAGTAAAGTTAAAAATACTTCCAAGTTTACTTGTTTCGTTCGTATGCCATCAAACGTTCGTGTTGTTTCACGGAACTAATTCAATCCTTCGAGAATTGTTACACAAAACCCGGGTCTGTGAAATGTTCGATTCTGTTTGAGTACTTGAGTACTGCTGTTTGAGTTTTCTGTGAAAAGCTTTAACATTGAAATGCAAATACTTTTTAATTTTCCATAGATGTAAAACGTGTTCAATGATTTTTCAACTAAACAACATTTTGTAAAATAGAGTATTAACAAAAGTGGAATTCATAGAAATTCGATTCGAGTGCTATCATTATTCCATCTTTTGTTTGATAGTATTTTTAACCGACTTCCCAAAAGGAGGAGGTTCTCAATTCGATTGGTTTGTTTTCCTATATCATTAAGTTTCGGTAGGTACTTGTATTTGTAAATTCAAATCAAAGTTCTGCTCCGTTACAATTTGTAGGGAGCTTACTATTTGACAAGTATGAAATATTTATGTGCTGTTATAAGTCATCTTGAGATGGGCAAAGCTCGACTTTCTACGTAGGTTTGCAATGTGATGTAATATCTCACCGAGACAAGGTCAGTGAACCAACATAGGAAATGAAATAGGCTGTTTACACTCAATGTAATAATAATAAAGGAATAAGTTTGATATGAGGTATGGTTGATGTTGCAGCAAATGTAACTTACTTGCTTAACTTTTTGGTGCTTCTTCTTCTTTACGTGTCGATGAGCTCAAATCGTATTAGACCAGTATGTAGCCACCTGCACAGCTCTATCATTTACTCAAACTCAAACTTTTTGGTGCTGAAAGATATGAGTGACAAACAACTAGCTTTAATAGTTATATTATTAGGTCTTTACCTATGAAATTGCCGTTCTGCAGTACTGGCCATTTCAAATCAAAATAATTTTTGTTTGGCTACGAATTCTAATTTCAAATTAATTTTATTTTAAAAACATGGTTTTTTTTTTCCAAAAGTAGTCATTTGTTTATTGATTAGTGTTACATTTCATCGCATTTCAATCTTTTTCGTCATCATGGATACGTTAAAAATTCGAGTAATTATGGAATATGAGTACCGTCGTGGCAGCAACGCGGCACAAGCGGCACGCAACATCAACGACGTTTACGGAGCTAACACTACAAACCAACGCACCACCAGTTATTGGTTTGCTCGCTTCCGTTCTGGAAATTTCGACCTGAAAAATGAACCTCGCGGTCGTCCGAAGACTTTGGTCGACAATTACGAATTAAAGGCGATTGTGGAAGCTGATGATCAAAATCAATATTGGTCCATTTGCGTCAAATTGGCAAAGTAAAAAAGCTTGACAAATGGGTGCCCCACGAACTCAATGATCGCCAGCGCGAAGTACGCGTCGAGACGTGCCTTGCACTGCTCAACAGACACACAAATGAAGGAATTTTGAACCGCATTGTTACCTGCGATGAAAAATGGATTCTGTTTGATAACCGCAAGCGCTCAGCAAGTTGGTTGGATCCTGGTTCAGCACCTAAACAATGCCCTAAACGAAAACTTACCCCTAGAAAAGTGATGGTCACTGTTTAGTGGTCTAGCGCCGGTGTGATTCATCACAGCTTCTTACCAAACGGGGTGAGCATTACTGCAGATGTGTACTGTGAAGAACTGAACACAATGATGGAGAATCTCCAACCAGCATTGGTCAATCGCTCGTCTCCGCTGCTCCTGCACGACAACGCGCGACCTCATACTGCACAGCAGACGGTCTCCAAGTTGCAAGAACTGGGGTTGGAAGCTCTCCGTCATCCGCCCTACTCACCAGACCTTGCGCCTACAGACTACTACTTTTTCCAGAATTTGGATAACTTCTTGGCGGGAAAAAATTCAATACCCGAGAGGCAGTACAAAATGCCTTTGAAGAATTTGTTGCCTCCCGACCAGCTGATTTCTTTAAGAAGGGCATCAATAAACTGCCACTGCGTTGGCAAAGATGCATTGATTGCATGGGTGATTACTTCGATTAATACAAATAAAAAATACATGAAAAAAATTCGTTTAAATTTTTTCAAACTAAACGGCAATTTCATAGGTAAAGACCTATTATTATAATGCAAGAAGATCAATTCAAGGTATTATTTCGTCCCGTCGAGGCTGCGGGTGGTTCGAAAAATATACCGCGGCCTCGACACAAAGGGCTAAGAAGGAACATGGGTGGTTTTTAGTCAGTAGAAGTCTGTCACTCCCTACCGCTCTGCCCAGAGTGGGAGGAGTCATTTGATGATTTCCCACCCCCCAAAAAAAAACTGGTATATTTTCGAACTTTAAATATTTGGTTACATTGTCATGTAAAGCTGCGTTAGAGCGACAATTACAAACAGTGTACCAGTAACACTGTCAATGGCTGTTCCTAATGGCATCTACCCACACACCAAATACACATGTCGGCAACTTTCCTACGCGTTCAATTGACATGTCACCGGCTTTGGTGTATAAGCTACATAACAGAGTAACAAATACCAACATTTTTAACAACAAAATTGTGCCGCTGTCGTTGAAAGTGTGAGGTTGTGTTCGGAATTGGAACTGCAGCGACACTGCGACAGTGTCGCTGCGTTTTCAATTCAATACGGATATCACCACCAGTCTTAACAACGGGTATCATATTACCCAGGACTAACTGGTTTGTGGATGTCAGATAGGCAGTCGCTCTATGTAAAATACTGGTATTCAGCTGCATCCAGTTAGATTGGAAGTCGAAACCAACATAGTTGGGACAAGGCTGGGCAGATGATTATGACCACCGTTCCCTTCTTACTTTCCCCTTTATAAAACTGCTAAGCAGGTTGTTAGTACAGCCAGCTAACTGCCTAAATGCCTTGCGAAACAGGCGAGAAGTAAAATATCCTAGTAAGTACCTACTACGTGTTAGGCGATCTATACCGAGAACACAAAAGTTTACGTTATCTCGAAATAGTGCTGGGTTTACCACATCGAGTTGTTTGGTTTAAAAAAACCCAAACGCCTTCTCGTAAAAGAAGCCGGTATTTTTATACTGATTTAGTGTAAATAACTTGTATTTACATGGTTTTTGGCACACATGTAGCATCTGTTCCAACAGATATATGGGAAGTTATGTGGCTTCTTCTATGAGTTTATTACCTACATCGTTTACGTAAACGGGAATACGTAAGAAATAACGTAAAGAGTGAGAAGTGTTTTATTTTGACATGCAAGTGACATCAAAAATAGGGTGGCAAAGTAAATTAAAAGAGGGGTCAGGGGTAGGAAGGAAGTTTTAAGAGGTCGACTGTCTTGGTGTACACTTGGATCTGCAATAAAGTCGGTGGACATGTAAGTTGTTCCCTCAATTTTCCTTGAAATAATTTTTATTTCTGAAATCGATAAGTCTTTTGCTTGCCGCAAATGTTGCTGTGTTGTTAATTATGAATCGAATTGCATGGGACTAAAAGAGTGGTGAATATAAATGACTATAGGTGTTGCCAGCAGCCTCGCCCGCTACAACTCGAAAATTATCACACGGGAAGATAAAATTGGGATAAAAAGTATCCTATGTGTTAATCCAGGTTATAAACTATCTGTGTCCCAAATTTAATCCAAATCCGTGCTGTAGTTTTTGCGTGAAAGAGTTACAAACATCCATCCATCCTTATAAACTTTCAAGTTTATAAGACCAAAGAAAAGATGGATGGATGGAAAAAGGAATAAATAATAGCATGACGTCGACCCCAAAACACTGAACAAGGGCAGGAAGATGATGATAGGACGGGTCTTTTACAAACACATAATTATACACACCCCTAGTAACACATGTGCTCGTAATATAGGCTACATATATTATAACAGATAGTAATGTAACCATCCATGAACGACGGCGCAAGTATTTTATCAGTGGATTTCGGTATGTAATATAAGAGGAAATGTGGGAAAATAAATAGGGAGCGCGGAAATGACAAATTATTACAGTGTTGTCGACGACGACGTCTTATATAAATGTAGTTGGGACTGACTTGTGAGTGGTGACTTCAATCTTTGCTATTAAATATTTAGGTACATTTCGGGTGATGTTCCTCTTCTGAAAAGGGACGTTGAATTATGTTGACCTGTCGTTTGCATGAGAAAATGTCAAGAATAGAGCAAGATAAATAAATTCGAATCTTGATAAAACCTATGCACAGGATCATAGATAAACTATAAGAAATAGGCATCTCTCAACAGAATAAACCTTCGAAATAAGTCGATGTTATTTGGCTCAGATCAATTTGTATATCACTATGTGTAAGAGGGAGGATAAATGCTAACATATTATATTCCAGTTAGGATTCAAAAATAACTAGAAATAATAAGTTTGAATATTATCACAATTTAATATCTATCTCCACACTAAGTTATTGCAACAATTGTTCTCAAATCGTGAGACGAAGATGCCATATTGCACAATAAACGATCATGATTGGCTAATTTGATCGATATTCCCCACAGCACAGATTGATGTACCGATACATTTGGTCCATAATGGATTTGACCGATTGCTCGCTGATAATCTCATTGTGTATTGAGATCTGAATCACTGTAGACACATTCCATGACTGATGAGGTTTCGCGGCTGTATAATAAGAGCCGCACGGGCGATCTTCAAGGATAAGCAACGCTTGGCGAGGTCAGTCAGTGGCTGGCCGAACATCTATTATAAGCCTTGGGTACCGGGTGCCATTTTTGCATGCCATGTAGGTCTCTGAACCGCTCTTACCTAGGGATCACATGTTTTTAAACTCTTAAAATAAATAATTATAAATCTGAGGAAAGTGAAATAAAATGTTATCGAGTGAATGAGTTGTGGATATCAGATAGGCTAGTCGCTCTCGCTCCATGTCAAATTCTGGTAATATTAACCTGAATTCCCTGACACGCGACAGGCTAGAAAGCTAATCATATTTCATGAGGATAGACTTAGTATAACGCCTTTATATTCTTCATAAGTGGGAACAAGATCTTTGTCTAAAATCTCATTAGTTGTGTTACCGGACAACATCTGACCGTATCTATCCTCCAAGGGATCTACGTTGTAAGGACCTTTCATTAGTATCTTTTGTGTGTTCATTACCTAACTATAGGTACCTACATATTAGAGATGTGCCGACTATGTCTTAGGCCGCCTTGTCGGTTGTAAAAAGGCCGACTATTCGGCCAAGTGGATTACGGTTTCGGGGGTAGGTACTCGGAGATTTCCGTGACGCTTAATTTACAGTGGATTCAAGCGCAGTCGCAACCACCACCGGAACATATTTTGTTTACTTCGGATTTTGCTTGATTTTTGCGTTTGCTCGGGTCAGAGCAGTGTTATTGTTCAAGCGCTCAATTAAAATTCAATCACGTCATCAAAAAGAAAGCCTCGTGTAAGGATTTCTTATTTCATGCAATTCCTCCTATGTAAGATAGCGTTTTTTGCTGAAAAATCACCGACCACGAAAGTGCCCGGATAGTCGATTTTACCGACTAGTCGGAACTTCTCTAATACATATACAATTTACTTTGGTGTTCGTAAATCTTCGTTAGTCAATCTGGTCACGTCATTGAGTCTTCGATTAAGTCCAGTCGTGATCTATTGTAGAAGGTACGTCGGGTAATTACGAACCTATCTCTGTTTGCGCAATTATTGTGATTCAACTCCTGGGTGCAAATTACAGTGTTTCTGTACCAGGTCGTTTCGTGTTTGTGATGAAACTATTCATTCGCTTTACGTCTTTGTTTGGGTTATTGATGCTATGGAGATGGGTCATTGATAAAACATGAGGACTGTGATCCCCAAAGGGTAAGGCAGAGGTGTAGCTAATACAAGTAGTAGACCAGTTATGTATAAGTCCTATGTGATTGAGGGCAAGCCTATTGTCAAAAATCTGCCTCAAATCTAAACTCCGTGGCTGCTAATGAGAAATTTCTGAGGAAAAACCCAACAACAATTTCCCCGCTCGAATCCAGGAATGCTTAGCAGTCGCGCTTGCAACCACTAGATCAACGATGAAATTCATTGTTGACATTGAGTGTTTTAATTAGCACGTGTCAAAAGTTTATAATAGCAATTTCCATTAACACGTAGAGTAGGTAACACCTATGTAATAACGTCGGTCTTTTTCAAGTCATACAATGTTCGACAAAGGGCGGGTGTCAAGTATAATGATGATGATAATTATCTGTAATTATTTTATACATTAGGCCAGTCACTTATAATTTCGGATTTTATAACAGAACAACTAGCATGAGTACAATCAATTGCAGTCCTGTTAAACGATTTAAAAGTGTCCGACACAGACGGTGTAAAAAAACAATCGGTGTAAACGTCCAACTTTCCCACCGTTCCCAGTCCAACTTCTAGGACCAAAGCGGGTCATTTGTTCCAACTAAAACTTTATATTGATAAAAACGTTTTATATCGCAACTTCGCCGTATCGGGCGGATGGCGGAATTCCCCATACTTCTAGCTAGATGAAGCCACAGCTATACAAACTTTACATACGAAGCCGTAAATGTTTTTTATGAGCAATGAATTCGACCTTCTTTTGCTAAACTTTTATTACTTGATAGGCCGTGACCGTTATCTCTTCTGGAAGAATTTAACTAAATGAAACAAGAGTCTGAACGGCCATTACAACTTTTAAAGTACACAAAATAATTAGCTAATAAAAGTGGACTTTAGTGTTCGTGAAAGTTTGGCTAAAGAGTGTTTTTAAAAGATAGCGTTCTTTATTGTCGAGTAAATGTTGGTGACTGGTAATTGGAACAGCAGTTTTTTGAACATTTTATTTGAGAATCGTATAACTATTATTATTATAAGCCTATATTGTTCCAGTGCAGGGCAAAGTCCAGTTCATCCCGCCATCTCCTTCTGGGCCTGCTGCGTTGTCGTTTCCTGCTTTGAGATATCCACTGAGAGGTAGTTTTTTCCGTTACGATTCATTTAAAAAATTGGCGATGGCGTTCGATTAATATTTGTAAAAAACTTTTTTCGGCGCTCAACCGAAACTGGCTTTCGTCCTAACTTCATTCGGCCCAAAGCAATCCGATTTACTTGAAGCTTTGAATTATGTTATCTTATTCCGAAGATTGCAAATCGTTTTTTGGGGGAAATGGTCATATTTTTTCTATTACCAACAAAATAAAACTGCTCATTCCGGCGAGCTCGGAACGGAACTTTCTTGAATATTTTGGCACGTCACGTAGAACTTCAATTTTGAGGGCATTTATATTCTGACAACAAGCTACAGCTTTGTGTGTTTTTATTGGATAGTTAAGGAACTGAATAAGTCTTTTTATTCGTTTTACATTCGTAACGAAGTTGCTAATGTCCTGACACGAATTGAATGCGACAAAAAATAATGATTCGTAATGATTTTTTGCACAATCGTGTCATTGTCATTGCAACAATGGTTCCACTGAGGTTCGGTACGCATAATATAATGATCTTAAGTCTGAGCATATCATCACGATTCTAGATAATCATTTGAATTACAGAAATGTTTACTTACATATTATATGAGAATTCTAGGAACACATTGACAACGCTAATAGAACATTTCCTGTTTGTTCACATAAAATAGAATCAGGAATTGTTTTAGTCTCAGTGGAACTAAAAGCTTTTTTATATAACTGTCAGATTTAAATTAATATTTGCTCTGGTAACGTTGTAATTTGCGCCAGCGAGCAGAAAATGGCGCGGAAATTGCAACGTACTGTCGGTATCTGTTGCTGGTCTTGTTGCTGTATATTTTGCAACTAAGGAATAACATTTTAAAGGTTAAACTTAAAAGAATACAAAACAGGCTTACAGTGCAATCAAATTATCTTGGCAGGTCCGAACTTCGTGCAGGTTATTTTGTTACAACTAATGTTTAAAAGTGTTATGATATTTATTTTATTTGTATTTCTCACTGTTTAAATTAGATATTTTCTGATCGTATAGGTATTGGTTTATCTGGCAATAACAGGTTTCTTCACAGGTTAAAGTTCAGTTACAGTTCAGTACAAGTTCAGTTACAGTTGCGTAAAAGTTCGCAGAGCCTATGTTCAGACCTGCCAAGATAATTAAAATTTGATTGTACGCTTACTTACGAAAATTTTACGGTAAGGGCAGACAGAGTTATTTTTGCGCTTTATTCTAAGTTATTCATAATAATAGGGAAAATTCCCAGACGAAAGCTCTCCAACGCGAAATGCCATTCATTTATGTCAGATTGATATAAAAAGATTATTGGAAAATTTCTAGAGCACTGGCATTCCAGATTTACATAAAAGATAAGAGAGTTATAATTGCACAGTTGGCACATGCATAAACGTGTGGAAGACATCGTCTTTCTGCCCCTGTCCGATGTTCGTGGGGTCGGCGCAACACGTGTTTTCTTGCATTCTCCTCTGCCAATCGTCTTGTCTTCCTTTCATAATTATCATTCCTCACACAATCCATCCAACGTTTACTTCGTTTAGTCCACCTTGGTCTACCTTTCCCTCTCCATTCATCAAAGTTTATATTCATCACTATTTTTAGTCACATGCGGTTTATTCCTTCTCATCACATGCCCGTACTAAAACAGTTGGCATAAATATGTGAACATAACATTTATCCAATGGCAATCACAAACTTTATCAATTACAAATTCATAAAATATTTTTCGTTCATCAAACAAATCCGATAGGATTTAATACAAGCGTTATTTACTTATAGGCCGTGATTGTAATATTTGATGAAAATATTTTATAAAAAAATATCCGAGCCGAAAACTCGTAATTTAATATTGTGTAAAATGTATTCTATTGGGGCGTATATAGTTGAAACCGATGCTACGATTTGTTTGGTCGAAATTGTTAAAGGCCAATAATATACTTCAGTGTCTCAGTGTCATGTTCTCTAAACTTGTGGTTAAATAATAACACCCGCTCGGGGTCGATCTTTAGGTTAAGTAGCGCTTGCCTAGGTTGATCCGTGGATGGGTGACATTCATTACATACCGTGTGTCGGAAAACACGTTAAGCCATTGGTTCTGGCTGTCAATTGTAGATCTTTGACAGTCGTTCGTAGTCAGTGATTGACAGTCTGACAACTATTACTAACTTAATTGTGGTGGATTTAATAATATCAGTCAAATTAATAATATTACACTTTTATGACTTTCCTATAGTCGTCATTGCTAGAATCAATTTGTCAAGGCCTTCAAGTGTGTAAAACAATCATCTAAGGATCCTAATTCTCATCTTAAACTGTACATATTGAAAGAACGTTTTATGAACGTTTCTTCTTATTATTTATTGCACACAAAAAAGGAACTATTTGTACAAATTACAATTACATAGCAAACTTTATGGCGAGCTTAACGAAGAATAGGATTTTCTTAAAACCAACCTAACTTCGATTGTGAGATCCTTTTTTTGAAAATCTCACAATCGAAGTTAGGTTGTCTGAATTGGATACGGAAGTGTGCATTAACAGTACATTTTTATAAATAAAATTATGACTATTACTTATTTCTTCCGTTTACAGCTTGAACAGGACGGAAGAAATTCCTATCCTAAAGGGTTACACCGAGCAGATTTAGTGCAGTATGCGGTCTCCACTCGCCCTAACATCAGAAATTTCAGCTATCTCGCTATCCTATAAACACTTTAAGTCCGACGTTAGAAAGGTGAGGGTTAAAGGCTACAGTTTTAACTTAAAGGGTATTAAGATCATTCGCAGTTAATATGCAAATACATGCAAATGGGTAGGTTTTATTTTCGTTATCTCATTCCCTCATTTACCTGGTAAAAGGTACGAAGAAGCGTTGAAGACAATTAGTTCAATTTTGTTAATTGCTTGTGGCTACTGAACATTATTTCTACGAGACGTTCTTTCAGGTAGTGAGATGAGCAACTGAATGGATTCCTTCAAAATCACAAAAAAAAAAACAGCAAACAAAAATCCTACATGTACTTCTTATTGAATGGTAGTACTGGTCATGCAGGTATTTAAGAAAAAAACTTTTTTAACAAAACATAAAACCGACTTCAAAAAAAGAACACAAAAAAGTGAAAAATAAACTTTAGAAGAAAAATCAGTTTCTGAAGTCGGTGACTTTTGTTTGTTTGATTTCATTTTTTTGCCACCGACTTCAGAAACTGATTTTTCTTCTAAAGTTTATTTTTCACTTTTTTGTGTTTTTTTTTGAAGCCGGTTATATTTTTTGTTAAAAAGTTTTTATTTTTCACTTTTTAGTGATTTCACATTTTCATCGGTCATAATGTGGTGGACAATGTAGTTTTTTTTTGAGTTTTGCTGATTTTTCAAAGACCGTTTGTCCGATTTCGAAAAAAAAATGGGACCGTTTAGGAAGTATATAACCCTTTCCAACAAAAAAAGAATTTTTCAAATCGGTTAGCAAGTGACGGAGTTATGCCCGAACAAACATAAAAAATATATATATATAAACATCCGAATTGAGAACCTCCTTCTTTTTTTAGAAGTCGGTTAAAAATGGCGTTAGTAAATATTTAAAAAGCAACTTGCGGAAAAGTTGGAACTTTGAGCCCCATATCTCTGAAAATAGGTACGTAGAATGTTCCCAGGTATGGTCCCGAACATATCTACACCTATAATATTCTGTTTCACAGTATCAAAAGAAAAACTTCCATCTATGAGTACCTACCGCTTTCTCTGAAATAAACGAACAAGCCTACTATTTTCAGAAACAAGGAAAATGGAAAAGGGAAGATCGAAAACTGCAGTCACGCGATAAATGTTCCATTACAGCTCTGTAAGTATTAAAAAAAAAACTAATAACTCAAATTCCCGATTGGCTGCGACAGGTTTGTCAATATCAGGATTTCGATTCCAAAACCAATTACTCGCCGCAGTTCAAATAAGACGTATTTCTTTTTGACGTGTATTTTGTCCTTGCTTTATTTATACCATTCACTGTTATAATAAATCTCTATTGATAGTGTAGGTATAGGATATTTATTTTACGTATTGGTTGACCAATTCCTTGATCCGTTTCGTGACGTCAATGCGAGACACGACTTTTCCTAGGATAATGCACTGGTCATGCTTCCTTATTGGGAGAAACAGAACTTTTAGTATTTCCTAAAATATTGTGTTTCGGTGCAACCCAGTCTGTTTTTTTTTACATGAAGTCAGTTGCACTGTAAATAACTTAGTTCTACTGTAAAGTCCGTAGGTAGAATGGCTTCAATACTATTGTACTGGTAGCAGATTCAATTAAACTGTCCATGTGCACACAAAGGACTGTTGCTTCCCTCCCTGTCACAAATATTTGCAGCGATCATCGGAAGGCCTTTGACACTGCAGTCGATTTGCGAGCTCGAGCGCTTGGACTACTCCGAAACGACGGAACAAAGGCACTGTTAATTTGTAAAATATTTTTCCATCAGCATTGCTTCGGTAGGCTACGCTACCGATTTCATTGTAAAATCGGTATAGCCCATGTAATTCTATTGAAAATTTCGTGATGAAAATTGTTATTATTCTGTTGTTTTTCACCTTTTCTCATCGAGTGGGCCGTTTTGTTGTAAAAAATGACGGGAAAGTTTATTCTCTGCATAAGATTTTTACTGAAAAATTCTGAGACTGTATAATGGTTTTAAGCTGATACTTTTATGTTTATTTCTTTATATATAACTTCAACTATCAGAACAGATCATTGTGTTCCTCACAAACATTTTGTTACTTTGACTACAGCATCCGGAGCTTCACTGATTTTAAACATGGCTGGCCATTAGCATCATTTATCAACGGAAATGAATACTTAAAAATGGCTTCCATGTTAATATCCGAACGAAACAGGAGATGGCTGCTTGTTGGCGAAGCAGCTAATGCTTCAAGGACAAAATGATTTTATCTTAATTAATTCCGCCACGAAAAAACGTGCAGAATAAAGTGGCTGACGCGGTCTAGTATAACGACGATGCGCCTTATTAGGTTTTCTAATTGAATTATTTTATTATTGGTTTATAAGATTTTTTTTTTTTAATTATTGCCAAAACAAGATACTTTGTACAGACGGCAATAAATCAAGCTACCCGGAAATGTCAAATTTCCCAATCAACCGTGAACTTATATATATAACTAACTAAGCGAACTTATATTTATAATTTATAATGCTTTTGCGATAAAGTTGAAAATCTATTATAGCAAATAGAGATTCATACGGAGTCTGAACGGGTAGAGCCAAAAATCGGACATGTCTAGGCCATTTTCAGATTGTAGTAGGTTGTTAGGCTCGTGCCTGTAAACTAACGTAGATAGGTAAGATCTGAATGCTTTAAAGTTAATTCAGGTAATACCTTCTGCGACACTTGGAAATGAAACCAAAGGAAATCAAAGCTAAGAAAACAACAAACTTTTAGCACCACAAACTGAAACAAACTTAAGTAAACCCGGATTAAAACTGCAAAACAAATATGCTTTGTAAGAAACAGCAGAAAATTAAAAGGCGGTTATAGGAATTTCATTTGTGGCTTTTCAATAAGCGATTGGAATTAAGGAAATCAAAGTGATTTTGTTTGATCAGAGAACAATAACGGTTGCTACCGTCTGCGGTTCTCTCATTTCCTTTATTATCTTCTGTTCTTATGAACTTTGTTCGTTGTTTCACCTCGGACTGCTCAGCTGTATGCCGTAAGATGGGATTACTTTTTGTTGCACCGTTGCCGTTGATTGGGAATTCTTTGGTGGTTTAAAGTTTTGTTGGGAGAATTTTCCAGAAAAACTGTTTTGTTTTTATTTAGAATATGGTCATTTAGGTAATAAATAGGAATTCGTTTTACGAATTAATAGACGAATGTCAAACTGTCGAACCGTGCCGGGTTTTTTATTAACTCGCACCATTTAAAAAGTGCAGTCTATTTGGTGTGTTGTTAAAAAGGAAGCCTAAAACTGAATCCATAAAAATGTTGGACGCCGCACCGTGGTGGCTGTCAACAAATCGACGACGATTTGCATTTAAATTCTGGCCGCACTGGTTTGTCGGCAAATCTGAGTTCTTTTCAGCCTGACGCAGTTGGTATAATAATATTATTCATGGACCAAACAAAAGGTTTTGTATATTGGCGATCGAGATAAAATATCGTCGGTCACATCATACTTTAAACTGCTGTTTGCATGCAAATGTTATTTATTTACTGAACTGCACGCTGCGCTGGTTTTGCTCGCTTTTCCAATGATATAAATATGTGAAATGTTTGCCAGACGTCCATGTCGCTCGCGTAGTCATATTTTACGAGAAAAGTTTGCGAATGTGACGTCAAATGCACGGTACCTGAGTAACTAGATAATTGGGGAAAGGTTTAATTGCAAACGCGCAACACAACAACGCTATTGACAACCTTTTGAATGTTTAATATTTTCAACTGAACGTACCAAAGTTTCAAATTGAAGTGTTTAACAGTGGTACATAGGTACTGGAGATAGACATAAAAAAAGATAAAGTGTTGCTGGAGCGATACATTAATTGAATACTAGGATTCTTTAAATCCTCGAAAACTCTAGAGCTTTTGTTACTTTTTTATTCTTATTACCGTCTGTTCGATTGCCAAACTTATAATGATATTACTCACAAAACAATAACCTTATATCCGGAAAAGGAAATAACAGTACCAAACCAAAATACGGAATTCTCGTCGATGGCTTTCTGTATACCTATGGGAAGCTATAGAAACTACTCTCTGAAAACCGAGCCACAGTCCCTACTCAATAAAAGTTAACAATTCTCGAAACGGTTTCTATTAAGGCTTCCTTAACTATAAAGGTGGGTAGTTACCGTTATTTTATATGACTTCACATCGTATAAAACTTTGCGTTTGTATTTCCGTATACACCTCTCTTGTTACAATCAAATTGCCTGTAGTTTTGTAAGAGCCAACAGGAATTGTAAAACCTCTTTTAGAAGTTTTATTTTTAATCAAGAAATTAAAAATAAAAACTACAAAAGAGGTGTCATTTAAAATATTTTTCACTTCTCTCGCTCTAAAATGCGTCTTTATGTCGTGCGTAGGCGACATAAAGTCGCGTTTTATGCTCTAGAGCATAAAGTAAAATCTTCGTCGAAGACCAAGGTAATCGGCACAGGTAATCGGCCCAACAGCCACACGAACAACTTCAACTTCATAGAATAACCTCTTTAATCGTTTCGTTAGTATTCTAAGAACAAGGGATTACTGCTTTTCATTACGAATACAAGGAAAGTTGATGGGAATAGGCTTCCCCTAATTACCTAAATCGCTTGATGGTAATAGGCTTGCTCCTAATTACATCATTTGATGGGAATAGGCTTACTCTTAATTACATTGATTGATGGCAATAGACTTGCTCTCAATTACCTAAATCAGTGGATGGCAATAGGCTTGCTCCTAATTACATCAGTTGATGGCAATAGGTTTGCTCCTAATAAGATTGGTTGATGGCAATAGGCGTTTCCTAATTACATCGGTTGATGGCAATAGGCTTGTCCCTAATTACATCAGTTGATGGCAATAGGCTTGCTCCTAATTACATTGATTGATGGCAATAGGCTTGGTCCCAATTACATCAGTTGATGGCAATAGGCTTGCTCCTAATTACATTGGTTGATGGTAATAGGCTTGCTCAAAATGTTTTTATAACTGAGCAGTATGAGTAACGACATAGGTATGTCAGGTGTTATGTCAAGTTTCCTACTGAAAAAAATAAAGTTAATTGGCGGGAACCTTAATTATTTTTACAATATTTACAAGTTGCTGTTTCATTTCCTCGCAATCGAAGTGAAAAGTAGAGTGTAAAACTCGTCCATAAAACCCATTTTGCTCTCTACTTTATATCCATCCTCGCTCGCAAGCTCGCATCGGATGGATAAACGTCTCGCGCAAAATGGTGCGTTTTATGCACTTGGTGTACAATCTACTATTAAATTGTATTTTTGTTCTTCTTTTTCCTGATTGTCGTAAAAACATCAACTTTTAAAAGCTGCTAAACAACTTGAACGCTTAAAAATACTGTAAACAGAAATGAAAAATATTATTTAATGGACGACTATTTAAATTGGAGTATCACATTCAGTGGCAAATCTGTATAAACGAGCTTCAAGTAACCTCGAATCCACCCATCCAATGTGTTTTAAATGTACTTCACTAACTTTAAAAGGGAAGAAGCAAAAGCCATTTAAAAGTATCTCGAAATGTAAAGGCTAACTCTAAAGAGACAGTCCCCTTGGTGATGTTGGACAGTCTTATTTGTAATTTAGACGCCTCAATCGTAGCTAAGAAAACTGTGAATGTTGTTAGGAAATTGTAAAGTTTTCTTATAAATCAAGTGGTGGTTTTCCGTTTAAATTCGTTGCGGGTAACAAGATAATTTAAGTTACCGTAGACCTTTCAGATTTTACCGCTTCGCTGTCAGCTTTGATTTTTCAGCACATCTGTTGTTTTTGAAATAAGTAAAGTTTAAAATGTTGTTTGTGTTTTTTTCTTTCCAATTTTTTTGTGTGTTTTACATTTCAACATTTAATTTTATTCAGTTCTGCGTCACTCCTAGAATCCTACTACTAGACACGAATGCATGCCGTGGGCTTTTTCCGACAAGTCAATATATACCAATGTCTTTAAAGTTATCTCTTTACTTACCATTTCTTAGCAAAACTATGCGGAAACAGACAGTAGACTAGACACTCCTTTTCTTAGGAAACTAAATAAACCTCAACATTGATTTACTTAACAATAAAATACAAAACAATTATTCAAATATTCACAAGACCTGACATTGACATGATTCTGATTACAATAAATTCCAGATACGCTGACAATAAGAGATTATCTTTTAATGCGAATTCTATTTTAATCTATAAATTGATTCGTGTCACATTGCAAGAACATTATATGTAAGTCTGGAAATTAACATACAATCGTTTCTATAAATCAACCCATGTAATTGTATCTGAATACTTTACGTCGACTATAAACAGCTTCAATCAACACTTATTATTTATTGATCAAATAATAATAATTGCTAGAACTTTTTAAAGACCTCAAAGTAAGTGCAAGTCTAATTTCTGATGCCTTGTATGAACTCAAACTCAAACTCAAACTCAAATCGTTTATTTCAATTAAGCCATTACAGGCACTTTTGAATGTCAGAAGGACGGAAGAAGAACGAAACTACGAGTGCAATGCGCCATTCCGAAAGCCACCACGCCGAACCACACGCCACCGAATGCCCGCAACAACGAACACTGCGAGCACGAAAGCACCCAGCGACGCAAACCGCAACAACGAATGCTCGAGACCCCGAATCACGGAACAACGAATGCACGCCGCAACGTGCAACCGCCGCCCCGCGACCCGGAGCCCCGCACACCCACCGCCACGGCACACGCCGCCGCGCGCCCCCGCACCCACACCACTCGCCGCCGGTAACATCCGGCGCCGCGCAGCCCGACGCAGCAACTCCCGAAACGACGCATTGCACTCCTACGCTACAGTCACAATCACAAGGCATAATAACTTGTGAAAGTACTGTAGTTGCCAGTTCCCTAACGTAGATCTCATGAAGAAGAACGGGCAAGAAACTCCATGGACACTCTTTTAAATTAGAATTTGTTACAAAATCTTGGTACATTATATCATTCATGTTGAGATGGTATATTATGTGAGAACTATGTAGCAAGACGTGCAAGTTAAGAGCGTCCAGAGTAAAAAGATATAATAAACAAATCAAAAAGAAAAATATATTTACACCATGGCAACTAAGGAATGACCAGTCTCCACTGACAGCGCCCGTTCACGAACATGACGCATGGATCAGCACCATTCAACTCAACCATTTTGAAGGGAACTAAATGATCCGACACACCCGCCACCATCAGCGAGACATTTGAGTGAGCATGACATTCTCTCAGCCACCAGGGCAACGTCACTAAAATATAACTAAATGTAAAAATGTAAAAAGGGGCTTTATAGTACATAGTACTCACACATGTGCCATGCAATTATACAATATTAAGACATTGAATCTATACAATGCAAAGATATTTTTACAATCTTCTGCAGCCTCTACAATAACTTCACATGATAATCGATGTAATTGCCCCTATGGTTGTGGAGCAGGACCAGCATGGAGCCAAGCATTTTTATCATCAATGTAATCCCCCAACTTATAGTATGCTTGCCTACATAGTGTGCGTTTTACACAAGTTTTAAATTTCGTCTCACTCAGTTGAAGAATGTGAGGGGGTATTTTATTGTAACATTTTAAACAGTACCCCATGAAAGATGAGTCTACTTTAGCTAGCCTGAGACCTGGCTGAACTAGTTGGTCCCTATTTCTCGTATTATAGTGGTGTCTATCACCTCTTTTGCTAAATAAATGCAGATTTTTCCTGACGTACATGATGTTTTCATAGATGTATTGACAAGGTACTGTCATGATGTTAATTTCCTTAAACAGCTCTCTCAGAGAATCGCGCCTTCGTAGACCATATATGGCTCTAATGGCTCTTTTCTGCAGAATAAATATAGACTCGACGTCTGCAGCCCGTCCCCATAGTAAAATACCGTATGACATAACACTATGAAAATAGCTAAAATAGACTAGTCTCGCGGTATCTACGTCAGTAAATTGACGGATTTTCCTAACAGCATATGCTGCTGAACTCAGCCGTCCTGCAAGAGATGTTAAATGCGGACCCCACTGTAGCCTTGAGTCAATCGTTATCCCCAAGAAAACAGTTTCATTGACAAATTCTAGTTTCTCTTGATTCAATACTATGTCACAATCAGTACTTTTGACATTTGGTAGAGCAAATCTTATGCACTTCGTTTTTTTCCCATTTAATACTAAATTATTAACGGTGAACCAATTATGAACCTGCAGTAAGGCGTTATTTACGTCATCAAGATTCGTGGCACGTCTGTTTACCTTAAATATTAAAGAAGTATCGTCGGCAAACAATACCATTTCAGGTTGGTTTTTAAATAAATGGGGTAGATCATTAATATAGACTAAAAAGAGAAAGGGACCTAATATCGAACCTTGTGGCACACCCATGCTTACTTTTAAGCCCATTGAATTGACACCATTTATTTGTACTTGCTGATGTCTATCGCTTAAATACGATTTCATTAAACTGAGCGCAAGATTCCCTAAACCGTAATGTTTGAGCTTTATGAGAAGGGTTTCGTGGTTGACGCAATCAAATGCTTTGGAGAGGTCACAGAAGATCCCTATGGCATCTTGTGACTCTTCCCACGCAGTAAATATATGTTTTAATAAGGTGACACCGGCGTCAGTCGTACAACGTCCTTTGGTGAAACCATACTGTTTCTCATGTAAGATTTTGTTGGTGTTAAAGTGAATGAGCATTTGATTAAGCCAATGACTAGTCATGTTGACAACTGAATACCAATGGCAAAAACGTTTACCAATCACGTAAAGCTTCCTTAGGGTACCATAATAAAACAAGGCATTCATATGGTTTCAAATGGTTTTCTTGTAAGCACAGTCATAATACGTCGTTTGTCACGAAACTGTTTTCCCCAACCCTCCAATTTAGAATTTGATTTACGTTTCGCATGATTTCATGCTCAACGGCATTGTATAAAAAAATACGATGCCTCAGGGCGACCCATCATTCTTAGATTTTAACATTCTTGCCTTTTCCTTACGGTTAAATAATATAATCAGACATCTAAATGGAAATCTAAAAGGAAACCACATACAGCAGACCCTACTTCTACATATTATAATATACTAAAACAATTCAGAAAGCATATATTATTCCCGGTCAGAGATAAATTAACCGACACGTCCTATAAGAGCACTGTATTCAGAAGAAAATGAGTTCGTACAGAATTCACGATAGTCGTTGCTCTTAATTATTATAAAAGCACGTAACTACTCGTATATTATCATAAAATCGCGTAACTACATGTATATATTCTACTTAAAATTAAACTAGCAAAGAAATTAAACAGTTGTACAATTTTAACAGAGTAACATGGTCTAGAAAATTGGAGTTTGGGGGTGTTCAATCATGGTACAAAGATTTTATGTTATTTTTCATTATTTATACATTTTTAAAATTTTATAACTACCATGAGTTTTTCAAGGTTTTAGGTATGGGTCTTCTCAATACTAAATACATATATACCAACCATATAACAACAGCGAAAATAATATTAATAGTCAATAATTTGCTTAACAGTTACCTTCACATTACTAAAGTTTCTGTCGTTTAGTAGGGATGTTATTTTTTAATTGACTGAACCTTAACAAGCAAACGTTAAGTAAAAACAGGCGCCTTTTTTTTACTAAACGATTAATTGCAAATACCTATGATCGACCTTAAGATAAACTTGTCTATTACGCTTTTAAACATACAATAACAATAGAATCGATTTTATCTAAAACCACGATTTACTAACAGCCGCATAATAATAATGGTTAGAAAAACGTTTAGTTAAATGTGGTATTGTTTCAGATGTTTTATGGTGTGTTACTTGGGCTGTCGGGGTTGCGGGTTGTTCGAGAAGAGATACCGTGGCCTCGGAGACAACGGAACATGGGTGGTTTTTAGTCAGTAGAAGTCTCACACTCCCTACCGCTCCGCCAAGAGCGAGAGGAGTCATTTGATGATTTAACACCCTCCAAAAACAAAGGCAAAAAGTTGGGTCCAATCTATCCAAGTGTTAATCGATACGAACCTGTGATTTTCCGGATTCGGTGTGCGTATTGTATAATTACCATTTTCATATGCTTGGGTAAATCAGAACAACTTGAGGAAACCATACTTAATGTCTGAGAGATATTTCTCGACGATATCGACATGTGAACGATATCGACGTGCCAACTCACAGGCCCATGGAGTGTGGGCTGCGGGTTGTTCGAAAGAGATTCCGCGGCCTCGACACAAAGGGCTAAGAAGGACCATGGATAGTTTTTCGACAGTAAAAGTCTTACACTCCCTACCGCTCTTCCTAGAGCAGAAGTACTCATTTGATGATTTCCTACACACCAAGAAAAAGGGGCGGCATAAATACTCTGACACGAGGTTAGGCACTAACCACATGATAAAGATTACGTAAATATGTGCATTGTAACTATGGCCACGCCAAGTAAATAAAACTATTTAGGAATTGATTGATAATATTAATTTTGACATTTGTTATTCATGTTTGAACCATTTTAAAGCACATAAGTTTAACTGCAGTGACTTCTAGTAAGCCTCGTGTCGCACTCGCGATAAGTATAAAAAGTTGTAACCGAAATTAGCATCACGTGTCTATAGTCCCCGAAGAGTTAGGCAGATGTGTACCTAATAGTAAACCCACTTTTCGCCAGTTACGTTTTAAGTCCCATATAGAGGGCGACTTGAGTTAATAACAAAAAATACTGAGTGTTCCCATAATACTAACAAACGAATTTACAATTAATTTATATAATTATGAACATAATCTAATAGAACCTGTACAAATATTTTGTTGCTGACTGTCCTAAAAATGTGTCCGGGTATCAATCATCAAAATCATCAACCGTGCAGAAATCCAGGTTTCGTGGCTGCTACTGAGAAATTCTTCAAGAAAAACCTCAATAACACTGCCCGACCTAGGAATCGAACCTAGGACGCACTTGCGACCACTACACATAGTTTCCCGAACACTAACTGCTTCACTTTGGGATTTTAGGTGACTGTACGTTTGTAACGTACGAATGACTTATCCGGTACATAAGTATCTAAAGTAAAGGATATTCCAGACAAGTGCTCTTAAAGGTTCAAGTTAGTCGTGGTTTCCCAAGTGCTTCTATTGGAACCAGCATGAGTCATACATACGGCTGTTAATTATGTATTCTTTTTGTACACTCTACGAGGTTTATACTCATGTATCAAATAAAAATCTTGATTTTTTGCAGTCTAGTTTTTTTAAGTTGTCTCAAGTCTTAGAGCTATCAATAGCTCTGTTAAGTTTACATGCGAGTCAGAGGATTCTAATAAGTATTGACATTGTATTCAATACACTACTGCGCTGACTGATGGACGACCTTTTTCATCCGCATGCCCTGAGAAAAAATAAATAAACACTTATCGATGATCCCAGTGTTCTACACAAAAGAAATTGTGTACCTACCATTTTCTTTCATATTCATTCTAACTCAGGTTTTAGAGCAGTAGTTACCACATAATTATTGTGATCCACTTCGTCTGAAATCAGGTTGGGATCGGGTCAGTCTTAATGTTATCATCATTATATCCTATCCCAATTTATTTGGGGTCGGCCCAGCATGTCTTTCTCTTCCATAACTCTTTATTAGTCGTCATCTCCGTTCTAGCTATATCATCCCTCACATAGTCCATTCATCATTTCCTTAGTCTTCAAGATTATAATTATTAAGATGATATTTATTATATACAAGAGTCTCTACTCTTGTCCTAAAAATAAATCTTGGGAATATAGAGTTCCTGTACGAGTAGAGGTCGAAAATAAAACCTTCTTGCAGGAAATATTTAGACTGTTCTAAGTACATAAAGCAAGTCAGGAGGACGTCGAGTAGATTCACCTAAGGCTCTTATTTTTATACCGACACGGATGTCTGACACAGATGTCAGAGTGCATTGAGTTTATTTTAGCTGGAAATATTATAGTAACGACTTATTGATTTGCACTGCAATATCGGAAATTGGAGTAGACAGCTGGTAAAATTCAAATAAAATCAAGTTATATAAAATGATCTCACTTTATTTTAAATCTATTTTTACCCGACTACGGCAAAGCCAAAGGAGGGTTATGATTTTGACTGGCTATGTATGTATGTATGTATGTATGTTTGTATGTATGTATGTGTGTATCTTCATCTGTTCCCTCATAGCTTCTAATCTACTTAACGGAACTCGACATATGAGGTATCGTTAGAACCGTCTTAATTTTCCGCTGAACATAGGCTACGTGACGTGTCACAAAAAGTGATTTGGCGCCCTCTAGCGGACAAAAAGTAAGGCTTAAAAAATAAAAATGGAGATAAATACGCCGTGTTTGGTATCATTTGAAAGGGCCTCACTTGTACATTTCCAAAATATTTTTCAAATTTAAAATCACGGCCTCTAGCGGACAAAAATTCAAGAGTAAAAAAAAAATTAACACCAAAATTGTTTAAATAAAAAAAAGTAAAAAACTAAAACCCGACTACGACAAAAAAAACGACGCTGAAAAAGTATGAAACAAGATTTTCAGGATAGAACAAAAAGAAAAGCCGTAGTCACACGTTATAGGTACCAACCTAAACACTTTAATACCGTGTGACTACGGCTTTTCTTTTTGTTCTATCCTGAAAATCTTGTTTCATACTTTTTCAGCGTCGTTTTTTTTGTCGTAGTCGGGTTTTAGTTTTTTAAAAGTTATAGCAGTATCATACTGAACCAATAAAAATGTGATTGTTATTTTATTCCAAACAAAAATAAAATAGCAATAAAGTCCATTCAGACGCATGCTGAAAATTTTGTATTAACAGAATCCCAGTAGATGCGTAAAAACAATTTAAAAATATTTAGAATTTTTTTCCTTTATATGTATTTACTGGGAATACCCTCTGCTAGGTATATTAGTTATTGCCCCAAGAGAAAACCCTTTACGGTTTCGTTCGAAATTGGTTGGAATACGAGTACGTAGAGAAATATTTACCAAATTGGCAAGAAAATTATAAAGAGGGAAAAAGGGTTCGCAAGGCCATTTTTACTTCCCTAGAGGAATGTTTGGTAATGCCAAGTAGCCTGTATAGTTTGTAGTTTAGAACCTATTGTTGGGGTTCTGTACCTTAGTCGACAAAAATGGAACCTTTATAGAATCACTTTACCGCCCCATTATCCGTCTGTCAGTCAAGACCTCTTTTTTCAGGAACGTGTGGAGGTATCAAGCTGAAACTCTAGTCTGTTAGCCCTTGCAGCAGAGACAAAATCAAACTTGAAAATCGATACTTATTTTATTTTATGTAAAAATGTTTGCAATTTCAGAATTGAATTAAAATAAAGATACTTTCTGTTGACCGAGAATCATGAAACAATGTCTTGAAGCACATGAATAAAATATATAATACAGAAATTCACAGAGTTGTACTAACAACGCTGTTTATCATGAAATGAAGTTATAATCATACCATGTATTATTAATGAACAGTGAACTATTGTTTTTCATATTTGCTTGTAATATTTGCTTTGATATTGTTCACTTATTTAAAGTTAAATTTAATTACATAGGCGAGCGGCCATGGAGCTTATCTGTAACATCATAATATACTAATATATTAATATTTGTTTGTTTATTCTTGTTACTCGTAACATTATTTAATTAAGTGCAGTTACTACTTCATTTTATTTAAATTCTGTCTGTATAATTATGATCGTGTGGCCTGATTCAAAAATAGTTTAAACTTCCCTACTTTAGAATTGTTAGTTTCGTGATAGAGCGGGAAAACTAGTCCATTTGTTAAAACATCAATTTTTATATTCATTAAGCAAGGATAATCTATCCTTGTCTCAATTTTCATCTTGGCTTTTTCTGACTTTACATTTCTTTTTAAATTAAAAAATCAGTAACTATAACCGCCTTATTAATAAAAATAGTTAAACCTGGTTTAACTTACGCTTGGTTTATCTCGCATGCCGTCACTTTCTTTTGAATATTTTTGAAGTGAGACGGCTGCGAGATAAACCATGCGAAGTTAAACCAGGTTTAACTATTTTTATTAATAAGGCGGTATAGAGTCTTTCTTTACATACTATTTTACTAACAAAATTATAATCAACTTACTGCCCTTGTCCCATGTAACTTGGGGTCGGCGCAACACGTTTTTTTATTCCATTCTCCTCTGTCAACCGTCACGAACGCTAATTGGAAGTATCAGAAAGGGATCAAGTTTGAATCAGCATCGAAAATTATCAAGAAAATAACTATCTTAATAATTACCTACGAACCCTGTGTTTAATCATTCAAACGCGTAATCTCTCAAATCTCCCTTTCAGTTGTCCTTGAGATTCGCTAATTAGAATGTTTATTATTTAATAGTACATGATTGTTACGCCACTGACATTGTTCTCGAGGTTAGAGACCATTGTTTCGGCTATCAAGTGTTCAACAAAGATGGGCCGGCGAGATGCAACACTGCTGTGAATTACAAGATAACAATGTTACAGATTGGATCAGGATTGTCTAATGGATTTTATGGGGTTCCATTATTCGATGGAGATAGAGGCAATTGTTGTGCCCATAACAAGGTGCATCGATTTCATCATGTTTTACATTGTAGGGCGGTGTAGCTTGAAATAGATATTCTTATAAAGTCGTTGCTTTTGATTACTATTATATTACTTTATAACCTGTATAACGTTACAATCATAAGTTAGTGGTTCGTTCGTAGTTCAAAAGAACGTAAGAGTGTTTGAAAAGTACAGTAGGTATAAGATTTTAATTTGATATGGTCACAAACATTATTACTGAAAGCGGTAAAACCACGTTTACTATTTGTAATGAGTCCCCAATACCTATTTCGGTGCTGTTGCAAGCACCAAGATTTTTTTTTTTTGGTGTGTGGAAAATCATCGAATAACCCCCCCCCGCTCTTGGGCAGAGCTAAAAAAGAGACTAAAAAACCAAACCTATGTTCCCTCTTCGCCCTTGCATGTGTCGGAGCCGCGTTATCCTTTCGATAATCCACAGCCTCGACGGGATCCACAGCCCCGGCGGGAAGCACCATGATCACGGATAAACTGAAGTTATTGCGGGTGGGTGTTTATGAGCAGGCAAATTGGTCAACAACAGCAGTGTCGCTAACTTCAGTTCCAACATTGCAAATTTCTCGTTTCAGTGCTAATGAATATATAAAGTAACTTCATTGAGAGCCTCAGCACGTCCATCGTATAAAGCCCTAATTAATTCCATTGCAACAAAACACAACCTCACGGAAGTAGACAAAGAGATAATTAGCCGACATGTGCTTGCACGGACGGAATAAGCCGTCCGTTCCGTTCCGTTCCACGAGAAAGACGTACCTATAACAAAGCACATTTTTATAAGGAACTTTCAACCTTTTTGGCTTTTTTAAGTCCTATCGGTTCCCAGACATTCTTTGCTGACAATATTATCGAATTCCACCACCCTACGAAGGGACGTTGTTCCAAGAAACATCCAATTTTAACCGCCACTGCTTTCGCGAAATATTTTATTTATTGTTCTGCATGATCCTTTATAGAGAATAGAGCAGAATTTGCAGCGGAATAAGGACAAGAAACCCTATTTCCCTATTTTTGGTGACAATATTGCGAGTAACGCTTATACTGTTTCACGAAAATAGCTTCGTAAAATCGTTGCAAGCTGAATTTTACGGGTATTTGATACCACCAAAAAGCGCTTGCTTTGCTATTTTATTTTCAGCTATATTTTTTATCCCCTTTGAAGCTACTGAAAACTCCTGTTCAAAGTCGATTGTGAGTTTTCCGCAATCATTACATTGTTGACAAATGTTTGAGTATGAAACTCTCGGACTTATGTGAATCTAAATTCTCAACAATGTTTCTCTGTAATGACTTCGGATATTCATGGAAATAATATGAAAACGAAATGAAAGAACTTTGCTAAGACTTCTGCTAAAGTTTTACTTTCAAAGTATTTCTTTTTATGCGGCTTAATAAACTGATGATGATACGGGAAATACTGGTTTGAATCTTAATGATGTTGTTATTAATGTTTATTTTCTTTCTTTGACATTAATTTTATTGAACTGTTAAAAGCGTGAAGCACAGAACTAGTGGAAAGGTAAGTTCCATCGCTATTTCCTAGTAAACTGCCGTCAAAGATAAACCTAGTCAGGTGAATATACGCCAGACTTCAGAGGGTGCACGTATGTTAATGTAGAAGCATAAATTAACGAGGAAATAATACCAACTGTGGATACTGTGGCCGTCCAATGTTTGCGACGGCTACGGAACCCTGATGTGGTTTCTGAATTAACATTATTGGAGTGCATGGATGGAAATTATGTGTATTTTATTCCTGGGGCATTGTTGCTGTTATTTTGGCTTTAGAGCAAAACGTAAGTCATGTCACCATTTAAACCAGGATACAATTTTTAAAGCAAGACTATACTCTGCTGCTGTGAAAATTCTAATGGAAAACCCCTAACCGGTTGATTGCATATTTTTGTCTGAAACATAACTATTTGTTACAGCTCTGCATTTAGGGGAATACAAAAATTATGTTGTGAGTATTTTTGGAGTTAAGATGCAAACCCAAACGTGATACTAAAATAATCTTGCTGAAAATCAAAAATCTTTGCCAGCCATTAAACAATTGGATTTTAATACTTATCTTTGGTTAATTAACAAAACCAGTATTAACTAATAAACGAATTAATTGCAGCAAGTATCGCTTCATAGCTTCATAAGGCGTTCAAGTCTACTTGAAACTTTGCCTACGCTATTAAAGTTTACGCAAGCAAGCGATAGCGGGCTGCCAACCTTTTTAGTTTTTACCTTATTTTCAATGCAAAGTCGAGCCCTGTTTGCTGCCAAGTAAGCGGCTTTGGAAACAACATAGCTAATTGTACAAACAAAATTGTAGATGGCTCTGAATATTGCTAAGGGACTTGTTTGAAAGAAACAAGAGAATAGTTTTCTGTGAGAGTCGTACAGGGCAATTACTAGGGGTTTAGGTTTTACTTGTACGGGGCTGCCGGTTGTTCTAAAGAGATACCGCGGCCTCGACACAAATGGCTAAGAAGGAACATTACCTACTGACTTAAAACCACCCGTTTTAAGTCAGTAAAAGTCTGACACTCCCTACCGCTCTGCCCAGAGCGGAAGGAGACATTTGATGATTGACCCTCCAAAAAAAAAAAGTTTCACTTGTCGTCTGGTAGTTGTTAACTTTTCTGGGTTAAATATAAATGAACAGGAACTCGACAATTGATGTTTTTATGGAGTGCTGGATTATCAAGGGTCTGCTTGGCCACAAGAGTTGAAAATTCAGTGGAACATAAAAGTGCTTACGTAACTACCAAAACGTACGTCAACGTTATGCGTACCTAGTGTGAATTAAACATTCACAAGATCGTTTATAACTTCTAATTAATTATACCAACGAACCAGACAAATAAAACTAGTGTTATTGCCATTCAGATTTATAACACTGTCATTTCATTGAGTTTTATTATGGCGACATGTCTGCAAATCATATTAATTGATATTTACGATTACAGCAACAAATTGATTGAAGCGTTAGTTATTGCTAGTATTACGCATCGGTAAGTTTATACATGGTGTGGTCTCTTTGTTCACTGTCGCTATCAGGTGACAGGAAGCTGTTATAGAGCATCCTCTGTATAATTTATCGAGTGGCTGAGCAGTAGCATGCACCGGTGTGT
The DNA here is from genome assembly GCA_949775195.1 of Diarsia dahlii. NCBI lineage: Eukaryota > Metazoa > Arthropoda > Insecta > Lepidoptera > Noctuidae > Diarsia > Diarsia dahlii. Next base: position 11,213,882 of record OX459198.1, read on the forward strand.
TAATAAGTCATTTTACAATTAATAAAGCTCTTGTCAAGCGCGTATTTTGTATGATAAATAAAGTGTTTTTAATGTTTTTATTACGCGATCTTGATGCGCACCACGAGGGCTGGTTCGAGGTGGCGCAGGAAACGAGCTCTTGAAAGGAATTGGGGGAGGTCTTTGCCCAGCAAGAAAAGGGATGATTTTATTAAGTGAGACCTCAGAGAGACCTGACTTGAGACGGTGTAGAAATTAGCTCTAATTGGGCTCATTTTGGGTATTCCTACAACCATAGTTACATTATAGTAAATCGAAAAGTTTCATACTGCTAAATAATTATCAGCTGTTCATTAAAACTACCTCGTTGGTCTAGTGGTCGCAAGCACGACTACTGAGCATAAAGTCCAGTTAATGGCAATAGGCTCACCCCTTATTGTAAACATAACGGGCGTAGTTTGAGTGTACTAAAAAGTACAACTCTGCCGAGCCCATCAATTACAGGCGTGGTGTTATGTATGTAAAACAGCATCTCACAAAGCCTTTACGGCTAATAAATTGATTTAACTTAGCTGAAATGGTAAGCAATATTAGAAGCTGACATTTTCTGATAAGATTGTATGCCAAAATGCACAATGTAATTTGTCTGAGGTATTATTCCGGCACGATGGGATTTTATGTTACTATGAAAACGATTCTGTATAAATTGGGTTTTATAGCTTGACTTATATATAGATTATCTTACCGATACGATTTTAAAAGAGTGTCCATGAAGTTTCTTGCCATTCTTCTCATGAGACCAACGCTTTGGAATTGGCAACTACAGTACACTCACGAGTTATTATGCCTTGTGACTGGGACTGTAGCTTAGTTTATTTAGCTTCAGTAGTTCAGTAGTTTACTGCCGCACTCGGAGAGCTTCAGTGGTTGCTTGGGCCGTCGCTTGGTAAGGGTTTTTGGCAGTTTTGCCATACAAAACTATGTCAGGCCTTTGCTGGGTGGCGGCTTGAGTAATCGTTGGATATCTCTGAGTGCCGCAGTTAGTTTAATTCGACTATTCAAAAGTGCCTGTTACTGGCCTACTTGAAATAAATATTTTTGACTTTGACTTTGACTTTACCTAAATCTTTTATTGAGAAAACACAGCAATAGGTACATACTTTTACTGCTGTTATTTTATTTTTTCTTAGCCTATTTTGTCCCACTGCTGGGCATAAGCTTCCCCCATAGCCTTCCACTCTTTCCTCTGTGTGGTTTTCTCCATCCAATTCGTCTCAAACGCTTCTAGGTCTTCACACTTCTAGGCCTCCCTCGGCGACAACGCCTGTCTTCTGGCACCCACTGCGTGACGACTCTGGCCCATCGGTCCTGATCCATCCTACAGACATGGCCCACCCAATCCCATTTATTACCAATAAAAAAAAGTAGTTAAAAAACTAAAAAACCCGACTGAAAAAACTTAAAAGCAAAAAACAAGCACATTTTAAATTAAACAAAACTTGGAAGCAGGCGGGGTCCATTCTATTTTAATTTTTTCTTTTCATAATTTAATATTCAAATGAACCCCGCCTGCTTCCAAGTTTTGTTTAATTTAAAATGTGCTTGTTTTTTGCTTTTAAGTTTTTTCAGTCGGGTTTTTTAGTTTTTTAACTACTTTTTTTATTTCCAGCTTTTTAGTTCTTTTGTGTTTGTTCTTTCGTTGGTCGCGTAAAATTCTTCGCAGATGATTTAACTTTTGTGCTTGTTTATAGGATTTTTCACTTTGAATTTCTTTTAAACATATAAGTGATGTATATTTTTGTAATCTCCTATTAAAACCCTATATTTTGATATCCTACTCGATGGTATTGGAAAAAAATTTTTTTTTGAACTCCGCGATTTGGCCCCCAAAATCTGCAATTTTTCTTTGTTTTTTTTATTTTAATGTATATGCCTATAACACTCGCGCTATCAAGACGAACCTAACGACGTATATTTCATTCAAATCGGTTCATCCGTTTATGAGTTATGAGGGAACAAAGAAACGGACATACATACATACATACTTACATACATACACGTCAAACACATAACCCTCCTTTTGGGCTTCGCCGCAGTCGGGTAAAAATCAACAACACTCTACTTTAACTAAAGAGAATTATTTTTTGAGATGTCACTGATAACATACTGAAATATATTAATGAGCACAGCTGTTGTACTTTCACCTGAGCACACTAACTACTAAGCTAATGGTTACGTTGACATTCTTTCAGTTCAAACTTCCGTTACACCATTAAAATAAAATACCCAAAACTGTTCAAAAAGAAACCATTAGTAACCAAAAGAATTGTCGAAAATCAGGAAATAAGTACCGCAATCGTTTGGACTCGCCAAAAATTGTTTTTGAAAGTTCGCAACTGTCATTGAATTTCGACGATTGCTTTTTATACGTTTTGTTTGTACCTTTTTGTAGTCGCTATCGGTATTGTTCGTAAAGTAGGAGCAATATAAAATGGCGACCATCCCATGAAACATTCATGAGTCGCATTCGCTTTCACCGAAATATTCAAATCTATAGATTTTTTGTCTCGTTATACGTCTTTCCTTGTGAATACGTGAGGGCAGTTTATGGAATAATCTGTTGCTTCGTTGCTGTTTTTATTTGTAACATTTTTAACATTTGTACTAACAGTCTGCAATTATGTATAAAAGTTTAGGATATAGTAAAGTACAGAGGCACGCATGTGTCCTAATATATACTCACTCAAGTACAGTCCTTTTCGAGCAAAACTATATACTTGGCAAAGTTTAAACGCGAGGTTCTCGTGAAACAACTTTGAAATACGACAATGATCTTTATGATAAAATAGGTTCCAAAATATGAGTTTCGTAACGTAACAAGAAATAATTTTCATGATCAATAGAGTAGGCGAAAATTGCTTTTAAATGTTACAGTCTATATAACGCAGAGTGATTCACCTAACCCATGTTTCAGGGAGAGGCATCGAGGTAACACAAGGCACTGACTGAAGGCACGGAAAGTTTAGGTTCTCCGTGGTGCAAAGAAGCCTTACATGGCAAAATGGAAATTCGCGGAAGGTACAGTTATAGTTAACATTAGATATAGAATAATAATATCCCATAACCATTAACCTTTTTTTTTTTTTGTTTTTTTGGTGGGTGGAAAATCATCGAATAACCCCCCCCCCCGCTCTTGGGCAGAGCGAAGTGGAGTGTCAGACTTCTACTGACTAAAAACCAAACCCATGTTCCTTCTTCGCCCTTGTGTCGGAGCCGCGTTATCCTTTCGACAATCCACAGCCCCGACTAGTTAACCATTAACCTACCTCTATCTTTAAGTACATTCACGCACAGAGCGGTGATATCGTAGCGGTAGTTGTTTCAATAAATACGTGCGAGAATGAATTGAATTGTTTTCCGGGTTTTAATTTTACGGAAACAATATCAAACCTGTCTTATTTCAATTCCTAAGATTTATATCTAGAATAAAAGTTAATATTCATCAAGAATCACATATTTACACGAAGCGCCATTAAATAGGTATCTATTGGAATATAAATGCTGTGGTGTTCTTGTGCCGATCGCCTTGAGTCTTTTATTAACTTTAGTTAGACCATTACATAAAACACGACGTAAAATCGAAGTTACAGCCGCGATACATCATACTTCTTATCACACACTGCCACGGCCTGAAGAGCGATGACTCGATCAGAAAATGTTCAAGAGGAAAATAGAAGCTCATCGAAGTTGATTTGTAACTTTAGTCTCGCGTCATTCTGCAATTAGTGTTCATTTGAAATTGATACGATAATAGGGTATTTCACCTAAAAAATCTAATTAGTCCGTCAGATAGATTTTCAAAAAATAAAGGACACATATTTTTTCTTTTTTCACGTAAACAAAAGATGAAGACGATACAGCGCTTCGAAAAGTCGTGTCAAGTCGTGTGACGTCACAAGGTTAGTACTTTTTTACTCACGAAGTGACGTGAAAAGCCCCCACTCATGATCTTTGACACGTTTTATTTCCGTCAATTGTTATTTATTAGATAAAACAAAAAAACACGTATCCAATATTTTTCGATAATCTAACAGACGGACTAATTAGATTTTTTTGGTGAAATACCCTATTGCCGCTCATGTACTTTCAAAGTTCATGTTAAACTTGTCATGGAAAGTTTTAAATAGATCAAGTTACTTCATTGTTGACACTTACGTGTCGAAATACGTAGATTACATTCAGGGACAGGTAAATTACTCATATATTTGACGAGTAATGTACACACGTGGACACATCAAGCCGTATATTTCCGTATTTTAGTATAACATAGCCACGCGACCTGGTGAAGGTTGAGGGTTTCCGCTGGATCCGGTCCCATGCGTCTCGCACGAATGGGACCGGCCAATGTGGCGACACTTGGAGGAGGCCTATGTCCAGCAGGGTCAGAGCCCATTCGTCCCCTAAGATTCGCACCCTGTGCCCACTCGTCCCCTGGAACTTTTGAGGCGCCCATTCGTCCCCTGAAGAATATTTATTTTTATTCATTATTCTAATATAAGTACATGTATATGTGTATACTGCAGCTTGGCAGTCCTGGTACAGTCGCGCAGAAAAGGCTAAAATAAAAAGTATAGTAATTCGGTAGATATCATGTTTATTTCAAATAAGATTAACACATACAAAATCACAATGTCCTAGAAACTAACAAATTACAACTCTTTTACAAAAATCAGCCTTGATTGACCATCATATGAATCAACATTAAATATAAAATATGCAAAAAAAATAGAACACATATCAACAGTAAATAATCACTTCTTTCTTTTTTGTTTTTTTTTTGCCAACTACATACCTACATGCAAAATCATAATAACTTAAATCTAAAAAATTATAACAGTACAAAAAAATACTAGAATCACAGTAATTATTGAAGACTAGATAAATCAACATAATTTTTTTTTTTGTATATTAACCAACTACATGCAAAATCGTAATAACTTAAATCTAATAAATTGTAACTAGAAGTACCTACATAAAAATTGGCTAAAATCACCGTATTTTTTGTATATTTACTTATTAGTGATTGACCGTATTTATTTATTAGTGAGACAATTTTACATCGTAAGCCTATTGACAGGTTATATTATTATCATGACGGATTATCATTCATCATAGCTCTTTTTTCACTGATCTGTTATGATTTATTAAATTAATTCCGTTAATAAACTGTTCACAAGTGTACTATGTTAACCGTTTCTTATGTAAAATATAGCAAATTTTATCTCAGGGGACCAATAGGCACCTGAATAGGTGCCGAATCTTTAACTTATATTGTATATATATTAGAGGGGACGAATGGGTACCTTAAAAATAATATTTTTTATTAAAATATTAATTGGTCCCCTACCAGGAGACCAATGGGCACCTATATAGGGGCCGAATCTACAACTTTTATGCTGGGGGACGAATTTTAGGGGACGAATGGGCTCTGACCCGTCCAGCAGTAGATGACTTTCGGCTAAAATGATGATGATGATGACCTTGCTTTGTATAGATTTTCCGAACAATGAGAGATCCACGAAAACTGGTTTTATATTGCTTGATTGGGAGCCCACCTACACCTGAAGGTTGTCTGATGTACTTTGATTTACTGTGAGCTGAATACATTATAATTTGGTCATAAACGTGGATTGAATACAAAATATGGAACACTTAGCATAATTTTACTCGGACTCATTGTTAATGGGAAAAACAAAAACAAATCGATTCATCTAAAAGCCTTGGTAGATGTTTTCCTATGATTGTTGTATTTTGTTAAGGCTAAATGGTATTTTTAATATTAATGTGATGATTCAGAGTTGAATGTGATGGTTCAGTATTTCTTTTGTTTTTTTCACGTACCTACCGGGGTCTTTCGTCGTTTCGCACCACGAGTGGTTCGGACCGCGGTGTGAAACGCAGAAGAGCTCTTAAGGCGAGACCCAACGCACCCGTTCGACTATACTATAGGCGTAGTGCTACACTCCACCTTAGTCGGATTCAATAAGGTTGCTTTTTGGGTGTACAGTGTTAGGCTGGCTAGACCTCTCTTTTCTGGTGCCAAACGCCACGTTCTTGTGCCAGTCTCATCCAGGTTTTTCCCTCGATGGCAACTATATCGTCTGCCCATTATCTATCTAAATATAACTGGTGAATTAGGGGTATACTTATGAGTACACCTCTGCCTAACGCTTCGGGGATTACAGGTGTAATGTTATGTTATGTGATTTCGACGTAGGTATTTAAGCTTTAGTATTTTCAAGGGTATGACAAAGGTCCCATCGGGGCTGTGGATTGTCGAAAGGTTAACGCGGCTCCGACACAAGGGCGAAGAAGGAACATGGGTTTGATTTTAGTCAGTAGAAGTCTGACACTCCCCGCTCTGCCCAAGAGCGGGGGGAGGGGGGGGTTATTCGATGATTTTCCATCCACCAAAAAAAAAGGGTATGACAAAGGTCGGTAATATCATTTCAAGCAAACTAAATTGTCCTATTTCTAGGCCACATGCCAAAAAGGCAACCCTTACTGAATTTATATTGCCTACAGAATCCCTGTACAATAATACAGGTCTCAGATCAATTACCTACTAACTAGGTAATTTTCTGTTGGGTGTTTTAGAAAATGACTGCCGCGTAGGACGACTGGTTGTAAAAGCGACGGCTGAGCATTGGGTCCTTGGTTCGATTCCCAGATTAGGCAAAGTGTTTTATGGTATTTCCATTAGGAATTTCTCAGTAGCAGTTACGGCATAGGTTCGGTTAAACATAACTGGCGAATTATGTGTACTTGTAAGGTACACCTTTGCCACAGATATTATAATACTTCGTACCTTTGCCTAACCTTTCGGGGTTACGGTCGTGTTGACGTTACCTATATGTACTAGAAATTCTCCAGAAGTACCTGTAGGTAATTTGGAAACATATTATACATACATTAAAATTGATGACTGCCTTAGTCTTTGTCTCATTGTATTTGTACATACAATAGAAATAATGATCGTGGACCATAACTTTACTAGAACGGCTGTTTAACTTATTCTGTCTACAAGAAGACCGTTATGCTATTCATTCCTCCTTTGTACAAGAACAGTTACCGAAAGCACAACACCAAATAACGACCAATATATCCTGACCATTGATACTGGCGCTAGTGATAAAGGCGAGACGTCAATAATCCGTCAAATTGGCTACATTGTACTATAGTTCCATATTCCGCCGCATACCAAGACATACTTGGCGATATACAAGATAGCTGTCACACCTGCCCTAGATGTATGATCGGTGCTAGTGGCCCATACTGACACACAGTGGTTGTCTGTGGCCCACTTGTCATTGTTGATCAAAGGTTCCGTTGCTTGTCAGAACAGTGTATTTGAATTTAGATCACTCCTCTCTACAGTGTAGACAATGCAATTTGTATGTACGATGTTCGTAAATTGTGCAGTTTCGGAGAACGGTGTATTCATGTACTAACGTTCTAGGCATCCCAATTTACTGTAGTGTAAACGCTACTGGGGAAACAAACGCTATTGTTAAAGTTTAGTGAAAAAAAAACTACAAAAAAATCGGTGGTGATACACGGACAGACAGACGGACAAGAGAGTGATCCTATAAGGGTCCTTTTTTACCTTTTGAGGTACGGAACTCTAATTAACGTATCATCACACCTGTTGACCTGTCAGTATCCCCCAAGCCACATTTCGCCAGTTCTGTTAGTTTAAGTCTCATGTAATGAAGGAGCGGGCTATTGCCATCAACCGGGCACAATTGCAGACACCGTGGCTGCTAGCTGCTGAAAAATTCCTTATGGAAAACCCAATACCAGTGTCTTAAACGAGGATCGGTTTAAGATAAGAAACGTCTATGGTGCTAGATATACATTTTTTTTTTAGGTGCATGATGGGAAATCATCAAATGCTTCCTCCCGCTCTGGGCGGAGCGGAAGGGAGGGTCAGACTTCTGCTGACTGAAAACCACCATGTTCCTTCTTAGCTCTTTGTGTTTCGAGGCCGCGGTATCTCTTTCAAACATCCCGCATTCCCGGAGACCTCAAAAAGGAGAGTTCAAAACCTTCAATTTGATTTTGTGCTACAAAAACTTTGGGTAAGGTCCGTACTGAAATAGTGACAAAAGAAAGAAAAAGTATTCATTAGTTTCGCACAGGTCTTATCAAAGAAAAAAGTTAATAACAATACGATAGCAAAAAGCTCGATGCTATCAAACCTCATCATATTCGTATGCCCGAGTTTCAAATATAGACCATATTTGAATCCCGGGGCATACAAATAACCACTTTGTTTGGTAATCAATAGGGCTGATACTGTCTTTTAAATACCTGGTGGCATCCGCAGTTTAATTGGATTGATTGTGCGCGTGATTATAGCCAGACTGCATTGTTTCATCACGAATCGATCAAACACAACATACATTTTATCATCAAAACATTTTGTAAAGTTATTTTGTGGGGTACCATTTTCTGTTGTCACTTAATTATGATGTTACATCATGCAGGGTGGTTGGTAATTGGATGCATTCCTTGAAATGGGTGATACTAGACCAATTGTGACCATTTCATCATCATCATCATCATTTCAGCCAAAAGACGTCCACTGCTGGACATAGGCCTCCCCCAGGCATTTTTGGGGGGGTTTGCCATAATCGCCACGCTTGGCAGGCGGGTTGGCGATCGCAGTATGGTTGTTGCAAAGACACAGAGAACGCTGCTGCCCATTCTCTGGTAAGTCCCTTAGTCGCCTCTTACGACACCCACGGGAAGATATGGGATGGTGCTATTCTTTACGTCCGACACCACACGGAACCATTTACCACCATTTTATTTCGTGCATCAATTTGACCCTAATAACTTGCAGTCCAAACTGGGATGTTTTAGAGATACTATGCCTATGTAATTAATTAGGTCTAGTATCACCTATAGTATCACAAGGAATGTACCCAACTAACAATCAACCTGTATTTATCAAACATAAAACAATACAAAGTCTCTACTGATATAGTTTTTTGTGGTCGCTATTTAATGGATCCGACATTTCTGGTACTGAACAAATAGGGACAGTTTCGTTTGCACCTAACAGAAAGCTATCTTGTCAATTTCTAGGCTAAGAGTTGGCAACCAAAACGCCTAGATCCTCTTGACGTTATAATCTAACAAAGAAAATATTCACCTATTTAAACGAATTAGCCTTTCATTTATATTTCTCCTGGTCCCTTATTAAAACTTAGCTTCAATAATAGTCACTCCAAACAAGATAATGAAACAGGTACACAGGCTTATTTGTTTTATAAAATAAACAGGGCTGCTTTGCGCAATATTTTCACGTGAAATTACTGGTAATTTCCCAGAGGTTAGTGTTTCAGTTAACGAGTTCTTAGACCTATTTAAGTGAAGGAGGGTTGTTTTAAGTGTCAGTGAAAGCCTAACAAAGGGTTGAAAATGTCGTCTCACGGCCTACCAACCTTTATATACGGCCTACCTTAAAATTATAGTGAAAGTAAGTAACGTAATTAGTGGCGTTCTTAATGTATGTATTGTGTTGGATATAAGTGTTCGAGTGAGTAGGGTATGTGCTAACTACTGGTGAGAGGTCGACCTGATATTACCCTTATTGCACTCCAGGTTGACATTGTGGGTAACGAAATATACATTTAATGGTGTTGATAGGGTTGATAAAGGTAATTTGCTAGTATACGTTAGTTAGCCCTTGCGGTCTGCGAATTGCGACTTCGTTGCTAAAACGAGGACCTTTTGAAATGCGCAACGCAGAATTTTAACCGCAGTTTACATAAAAGTTATTTAATAAAGCAAATTACCGACGTTTACATGACAAAATCATGGCATTCCACATTTTCATGTATAAAATTAAACACGAAATTCTACTAATTGGAAACATACTGTCGCTCAACGTAATTCTTGGCATAAGATCAAAGTTTACTCTAATATTTCACGACCAGAATAATAGATCATTATGTTACCGTCATCTTTGAGCTGTTCGCTGTGTAAAAGAAAAAGGTCCCCGCTATACTAATCATCCTATTCATTGAGTTTAACAACTTGTGAACCCACTCGCTAAAGTTGCCCACGCAAGTTGAAAATGTCGTAGAGAAAGGGGATTGGTAAATTGGTAAGTTGGCTGAAAATCTATCACTATTATATGTCTTTGGAGGATAGCTTGAACTTGGGGCGCCATTTTAAACTATTTAACAAGAAGAAGGGATTGAATTGGTCTGTGGTTTTACGTGGAGGCACCTAACTTTTAGTATGTTATTTTTTAACCAATTTAATTTGCTGTGTGGAATTTCACAACATCCGAATATTCAGTTTCGGACGTCGCGAAAATGGAAAAAAGACAAAAAATTCGGGGGCAAAAAACCTACGAACCAAAGTGAAGGCAGGAAGGTATTTGAATGACTAACCGTTCTCTTTTTGGCGTCAGTTTTTACTATTTGTATATCTTTACTAACGATCTAAATTTCTCAGTAACGTTAACATTTTATTCGCAAACGCCTAAACTTATTTACCGAAACTACAAAGCTACATGCAGGAATACTTAGAAGCGTCTATATCAAATAGCTGAATCCTTTGACATGTCCAGAACACACAAGGAAGTAAATAAACCTACTAATATGAGTAGGATACTGTTATTAGTTACTGTTTACCATTAGATACTGGTAGCCTGATATTGCTCTTGGCTATTATGTTTGCTGGCAATTGTATTGGATGTAATCTCACGCATTTCTGGGAGGCACGTCTGTGATAGTTAGGGTGCGTATACATCTGGTAGAGCAGTTGGTAGTTTATTACGGGGCTAGTAGTTTAATTGTAGGCTAGATCGAGTGGTTTGTTCAAAGAATGGGCTTGGTGGCTAGCTCTCATAATCAATATAACGGAGACCTATACAAGTACAGTCTTCTTCTTCTCGAATCGATGACTCAGATTTTGTCCAACCAGTACGTGGTATTCTGGACTGCTCTGTCGTTTGCTTCATTCAATCCAGGACTTGAATGAAGCAAACGACAGAGTTGTAGAGCTGTACGGTACAGTAAAAGCATGCCAAACAATTGAGAAGTGATTCGATTCGACTAACGAAAATGATACTTTTAGCACATCATTTTGTTACGAGCACTCCAGATTGGTAGTTTAAACAATAGCGTTTTGTTCGAATATTGGTTTTGCATGGTAGATAGGCAAGTGCACGATTTTCTCAAGATAAAACTTTATCTGTATGTGGTTAGGCCCGAAATCTACCTCAACCACCATATTTGGGAAAACGCTGTGAATTACGAGCTTTGGAATACTATTTTGGCCATACACTACTTGCGTAATTATTAAATGCTCTAGTTACCCAGTGGATTTTCCACCGGAGATCGTAGATTACCTACTGGTACAAACGGTCATTGAGAGGAAGTAGATTCAGATTCAGATTGTAGTACTTATCAATGTAAACGGAAACTAAACTGCCTCCGTGGTCGAGTGGTTTAGGAGTTTGCCTTGTGACCCGGTGGTCGTGGGTTCGATTCTCACGGGAAGCATACTTTGTAAAGTGGTTTCCAGTTTGGTTAGGACATTGCAGGCTTGAATCACCTGATTGTCAGATAAAAAGATGGTTCCGTGCTTCGGAAGGCACGTATAAGCTGGTGGTCCCGGCTGCCAAGTGGCGGTCGTCAAACCATGTCCGAGGCCCTTGCGGCGGTTTAGAAACTCTGACCCTAGGGTGTGTAGGGTCGTTAGACCTTACTGCCCACACGATAAGAAGAAGAATGTATACGGACCCTCATAATATTATGATACCGTTACGAAAGAAACGAATAGTGTTGTTTTCTGTTATCCCAATTATCCATAATGTGCAGAAGGGTTAGCTTCCCGAGGATGTCATATTAGATAAGTGGATAAAGAGAGTTGTTGTATGCAAGTACTTGTGTTTCATTAATTTGGCGAAGAGGAAAAAGTAACTAGATATTCTTTATCACTAAAGAAATTTTTGCTATTTCGGTGTACCATGGACAAAATTAATCCCGTATATCTTGTGCGAAGACAAAAGCAGAAATCCGTAGATCGTGGTCACTGTAAGGCTTAATAAGAAGGTACTCACGGTTTCTGACACTGAAAATTCCAATTTTTTCTTTGTTGTGATACTTACCTGAAAAGAGAAGAAAAATCAATGAAAAACCACAAATGTTAACAGAGCATATCGATTAAAAGGAACCAGTTAGACCATTTACCAACACTTAACGACCGAAGGCGTTTGTTTAGGTACGTAACTACCGAACCAGTCGTAAGAAATATAACAATCTATCGTAATATATGTAAGGAACCTAATATAGAGCAAGTTCATGAGCAATGGACTTAAATAACATTCATATACCTAACAAAACCACAAGCCGTTATGATTCAGAGCGCCAGACGGCCAGACCTATACTATTATCTAATAGAGTATTAGAGGTTCCGCGGGCTATTTAAGCTAAGGTCAGCGCCACAGCAGTGTCAACAGTAATGCATGGTACAGTAGACATCATTATTGGTGTAATTAACATAGTGTTTCAACAAGGAAGTAGAATCTAATGGTCGGAATTGGTTTACATGAAAAGCGTTTAGATGATTAAATTTCTAGGTATATTAACATAACAATATCATGTTTGTAACACCCTAAGGGTCAGGCAGAGGAGCACTCAATACTAGATCTACATTTTTCCAGTTATGTTTAAGGCCCAGGCCGAGCCTGATGCCATAAACCGGGCATAAGTCAGACGCCGTGGCTGCTACTGAGAAAGGGGTTTGAACTTTTTTGTATGGGAGCTGGCATATCGACCCATCGCAATTTTGATTTTTTTTCGAAATCGCGGCCCACAATGAAAGTGGTATGTATGGATAGAGGACATATAGACGAACAAAAAATGTCTAGTAACACGGTACCCAAAGTGTCACGATACCGAGATATTTGAAGGTAAAGATGGTCATTATGAGTACAATGACCACATAAAAATTAGACCTTTTACGTGTCTATAGGCGTTTATTATTATTATTACTGGTTACTGAAAGAGAGTAGGTACATAACATACTACTAGGAGCACGAGAAAACTATTTTTGACATAACATAGCGTTTCATTGCGATGCGAAGCTATTTTATTGTGCGTATAATAATAATCAACCTGGGAACTATTATTTGGATACAATTTAACGCATATACACGTAAAAAGGCTATTTAAAAAAAATATTTAATGATTGTCCTTGTACTTATTTGTCGATCTTTAACTTCAAATATCTCGGTAACGTGACACTTTAGGTACCATGTTACTTGACATTTTTTGTTTGTCTATATGTCCTCTATCCATACATACCACTTTCATTGCGGGCCGCGATTTCGAAAAAAAAACAAAATGGCGGACAGGTTGATATGCCACATCGGTTCTATCCCCTTTCTGATGGAAAATTCAATAACACTTTGCCCGACCTGGCAATAGATCGAATGCAATACTTTACGCTCAGCAGTCGGGCTTGCGACCAATAGACCAACAGGGCAGTCCTATCAATACGCATGTTGCACTTCGTATGATTCAGGTAACAGGTTATCGGAAAAATCAAATCAAATCGGGGCTCAATATTTCACATCGAAGTTAATTTCACTTGAAAGGGGATAGAACCGATGTGGCATATCAACCTCTCCGCCATTTTGATTTTTTTTCGAAATCGCGGCCCACGATGAAAGTGGTGTGCATGGATAGAGGACATATAGACGAACAAAAAATGTCCAGTAACACGGTACCCAAAGTGTCACGTTACCGAGATATTTGAAGGTAAAGATCGACAATATATTTATGAAAATCTTTTGTATGCTCACAAAAATATTAAGCTTTTTAAGAAATATAGTGATATTCACAATATAAATACAAGAAATAAACATAAATTTATTGTACCCACAACAAGGCTCAAGAAAATAGGTGGATCATTTAGATGCCAATGTATTCGCTTTTATAATAAACTTCCAAGCGACATTCAAAATTTAAGCATTAATAAATTCAAATCTTTTATAAAACGTAAACTTTGCCAGAAAGCCTTTTATGCTGTTAAAGATTATATAGAGGACAAAAAAGCTTGGGATTGAACTGCTCCAATTTGAATTGAAGGTGAATTGATTTTATATCTTTTTATTAATTATACCTTTTTATTTTTATTTTTTACACTTTGACATTTTAATTATTTATACATTATTTACAATTTGACATTTTATGATTTTTCTTTATACACAATGACATTATTTACTTTTTTAAGTATGATATTATTTTTTGCTTTTTTGATCAATATTTACTTGTTAAATATTTTATTTTTCATTTAGTTTTGTGTATATTGACATTTAATAACTTGACATGATTATTTAATATGACAAATATTTTATTATTTTTATATTGTGAATGTGAGGACCATGTGGGTCTTTCTCTAATTTTAACTATTGTCTGACAGTTTGAGTACTATAAGCGACCCACCCAAATGTCCTTTCTTTGGTATTGTTCGTCGTGACGTTGAGCTCCTTGAGTTATAAGTCGAGCTCCACGATAATTGACAAATGCTTGCACTGACTGGACGGGTCCACTCAAATCTGTGTGGTACTTTATTCAAAAGACCATCTCAGACACTAATCTGCATGATCTTCATGTATTTTATTTTATTATTTTCATATTGTGAATGTGAGGACCGTGTGGGTTTTTATTTAATTTTAACGATTGTTTGGCAGTTTGAGTACTTTAAGCGACCCACCCAAATGTCCTTTCTTTGGTATTGATCGTCGTGACGTTGAGCTCCTTGAGTTATAAGTCGAGCTCCACGATAACTGACAAATGCTTGCACTGACTGGACGGGTCCACTCAAATCTGTGTGGTGCTTTCTTCAAAAGACCATCTCAAACACTAATCTGCATAGTCTTCATGTGTGTATTATACCAAGATTATGTTTGTACCTTGAACATATTGTAAACCCAAACGATTTTAAAAGAGTGTCCATGAAGTTTCTTGCCATTCTTCTCATGAGACCAACGCTTTGGAATTGGCAACTACAGTACACTCACGAGTTATTATGCCTTGTGACTGGGACTGTAGCTTAGTTTATTTAGCTTCAGTAGTTCAGTAGTTTACTGCCGCACTCGGAGAGCTTCAGTGGTTGCTTGGGCCGTCGCTTGGTAGGGGCTTTTGGCGGTTTTGTCATACAAAACTATGTCAGGCCTTTGCTGGGTGGCGGCTTGAGTAATCGTTGGATATCTCTGAGTGCCGCAGTTAGTTTAATTCGACTATTCAAAAGTGCCTGTTACTGGCCTACTTGAAATAAATATTTTTGACTTTGACTTTGACAAATTAGTACAACGACAATCATTAAATATTTTTGAAAATAGCCACATTACGTATATAGGTGTTAAATTGTATCCAAATAAAAGTTCCCAGGTTGATTATTATTATGCGCACGATAAAATCGCTTCGCATCGCAATGAAACGCTATTTTATGTCAAATAATAGTTTTCTCGTGCTCCTAGTAGTATGTAATGTACCTACTCTTCTTAAATAGCCAGTAATAATAATAATCAACACCTAAAGACACGTAAAAAGTCAATTTTGTATGTGGTCATTGTACTCATATGTCCATCTTTAACTTCAAATATCTCGGTAACGTGACACTTTGGGTACCGTGTTACTAGACATTTTTTGTCTGTCTATATGTCCTCTATCCGTACATATCACTTTCATCGTGGGCCGCGATTTCGAAAAAAAATCAAAATGGCGGTGGGTCGATATGCCAGCTCCCATACAAAAAAGTTCAAACCCCTTTGACAAAAGAAAGGATGTTGTTAAACTGATTACATTTATACTGTGCCTATAGATACTTTGAGCTATTTAAAGCCAGTGCCAGCGTCTAAACACAAAAACAATGGCGCCAAACCACTATAAAATTTAGTACTAGAACGGTTGGTCATGCATCATAAAAAACCCGTACGTGCCCAAAGCTATAACATGGGCGGGAAAATCCAACATCAATTAAATTTGCTCATTAATATGTTGCTGACACATAGTTTCAATGATTCTGCTTTTTAGTTGAAGGAAAATTTGTGCATATACTATGTCTATTTTCTTTTTATCGGTATCGAGTGGATTATTTATTGATTTGCCATTGAGGGTGAAGAGTGTGGCCGCGGATTTTTGTACTAGATGACGTGGCCAAGGCGCAAGGGCAAAGAAGGAACATGGGTTCGGTTTTTAGTCAGTAGAAGTCTGACACTCCCCTTCGCTCTGCTCAAGAGCGGGGGGGGGGGGGGGGGGGGTCATTTGATGATTTTCCACCCACCAAAAAAAAAAAAAAGGGTGAAGAGTGTTTTTGTTACTTTTTGAGTACCTATCCTACAAATATATTTTTTTATAATGAAGGGTGCTGTGCTCTGTACGGTTACAATAAGATCTTGTTTAAGACTTTACCTTAAATGTTACAGTATCTTATCATGATGAGGTAGCCCTTTGACCTTGTATAGCATCGATTTTAGTTTAATGTACGTTTTACATTTTCAGCTTTTCTTGTGTTTACTTTTTTGGATTGTTGTTATTTTCATAATTATAATTTGTTTTGTTCTGTATCAGACCAATAAATTATTTTTCTTTCTTTCTATGTTTTTGTGTGAAAATGTTTTCTTAATAACTTAAGTTTTTGAAGTATTTACTCATCCACATTGTTCTACTTGATTGTGTCGAATTGCTGCATAAATAGTTCCGAATTTTATGTTAATTACGGTAACATATGTGCAAATAAAACATGACTGTAAAATACGGTGACACAAACACATAATATGCATACAATTTTGGTTAGGACAACGCATCGTGTGCAAAATTTTGCAATGATTCACATGAGGTTGCCTGTTAAACCCAAAAAGGTGATATAACGTGCTTCTAATGTAATGGGACATCTAATGGGGCCTTATTTTACGTTTTTGGGGCGTTTTTGGGTTTATCTAGTAAATCTTTTCTATAAACACGTAAGTGCTTTGTGAGTCATGACGTTTTAGTGGCAGCACCGTGCTTGTAGCTTATAAGATACACTCTCATATTGCAAATTGTTGATAGATCCAATATCAATAGAAAAATAACTACCATTTTCTCCTAGCTATAAATTACTTCTGTATTGTGCATTATCTGTCAATATGGCCACACCTGGGGGACGTCTATGTCAGTAGATGATGATGTGCATTTTAATACACAGACCTCACATACACAGACAGCCAGCCCATTCCACTACCACATACAGAATTACACCAATATTTTTAGGTTCTGTTTAGCCCACAGTGTAATTCCAGGTAATTTGCTGTGAAATCAGAATCTCTGCAAACTACCCGATAAAGGGCCTGTTTGTTTGTTAATGTTAATGAACGTGCGAAGTGGCTCTGACCTGGAAACTAACCAAATTGCCGTTAAAGGCGAACCTCGGTGATTAATTTACCAAATACAACAGTTGTATTTCCGGCGCGCATATGCAAGCGTAAATGTGTGAAACATGGAGAGATAACGTAAAGAAAATACCTGTGAAAATAATAGTTATAGCTAGCTGCTTTATACTGAAGGTTCTTTTTAGCCTAGGGCATGGGAAAGGGTGTAAGTTTACACATTTATGTATGAGAGGATGTGATGTTGAACGACTGGCAACATTGTTAGAATGGGGAATAATGGTTTGATATGACTACAATTAAGTGAGAATGGAAGACGAAGATTGACAGCGAGAGGATTTCATCCCCTTGCTTTCATTCGTCGTCGTAGATTACATAAATAGTTATTATACAAATAGAAGGATAATGAACATTAAGAAAATGGTGGGTTAGGTGTAAATTTAATAAATAAGATCTAAGATAATATAGAAAAATCGTTACACTAAACACCCGCAGGTATATTCAATACGCAACATCATTCTCTTCATAAAACTACGAAAATAAAAAGCCTAGACTATATAGCAAAATAAACAATCTAAAACGTAAAGCTCTTAGTATTTAAAGGAGCAAGCTCATCTCGCAAATAGGATTCTATTTCTGTAGTAAATTATAACCATCATACTAAAGTGCGAGCTGTCGTCAAAGCTAAGGCCTGTAATATTCCTTCTGGCTGCATATTATAACAGACCGTTGAATTTTACAGCGCCCGCCTCACTAACGATATTGAATTCACAGACACTTATGTTTCTCAGCAATTTTGGCCGTAAATTTGAGAGTAAAAGCATGGACCATACTAAACTCAAATCAGCTACTTATCATATTGTTAACAGTAGCTAATTTGAGTTTAGTATGGTTATTGGGCTATGTGTAAATTAATCTTCTTAATATGTGGGTAGAAATACATGAAAGCAGGGTTTGAAAACACCTTTTCTATTAAATATGACGACATTATAATTAAGCTATTTTTTATGGATATTCAAGATTCGTTCTAGGAGAGCATTTTTCATGGATATCAAGCATAAAAAGAGCAGACAGACAACCACTCACTCTAAATATAGCTCATTGATGTACTCATTAAGATCCAGTTTCGTAAGACTTTAAACCAGGCAATTTCAGATTGAGCAGCCTTGAAAAAGAGACGTAGCTTTGAAATACTACCAACATTCTGATATTGTGACCGTGAAAAATTTTCCTGTGTAATCAGTGGCAGAACATCGCATCTTTGTGTTTTGTATACTTTTTTATTACAGTCGAATTTCCTTTTTGCCTTTATTTTGTAAAGGTCTTCTTCGTAAATATTTTTTTCGCACTCTTTGTGATCTTTACAGATCAGACTTAAAGACTCTTTTAGTAAGTGAAAAAGAAAATTTTGTTCTTATAAAGTCGTTGCTTTAATTTTTGTAGACAGAAAGTAGCTTTGATATGTACATATAAAATAAAAGAATATTAATTGTAATTTTGTGTGTGTTTTAATAAATAAACAAACACACTGAACAAACCTTACCAAACCTTTTTCCAAACATGGATTGGCTTCCAGTCTAATCGGATACAGCCAAATACCAGTGTGTTACATGGCAACTACATACTTAACTGGCCGGTCTGGCTGGTCAGTTGCAGCATATATTGTAAAATCTTAAGTTGTAAAATAGGATAACAGAAACCTCCACAATTAAAGAAGACAACTTAATAGCTATCTGATACACAAGTTTTATCAAAAGATTTGAGCAGGATTCCACTTTTCAGTAACTATGTCATCAGTGCAATGTATGTAAAACATATACTCTTAAATAGTATATGCATTGATCGTATATGCAATAACGTCCGTCGATAAATGCTAATTTGACAGCTATTATCGGCATTGGCCACACAAATGTGGGCAGCCAAATTATATTACTGGTGGACGGAATTTAGCACATGTTTCATTTGTTGAACCTTGGCTAGGTTTTTATACCAGCATCCTTCGTACAGCATCATAGTAATACATAATTCTCGTGTGAGCTCGCGGTTAAATAATAACAGTTGTTGCGATTAATCTTTAGGTTAAGCTGCTCTTGCCTAGGATGGTCTTGGGATGGGTCACCACCCATTATATGCCGAGTTTCCTCCGTGCCGGCATGGAAGAAACAAGAAAGATCGACAAATGTCAGCCTTACCAATGGGTACCGGTTGTCATTTGTAAATCTTTCAGTCAGTCTGTGTCAGTGGCCCGTAAGTCTGGCAACAATAATTGTAAATATGAAATCGGTCTTAAAAAAGGGTATCGTATTACCTAGTCCCTCCACGCAAAATAGTGGTATTCAATTGCATCCGGTAAGACTGGAAGCCGACCCAAATACAGTTGGGAAAAGGCTAGGCAGATGATGATGACATCATGATTATTTCCTCTTGAATTTTATATTTCAACTGCTGGACCATGTTGCTTGACAATATTTCTTCGTCGCCTACTTTCGTCGACTTCACAATTTCATCTGTGTGTTTTCAAACTAAGCCGATTTTGAAGCTTTCAGGCAGAGTTTTCGGAATTGGAATAATATATTTATCTGAAAGGGTTAAAAGATGAAAACTCTTGAGAAAAGCTTTAAAAACTATTATAACCAAGCTTATCTCACGCCATCTAATCCTCATTTGGTTTGCGGCTTCATTCCAACGCACTGAGCCGTAGAGTCTGCAGCTTAACCACATCATCAGAACCATATTACCGTCGCGTCACTGATCTCCGTGAAGCTGTATTGTCGATAGTCTCCAGTTGTAGTTGAGGTATTAAGTCCCATGAATAGACGTGCCAATCACCAATTACCGGACACAATGCCAATCCAATTTTCAGCTATACGGGAACTGTAGTTCGTAATAGAAGCTCTTTGATATTGTTAAGAGTCTATTGTCGGTATATTAATTGATTGAAATATTATATTGGAAGTTATTCATAGAGTTGTCAATATTCAGGTAGGAATTTTCAAAAATATGATGGAAATTATATTACATAACATCACGTCTGTAATCCCCGAAGGGTTCAGCATAGGTGTAAGCATTAGTACACTCACAGTTCGTCAGTTAAGTTTAAGTTACATGTAATAGGTGGCGAGCCTATTGCCAACCAGGCATAAATCCAGACTACGTAGCTGCTACTGAAAAAATCCTGATGGAAAACCCACTAACTCTCTGCCCAGACTGGGAGGTCCTGGGTTCAATTTACACATTTGACAGCAGTCGAAATCGACCAACGAGGGATTAAATTATATTAATTTAGCGAAAGCTCGACAAGTGAGCCCTGGTTTGCGAGAAATCAGAGGTCAATAATACAGCAAATGAAAGAACAATGCTTGACGATGTTTATCAGCTGGCCATGACCTGATGTAACAAATTATAATGTGCTTTCCGAACTCATAGAACTTCTTGAGGCTTGAAAGAAAGAAACAGTGAGCTGAGATTTACGATGTACATTAAAACACAGTGCAAAAATAACTGAACATTTATAATAACCAGAACATCTGGGCGCCCTACGAACAGTATTTCACAGAACCAATGCTTGTTAAGTGTTTAAAACAGCTCGTTTGTTTAACTACCATGAATTTCACGGCTCTTTCGGCCCTCATACAATAACAAAGGCGGTTATCGGCGGGACTAATCCATGCCGCGAAAAATCGAGTCGAATAAAATAGTTTAGACTAAATTATTCATTTATAATTTACTCGCTTTTGCTCGCGGTTTCACTCGCGTTGTATCTACTTGATATATCACCGACACGAGCATTTTAAACAAAATCTATGACTGGATAATATAGCTTCCTACTGGTAAAAGAATTTTCGCAAGTGGATCAAACGTTCCGAAGATCAGCACATCCAAAGTTACAAAGATAAGCACTTTACAATATTAAGTATAGATAAGTGGCCTTACTCTTTTAATACAAATCATTACAGAATCTGCAAAATTAAGACCATCAATCGAGATTAATCGTGATTCAATCAATACTAATCTACATTAACTTCACAAAGCAAGGATATTAATTATAGGATTTACCTCACCTTGTACTTACTACAGAATATGTATTAATATATAATTGATGATTAAACGAACTTACTTGTACGTGAAGTTCGATCATAATTATACTCGTGCTTCGTTCTCGAGATTAGTAACCTGAAATAATAAATCTATTACTTATTTACACATGTAGTATCACCCAGGATTCACCACATAGCACTGTATTTTGAGAGATAAGCATTTTTTTCCGCAAGGCAGCTGCTGTGCCCCAAAACTCCGCTTGTCATTTAGTTTAGAGTATCTGTAACCAATGTTTATCGTTGATATTTTTGGAATGATTTGGGTTGGGTGGGAGGGACTTACTAATCTCTTCGAACGAAGCACTTCGTATAATTATGATCGAACTTCACGTACAAGTAAGTTCGTTTAATCATCAATTATACTCGTGCTTCGTTCTCGAGATTAGTAACCTGAAATAATAATCGGGATCTATTACATCATTCAGATGTCAATCAGCAGCCCAATGCCGTACAATTATCGTCGATGTTAATTAATAGAGTTATTGCTTTGACACATCTTATAAGTTGTTCACATCGTAAATATTGTTAGGGTGATTATTTATGAATTACGAAATCATGATGCGAATAGTTTACTTAAATTAGAAATAAGCAGTAACTACTGTTTGTAGTTATTGAGGTTCAAAATTCGCGGTTGTGGTGCTTAAGTTGCATTCACTGGCTCCTGAATTACAGGCACTCCAACCTAGCTCTTGAGCCCGGGTCTCAGATTTTAAGTTCTGAGGGCAATAAAGAATTTAATAATTTTTATACTATCCACTCCGGAATTACTTTCGAGTCTTTGGTCAACTGAACCCGCTTGCTGCTGTACCCGAGGATCGTCATAACAAATTAAAAACGTGAGTAGGTCGACTGATTGCATGGGTCCATTTCGAGTGGGTCCAGTTCACTCAAAAGACTTCAAAGACTCTTCTGTAGAGTAATTTATCGTAACAAAGGAATACTGATTACACAAAGTTTCTTAAATTAACAGAAATTACATAATATAGGTACCGTGACAGTCGTTTCCTGGACGATACTCGATACCACTGCCTATAATAGGAACAGTCCTTCTTTATTGGCAGTATCATTGTTACGGATTGCATTTAAAACCATCAAGCGATGATATGGGTAAGTGAGTTTCAGTCAGATAGTTTTATCTGACTGAAACTTTCACCGGTAGCGCCAGCCGAACTTAAAGGCCATTTGCAGCGGAAGCGTAGCGATAACGGTACTGCAAGTTTAGCGGCCCCAACTTCAATATTACCCTTAGCAATTTATTATGAAATCAATTGTGGACAACTTACAATTTTAAACCGTTTCAATGTTATTACTACACGTTAAGCTGTCCCGGCTGTCATTAGTATATCAACATCTGTTGCTGTCAGTCGTTACAGATAGTTAGTGGCCCGAAAGACTGACTACCCGTTTACCAGCCTTACCAAGGGGTCTCAAGGGGAATTATATTACTAACTGGGTTGTGGAGATCAGATAGGCAGTCGCTCTATGTAAAATACTAGTATTCAGCTTAATCCAGACTGGAAGCCGACCCCAACATAGTTTGGAAAAGGTAGTTGATGCAATTTTTTTACAGTGAAAGTTATCGAAATTCATCATGCATAATTATAGTTCCATACCCCTCCTAAAAATCGCTGCATAGTTCATTTATGTCGAAAATAATTTCAAAAACATTGATTGCAACATTGTTAAAACATGAATTTCTCTCCCGCATGACCCGGTTCAGTAACAGCGGATGATGACTGTACATTGATTGGGATATTCAACGGTAATGGAGTTCTTCCGGAAGTATTTATTGTAACTGTTTCCTATTACTCATTTTAAAATGCTGTTTAGTTTTTCTATTTCTAATTTGATGCTTAGACGCGTACCGCGAAGGCTTGATCTTAGTGAATGAAGTCGTAAGAAGCGTACGTACGTAGCGTGTGGGGGTAGGGAGGGAGCAGAACCAGGAGGCAGTAAGTTAAATCAGGCAGTAGTGTCAGGTCATAGTTATCAGATCAGTTAATTACTATAGTCATCTGGACTACGTTGAAGGAACAAGGGCAACCAAGAAGGGCAGCCTTTTCCGTCGCATCATGTTGTCACGGGACAAGATGAGTGCTTGATCCAGCGGTGGGACAATAAAGGACATTAAACCAATCTTTTTGTTTACTACCGGAAAATGGATAT
Organism: Diarsia dahlii; assembly: GCA_949775195.1. Taxonomy (NCBI): domain Eukaryota; kingdom Metazoa; phylum Arthropoda; class Insecta; order Lepidoptera; family Noctuidae; genus Diarsia; species Diarsia dahlii. The sequence continues at coordinate 11,237,585 of OX459198.1, forward strand.
TGCCGAAAATGGCAAGGTCAATTGAGGACAGCTTAACATTTTTTTTTTTGGCGTCAGCCCATTACAGTGCAATCCATTAATGGAATGTTGAGGTCATTATAATTATGTCAATTTTTATTGTGTTTTGTTTCGGAAATCAGCTTTAGCAATAATAGTCCAGGAGCCCCACACAATGTATTTTTTTAATTTCATTCTTGTTCGGGCACCTTCGACCACTCGGCGGTCTTCGGCTGCTGTCGGATGGCGGCGGGCGACGGCGGGTGGCGGAGAGAGGTGCGGCGCGCGACGTGCGGGACGCGGGCCCCCCGGCCCACTTCGCTACCGATCTCCCTAGACGACGCGCGCGCATATTTCTTTGTTTACCAACCATTTTATTGTACCTATTTTGGATTATACCATTGCAAATTACAGTCCACTGCTTTTAAATTCAGTCCTTAGTAAGGTCCCTAACAAATGGTCCTACGAGCCTCTTTATAGTCGCGTTTTGGTGGAACCAATTTCGGCGACAACTGGCATTACGACGTTGGTGAACTTTGGACTCGAAAATTGAATTCGCTGCGTCACCGGAGCAACGGTTTTTTTCCGAAGTCGATTGAACAAAGGAAGAACAGGAACTGGACTAAACTATATTTCAACAAGTCTTGATAACGACGCCGGCGCTTATTACATCGACTGGATTAGACGATTTACGCCGAGTCATCGCTTGGAAGAATTTCAAAACAGTTTTCCTGTGGATTAGGATTCGGTATTTGTGAGTTTGTTCCAATTATATTCCTTCTATATCATTTTCTGCCTTTTCAAACAGACATTTAGTGTTTTTATTCCGTTAAATTCAAATTATTATCCGTTTTCACGTTCATATTTGAGTCAATACGTATCAATCAACATTACCTCATATCTCTTTTATTCCACTGCTTACGCTTACGCGCTTGTGCACTGCTAAGTTGTTAAGCCTATGTACCGGTATTCGGGTGCATGATCAGCTGTGTGCGTAACAGCTGAGCGGTCGTTGACCGGTGACATTTATCAAGGTCACGCGGGTATTCATTCACTTTGTGTTTAGTTTAAACTTAACTGCCGACTTCTTTACGAAACTTTGCTACGCTTAATCAATAAGTGTTAATTATATTTCCTATTGATTGATCGCTATGGCCTCTTTAGACGTAATACTGAGAAAGCGAAGTGCCATTAAGGCAAAGCTTACGAATTTCACCAACTACATGAATGTGCTTCTCAGCTGCAAGCTTATTTCCGACATTCAACGCTTGGAGTTGGAGAGCCGTTTTAAAAAATTTGAAGCTACATACGATGAATTTAATAATTTACAGATGGAAATCGAGGTGCTTTCGGATGATCCTGACGAGGCGTACTCAGAGAGGGCAAAGTTCGAAGACCGTTACCACGCACTCGTAGCGCAGGCGAACAGTCTGCTTGCCAAAGACGATAACGATGAGTTCGGGTCTGTAACAGGCTCGGTGAACAAACATACAGGTGAATCGTTCCAACAACGTAACTTTATACGCTTACCTAAAATAGATTTGCCTAATTTTAATGGTGGTTATCAGTACTGGCTTGAGTATAGAGATACATATTTGTCACTAATCCATAATAGTAGCTGCATAGATGCCATTAGTAAGTTCCACTACCTCCGGGCGTCGCTTGAAGGCAATGCTTTGGAAATAATAAAAAATATTGATTTTAAAGGTGATAATTATCAAATGGCGTGGAAGTTACTATGCGACCGCTTTGATAATAGTAGACTTTTAGTAGATACCCATCTTAAGGCCTTACATAGTGTAGAATGTATTACACAAGAATCATCCACTTCTTTGCGTCGTTTAACTGATCTCATCAATAAAAATCTCCGAGCTCTGCATTTAATGGACGAGCCCACGGACAGTTGGGATACATTAATTATTTATAATATGGCAAGTAAACTAGATCCAATCACTAGCAGGGAATGGGAAGCTCATCGTAATACCATATCCACAAAACCAAAAGTTTCACAATTTTGTTCATTTATTAGTAAAAAAGCAGATTTATTGGAAACATTAGAACATAACAGGGGTACATTTAGCGTAGAAAATAGTACTAACACTCATGGGAATCAAGTGGGACATAAATCATTGGTAGTAGCAGCCAATCAACATGACAACAATTCCAAACCTAAATATGAGGCTAAGTGCCCATTGTGCAAACAAAATCATCTATTGTACACTTGTGAAGAGTTCCGAAAACTAAACGTAGAACAACGTATACACAAAGTCAAAGAATTTAAAGTTTGTTTCAACTGTTTGCGTAGTGGTCATTTAACGAAACGATGTAGATTAGCTCGTTGTAAATATTGTCAAGGTAGGCATAACACCCTTTTACATGTGGATCAGTCTACTCAGATCCAAGTTCCTATGCCCAATAGTGTAGCATTGCCCGCTGACGTTTCTGGAGGTGCCGCTCCACACAATGGCACCACAGAAAATATCTCCTTGTCTAGTGAAGCTCGGTCACAACATACTACCTCTCATATTTTACTGTCCACAGCGTTGGTGAGAGTGGTGAACCACCGAGGCATCAGGAGCGACGCCAGGATCCTGCTCGATAACGGTAGCACAGCTAATTTTATTACGCAGAAACTAAGCGATAAGCTAGGACTTCCTCGACGTCGCACGAGTTCCACGGTGACAGGTATAAACAGTCACACTACATTAAGTACACAGTCTTGCAACCTAACTATTGAATCGTGCAGCGGCAGTTATAAGACAGATATTAATTGCTTAATTTTGCCAACAATTACCAAATTACTGCCGTCTACTTTTGTCGACATAAGTAGGATTCCCATACCGTTGGAATTAAATCTGGCCGATCCGTCATTCAACGTCCCATCAGAGATTGACATACTAGTTGGTGCTGAAGTATTTTGGAATATTTTAGGCAGTGCGTCTCTAAATTTAGGCAAAAATCAGCCCAAGTTGCATGAGTCAAAGCTTGGATGGATAGTATCAGGCTCTGTGGCTCTTTTAAAACGTCCATCCAAAAATATTCATTCACATTTTTGTAATTTCTCCATGAACGACTTAAATAATAGCCTAACTAAGTTTTGGGAGCTCGAATCTGTTTCTTCTGACCATTCCTTGTCACGGGAAGAACGAGCTTGCGAAGAAAGTTTTCGTATTAACACTGTGCGAGATCAAAATGGGCAATTCATAGTTACAATGCCTCTTAAAAATGATCCCAGTGAGTTAGGCGAGTCATATGAAATGGCTAAACGTCGATTTTTATCTTTGGAACGTCGTTTCCAACGTGATCCTGCCTTTAAGGATAGATATGTTGCATTCATCGAAGAGTACGTGAGCTTAGGGCATATGAGTCTGAATACGTCATCAAGGAAGCCTCATTCAGGTAACAAAATTGAGTATATATTGCCACATCATGGAGTCATCCGAGAAACCAGTACCACAACTAAGCTCAGGGTAGTCTTCGATGCATCAGCAGCGACTACTTCCGGAGTGTCGTTTAATGACATCCAAATGGTGGGACCCACTGTCCAAGATGACCTATTTTCTATATTGCTGCGTTTCCGTCAGCATAAGTTTGTTATTTCTGGTGACATCGAGAAGATGTATAGGGCCATTCTGGTAACACCATCACAACGTCAATTACAACAAATTATCTTTCGTGCTGACCCCAAGCTACCTCTTCAAACGTACACTCTTAATACTGTTACCTATGGTACAGCTTCCGCCCCTTATTTAGCTACTAAGAGCTTAGTCAGTCTAGCAACAACCGCTTCTAATGATATTGTTAAAACGTCCATTGAACGAGATTTTTACGTCGACGATTACCTGAGCGGTGGCGACTCTGTATCCGAAGTGGTCCAGATGGGTAAAGAAGTAGCATCAATTTTGGTGTCAGCTAAATTTCACTTGAGAAAGTGGCAATCTAATAGTTTAGATATTTTAACAGAAATAGCCGGTGTTACAGGGCATTCTGATAGGTTGAACTTGTGTGAGGATAGCAACGTGTCATCTAAAACGTTAGGCCTATATTGGCTATGTAAAACTGATTCTCTCGAGTTTTCAATATCGGTCGATACCAGCAAACCAATCACAAAGCGTCACATTTTATCTGTGATAAGTCAAATATTTGATCCATTAGGTCTGGTAGGTCCTTGCATTATCGAGGCTAAAATTATCATTCAGAGTCTATGGGCGACTAAGTGTGACTGGGACGAGCAAGTACCAGATAATGTACATACCTCCTGGTTAACGTTCGTGGATAGTTTACCATGTTTAAATACCCTTAAAATACCCCGGTGGATTTCATGTGACAATTCAACCATAAATGAGATTCATGTGTTTACAGATGCATCCGAAAAGGCCTACGGTGCATGTATTTATATTAAGTCTATTACTAAGGATGGGTCGGTTAAGATACAGCTGTTGGTGTCTAAAAATCGTGTTGCACCAATCAAGCCAACAACCATCCCTAGACTTGAGTTATGTGGAGCTTTATTAGGAGCAAGACTGTTTCTTAATGTACGGAATTCCTTCACCAAACCCGTTAGTAAATGCTATTTTTGGTGCGATTCGACAATAGTGTTGAGTTGGCTTTCCATGGCACCTAATTTATTAAAACCTTTTGTCCGAAATCGCATCAATGAAATACAAGAATGCACTACAGGGCACACGTGGAGCTACGTGCCGTCGAAGGAAAATCCAGCGGATCTTGTTTCTCGCGGGCTGAAGGCTGACCTTATCAGCGAGTGTTCCTTATGGTGGTCAGGTCCTCAATTTTTGTTAAATGATGAATCCAATTGGCCAAAAATGCCTAATGAAAACTTGAAACAAGATCTACCGGAAGTTGTGTCATCACACTTTTCTGATCAATCATCTCATCATCTATCATGCAATAATTTAACTGATAATAATTTGTCACATAAAAACAATAATCATTCACTCATTAAATCACTCATTCACAAATACTCTAATTATAATCGCTTACAGAGAGTCGTTGCCTACATACTAAGATTTATCTACAATTTAAAACATAAACATAATAAAATTCGTGGTTCCCTTTCCAGTGAAGAACTTACACATTCCAATAATTTTATCTTACGTCACGCTCAAATAGATATGTTTCCTAACGAGTATCATTTACTGGAATCAGGAAAGTCCTTACCAAGAAAAAATAGGCTTATTTCTTTGAGTCCCTTTACAGATACGAATGGTCTCATACGCGTTGGAGGAAGACTTGACAACTCACCTTATGATTATAATGTCAAGCACCCGGTATTATTATGCGGTAAGCACCACATAACTAAAATAATATTTCATAAATATCATCTCGACTGCTTACACGCCGGCCCCCAGCTGCTCTTGGCAAATATACGCCAAATGTATTGGCCTCTTGGTGGTAGGAATCTCTCCAAAAGTATATTTAAAAAATGCATCAAATGTTTTAGACACAAGTCTCAAACTGTGCAACCTACAATGGGTCAGTTGCCCTCTTCAGGATTATGCTGGGCCAGTGCTGATTGCTGATCGCAAAGGGCGAGGGTGTAGGCTTATAAAGGCGTACTTATGCATTTTTGTTTGTCTTGCCATTAAAGCTGTTCACATCGAGCTTGTTACAGACCTCACGAAGGAAGCCTACATGGCTGCTTTGAACCGTTTCGTGGCTCGTCGTGGTAAACCCGAAAGCATCTTGTCCGATAATGGGACAAATTTCGTAGGTACCCCCCGGCCCACTTCGCTACCGATCTCCCTAGACGACGCGCGCGCATATTTCTTTGTTTACCAACCATTTTATTGTACCTATTTTGGATTATACCATTGCAAATTACAGTCCACTGCTTTTAAATTCAGTCCTTAGTAAGGTCCCTAACAATTCTCCTAAAAGGATAAGGATTCAGTGCATTTAATATAATAAAAAAGCTAAATGTTAATAGCATTAACATTTACTAAAACCTGCATTGACCACAAATCTTCCTAATAGACGGACGTACACAGAGTCATTAGTACAAGGATATTAAAAGTGCATTTAAAAATGTCATACCATTATCTTCTGCAATAGGAACCAATATCTTCACATTTTAATGACATTGCGGTTTGACATTACTCGAATATGAAATGAAGATAATAAAGCTGCATTCATAATTGTGAAACATGCAATGCAATTTAGTGTAGGCAATGCAAATCTCAAATCTGTTAAATTGCTGTGTTTTGCGATGTAATTACCTCGTACGATAGCTAAGTAGCCCAATTTAGCTCGTTTGCTGTTGTGCATGCCAACTAGCAAAATCAGTACTTATAACGATCTCAAGACTACTTTAATTTTTACTTATAAGAAACTTGTATCATACTACAAAGCTGGATTTGGGCGCAGTTATAGGAGCGTTTCTTTCTATAACTATCTTATAATATACTTGACGAAGCTCAATAGCTTCTATAATGATATGAGACTACACAATTACAAGACCAAACGCTCTTGTTAGTGTCTGACATAAGTATCTTACTAAAGCAATCTTGTTTATAATGCACTAGTAATGTACTTAGATATTAGTTATAAGAATATTTTAATACAAGTTATCTTTGTTGTTCCTTCAGCTGGTGGTTCCGATTGTTTTGTGGTTAATAATTATTAAAAACATAGGTTTCTATTAATATTGTTTTGTATTATTGTAGAACATTAATTACTAATAATACATTGTAAATATAGTGTATGAACTCGTGGGAAGTCATTTTTACTGTAAATGTGTACCGCAATTTAGTTAATTTCACAATCCCCTCCGAAAAATAGCACATTAGTATATTGTTGTAAATAAAATATTTCATCAATTCTTAAGAATTGATGCCATGTTTTGAAATTGCTCTTCATTAAGTACTTTATAGTATCATTGTAGGTAAATTAGTACTTGTAGCAGTTTTAGTCCAGATAACTCGCCTCCATTTAAAAACAATTTAGGGTTCCCTTGAAATATAGGCGCTAATGCTAAACTTTTTTAGGATTTTGTTAACAAGATGGTTGTATTTTTTGATGTCGACTATTTTTTGACCAAATATTCAGGGATTTTACTGAGGAATATGAGATAGCCTTGGACTCATTTTGTGTTATCCGATAGCTATTTCTCACTTTTCTCCTGTAACCACCACTCCTTTTCAATCGTTTCCAATCGCTTAAATTCATGTTAAACTTATTTTCTCAAGATGAAGGGGAACAGCTGAATCTTAACAAAATGGCTGATGTTTACTTATAAAGTTATTGATCTAGTAGCTTATAAGCTTTTTTGATCCAATAACGCTCTTATTAAGTACTATTAGATTTAAAAGAGTCTAGAGCAAAACTACAACGGCGCAAACTTATAGTGATCTCAGCTAATTATATTATTAGATCTTGTTTGCTCAGAAAATGCAACTATAGGATCAAATTGTTATTTTGGATTATTTAGTTTTACTGTAAACAATTATAGGAGACTTGTTCCTAAAAGTGTCCTAAAAGAAAATCTTGTAGATAACTATAAGACTGAGTTTTAAAAGCAAATGCTCTTGCCTTTGTGAAATGCTATTACTAGTAAAAGTGTCCTATAGATGTTTTATAGGTCAGTCTTGTAGCGAACTATAAGACCGAGATATAAAAACGAATGCACTTAATTATGGTAAGGCTTGGCAAATGCTATTATAAGTTAAATAGTCTACCGCAATGTCTTTTTAAGAACGTTATTAGTAGTGACTGACTTTATATAATCTTTCTTTAAAGGATTACTTTGCTAGTTGTGTATCCGGGTGAATCAGGTAGCAAATGCGCATTAATAAAACGCTATTCACCTTTCAGGTTACCGAGTATGACATAAAAACTGCAGATAGATCCTTGACGACTTAATCCAATTAATGAAACGAACATACTGATTTTGTTTCATAAAATGTTTCGTATTGGTGTTTTATAATCTTTGATTTTTAAGGTTCCATACCTCAAAAGGAAAAAACGGAACCCTTATGGGATCACTCGTGTGTCTGTCTGTCCGACCATCCCCCCCCTTATCTCCAAAACTACTGAGCCTAAAATTCTGAAAAACATACAGAAATGGATGAAAGTTCAACACTTATAGATTACAGGAAAACCTATACGAAGTCATGGTGCGGAACCCTTCATGTGCAAGTCCGACTTGCGCTTGGCCAGTTTTTTAAATTGTATGCACATTGAAAACACTTAGGCATCGTTCACACCAAACGTATTGTCCGCCGCCGACTCTGAGTACGCTCACAGTCTCTATGGATCTACGTACCTAATAGCGTATAGTCGGTTTGGTGTGAACACAAAGAAGATCGGCCAAATCGTACCTGACGATGAAACGATGGTGTCCCAATATGGCATATATATGAAAAATACCCTTATTTTTTAAGGTCTTAAAAAACGCAAGAAATAACTCTATAAGTAGCCACAAAAAAAAGTTATCCATTTATTTGTGTTCTTGTAACTGTTTCGAAATAATTAAAATAATAGTTTCAGAACGCACTGGAATGCACCTAATTACGATTCATTTCGCGGATGAAAGGATTTGGTATTCAAAGACTAATTATTCACGTTTTTCTGAATGTTCATCCTAATTCAATTCAATTAGTACGCAGGCATCAATTTCAACTACTATGCTTATTTATTATGTACTGGATTCTTGTCATAAATAATTAAGTAGGTTCATAGTAAGCTTAGCGACTCAAACGGCAACGTTTTTCACTTAGCGTTTTGTTCACGTACAACGGAACGTCATTAGTGATCGACAAGTTACATAATCTGTGGTCATCGATCCGCTTAGGCTTTTTTGAACTTTTGAAGTCGTTCCCAATTCAACCACCATTTGCCTAGCCTTTTCCCAAATATGTTGAGGGCGGCTTTAAATGACTTCACGTGTGATGATAATTATTATGCCATCCTTGTTTTTTACACTATACGCTGTGAAAGTTAGAGCAATAGGTGTAGTTTCCATTGAATTGTCGGTCAAAATCTGCCGTCGAAGCGGACCAGACTCCACGAGACGGCTTGACAGAAGGCTCTTTTTGTGACATCGAACTCTAGGAGACTCATGGACAGACAAGAAGTGCGTTTTGAGATATGTCCCATTTTTTGGGTAATTATCTGAGAGAAATCGAAATAAATGGGAACGAGATCGCTAATAAGCCTCTTCGCTTATCGCTAACTAAACTTTTAGGCTACTTCGCAGTCGGGTTAAAGGTAGTTGTTGAATCTAACCTCAAAAGTATTGTTGACGTTATTATAAAAATTGTGGCTATTTAGATACGATTTTTCAACAGGATGGTGTTTACAACATAAAAACAAACCAATTAAACTATAGCTTGTTTTGGGACATGAAAAATAAAAGTCGGGTCCAGCTCCTATAGAAATTTGGCCATTGTTCTTTAAATATATATTGAAAAGCGATAAACTGCGTAGCGCGTGCTCACAGTTAGCGGCGTACAATACGTTTGGTGTGAACGATGCCTTACAGTGAAAACTAAGCTACTTAATTATACCTCTTCAAAAAATCGAATAAATGTAACGAGTAAATATGAAAACCAACAATTTTATCAATAGCTACGTACAAACACAGAAACTCTAAATACGAAATACGAATTATTCGAATTCTCTCAATAATATGCGAACGCGATTTGCAAAAAAAAACTTGTCTATGCAAATCTCTTTAGAAATCAATGAACTGTCATTACAAACATACAATGTAAACATAATACAAGATAAAAAAAAAATCGGTTGTCTGTAAAGTCGGTTTACTGGCGATACTTGAACGTGTCAAAATACAGCACTTACATTGCTATAAACAAACAATTAACACGCCGTTGCTATGGAACGACCATTAACACGCCGTTGCTATGGAACGCCTCAGAGCGAGGTAACGACTCATGACGTCATCTTTTTTCGTTCGTGCAGCCGGCCATCGAATTATAAGACGTTATCACGTCAAAAACTCTACAATTATCCAGCTATTCAAAGCCTAAAGGCAGTATGAAGTCATCACATACTGACAGCTCAGTTCACGGTCGGTTACGGCAGTACACTTCGACCAACTTATCTGTGGAGGCGGGAAAACATAGAACTAAAACAAATGTACTAAGTTTGACGTAGCGATGCATTTTTTCTTGACCAGTGTCGCCACCATGAAATTCACACTTAAATTAATGGTCATACTATAATAGACAAGGCCTTGCTCCCACAGTGGGATTGTCTGTCTATGGTGACGAAATCCCGGTAGTAATCTGTCTAATCCTGTTGTTCGTTAAATGATCAGTGGTATTTGTTGGCGTTGCTAAGTAAGCGGATCATTACTCATCATTGCGGCTAATGAGCAAAAAACTGTTTGTGTGTTGTGTACTAGATCAGTACAGAACAGATTTTTTGCTCTAATATACGACTGATGCTGATGGTACAATTATTTTTATGTAAGAGAGTTATTTTTGTACGGTTTGATGCTTTTTTTTTTCGTTTGAAATGTTCTAATAATGTTTGTTATGTTAACTTTTTTCGTTAAATCCGCTGAAGATGTTCTTCTGATTTCAGTCAGAAATATGCTCAGTTAAGACGAATACTCTTGTTAAACGTTACCTGTAACGGTTTTGAATCTACCGGCTTTAGTCTTTGTTTTAACTTATTTTGATGCATACAATTTATTACAAAGCTTTGACCTTTTTTGACATTTAATAAAGTCAAGTGTGTTTCAATTGCGTTGTTTTTTCATCTTAACCACGTGTTTCAGATAAAATTAATAAGTAAAAAGCATTGATTACCCACTCAATTATGACGGCATCACGGCACCTAATACCTAATGCTGTATGACTTTAGCCATTGGAAAACAAAAAAATCGTCAAGTAAATCGAGTCTCGCAACAGAAAGGTTCCGTAGCACCAAACGAAAGAATAACAATATTTTTAACGCTCATTTATAGCTTAATTAACACGCAGTAGCAGAACTAAATTTGGTTTTCATGGTATGTATATAATGAAAAACTAAGTTTCTGCTGCAGTTTCACGAAAAAAAAAAACATAAGTATCAATCTTATTCAAATCAATTTTCATTCAAAGTTCTTTTTAAATTCTGTAAACTCACATTTTTTACACAATTGTTACGGCTTTAATAATAATAATAATTTATTTATTGAGATAACAATGATCCATAGTGGTTAGTAACAATTGGAACTTATAAACTATGTTAGTATGCACAGTAAGTAATCACAAAATAAACATTACAAAATTAAAATACAATAAAATAGAAATTTGTGTATGTGTAGCTTTAGAAGCTACACATCTTTTATAGAAGACATCTGCTCTCAACATTTTAACTATGGGTGCCAACATTCTCGGAGTAAAATGCTGTCACATATGGATAGACAGACCGACAGAGCGAGTCTATAAGGGTTCCTTCTTTTGCTATTTGTCGACGGAACTCTTTAAATGCCAGAGTAAAGTAATTCACCTCAAGTTTTTGTGCAGCCTATTATCGTTTGCTAAAAACTTAGAATTTGTGAATCATTGTGGTTGTGGCGAAGAAAACAATGACCTCTTACATTATTTATTTTGTTTTTCTTAAAATCTTTTTGTTTTAAACTTGACAGGCTTGACACTTTGACCTTAGTCATGTTTCTTAAAATTTACTTTATGTTTTATAAAAACTTATTACACGTGATATTATAGTAAGAAACGTTGCCAAAACTAATAATTATATTAATACATAACACTGTAGAATAGAAATAGAATATTAATTTGTTGTTCATTGTTGTAGGGCGGTGACAAAAAAAAGATCGTTTTTACGCTATCTTTACGCTATCATTTACACTTTTTTCCTTCATAATTATCATTCTTCACACAATCCATTCATTTTCTCTTTGATCATCCTCTCCCTGTCTTGGTGAACTTTATTTAAAAAAACCTTTTTCTCGCTTACCAAAGAAGATACAATTCTTAAAGTTATTCTGTTCTCATCGTTTGCACCGACAATATCGGATCGGTAAAGGAAAAACGTAATGCAAGAATTCTTGTGAATCGTCACGTATGTACGAAGTTTAGATACATTCTGTTGCGATACACCTTCGTGCTCGCAATGCAGGCACGTAATAAATTCAGGTTATGTATTTCTAGACTGTATCCGATATTCATGAAATAACTTACACAAACTCACACGATGGGTTACGGTACCGTAGTACAATATTATGTGAAATATAAAAGTTTTTTTACTATCCCACATCGTCTCCCACTGCTGGGCAAAGCCTCTCCATTCTTCGTCGATACCTCTCAATCCTGTGTGATCTCTGAACACGTTAGTCCCGCACACATGATTAGATTGATATAATGATAGATTATAAAATAATGGTCTATTCGGGTACAGAGAGATGTATATGAGAGTCGTATATATGGACATGAGAGTCGTATATGGACATGACGGTGACATAACAAATTTTCATTTATGAAACGTTACGCTGACACCACATAATTGAGTACGATATTGATTTTCCACACAAATAGCCGGATATGTCATTTGAAATGCTATTATAGCCAGTTCGATTGTTGTCTGTCAAATTAATATTAATATTAATCGTATTATGAAATTCAAATTCAGCAAATGTAAATGCGGTTTGTCTCATTAACGATTTCAATGTAATTATAGTTATTCTAATTATGGATAATAATTAAGGCTTAGTTTCCGATACATGCATTTCATTATAACATGTTATTGTTTTGGTCAGCTATTACCATTAAAGTTTCACTAATTATTTAATCCGATACTATTAACAGGCTTAGCATTTGAAATAAAGTAGGTGATAAGCTTATATAATGAAACGTATTTATTTGTTTCCACAAATAAATACGTAATTATTTTTAATTCATTTATTATTATTTTTTTGGACTAAGCAGGTATTATAATAAATAGCTGGCTTCGATACAATGCAGGATGAAATAATACCTAGTTAACCTTATTGTTGAATACGAATGATGAAATACCTACTCGTATGTACCGCCAGGTAGGAAAACAGGCTGACGACCCATCAGATAACGTTTACTTAGCACCGAGCTTTTGACGCCATACAAAATCGTAGCAGCACTTGTTTGTTAACATGGGTACAATGTTGATGTATTCGTAAAATGGGCTTTTATGTACTGTTCTGAAAGCATTAAAAACATTTTGGTCTAGTACCTACCCTACTAGTCTAAGTCTAGTCTAAAATTCACAGTCTACCTAAGCTTTACAGCCATTACCTAACCTCCCAACACTGTTTAAATTAGGCACAACTAACATTACCGTTTAGGTAATGTATCGTTTATGAAACTAGCAAACAGCCAGTTACGGCAAAATCAAGCACTTAACGCGTCCATGAGAGGGTTAAAATAAACGCTTGCCGAGCCTGCCCCGTTCACCCCTAAGCTGTGCTTACACGTGCAATTTTCAGCCTTATTATTGGTAGCTTCAGATGCAGGTTATTTGTAAGTAGAGCTTTCAAGTTTTGTTTGTATCACCCCGTGCATGGGTAAAGGCCTCATGGCCCCATGACCTCTAAATCTTTCGAACTAGGCCCAATGTGGACCACTAGCCTTTGGTTCTGTCCAGCTCGTTCCGCCATCTCCTGCGAGGTCTACCGCGTTGCCTTCTGGCTGTATTAGAGTTCAACAACGTGATTATTTTACCAAAATAATCACTTTGGCAGACATGACCACCCATTTAATTAAAGTCTTTAGTGTAATGTTTTACCTCTTTATTACAATTTTCGTTAGACATGCTTAGGATCAGAATTGGTTCATATTGATCCACATGATCTGATGCTAACTCTAGCGGTAAATGCTCATTTTGAATATGAAGTAAGTCAACACAAATAAAACACCAATAATCTAACTCATTATCTCTCATATCTGCTTTCTGTTTGACTGGAAGCCGATCCCAACACAGAAAAAGGCTAGGGATGATGAATCATCATCATCATCATCATCTTTCTGCCCTTAACCCATTCTATTTGGGGTCGGCGCAACACGTTTTCTTTTTCCATTTTTCCCTGTTAGACGTCACAGTGGCATTTACTCCTTTCTCTTTCATATCGCACAATCCATTCATGATGAATATAAAACAAAGAAAAACTTTAACCTTAACAAGTATGATGACATCGTGGGTCTCAAGGTTGCTCCAAATAGACCCAGTTCAGCTGGACAGATATTACCTGACGCTGGTTTTGGATAAAATAAAGCCAGCCCGGTCAACGCCAACGTCCAGTTTGCTGTTGAATCAAGCAATTGCTTGACGTTGCTGTGACTTATATTTGGCCAAAGTATTGACCCAAATCTACTCTCATCTATTGTATTCTATTCTGAATCAGTATGTTTTTCTGAAACTGCCTTCCTAAACGTACCCTTACAAAACTTGCACCACTTGGGGCTCCAACAATTTATAACTACAAAGTTTAAGTTTCCCTCTTTATTATTACCCGGCTATCTTCTTACGGGACTGTTGCGAATAATTTTAACTATTTTCTTGTTAATTGTTATTATGAGATACATTCTTTGTTACGTATACGCCGATGGGTTAGTGTGGGATCTTGTAGCGTTTAGTTAAATTGTTTTATAACATACTTTACGAAGAAGGGTTTCTACGTTAATACTTTGCGCTTTGAAATACTGTTAATACTGTAGTTTCATTATAGGAATAGAGTATTAGTTAAGGTTTAATGTAATTTTCTGAGCTTTAAAGGTCAATCACCCGTTTACAAATACACCACAATCTGACAAATTAATATCAAATAATCGATAATAATCCATAGTAATAATATTATAAATACGAAAGTAACTCTGTTTGTCTGTTACCTTTCACAGCTAAATGGCTGATCGGATCGTAATTAAATTTAGCAAGAAGATAGCTTATATCCTGGGAAAGGGTGGCTATCTTTTTTCTCACACATACTATAGGTAGGTACCGACACGTCAAAATTTTCATGCGGACAAAGTCGTGAGCAATAGCTAGTAGTATACGAGTATGTGTAGATAAAAACAAATGTGCAAGTTAAAAAAAGTGTAATGCAGTGAGTGCTATTGCATAATTGAGACCGCATTAACTCGAGCAGACTGCAAATGTGCAACAATAATGCAAATGCGATGCCGGATCAACGCGCAGGCCGCCAGAAATTGGCATCAACAGTCGAATTTCTGCATGCGATTCTTCATGTTATGTATTACCATTTAAAGGCTATTATGGCGTGTATGTTTTTGGCAATGGATGAATCTGATGGGCATACGCTCTGTTTAGAAAAAGATTAGCATCTCGCACATATAAAAGTGATCAGCATTAATAATTTGATTGTGATTAGTCAGGATCTGCAAATTGTGTAATAAATTCATTGAAATCATGAAAGTTTTAACCTTGAGTGCACGATGTTGACGAAAGAAAGATGTAAGGTTTTTTTTTTACTTCTATCGTTTATACTAGTTTATAGCATTAAAGGAGTGATGCGTAGGAAAATTAGTGAGGAAAATATTGAGTATGATTGTAGATGTCTTTAAGAGTAGAGGAAGACCACAGAAACGATGGATGGACTTTGTGAAGGATGATATGGCTAAGGAGGTGACATACTGAGTTAACAAGTAATCAGAGAACTTTGGAAGAACAAGACAGGCTGCGCAGAACCCCAAAATAATTTGGGAGAATGATATATTGAGTGAGACACGTGCCCACCACACTAACACACTACAGTAGGTTCATAATCATAAACAAACATATAACTATAGTATAAAGAATAACTAGAAATCGTACTTCACGATAACACGTTATCGGAAAGTTCGATTATTAATGGGAATCGGAAATTGGAATATCCCAAATGTTACTACACATACAGACTGTATCAACAACGCAGATAATAAGAGCAAATATTTTGCCACTACCGCTATAAACAGGCTCTTATCTTAACACCTAGAAATATACCAACCCAGCGATAATAAATTATTCGAATTATCTCAGGTAACGCAGTAAGTAGGCAATTCTGGCTGTAATCATTCTTTACTCTGTTACGTGTAATATAATTTTGTAAAATACGCAAGTAAATGTTAATTTAAAAACGGACGAAAATAGAAAATTTACGGGGGGTGACCAAATTAATAAGAAGATTGGGTGCGTGCCCCTGAAAAATATGGAAAAGGAAGCATTGGTACGAAGTTATCTCAAACAAACTATGACCGACTTAATAGGATTTCAAGGGACCTACAACCAACGGTCGGTACTAGCAGTTTTATGTTTTAGCTTTAAAAAAGACTTTGTCCATTCCTTTGAATTTGTCACTGAATCATTTAATGTATCATTTATGTAAAGGAATCAACTTAGCTATAACATTATGATAGCTATGACTCGAGCACTAACGCAAAAACTTTGACATGAAGAGAGAACAGGGGCTGTGATTTTGTGATGTACTCGTAATCGGTCTGAGCTGTAGCTGATATCCCTATAGTTTAAGTACCTATAGTTTATAGTTTAAGTACCTATATTGCACGCCCTGTTCCCTCTCAGATCAGTACTGAAACATTGATTAACCACTTATTTATTTATTTAAAAATTACAAGTTTCAAACAAAGCACACAATTACACCTCTGGGGTATGTCTTAGCATGCCATGTCCTGAGATTTGATCAACGCGCTATTATCAGTTAGATTATAAACGAGTTAATGTAACGTTCTTTCAGCTTGCGCTTGTTGAGTCTTTGATGACTAGAAACTGCCAACGAAATAAAATATGCTAACAGACAGAGACATCTAAAAGTTTCTGGATATGGTTCCACAAACTTGACGAATGTGCTTGGCTCACATTACTAAGAACATTAATATGCGTCTTTGAAACAAAGTCTACACGTGACTTCAAGGAGCTTGTCGTAAACTAGACCTACCTACACTACATTAAAGTTTAATATTTGGATTCGTAGCAAGATCCTTTATCTGTGAACTTTTATAAATTGGGTTATTGCTCGGTTTTGGAGGTGAAATTGTTTTACCTCTTTCATTATATTTTAGGTTTATTTTATCCTGTGTTGGTATTAAAAAGTTTTGTTAGATAGGTAGGTTGACAGGTATGTGTTGCCTAACGCTTTATTTACTGTTCGCAAAAAATAACGCTCGCGAAAAACAATACATGGAATATCATGATTTCTATCAATGGACACTGATTTTTATCAGCCGTTTGGGTTTTTCGATAAAATGAATGATTTATCTTGTTACAAAATGTTGTTTAGATAACGATTCATTATGTCAATGTGGTATAGGAATTTCAATATAAATGACTAATTCAATTAAAGTTATATCACTTTTTTTTAATCCGGGTGGGCATCGGCACACTGATACTCGCAGTAGGTATGAACGTGTTTTGAAAATGATGCCACCGGTTAATTTTTGTTATTGTTATACATTTTTCAACATTAAAATGTACAGACCAAACCTAGTGGTTACGATTTTACAAATACAAGTGTTTAATGACATAACGGTAAGGGCGGCTTTCTTAGTGCCAGTATTACAGCGGTGCGGTTAACATTGTGAGTTCGCAAAAAATGAACGTACTTCGTTCCGTATCACAATGGGATATCCATTAGGGATATAGTAACATACAGCTTAGCGGTCAGGTTAGGGGCATATTTCACGTAATTCAGTGAACCGCTCTAAGTCTTTAAAAGCTTTATGCATTTACGGCGAACAGGGGTAGGGTAGAACGCATCGGTCTCAGAGAACACATCATATTGCAACACGCCTGTAATCCCCGAAGGATTAGGCAGAGGGGTAATAATAGTGCATCTACATTCGCCAGCTATGTATATATATCCCATGTAGTAGGGAGCACGCATATTGCCATCAACCGGGCACATACTTATCTATGGCTTCTACTGCTGAAATTCCTGATGGAAAATATGCAATAACAATTTCCCTGGTCTGGGAAGCGAACTCGAGCCTTCTTGCTCAACAGTCAGAAAACTAGACCAACGAGGTAATCAGAATTCACATTATTTTATAATCCGTTCCGTACACTAACCAGCAATAATGTTTCCTTTAACGTAATGGGGAACACAAAAGGGTCAAAATATTAGTATTAAATACATCTAAAATCGGAGCGTAGAACGTGTACATTACATAAGTTTTTATTTTACTTCGATACATGCAGTATTTCCGAAGTTATAACGCCGAGAAGTTAAAGTAATTTTTTGAATTTCCGAGATTACGCGCGCTCGTACTCTTACGTCACGACCCGGCTCAGCCCGCGACCGGGACACGGCGCGGTACTTAGTCCGGTGCGTTGACCATTATAAATTAGGCGCGTCTCGTTTCATTTTGTTTTGATCGTCTTCGTTTTCCTAATAAGTACTTATACATACACATACATACATAAACTCACGCCCTTTTCCCATGGGGATAGGCAGAAACCACAGAACGCCACTTGCTACGATCCTTAATAATACTCCTTTTGCCTCGTCGTCGTCGTCGTACCTAAAGCACAGAATACATAATAGTACCTAAAGTGTGCTTGTATTTCAAAGTAATAATAATATTATCCTTTACATACGATTACTCAAAAGTGAAACGTATATTGTATAGAATGAAGAAGGTTTTCTAAAATTTCATCCTAACAATCTGCCTGCTGGATAGTTTGGTGGTGAATATTTCATGAAAAATCAGGATTTTATGGTTGCCGAAAATCGTGGAGTACCTAACGATGAAAAAGTATTGTTCTAACTAAGCACTACCTACTCCTGTGTAGGTATTTATTCAAACTTAAACCTAACTGAAAATGTATATTTCATTTAGTTAGTAGGTACCTACCTATTATTATATTTATATAAGTACTAAACCAGATATTTTTGATTAATTTTATTTCTAAATGAAAAGAAAATAAAATCGATTAGATCTTCACACCAGAGCGCTTTAGTTTTAGGGCCTGTTAAATCAACTCTTTTTTACGGCTGTCATCCACTTTTTCTTCATTTTTTGGGTCCTCAGGCACATAAAAAAAGAGTTTATCAGGTGTTTAAACTGTTGACTTGAAGCACCGAGGCATAATACAGTATTTTTTTCCATTTTTACCACGGAGAGATTTATAATTTTGATTTTTACTGCGCACCGGCGTGCAAACGAGAGCGCAATTGTCGAATGACACTGGCTGTGACGTCATCGGGTAGTGAGCGCCCGCCGGCGTTTTTAAAAACTTACGGCCGGAAATACGCACTTTGATCGTAATATCTCAGCCATTTTTTAAGATATGAAAAAAGTAAAAACACAGTTTTTCTCGTAATTTTTTGAACATTTATTTGGCATGTAAAGTAAAAAACGTTTGTCAGACCCATTAACAGCTTTCATAAAGCCACGTACACTTTTTCTCTGACTAAGTACTATAAATTGTGTATTGCAAGTTTATGCAATAACTTTTGATAACCACTTTGTGAGTAATTAAATACAGACACCCAGTAACCACGTCATTGATTGGATCATCTTTAGGCTGCGGTTTAAATGAACAACCAAACGATAATAAGAATTACCACAAATATTATTTTGACAGGAATCGAAGAGTTCATTGATGTTTGAAGTAGTTTCAATTTGTGTATAGTGCCAAAACAACTCCTCTTTAGTTATGTCGATTGTTTGATACTTAGTGGATACTATTATTGGTTTTCAATCATGTTGTAAGCTAGTGAACTAGAAGCGCGTTCGTGTTCCACGCGCTCCTCAAAGAGATGTCAGCAAGGAGGGGCCCGCAAGGGTCGACGCCCGTCGGGGCCGCGGATTTTTGTACTAGATGACGTGGCCTCGGCGCAAGGGCAAAGAAGGAACATGGGTTCGGTTTTTAGTCAGTAGAAGTCTGACACTCCCCTTTGCTCTGCCCAAGAGCGGGGGGGGGGGGGGGGGGGGGTCATTTGATGATTTTCCACCCACCAAAAAAAAAAAAAGCTAGTGAACTAGAATCATAAAAAAAAATGCTTTGACAAATAGATAATCTTTGAATATCCCAAAAATGTCTAAAAGAAAAGAAAATCTAACGAGTAATGATTTAGGTTCAAAGAGTACAGCGTTCTCAAATTACGATTGCACTGGAGCTTGCAGTGGAACAGTGTGCAGAATTCTGATCACCTAGCAAAATATACCAGCTGCCAGCATGCAATACACGTACCTTCGTGTACAAGTAATAAATGCTCATTGGGAGGTCTTGGTTAAAAATAATTTTCTTGTTAGTTGACGTAAGTGGCGCCAGATAAGAGATGGTGTTGGGTTTCAGTGGATGGGCAGCTTACAGTTTATTAATATTACTTAATTTAATACAGAGAGCCGAGGTCTCTGGATGTTCATTTTACTACTTTAATGTCTTGGCATCAGAGTTTATATTTCTTTAAACGTGAGTTAGATTTTTATAGTCCTCTCAGGGTTTCTACGTAACCTTTCTATCACCATCATATTATTTCAGAATCACCTTCTGCTGGATACCCAGCAGGGGATGTCATCCCTTGTTTTCCGCCGCATTTTCCGATCCTGTGCGTCCCTTATTTTGGTGTTTCCACTCTTGTGTTGTGTTCCCTCATTATGGACCGCCATGGTTTCTATGGCCTAATCTTGGCCCGCTCAGTCAAAGCTTTGCTCCATCGGCTTAAAAGCTTAAAACCTCAAAGCCCAAAATCTATACTACAAGAACAAAGGCGCAATATTGCATTAGGTATTTTGTCATTTGCCACCAAAAAATCTGCAAAAAGGAAGCATGCTGATGAGTCGCTAAGATTGTCCACAGGAATAGTCCATTACGAAGACTATAATTAGCAAACATTCAGAGGTAATAGATATTCAATTTAGAAAAGTAAATGTCAAAGCTCTTTTACCCCGTACAAAGTATGAAAAATGTGCACATAATGTAATACCCCACTGAATGTTACTAATGGTTTCAAGTAGTATGCGAATATTCTCGAGTACTTCATATAAAATATAACCGAATGATAAACGAGTGAACGTATAGTTTGCATGTTCGTTATTTTCTCATAACTAAAAGCTCTTGCCTGATGGAAGTGTGTGGAATTGCAAGTAAACGTGAATATTGAATACTAAGGCTATCTATCTGCAAACATGACATAATGTCACGCCCGTAATCTCCGAAGGGTTTAACCCACATTTCTCCCGGTTATGTTTAAGTCCCATGGGGCGAGCCTGTCACCAACCGGGTACAAATCTAGATCCAACTATCGGCAAAGTTGATCAAAATATAGTAATATGTTACGATTAATCAACGTAAGGCAATGTATAGTTCAACTTCAATACCCATCTTTCTATAATAATACGTGTGGCCCACTCCCTTTCATAGAGAGCAGGCTTTATTATTATTATTTTTTGAAAGGTACTAGTAATTTCTCTTGTATGTCTAACCATATTATTTGTTCCTTGTGGCACTCGAATCCGCGACACGCAGCAACCAATCGCTTGGCCATGTCGCCAACCGTGCCGTCGCGTCGCCCATATCAAAAATGACATGAATAAAAAGTACTATCAAACTAGTTTTCGGGTTAACAACAACGCTAAACTCGCTTATATGTATGTACTTTTTGTTTAAAATTTATAAACGGTCGGTTAAGTACTCATTGCAAACAAAGGGTGACCACACACCGTGAATCCGGCACTCAATTTGCGAACACCGAGTTTAAAAATACTGCTGCGGGTAAAATTACGCTTACTTTTGCTAATTTTCTTTTGCTTTTGAACTGACCAGAGAAGCGACCGTTATTTTTAAATTATGATTTCGAAATCGGGTCAGGAGTCATTATTGTAGTGTGTTATTAAGTATGGCGCCTGATTCTGTTCGAATTCGATGGGTACAGCTCTGCCTAACCCTTCGAGAATTTCAGGAGTGGCGTTATCTATGTCTACAACTATGTAATTTTTTGAAGATAAAGCTTATATTTTTCAATAAGCTCGATTGACTTTTCAACGAATTACCTAAGTAGAACTACAATTATTAGAGGATGCACAGTCTCTTTTTAGGGCTCCGTAGTCAACTAGGAACCCTTATAGTTTCGCCATGTCTGTCTGTCCGTCCGTCAAATATGAAAAAAAAACTGAAAAGTAGAACTTTATAAGGACTTTCTAGGAAAATCATTTCGAAAGTGAAAAAAAAAAATTAAAATCTATAAAAAAATTTAAAATATAAAAAATAAAAAAAAACATAATGGATACCCACCTTTAAACTCATAAGTGGGAACAGTTATTGTGACGGACGGGAAACTACGGAACCCTACACTGAGCGTGGCCCGACACGCTCTTGGCTGGTTTCTTTTATTGTATGATTAGTGCGTAACCTGGAGTCAGACTCTATATATCGCCCATTGAGCCTCTGACTTGACTTTACAAGCTGTCGACAAAAATATCTCAGGCATGCTAGTTTCCTCACGTTGTTTTTCTTTACCGAAGCAATTGATAATTATACAATACGCACAAAATTCCGAAAAACCAGCGTGTCTTGGGTCCGAACTTGAGATCTGTAACTTGGCAGTCCTGCGGTCACCCCACTGGGTTATCACTGCTGACCCTAGTACAGTCGAACCAGCTAATAAGTATACAGCCAGCTAACTTGTATATACTTTTAAGATTATACAGATACATTTAGCATACAGCGGTTTAGGATACAGGCGTTTGACATCAGTCGCTTAATGCGATACACTTATATACACAATTATAATAAATATTTTCAGTGTTATAGAATTATAAAGAATTCTACCCTGTATACTTATTAGCTTGTTCGACTGTACCAACAGTAGGTTCAGGGTAGGTATATCTGCTAACTAAAACACGATACCAATTTCAAATTAGGAGAACATTTTACAAAATATGCACAATAATTTGAACACGAATTCGAGCGATGGAAATTATGTAATTGAACTAATAACCATCGGTGCGTGTGTTTAATCCGCGATTTAGTGTAAACAGACCATTTGCCGGGGCTAATGTTTTAAATGGGAACTTTCAGCAGGATCCCGGTAATTCGCTGAGCCGGGATATTTCGGGGTATTTGCTCTAACGTTTGGATAAAAAGCTCCGGTTTTTCATATAGATAAATGAGGACGGGTCTCGGTACAGCCCGTTTAGTTAGGTTAGATAGAAATAAAACGGTTAGCGTGGATTTGTGTATACTGGTAAATCTCTGAAAACGAGAAATAAAACAGGATTTTCTTTGACATAGCTGGAAAGTATTTGTAACAGTGCGTTTGGAAAATATTACACGCATCTTTTGCAATTTGTATGTCCATATTATTACTTATTAGTGTAATCTCTGCTAGAGTTCATTTATGATGGGAAATATTTTTAAGTACCAATTAGTAATATTTTTATTGGATTTTACCATCAGAAATTTCTCAGTTGCAGCCATGGCGTCTGGATTTGTGCCCGGCCTTATTACATGGGAATAGGACTTAAATATAACTAGCAAAATTTGGTAAACTATTAGGTACCCCGCTACCTTACCTTTCGGGGATAGCAGGTGTGATGTTTTGTTAAATTATTACCTATTTGTTTTTATTTCTAAATATGCTAAACCGAAAACTATTTTTAAAATTCACTACACTGTTACAAAACGGTGTTATAAAATAGTGAAATATCGCGAAACACCAAATTGACAGTCATGTGGCAGTGCGGGAGCAATGGTGCCTTTAATTAAAACCACTGATGCAAGCACTCCGTCGGCTGTCCAAAAATATTAGTTTCAATTTCAAATATACGGTACTCTTTTTCATTTATTGCACGTTGCACCTTTTTTTGGTGTTCCGTACGTAAATGAGACACTATTTCTAACATCTGTTTGTTACAAGATGTTGTATTTTTTTAATAGGAATAAATAAATAGTTATTTCACAGGATGTTTGCTATTAATGCTCAATTGTGACAAATAGACCAGACCATGTGTGTAAAAAAACGCAATGGTCTCTTCACGAGCTCAGGCATCCACAGGATCCTGCCTGGGCTGCGGGTTGTTCGAAAGAGATACCGCGGCCCCGGAGTGCCCCGGACACAAAAGGCTAAGAAGGAACATGGGTGGTTTTTTGTCAGTAGAAGTCTGACACTCCCTTCCGCTCCGCCCAGAGTAGAAGGAGTCATAATGATGATTTCCTAACCTCAAAAAAAGGCATCCGTAGGATAGTCTGATAAACCAAAAGTCAGCCTCCTAAGTTTATCTGCGTCACGCAGAAAAAATAATTTCTTCTTGAACATACAATAAAACGAGCATTGAACATTGAGTGTTCGCGACTTTTGTCTGTTCTTTCCATTTTTCTTCACAGACAAGTGGATCGTTTATTTTATTGAAACAGGTGTATTAACTATACTCCTACCAGTCATTTCAGATTCTGTGTAAAGTTTTATTTGTATTATGACGAAGCCAACGTTACAAGTTTTCTAAATTTTGGATGACGTGTCGCCTTGGGGCAGTTTTGTTAACCAGAAAACGTCATAAATAGTTTGAACTGGACTGATTAAAAAAACTTGTTTGCATTCGGCTAAGCATACAAGAATCATCATTTCGTATCCTAATCATTTGCAGATTTCATGGCTCATATAATATTTATAGGTTTGTAAACCAGACCTGACCTATTTACTGAGTATATGTTTATGAGTTTGTATAACGTTATGCCCTTATCTTGCCATTCATGTTTCTTGGAACTCTAATAACTAATGTTTATTGATGGATTGAGCTGTTACCAATAGTCACAAAATGTTTAGAAAATATTAAAGCTTATAAAAAAATATTTATCATGAAATTCACTGTTGTACTTGTGGCAAAACATCCGTCGTGTTCGCACCGTTCTATGCAAGAAACGAGCAAAGGAGGATCCTAAAAACTGCGTAACATTACGCCTGTAATCTCCGAAGGGTTAGTCAGAGGTGTACCTAGTAGTACACCCACGTTTCGGCAGCGAGGTATAAGTCCCATGTAATGTAACAGGGTTCGTGTCTATTGCCATCAACTCGACACGAGTTCAGGCTCCGCGGCTAATACCTACTAAAAATTTCGTGATGGAAAACCCAATAACACTTACCAACCCGTGAATCAAACCCAGGACCTCATACTCAGTAGTCACACCGCGCTTGCGACCAATAGCCAACGAAGCAGTCTACGAACTAAAAAATGTTATGGAAACGGTACATCCTGTGAATATGAAGGTGTCAGATTGCCAATATTAACACAAGTATGATGTAGTATCTACATACAGATATGTAGATAGTCAACTGTTTATTATTCATAACTACTTAAGACATTCCGATATATGCTGCGTGACCGCTCCCTTTAACCCAACCCATTCTTTTGTTTTATTTTCGCGAAGAAATCGCGAGCCCCAGGCAATATGACTGTAATATATCCCAAAATAAAGGCAAAACCTGGACAGTGAATATTAAAACAAAAGGGATTAAGGATTGGTCCCTTGAAGCACATCCGCGCAAAATGTCGTTGATTTTTCTTCTTTTTCAATTATGTTAAGTACGCTTGTACATTTTTATCGGCCACCACTTTCAACGCCTTGGTAAATTATGATAACAAGATCCTTTTATGGAGTGGTGTTTTTTGGTAAAATATGTTTAAAGGATTATATTATTATGAAAGAAAAAGGAGTAAGTTGTCTATGCTGAAACAGCTAAGGACCTTAGTGTGATAATTGACTGCAATCTTTCTTGGCGAGCACAAGTGAATGAGGTTAGTCGGAAGGTGCACTTTTCGTTCCATTCACTTAAATCTCTACAGAGCTTCTTACCTTTTAAAACCAAGATATACTTAGCTCAAACTCTGATCCAGCCGATCATTGATTACGCTGATGCCTGCTATTTGGATGCCACCGAGGAGCTGTTAAATAAACTTGAGCGCCTGCAAAACCTTTGTATCCGTTTTGTGTTTGGTCTGAGGAAATATGACCATGGTTCTCACTTCCGCAAGGAACTCAAGTGGCTCCTTATCCGTCTTCGCCGGAACACTCGGATATTATGCCTACTCTACAACATCCTTTATAACCCTGCATATCCCAGATACCTTCGCGATCGTTTTTCCTTTACCCGTCCCTCTGATACTCTGTGTAGATCCCACCTTAGGTATCATCTTAATTTCCCTTCCCATAAAACTGAATTCTTTTCCTACTCCTTCTCTGTTCACGCAGTACGTTTGTGGAACTCACTTCCGCCTAAAATTTTAGACTCAAAATATTTATTTATTTTCAAAAAACAAGTCAGAGAGCATTACCTTTCCTCTATTCTGTAATATTCTGTATATGTGTATGTTTGTTTACTGTTATATATTCGGATACTAGTATTTATTTTTATATGTGTATATATTAGTATGTATGTGTATTTTATATGGATATGCTTTTGTTCATGATAATTTTAATTAAAATATTGATAATCTTGTCTACACACTGTGTCTACATTTCTTATCCAACTATCCTCTCGCAGGTCTGCTGGAAGAAATTTCTTTTGAAATAAGCAGTACCTTTGTGCTCTTCTATTTGTTATGTTTTTATCCTTTTCTGTATTTTGTGTGTGCATAAATAAATAAATAAAATAATGATACACGTGGTGGTTGCAGATGACAGGGGTGAATGCAAGAAATAAACCAGTTTCGCCGACCTTATGGAGCATGAGACTAGGGCAGGAAGATGATGATGCATAAATGGTTTGTTGGTTGGTTGTGTGGTTACGGAACTAGCCAGACAGTTCCATAAAATTATCATTTGCTTTGACTTTGGTCTAATTAAGTCAACATACCAAAGCCAACGGAAACATCGGAGGCATGCCAACTGCAGCCGGCTAAACCCGTTTCTTCGGTGTTCATGCTATGAACACCGAAGAAACGGGTTTTGTCGACGGAAGAATCGACAAAATGACAGATTGCAGCAAGGTTTCATGTCAAATTGTATAGAATTTATTTTGTCTATTCTAGAATAGAGATAGAATCGCCATGCTACGGGGGCAGGTGTATGTAAGAAAATCAATATTGAAAATAATTTATTCGTGGTAAACGGTCAAATTTTTGTCAATTTTTGAAAACAAGAGCATCAGATTAAATGAACGAATAAGTGTCATTTTCACAACCATATTTAGTGAGCTTGTTCCACGTTTGACAGAAGAGACAGGCACTCTACTACGGCCGTGGTTTTTCTCGTTTTGTTCATCATAAATGAAAAAAGGAGGTTGTTCGACCGAATGTTCGGTGGTGCGTTCAGTTTTTATGACCCGCACGGCAACAGTGGATTTTCTTTTGCTTCATGTCAGGCTGCTCCGTCGAATACGTTTTGCTTTTCACAATTCTCGAGCATTCACCCGATAAGGGTGGGTGTTACGTGTGCATTGTTAGTGCAGCTACTGCAAATATGTGACTATTTATTCTGGTATAAAATGCTCTATTTGCATACGTTATATTTGTTTTACATACTCTGTAAAGGAAAACTAGAGAATTTCCACACAATTTCAACATGTAATAAGAATACAGCAAAAGTTTAGATGATTTCGTTTTCTTCATGGCTTAATTTTAAGTTTAGTAAAATCATTGAAATCACCGAAAACCTTTTAAAATCAAAAAAAGTGCAGCATCAATAATTTTTGCATAACTCTCTAAAATGTGATTTAGAAGCGGTTAATATTTCACCATTTCCCAGGGTTTGCCCTTTAGCATCAGTTGTAATTAAAAATCAACACTCGAGATTCAAAGCAAATAATAACAATATAATTAAACCCAGTAAAAGAAATAAGTTCAAAGTTAGATTAGGTAGTTGTGGGTAGTGATATAGTCTAGCAATAGTTACCATATAAAGAGATACACTGTATTTTATCGATCGTAAAGTCACGAATGATTGGCGCCGCTAATTTGTATCGATTTTCGATAAAGATCTATGCAGTCACCAGAATCGTGATGTCACTGGGTTTACTAAACATGACACAGAGGTTGTCCTATTAGGATTAGGTCAAGTAATTATTAGGAATGACTCATCTGATTATCGTTATTCAATTGCATATTTGTTTTATTGGACTGGGTAGTGAGTAATGTGCGTAGCTTGGCCTTGGACTCAATTTATTTAATGTTCGAGAGGAAGACCAAGGAAACGACGGGTAGGTACTCGTAGATTGTGTGAGGAATGACAATAAAAAAAAGATGTAAATAATCTTCGATCAATAATAGTACTAGATTAAGCATCAGGAACAAAACTAAGTCGCTCAAGTGGCCACGTTTGCACACACGTAAACATCTACATAACATCTTAGAAAAAAGTTCAATATTATTTACAACTTCAGATGATTATAAACCTTAAGAGGCCTTGTACAGACAAGACTTGCGGAACTTTAGGCAATTTCTATGTTTGTGTGCAGCGATAACACCGACGAACGCACACACGGGCATTTCGAGCGTTGAACTACGGTTGAAAAATTTGATCATTTAGACGATTATTATTTTAGGTGACATAATTTTATAATAAGTAAGTACACGCGTACGGCTTTGAAAAAAAGTCTGGAATGTGTGTTGTGTGTATAGGTACAGTATATCAATCAACATAAAAATGGTTCAATTAGGTGTTAGATGAATTAAAATCAAAAATTATGATATCTACTATTATAATCACAGATTTTAATATTTGCTGTAAATTGGTTGTGAAAGCACTTTAACACGTCAAAAATAAATAATGTTTCCGTCTCTTTTTAACCGACTTCTAAAAAGGAAGTAGGTTCTCTATTCGTATGTTTTTTTATGTGTGTCCGCGCATGTCTCCGACAAGTGTGGACCGATTTTCAAAATTATTTTTTTGTTTGGAAAGGTATACTCCCAAGGTGGTCCCATTGTCACCAAGTCAGTTTCTGATGATGGGAACTCTGAGAAATTGAGGGCAACCCTCGAATATCATAGGCGCACATAACGTTTTCCATACATTTACAGAAGCTGTTCAAGTATTTGCGTCTGATAATCATAATTTCATGTGGCTGCGCTGATGACGGAAGGTGCAACTCCTCAACGGTCAGGACTTAAAAGAAAATTCCTTCAAAATTACACGTACTTATGGATCGTTGTATTCTTTCAGGCTATTAGGTTGAACTGATGATAGACGGTAAATCTCATTAACCGACTTAAAAAAAAGGAGGTTCTCAATTCGTCGGCTAGGAAAATTTTAGGTTTCTCCGTCATGGGTGTCGTTTTCATGGTTTTTGGGATCGCTGATTACGAAAATGAGGTCAAAATGAAAATCCAAGATGGCGGTCAGGAAATTTTTTGGTTTTTCGTCATGGGTGTCGTTTTCATGGTTTTTGGGGTCGCTGATTACGAAAATGAGGTCAAAATGAAAATCAAAATGACGCCGACGAAAATTTTTGGTTTTTCCGTCATGGGTGTCGTTTTCATGGCTATAGGCGTCGCTGATTACGAAAATGAGGTCAAAATGAAAATCCAAGATGGCGGTCAGGAAGTTTTTTGGTTTTTCCGTCATAAGTGTCGTTTTCATGGTTTTTGGGATAGCTGATTACGAAAATGAGGTCAAAATGAAAATTCAAGATGGCGGTCAGGATTTTTTTTGGTTTTTCCGTCATTAGTGTCGTTTTCATAGTTTTTGGGGTCGCTGATTACGAAAATGAAGCCAAAATGAAAATCCAAGATGGCGGCCAGGAACATTTTTGGTTTTTCCGACATGGGTGTCGTTTTCATAGTTTTCGGGGTCGCTGATTACGAAAATGAAACCAAAATGAAAATCAAAGATGGCGGCCAGGAAATTTTTTGGTTTTTCCGTCATGGGTGTCGTTTTCATGGTTTTCGGGGTCGCTGATAACGAAAATGAAGCCAAAATGAAAATCCAAGATGGCGGCCAGGAAAATTTTGGTTTTTCCGTCATGGGTGTCGTTTTCATTGTTTTTGAGGTCGCTGATTACGAATATGAAGCCAAAATGAAAATCCAAGATGGCGGCCAGGAACATTTTTTGGTTTTTCCGTCATGGGTGTCGTTTTCATGGTTTTCGGGGTCGCTGATTACGAAAATGAGATCAAAATTAAAATCCAAGATGGCGGCTAGGAAAATTTTTGGTTTTTCCGTCATGGGTGTCGTTTTCATTGTTTTTGAGGTCGCTGATTACGAAAATGAGACCAAAATTAAAATCCTAAATGGCGGCTAGGAAAATTTTAGGTTTTTCCGTCATGGGTGTCGTTTTCATGGTTTTTGGGGTCACCGATTACGAAAATAAGGTCAAAATGAAAATCCAAGATGATGCTGACGAAATTTTTAGTTTTTCCGTCATGGGTGTCGTTTTCATGGTTTTCAGGGTTGCTAATTACGAAAATGAGCTCAAAATTTAGTAATACATAAAATGGGTTTGTTAAACATGAAATCGAAATAAATATTAATAAGTTATACTAGACAAAATGTAAAATAACTGTCATGAAAAGAAAAACATAGAATTATAGGCATTGTCATTCAAATAGTCCGTTAGCCGTTATCACGTTTCCACCGGGCACCACGTGGAGGTGGACTGACACCCAGCGTTTTTTTTTTGGTTTTTGTTTTTCATTGATTTTTATACACAATGTTCAAATCAGATTTTAAGTATTATACGTGATGATGAAGGGAAAAAAATATTTGATTTTTTGTTAGGTTTTGTGTTTGTTTTGGTTGTGTTTTTTGTTCCATTGATTTTTAAACACAATGTTTAAATCAGATTTTAAGTATTATACATGATGAAGGAAAAAAAAACATGATTTTTTGTTAGGTTTTGTGCTTTCGAGGTCAAGAATCTCGATCACGCCTGAAGGAATGCTGGCTTATTTTGTAAAAACAAAGGTCATTGGCCGTATGCAGCATGTAGACTTTGACCCCAGATAGATATGATTATTTCTTTTAAATTTTTATACTTTTTAGTTTTTTACGGTTAATCATTTTGTTTGTTTCGTTTTTTTTTTTAATGTATTTTTTTAATCAAATTTGTTGGAATTCAAAATTATGAGCAATGGCCGGTAAGTAATCTGGGAGTAGTCTCTCCTCAAATGATTCAACTAAATCTTTCAATCTTGCTGATGTTTGCCTATATCTTGGCTGACTAGTTGTGTGTGATCCACGAGACAAAATTTGCTCCAGTTTCAGCTCTGTCAGGCTTTGCTGCCGACGAAGTTCATCCAAAAACTTCCATATAGATGAGTGATGAGCCGTTAGAAGTGACGAGAATCCCCTGTGAAAGCCTTCAACGGAGTTGTTCGTTCGAGGAATTTCCTGAAGAAATGCATCAAAAGTATTCCACAGATCAATAGGAAATCTAGGAGCTCACCTACCCCGTCTTTCCAACCTTCCGATCCAGTTATCTTCAAAATAATCAACGACTTGTCGGAGGAGGCCAGAATGCACAATATAAAACTGAGATTCGAGCAGTTCGTCAAAAGCGTTGATAACTTGTTCTGATGGAACATACGCTAAAGCACATAATTGGCGAATATGCAATGCGTAATCAGGGGTGTGTAGTGTACTCAGTTTTAATAAACAAAAAATCAAATATTTTCTTCCCTTCATCACGTATAATACTTAAAATCTGATTTGAACATTGTGTATAAAAATCAATGAAAAAAAACAACCAAAAAAAAAACGCTGGGTGTCAGTCCACCTCCACGTGGTGCCCGGTGGAAACGTGATAAAGGCTAACGGACTATTTGAATGACAATGCCTATAATTCCATTTTTTTCCTGTTCATGTTAATTAACATTTTGTCTAGTATCACTAAATTAATATTAATTTCGATTTCATGTTTAACAAACCCGTTTTATGCATTACTAAATTTTGAGCTCATTTTCGTAGTCGGCGACCCCAAAAACCATGAAAACGACACCCATGACGGAAAAACCAAAAATTTCGTCGGCGCCATCTTGGATTTTTATTTTGACCTTATTTTCGTAGTCGGCGACCCCAAAAACCATGAAAACGACACCCATGACGGAAAAACTAAAAAAATTCCTGGCCGCCATCTTGGATTTTCATTTTGGCTTCATTTTCGTAATCAGCGACCCCAAAAACCATGAAAACGACACCCATGATGGAAAAACCAAAAATTTTCCTGGCCGCCATCTTGAATTTTCATTTTAACCTCATTTTCGTAATCAGCGACCCCAAAAAACATGAAAACGACACCCATGACGAAAAACCAAAAAAATTCCTGACCGCCATCTTGAATTTTCATTTTGACCTCATGTTCGTAATCAGCGACCCCAAAAACCATGAAAACGACACCCATGACGGAAAAACCAAAAATTTTCCTGGCCGCCATCTTGAATTTTCATTTTAACCTCATTTTCGTAATCAGCGACCCCAAAAAACCTGAAAACGACACCCATGACGAAAAACCAAAAAAAATCCTGACCGCCATCTTGAATTTTCATTTTGACCTCATTTTCGTAATCAGCGATCCCAAAAACCATGAAAACGACACCCATGACGGAAAAACCTAAAATTTTCCTAGCCGACGAATTGAGAACCTCCTTTTTTTTAAGTCTGTTAATGAGATGTACCGTCTATCATCAGTTCAACCTAATAGAATACAACTATCGATCCATAAGTACGTATAATTTTGAAGGAATTTTCTTTCAAGTCCTGACCGTTGAGGAGTTGCACCTTCCGTCATCAGCGCAGCCTCATGAAATTATGATTATCAGACGCAAATACTTGAACAGCTTCTGAAAATGTATGGAAAACGTTATGTGCGCCTATGACATTCGAGGGTTGCCCTCAATTTCTCAGAGCTCCCATCATCAGAAACTGACTTGGTGACAATGGGACCACCTCGGGAGTATACCCTTTCCAAGACAAAAAGAATTTTGAAAATCAGTCCACAATTGACGGAGATATTCGCGGACATACAAACACGAATAGAGAACCTCCTCTTTTTTGGAGGTCGGTTAAAAATATATATCGAAGTACAATCGACAATAACAATCGATCTTGAAATTCGAATTCGATTTGAAGATGAAAAAAATTTTAGCAATCTTTACAAACTAGCAAAAAAAACATGTTTGATCAAAATTAATAAGTGTATCAAATTGTGGTAATCGGCTTACAATCTCGAAAATATGTTTACGAAAAACACGGGAGCGTTTGTGACACAAAGCGATACGTCCGTCCCTTGGCAGTGGCCGATTCGTACTGGCGAGATAGAGTTTGCGCGGTCGATAATATAGTTAACTTTGGATTCAATTTACGAAATGAAATTATAGTTTATTGATAAAATAAAAATACGATTCTATTAGAAGGTTACCTTAAAATTAATACGTAGTTTTTGAATTTTCTCTAAAGTGATTCTAAGGTATAGAAAAAAAATCTTAAATGTCGAGACATTTTGTAAAAATTGCGATGTTTTAACATTTTTTTTCTGCTATTTTTTGTATTGAAGTCGAAAATGTGACTCCTTGGTACACCAGTAGACCATATGGTGATGTTATTTATATTTTTTTTAATGTTTAGAATCGTTTGTAGTGTTATGTTCGGCTAAGCCAAACGTAACTCGATCGGTATTTTTGCGGAAAAGGGCTTTTGAATACGGGTGATTGCCATTAATATAAACATTATTTTGAAAATTCTTGTTCACTATTCACCAGAAAAAGAACTCGTCTCTTATAATAGCCAAAAGGAAGCTTCAAATTCTTCATAGATTTCCCACACGAACCGATCAAAATTGATCAAAATGAGATGATTTCGTGGAAGGAGCCTTAACACTTTAACATAACGTTTAATTATCATTGTAAAGTATATTTATTTAAGCCCTTTCATCGGAGAAAGATTAGTTAGAAGCAAAACATTTTAAATGTCGCTCCAAAGTAAAAAGTCATCAGTACAAAAATATTCATTCTAAAATGAAACTTAAACTCTAAGCAATACGGTTAAAAGCATTTTGTGTACAATGTCGTGCTTATTCTATTGCGGAACTAGCGTTCCCCGTTCAAGGACATGATACAATAGTTGGTGCGTTGTAGCAAACATTGGCCAAACAATTATAATATTCGCTGATTTAATTATATTTACAGTTTAATTATGTTTAAATATTATGAAAAAGCACATAATGATATTAAATTACCGAAAAATAGATATTCCTTCCAAAACCTTGGTGTTACGGTGGTTATTTACGCAGTTTTTGAACGCTTAGTGCGGTATTTTGACGTCTTAATGTTGGCTATGATTGGACCATACTAATTTGAAATAAGACCACAAATACGTTTGTGGTCCTATATTTCGGGCCGTTTTTGAAGCGCTTACCGGGAATCTAGTACATTATTGATCGAAGTAAATAATAGTGTGATGGTTGACAGAGAAGAATGCCGTGCCTACCCCAAGTACCTAACATGGGATAAGGGAAGAAAGACGATGATGAGATTTTCTTGCGGAAATCATATTATGAATCATGAAAGTGTGTAGCAACAGGCACGGTAATTAGTATAGGGACTGTTGGCTGAAATTTGTTTTATTATGTTTTTAAACAGCCGTCATTCCGCGGGGACATCTCGATTCTTGCCTTCCCTGACCCTTGCTCAAGTCAGTTCGCGTGGCTGAGCCTGTAGTTTTAAACCAGCCTCTAAATAATGATATCACTCATATCCAGCCCGTCCTCTTGCGACGTCCTAAGCCGAGGCTCGTACCCATAGGGGGTACCGCTAGCGTGTGGTCGCTTATTTTCTAAGTTTTACTCGGAGGTCAATTTCCTAAGTTGACCTCCGAGGAGCCATTCACAAAAACACATGACATGTGGAATAACCTAGGGTCAAAAAAAAAGTTGATGTGGCACTCGGAGACTGCCGCGGTAAAGCAAATGCATAGCATTTTTTATTTATGCAGTATTTTTTTAAAAGAATTTAAATTATATAAGATTATAAGTAAATCAAAAGTAACCTTCATAGACTAAGCTAGAAGACACTAAGAAACTCTATGACAGAAAATTTAAAAGAAAAAGTATTGACAGCTTGTCAGCCTGACGTAAGTGTCACAACATTGAAAAATATGAAAATTATTTATTTTATTTTAGATATTTTATAAGAAAACGAATCGTTTTCTAAGACCGATTCGCAGAATAGTAATGCTAAAACTAATAAAACGTATGATAGATGCGTAATAATAATAAAATGAATGTATATAGAGTACTCACTCATTATCTTTCACTATTTTTATGCACTTTGTTTATTCATATTTAAAACACTTTGTACACAAATTATACGAGTGTGGCGACTAGCGACATCTATCGCAACACCTGCGTACTAACAACGATCGACAGAAAATCCTACATCGCGCTATCAACATTATCCGCGACATAAGCCTATATAGGAGTTCCCGACTTACAAATGTCGGGCAGTTAGCCCGCCGGACACAACACCCGTCCGGTCGGAGGATCCTCCCTTTTCAACTGGGGATGAGGAACTTTACACCCTGTTCCTCATACCTCCAAACTGGTGACCCCGAGCATGAACGTCAGCGCGGCCTTCGTGCAAGCACTTCATACGTCGTCATCACTTCCCCTTCGAGCAGCGAGTCATACCGTCAGCCAGCAGCCACGGCTTCATGGGGTATCCTGTCCACCAGCATGCAGCGGAAGCGCATTCCTGGACATCACCCCCAGCCTCATCAGCGACTTTGGCACAGCACACTGCACTTCGGCCGGTCAGCAAGCAGAGACGCCCTTCTCTCCTGGTCGACGCAGCAGCCAGCCACTACGCAGCACTGCACACTCCGACTCACTGGAGCATACGCAGCATCACCCCGACTCACTGGGGCATCACGGCAAGCACTGCATCACTCCGACTCACTGGAGCTAATATGCAGCATCACCCCGACTCACTGGGGCATCACCGCAGACAGTTCCGACTCACCGTGAACTATGCGGCACCCGGTTCCGACTCACTGGAACCTTCCACTGGCTGACAAGCGCCAAGACTTAACCTGCTTTCGACCTCCGGTCTCGGAGGGGAGTGATGTGGCGACTAGCGACATCTATCGCAACACCTGCGTACTAACAACGATCGACAGAAAATCCTACATCGCGCTATCAACATTATCCGCGACATAAGCCTATATAGGAGTTCCCGACTTACAAATGTCGGGCAGTTAGCCCGCCGGACACAACACCCGGTCGGAGGATCCTCCCTTTTCAACGGGGGATGAGGAACTTTACACCCTGTTCCTCATACCTCCAAACGAGTAAGAATATTTTAGAAGGAGAAAGCAGAGAGACAAAACAGAAAAACTTTACACCTTTACACGTGAGGTTATAAATTATTTAATTTGACATCCTCAGTTGACAACCTTGTTATTTTCCGTAACCATAGCAACCTGGTTGATCATTTAATATTTTCGTTACGGAATTTCTGGATTCGCTCTCCACGCTCAAGGCTAGGATAGAAGCTATGCAATAGCTTAAAATAAACAAAATATACAATAGCAAATATTATACGCCTACGGAATTACGCCTCAGGAATACAACCAACAGTTTGTGTTGTCGTGTTTATTTGGTTCAATGTTTCCTCGATTTATGTGAAAGCAATTCATTGGCCTAATGAGAGCACTTTGTTAGGCGCCTGAAGTTTCTATTCGTCCCGCGGGAGTGAGGACAAAGCGTAAAATTGGGACCCCTGTTGTTGACTTAATTGAGGTGCCAACGCTGTACTTTTTGGCGGAATATAATACGGTGATAATAAAGAATATTTATGAATAATATGAATATTTTTCCTGTGTAGTGGAAAAATCCGGAAATTCAAATACTCGTTTTCATTTAGATGTGATCTCGAATTACTAAAATAGTCATGAGTATGAGGCTAGACTGCAAAATAGTAATAATAGTAGTTTGTCTTGCGGAAGAACAGTCATGATTTCAAAATAATCTGTTCCATTTTAAATCGATTTAAAAATGCGATGATGAAGTTTATTTAATTGTGATAGGTAGTCTTTTTACACATGTTTCCTAATATGAACCGGACATTTCAAACTATAATTATCCTTCTAAAATGACATACGAACGCCTGCTGCTTTATTTCAAGATGTACCAAGTTGAAGTTCTAAAACTATAACAACCTATGCATTAAAATATAACGTAAATCTAAAGTGTTTCTCACAGCAATTCCAGTAATTCGGACGGTGCGGATGGACATCGTTACGTAAAGGGTCCCAGATTAATCCCCAAAATATGCAACGTAACATAAACATTTACGTTACGACAGAACCGGATGCGGCGGCGGTTTGTTACTTTTTACCCTCAATTTAGACGAATTAAAAACTTCGAACAACATTAATGTTTGGAACAACCAAACTGTTGTTTATTATGGCTTTTGCTAGGTACAATGATGCGTCACAAAAAAATTCTTATTGATTTTCTGTGGCCACGAACGGAACTGACAGAGTATGTGGTCCTGGGTTTAATTCCCGCGTCGGGCAAAGTGTTGTTGGGTTTCTCTGATAGGAATTTATCTGTAGCAGTTACGGAGTCTAGATTTGTGCCCGGTTGATGGCAATATAGGGTACCTTTAAAACAAAAAAATATGTGAAGAGAATCTTGCGCAACATTTTTGTCATCGCAGGGATGTCTAATGGACAGACGGCCTCACAGATCAACTTGACTCAAATGACTGGGCATTATTTCAATTGTACCAGAAAAAAACCCAATTGCCAAATTAGTCTAAACTGAATCAATCCCAACTTTCCTGTGATGCAAAATTTTATCAAGAATCACCCAATGCTTGTTTTAGTCAGACATACTGTCTATATTCGGCTACGTCTAGTTGGACGGGAAGCTGACCCAAACGAAACATTGGTAAAAAGGCTAGGTGGACAGGTGATAGCGATGCAAAATATTTCCTTCCACCGCAATATGATGGCAGGCGGCAATAATAGTTTGAATTCGCACTCATCATCATCATCATTTCAGCCAAAAGACGTCCACTGCTGGACATAGGCCTCCCCCAGGCGTCGCCACATTGACCGGTCCCGTGCGTCTCTCA
The DNA here is from genome assembly GCA_949775195.1 of Diarsia dahlii. Classification (NCBI taxonomy): domain Eukaryota; kingdom Metazoa; phylum Arthropoda; class Insecta; order Lepidoptera; family Noctuidae; genus Diarsia; species Diarsia dahlii. The sequence continues at coordinate 11,275,558 of OX459198.1, forward strand.
TCCAGCGGGTTCCTGCAACCTTGACCAGGTCATCGAATTCGCACTGAATAAAGTAAATGTGGGAGTAACTAGTGTCTGTCATTGCACAAAGTTACCTTTCACGGCGGATTAATGGATATCCATTGTGCCATGGTTTTCACTAGAATCTCTTGTAGACTTTTGCCGCCTTATTACAAAAGGTAGTTAAACCTGGTTTAACTTAGACTTGACTTAGACTTGGTTCATCTCGCATGCTGTCACTTTCTTTTGAATATTATTGAAGTGAGACGTCATGCAAGATAAACAAAGTCTAAGTTAAGCCAGGTTTAACTACGTTTTGTAATAAGGCGGTTGGGGTTTAGATTAAAACCTCTTGCAATATATCAGTAAGTGTGCAACTCGAAGGGACCGTCTGCTTGCCTCAAGGGCTAGTTCAGGACTGTTCTACAGGACGTTACCGTCAAGCCGCATGCTACGTTTATTTGTATATATCACATACACTTAAATTGCGGGATACAGTTAACAACAAATAAGTTACTTTGATTCCAGTAAGAAGTTTTATCAGGCTGCCAGAGGTTATGGGTAAATTCGGTAACACGCTGTACCTAACACACATAGCAATTGGCTATTGTAAAATTTCGATTGAGATTTCTAGTAACCAAAATTAGTTAATTATTACACAACTCCTACAAACCAGAAGTCGACTTTAAGAAAGACAAACTTTAGTTGTAGACTTACGCCATCTACCTCTTCCGATTTCCAAAGGTACCGCTCAGGTCGACACTAAGATCAACACAGGATTACAGGATTGGAATGTAGGTTTTAAGATTTGTTAGGCATTGATTATACCCCGTCGGGGCTGTGGGTTGGCTGCCTCGACATAAAGGGCTAAGAAGGAACATGGGTGGTTTTTAGTCAGTAGAAGTCTGACACTCCCTTTCGCTCTGCCCAAGAGCCAATGACCCCCTCATTTGATGATTTTCCACCCACCCCAAAAAAAAAAAGGCATTGAATGAAGAATCTTGTGGCGATTCGCTGTACTAGGTAATAAAAATATGAATCATCTTCTTCGTCTCGTTCCACCTGCGTAGTGGATTTGTATGGAAATATACCAAAGAAGCACAAATTATCGAACAATTAGCCCCACGCAGCAATTTACGGAGCACTTTAAAACAACGATTAATAATGTCAATGGACAGTTAAACTAGTCCTTGAGTGGCATACAGTAAGGACGTAAGTAATAAACTAATAATATTAAGTGCGTATTTGTATTGAGTACGATAACATTTCCGACTTGGGTCATGAAATGGGAGCCCTTGATATTGGCCCGGAGTAAAGAGCAAAGGGAGAGATAAATTGTAAGAAACTATTACGATAAATATACTGTGTAATTGTACACTTTTCGATAATTTAGACGGTTTATTAAAGTATTATGATAATTTTGTTTGAGATTTTTCAGTTTTCAAACGAATGAACGGTATGGTTGGCGTGGTGGCTGCGCGATTTGTTGCTGTGCTGCGTGTCGCGGGTTCGATCCCCACATAGAACAAAATATATTTGTATGGCCTACAAGTAGTTGTTCGGGTTTGACTGTGTATGTGAATTAAAATGTAATTAAAATGCACCCACGATACAGGAGAAACTCCTAGGTTGGGGAAATGTTTTTATGACATAAAGATGGAAAAGAAGTCGGTGTTTATTTTTCGTCCGTGACTGTGTCTTTCGATTATAATTATGCCGAACTCTTGGGAGGATTTTGTCTTAAGCAGACACTCCATTTGTTTCTACTCTGGGGTGGAAGGTAATGAACGCATTAATTACTGAACTGGTGCTAATTCTGCTATGTTATTGAGCATAGTGCTGGCTTTATAAAGGTAAAGAATGGTTACAAAGTGTTACATTTATGTAATTATTATTTTAAGGAACGTTGCTGGAATGATTACTTATTACATTGCATATTTTGTTCTAAAAGAGCACGGAATAAAGGGACTTATTTTTTGTCATATAACTTGTGACTTATTTGCTAGAGTGTACTCAGGATGAGTAGATTAATCTTTGAATAGAGGAAAAAAAAACTCTGTAGTTAATACCGATAAGTCTGTATTTCTTGCAATGCGAGGCGGCCATGGCCGTTCTGCGGGGAGGGCCAAAAGGCCGCTTGATTGTTGACATAATATGAATTATACGGGTTGACAAAATTTATTGCTACTTAGAAGAACGATGACTATCATCAGATACCATCTACGTTATTAACCCTTATGTGAGTGACGAGGTACCCGGGTACCTTTAGCATTTTCAAATCAACCAAAAAGTATGTTTTACGCTCTGTAGGTGGCTGTGACTTCCTGAGAGCTCCTAACTATTTATAAATTATATATTTTTTTTATGTTTTGACCCAGTCAACTATTTACAGTGTTTTGTGGAAACCAAAACATATTTAAAACTCACAATAGAGTGACAAGGTACCCGGGTACCTCTTTGTATCTTGAAAGAAAATTTAAATAATTATTTATATTTTCGTCCTAAAATGAAATAATAAATATTTGTTACTAGCTGACCCACGCAACTTCGTCTGCGTCACATAAATATAGCATAGAACCTTTCTCGATATCGACTATCCGACATAAATTAAGCTAAATCGTAACAAACAAAAAAATCTTATCTTTCCTCTTTATTCTATTAGTTCCGATGGTTTAGATTAGCTTAGATTATATTAAAGTGTGATTTACTATAGGTATCTCTTACTGTTAAATATACTATAACACTCTATACTTGTAAACATTATGATGCAGTAAATATTTTGAATTTGAATTTCCCGGAGGCCAGCCAGAATCCCCCGTACCTACATTGCGACGCGCGAAATATTTTGCCGCGCGGATATTTTTACATTGCGATATCTTCTAAGATATTTGTTTAAACTGTATAGAGTAAAGGGCACAAATATTCTATATTAAATTTCCGTTCTAAAAAACATATTTATTTAGATATAGATTAATACCATATGGGTTAAATAAGCTTCGCAAAAAATAATTCTTTTTAACCTAACAGTTTAACTGTAAAAAAAAGGTTACAGTGAGTCAATCTTAAAAGATAGATATATGCTGTCGTGGACTTTTTTTTAGAACTTTTAAAGAAGAACAATTCCTTGATACATGATATTTGCGTAACTTAAACCGTTTTCGCAGCGCACGCAGCGGAAGCTCTCAAAAAGAAAATACCTTTTCCCGTTTTTGTAACATTTTTCATTTATGCTCCGCTCCTATTAGCCGTAGCGTGATGTTATATAGCCTATAGCCTTCCTCGATAAATGGACTATCCAACACAAAAATAATTTTTCAATTCCAACCAGCAGTTTCTGAGTTTACCGCGTTCAAACAAACAAACAAACAAACAAACAAACAAACAAACAAACAAACTCTTCAGCTTTATAATATTAGTATAGATGATGTTTTATTTCTATTAAAATTTAAAATTCTTTGTTTATGCAGAACTTTTGTTGTTACTGCATGTTAATCACAAACTGGTTTTCTGCAGTTAGTACTAGCTTTTCGTGTTTTTCTTTGCTTGCGTTTGAGTTCTCTGCATATTATGTAGCAACTTCCGACGACTGCAACACGCCCTGTAGAATTTCGTCTAGTCTGACATATAGAAGTGGTAGATCCAGAAGGAATCGAAGGCCTTGGTTCTTGGCCAAGCTCACATGTAATTTTGATGTCAGAATGCATTTTTTTTATCTTTCTTCTATGTTTTTACCACACAGTTGTAGACTAATGATTTCAAAAACTTTCTATGTCTGTCACTCGAGACAAGTTGTGGGTTATGTACCATGTAAGTAAATGATATATTATGCTGCCAAAACTGCAATGTCAATGATATTGTAAAAAAGTGCTAAAGGGCACCGATTCGTTCTGCGTTTGACGGTATATTCTGCTATCAGCTTATCCATATTGTCCAGTCTACTTTTGGTTTTATCACTACATATTATAAAACCAAGTCCTCCGCCGCGTCTGTCTGTTTGTTTGTCTGTTCGCGATATACTCGAAAACTACTGCACCGATTTTTATGCTCATTTCACCAATGGATGGAAGGAGGAAGGTTTTTAGAACGGGATCCAAAAATTCATGATTACTTTTGGTCGACATAACCGATATCCACGCGGGTGAAGCCGTGGGCATCAGCTATTTCATAATGAAAAACATATTAACTCACAAAATAGAAGTAAAAACGTACTATACGAACAAAGTATACAGACAATACTGACTTTGACTGGCCTGTGGGTCTAGTGGTTAGTGACCCTAACTGCTATGCCGGAGGTCGTGGGTTCGATTCCCACCCAGGACAAATGTTTGTGTGATGAGCACGATCATTTGTTCTGTGTCTGGGTGTAATTTATCTATAATATGTATGTATTTAGAAATATATAAGTATGTTTATCAGTTGTCTAGTACCCATAACACAAGCTCTGCTTAGCTTGGGACTAGATGGCGTTGTGTGATAGTTGTGGAATATTATTATTATTATTTATTATTAATATCAATTCCGATGCATTGAATGGATTTAGAGTTTCTTGCGCGCCGATAACCATGTATCACACTCCACCCCTCCCCAGATTTATTCGCCACAGATCATAAATTGTTTAGGTTAACTAAAATAATAATATTCAAAGTGTGGGTAACGTTAAAACATACTTTGATTGTTAACATTACGTCTTAACTGTATGAAGGTACCCGGGTACCTCGTCACTCTGATAAAGGTGTTTTATTTGTCACTCACATAAGGGTTAAATACGGGGAACTGTTAATGAATCAATTGGAAAAACTGAAGATTCAATTGGTTTGCCTAAAACCACGAATGCATACCAAACAGGAGACAAGTCATGATTGTCTAACCATGATTTTGCAATAAGCGACACACTGCGAATTAATGATGAATTGACTAGAGGCATCGCGTAAACTACAGTATATAGAGTAATAAAGTTAACTTCATTTTGGGGTTAAGGTAACTGTAACTAAGCGTCTGATGATTGTATAAAGGGGTTTTCCTCGTCATTGCGATATTTCTTTGTTCTGGACCCTTCTTAGCTACGAATGTATTAAATGTTACAATTCCAAATTTTTCATAAGTTTAACAATAAATGCAGATAGGAGAACCCCTTTGCCCAATTACTTTGTCTTTACAGTGTTAAAGTGAAGGGATTTCTATGCCAAAATATTTTTTACCAACAAACAAACAAAACGAACAAAATTTACGAGGAATCGATCCCTCTATTTCATATCCGTATAGATAAGACAAGAATAACTGGACACCACAATCATTCATAAAAGCCCCGAAGGTCCGTTTTCCCCAATTTTACAGCACATTAAACAGTAATAACTTCTGAGGATAAATGGAACAGATGTGGACACAGCAAGGTACCGACGATCGCTGAGCTCAAATTATTGTCCCGAAAAAACCTTTCTTACATACAAAACCTTTTAGTCGCATCTGAAGGGAGTGTGTAAGTAACTAAGGCACAAAGGGTTTAAAAGAAAATGTTTATAGAAGCTGTTAATGTTGGAATTCTGAAGCAATTATGGTTTAAAAGGAGTCGGTCTTAGCTGCCAACAATATGTAGGTCATTTTAAATCTGGACTGACTGCCTTGTTGGTCTAATTGTCGCAAGTTCGACTGCTGAGCATGAATTGCTGGGTTCGATTCCCGGGTCAGGCAGTGTTATTGGGTTTTTCCATCACGAATTATTTCCAACACACAGTAGTAGCCATGCCATGGAATCTAGATTCGTGACCGGTTTATGGCAATAGGCTCACCCCATATTACGTGGGACTTAACATATTTGGCGAAATGTGGGTGTAGGTACTGTTAGGTAGACCTCTGACCCCGTCGGGGCTGCGGGTTGTTCGAAATACATACCGCGGCCTCGGCACAAAGGGCTACGAAGGAACATGGATGGTTTTTAGTCAGTAGAAGTCTGAAACTCGAGGAGTCATTTGATGATTACCCACGCGCCAAAAAAAAAATCTGTCGGGGATTACAGGCGTAATGTTACGTCATGCTACATACTTCTTCTACTAGGGACCGATGACCTGGTGAAGGTTGCGGGGATCCGATGGAGCGAGACGCTCGGGACCGGTCAATGTGGCGACACTGGCGACACACGGGGAGGCCTTTTTTCAGCAGTGGACGTCTTTTGACTGAAATGATGATGATGACCTACTACCTATTATTGATAGAACCTACATTAGTAGTACAGTAGTAGCGCCCGACAAGTGCTACTCAAAGATGACACTTCATTCACTAAATAAGTGCATAGCCATACCTACTTATGACACCTACTAAGTGTTTGTATAATGCATCTATTTAGCATCGAGTCATAACTCATAACCTAGTTTCACTAGTATTTATCTAGTAATCGTGCCTTCAGTTCAGCCATTAGTTGCATGAGTCAACATTTATCTAACACCATGTCCATATTATTTTAGGAAGGTAAAACCTTTTATTTTTAATTATTTTAATGGTATTTAACGAAATTATATATTTGAACTTGAACTGACGTGGTCATTAACATTATAATAAATTGTCATTAACTCTCAAATTATTTGGAACTCAAAACAAACAGTAAACATGGTAATTAACCCGTTTTCAGTGTTAGATCTTCATCACTTCAGCCGGAAGTCGTCCCCGAAGTGTCGCCACATTATTTCACATTATCCGGTCCCGTGCGTCTCGCATTCAGCGGCAATTCATAACTAAAATAAAATACAAATGGAAGCGTACCTATACAGCCAATAATTTCATCGTTCAATTTTGTCTTAAAACAGTAGGTAAAGCCAAAAAAACATACAATACATTATAACTTTAAATTTTTCTAGCTTTAACGGGTTGCATTACTGTAATGTCCTTTTTTTTTTTTTTTTTAAGCGTTGCCCCACACTAGGAATTTCACCTGTATCGTGGGTGCGTTCACAAACATTAAACTCACATACACAAATACCCAGACCCGGAACAACTATCTGTAGGTCATACAAATACTTGTTCCGTGCGGGGATCGAACCCGCGACACGCGGCGCAGCAGTCCGATCGCTCAGCCACTGCGCCAACAGTGCCGTTTTCAGTCTGTAGGTATTTATTACGGAAGCGAAACTAAAACTTTAATATTAAAAGAGTATAATTCATACTATATCCAGTGATGAGCCCTAACTGTGTTATTATGCACTGCGGGACATCGCACTTTGCTGGTAAAACATTGTCTTGTTTTAATAAGTAGGAAACTCTCTACACAGAGACCAAGTGAGATCCCACAATAATAAAAGGTCAAGTTAAATTGGCTAGTGAAATTCAAGAAGTGTCAGGTATCAAAATCTAAACACCATGAAAAATGATGAAGCAGAATAATTAGCCTATATTATTTACACTACTAGGTCACTGGTCTCCTTTCTGTGAAGTTACTTCAAGGTCAATGACCACAGGTAGTGTTAGCTGTATTTATTAGAGAAGCCAGTTTTCAAATGAAGCCTTCAGTCGTCATCATCATCTACCTGGACTTTCCCCAACCATGTTGGGGTTGGATTCCAGTCTAATCAGATGCACCTGAATTCCAGTATTTTACGTGGAACGACTGCTCTCAAAACGGTGAAGGAAAACATCGTGAGGAAACCGGCATATCTTAGAGCCAAAATATTCGAAGATATGTGATCTACCAATCCGCACTGGGCCCGCGTGCCCGCGTGGTGGATTATATCCGCACTGGGCCCATCCCTCTCCTAGAGAGGAGGCCTGAGTCCCTGCAGTGGGAACAATATAGGCTGCTGATGACGTGGAACGACTACCTATCTGGAATCTACAACCCAGTTTGTACTGGTTAATATGATTCCCTGGGTAAAACTGGTTGTCAAACTTTCGGGCCACTGACTACTTATTAAACGACTGTCAAAGACCTTCAATAGACAGCTGGGACTAACGGCTTAATGTGCTTTCCGAGGCACAGAAGAAACTCGGTATTTAAAGGGTGATCATCCTTCCATGGACCAACCTAGGCAAGGGCAACCTGACGACCTCGTCCTCTGACCTACGTGAGCTGATGATGACTGACCCAAGTGGCTATTTTATTTTAGCAACGAGCTTTAATCTTCAATCATCATCATTCCTGAAAAACGGTATTCAATTTTGCCTGAGAGATGTATCATTGCAAAACAAATGCAATGGTTGCAACCTTTGCATTTCAATGATGCATGATTGCATGCCTTCAAAGCCTGACAATGGATATTATCTTGACTGATTGTAAAAGTACAAATACCGCCATAAGCAGGGTATCTCTTCATGCGTGTTGCATAATAATTTTTTCACTTCTCTCGCTCTAAAATTCGTCTTTATGTCGTGCGTAGGCGACATAAAGTCGCGTTTTATGCTCTAGAGCATAAAGTAAAATCTTCGTCGAAGACCAAGGTAATCGGCACAGGTAATCGGCCCAACAGCCACAGGAACAACTTCAACTTCATAGAATAACCTCTTTAATTTAATTCGTTTCGCTAGTATTCTAAGAACAAGGGATTACTGCTTTTCATTACGAATACAAGGAAAGTTGATGGGAATAGGCTTCCCCCAATTACCTAAATCGCTTGAAGGCAATAGGCTTGCTCTTAATTAGGTTGGTTGATGGCAATAGGCTTGCTCCTAATTACATCATTTGATGGGAATAGGCTTACTCTTAATTACATTGATTGATGGCAATAGGCTTGCTCTCAATTACCTAAATCAGTGGATGGCAATAGGCTTGCTCCTAATTACATCGGTTGATGGCAATAGGCTTGCTCCTAATAAGATTGGTTGATGGCAATAGGTTTTTCTAATTACATCGGTTGATGGCAATAGGCTTGTCCCTAATTACATCAGTTGATGGCAATAGGCCTGCTCCTAATTACATTGGTTGATGGCAATAGGCTTGGTCCCAATTACATCAGTTGATGGCAATAGGCTTGCTCCTAATTACATTGGTTGATGGCAATAGGCTTGCTCCTAATTACATTGGTTGATGGCAATAGGCTGGCTCAAAATGTTTTTATAACTGAGCAGTATGAGTAACAACATAAGTCACGTGTTATGTCAAGTTTCCTACTGAAAAAAAAAAAGTTAATTGGCGGGAACCATAATTATCTTTACAATATTTACAAGTTGCTGTTCCATTTCCTCGCAATCGAAGTGAAAAGTAGAGTGTAAAACTCGTCCATAAAACCCATTTTACTCTCTACTTTATATCCATCCTCGCTCGCAAGCTCGCATCGGATGGATAAACGTCTCGCGCAAAATGGTACGTTTTATGCACTTGGTGTACAATCTACTATTTCACTCCTCTTGCTCAAAAAGAACGTCATAATAGCATACCAGAGCGGGCCTAAAATTGCATATTTTGCCCTAGGGCTAAAAGTAAATCTCGTACGACAACTTGTTCAGCCAGCTGGTGCGTGATGTAGTTTCAAGTAAAAAAAAATGTTTTATTTTTAAAAATGGAACTAAACGCGCTGAATGCCGAACTCTTTGGTAGAATGTGTGCGTTGCATTGCAGCTACAGAAGAAATTTAAAAAAGGCATTGGCCCGAAATTTTTGGAATTGTTTTATTAAATTGAATTAAATTTTTAATAAAATAAACTCATATTGAACATGTTTATTTTATTTTCTCGCAATCGTAGTGAAAAGTACAGTGTAACACACGGCGCTAAAATCCCATTATAACTCGGTTCCTATTTACTACCTCGCTAAAGCTCGGTAGTAAAACTACCTCGTATATAATGGGTCATTTTAGGCCCTTGTATTACAATGTACTAGTGTGATAAATCATAAAAGGATTTAATGCATTCTGACAAAGCAGAACTCCGCACATGAACTCCGTGATTGGTATCGATATCTAAACACGGCAAAACAAAGTGTTAATCTCGACCAAATGATGTGTAAAATTTTGCTAGGTACTTAATTAATTTTGACGTTGTAAATTATCTTGATTCTAAAGGTGGCTGTACACTCATCGAGACACTCAGAAACAGGGCGAGAGGGCGAGAGTGTTTGTAAGGTGAAAGCAACATCGAAAACGCTAAAATGGTTGACCCGCTGGGTTTTAATAACCGATGAAAAATGTCTAGTTTTGTGGGGCGGTTCAGAATGATGTACTGAATACGTGATAACCGTTTTAGCGTCGGCGTTCTTTCCACTCTGTATAGCAGCCATCGTCTAGTCTCGATATTCCTCTCGGGACTGTACACACGGCGACACATCAAGGTATACACTTCAGCATAACATGGACTTGCTTTGTATATTTTACTTTGTAATTTGTGCATGTCCCGTACATTGAGCGATCCGCATAAACTAGTTCAGTATAGCTTTGACTGGTCGCCGTGCGTATATCGACGCAAGAAAGCAATCTTGTAGTATCTCGAAAAGTTGAACTTTACACCAGAGCCAAAAAACTATTTCAAAAATTCATAACTCGTAAACTAGCTGAATCAGAGTGGTCATTTTTGGAACACCTATTTCTTATAATGAAATTTATCAGATGGCAATAATGATAGCATTCTCAAGTTAGTCTAACATGCGTTTTATACTAGTTACAGCAATTGGTAATTTAATTTGAAGCAGCAATTTTGCAACTACCAAGATACAGCAAATTGGCAAGCGAAATAGGTTTAAAATTTAAAAAAATACTTGTAGCGTTTTTGATGTATCTATGTATAACTTAAAAATACTTGTAGCGTTTTTGATGTATCTATGTATAACTTAAAAATAGTTGATTTTATGGTATTTACAGCATTTTGAAGTATCTTTTGTTAAAAAAGTTTAGAAAAAGTCAACGACGTGTAAAAAAAAACACGTCGTAGGAAAACGTTGATCAGACCGTCTGACGCAGTATTTTTTTCTTATTTCAATGATGCAATAAAAAACAAATGCCATTTTTCGAGATACGACAAAATCGCTTTCCAGCGTCGATATACTCTCGCACTCGCCCTGCCTCGGTACGAGTGTACAGCCGCCTTAACATCATAAAATATTGAGAGATGATTACAGAAAATTAAACAGGTAAATTATTACCTCTACACAAGGTCGAAATAGTTCGTGTAAATATTACTTAAATGTTTACTTTGGTCGATGTTTAACTAAATCCGGATTTAATAGACTTTTGGCAGAAACCAGCCGTGGAAAATGAGATAATCATAATTTTGGATGCAGTGCATCATAATGTAGGTCAAGTATCCTGTTATTGCACAGTGTATCTCGGACAAACAAATACTTAATCATATTAGTGAATTCACGTAAACATTAAACATCCCCGCTAGAGACTGCGCTTAAACGAGAGATTATGTTATGTCCTGAAATCAGCGGAAAATGTTGCACAATGTTCTGAATTACTCAATATAACATAGTTTTTATTAAGTGTAATATTGAGCAATTTACAGGCTATAAGAGTAGAAGACAAACGGAAAAAAAAACGATGGATGCACTGTGTGAAAGATGACAATATGGCTAGATAGGAGATGACTGCTGCGATGAAGAGTAATGGAGTAGTATGGAACAAGTAATCCGTTTGGGGTCGCCGCAGCAATTGGACCCCAAATAAATTTGGATAAGAGCCGGAAAATGATGATTCAATGATGATTGAGCAATTTATATATTTTCCCCAGTAGTAGTGCTGTCACCAAAGACGATAAAGTAAGTTGATAGCTGGCCTTCAGATATTTCGATTAGATTCTTCTGCAGTATATTTTTTATATAAATGGCCTCTCGTATTACCTTACTATCCTGTGGTGCTTTATAAATAAGGGTTACTACGAGGCGCCAAGCGTCTAGTCGCCACCGTCAGACGCAGTTTTTTTTTTTTTTAAAAACGTTGCCCTACACTAGGGATTTCTCCTGTATCGTGGGTGCGTTCACAAACATTTAAAGTCACATACACAAATACCCAGACCCGAAACAACTATTTGTAGGCCATACAAATATTTGTTCCGTACGGGGTTCGAACCCGCGACACGCATAGCAGCAGTCCAATCGCTTAGCCACTGCGCCAACCGTGCCGTCGAGTTGGTAGATAAGTTTCTAATGTCAATAGGATACGAATTATAATGTTTTACTAAATACACGTACAAAATTGTAACATTGGATGGATATTTTCTCAAAATGTTCACTCACATCGATGTGATTTTCCATAGACACTCAACCAATTCAAATTGTATTCCAAATGCTAATTACCTAGTTACACGTTTCAAATGTATCCTTGGAATACAATTTTGGTAATACCACGCTCATTTACGAAGATAATGTGCACATTAGCTATTCTAATTTCACACGAGTTTTACTAGTCCGTACTGTTGTCTTCAAACAATTCTAAGTATATAATTGAAAAGCGATATGACTCAAATAAATATTTCTCGGAAATGTGTTGTGAAAAAGTCTGAAAATTAAACCATTTGTGTAAAGATTTCCGCGATATTTTTAAGCGGTTTATTATGTTTGTTATGTATTTAAAACCGCTCTACGTTAAGGACAGTTCTGTTCAGAAAGTAGTTTAACGATCCTGATGGATTCAGTTTAAAACTGATTAACTATCTTTTAATTAATGTACAAATAAGTTTGCTCTGTTCAATATTTTACTTTATTGATTTCTCCCTACTTTATTCATTTGCATGTACCCACCTATGTATTTTTTTTCCTTGCTATTATTATGGCGGAATGTGTCTTGGTCTATAACTTTTTTATAACGTCCTGTTCAAACCACATTTTATGCAAAAAAAATATACTCGCATATTTACTATTAATCAGCCAGTCATGCGCATGTTATAGGCAAGTCGAAAATCAAGGTGTGCTGTAAAATAGCCTTCGATAAACATTTAAGTTTACATATCTACAACGAATGTTTTGTTATACTATAGTTGCTTCAAATATTTGCACTGATTTTAGTTTTTGCACGCGATTTCTCTTATTTTTTATCTATTTCATCTCTCACGTTTCTTGTAAAACGCAAAAACTTAACCTTTGTATTGCTCTTGGAACTGTGTTTTTCTATCAGTGAAAGTGGTATAATCGGATCTGGACCTTCGGAACTTTTTCCTTCCTCTTACAAACAATCATTATTTTACCTCACGAAAATTTCAGTGCAGATCTCACAAGTTCTGCACTGAAATTATCGTCCAAAAAAAAATGGTTCAGCATGAAACCAACACGAAACTTTAAAGCTCACGATACGTTTAGTATTAGTATATTGTGATATTAGTATATTGTGATATACTTATACTAAACGTATCGTGAGCTTTAAAGTTCCTTATCCAGTTCCAGAACCATTTTTTTTTGGAGTGTGGGAAATCATCAAAAGACTCCGCCCGCTCCCCGCGGAAGGGAGTGTTAGACTTCTACTGACTAAAAACCACCCATGTTCCTTCTTAGCACTTTGTGTCGAGGCCACGGTTTCTCTTTCGAACAACCAGCAGTCCCGACGGAACAACCCGCAGCCCCAACGGATTATTCTGATCCCTTAACTATTGTTTCTAGTTAACATCACTTTAGCGGGTAGGACTGTAAAACAATAATAGAAATACTGATTAGTTTCTTATTCCAAGTATGTAAAATCGTTTAAGCGTGAAGGTTTTTCATTGTGTCACTGATGAGAAATTCATCGCATCGTCACCAAGTTAAATATTTCCTTTTAAATATATTACCTCCTTCATTTCCTTTGGTTTTGAATGGTGAAAGGTAGTTAGATACCTATTCAGTCATTATATCCAGGAAATGGAAAACCTCGGAGAAAATACGTTTGCTCATCTGTTTGCTAAGTGTAGTAATTGTTAAGGCCAGGAAGATGATAAGTAATCATCAAATGGCGCCTCCTGCTCTGGGCGGTCCAGAAGGAAGTGTCAGACTCTGGTTAAAACCCATCCGTGTTCCTTCTGAGTGCAATACGTCATTCCGAAAGTTACTTCGTCGAATTACACGACGCCGAATGTTTGCAACAACGAATATTCTTATGCCCTTTGCATTCCAGTGTCGTGGTAACTCTTTCGAACAAAGTCCATAACCCTGGCAGGCACTGGCCATAATGAACCTCGTCTTAGATGTTGATGATCTAGCAGACAAGAGCTAGGATGCATCGCAAGAATATCAACAACCTGCTTTCTAACTATTAAAGTTGAAGAACAAAATACTGAACATTCATAGAATACTGGTATTGTTCCTCCTACGGCTTCCCACTACTGGACAAAGGCTCTCCATATGATTGTCAGTTGTTTCGATCCAGGCCTAAAATAATTTGTGAAATAATATCAGACAAAGTAGGAAACATGGCAAGTTAGTAAATACAAGTGAACACTTTCAGAGGCAGCGGTTTGCGGTTGCGACATTGTCACTCGGAACAAAGGATAGTTCAGTTTAATGTTGATGTAAGTTCTACTTTTAGTCTGTTCTAGTAGTCAAATCGATCACAGTATTTATTCTGTATCCGTTATTTATAAACTCAAAACACATTCAAAAGTTATATGTAACTTATATAATTATTCCCTATTTATTTAAACTTAAACTTAAGTAACTGGTGACATGTGGGTGTACTATTAGGTTCATCTCTGCCTATCCCTTCGGGGCGTGATATTTTGTTTATCTGCAATTATAAGACAATAGAAAAGTGCTGTCGTCATTGCAACGTTGGATGGCAATGCTGATTTTGGGTCCAAACCATAGACTAGCCTTTTGTCACCTGTAGAGGCTCGACCAACAGCCTTTTTTTTTGGACGTTGGGGAGTCATCAAATGGTAGGGAGTGCCAGACTTCTACTGACTAAAAACCACCAATGTTCCTTCGTAGCCCTTTGTCTCCGAGGCCGCGGTGTCTCTTACGAACAATCCGGCGCAATCCTGGCGAAATCCTGAAAAACTGGGTGTACACTCGGACCCTATGGCGCTAGGGTTTCAACCTCAATCGACTCAAGCATCACTACCAGTTAGGTAATTTGTTTTGATTGATTCTGTAAATCTGTACCCATTTGATAATTCTCCGAGTTTAGTCTCTTGTACAAGGTTACAAACTGATCACGATGGCTTTATTTACCGTGGATAATTAACTTCCTGACTAATATAGGTATATCCACTAATCAGCTGAATACACATAATCCTATTGTAAATGTATGACCGTAATAAAACGACTGAGTAAACTAGTGGAGCATGACAAGTGACATAGTATTATGACATCATGTACCGAGGACTTCGTACGTTGAACGTTCATAGATTTATACCTAGCTTACTTCTTCTGTATTTTATTCAAAACTAGCTATGCCCCGCGGCAGCTTCTAGTTCAACCAGAAGCACTTAAATAACAATATTTTATATGAGAGACAGCCTATGAACCATTTGGTAAAGATGATATTTATGGACATTCGGGCTTCTGTCTACTCTTAAAAATCTCATTTACTTGTGCCGAAGATTTATAAATTAAAGTATTTTTATCAGCAGCAGGTACCTGCTGCTAGAATAGTTACAGTAACTTGCGCCCAAAGAATACCGGCTGTTCCAATATAATTATCATCATTCGCAGCATGTCTTCTTCATCCAAATTTCCTATTACTCGTCATTTCAGCAGTCACCTAATTTCCAGTCGACTGCTCCAATAATATCGATGAATAAATATCTCAATATTCAACCCTCTCCAATCTTAATAGGCCGAAGCCTCGGGTATTAATTTATACAAAATTTAATTGGTTCGGTCAGTCGGCCTCCTGTTTCCAATTTAGATCTGTATTCGAGTATTGACCGTGAAAATGGCGTAGCTTCTCGAGCAAACACGAGCACTTTGTACCCACGCTGCTCGAGAATGAACTCTATTGAATGTAAATAAGTTCGAAGAGCAATGATGTCATTATTATGATAATCCACGTGCACTAATTACGTCATAATTATAGCATATCTGAGTTCTTATAATTGTTATACTGACGTCAATCGGATTCGAACTAATCATTGATTATATAAAAAAGGAATCGATGCATGTGTGACTATTTGCATGATTAAAAGTTGCCACACATTTGTTCAGATTCATTTCATTCGGCAATTCTGTTGAACAATAAAATTGACCCAAAGTCCAATTCATCCACGCATATTCACCTTGAATTCAAGTCTCGCCCGTGAGGAAACCCTTAGCCAGATTGTCATAAAGGGTGTGGCACTTGTTATTCCTGTCATTGAGATAAAATAAAAAAAAAAAACTGAGTTATACCTGGTAAACATCTAGTTACGGATAAATTGAAAGTTAGCATTCTAATTTTACAGAGAAGCACCGGCACTACGCCCATCAACACAACGATTTTAGTGCGTTACATTGAGCGCTACACATAAAAACGATAGACATATCCCAGAAAAAAAAAATGTGCAGTGTTACTTAGTTTGATGTACAGAATGCTAGGTGCTTAGTTGCTTACACCTTGTATATTCGGCTTGCCGACCGGCTGTATCGATCATGCCAACATTGCCAACCCGAACATATGCCTTTATGGCTACGGTTCCACTGAGACGGAGCGGAGACGAGCTGCGCCGCGATTCACCAATCACATGGCGCTTGAAATCCACATCTTTTCTCCACTCCGCTTGTATTTGGAAAATGCGGCTCAGACCCGCTACGCACCGCTCCACTCTGCCTCAGTGGAACCGCAGCCCTATCGCTAAACTGACATCTGATCTTGAAAATGAACATGCCAATCACTTTTGGCCTTTCCATTTAAAATAAACTAATTCACCACGTGGAGCGGTGAATCATTTTGCTAAAACATGTTTCAAAACTTATGTAACATTCGTTTTTATTTCGGAACAGGAAGAATGTTCTGACGGTGACTGTTAGTGAGGAAAGCCTAGCGCGTCTAGAATACAGGAAAACCCTACCATGATAGTAGAGGTCTTGTAGTGGTTTGACCGGATGAGTCGGGGTAGACATTTAACAAAACCGGGTAAGTGGGTGTCTGACTGAGGGATCATTCTTAGGTCAATTTACACTCAGCTGCAAAACTTTACGTTTATCATATACATATATTGATAATCAAAGTAACTGCTGCAGTTTCACGAATTGTCCCGTAACACAGAGGCTACATGTCAAATATTTTGCAAATATTGATTGTTGAATGTTCTTTTTAAGTTCTACAAATCTACATTTCTTCTTTATTCGTTATTTCACACACAATTAGAAAGAGAGAGTTATCTTTTAGCGGTATATCTAAAAACAAAATTACTTCTGGTAGCTTACCATGAAGTCTTAAAGCAGTATTGTTTCCAGTAAGTAGATAAAAGAGACCGAGCTACAGAGGACATCTAGCCATCTCTTTCCCACCCTGGAAAAACATTAAAAAAATACTGCTTTATGACGTCATCATTACCCCAAAGAACCTCCCATTTTTTGGGTTGAAAAGACGTCGTCACCGTTTTTTAATCTGAATGAAATGTTACTCATTTACACAAAGTTACGCACACATTTAAGTATGGTGAGTCACGTTTTCGAATACGCTTAACCCAAACGTTTAGTGACGCATAGATAATCATTGTGTGTCCATGAATGAAAAGTCCTTTAGAGAATTTTGAGTGTTCGCGAATTTTTTATTGTGTAACAAATGGTATTATCTATGGAAAAAACCCATATTGTGTTGTTTGCAGATGACACCTCGCTTTTGTTTAAACTTAAACGTCAGCAACCAGTTATTGACGATGTAAATAGCGCGATTTCAAAAATAGTGGATTGGTTTAACGCTAATAATTTACTCCTCAATGAAAAAAAAACTAAATGCATAAGGCTTACACTACCTCACGTTAGGCAGGTGAAAACTTGTGTGTTGGTGAAGGGCGAAGAGTTGAATCCGGAAGTTAGCACGGTGTTCTTGGGTTTAACTTTAGACGCTAAACTCCAGTGGGGACCCCATATAGATAAATTGTCGAAGAAACTGAGCTCCGCGGCATACGCAGTTAGAAAAATTCGTAATTTAACCGATGTAGAGACAGCCCGATTAGTGTACTTCAGTTATTTTCATAGCGTAATGTCGTACGGCATTCTGTTGTGGGGGAATGCTGCCGATATTCAGACCATCTTTGTTTTGCAAAAGCGGGCGGTTAGATCAATTTATAAATTGAGTCCGAGACACTCTCTTAGAGAAAAGTTTAAGGAAATTAATGTAATGACTGTTCCTTCTCAATATATTTATGAAAATCTTTTGTATGCTCACAAAAATATTAAGCTTTTTAAGAAATATAGTGATATTCACAATATAAATACAAGAAATAAACATAAATTTATTGTACCCACAACAAGGCTCAAGAAAATAGGTGGATCATTTAGATGCCAATGTATTCGCTTTTATAATAAACTTCCAAGCGACATTCAAAATTTAAGCATTAATAAATTCAAATCTTTTATAAAACGTAAACTTTGCCAGAAAGCCTTTTATGCTGTTAAAGATTATATAGAGGACAAAAAAGCTTGGGATTGAACTGCTCCAATTTGAATTGAAGGTGAATTGATGTTATATCTTTTTATTAATTATACCTTTTTATTTTTATATTTTACACTTTGACATATTAATTACATATTTATACATTATTTACAATCCTTTTACAATTTGACATTTTATGATTTTTCTTTATACACAATGACATTATTTACTTTTTTTAAGTATGATATTATTTTTTTGCTATTTTGATCAATATTTACTTGTTAAATATTTTATTTTTCATTTAGTTTTGTGTTTATTGACATTTATTAACTTGACATGATTATTTAATATGACAAATATTTTATTATTTTTATATTGTGAATGTGAGGACCATGTGGGTCTTTCTCTAATTTTAACTATTGTCTGGCAGTTTGAGTACTATAAGCGACCCACCCAAATGTCCTTTCTTTGGTATTGTTCGTCGTGACGTTGAGCTCCTTGAGTTATAAGTCGAGCTCCACGATAACTGACAAATGCTTGCACTGACTGGACGGGTCCACTCAAATCTGTGTGGTGCTTTATTCAAAAGACCATCTCAGACACTAATCTGCATGATCTTCATGTATTTTATTATTTTCATATTGTGAATGTGAGGACCGTGTGGGTTTTTATTTAATTTTAACGATTGTTTGGCAGTTTGAGTACTTTAAGCGACCCACCCAAATGTCCTTTCTTTGGTATTGATCGTCGTGACGTTGAGCTCCTTGAGTTATAAGTCGAGCTCCACGATAACTGACAAATGCTTGCACTGACTGGACGGGTCCACTCAAATCTGTGTGGTGCTTTCTTCACAAGACCATCTCAAACACTGATCTGCATAGTCTTCATGTGTGTATTATACCAAGATTATGTTTGTACCTTGAACATATTGTAAACCCAAACGATTTTAAAAGAGTGTCCATGAAGTTTCTTGCCATTCTTCTCATGAGACCAACGCTTTGGAATTGGCAACTACAGTACACTCACGAGTTATTATGCTTTGTGACTGGGACTGTAGCTTAGTTTATTTAGCTTCAGTAGTTCAGTAGTTTACTGCCGCACTCGGAGAGCTTCAGTGGTTGTTTGGGCCGTCGCTTGGTAAGGGCTTTTGGCGGTTTTGTCATACAAAACTATGTCAGGCCTTTGCTGGGTGGCGGCTTGAGTAATCGTTGGATGTCTCTGAGTGCTGCAGTTAGTTTAATTCGACTATTCAAAAGTGCCTGTTACTGGCCTACTTGAAATAAATATTTTTGACTTTGACTTTGACTTTGACTTTGAAGATTGAGGTCAAGAGTAAGTCCATATTAAATAAAAAAATAAAAAAAAAGTTGAGTTTAGAATTCGGTTAAAAAGGGCAGGGTCAAATGGTTTTGTTGTTCGTTGCATCTCTCGTGTTATTGAACGCCCCATAAGTGTTGAGCCACTAATATGTATGTTGGAATTGGAGGGGACATCGACGCATAAATATACAACACGTATTTTAGTACATCATCATTCTGAATCCTTATCTTCCGAACATATGTTATTAAACCTTTTTCATAGGTAAAGTTAGTTGGATAACCCGGTTAGTTGGTTAGTTTTTCATAGGTTATTTTTAAAAAAATCTGCTGTTCCACTACCAAAGTGAATTACCGCATAATAGGGTGGATGACAAAACCAACTAATTAGTCCGTCAGATAGATTTCCAAAAAATATTGGACACATATTTTTTCTTTTTTCACTTAAACAAAAAATGAAGACGATACAGTGCTTCGAAAACTCGTGTGGCGTCACATTTTTTACTGGAAAGGGACGTCACAATTTTTATAAATTTGATAAAACAAAAAAAACGTATATATCCAATATTTTTCGATAATCTGACTGACGGAATAAACTGAATAATATTATTTTTTTTGTCAGGAAACATCCCTTTTACCATACACTGACAAAATGTATGGAACAGGAGTTTATTTTATTTCACTAAACACTGATGTCATGAACATGGGGTAACCATATTTTGTGTGTCGGTGCCACGGCATCCACCCTGTAAATACATAAAGTATTAATACATTGCTCACTTCCGCACAGTAATTTAGATCTTTGACCCCACAGGGCCCACATACACAACGCGTCTTTCAATACGTATGATGATCTAGTGTGGAGGCGTATGACTAATTTTCAACCTTATTACTTAGAAAATTTGGATGACAAGTGGTAGACTGTCAGTGAACTCGGTAGAGTGATCAGCACAATAGATACATTCAGAAGACGTTTACGGCAGTATCTAAATACCTCAATTATATGATTTTTACAAACTTTTCAACCTACCCATCAAACCTTAGCACCTTGAAATATTTAAAATATTAACTTTTTAAACTAGCTTACCTTTTATACATCTTTTATCCACCTTGTTTATTCACGTTTGCATAATTTAACCCAACTCCCGTCACAATGTATTTTACGTACGTTTGTAGTTTGTACCCACCGCAAACAATTATAATCGCATTTAATGCGTACCTACCTTGGTTTTTTGTTTTTGTTTTGTCTTGCACTTTTCTCGTATTCGTATTTTATAATATATTTAATTATTATTATTTTATTACTAAGAAGTCTTATTTGTTATTATTGTACACTTATTCTGCATATAATTTATAAGTATCTATTCATACACATTACTAAATAATAACACAAAGTACAATGCTGTTTTACTTCCGTCACATCACCATGTCAGGGCCAGTTGAAAACCAGCGTCGGGTACTAGTTGCTCGGCAGTTTGCTGAACTGGTCCTATTTGGTGCAGCCGTGAGATACACACTCAATTTCGTGTTTAGTTCCTAGTTTTCTTTTTTTAAATTTTTACTTTGTTGTGTGCACTTGTGGCATGTGCCAAATAAATATGTTTTCTTTCTTTCTTTCTTTCTTTCTAATACCTACGTCCTACAGTCAACCAAACATCTACTTGAATTTATCATTATAAAACTGACTTCTAGTCGAAAGAAAATTAATTTGATAAAATAAAAAAAAGTTTGACACTATTAATAAAGATTAACAGAATCATCAACATGAATAAAAAGCAGAATTATAAAGCTATGGCCACACTAAAGTCGGGTTTCCACCAAAGCGGAGAGGACCGGAGATGAGAGATGTGCGGAAATCGGCCAACGACATTAGTTAAAAAAAAATCTGGTCTTTTACCCTTCCTGTGATTGGTCGAATTTCGAACATCTCCTCTCCGCTCTGCTCGTCTCCGCTTTTGTGAATACCGGCCCTAGGCTAATCCTTTGCAGGATGAAGAAAAGTATCGCAACAGCGCAAGCAACTCCTGAATCTCACGCGAGATTCGCTTCAGTGTGGCCAACTTTATTTAGTAGAGTATTAACCGTACAGCGATATATGCATTTCCAAAAATAAATACGAGAAAGTACAACGGCATAGGTACTAGGAATGGATGTAGTACTAAAGAGTTTGAGTTCAGTGAGATTAAGGTTGAGGGATTACCTATATGCTGCGGGTTATTTGAAAGAGATACCGCGGCCTCGGACACAAAGGGTTAAGAAGGAACATGGGTGGTTTTTAGTAAGTACGACTCGAAACAACTTGCTACGTCGTCTAGTCTCTACTAGCTGGGGAGCAGCACCCGATGTTCTTCGAACGACCGGCATGTCTTTACGTTTTTCTGCTGGCGAATATGCGTGCCCAGTGTGGCACCGATCCGCTCACGCAAAGCAAGTAGATACTGCTCTAAACGAGACGTATCGGATAATATCGGGCTGCTTAAAACCGACCCCTCTCAACAAGCTCTACCCCCTAGCAGGTATCGCTGCTGTACGAAGAGATGTCGCATGCGGGCTGGAAAAAAAGACCCAAGAATCCGATTCCCGACATCCCCTCTACGGCCACACTACTGCCCCGAGCAGACTAAAGAGCCGCAAAAGCTTCCTTCGATCCACTCAGGCAATCCAAGATAGGCCACCATAGGTACGCAGAAAGCTATGGCAAGAGAGATGCCCACGACCTCACGACTTCTTGAAGCCCCAAGAACACCTGGCTCCCGGTAGTGAACTGCAGTGGCCTATTTGAAAAGCCCTAAATAGATTGCGCACCCAAGTGGGCCGTTGCAAACATAACCAAGTGGGGTATCATTGGTTCCTCCAACACCGAGTGCGAGTGCGGCGCTCCGGATCAAACAATGCCCCACCTGCTGGAGTGTCCCAGATGTCCGTACACATGCACCCTTGGCGACCTGAACAGCGCCTCTGCCGCTGCAATAAACGTGGCTACCTTTTGGGCCCAAACCGTCTAATATGGAAGTATGATACAGTCGACACGAAAAGAAGAAGAAGTAAGTACAAGTCTGACATTCCCTATCACTCCACCCAGAGCTGGAGGAGTCATGATTTGTCACCCTCCAAAAAAAAAATCATTTGAAGACGGATTACCTATATTGTTTTGGAAAATTAATCACAGAAAAGAGATTCATTTAATAAGAAATGGCATGGGAAATCTCCAAACGAGTACCTATAAACATGGATCTCTGCCAAATGATGTGTAGTAGTCGCTATTTTTAGTACGAATGATAGGGATTTCATGAGAATAAATAGTTATTGATCATTTTGTTTATTTCATAATAATACAAGCAAAGTGTTATTAGGTTTTTCCGCCAGATTTTTGCAGTGGCACCGCTGTAGTGCCTGGTTCAGTCTTTCATGCCCTATTACATGTAATCATGTTATTGTAAACTATACTATAGGAACCCGGTGATTACAGGCTAATTCGTAAATATTATTTTGCCATGTAATTATTACGTAATATATTTAAGTAGGACAGTTTTCTGCAAGAATATGAAATTTTCCACTTATACATGTACCTTTGTGAACAATATTTATAATAAAAACTACGGGGAAAAGTAATGATAATGTTTATGTTTTTGATGCCAACAAAAACTCGATAACGTAAATCAATAAATAACAGCACATGGGTAGATGATCGGAAAATCCATACTTGTTGAGCATTGCACAACAAGAAACCACTAAACAGTTGAAAATGTTGAGCAACATCATGAAAAATAGAATTCTGAGTTGAATACTGCGAAAGAAAAATGCGTATTTCCCCCTGTGAGAGTTGTACTAATTTTTATCATTTAATTTAAGTTTGTTTACGGTTTATAATCAGACTTGAAATTCAAAATTTAATTTAAATTATTTTTTCCTTCACCACTAGTCTATTTTAAATGTAGTTTACTAGTAAGTACCTATATACATTAAACAAGTTAGTTATTACGTTATTTTATTTTTTTACAAATTACCTACTCCTTTTTGGACAAAATGGATCATTCTATTTTGTATTTAGCATACAAATTAAAATTTCAAGTTAGTTTCAAAAGCTGGCGAAACAATATCGCACCCCCAGTGCAACACTGTCACTTATTCAAAAATGTAGTTTTTCAGAAGAAGCATTTAAAACTTTGACACCTCACAAAACAATGACTTAAAATATATAGATGAGATGAACAGCATAAACTACAACGTCAACTTTTAACTTTACTTTTGGATAAATATGAATTACTTTATATTGTAAGACTGCAAAAAAATATATTAAAAAAAGTCAACAACGTAGGTACTGTTAGTCTGTTACATATTTAATAATTATTACCCAGCTACTTATAGTAATTATTTTGCAAATTAAATTAATATAAAAAAATTGGCTTGCTAAGTTGTGTTGTGTTGTGTAGTTGACCCAGAAATTCCGCCTGAAAAGCATTTTTTTCCAATATTCGGTCATTTTGTTGTGCAAGTCTAAATAAACTCAATTTTAAGAAGAGAATACTAAAAGAACGTACAAAGCTCCATCCTTGCATTATTCATTTAAAAAAAAAGTTTTCCAACGTATAACATGAAGTCTTTTACTTAAACAAAAAACTGTCTCGATTCTTCTTCTACATCCTAGACGTTCTTGAGGTACAAGTTACGATTACGCGAAATCCGTTAGCGAACACATAAGCGATGAAACACACCCCCTAAGAATGCCTTATCAATGGGTAATTCCAGTTTCGCTCGTCGTATAACTGGCAGTAAATATATATGCTCTCCGCAATGGCTCCCGCGCAGTCTTTGCCAATGTCGCATACTAAGCGCCAGTCTTGAACGCACCACCACGCAAACCGCACGCGTTTCAAAATAAACAATTAATTAACAGTGATATGATATTGGATTTCGAACGACATAATATAGTGCTGTGCTTTGTGACGTAACGACAAACTTGTTTATTTCTGTCTGCGATTTAAATATAGCCACAAGGTGTGTATCTGTTTTTTTTTGTGGGCGTTTGACTGGGATATTGTGTTAATAAGGGTTATATGGGCTTGATGCCGTGTCAGTGTGCCTGTTTTGGTTGTTGAAGTATAAATTTTAAGACGATATCACAAAGGTTAAAAGTAGGAATATAACAGCGTATTGATTGAAATTACTAACAGTCACTGTGGCCAGATAAGTAACTGTTTTTAAAATTACCACTTGCTTCCTAGTGTTCAGCTGTTAATCACAGTTACATCTTTGTGTACAAGAATTTTTCACGGTACCACGGAAAAACGTGTTAAATTCAATTACTATCAGAACTCATTAGTAGCTTACTAATGTGATAAGTGCCTTATAATGAGGTTTAAGTGGTAAAAAATATCATGGTCACAAACACGTTGACTTGTAATCGATAGTGTAATTAATTAAGGGTAACTTATACATTAAAAATACTAATATTTTCTTTGAAATAACTCTGAGATGCCACAAAAAAACAACAAAATAAATCTCCGAACATGTACCTATCTACCCATAATTTTTGTTAATTTCATCGCGTTGATCAACGCTAAAACCGGCTTCCGTAAAAGAATTTACAACTGGTTGGCGGACGATCCAAACAAAATGTCAACAGTGCTAAATCGAGAATAATATTTAAATTTTATTCAGCTTTGAGGTCACCAATGAAACTACAAATACTAACTAGTAGACTGTCTATCTGTGTCTCGTTATTTATTACGGGCACGGCTATCTATCAGTAGGTTTACAACACGTGATCTGATATATAAAACAGTCTGTATGTAAACATCGTACTTTTTGTTGACAAACAAACCAAGTCTGTTAACAGTGCGACGTCTAAAATTCGTTTCACCTAACAATAAACTGCTTCCCTAGTAGCAAGCTCACAAAACACTGCATCAATAATTAGGTCCGTTTCCGCGTCGAACTCGAAGGCCACTAAATAAGTTTCCTGACATTTGTTTTTTACTCTTTTACAGATGTATACACTATTTTTATCACTTGTTGTGCTTAGTTGTATGGGCGAAGTCTTCCCCAGACACGTCTTAGACGAGGTTAATGATCCCGATTTGCTAACGCCTGATCAGAACGATGGGATCAGAAAGCACACATCAGACCAGAATCGGCATCGGAGAAGGAGGTGGCAAGCTAATTACGGTGCTTACGACTATCCAGTTCCACCCCAGCATTATTATCCTGAGAGAAGGGATTATGATCGGAATCAGCAGGATCTTTTACCACAGATTGTGAAGCTACTCGAAGAGATTTCAACTTACGTCAGAAGACCGCAGCCACCACCCCCGATGCCACAGCCTATTTACATTCCCTACCCGGTACCCTACCCTGTACCTCAATATAGACCTTGTTCAGAAAATACAACGAAGAAACCAAGCATTCACACCAGATTCCCAGAAATGGAGGACACGAACCAGAATTGGGGATTCGTTATTAATAAAGATGATGATACTGATGATTTAGGTGATTCAAGACCTATTTCTTTCGATCCGATTAAACCGCCACGACCAATGACGCGCCCGACACCAAGTGTGGAGCATGGCAGTAAAACAGAAGTAAGTAGTCTTTATTTAAACTTTATGTACAAGAGTACATAGGCGGACTTAAGGCGTTCTCTACCAGTCAGCCATTGGGTCAAATAGGACACCAATGTGATAGAAAACAAATCATAACCCTACGTAGTTGGGTAATAAATATTATATACATACAACTAATACAAAATACGAAGAACCTTATAATATTCCTATAACTTGTAAACTTATAACAATTCAGTCTGATTTATAAAAATACTTCTGAACTTTTAAAAGCCTTTCTGCTTTCACCTTGTTTAATGCCAAGGGGTAGTGGTCAGCCTGTCCGGGCTGCGGATTATCGAAAGGGAAAAACGCGGCCTCGGCACAAGGGCGAAGAAGGAACATGGGTTGGTTTTTAGTCAGTAGAAGTCTGACACTCCCTTCCGCTCTGCCCAAGAGCGGGGGGGGGGGGGGGGCTATTTGATGATTTTCCACCCACCAAAAAAAAAAGGGGTAGTGGTCAGAGCATTATAGTTGAGACAGCATAAAACCGGTACAGTGTGAGGGAATTTCAAAGATTAGGTTTTTAGAAGCTCGAAGGTTACGACTATTTGAACTGCCCAACATTTTGAAATATTTTTTTAGGGAATCGGGAGCACATGGACCATTCAAAATAGAGAACAGCGTGCAAAGAGAACTGAAGAATCATTTAAGCTGAGAACGGTATGAACAAATGTGATCGTATTTATGTAGCCCAAAAATAAACCGAATACAATGAGAAGACGATCTAATTTGTTTAAAAGTTCTTGGGAAAGATCAGAGCAACAAACATCAGTATATTCTATAATGGGAAGCACAAGTAACTGGACTATCTCTGGTTATTTTAGTGCTAGATAATCTTGGATTTATAGACAGACCACAGTGATTGCATTATGTTTTAATTACGTTAGCATCAATAGATAGGGAGGCAATACACATCATCGATCCTAATTAAAAATTATTTTGCTGGCATTGTTTGTAGAGGAATTCATTAACATTTCCTCGTCTAGACCTTCAATAAAACTAAACAAATACTTGCGTCTGTTTATTCTCAAGATTTTTGTGGTACATGTAAAAATAAATCCACGAAACGTTACGTAATCCATGTTTACGTTATTTCAAATATCTTTGATCTTTTCGTTTATAAAAGAGTTTTTCAATAAAATTCTATGTTATTACCAGCAGTGGAGCAGTAAACGAAGTCTGCTATCCAGTTATTTACGCGTGGTTCCACTTTCTGATTTCGTGCGCACAAGCCGGCAATTCCTGCAGATGACAACTTATCAATGTCGTGTTTAATATTGTAATCTCCTTTTGCAGAGCCAGACTACAGCAGCTCCGAAATTTGACCAGCCTGGATCCTTGAGAACTCCGACCATGTGTAACGCTGCTATTCTATCGTGCTGTGCCGATCAGAACTCACAGCTATGCTTCAATAGCTTCGGGTGTGGACTCTCATACGACAGTGGAAACGCCTGCAGTACAGCCGCGATTGACGCTGCCCTGGACTCTTTTAAGGCAGCTTACTCACCCGTGCAGTGAGTCCTTGTAAATAAATTGTATGATATAGTCAATGTCAGTATTGTCACAACCGCGTTCGTGGTTTTAACGTTAATACTTTGTTGTACTTGTAGTTACAACTACTGTTTATATTAACTTCCAAAGCCTATTGACGTATGAAGCAAATTAGAAATATCATTTTTGCAATTTTGAAATGTCATTATTTGTTTAGAGATCTGTCTCCAGGTTTTTGAAATTGTTTTCTACTTAAACTACTGTCACTTAATTATTATGTCAAGTGATCTTATTGGCTGTTATTATTTTTCTTCGCAAAACAATCTGCCAGCTAAATATTTGACTAATAGAAACCTGGTTTGATAGTCGTAGATATTTGTACAGTTCGTTCAAATGTATTTTAGGAAATTCAATGCTGTAAGTTCTTTTATGCAATTGTCAAGCCTCTGGGTCTGACAAGGTAGCATCTGAATACACAGATGGAACCTTGTTACGCCTGGACTTACGAAAAAGTGGTATCAATTGAAACGATTGAGTTAATGTTGAACTGATTCGTATTTACAATGCAAAAGGAAATGAATGAAACTGACAATGTTGATTTTGTAACAAAATTTGTGAAAAATGTGTCTTTATTTCTTATTATATAAGAACGACAAGTTAAACCACCTTTAATCAATAGTAATAACATTAAAATATTCTCGGAACAGAAAATAACTATTACTGTGTTAGTGATAGTATTTTATACCAAAATACTTTTTTTCGATGCCATATTATATATCGTTCCTTATGCTTGTGTAAGTAAATATTGTTTAAAATATTATTATAGACTGTTGTGCACTATTCTGGGGAAATGGTCTTTAATTATTATATTTAATAAACTATCGCAAATTATGAATATACCTACTTAAGTGCTAACCATTATGGTTTAAAATTAAGAAACAAATAATCTCAGGTATGTCAATATTCTGTTAACGTTAACGCACACGTTATGGTTTCTAACCCAATACATTAAGACCAAATGAGATTTTAATTAACAGTTTAGTGTCTAACAGTCAAAAAGCATTTATGTACGTCGCTTAGGAGAATATTTTTGTCTATTTTTATTGGCAGCTTAGTAATAGCAATCGAATAAGTGTTTCCTAGTCTGTACTTTAGTATTAGTGCGTCTAAGTAACAAATAAACAAACTAAAATAACACTACACCTTCGTATTATTATACTGTAACAACAAACCTAAGAAAAAACTGCTAACAAAACTGTTTTGTCATCACAAATAATTTAATGATTGAAGCACCAAGGTGGCAACGTCCTCTCAATAGTAACGCAATAGCCTAAAGTATTAACTATAATTTTCTAGACGCCAAGGAGGTGTAAAAAAGTGAAGATTTCCTTTGTACAGACCAGTACATCAAGATATTATAAGCTGTACAAACGTATACTACATTTTCAACTTCATAACTAAAGCATTTTAGGATCAAGATTGATTGGAAAAAGTTAACAGTATCGGGTAGCTTGATTCAATGGCGCCTGTGCATAGGAAATCTTCACTTTTTTACACTTCCTTGCCGTCTAGAAAATTATAGTTATAACTTTAGGCTATTAAATAAGAATCGTCTGGAAAAAATACTAACGACGACGCGATGAACTGATTAAAAAAATAACATTAACATTATTAATCTCAATATTATGTGCTAGTCCGCAGTCTATTTTGCCAAACATGGTGATGAAGTTGACTTCGTTAACCGTAAAGTACATTAAAAAATGCAAGTTTTAAATTTTGCTAGGAATCGGTCAATATAATAGTTAAGTAAAAGTAGTAAGTAATAAATAATACCAAGTAGTATGCTTACACTTGATAATACGATACTGACACAAAATCGACAAAATTTGTCTATTTTAATAGCAGTTTTAAGACGTGACACACTTAAGGTGAAAGTGTCAGAGTAACCCGCGAAATTCAAACATTTTCACAGGTTTTCTGCAATTTGCAGGTCAGTCTCGGGCTATAAATATGTTCATTCGCGACCGTAGCAAATAAGGCTTCACAGATTTTTAATCATTAAAATCATCAACACAACCCTTTAAGTAATCTAATTGAATGACTTTTTCATAAAATGGTCATTGAGTAGGCTTTAATTAACTAAGATAATTAACTAAGAGGGTTGTGTTGATTATTTTAATGTTTATATCTAATTCTGTTACTACACACGTTTCTCGGCCGCGAATCATAATTGTCTTTAACAAACAGCCATTGACCTGTAATATTGCAAAAAAAAACCTAAGAAAAATAGAATTTGGCAGGTTTTGACGCTTAAATAAATTAGTCATTCCAATTACACAAAGAAGAAGCCTGACTCATGAATGAACGGTGCTCACATTTACAAACATTTTGCAATACAACACTCACCGCATTATCGCCTAGGGCCTAAGATAATGCAAACAGTTCCGTTTGTTGTTGGTAGTGTTGGTACACACGGCTACACATCAAGCTATACAAAACCAGTTAATCTTGGCCTCACTTTACTAGATCTTTTCGCACAATGAACGATCAGATTATACTGGTTTTGTATAGCTTGATGTGTAGCCGTGTGTACACAACGGTGTCCTACAAAGATAACGGTTAACTTTTACTGCAGTTATCAGCGAGGTAACTTTACCCACATGCTTTGTTTTTCAATGCATTCCATGGTGTATGTATCAGTAGTAGGTACAATCACTAGCACCAATATGTTTACACGAAACAACTTTTTAAAGTGATGTTCTCCGTCTGTGTTGACTAACGTTTTATGTTTTTACGACAATAGCATTTTGAAAGCCATCAATTTTAGTAAATAGGGTAGTCTTCAACGTAGAAACCGTTATTTTAAAAGAGAATAAGTTTTGAATTGAGAATTTATAAGTGCATGCATAATATGGTCGCGAACTCGCGACTGTACCTATATAAAAATGAAAGCCAAATAAATAATTCGACTTTTCAGAGAAAACTTAAAAAAAAACCCTTTCTAGAAAACCACGCAGTTTTAGAAATAACACTTAGGGGACTAATTTGTTGCAAAAACCTCAAAATCATGATAAGATAATTTAGATCCTATTCTATATTGTTCCTACTGGGACACAGACCTACTCTATATGAGAAGAATCCCACGAAGACACTAAACGGCAACACTGTAAAATATTCATTTTCATCTCACATATAAATATAGATTGGCCTACTATGGTGAGTCGTTGCAACCTAATAGTTGTATGAATAGTTACGTACGTATCCTCCTCACACATTTTATCCTAGCAGAAGTGGGCATTAAGGCTCGTTTTCAACTAAAGCGGAGAGGAGCGGAGACGAGAGGAGATGTGCGGAAATCGACCAATCACATTGGTTAAAATTTAAATCTGGTCTTTCGCCCTTCCCGTCACATCTCTTCTCCGCTCTGCTTTTTTCCGCTTTGGTGCAATAACTTGGCGCTATTTTATTAGATTATCTTGTTGAGACTTGAGTCATAAAATGGCAGATACTTAATGACGTGTGACTGATTGCTGTAAGAACTTCAAGATAAAAGGAAGAGTAATGATTGATGTAAATATAGTGGATTGTTTTACTATTTCATGACTATACATGCAGTCAACAGGTTGGTTTATTAGTTCGGGACCGCATGCAAAATGTATAAAAGAAGAGGTCGAAGTCGTCATTGTATTCACCTTTCTAAAAACCTTTCTTGTTTATTTTAGCGATTTTTGATTTATAGGTCAAAACCAAAAGGATGCAAAAAAGAAGGTAGATTCGGAATTGATTACACCGTTGTTCGTTCCCACTTTTCTCAGAAGGATGACCGATGTGTTTTTTTTAAATTCCTTTATGGCGTCCCGGAGCAGGTTTCAGACCGGTTCATCGACCTAAAATGCCATGGACGGGCATTGCTATGGCATGCTTCACGCATGTATCATACGTACCTCATACTGCGGTCCTATTTGCTACTTTGTTGTGTTGTGCTGAAATTCTGCTCCGTTGGTCTGGAGGTCGCAAGCACCACTTTTGAGTGTTTTGGGTTCGATTTCCGGGTTGGGCGAAAAAATTATATTGGGTTCTTCGTTTAGGAGTTTCTCGGTGGTAGCCCGGAGTTTAGAAGTTGGCAGTAAGATACCTCTGTGTCTGATCTCCCTCCGGTCGTGTGAGGAAAAAGAGAGTGCATCTTTGCCAGCGCCTCACACTTGGGAACATATCTCCATCACCGATGGGTAATCTCTGCTTAGATTGGCCACCGGGACCGACAACGGTCTGGCTGGAGGATATTTTTAGGTTTTATTGTGACCGTGCAAAGGAACATTATCCATGTAAAAATTAGCTGTACATGCATTTTGCATCGAATTGTGTCATTCACCAATCAGAAATTGTCGGCCCAATGGTACCAAGAATACAAGGTACAATTATAAACTAAAATCTCACTTAACAGTAAAGCTATTCAAGGTTGCCTAATTAACTATTGTCATGCTAATTAATGAACAAGTTTATTGCAACCACGTTTATTGTTTCATCATTAATCCTACATCTCTTATTTGTGTTCCTAATTACGTCCGAGAGGCTGATTAAATGTACATATGGGCAATAGAATCAAACACATAAGTGCACAAACTTAGGCATGCAATTTTAATGTTAATTGTAACTTACTATAAAAGGAGCTGATTAATAAGCGGGGTATATAATATATTACTACCTACATTCGAAACCGCCAAAAAACGTAGGTACCCAAAAAAGAAATTTTAAACAATCAAAACCACTAAATTTCGCGAATTCCAATCCCACGTCCAGAGGGAGAAAAAAAAATTTAAGTGCTTTTATTTCATCACTCGAAAGCTTCTCGAAAGTTAAACTTTTCCTATGGGAAAATCACGGGGACGGCCGACATCGTAAAACATAACGTTTAATTCAATTGCTATGGTGGGAAATGGGAATCCATGGTTTGTTCCCACTTCCCGTCGTCCATCACTGTCAGGGATTGCGATTAACTTTTGTACGGGTTTGCTATCTCGCTTGTGATGTCATCCCTTTCTGTGCCACGGTCAGGTTCATTGTTTTGATGGCGCACGTCGTGTTATGGTCACTTCGTCGTGTTAATGACACCGATTTTGTTACGGAAAACTAGAGCAGGTTTTGTTTGTACTTTTCCTTCTGATGCTAGCGTTAGGAATGACGTATAGGCTGAGGATTTAGTTAGAAGTCCTAAATAAGTAGTCTACTGAATTTCATGATACAATATAAAGGTATTATTCAAAAGTGCCTGTTACTGGCCTACTTGAAATAAATATTTTTGACTTTTTTGACTTTGACTTAACGTCGACCGAAGTAATAGGGGATCGGACTGACTCAAAAAAATAATTATGATTCTGTTTAGTCCGTCAGTTAGATTATCGAAAAATATTGGATCCGTGTTTTTTGTTTTATCAAATCAATAAAGATTGACGAAGCTACAGCGCGTCAAAGATCACGGAGTGGGGCTTGAAACGTCACTTGAAGGTACAAAATGTACTATCATAATAATGACGTCACACGAGTTTTCGAAGCACTGTATCGTCTTCATTTTTTGTTTACGTGAAAAAATATGTGGTCAATATTTTTTGGAAATCTATCTGACAGACTAATTAGTTTTTTTTGCCCGATCTCCTATTGTCGATTCGCGTCACCCTGATACGCGGTAAATGTTTGAATCTACGAGTATAATAATGAATCGTCTGAATGACCGTCTTCTATTAATTAATTCATTAATAATTGTCATAAAGGATTAACAAGATCAGCGGTCAAGGCTTAAACGTTTAACTTTAATTCGTTTCCGAATTGTAGACCAGACTTGCACAAATCAAATTCAAAGTATTTATTTCAATAAGCCCAGAATACAAGCACTTATGGATGGTCGAAACAAAGATATCAATAACATGTAGCTACAGTTCCAGTCACAGGGCATAAAAACTGTGAAAGTGCTGCAGTTGCCCATTCCAAAGAGTAGATCTTGATGGAGAAGAACGGGCAGGAAATTACCTTTTTTATGGACGACTGGCCAGTTACTTCATTGTTACTTAAAAGAAGGATGGCGTGTTTTTCCATAATTTGGTTCCTGAATTAAAATTATCTCTTTCTATCAATATAAAACTTTTTTACAAAAAATAAAACCGACTTCGACAAAAATAAGACACCAAAAAGTGAAAAATAAAAATCAGCTTCTGAAGTCGGTGACTTTTGTTTGTTTGATTTCATGTTTTTGCCACCGACTTCAGAAGCTGATTTTTATTTTTCACTTTTTGGTGTCTTATTTTTGTCGAAGTCGGTTTTATTTTTTGTAAAAAAGTTTTTATTTTTCACTTTTTAGTGGTTCACATGTGCTTACCCCTTCACAACGTACCGGCGTGATGTTATGTTATGAACTGGTGTAAACAATAGACAGACATGAGATTTCAGCAATCCCAGTCCATTTGCTATCATATAATGAGGAGTTCCGTTGTCTATCTCCGAAGTTCTTCATCAGATGTTCACCAAATAGTTTTTATAACCTTTGTAGTGAGTACAGGCGTGATATTATGTTGTGTGATGGCGTAAACAATGCTTAGATATGCTATAGCAACAATCGCGGTTAATCTGCTGTTATTTATTGAAGAGTTCCCCCGATTTCTACAAGATCCCATCATCAGATATTGAAATGGTGACAATGGGACCACACGGGAAGCACCAGCTTTCAAATGAAAAAAGAATCATGAAAATCAGTTCACCCAGTCGCAAATTATGAGTGAACAAACATAAAAAAAAAAAAAAAAAAAAAAAAAAAAAAATACAGTCGAATTGATAACCTCCTCCTTTTTTTGAAGTCGGTTAAAAATAGAACTTGACCATTTTCTGAAACTCCTAACAAGTAATGATTATTATCAAGCAAGGTTAACTAAGCGTGAATACTAATTATCTTCTGTAAAAAACCTTTTTTCTCTTTCCCGTTTCAACTTAATTGCCAGCCTTTTTCATCCTGTCGGCTTTAGTAAGCATGTCCTATTAACAATTCAGGAATATTGTAAATTGCTCCGTAATTTATTCCCGAATTTGCTTATAATTTATTAAAGCTAAATTCGTTGGAAATATCTTTGCGAGAATAAATTGAGTTTTTGTTCCACATTGATTGCTTTTTAACGATCACAATAACTGTATTCCTGAAAATTTGGTACCTACGTGTGATTGGTGCGTTTTTTATGAGTTTAGTAAGTACTGCATTTTATGTCGGTATGAGGAAATACAGCTATATACATGTCTTCTTTTATTTCTGTCGATAGGTTGTAGATGTAATATAATAAAGCTAGCTACCTCGTTGGTCTTGTGGTATCAAACGCGACTGCTGACTGTTAGATCCTTGGTTTGTTACCCGGATCCGGCTAAAAGGGTCCGTTGGTCCTGCGTCTGATCTCTCTTCGGTCTATGGTAGCGCACGCACTTGTGCACTATAATAATATCACCCGCGCCGATGGCCAATCTCCGCTAACACTACGTAAATAATAGGTATTACGTTACGTAATTATTACTATACAGAATGATATACATTGCATAGTTTTGTAATCTACCGTTTTAAGTTATGTGGCGTACGAGTGCGAAGATTCAATTAAATTTGCTGTAGTCTATCCAATTTATCGTAAGTCAATAAAGATCAATTCAATATGGCGCCAGGTATATCTAAATTTTACGATTGAAGCCCCATTTAATGCCAAGCATTCGTATTAGTAAAATAATATGGACTAGAACGAATCGCCGAAATCATGAAATCTTGAAAATATGTTGTACCTAGCAAAACTAGTTTAAAATCTATTACGTAATTCATAATGCAGATATCAAAGTTTATAAAAGACGTTTTTATGGATTTCGAAATAAGGAAAAAAATATACTATTACCTACGTTGTAAATTTCCTCACACAACTCGTTTGACAAGATACACACTATGCCAAAAGCACTACATATTGGCACTATTGGCTGTTCTTTGATCAATTTTTTTTTTTTTTGCCACAGGTGCTACTACCTGATACAAAGCACCCATAAGGTACCCCTACCTTGTTTTGTTTACTTCAATCAGCAAACCATCCAATCCAAATAAAAGAAGCGCGATGAGTACCAAAACAAAATTGAATTTGTGTGAAAAAATCCGATGGGGAGCCAAATGGTTGAGCTGCACAAATAAATACCCAAATAACGAAGGTTGAATCGTCTTAGTTTCAATCTTTACTGTAGACTGTGTAGACTGATAAAGGTCTATGAACTGATACTTTTTTTTTCTTTTTTTAAGCTATTGCATAGCTTCTATCGCAGGCCTTGAGCGTGGAGAGCGAATCCAGAAATTCGTAACGGAATATTCATGATTCAGTATTCAACCAGGTTGCTATGGTTACGGAAAATAACAAGGATGTCAACTGAGGTTGTCAAATTAAGTAATTTATAACCTCCATATAACCTCACGTGTAAAGATGTAAAGTTTTTCTGTTTTGTCTCTCTGCTTTCTCCTTCTTAAATATTCTTACTCGTATAATTTGTGTACAAAGTGTTTTAAACATGAATAAACAAAGTGCATTTATTAATGAAGAAAGTCACGAAAGATAGTGAAAGATAATGAGTGAGTACTCTCTTTAAACAATCATTTTATTATTATTACGCATCTATCATACGTTTTATTGGTTTTTGCATTACTATTCTGCGAATCGGTCTTAGAAAACGATTCGTTTTCTTTTAAAATATCTAAAATCAAATAAATAATTTTCATATTTTTAAATGTTATGACACTTACGTCAGGCTGACAAGCTGTCAATACTTTTTCTTTTAAATTTTCTGTCATAGAGTTTCTTACTAGCTTAGTCTATGAAGGTTACTTTTGATTTACTTATATAATTTAAATTCTTTTTAAAAATTACTGCTAATTACTACTTATTTAAAATTTTAAAAATAAATAAATAATTATTTGCATAAGTTGATATAAAATGCTATGCAATAGCTTTACCGCGGCAGTCTCCGAGTGCCACATCAACTTTTTTTTTTGGTGGGTGGATAATCCACAGCCCCGACGGGATGAACTGATACTTAACACTATATTTATTTTGTTTATGTATTGATCTGACATAAGAAAATGAAAAGAATTAATTACAGTAGCATAACTTTGAATGGTTTGAAGCTGATCTAAAGCACTCTAGTATGGATTTCGTAGAACGATGTCTACTTTCGCAATGTGACATCTTTTTTGTATTTTCAAAATAGGCATCAGGCTATCCTAGAATCCTAGTATGCCTAAACAACATAACAACCACATTTTGTCAGCAAAACAATAAACGAACATGATTGTCAACCTATTAAAGTGAGTGCCTAGGCCCGCCTTGGGTGTCATCAGCCAAAATAAGCAGTGACAACGAATACAATTTAAACTGTCACATCAAATCAATCCTTGTTTCCCAAAGCACTAGATTGTATCAACAACGATTTCAATTGTTAGGACACTCGCACACTAGGAAGCCTGGGTGCGGCCGCGGCAGTCGAATTTGAAGTGTTAAATTGGAGCTAGCACACTATAGTCTGGCTGTTATTGCGATTGTCATCTATTTTATGTGGCCGTCGACTGTCTATTTAAATCTGTGGTATGACAAGAACGGATAAGATTAGGTAGGTGTATATTAGAGAAAGTTTGAAAGTTGCACTAGTTACAGAAAAGTTGAAAAGGAATTGACATCTTATGAGGAGGGACGAATTGCATGTGACTGAATGAGTGATGCATATAAATGCTGATGGATGGAGAGGGAGAGGAAGACCAAGGAAAAGATGTGTGGATTGTGGGAGGAATGATATAAAGCTAAAAGGAGAAAATGATAGCGTGACGTTTGATAGAGGAAAATGGAAGAAAAAAACGTGTTGCTGTGACCAGTAACGTGAGACAAGGGCTGGTAGATGATAAACTGACTGATCAATAACTTGTATATCAATAATAATGGCTAGTACGTGGGTGCCTTTACAATCATTTTATGGATCGTATTCAACAATGTTTTGCCAGATGAATGACCCTGTCGTCATTGCGATCATTTATTGATGTCATGTTCCGAACAGAAAAAGAAGAAGACGTAATACCCAACAAGTTATTTAAAAAAGGAATTATAGCACTTTAGAACATCGGCCACGAGACATCAAAGAGCATTTTGATTTGACGTACTTTATGTCCACAATAAAAAACCGGTGCGGCAAAGCTGCCACGTGACTGGCAGGTTTGCCGCACCGTTTCGTTTTGTTGTCGTTGCGGTCTGTCATCCCGATAGCGTCTTTGATGTTGCGGTTTGCGGTTGCCTCGTTGCTGTCGTGATCGGATCTTCCTCATACATGAGAAGTACAAATAATGCTTAACATAATTATATTAATTTACGCATTTTCCTATCCTCCTTGGCTGTAAAACTGTAGAACGCCAGCCGCGTTCTTGTGGTGCATTCAGATTAGGTAACAATTACAAAAAAAGGCTAAAGGAGACAACACCTCTTTATTGAGTCGACTAAAAAAAAAAAATACAAAAAAAAGAATGTTGTAGGTAGAACACCAAAAATTACTAAGTTGCAGAGCAAATAATTCAATTCAATCATTAATTGAAATGCCATAAAACCCAAGCGTCGCAAGCATTGTAATAACGAGGCAACAAATCCATCACCCTTCGCTTTTTCAGATACTAGGAAGAGCTTTCCTAATAATTGGTACTCCAATTTGTGAAATAAAACAAAAGAGCAGAACTGAAATGGGAACGCATCTGTAGATACAACGTGCTTTCCTACTTCATTTTGTAAGTTTCCAGAATTTGAAGGTACTTTTAATTGACTTCATACGTATTGAAGAGCAGCGAAATTGTAATATGCTTTGAATTGTTGTGAATTGTGTGAACAGAAGTTACGGTGTATTAAGTGAGTGAGTCTTACACATGTATAGGTAACAAAGGAGCAAAATCAAAAGTCATTTATTCAAATTAGGCAAAGAATCAGCACTTTTTGAACGTCCAAGTGAGCCATACAAGGGCTTAGTAGGCGACTCGACCGCTGGAACTCGCCCGGTCCGGTCGAGACAGGAATTTAATTTTTATTCATATTTTTGAGTGGTGTTTCGGACTATACTTTTTTTTAAGCAAATTTTGTACAGTCAGAATGAAAAACATTAGGTTGGGGTCGTGGGGCTTTCGGGACCGGGACCACAGCCGGGACCGCGGTCAATGTAATGTGTTATGAAGTACTAGGGTATTAGTTTGTAAGTTAGTAGGAGATTAATCATTTCTTTAGGGCTGTCACCAAATATAAGAGTTAACAGGAGTAATGAAATGTGTTATGTAGTACTAGGGTATCATAAGTTAGTAGGAGATTATTCATTTCTTTCGGGCTGTCACCAAATATAGGAGTTAACAGGAGTAATGAAATGTGTTAAGTAGTACTATGGTATCATAAGTTAGTAGGAGATTAATCATTTCTTTCGGGCTGTCACCAAATATAGGAGTTAATTTTTTTTTTTAAATTTAAATAACAGAAGTAGGCAGGAGGTATTGGAAATTGGAATCTTTAAATCAAATCTATATTATGCCTTTCTAATACAGTTTACTTTTTTTTTGTTGGATAAGAAACCAGGATAGTAAAGTCCCACAAACTAGCAGGAGGCCAGAATGGTAAATTATATAGTGGGGAAATCATCAAATGACTCCTCCCGCTCTGGGCAAAGCGGTAGGTAGTGTCAGACTTATACTTACTAAAAACCACCCATGTTGCTAGAGATACCGCGGTATCTCTTTTATAATACAAAATACCTCCTTCCTACTTCTGTTCTCCTGGTAGTTTGTGGGACGAACACAGGACACAAAACCTTATCTATATTATGAGAGATACCGCGGTATCTCTTTTATAATACAATACCTCCTTCCCACTTCTGTTCTCCTGGTAGTTTGTGGGACGAACATGTGGGACGAACACAGGACACTAAACCTTATCTATATTATGTGTCTGACGGTACTTTGACTCTAAAAAAGGATTCGTCCGAAACGCCACTCGAAAATATTATTATCAGTGAAATTCCTGTCTCGACCGGATCGGGCGAGTTACAGCGGCCGAGTCGCCTACTGAGCCTATACAAGAGACATGTCCCAAAAAGTGCACCTTTCGACACTTCCTAGTGTTTTGGCTGGGAAGTAGTGGAACCAACTCCCTATCAAGGTTTGATTTTCCTTCTCTTATCTTGTATTTTAGCATTGTTTTGAGGATAACGTTACGTTAAAAACGCGCGCACGCGCTAAGGCCGCTGTTCATCAGAACTAAAAGGTAACAGAAAACTGTTACTTTCGCAAATTATATGGAAATCGTGTTTCTCATGAACTAAAACCACAAATAATTTCTAACATATAACCACTATGACCTCAAATGCTGTTATTTTTTTTAAACGCGTTCTAGAAAGGTCATTTCGAATCTAGTTAATAATGGAGTTTTTACAAATGACCGTCAAGGTCGACTGGTTTGTGTTTGAATAGGACCTAATACGAC
Organism: Diarsia dahlii; assembly: GCA_949775195.1. Lineage (NCBI taxonomy): Eukaryota > Metazoa > Arthropoda > Insecta > Lepidoptera > Noctuidae > Diarsia > Diarsia dahlii. The sequence continues at coordinate 11,315,901 of OX459198.1, forward strand.
TGAATGATATGTAAACCGACAAAATGTTATTGACACCGAGTTAATCGACAGTGATCTACACTGGTAAGTCACGAGTTTACTACGTAACATAAGAATATAATGGCATTGCCATTTATTTTGACATGTATCAATGTTATTCATTGCATTATTTATATTGGTAAGATGAAGATATCTTCAAACATATGAAGCAATAGCATACAAATGACTGCTGCGCTACGTGTCGCGGGTTCGATCCCCGCACGGAACAAATATTTGTATGGCCTACAGATAGTAGTTTCGGGTCTGGGTATTTGTGTATGTGAGTTTAAACAGTTAAACTAGGAATTTAAATTCCTAGTGTGGGGCAACATAAAAAAAAAAAACTTTAGAAAACATCAAAATGTGAAAGAAAATGTGTTAAGCAAATGGTGTGCTTTTAGCCACCCAGTTTTCCATTTTCTGCAGGATTGTAATAATTTCAGTTAGTGACCATTAGTGTCCATCATCATCTGCCTAACCTTTTTCCCATCTATGTTGGAGTCAGCTACCAGTCTAACCGAATGTAGCTGAATACCAGTATTTTACATGGAGCGACTGCCTATCTAACCTCCAACACCTAGTACTGGGTAATACGATAGGTACATACGCTTTAGTTACATTGGTTGTCAGAATTTTGGGCCATTGACATCCGAGACCAACGGGCCACTGACAACACTGACAACGAGATGTGACAGAAAAGGTTTGCGTGGCGCAGGTTATATAAATAAGACCACGAAACTTGTCATCATAAAAATATATAATTAATAAAATAAATCACTAACTATGGGTGTGGGTAGGTTTATGGCGCACCCTATTGCGTTTCACTTGTGAGGTGCACGTTACTGCCCTGATAGCTGGCGTGGCGATGACCGCAGCGAGGTGCCACGCTGGATGCCAGGGGTGTAGGCCGATAGGTGGTCGCGTCGACCCGAAGTGATGCTCGGCGAGGCCCACGTGGCAAATATGGCCAACGTGGGAAGTCCGTGCCGAACTTTATGGCGCGCACGACAGAGCCAATATGGGCCCCTGATGTGTAGGCGCGCAGAGAGATGGTGTGTGTTCCTTCAATCGGAACTATGGATGGATAGTGTTCCTCCAACAGGAACCTGGGACCCTGGAACGTAACGTCCAGCGTGTCAAGAGGTGGACAAAAGGTCACCTTCGCTGATTGCGACACCAAGCTAAGCAAAGCGAGCAGAACAAGTGCGCTAATGAAGGTGTTGGTGGGATGTCACAATCAGACGGAGTTTACATGATGGAGAGATGAGTGGAAATTATGGCATGACAGCACATTTTGATGTGTCATCGAAACACAATCGAAATGTATTGAGCTGAAGGCAACATAAATTAGCGTAGCAAAAGTCGGAGAATATAGGGATACATGCTGCATAACCTATAAGGTAGAAAACACAAAAATACACACATGTTTATGCTGTTCAAACTTACCCAGTATGGGGTTATGATCGATGGCGGAGAAAAAGATGTAACATTACGCTCGGATGGTGGCGAGAGGTAGCCACGTGTAACGGACGCGAGCGCCTGCCCTCTAGGGGCGCAGCGCCCGCGCCGGACACCGAATTCCAAAAGGAACGTGTCACCAACGCACGTCCTATTTAATGTCACTGTGGGGAACGAACTACTGTTGGTCGTTCACTCGCAACTAGTGAGGCGCGTGATGACATATTGCGTATGAAACGGAAGATATTCTCGCACACTCGCAGATACAGATGCGCGAGCGCAACATATGTAATTTAGTAACATTACTAAGCCACAGCACTACAAGATGTTATCTGTAGCATTGTGACGTCTGCGGTTCTGTCATTGACAGTTGATGTAAACAAAACATTGGATCAATACTGTTTTAATTGTTGAATTTAAGTTTGTATGTTTTAAATAGTGAAAAAGGTAACGTACAACGTTACAGAGAACGACAGCCGAGACCAACGGCTTAATGTGCTAACCATATCGATCAATATTGGCAAGGATCAAAGCAAAAGTAAATCAGTGTCGTCTGTGGCAATCCTAAAATTGCCAAAAAAGATGTTTGCGTAATAACTTTAGTATGACATTTAATTTTCGAGTTTTGTTCTTATTTCGCAACCTTTGATACTAAACTAAAAAAAAACTAAATGTGGCACTCAGAGACTGCCGCGGTAAAGAGCATAGCATTTTTTATCAACTTATGCAAATAATTAATTATTTAATTTGACAACCTCAGTTGACAACCTTGTTATTTTCCGTAACCATAGCAACCTGGTTGAATATTTTCGTTACGGAATTTCTGGATTCGCTCTCCACGCTCAAGGCCCGCGATAGAAGCTATGCAATAGCTTAATAACAAAAAATTGGAAATGTATGTACGATGTTTACGTATTTATGTAGGTTACGAATCAAATGGCCGTCTATTTACCCTCGCCTATTATTTCTACTAAAACCCCACCGTTTTAAAACCGACCACTTTCACAAACATTTGGAACTCAATGTTCTCTCGGTTATTAGTATTTAGATTTTTTTCATCAAAAGTTTTAACTGGCTTTGACAGAAATGGGCGCATTCATGTTTATCGTGAAAACTTCATGAATTTATTATCCAAATATTATATTATACAAATAATTAAAATTCACAACAGGCTTCTTCTGGGTAAGCTCGTTCCATCGTCGACATCATCTCTGCCCTTAGGGCAAGATTAAGGTCAAGAGCAAGTCCATTTATAAAAAAAAAAAAGTGTTTGTTAGCAATTTTGAAAATTAGTTGTAGCTGCAGCTTTTTACTGAATGTATATTATTAAATTATTTTTCAACACACTTGCTCATAAAATAGCTATAATTTCACTGCAATTAGGCACGTAATGACACCTATGATCAAACTGTGACTTTTTCATTGCCATTATTAACGAGTGAGTTACAGGGGTTTTTTTTTTATTGGTCGTGTTGTGGTCGAGTTGCTCTGTTCTTAAAAAAGTTTCGATACAAAAAAGATCGTGTTCAAAAGTATAAATTAATAAATGTATCTTTTGCTTGCTCATTTCATGCAGCTTTTTTTAAATATGTAATTATTTAGGTTTCCAGTGTGGTGTGGTTTGGTTGTTCGTGGTGTCGGACGTAAAGAATAGCACCATCCCATATCTTCCCGTGGGTGTCGTAAGAGGCGACTAAGGGACTTACCAGAGAATGGGCAGCAGCGTTTTCTGTTTCTTTGTAACAACCATACTGCGATCGCCAACCCGCCTGCCAAGCGTGGCGATTATGGCAAACCCCCCCAAAAATGCCTGGGGGAGGCCTATGTCCAGCAGTGGACGTCTTTTGGCTGAAATGATGATGATGATGATGAATTATTTAGGTATTAAAAACTTGCACTCAATTATAACTTTTGTTTTCTCTGTAATAAAGAAAACATTGAATTCCCCATTTTGTACGTGGCTAAAACGCTAGCCGTGAAGAGCCAAAAAAAAACTCATTATTTTAGTCTATGGCCGATCGCCATTGTTAGATGCATAGGAAAACTGATTAAATATTCCCGCCATGGTAAAAAAAATTCATTACTCGTTTTAACTGTTGAAAATGATTTTTTAGTACTTATTATTTTCTTCACAAGTGTGTTGAAAAACGTCGTATGATACACGGGTGTATTGATGATTACCGTCCTCGGCTTTCTTAAGACCCTCACCTAACGGCTCGGGTCTCACTGACGCATGACGCTTCAGCGGTAATCACCAACATTACGCACTTGTACCATAATGTACTATTATTAAGCGGCAGACCTCGTAGAAGATGGCGGGACGATCTGGACAAGACTAACGTCCAGTGATCCACATTGGCTTTAGATCGAAACAACTGGAAGTCATGGGGAGAGGTCTTTGCCCAGCAGTGGGATGATGCAGGCTAACATTATCAGTATATGTATAGGTACTGCGGTACTACGGTACTTACAACAAAAACCTTTTTTATATATTTTTGGTCGGTCTGTTTGTTCCGGCTATTCTCTAAAAACGGTGGGACCGATTTTGACGGGACTTTTACTGACACATCTGTTGTTATAAGGAGTAGAATTAAAATTAATTTAAAAAACCCGTGAAATTGTTAGCAAAATTCGATTCCAATAGGGAAGTAATATTTTTATAATAATTTCACGCGGGCAAAGGTCACGGGCAACAGCTAGTTGTATAATAATTACTTTACTGGACTAAGAATTGAAAGTATTTTCGATTTATAATATTTCTGCTGAAAAAATATTAAATGTAAGTACGTACTAAGTACCTGACGACAGGTGCTGGTTAATGTTACCCAATTTAAATACGTTTTGGATGGCCTGAAAACAGTTCTCATTCATATTATAATTTAACCAATATGTTTTATTTATTGAATATAATAAAGGTATAATTATATAAATGAGTCACCGTTTTGACAAATTTTCTAAGATTTGCATCATTTAATTTTTTATGAGTAAAAATTATTTAAAACATACAACGAATTTTGTGACGTCATCATTTAAGTATGCACTTTGTATTTAAATGAATAGACACATCAACGTAAATGATAAGTATTGTATAATTATATATTAATAATAAAATAGTGACTCAACTGTTATCGTCTAAAGGTTCTAATTGGCGATTTAAATACGTATACATGTGTGCGGGGGTGAAAGAGCAGACAGTATCTCTAGGCTAAAGTACAGTAATAGTCACTATTTCATCATAGTATGACTTAAATAGTAATTGGATCCATTAATTAATTATTATCTTTAAATGCCATGAACCCATGATTCACATTTTCACGTACTTTTTAATGTTATTTTGATGTGCACAGTTTCGATTCGGTCTCGTTTATCTTTCACTAGTGACCCGCTCCGGCTTCGCACGGGTGTAAAAAAGATACTTAGACCTACCTCTTGAATCACTCTATTTATTAAAAAAACCCGCATCAAAATCCGTTGCGTAGTTTTAAAGATTAAGCATACATAGGGACAGACAGCGGAAAGTGACTTTGTTTTATACTATGTAGTGATAGTGATTCGTCATCTACCTGGGTTTTTCCCACCTATATTACCCCTTTGGTATTATATTTATATTATGCTACTCCTTGGTAAGACAGGTTGTCAAACTTTCGGACTACCTGTTATGACAATCAAAGATCTACAAATGATAGCCGGGACCATCGGCTCAAAGTGCTTTCCTAGGCACGGAGGAAACTCGGTGTGTAATGTAATGGCTGTAATCCGCGGACGGGCTTAACCTAAAGATTGATCCGAGTGGATGTTAATAGCTAGCCACGAGTTCCTCTCGTATATCTTATATTCATTAGGTGTAAGCTAATTAAAATGCAATTAGGTTCCTCTTAAGTCAAAACGACCCTACTATATATTTAAATGATTAATAAAGCCGCTTTGCGCTTATTACTGAAAATTTAATTTTATCTGTTCACCTTAAAGCTGAAAATTGCTTAATTTTATTTATTTGCAACCCTTTAATGAACAGGGTAGCGCCAGTGCACCGGACATTTTTACATTTATTATTCAGGGCAATTAATTTCTAAAATTGTTCACTGAATAAATTTTGTTAAAATTATGCTGTGGACGTTTTAAGATTTATAGAAGAGGGAACTGTAAATATTTCTATATTATTTTTCAGTACAATAGTTTGCACTTACTGTTTCGAAGGAATTTAAACTTATGCTTTTTCAGAATCGTAACGTTGTGTCGTTCATATTGCAATTTGTTCAATGTCAAAATCAACGATTGATCCATCGTTGATTAATAATTATACACCGTTTCTGGAAGTTTTGTATCAACTTTGTCTTAGCAACTTATTTTAAGTGTAATCGATAAATGAAGACAACCAACATGAGGTGAAAAATATTTACATGTTTAAAAATTTTGTAACAATTAACCGATTTCATCAAATATGAAAATAAGAGCCTGTAAACTATTTGAATGAAATAGCCTAACAGGAAAATTGTTGTTTCGAAAACGTATACAATCAAAAATTATGACGTTAACACTTTGTCTATCGTTGTGGAAAATGAATTGAAATTGAATAATCTATATCTATCTTCTTCTTCTTCTATACTTATAATAAATCTGTAGAGAGGTCAGTTCTGTACATGATATATATTTTCAAAATAACTATCAGGGGGTAATTAGTGATCGATACTGATGCCAAAAATGCAATCAGTAAAATTTTTGTCTGTCTGTCTGTCTGTCTGTCCTCCTGTCTGTATGATCCTTATAGAAACAAAAACTACTCGACGGATTTTAACGAAACTTGGTACAATTATTCTTCATACTTCTGGGGAGGTTATAATATACTTTTCTTCACGCTACAATCAATAGGAGCAGAGCAGTGAAGGGAAATGTTGGGAAAACGGGAGAAGTTGCTCCATTTTTTAAGCTTCCGTCGCGTGTGCAGCCTTAATGGTTAAAGCTACATAGAAATCATTTATGACGGAAATGTTCTACATAAAATTATCTAAAAAATATCCCACAACATCATATGTCTATCTTTTATGGTTGACTCACAATAACACGTGTAACTCCCGATAGCTTAGCAGTTCGGAGCTTTCTGATTAAACAGGGTGGAATTTTGTAATGCCACCTGGAGGGAAAGTACTCTTAATACTGCAGATAGAAAATTTTACTCAAAGGAAACATTCCTTTATTTTTGAATAGAAAGCAAACTGCATTCAAAGATTTTCGAAAATTCTCTTCTCCCACACCCGGGAATCGAACCGGCTAAAATCTGAAAAAATTATACCCTGTACTTTTATTGCATCGATCGTTAGGGTCAATTATAAGGATGAAATCTCTCTAACAAACATGATAAATTAAATGAAAGGAAAACCTGCCTGCGAGATCGCCAGATCTCACCCCATTAGATTTTTTTTTTGTGGGGATATGTAAAAAATCAAATTTACATGAAATCTTATGCGAATGACAACGAGTTGAGAGTTGAAGTTCAGAATACGATTTATAATTAATGATTAAACGAACTTACCTGTACGTGAAGTTCTATCATAATTATACGAGCGCCGAGTCCGAAGAGATTAGTAATTTACACATGTAGTTACGCCTAGTCGTCACCACTCATGCACTTAGTTGAGAAAAAACAACATCTTTCCTTTATCTGTGGCAGTTCAATCTGACATACCCACAAAACTTTTAACTTTTTTATTTTTGCATTTTATGTGGGTACCTCGTCCAGTTCCGCTCTCAGACGATGTCGCCAATCATTTAGTTTAGAGAAAAAGATCTTGTGGTTCATTGATATATTACCAAGACACTATAGATATCTTGGGTATGTGTGTTAAGCACTGGGGGGGGGTGGGATTACTAATCTCTTCGGACTCGGCGCTCGTATAATTATGATAGAACTTCACGTACAGGTAAGTTCGTTTAATCATTAATTATACTCGCGCCTCGTCCTCGAGATTAGTAATTTACACATGTAGACTTTGAGAGTATTTTGGGAATATCATCGATGAACGATAAAAATAATGTTTGTAAAATATCAAAATAATTTTTATTTTGGTACAATCAATAAACACGAAGAAAAACTTGTACTTAAGTACAATAAGAGTAAAATTAATCACATACATATGAATATAATTAGATAACTAACTAAGGAATAATTATTCTTATAATAGCTATCATAGTTAGCTGTAGACAATTACGTATAATTACTTTAAACTAATTAGGAATGTATGAAAATCGAATCATTATAATTAACGTTGATTGATTATCGTTTCTGCTAAGGTAGTACTATCATCGTAAATAATATCTCTCTGATAGAATTTAGCAAAAGTTGTTGAATTCCTACTCCAGCCTGCCGTTTTACGGATAGTATCTATGCTAACTCCCAGTGAGTGCGCGCGCGATGATGATGCATGCCTCGTGCTATGTGCACTGAACACGCTCGTGTCGACCCCACACTCACTGAGTGTTTGCTTTATCCAGCGGCTAAGCGTTTGCGTTCCTACTGGTTTATGAGGTTTCCTAATTCCAACAAATAAATCGTCAGATTCTGATGTTCTTAATAATGAGGTGCGTTCTATATAACATAGTAAAGTCGTGGCTGGGCAGATGGCCGTCTTTTCAATGAAGAATGGTAAATGAATAATAGGTTGTTGAAACCCCGGTCTAGAAGTCTTTATTATATCCGGGATTTTAATTGTGATACGCTGAGAAAGGTTATGAACGTTACTAATTTTTATTTTACAGAGAGTTTGAACTCTGTGTGCGGTTGACAGAGCCAGTAAGGTGATGGTTTTATTTGTGAGCTTCTCTAAGGTTAATTCCTCATTAGGATACCATGAAGTCAATTTATCCAATACTAGGTTGGTATCCCAGGTAACTTCATATTTAGGTATTGGTGGCTTTAATCTAAAAACCCCTTTAAGGAACCTTTTTATTCTATCGTCACTAACTTGTACCGGGCTCAGCACTAGGGACAGAGCAGATTTGCACGAATTTAGTGTAGCATATTTGCAACCGTCATTAAATAGTTGGGTTAAGAAGGAAATTACTGTGGGTACAGAAGCGTCATAAATATTTAACGAGTTCATTTTACAGTAGTACCACCATTTCTTCAAGTAAACGTCGTATTGTTTCATGGAATTAGGTGCTAATGATGCTAACATTATATCAAGTGATGATTCTGGTATGTTCCGCCTTGAAAATGCGTCCCGGATAATATGCCTGCCTCCAGGGTAATCGACTCGTGTATCCGTCGGGAGCTGGAATGAGACAGTAAGGCATGGCTTTTAGGTGGAAATGTAACAGTTTCCGAAATAAGGAGGGATCTAAACAAGGGGTACCATGGTTGTGTTGGCCAAAAGGGTACGATCATGATACCCCGTGCCTTGTCTGTTATTATTTTTCTTAGAGTTTTCAGTATGATTGAAAATGGCGGGAATGCATAAAAATTATAACTTTCCCATGAAACCGTAAACGCGTCTATTACAAATGCGTCTGGGTCTCGTTGCCAGGATATGTATGTGGCACATTTGTTATTTATGCGACTGGCAAACAAATCAATTTCTGGATAACCGAATATGCGTGTAAGACTATCAAAGGCCCAATCAGACAGCTCCCATTCTATGTCCGGGTGAGTTCTTCGTGATTCGTAATCAGCAATAACATTATCACTAGATTTTATGTACGAGGCAAATACGAAAAGCTTTTTGCTTTCGCACCAATTCCAAATATCGCGAGTTATTTTTGTGAGATGAGGGTATTGTATACCCCCCATTTTATTTATGTATGCCACTGCTGTTGAATTGTCAACGCGTAGTAATATTTGGCAATTAAAAAGGTTTTTAGCAAATACTTTTAAGGCAATAAATGCGGCAAGCAGTTCGAGATAATTTATATGTCGTTCTCGTTCGGTATTCGACCACTGCCCACTCGCAGACCGTCCATCACAGGCGGCCCCCCACCCCGTCGTTGAGGCGTCAGAAAATATCTCAACTTGGTAAACATCAATTTTTATTCGATGGACAGAATTATCTATTTTGCTTAGCCACCAGTCAAAGTCAGGTTGTAGTGATTCAGGTAAAATCATAAATTTGTTATAATCATCATGACCTTTCAAGTTGAGATATTTACATCTTTCCATTTCTTTAGTGTGCAGCCATCCGTATTCGATCGCTGGACAAGAAGAAACTAATAGGCCCAATAACTGAGCAAAACTCCTAATTTTACAACGTTTTAATTTTGAAAACATAACAAGTTGCGCTTTTATTCGTAACCTTTTATCTGTTGGTAAACTAATCTGAAACTCGTGTGAATTTATGATCATGCCTAAGAATCTGCATTTGGTCGAAGGAAAAAGTGCACTTTTTTCCATATTTATAATAAAACCAAGTGAAGTTAATAATCTTTTAGTAAGATCTATATTAGTTAGGCATTCCTGACGGGAATACCCAAACAATAACCAATCGTCTAAATATACCGTGGATAAAAGGCCTGCGGAACGCAATAATTTAGCTATAGGTTTGCATATTTTTGTGAAAACGTATGGGGCCGTACTTAATCCAAATGGTAATACATTAAATTCAAACAATTTACCCTCAAAATAGAATCTTAGAAATTTTCGAGATTCTTTATGTATATTAATTAAGAAATATGCGTCTTTGAGATCAATTGACGCCATTTGACAATTATGCGTTATCATTTTTAATGCCGTTCTTAGATCTTCTAACTTAAAATGATCTGTTTTAATGAATTTATTAAGATTTTTTAAATTTAAAATAAAGCGCATCTTGCCATTTGGTTTAGGTACCAAGAAAATACTGGAGATAAATTGATTTTCACATGGAGAACATTCTGATATTGCACCTATTTTGAGTAGGTTATTAATCGCTTCTAAATAATGTGTTCTTTCATTATGCGAGTAAGCTGGTCTAGCAGGGAGTGTATGTTGTACAACGGGTGATGTAAATGGTATTTTATAACCTCTTATCCAAGATAGTATTGTATGATCGTTTGTAATTGCAGCCCATTGTTGATAGAATTTAGATAAGCGGCCTGCGTACTTAACTGTATCTAGAAGCGGCGACGCGGGTACGTCGACTGATGGCCCCGCGATGACGGCTTCGATGAGTGCGCGTGGGGGATATACTGCGTCTGCGGCGGGGGATATTGGGCGCGTGACGCGGCAGGCTCGCGGCTCCTCGGCGCTGGCGCCGTCCCCACGGGCGGCCTGCGCGCCTGGGGGGGAGCTCTGCGGTTTAAAGCTCTCGATGGTGGTCCTTTATAATTGGTATGCGCAACCTTGCTGTGAGATTCGGCTTTCAGCTCGATCCCCGATTTATTTACAGCCTTTGCGGATTTTAATGTCTCAGCTAAATTTTCACCGAAGAGGCACGTGTCAATCTTGGTATTTTTAAGGTGTTCCTTCACTTCATTTTTGAGGGCAAATAAAATAAAATTTCGACGTGTGATGGAATCTGCGTGTTGTAAATCGCATAAAATTCTGCTTATATCCATTAATTTTTCCAGCACGTCTTTGGTTATTGATTTGGAGTTTAATTGGGAATTTATAATCTCGGCCAAGCAAGCAATTGCACTAGACATTTGTTTTTGTTTATTTTCTATGCCTTTGTCGCGTTTAACTGCGGTATCGGCAATGGCCGCCTTAATTTCCAAATTTATTTTTGGGGCGTCTAGTTGGATGCAATTCTTAGGTAACAGATATTTTGAAATCAGATTTTTACGATTTTCCTTGCTGAGACCGTCTTTAGCAATGTGTAATAAACGATTTGCAAGTTCGTGGCGTATTTCAGGCCCGTATTTGTCAGTGTTGGTAGGATCATCGCCTAAAATTTCTAAAATTTCCGTATCCAGGTCAGGAATATTAACGTCATGAGCAGTAGACTCTTCGAGAGGTATATCCGTGGAAGTACTAGGGCCTGGCTGAGGTTCACAGGTTTCATTCGAATCCTGAACTGTTTCATCTTCAGGTGGCCATTCCAATAACCAATCATCTGGCCGCAGTGCGGGGGTGTCTGAAAATTATCATAGATATGATAATTTTATAACGTAAGTTAAATAACTTACAATAATGAAAAAAAAGTGGACTTAAATAAGTCCATGACCATCTTTTTATTTATAGGTAGGTAATCTTTCATCTTTAGACAAAGAATAGGAATTCCAGCTTAGTGGGTCGGTACATAAATACATATTATTTGTAGATTGGTCGTACTTATTACTAGGTTAGGTTACAATCCCCAGCGGAAGGAACGCCAACCGTATTTTAAATGCGTTGAATCAGCCCCAACGACTGTTCAGGTTGCATTAAAGTAACTTAAATACGTAAATACGTAAGCATGGCGGTAAGAAAATAATTGACACTTTAAAATGAATAAGTAGGTAAATACCTGCTCCAATATCCTCATTTTGTAGAAGAAAAGCTTCCTCCAAGTCTGATATACTTTCCGAAGCACTAATTCGTCTTTCACGAATTTTGTTTTCTAACTTTCTTATTTTATTTTTATAACGATTTATTTTATCTTCACGAGACTTAGAATTCTTACGTTTCGGCATTTTTATAACGAACTATGCGAAGACGCGAAATAATGTTGAGTGGTTGAGCACTAGAATGCGAATGATTGGCGACATCGTCTGAGAGCGGAACTGGACGAGGTACCCACATAAAATGCAAAAATAAAAAAGTTAAAAGTTTTGTGGGTATGTCAGATTGAACTGCCACAGATAAAGGAAAGATGTTGTTTTTTCTCAACTAAGTGCATGAGTGGTGACGACTAGGCGTAACTACATGTGTAAATTACTAATCTCGAGGACGAGGCGCGAGTATAATATTCACCACAACACTTTATTAAAGGTTACTAGAAAAAATTGTGTATCCAAGAGAATGGAGCTCATATCGAGCAACTAATTAGTTAGTTTACCATTTTTTGTAAATAATTAAATTAATTTAAGATTTCCTGGTTTTCTTTTCATTTAATTTATCATGAAGGTTACTAGAAAAATTTGTGTATCCAAGAGAATGGAGCTCATATCGAGCAACTAATTAGTTAGTTTATAATTTTTTGTAAATAATTAAATTAATTTAAGATTTCCTGGTTTTCTTTTCATTTAATTTATCATGTTTGTTAGAGAGATTTCATCCTTATAATTGACCCTAACGATCGATGCAATAAAAGTACGGGGTATATTTTTTCCAGATTTTAGCCGGTTCGATTCCCGGGCGAACCGGAAGACGTTGCGTTGGAAGGCCTCCCACTAGGTGGACCGATGACCTGGTCAAGGTTGCAGGAACCCGCTGGATGAGAGACGCACGGGACCGGTCAATGTGGCGACGCCTGGGGGAGGCCTATGTCCAGCAGTGGACGTCTTTTGGCTGAAATGATGATGATGATGATGATGATTCCCGGGTGTGGGAGAAGAGAATTTTCGAAAATTTTTGAATGCAGTTTGCTTTCTATTCAAAAATAAAGGAATGTTTCCTTTGAGTAAAATTTACGTACTCAAGACGCTTTTTGTTACGTAAGAAAATATGGACGTCCCGACTTATTTATTACTGTAACTACCAAGCCCAAGTGGGATGAAATCACTCGGGAGCTTCTTGAGGGTCAAGCACCGCATGACCGCCATGATATCATCGCAAGTTTTTCTTTTAAAATTAAATTCAATGATAGATCTACTTACCAAAGATAACAGTTTTAGTATAACGCGGACGAAGTCGCGGGCAAAAGCTAGTTTGTAAATAATTTGTTGAATTAATTAGATTTCGTTCCGGAGCTCATATTGTGGTTTCCTTCCTTACGCACATTTCGTCATTAAGTTTGCACTTTGAGACTGATATAAAGTCTTCGTCAATTCTTGTGGTCAAATTAACCAACGTTTTGCCAAACAATACGAAGAATTGTCGTGTCAAGAGGTCAGCAACTTATCACTTAAATTTTTTAGGGTTCAGTAGCAATTTGGCACCGGAATTATAAAAGCTCTTTTTAGCCATTTGGCTAAAAAGAGCTTTTATAATTGCGTCCCGTTCGTCTGTCCTTCTGTCTGTCAGTCTGTTCGACACACAGCCGTTTTACTCGGACACTATTGGTAGCACAGAACAGAAAGAAATGGCAGTACAGAGTCAATATTGTTGGTAGAGGAGCTCGTGACTAAATTTTAAAAAACAAGCACAAAAGTTAAATCATCTGCGAAGAATTTTACGCGACCAACGAAAGAACAACACAAAAGAACTAAAAAGCTGGAAATAAAAAAAGTAGTTAAAAACTAAAAATCCCGACTGAAAAAACTTAAAAGCAAAAAACAAGCACATTTTAAATTAAACAAAACTTGGAAGCAGGCGGGGTCCATTCTATTTTCATTGTAAGTCAGTAAGAATTGATATTTAAAAAAAAATTGAACAATTTGTCGGACTGATGTTCAGGTTAAGTCACACTTGCCCAGGTTAGTTCGTGGATGGGTGACAACCAATTACATACCGAGTTATTTATTTATTTATTTAAACTTCATGCACAATAGCGATACATAGGCGGGCTTAATGCCACAAGGCATTCTCTACCAGTCAACCTCGGCGCAAGGGCAAAGAAGGAACATGGGTTCGGTTTTTAGTCAGTAGAAGTCTGACACTCCCCTTCGCTCTGCCCAAGAGCGGGGGGGGGGTCATTCGATGATTTTCCACCCACCAAAAAAAAAAAAAAAGGGTTAAATAAGACAACATTGTGGTAGGGTACAAAATATCTAAAAAACAACATAAACTCTAAAAAAAAACGAAACTTAATAGTTATATATATCCCTCGTCTAGTTAGTTCCCTCAGTGCCTCGAGAAGCACGTTAAGCTGCATGTCCGACATTCGTGGATCTTTGGCAGTCGTAACAAGTAGTCAGTGACACTTAAGTCTGACAACAGTCCTACCAAAGGGTATTGTATTACCCATACCCAGTACTAACTGGGTTGTGGAGGTCAGATGAGCGGTCACTCCGTGTAAAGTACTGGTATTCAGCTGTATTTGGCTAGACTGGAACCTTATGACCATTGGCAGTATATAGATGAAATTGAGAAGGAAGGTGCCCTATAAACCGCTAGACATGCATGATGGCATGAGTTTTTATGAACAATGAAATCGTCATTTGTCATTTTTTTCGGTGGGTGGAAAATCATCAAATGAATCGTCCTGCTCTGGGTGGAGTGGAAGAGAGTGTCAGATTTCTACTGACTAAAAACCACCCATGTTCCTTTTTAAAACTTTGTGTTGGGCCGCGGTATCTCTTTTGAATAACCCAACCATTTTCTCAACCATGTTGGGGTCGGTTCGCAGTCTCGAATGCAGCTGAATGCCAGTATTTCAAATAGAAAAGTCTCCCTAGTCAGGCAGGCATTTTCAGGCTTTTATTGCAGAAGCCAGGGCTTATTCTAATTGTATACGTCCCTCTATGCCTATTGGCCTCGTTCTGTTCTGTCTCCTGCTGATAGAGAGGGAAGTAGAAATTATGTTTTCTTACTCCTCCGCTATGTTGCAGGCTCAAAGACAAATAAATTGTTGTCTCTGGGATTTCGCCGAGCTCAATCGTCTCGGCGCTTTTCTATTGGTCGTCACTGTTGATCTGACTTTCTGGAGATGCAGTGGCTTGGGAATAGTGTGGCGGGCTTATCCCAAAGAAAAAAAGGCAGTCGCCTGAACGATGAAATCAGTGATATAATTTTAGGAACCCTCCTCCGTTGTGCGTAGTCTACCACGCACTTGTCTGGTATTAATATATTATTGAGTCACTGTTTGACTCATGTATTTGATAATACAGTAGTAACGAATCAGACAAAGACTTAAATAATTACAAATGCGCACGGATGCGTAGTCACAAAAGCTTTTAATTTAACAATGTCAATTTATAGAGAACTAGCTTTTGCCCGCGACTTCGTTCGCGTGGAATAGTGACTTCCGGCAGATTTTTGGTTTATCTCGCGAAAAAAAAAAAAAACTATCCTATGTCCTTTCTCAAGTTCCAGACTATGTCTGTACCAAATTTCATCAAAATCCGTTCAGCCGTTTAGGCGTGAAAGAGTAACAGACAGACAGACAGAGTTACTTTCGCATTTATAATATTACTAGCTGATGCCCGCGGCTTCACCCGCGTGGATGTCGTTCAAATTATATACTAAAACCTTCCTCTTGAATCACTCTATCTATTAAAAAAACCGCATCAAAATCCGTTGCGTAGTTTTAAAGATTTAAGCATACAGACAAACAGACAGACAAAAATCGCGACTTTGTTTTATACTATGTAAGGATTATATAATATAATATTATAATATAATAATTTTCCACAACTATCACACAACGCCATCTAGTCCCAAGCTAAGCAGAGCTTGTGTTATGGGTACTAGACAACTGATAAACATACTTATATATTTCTAATACATACATATTATAGATAATATATTATATAAGTAATATAAGTAATATAAGTAATAAGTATAAGTATAAGTATGGATGAGTCAGTATATTGTTAGTGGTCGAAAAGAAACAAGCAGACACGTGAACAAAAAAAAAAAGAATTCAATTAAAAAACATAACATAACATCACGCCTGTAATCCCCGAAGGGTAAGGCAGAGGTGTACTTAATAGTACACCCACATTTCGCCAGTTATGTTTAAGTCCCATGTAATAGGGCCTATTGCCATCAACCGGGCACACATCAAGACTCCGTGGCTGTTACTGATAAATTCCTGTTGGAAGAAGCCAATAACACTATGCCCGACCCGGGAATCGAACCCAGGACGTCCTGCATTAAATTAACGTCGCTGTAAAAAATAAAATATATAAAAAGCACAATACATTGTAGGTAATTTTTGAATTGAATAAATTGACGTCATCAAAGATACCACTAATAGTCAAATAAGGCTTTATTTCGGGTTATGTTCTTCTTTTAAATGTGGTTTTAATTTTAACTTAGATCCGTCGTCTGACTCATCGACAGTAAAAGACGATACTAAGTACGACTCGAGAGTCGAGTATAATCACATATGCAAATGTCACAATAAATTACATACTTAAATGTTATTATTTTTAATGCACAAAACTATTAATGTGATTAAATAAAGAACCGGATCTTCATGATCCGGTTTTTTATTTAATCATTTTATTTTGAAAACTCGAAATGTTAATTATTATTAAATGCTCATAGCCTTCTAAAACCGCTTAACAATATTGAAATATGGTAGACATTAAAATTAAATTCGGAGCGCAGCTGGACTAAAAATAATACTGTGTTTTGATCATTATTTGTCTAGCCTTTTCACGACATGCTAGGGTGGTCCTACAGGAAATATGTTTTAAGAATATTATATAGGTAGACCTATTTAACTCTAATTTTTTTTATTTGTGTAGACAAAATGCCCCTTTGACATGACACCTGATTCGTATGAATATGACTCTAAGATTACTCTCCAAAGCAAATACCAAATTACATCATGTATATCGAATATTTTTGTTAGGGGTGTAATATTAAGATTATACGAGAACCTAAAACTTAGTCCCTTGTTCTTATCTGTAATTACCGTTACACGTTCCACGTCAAAAGTTCCGGAATATGGAACAGTTAATTTCTTTGTGCGTCACTTCGTAAGTAAAAGAAGTTACAAAGTATCCCAAGACGGCATTTTTTTCTGATTAAATTCGTTACAACTTTCTAGAACACGCTATCCCTTGGAGATCATTGTATTGCTTTTGAAGGCACCTCAGTGGTACTTTGTGACAAGTCAATCAAGTCATGTTTAGGGCCCATATTAACATTAAAATAACATAACACGCCTGTAATACTCCCAGTGTTAGGCAGAGCTGTCCCTAACAGTAAACCCACATAAAAATATTTGAGTATGAACGGATAACAATAAGTTGGCATTCACATCCGAATGTTTTTCAAGGTGTTTATGAAGACGGTTTTAAATAAAATTTATACAAAATGAAAAAAATCCCAGTCTATGTTATTAAATATTTATTAGACAATAATAAAATAGGTATCTAAAACTTATAGAAATCATGGAAGAGGGGACTGCAAAAGACCGACACTTTTGGGAACCCCGCTAGACACACAAAGGCGTTATATTTTATGTATGTAACCTAACAATGAGTAAAAATGGGTTACATAGATAAGAAACATCAATCGTGACTAATTATAATTACGGAACTCCTAAAAAATATTCACGTCAATTCACAAGAGTTGTCTAATTACAAACCGTAATTTGCTATCTATTATCAAATTCCAAAGCATTGTGTTTATTTTGTAACTAATTGGATAATTACGATTTTCATTGTATGTTAATGTGTTAAGTATTAAAAAGTCAATTTGTACCATTAATAGAACATGAAGTAACTTTTTTGTTCTGGTGTCTTTTTAAGGTAAAGAGGACTCAGAATGTAGAGTTGCAAATCAAATATCCTTGTTTAAATTTAGGCAAAATCAGTGTTGAACAGAATCAAGAGAACAGTCGCCCCAGACGCCTGCCTTCCAGTACAAGAAGTGCTGGAGGGTGAACCGTTCCAGCAGGGAAGAAGTGGCTTCAACATCACGCCTGTTATACCAAAAGGGTTAGACACAGGAGTACCTAATTCTCGTAGTATACCCAAATTTTGCCAGTTATGTTATAGAAGGCCAGCCTTCAACCGGGCACAAATCCATATTTCATGGCTACTGAGAAATTCCTGATCCAGTCGAAGAACAAAGTAAGATAAAAGATCTATAAGACTCTAAATTATATAATTGTGTGCATAAACTTAATATATGTGTGAATCATTGGGCATGTTTCACGTTTCATTGTGGCTTTCTTCCCATTCATAACTCACAACTGAGCACGCTCTTCAAGTGGTCCTTTCCGAAAATAAAATGATCAAGCAGATCGTCGAACTCGAATGAGTGAATGAATGAATTAACCACAAACGGGGTATTTCCGAGATTCCATTTCCTCAAAAACCTACCGCAAACTGAGGTAGGACGTAACGTTAATGTCACTAGCGTAAAGGACCAAACTCTAAATAGTCATTTTGGTCCTTTACGCTCTTGACATGACGTCACACATGAAACACACCAACAGACAACTTGTTTCCAAGTTTGTCATTCAGTGACTTATGTATGACAATTCAAATAAATGCATGTCAGCGGCTATTTACTAGTAAGGGAAAATAAAACAATAATATTAAGTGGTAATTTCCCACGGGATTTACCGTGGGAATTAATATTGACTATTTCCCATTTATTCATATTTTATTAAATAATTGTCATTGTTCAATTTACCTGTAGTTAATTATAATAGGGGATCGGACTGGGTCAAAATAATATGATTCTGTTTAGTCCGTAAGTTAGATTATCGAAAAATATTGAATACGTGTTTTTTGTTTTATCAAATCAATAAAAAATGACGACGATAAAACGCGTCAAAGATCATGGAGTGGGGCTTGAAACGTCACTTGTGTCGTCAAAATGTACTATCATATGACGTCACACGAGTTTTCGAAGCACTGTATCGTCTTCATTTTTAGTTTACGTGAAAAAAGAAAAAATACGTGTCCAATAATTTTTGGAAATCTATCTGACGGACTAATTAGTTTTTTTTTGTCCGATCCCCTATTCTGCCGTCGTAAGAAAAAGGGGCACAACTAACATTTTGAAAAAAAATGAGTTATAGGCATATTTAGAATCAGAAAAAAAAGGCGCATCTGCTCAATTTTTCGTAGAATTTTATCTTCAAGGAATTCGGAGATACAGTAGGCTCAAAAGGCACAAATGACACTAATATTCATGTTTTGTAGAATGCAAAGGCACATTTATTTACCAATAAATTGAAAAGGCACAAATACGTAGATGTGACTATTTCTTCATACAGATTTTAACTAAAAATTCCTTTGAAAAGGCACACCTAACATAAAGAACCAACATAACACAAAGAAAAGGCTCAAATGCCAGATGTGCCCTATCTACTTAATTAATGATCCATGCATGTCTCAATTAATTTACGTATAAAAGGCATATATAACCAGTTGTGCCTTTTCTTTAAATTATTTACGATTAAGGGTGAGGAAAGGAGGGCAGGGTTGGATTGA
This sequence comes from Diarsia dahlii, assembly GCA_949775195.1. Classification (NCBI taxonomy): domain Eukaryota; kingdom Metazoa; phylum Arthropoda; class Insecta; order Lepidoptera; family Noctuidae; genus Diarsia; species Diarsia dahlii. The sequence continues at coordinate 11,335,488 of OX459198.1, forward strand.
AACGCGCCAGTTGTGCCTGCGATGTTGAAGTGACTCCACGCTTATCCTTATGGCTATTGATGCCGGAGTTCCTCAGGGGTCTGTTCTCTCCGCGACACTTTTCCTGCTGCATATCAATGACCTCCTTGTTCCTGGTATTGTTGGGTACGCAGATGACAGCACTGTCATGGAGAGTTATTGTTGTTGACACGTAAGTAATACGGATGTTTTGTAGTAATTAATAGTGCAATCGCGTTAAAATCACTATGGCAACAAATTCGATCGTTTCTGTCACCGGAAATCCTACCGAACATAATATAAAAACCCATAATATTATGAAAAAAACACATTCAGTATCTTACTATTTAAATTTCTAGAGATAAAAACTTTAATGAGACGTTCTTAATTTGCACATCCGAAGATAAAACAGTAAAAAAGTGAGCAAGGACTATAGTTACGAAAAACGACGAACAAAATACAGCATGTTATTTTTAACTCATTATTTCTGACGTAGAATATGTTCCAAAAATATGATTCCGGCAGTAGTCTATTTATATAAATAAGTATTTAAGAATTTTCTTTTTATGTTATTTTTATTTCTGAATTCGCATTTTCTTAATTAATTTAAGTTATTTTTCTTGCGCTAGCAGAACATCGTAAATGTTTAACTTTTTGAAGTGAAAACTTCTTTAGCGGCGCTGAGCACTTTTTTTGTATGGGTAAAAACTTTCAAACTCGCGTCAGGGTCACGTGATGCTGATCGAAAAAGCGTAAGATTTTTCGATCAGCATCACGTGACCCTGACGCGAGTTTGAAAGTTAATATTGAAGTTTTCACTTCTGCCGGCACTCCCGGAGCGCTACCTTTTTTTTTTTTGGAGTGTGAGAATTCACACTCCTCCCGCTCTGGGCGGTAGGGAGTGTCAGACTTCCACCGACTAAAATTCACCAATGTTCTTTTTAGCCCTTTATGTCCGAGGCCGCGGTACCTCTTTCGAACAATCCGCAGGCCCGACAGGCGTCGTCGACTGAAACGAATTTGAAGACGAAGTATCAAACCTTGCCTTGAAGATTTGTTTTGTGTTACAAATTAAATTAATATTAGGTCTTTACATATGAAATTAGCGTTTTGTCGTACTGACCATTTTGATCTGTAATATCTCCTCTTTGGTTAAGAATTCCAAATTAAAAAAATCATTTTGCTGGTACATTTGAGTTTTGAAAACAGTCATTTATTAGTTTTTTCCTCATTATTTTTTTCTTTATCATTTTGGAAGACCTTTTCAGCCTTTAAGAAAAATGCTTCCATGAAGTTCTAGCCGTTAACGAACGATTAAACAGATTATGCGTTATGTCAGACGTACCTAGTAAATGAATAAAATGATGCCTGCAATCTCCAAAGGGTTAGGCTGATGTGTACCTAATAGTACATCCGTATTTCGCCAATTATGTTTAAATCCCGAAATAGGAGGCGAGCCTATTGCCACCAATCGGGCCAAAACACTTTGCCCGACTCGAGAGTCGAACCCTGAAACCCATTCTCATCAGTCCCGCTTACGACTAATAGGCGAACGAGGCTGTCTATAAAACTAAAAAAGCTTAGCCTAACCTAGATAAAAAATTATTCCTTTATTTTTTCCTGATCTGGATCATCATGAAAAATCCCAATGAAGTAAGAAACTAATCCTGCTTAGTTATTCAACATTCTGAGTAAAATAACAGAATAAAAAAAGAAACAAGGAATAGTACACGCGATAAGTACACATCAAGCTATCATCTAGTAGGTATATCATGGCCTCGCATTGTTTAAATATCCTGTACTATGAGAGATCCGCATAAACTGGTTATGTATAGCTTGATTGATACACATATTCGGCTTTTAAAACTGTTGCCAAAGAAAACAAACATTTATTTCTAGTAATGCATCACAACGTATAACGTACGTACGTGGGATTCCCTAGAACTGTCAGCCAGCATTTTACTTTTTTTTAGGAACAGATAGGTATATGAATCGTGAACGCACGGGAATACAGGAGAATCCATATATAATAGCGGCAACGTGGGCGTTTAAGGAGGCGATTCTGGACCATTCTGTTTACGAAAAAAGAAGAAAATTCGCAAAAAATCGGAGCACCTAAAACCTGAAATTGTTTTCTTTTTGGTAGCTTTTTTATCTTCCATTTACGAAAATTTCAGAAAAAAATATTTGGATTAAGCTTTTTGATCTTGTTGAAAAAGAATAAGAAAAATAAATTGATTTAATAGTTTGTAATGTGTGCACCAACCACATTTTGCCTGTTTAGGGCATGATGTTATAAACATAATTATCTGGGTACTGAATGTAAGTAGGTACTATATTGCTAATTCCATTGATTATTCATATGCTAATTTCATTTCCATTTTATTTTCTATACTATAGTCTTAAAAAATAAACCAGCATTTTTTTTCGTGATATTACCATTGCCAACCAGGATCCACAACTAAAAAATAAAATACGATTATGGTAGATTAAAATATATTGTATTGTTAGCCACAGTGTATCTATTATCTGCAGTAGTGATATTCTACTATTCTAATTATTAAATATTAATAAATAAATAAATTATTCACATAGTTCGACGAATCAGTGTCAGATATGGATCTGACACAAGACCGTGGGCTGAGTAGGCTTTAGGTATTCGCTACCTTGGATATGCCATAGTCTACTGCTGATCTTCAGTGTGACCGGTGGTGTTCAGTTCGAATTCCACCAGTCCAGGATACTGTGCGACCCATCCAACTCACATATGACTGTTCCTGAATAGCCCTAATAGGCTGATAAAATTTTCGTATTTCTTATATTATATTAATATTACGGTTGGTTTCCTCTTCTATATTATCATAAATATATTAAATATCGATTATAATATATATTGTAGGTGTGTCTGAAATTCTGGATGTGGAGGGTAATCTTCCGACTCCAAAAAAACGAATGTATGTTGTCCGAGTGACACAGACGATATTTAAAACGTTCCCCTCTGTACATTTTCCGATCATAACAGGAGCGAAGCTGTGCTCTAGCATTCCTCAAGTTCAGTAGAATGATATTTCACTGAACCCGAGGAATGCCATGCACTGTGTAACTACAGTTTGGAATATATAAATTATATATGAAACTACAGTTTTGCACGACATTGTTACTGGTTGGCACACAGAAGCTTATTGAATTCATCATACCTCCAAAAACCCAGCATTATTGCTGCATTGACTCGCTTTGTTCGACTACAAAGAGTTAAGATAGGTAGACTGTGGTCTACTCTATGTCTATAGTAAATATATTTTGTAATGAAGAGCCACTCAAACCACGTCACGACTTGACTGTAAAACCTTGATATTTGAGCGAACCTACCGCCAGATCACGATGGAGACATTTATTAAAGTGCTAACGTCAACAAGTGGCAAATCAATTTTTATTGCGACAAAAAAATGTTCTTGAGATTTTATTCAGATTATTATTATATTCCGACTAACATTATTATGAAGTGTAACATTAACAATGAAATCGGGATATTTACCATGTTTACTGTTTTTATCGAGAGTATCGGAAACTCGATATTATTATTGTTAGTGACCATGTTAGTTTAAAATCTTATACTTAGGTATATTAAGTTTTTTTGAAAACCTACCTATGATAAATCAGTCATCTCCGGTATCTGACAACGTTTATGTATTTTGTGTTTTTTTTTACCACTTCTAAAGTTTCTTGATCCGGCTTTAAAACAGGCGTTTTTGCTTAAGTCACATTATTGATCTTTATCAGTTTTACAGCATCTCTAATAGTTGCTTTTGTTTCTTCTAATATAAGTAATTAATTAGTAAGTAAACCAATTCTGTTACTATAGTGCTAATTACTTACTTTTCTTTGTCAATTTTTATGCACTATAATTTATACGAAAAACGGGATATTTACCATGTTTACTTAGTGTTTCGAGTTCCCGATATTTCGGCGCCTGTTACAAGCACAATGCACGTCATGTATCTGCGACAAATAAATATTTTAATCGTCTTTTTTCATTCTGGGTTCTTAGTGCATATGTTAACGGAAAAGTGTGTAATCGGTCATTGTATACAATTCCTAGGAAATGTGTACAATTCCTAAAATAGATAGGAAATCTATGATGTATTTTGTAATAAATGCACTTTTCCTAGGAAATCTATATATTTCCTAAATAGCAATCGGAAATGTGTGTGTGAGCCCCTCGAAGCCTCCGTCAACTGGGCCTGGAAGTGCCTTTTTTATTTATTTCCTAGTATCATCTCGGATTTGTATACAATTCCTAGGAAATACATACATTTCCCAGGAAATGTGTGTGTTAAGAAATCTTTAAAACATTATTTTACACATTTCCTAAGCAGGTTTGAAACTGTATATATTTCCTAGGAATTGTGTACAATTCCTAGGTTTCATACATTTCCGGTAACACATATAACATTGCAAGAAGTCAACGTCCTATTGCTGGTTAATTTAAAATTATATTAATATTTCTTGATATTAGTAAGGTAATTAAATATTGCCTTCATTGATACACGTGAAAAACTATACGATAGTTGCATTATGAACAACAGCAGCCAAGCATCATATTAGGTAATATTAAATGTTTCGACGCAACATGTTACAGGCAACTTACAGTGAAATGACCGAAACGCGTTACCTAGTCATTTACGCCTCAATCACGTAATAAATAATTAAGAAGCCCTCTGTTTCAAAGTAAGCTATATTCATTTGTAAAATCATGGAATTTCAATGGTATAATTATTATTTTAGGTTATCGGTGGCCAGACCAAACTACATGCAACAATAACACACATCTACAGGGTGGGATCGACCAAACGACGATAATATGAATATTTTTCAAACTCATCAAATAAATCCTAACAAAAAAAGGCAAATACTCGTAGCCTAAAACCGTTTGGTTTCCTAACATTGTTTTTTTTGGCGGGTGGAAAATCATCAAATAAGCTCTCCCGCTCTTGGGCAGAGCGAAAGGGAGTGTCAGACTTTTTCTGACTAAACACCCATGTTCCTTCTTGGCACTTTATGTGGTGGCCGCGGTATCTCTTGTGAACAACCCGCAGCCCCGCAGCCCCCTTAGGTTTACTTTACACTAAATTTGAGTCTAATAAAAAAAGGAACAAATTTGGCAAAGGCCTTTGAAGTAGCGAGTTGGCAACATTTGTTTAGTACCTATTTTTATCGATGAGGGGGTCGTTAACCTGTCGGTGCTATATCAGTGCCGTATACTCTAAATACTGAAAATTAGAAATCTTGTGCTGTGATCGAACTACTGGATTTATATTCAAATGAATTTGTGTATGCTGCACTGGGAATACCATGAGGTATACGCAGTTTAATTTATTATCGTATTGTCGGCGCTACTCTGTATAATATCTTTGCGGCAGAGTTTTTGTCGACAGACACGAGAGTCATGAGGTATATAGAACAGCTGATTTGGATATCTAATACCCAAAATAACCAATAATATTGAACAACTGATGGTCAGCATGTTATAAATAGAAATACCTACTGTTTCTACATTGTGTGAAAAGTGATCGACAAACGTAAAAGTTTTTGAATTCAATGTAAGCATATTGTACCTATACCTTTGGCCTAGAAAACGTTTATAATTTAAACCTACTTAATATGAGAAAGCCCTTTGTTGGAGAAAGGTGGGCCTTTCATGCCGATATCTAATATGATGTAGGCATTATATGAAATCAATATTATTTTATAGCATAGTAGTTACTTTCTTATGGAAATTGAACGATTGATTTTAATATAAATTAGATCGTCTTTTTTCACCAGTTGCTGAAGACAGAGTAATAACGTTGCCTTTATCTCTTCTAGAAAAGAGGTTTGGTTGTAATAACGTAGGAAACATTGACTGTTTTCAAAGAAAAACAAAATAGCGACCATTTGCTAGTAAAAAAAAAACAAAAAAAAAAACAACTTTAACGGCATCTACTTGTTTTCGAGCTCTAACGGCCAGTGAGAAAAATATATTTTTTAAATGTTTTATGAAGGTATAATTCGATCATAAAGTATCAATATCATTGGTGGTTTACCCGAAAACTAATTTACCTAAAGCGACCAATTCCTCAAATTAATACAGAAGAGTAGGTTTTAATTTATACGAGCAAATACAATGTTCGATTGCTTTAGATATTATTTTCGATTGGTTGGTCCAAAATAACAAGTACATACCAAGAACTTGTAATAGGTTACGTAGACACGAATACACGCTTTTAAACCAGCACAAAATAATACTGAATGAAGAATTCAATCACTGTCGGAGAAAAAGCATGTGGGTTGTTAAAAGCATCACTGAAAGTTTTCAAACATTTATAACGTGAATAATGAACTAAAAATACCCACTGAAAGCGCTTTTAGTTGATATTTAGTTCTCGATACATTTTTATTATATAATATTAATAAGTAACCACTCACTGAACGATCGTGCCATCTTAGGTGTGTCGCGTACTTACCTGAAAAAAATAGAAATCAAATTAAAAATATTTTATTAATTTATTTTTTCACAAAGAATAAAACAATGGCAATGAGCCGGGTAATTTTGCCTAGAACCATTAATTTATCGAGTGAAGACCGTGAATCGGCCACCGTAAGGTGGGACGCTATCAGGCTATAGGTGGAGCGATGATCTTCGCAGCGCAGATCTTAAAAGCTGGATGTGAGTTACCGATAATTGAGTTGAGTGGGGTGTATTTAGAGACCTATGTCCAGCTGTGGACGGCTGTAGGCTGAGGATGATGATAAAGTATAATATTGAAGGACCTATGGTGGAAAAACATGGTGATAAGAAACTACAAGGCGTCCCACTGTATTAATATTTCTTAAATACCGATTGTCAATTCCATCAAAGAAAAGTTAGATACAGGCTGAAATACAAATTACAGTTATACAGTTCCTATATATTCAATAGTAAACAGTCCTCTCAGTTAAAACTGGGAATAGAATTTTCAAAGAGCTTTGCTTCTGTTATCTTCTCATGCTTTTTAATCTATGATTAGTGGCACCAAGTTATCAAAACAGTATTTTTTTTATGACTCTAACAGGTGATCAAGTGGCATCTTAGTAATCTCCCTAGATTTGTGAGCAGTAGACATGCGAGTAAAACCAGTAGTAAATAAAGTTGACGTTTCACTAATAATAAAGTACTAATACGAAACTGACATGTGTTTGAAGTTTTGTTCCTACATTTGATTGGCAACTTTTGCAATTCCGTCTTGATTAGGCTTTTGACATATCATTTGACATTTCGGCTATTGAACTCGCATGACTGATGCTACCCGACACTGCTGCAAATAATGCCGAGTAACCACACTGAAGGTCAGCGCTCACTTACAAGTCTTACAACCTAGACAATGTTTACAAACTAAATAAAGGTTAGCTTGAAAACTTTGTCGAAATATATCGTACACATGTTTTCTCATGATTGTGCTAAACTGGATTTTGAAACAGTTGTACAAATTGCTACAAAATGGAGTTATGCGTGATGGAAACATGCGTGATTAAAATTGTTGTATTGTTTTTTTTTGTCTCCTTGTATGTTCATGTTTCTGCGACAAATAAATATTTTTTCTTTCTTATAAGACAAACCCAGAGTCTGGCCACAGTACAATACGAAAATTTCTTGTATAGCCTGAAAAGTGGTGTGCCTGAACAATTAGGTAACGATAAAAGAAAATTAAATATCACTAGATGGACACTGGACAGTTTTTAATTACAAGTGAAACGTAGTTTGTGTTTCACGTGTAATTAAAAATTGTCCATGCCGCGTATGTAGTTCGAAACTTCCACAAAACAAACATACCCAACCTTTCCTTCGCCTCTTTGGTACTGCGGGAAATTCAAGCAATCTAGAAAAAGTAAATGTTCTGTTTCCTGTAATTCGCTAAAATAAAACCAACAAAAGTGATTGCATAGATTTTATTTTGCCTTTCCTTTCAGTGCCGTCATTATATGAGGGGCCTTCCATTGAGCCGGTTGGTAATAGGCTGGTATTATTACTATTATTTATTTTAAGGCAAGACTAGCAGACTAGCAGTTAGTACGGAGATAACCACTAGGCGGTTGCACAATTTAGAACAATGAACTCGGTCGAGACATCATTTTCAACATTGATAAGTATATTTAAAATCATGTTGTTTGCTCCATCAGGTATTTTATCAAAACAAAGTCTAGAGAAATAATTATTCTTATAATACGGTACTATTAAGCCTGAAATGTCTCAATAGTTTTGTTGAGTTGTGACACATTGCGAGCGTTATTTGAACTGGCGTTAGAGTTTTATTTGAATTTTTGACGGACGTTGCTGTCATTGTCATGGCAAGCAGCAACGAATATATTTGTGACGTTGTGTTCTCAGGATTTTGGGAATTTATAGTAATTACCTCCTTATCTAATTAACTTACGTTGGTTTTGTTCTCTTTGTGCAAGTTCGAAACGGTTTCGTCGTAATAAAAATGCTAAATAGTTGCAATGAACTAATAATGACTGCTAACGACTCCGGATGTTATCTATTACTGTTAACTTCACGACAGTGAACCCATTCTTCATTTAACCCTTTACTTATTGATGTTCTCAACATGATACATAGATCACACTTTTCCCAAACTACTGCAACTCCTGAAAGCCAGAATCAACAGTGACGGCGACCAGAACAGTGTTGAGACAATGAAGCTCGACGAAGTCCATAATCACGAAAGACCATAACTGCATTTTTATTTTTTTTTATTATAAATGGGCTTGCTCTTGACTTCAATCTTGCCCTAAGGGCAGATATGATGTCGACGATGGAACGAGCTTACCCAGTAGAAGCCTGTTTACTCGCGACTTAAACAGATTAGGGTTATATGAACTCAGAAAAACCGACGCAGGCAGGGAATTCCACTCCTTGGCTGTGCGCATAATAAAGGACCCAGCAAAGCGCTTCGTTTGAATGTGTGGAATGTCGACTAGGTATCGGTGGTACCCTGCAGTACGTCTAGTCTCCCGATGGAAAAAGGGAGATGGTGGGATCAGCTCGTGGAGCTCTTGCGCACACTCTCCGAAGTACAGTCTGTAGAAGACCGACAGACATGCGACTTTGCGACGGTGGGCCAGGCTATGTAGCTTGATAACCAGTTTATCGTCACCAATTAGCCTCCTGGCTCTGCGCTCTACAGAGTCAAGTGTGGCAAGCTGGTATTTGGCTGAGCCATCCCAAAGGTGACAGCAATACTCCATGCCAGACCGGACTTGAGCTTTATATAATACTGAAAGCTGTCCAGGCTTGAAGTACCGCTTAACCTTGTTTAGGATGCCCAGCTTTTTCGCCGCAGTTTGAGCCTTCGACTCGATGTAGGCGCCGAAGTTCAGACCATAACTGCATGTCCAAGACATGCAGTTATGGTCTTTCAAATCATCCCGCAAAGAAATCTGAATAGCGGAGCAGTAGGAAGAACACAAGATATTTTTTTTGTTGGTAGAAACATGTTACTTGTATGCAAATGTGAAGTATTTTCAACAGCTACAACACATAGAGGAACTCGCAGGATAAGCCTTTCATTGTATTTTGTCAAGATAATCAACAAATCTGATTGAAACGCATTTTTATTAATACTTAAAATATACAAGCCTTACTATTATTCTTTAATTGTATGATTTTCTACATATAAAATGAAAACCACACAATGTTACAAACGTTGGTGAAACCCCTATAGTGGCTCTACCTCAAGTGAGTGAACCTCTAGTGTAAAGCTACTAGTATCTATGTATTTTAAAGGTTTACCTAGATTTTATTGACACTTCTATCTATCAATTGGTACAAAGGCTGGCTTTCAAGTCAAACCTTATTCACTCTCAGCACTCTTTGAAACTGATGCGAGATTTCTATCTGGAAATACCGCTGTAGTTAGGAATTACCCACGTACTTACTGTCTAGGAGAAAATACGTGACCTGTACTTTTAAAGACTGGTTACTTATTGTTTCTTTTGACCGGGATGAGTAATTTCCAATTTAGTCTAAGTTCTAAATCAAATATTAGGAATTAATTTGTAAAATACATAATGTTAAAAAAAAACTAATCTGAAAAGGTAACTACCAAAAACCCGCAGTCACATTTAAGTCGTGATTCTTTAATGCGAAATACACGTCTAAAACAGAATATCAGGAATTAATTTCCAAAATCCATAAAGTTAAAAAGAACTAATCAGAAAAGGTAACCACCAAAAACCCGTCACATTTAATTATTTTAAGCGAAATACACATGAGTCATAAAATAAGAAAGTAGGTACGTGAAAACTTGTTGTTCATAAATAATATTTGGTGAAAGCATGAAATGGGACACTAGGTAGCTTCACCTACATACTGTGTGGTACAAATTCTTTGTAAACCACAGCAGAAAGCCGGTCAACACAATAGTTTACTTAGAAACTGACACTTCTGCGGTAAAACTATGAATAGCAAATTCCATAATTGATTCTCTGCGGTCTAAAAACTGTTTTTATTTTAATAATCAGCATTGATTAAAAATATTGATTAAAGGAACCTCTAATTTTACAAATTAACTGGTTAATATTTATCTAATTTACAGACAATTAACTTTGTGATTAATTGAGTGTTAATTAAAAATAATAAGTGCTCAATTAAATTTATTAAGGTAACAGGTGTTAAATAATCTTCTATAACAGGAAAATCTTGAAAGTACAAAATGCCGGCGCGTGGAGGCATTGTTATTATGCCTCAGACTTTCCTTGTTTATCTTACCTCAAAACACATCTAACATGTGTTACATAATTGTTTTTTTTATAGTGTATTTGCCGCAGGCTATCTATTTACAAACATTATTTGAGGAAACTTTTATATTGGACGGATAAAACGAATACATTCTTCAAAAATCAAGCATCAATTCACGTCGACCTATAAAATAATTGTCGCAAAATCCATCATGCAGTCAACGGTTAAGTATCAATTATCTAGCGGTGCCAACTGCAACAAAAAATCGGAAAGAATAAGTTAATCTCCCACGGATGTAACTAACGGTGTTAGAAGAAGCCGCTATGTACTTGTGTGGAGGTGGTTTTAGTGATGAGTAGCCGCAGACGGTTTCGTATAAACCACTCTTGCTATATCCACGGCCGCAGTCGCTGTCGACGCAGACAACCCTACACCGCCGCGCCGCCTGCTCGTCTAAACATTTGAACATTGTGATCGATTCGTGAATATGACATTAGAAAAAATACTCCGATTTTATTAGTATTTTGTGAAAGTGTTTACTGTTTACGTGCAGTTAAGATTGGAATTGGGATTTTTCTAGTTAAGGTGAGGATATTTTGTTTTTATCGTGTGTTGTTGTTATTTGTATTTGTGTCTGTACGAAGAGTCGTTATATCACATGTCATGGTCCGTAAATTACTTGCTTACTGATGATGCGTAATGTCAACAGATCAACGTCCATTGATCAACAATGGATAATTTCTATTGTATGGAAACGTACCAAGTGTTGATAAGAACACCTAATAATATCCAGTAGACGACGCCATGCCTAAAAATAGCCCTACATGAAAAATGCATATTTTTTGCGAATGCTACAAAAACATAGTCAAACATATATTGCAAAAAAGGAACCTCCATCTCTTCTCATGACAGAGCAAAATGTGTAGCACCGTATTTTAGACGAGTGAACGGTCCAACAATCAAACTTTGCAACAAACTTTGTAGTATTTTGGAATAGATCTATTAATTTGATGGCTTCGCTTAAAATTGAATACCTACTTACTTTCACTCCATTGTAATAGCTTCAATTAATCGATGTATCTAAACATCGATATCGATATAATCATACATAGCATTGACTTGGCAACCATTCAAAATAAACGAATGAGTAAGACAAAAGTTCAGCATACAGGCACTTAGCGACCTTTAAAAAGATCAAACTAGATCTGATTTGATCAAAGTAATTAAATGTACAATTAACAAAAACTTGGTAAATCCTAAGTCGAAATTATACAAATCAATTAAGAATAGGTTAGATTTGCGGCTAATTTAGGATTACGTAATTAATATCAGATTATTACTGAACTCGTTTTCATAGTCTACATAAATTAATCAACTGGATCTTGTAATGTCTTTCCTTAATTATTTTAGTCAAAGTTTTCTAGATCAAGATTATGTAGATCACTTGTTGACTATATAATATCGTTTAATAAATCTTGCTTATTAAGGTTAAATACCAGTTAAATACCTACAAGGCTGTTTTTACACGACTGCCTCGAAAAAAGGTGTTGTTTATCCTAGCTTTTAGGTAGCTTGTTTATGTAGCTTGTAAGTGCCCCTCGGGATTGTACTTCCGGGACGAAAAGTATAATCCTATGCGTAACCTTGTAAACTATCATAGTGAAAAAACTTCATCCCAACCCGTTCAGTAGTTTTTGCGTGAAAGAGTAACAAACATCCATACATGCATCCATCCCCACAAATTTACACATTATACGAGTATAATAGTAGTAAGATTAATTCCTTCTTAATTTAATAATTTAAATTACCTATTTGATCCGTTTGTTTACTCGATTGATAAGTCTAAAAACTTGTCAGTGAAGATTACTCCAAAACTACTATTGTCATATCCCAGACCTTGTTTTTATTTCCAAACTAAAAATAACTATTTATGATGTGTAATATTAATGATCTAAATCTTATGACGTTAATTGTGGTGAGTTATTGTAAGAACCCTTTATCATATAACAATGACTGCTATAAAAGAACACAGAAGAATAGAAAAAATATTACAAAAACATAGAGATATATAAACTTAACGTATATAAATGTTGATGGATGGAGAGGCAGAGGAAGGCCAAAGAAAAGATGGATGGATTGTGTGAGGAGTGATGTGAAAGAGAAAAGAGTAAATGCCACCGTGAAGTTTAACAGAGAAAAATGGAAAAGAAAACGTGTTGCGCCGACCCCAAATAGAATGGGATATGGGCAAGAAAATGATGATTAGAGAAATATGAACTTAACATTATGATTAACACTGTAAACGGGATATTTACCATGTTTACTGTTTGTTTCGATTTTCTGTTATTTTGGCACTGATACAAGTACCAGTCTCAAAACGGTGAGGGAAAACATCGTGAGGAAACCGGCATGTCTTAGAACCAAAAAATTCGAAGACATGTGACATCTGCCAATCCGCACTGGGCCCGCGTGGTGGATTACAGCCCATCCCTCTCCTAGAGAGGAGGCCTGAGTCCCTGCAGTGGGAATATTATAGGCTGATGATGATACAAGTACCATGATCACGGATAAACTAAAATTATTGCGGTGGATATTTATAAGCAGACAAATTGGTGTATCCTGTTTCTTGTTTCCTCGGTACCATTGTCACTCACAACTTGATTCTGTTCCTGACACACGAAACTCACTGTGTCCACTTACAAACTTTTTTACCTGTTTTTCGGATTCAAAGTTGAACCACTGGATTCTAGGGTCAGGCATATCGGGAAATTGAAACGTATAGTTAACATGGTAAATATTCTGCTTTCAGTGCTAATGATAATGTTAGTGTTTATAAACTTATATTTATTTGATACCAAAATGGTAAAAAAATAACCAGAGCTTTGTTCCTTTCTTTAAATGAACTTTTCGAAAATTTTCAATACAATATTAATAATTAAAACTATTAATAAATTAACTAATTTGTGTCATGCTGACAACAGTTTCCAGTCAATTAACGACCTGAGATGCCTATAATTTTATAAATAATATATCCATGAATAAATAAGGTACGGACTACAGAAATAAACATTGTCTTTTTATATTACTTCAATCTGATAAGATAAACCATGTTTATTTTTGGAATTCATTTATAAAATGAATTCCTTTGTATAAATAATACTTATTTAATGACGAAGGTAGGATCTCTGTCAGGATTGACGATATTATTACTGGTTTCCAATTGTTAAACCATGTGTATGCAAAGTTAAAGGAGATATAAATTAATAAGCCAAGTTGCATTTACGTCCTTGTGGCATTATTATTAATATCTTGATAAATAAATTGATTTAATTTTAAACAGAAGTACGCATTTAGTTTGTTATACAACCTTTCAATTTTAAGATTGAAAGTTGTAGATGGCTCCGCATTAGTTCTATTATAACTTGTTACCAATATAAAATCTAAATCTTCATCCGCCAAGCCTTTTAACAAATATGTTGGGATGGGATTCTAATCAAACCGGATACTGCTAAATACTATAATTTTTTATTTTTATTTTTTTTATTTTTTTATTTAGCCTGTACTGTCCCACTGCAGGGCAAAGGCCTCCCCCAACTCCTTCCAAGAGCTCTTATCTTGTGCCGCTTCGAACCAGCCCTCATGGTACGCGTCTAAATCGTCAAGCCACCTCTTTCTAGGCCGGCCTCGGCGGCGCCGTCCGTCTTCCGGCATCCATCGTGTTGAGGCCTTTGCTCAGCGGCCATCTTGCATGCGGCTGACATGACCCGCCCAATCCCACTTTAACTTAGCAGCCTTTTTGCCCACATCCACTATACCCGTTTTGTGCTAAATTCACAACCCAGTTAGTAGGTACTGCGTTATACGATAATCCTATGTTAGACTGGTTTTCAGACCTTTGGGCCCCTGACTACCTGTATTGACTGTCAAAGATCTATAAATGGTAGTCGGGAAACTGATATGTGATAGACGGTCCAGACATCTAGGCAAGGGCGGCTTAAACTTAAGAACGACCCGTGCGTCTGTTATTACTTACTAGCTGTTGCCAGCAGCTTCACCCGCTACAACTCGAAAATTATCCCATGGGAAGATAATATCGGGATAAAAACTATCCTATGTGTTAATCCAGGTTGTAAACTATCTGTGTACCAAATTGTATCGAAATCCGTTCAGTAGTTTTTGCATGAAGAAGTAACAAACATACACTGTCACACACTCACACACTCACAAACTTTCGCATTTATCCTACTAATATTGTAGGAATTATCCTACAATATATATACAGGTACGAGCTACTCCAAACAAAAAAATATCTAAATATCATTAAATATTCTGGCGAAGTGATTCTTCTTGGAATTCCCAGATTCAGCAGAAGACCTTTATGATGACATTTTAAGGCTTTATGCATCCGATGGCTCAGTCACACGTTTTTATTACCTACTTAATACTATTTACCGCACACACGCACGGCACTGGTGTTAATTGAAAGTACGCATAGGTAAATGTCATTTCAAATATGAGACGATGCAGCTAATTTATTTCCATTAAAATCTTACGATACAATGTGCAGAAGCATAAATCTAGCTAGTGTTTTATAGGCTGACGCAGATATGGATGGGCACCGCATCACAAACATTCTACAAAGTACATCACCATCGTACTTTTTCTATAAACTATCACACACTACTGGATGACCACATCACACTTTTTTAAACCGATTTTTAAAAAGTACGAGGTTATGTATTCTTATTCAAATACTTTGCCCGTTTACCTTTAAAGGCCAATCTTTTGTAACAGACAATAATGGTTTTGATACCTCACATTGGATTGAATAGGGCGAAGAGCATTCAGTTTACCTAATCAGATTTCAAAATATAAATGATGGCATGTGAATCGTTTTATTGTTATAACTATTTTTTTTTTAATGTGCAATAAAAATCTCATAAATATTTATTAGTGTGGCGCCAATAACATCAGATTTGAATAAAACTATAACCTATAGTAAAAAATATAGCACCAATCGCGATCGCCAAAAAAGTATTTCGTGATCAAGTCGTTTGAACGACTTGATCACGCAACACTGGAAAACCCAGAATATTTTTTACAAATTATAATTTATCTATGGTGGGTCAAAAGTCCTCTCTATTATCACAAAATTAACAATGAATGATTTAATAATTACTATGTTATCAATGAATGAAGCACGATTCTAATGTCAAACAATTGAAATATGACTTTAAGCACGATTCTAATGTCAAACAATTAAAATATGACTTTATGGCGAGCATGATAATAATAGTCATTATGGTATAGTCGAGCATATAATCATAGCAAGGCATTCTTCTGAAAAAAAATTTGCATAAAAAGACTTACATAAATACCTACTTTAAAATAGTAGATTGTACACCAAGTGCATAAAACGCACCATTTTGCGCGAGACGTTTATCCATCCGATGCGAGCTTGCGAGCGAGGATGGATATAAAGTAGAGAGTAAAATGGGTTTTATGGACGAGTTTTACACTCTACTTTTCACTTCGATTGCGAGGAAATGAAACAGCAAATTGTAAATATTGTAAAAATAATTATGGTTGCCGTCAATTAACTTTTTTTTTTTTTTTCTGTAGAAAACTTGGATCATTCTCATCTTGACATAACACCTGACGTATGTCGTTAGTGTTACTCGTACTGCTCAGTTATAAAAATATTTTGAGCAAGCCTATTGCGATCAACCAATGTAATTAGGAGCAAGCCTATTACCATCAACCAATGTAATTAGGAGCAAGCCTATTGCCATCAACTGATGTGATTGGGACCAAGACTATTGCCATAAACCAATGTAATTAGGAGCAAGCCTATTGCCATCAACCGATGTAATTAGGGACAAGCCTATCGCCATCAACTGATGTAATTAGGGACAAGCCTATTGCCATCAACCGATGTGATTAGGAAAAGCCTATTGCCATCAACCAATCTTATTAGGAGCAAGCCTATTGCCATCAACCGATGTAATTAGGAGCAAGCCTATTGCTATCCACTGATTTAGGTAATTGAGAGCAAGCCTATTGCCATCAACCAACCTAATTAAGAGCAAACCTATTGCCATCAAGCGATTTAGGTAATTGGGGGAAGCCTATTCCCATCAACTTTCCTTGTATTCGTAATGAAAAGCAGTAATGCCTTGTTCTTAGAATTCTAACGAAACGAATTAAATTAAAGAGGTTATTCTATGAAGTTGAAGTTGTTCGTGTGGCTGTTGGGCCGGTTACCTTGGTCTTCGACGAAGATTTTACTTTATGCTCTAGAGCATAAAACGCGACTTTATGTCGCCTACGCACGACTTAAAGACGCATTTTAGAGCGAGAGAAGTGAAAAAAATATTAAATACCATCCGTTAAGGACATAACTCTTTCAGGGAATTCTTAACCAAATAAGGTTATATATCTACCTTACCTTAGACAGATAATGGCCGTCTTCGTACTTGGGACACAATGCTCTACCATACTAGGAAGGACTTACTTTTCAACATTACCGTTGTTGTTTCTTTTCCCATTTCTAGACTCAAAAGAGTTTCCATGTAGTCTCAAGACTCAAAAGAGATTCTTTATAGCCAGACAGACTCACAAAACAGGCACAAAACCAAGCTAATGTTTCAATTACCGTGTAAAGCAGCAAAATATTGTCAATTCATTCAAAACGCGGTACTGTTATCTACTTATACAGAACACATTCATTATGGTTACTTAGCTCCTGTGTTATTTGCAAGTGGTTTCGCCTAATTGCTATTCTAATATACTATTACCTTCAGGCCTTCTAATGTTTCTTGTAACGGTATTGCGACCTTCATTGTGAATGTTTCGTGATATGGAATCCTCAAAGCAGTCTTTAGAGACATAATATACCTAATTATGTAAATATGAAGAAATGTTCCGCAGGTCATTGTGAATTTAGCACCTACGTGGGAAGTTGTCGCGACGGTAATATGGCGGAATGATGATAATAAACCGCTGACATCTATGTATAAATAATTAATTATTTTAGTCTGTAGTAATTAGCTTGGTCTGACTTCACACGACAATTTACCTATTGGTAAATGAAATGATGCAGGGGGTACGCGCTAGTATGTGCATCGTTTTCTTGTGCTTGGCAACTCATGGCCCAGAGATTTTCAGAAGGTAGAACGAGTGGGTTAGGTTAGGATGCATTATCTCGCCACAGTTTTAGTCTTTCCGTAGACCCCTCCCAGTGAGTGAGAGATACACTTCAGAAAGCAACATTTTACAATTAATCAAGACCCAAAGATGAATCGTTCATGTGGTACAGAATAGGGAGAGGAAAGTCAAGATTGCTTTTTGCGCGTTTCAATTAAAATCAGGGCTAAATGCAACTAGAAACGTGAAACTGGTACATCCTTAATAGGACATCCAGCAAGTGTCAAGTATGAAGAGTAAATAAATTGCAGTTTGCTTATGCATCTTGAGTAAGGAGACTGGCCAGTTCTACTTGAAATATGAATAAATGTTATATTTATTCATATAGTTTGTCCTCCTTTGAACGTTTCGTCAATAAAGGTTCTAGGAAAGATGGGTAACCCATTATCCGTGAAATGTCATATTTCGTGGTGAAGGTTAACACTGTGGTTATGTACTAACCTAGGGTTACGTATACAGGAACTCTGTTTCGCAGTCAAGAACACAAAAGTCATGAATGCACGATGAATTGATGACGGTATCAGGATGGTATCACGATGCGATATCAGTCAATGATTGAGAGATCAATTATGGTTATTATTAAGTCGTGATTAGTAAAATCTTAAGATATTAATCACAGCCTTTATTTTTAAAGCCTTTAATATTTTGTATTGTAAACAGTTTTTTTTAAGTATCCACCTGCAGGGCTATTGCGTATCTTTTAATGACAGTGGCTAACCTAAAGTGTCCATAGATTAACTGTAAATTGGTTATGGTCTGGTACATTTTTTTCTTAAAAACTCACCCATTGACAGTTATTTGATAAACACTATACGTTATCCACTGTCATTTTAAGATACGCAATAGCCCCGCTGAACCTACTATGCCTTACCACACCATACCATGCCTTGCTTAAGAAAGCATTATACGATTAAGTAATATAATGAAAAAAATACTTAAATAATTGTACTAATTATGCACATTGTTTAAGAAATATTTATATCTTACTAGGTTAATAAGGTCGTTTAAATTCATAGTTTTAAACGGTCTGCGTTTTTTGTTGATGGGTTATTATTTTATAAGAGTAAGAAAGATCAAAGAAACGATGTATGGACTTTGTGAAGTATGATGTCACTAGAAAAGAGGTAGACTGCTGAGATGTTGAGAAATAGAGAAATATGGAAGAAGAAGACAAGGGCAGCAGAATGATAATGATACGGAAACTATTTTATGCGCCTACCACACGCTCACACTTCCCCACAGTCTTGCCTGCGCGATTACACGATGCACACAGTACATCGCGCGTGTGGTTTGTAATGGTAATACAGTTTTACCAACCATACGCGCGATGTACTGTGAAGTGTGAACGAAAAGTGTGGTGATGCTTGAGCGTGTAGTAGGCCCATTAGGATCGGACTGTGTGGGTGACCGGATGCTTTTTTTTTTGCCCAAAATGAAATTTTGATTACCACCTATTTGATTTTATCTGTTCTTTGTTTTTTCATAACTTAGCTCATTTACCCAGACAAAACAATTTCATAAGGTGTGATTAGTCAGATGTGTAACAAAAAAAAAACATGTTAGTAGGTAATCATCATATTAGTCATGTAAATAACATTAGTATCTCTTCCTAAAGAAAACAAGTTTTAAAACCGGTTTCCATTTTTGATTCGTTTATATAGTTCATTTGTCGGCAAATACGTTTACTAATTAAATAGCTCGGATGCTATAAAAACGATAAAAATACATTATAGAGTAAACCTACACGAAGGTGAAGTACAAAATTTACATAAGTAATGTGTTTTACTGTGTACATAAATAAAAGTGTTATAGTGCTGTCAGACTCTGTGTCAGACATTGCAAATATGTGCTTTACTAGGAAAACATACTTATTTATATTTTACGCTTAAAAAGAAAGTTCAGCCTATAGAAAATATTTGTTTCTATGCTAATATTATGACAAATATCACCACCATTAATTAGCTATGATTAAAAATAAAATGAATTGACACAAATAATTTGTCTAGATTTGTACTCAGAAGTGACAATATTATTTATGACTTGTTTCCAAAAAAAACTTCCTATAAACCTGTTCACTTGTTTTCGAAGTTTAATAAAAATCTGTTCCGATGAAAATGCGTTCAATCATCTTTATTCCGTGAATCAATTTTAAGGGACGCTTTTAATAATTTTGAACTCATTTTTCAGCTCATTGGTTGCTCTCAATTGAGTTAAAATACTACCACTTTTTAAATTGGTTGTTTTTTTTCTGTAATATTTATTTTATTTTTAATAAGCGCAATGTATCTTACGTTTAACATGACAT
Source organism: Diarsia dahlii (assembly GCA_949775195.1). Lineage (NCBI taxonomy): Eukaryota > Metazoa > Arthropoda > Insecta > Lepidoptera > Noctuidae > Diarsia > Diarsia dahlii. Next base: position 11,355,752 of record OX459198.1, read on the forward strand.
TACATCACACCAGTAATCCTTGAAAAGTTATGGCAAAGGTGTACCTCTAAATAGTACACCCACATTTCGCCAGTTATGTTTAAGTCCCGTGTAATAGGGGGCGAGTCTATTGCCATCAACCGGGCACAAATCCAGGCTCCGTAAGTGCAACTGAGAAACCTCTGATGGAAAAACCCAATAACACTTTGACCGACCAACGAGTAGACCAACGAGGCATCATAAGTGATAGAAAAAACGTAGATGATATTGTAAAAAGTGCTCTTAAAAATAGTCAACAACACTTAAAGGAGGTTGTTATATACATAATTATATTTTTGGCACTTACCTTGATTGAGATACTCATATTTGTCTTTGACATTGACTTTTGATGAATCATGATTTGTATCCGAGGTAACGATTAGAGTGCACCACAGTGCATGATAAAATTATATTATTATTGTACGAGTTAATTACCTTGTGCAGACAAACTAAAAATAAACTTTGGATTTAAATAAATAATCATTATGACTACTTCCTTGTTTCAAGTTCAACATCATTAAGTTTAATTTTACACCCATATTTATAGTGCCGACTTTAGTTAATTTTTGAACAAGTTCAAAAACCCAAGGGTCGAGTGTCGACTGTCGTTGTCATGTCATTTGCTACAAAATCAATCCAAGAATTTCCTGGCCACAATTGGCGGATCTTAAAAAGTCTCCTAATTTGTACATTACCTCCTACACCAGCCATCCTTATCAAACCCATAGTTGTATCCTGCTTTAATCAATGCTAAAGATATCGTATGACACTGTAATCAATGTTAAAAATGCCTTAAATGATAATGACATTCTACATTGAAAAGTGGGCGTTTATTATGTCAAATTATAAACAAACTGGCAATATGGGGCGAAATGTAGGCATTTCAAGTTCAATTCAAGTTCAGTCCTAGACTAACGATACCAGTATAAGTTTAATTTTAGACTCTGACATTAGAAACAAAAAAGTGTTTTTTACTAAGTAGCTCCAATTTATTGATGTAACAAATGTGAGCAAATGTCTTGAGAACTTGTTCAAAAGGTTGCATTGCATTCGTGAATAAATGCATTTTAATAAGGGATTTATAAGAGGACAGAACGTGAATGTTTTTCTGATTCGTTTGTGATAAATACAAAAAAATTGCTAATCAGATATTCAAAGTGCGTTTTTACGTAAGTAGGGAATATACAAGTTCAGTAGAAGTATCATTATATTGTTTATGCATTTTTGCCGGAACCGTGGATGGTTGAGGAAAATATACAAGTGTATGCAACCTCCTTTGATCATTTACGGTTTACCACTGCGTTTGCAGCCTTTTATTACGCATCCAAAAATACAACACAAGATTGAAGAGTTCTTTAAGAACCGGATATTTTAACGAGATAATCATCAAAATACTTAATTCATTTTGATTCCTAAAACACACATCCTCTATAATAAACATTTGTAGAGGCGTCGATACAATTAGCATCTTTACATTATTTGCTCAAGCTCAACCGGAAAATCTACAAAGATGACGTCATTCGTAAAACAAATCGATTATTATCTTCAAAACTACTTTGTAACAATTACGTTTAGATAATTTGCGCGTAAAAACTATAATAAACTGTACCTCTTTGTTTGTGGTCACGCCTTCTCGATTAGCATACGAGTTATGCACTGTGCATTGATCTCTAATGGGTTTTACATACCAAAGTCACTGATAGAGCCGAAGCTGAAAGGCACTTGAGCTCTCCGTCATTGTGATTATTTGTTTGTCCTAGATCATATCTGGGAACATTCTAATTACGGAGATATTGAGGGCCCAAGTTCCAACTTTTTAGATAATGCAAGTTTTTAATGTTATAAATTGACTTTAAACTCCGCGACTCCTTTACTATTCAATGCAGCCATCAGCACTATGTTTTGAGTGCGCTACTTAGAATCCTACCAAAAACCTATTTTTTCACCCAAAAATAAAGTCATTCCCCTGCATTTTTTTGCGTATTTAGTTACCTACTTAATTTGATGCGTAGCAGAGTCTGTGCTTGGTGTAAGTATAGTGTCAGCTCAAGCTGTAGTGTAAATAAAAAAATTAAGTTCAAAAATCTAAAACCCGACTATTAACAAAATCGCGGTCTTAAAAGTAGAAAACAACAAAATAATTCTTGTCTGATATTCTTCGTAGTCGCATGCCACTGATACCTGATGCTCCTTCATGGCGTTCTCATTGATGCAGAAGTCAGCTGCTAATTGCCATTAGCAAGGTGGCATTCGACTACGAAGAATATCAGACAAGAATATTTTCTTGTTTTCTACTTTTAAGACCGCGATTTTGTTAGTAGTCGGGTTTTAGATTTTTGAACTTAATTTTTTTATTTGAATTTTATTTTTGTGTGTACTTAAACTATAATATAATACATATTTGTAATGTGCTCGCCAAGACCTTTCATTTGATACTAAACTTGCTATGATTATCTCAATTTAATATTTTTTTGGTAAGTTTTTGACATTTAAATTCCGTCATAAAAATAATTTATAAAATTTATATGGCCTATGACACCCGGGCTATTCTTACGAATCTATTGACACCTAATATTAAAATCCGTTCAGTAGTTTAGGCGCTACGGTGGAACATACATACATAAATACATACTTAGACTGCCAAAATCATTACTTCCTTTTGGCTTCGCCGTAGTCGGGTAAAAAAGTCACACTTCTCGTGCCGATGCCGTCGACAAAGTTTTTCGAATTGTAATTGCGTGTGTAGAGCCCCTAAACTTTATCACAACACTTTAGAACCAGTCCAGGTACTTTATAAACACAGTAATTATTTGTTGGAAAACAATTCACCGTGTCTAACTATATGTTTCGATTGTATTGTATTGCGTCTTCCTTTTCACACGCAATTTAGAACAGTGACTTGAAATATGATTTGCCGTGCGAAATAGAAATATGTTGTAATCGTTTTTCTTGACATTCCGTACATGATGTCTTAACATGCTTTAAATCTGGTGGTTTTAACGGATTAGTGTGTACTTTAAAACTTTCGGTTTTCTTAATAGAGATACGTATACAACAAGATTACCGAAACAACTTAGAATTTTACGACACAGGGAGTTGATTTTTAAATTAAATAATAAAACTTCTGCCTACAGGCAATGCTTGGGATTTCCAAGCTATAAATCTTAAGCTTTCAATTAACTTAATTGCTTGTATACAATTTGTGCCAATTAAAATGTTTTCAATGATTTTATCAAGTCCATCCCAAATAGTTTTTTTTTTATTATCAAACGAAAAAAGACGGTTACTTTGTTGATCGATAACTGGATAATGTCTCTAGCCTTTATTTACGCTCAAAGTATGCTATGACTTAAATTAAAAAAACAGCAATAAAAGTGATTTTAGATTTTTCTTTTGGGGTTAGTTTGTTCCATCGTCAACCTCATTTCTGCCCTCAAAACAAGATCGATCAAGAGAAAGCCCATTTAATATACATAAAAAAGATTTGCGTAAGATAATTTGCGAATTTATTTTCTTGACGTCTCTACGACACACTGAAATGAGAACTGTCTCATTTGAACTGACATTTGGACATAAATCTTACTACTTGAATAAATAAAATTCACTGCTTATCCAATACATTATTAATGTAAATCAACCAAGTGCCCTGAAGGATAAAACCGAGAATTTCTAGTGAAAGAGATCCGACCCATATGACCAGTAACATTTGGACTATGAAAAAGTAAAGTATATTATATACTTTTCATTTTCGTAGTCCAAATGTCCAAGGGTCTATAGTCTGTACTACCCTTGCACATCAAGCTACCCGAAACCGTTATTTTTTTCAATCAACTTTGAACCTTTGTTTTAACGACGAAGGTGAAAATCTATTAAAGAAATTTGACAGTCTGTAGAAAATTAATATACTGACGTCTACACTGTCTTGTTTCTGTACTTAGATAAAAGATAGTTTTGAAAAAAAAAGTTTTAATTAAAGCTCGAATTATAGAATTTTTTAGGGAAAAAAAATCGTTAGGTTTTTTCATTCAACTTCCAATAAACAAGTGTTCTTACATTGAATTCTCAATTATTCAAGAGACAAGAAGGCAATCTTCTGAAGTATTAAGCGCCAAGGGAGATAGTCTTACTTTTTTTTCGTTAAAAAAGTCTGAGGAACTTATAAATATTATTATATTGCTATAGTAACTTTAGTGAGCAGCCTGCAGAGTTCTTGATAACTAATCCCCGAGGGTACAAGAGAAGGCTTCCATGTTTCTTGAACTTACAGACAGCAAAACAAATTGCGTTTATAGTTTATCAGAGTTTTACATTAAGTAGGTTTGTGGGGGGGACTTCGTTTGCAGGCATCAGTAATAAGTATGATGTATTAGTATACATAATTATATTTTTGACTGGTATGTTGACTGTACACACGGCTACACATCAAGCTATACAAAACCAGATAATCTTGGCCTCACTTTACTAGATCTTTTCACACAATGAACGATCAGATTATACTGGTTTTGTATAGCTTGATGTGTAGCCGTGTGTACGAGTTCACATAAAAATGAGACTTTAATTTGTTTACTAATTTGATTATCGGGTCAAAATTACTGCTTACTGCTACGGAGAGTCAATACGTTATCGTTTCTTAAATAATAAATCAAATAAGACTGATTTGTATGGTAAATATTTACCAAAGATAGGTTGAGTTCAATGTCCGAGGCTGGTCTACGAAAATATTTCATTACTGTAAAGTTTTGCAGTTAGGTAGGAACCCATGTACTTGTAAAGGTATTTGAAGAATATAAGTAACGACTTTAATTGAACAAGCTATTTAATTGTAAACTACGAAATTTGGTTGAGGGGTTACCAAGTTCTGAAGGTAAGGAGAAATAAAATTATAATAACCATGATTGTATTTTTGTACTTTGTGGGAGAAAATAAATGTTATTAATTATGATGCTTGAAATAGGCAGTATTACGCTTTTACTTAGGACTTAAAAACCTAAAGCCCATTTCACCAGTTAGGTTTTAAGTCCCACTAGCAGTTATATGCACCTCTGGCAAACCTTTTGGGGATAACAAGGCGTGATGAAGTTATTTTTATGACGCTTGAAATTTTTAGAACTCAACAAAACTATAAAGTTATAGTTGAACGAAACGAAGCTTGGATATTTAACTATCCAACAACTGCCTTTAACTTTAAAGTTATGGCTGAGTGAAGGTAAACGTGTAGTAGTATATAATTGTTCGTGGTGCGAAGCGAATAGTTAGTTGGTTATAATTACTGACTCTAACATATTATTTTAATGTGCTAATATTGCAATGTGTTTATCTTACGGTCAAGTACATAGATGCCATGACAGCACATGATCAATGACATTTTGAATGGCATTAAAATAATTACTTTCATTAAGAAAGTATTAAATTTTCTTTCTTTTTCTTTTCTTTTTTTTTTCTTTTCACACCACTCGGCGCTCCAAGGACCGCCGTGGTGCGAAACAGCCCATTCTTAAGAGCTCTTCTGCATTTCACACCGCGGTCCGAACCACTCGTGGTGCGAAACGACGAAAGACCCAATTTTCGTGAGGTGCAATTCTTTGTGTCTCAATAAGTATGTATTGTAAGGACCTTAATTTAATTCCTGTGTGGTGTGGCGTGCCGCGCTTGTGCTTGAATAGTACAAATGAGAGGTGAAGCCGTGGTTACCACTTTGGTAGTTCGGTTCGTAGATGGGTGGCCAATTAACCATTCAATATAATACCGAGTTCTCTCTGTGCGTCGGGAAGTACGTTAAGCCAATGGTTCCGACTGCCATATAAATAGATGTCGTAACAGATAGTCAGTGGTCTGACAACCAGTCATACCAAGGAGTACCGTTTTTATTACCCAGAAACAACTGGGTAGTTGAAGCCAGATAGGCAGCCGCTCCATGTAAAAAATCCGGTTAGACTGAAGCTGACCCCAACATACTTGGGAAAAGGTTAGGCAGATGATATATGCACTATGATTCACAGAATGTTCACACCTGGAATGTGAACCTCCTGCCCTCACGTTTACAATTTATTACAACCAGGTCCAAGAGTTCAACTAACCGTCAATAGGATACACAAAATCTTGAAAGTTCCTACAAAAAATAAAACGATATCAAGCCACGAGTACAGCGCACGCGTCTCCATTTAGCTAATTACTTTATATATTTTTAACACGCCTTAGTGCATGTAATATGCATAATTTGCATCCTCCCAGTCATATTTTATGGCTAGTTAGAAGATATAACATCAAAATTAATGAGTGCCTGCTGTATAAATAATGCTAATATTCAGCCAAGGTTGGTATTGCTGAGATCATTGATTCATCGGGTAGGGACGCGTAGTATAAATAAGGCAAGAGGTTTCAATCATATACATATTATGTTAACATAAGTATAATATAAAGTATGAGTCCTAATAATGAAGACGATTCTAGTACAGGTCTAATAACTAAGAAGATTTTTCAATGCATTAAAAAATATAAGAGAAGTGGACGACCAAAGAAACGCTGATATGGTCCATGACATGGCTAGAAAGGAGGTGACTGCTGAGATTACGAGTAATTGTAATACAGAAGTATGGAAGAAGAAGATATGTTGCACCAACCCCAAATAAATTGGGATAAGGGCAGGAAAATGATATATAATGAACAGTACCATTTACTCTGAACTGCTTTGGTGCCTTCCTTGTGTTTTATTGTTTAGTAATGATGATCCTTAATTTATAGCTTCTAGTCTTCGTGACAAACTTAACCTTTATTTCATGCTCTCTGCTCTTTTGTTTAGTATAAGACCCTTCATGTGTTACAAAAAATACACTGGGCTGCTCTGCTGACTCGTTTATAATCATGTAAACAATAACGTATCTTTGAAAAACATACTTTAGCAGTGACACGTAAAGTTTACTTTGCACTAATTTTAAAAATCTACTTGTTCAATAGAAGTTTCAAATACTGGTGTAAAAGCGGAAATTGTATTAATTGTAAGGACTTCAAAATTGGTCAATCAGTGCCGCTAACATCATCATCATCATTTCAGCCAAAAGACGTCCACTGCTGGACATAGGCCTCCCCCAGGCGTCGCCACCGGACCGGTCCCGTGCGTCTCTCATCCAGCGGGTTCCTGCAACCTTGACCAGGTCATCGGTCCACCTCCCACTAGGTGGACCGATGACCTGGTCAAGGTTGCAGGAAGCCTTCCAACGCAACGTCTTCCGGTTCGCGGTCGCACTTCCAGAACTTTTCGGCCCCATCGGCCATCCGTTCTGCGAGCAATGTGCCCTGCCCATTGGCACTTAAGTCTGGCGATTCTAACATCATCATGATTTTTTTTAAAGAACTGTGTTAAGCTTCGAAAAACCAGCACAGCTTGTCCCATTAATACTGTTACATAATTGTTACCTCACTATGCCCTTTCACCTCTAAAATGTGTGGAGAATCTTAAACAGTAGGTAGGTATCAAGGCCGTCGCTTTAACCGCATGTGGTCATAATGACGTGCTGAATTTAACGCAGCACTTGTGAGAAAATGATGACATATTGAGACCCATCTTGCATTCCGCAATGGCTTTTAAACACGCCTTTATTAAGTAGATATATTTATTGATCCCTAAATTAAAGTTGTCAATGGAATTTATAGATTTTAAGTGAATTTGGAGCTTCTTGCCAGTTCTTCAACATGGTAAACGCATCTAGCTTCATTAGTAATGTTTTTTAATTAAATTGAAGAGGCTACAAGTTATTACATAACTTTTGTTGATACTGTATATTAGCATAAAAGGAAAATCATATAAATAGTAAAGAAAAAATAAATAGTTAAGGTTAATACGAGATTTCAATGTTTACGATCAAAAACAATATCCGTTTCGCTCAGTTACCTCTGATAACCCGGAAATTCATTTCGCAGCGGAAAACGATGCAACTGAAATATTCCAATTAATTTAATCTTGGCTACAAATGATCGCATTAGATGCAATCAAACTGACGGAAACCTTCAGGTTAATTAAGCTATTAAATAAGACAATCAAGGTTTAGATTTTCTTGTCAGCGTGTCAATAACATTTTTAATTGAATTAATCCACAATTTGGCGACGATTTTGGCATTTTCAGTAGCGTCCATCAGCCTCCGTGATGTCTAAGTAACAGGACAAGTAGGACATGATATAAAGTGTCACATCATTTGTGAGGTCCCGCATGGTGGATAATAGTCCACTCCCTCTCATTGAGAGGAGGCCTGTGTCCCAGCTGCCCCAGCAGTGGGAACATCATAGGCTGATGATGATGATGATCTCTTTTAAACTGAATGCGATTCTGTAAGTACTGTCATAAAACGAACAAGACAGAGGGTGGACCGATTTGTCTGCTCATAAACATCCACCCGCAATGACTTCAGTTTATCCGTGATCATGGTGCTTGTAACAGCCCCGAAATATCGGGAACTCGAAATAAAAAGTAAACATGGTAAAGATCCCGTTCTCAGTATTAATAATAGTACTGCCATTGTCAATATTAAATAGCGATAATGACAGCTGACACTGCTCTTCAATGGTGAAATTCGCCGTATGTGAATATGAAAAATCAAGACTCAAAATGAAAATGAAATGTACTCTTAGCGGGTTAGGAACGAAATTATCATCTATCTCTTTGGCTCACGATTTCCATGACTTTTGCGATATTCTGCAATTATTTGTGTAAGGTACTCCATAAATACATGGGATTACGTAACAATGAGTCACGAATACGCCCATGATTGTCGTGCCAAAGCTATTTGGTTCGCTCGTGTTCAATTCAATGACCGCAGTTTTTGTACCAAATTCTTATAAGGAACAATTAATGCTTCGATGTCGATACACAATGGGACATGCTGGTTTTGGGTAGGAAAAACTTGGCGACGATATTTTTAAATTAATTTTCTGTTCCAATTTGCAATAAGAAGAGGGACATGCAATAGTTAATATTAAAAATAAATTCAGCATTCCTCGCTCAACATACGCTTTTATGTTTTATCCTGTTCGCAATAAAGATCAAAAATCAGTACGTATTACAGGATTTATCGCAATTTCAATGGCAATAAGGGCCGTGTTAAGTACGTAGAGAACGTATTTGTATTTCCGGATATTGACAACTCGATAATTATTACGCGTCGGATGAGCGGTTCTGAAATTGAATTTTGTACACCTACTTAGAATAAAATGGAGCAGGATAGCTACCATAATATTTGTATGATTTTCGCTTTGTTGGTGTTTCGCAGTGACACAAGCATTCTCACGGTAGTTTATTATAACGAGGTTTTAAATTAAAAGTATTAACCATTCTATCAGTTTAAATACGAGTAACGTCGTCAGAAAAATAAAATATTGGATTGAGCACAAGCTACTAAAATATCAAAAAATTAGAAACAATTTGAAAATCGTTTCCACTTCTTTACTCGTAAAAGATAACGCAGCACCGGCCAATAAATTACCTAATTTATTAATTTATTAGTAGGTGCTGCGTTATGCTTTACTGTGTAACGCTGTGTAGCAATTTTTTCTGGTACTAAGCATATTCGGCCTATAGCGATCGCACAGCCAACTCTGTAAACGGCAATAGGGCTTAACCCACCACTCGGGGTCTGTGCGGTATGGGCGGTATGGTATAGGGGTTTATCTTTGAAATGTATTTTCAAAAATAAGCCCCATACCATACCGTAACGTTATCCTTCAACTCTTAAAAATTTGAGTGGATCGGTTTTTTCTAGGCTAGCATGCTCCACCCAAGACTATGTCATTGCTTCACATGGGACAAGTTGTGGGCAAACGCTAAAAACGGTTTTATTAAATGCTGTATATTCTTGTGCTGATAAAAGAATTTAAACTAATTGAATTCTTGTAGCTACAAGTATTGAATTTGTGTAAATTTTTAATACCTTCCAAAATATTATATCGAACCAAAGTATAAAATCATATACCTGAAGTCGTTTCTAAGTAATTCGTGTTTAATTTGTTTTTGATGGCATAAACTTCGTAACACACCGCGGAATATTCGCTTAACCTTAACAAACGACATTTAAGTTTAATTAAGTCCTTTCAACACGGAGTTTGTACAGTTAGCAGCATAAATCTGTGAATATTACGGAATTTTGAATTAAATTAACATAGATTATTTAATAATATAGAATTATGGCTACAATAAGGCGGTAATTAATCAAAAGAATAACCTTATAACACGCTTGTCGCATCATTGTGTTGTGACAGAAGTTAAGTTTTTATTTCTTTTCATTGAGATTTTCATTTAAAAAAGTCTTTGCAAGAATCTGAATTACTTCATATTGTACCTGTAAACTAGTAAAGGTTAACACGACGACTAGTCAAACTATACAAAACCACTTTATACGGATCTCTCAGAATACAGAAAATCTATACAAAGCGAGGTCAGGTTATACTGAAAATGCATAACTTCACGTGTTTTTGTGTACCTATCCTTCATTTACCCGCAGCCCAACTTTGGGACGAATAGGTACATGACATGTAACGTTTAACATTTCTCGGTAACCATTTATTTTTAAACTTAGGTAGGTACACTTATGTTGGATCTCAACTTATGTTTGAACTCAGTCTGGTGCACCATGCCTATCGTTTTGGGTTCCTACTGCACCAACAACGTAAGAACACTGTCTTTGTCAAACAGTGATGTGTGCTTGATTCTAAGTTTGAAATAGTAGGTAACTTTTTTTAATGAACATTATATTTTGTGGCTTTTTGAAACTGTTATGGCCTCTTTTCGTCACCTTGGGCCCTATTATAATACGAGCGCTGTGACATTTGACATACATGTTACAGCACCATGCTGAGATAGAGGCCTTCTGGCCTCGTAATTTTAATTTAATGTATGTCTTTTAATTAAGTATTCCTCTTAAGTTTACTTTTTGTATTTTATTGGTTACTCTTTAAGTTTTTTCATCAATTTGTTTTGTCTTGTGTGAGACCTTTAAATACATTTTCTTTCTTTCTTTTACCACCTACGATTAAGTAACCGTTTACTTCCCTGGCAGCTAATTTCATTCAAATTGTGTTCCTTGTGTTTGTAAATTCATTCGGTAAGTAGTGTCGAATCGGAAATGGTGAAATTTATGTATGAATAAGTGCTCTAACTAAAGCAACTAATCTCCTAACTGCGGTATTCAGATATATTTAATGATTACTTAAACCGTTACTTAGTAAAGATTTGACATACTTTTGTATGACAAAACTGTCAAAACCTTTAAAGTGATGGCCTAAGTACCTAATCATTAAAGCTCTCTGAGTGCGAAGTGTTAATTTCAAACACAATGACTTGTTGACTTGACATGTCGTTAACACAATACATTTAGATATATTGGTAGTTACGTCACGTCACTCATGAACATGAGCCAACGACCCTCGTACATGAAAATTCGCTTTAAAATACTTGTTATGTCTAAACATGAGTTTTCCACTAAGTTTTATGGCTTTTAGGTTGTTATTCTTTTACGTGTAAAACCCATTTTTTCTGAGACAAAAAACATGAATAAAAAACAATCATTAAGAATTTAGAATGATTGGTCGTTGAGTGAAGTATGAACGTAAATAATATCGTGAATTTTTATGATAAGTATATGTTGGTGGCTTATGTTTATGCAATAATTATGTTCATGATGTCTGTATAGAAGTGGTTAACATTCTTTGTCATGGGAAACTACACCTAATAAAGGATGATTAATTATCGACATAGTTAACAAAATTACTAGAAAAAGTAATAATTAATACCTCTCTGGGTATTTTTGTACATTAGCACCTGTGTAGGATTATAGATTTATGATTATTGCAGTTTCATCCCTACTCCATAACATTTTTTCAGCAATAATAGTCTCTTAATCTTTAGGTCAAGCCGCGCTTGCCTAAGTTCGTCTGTCGATGGGTGACCAACCATTACATCGCTTTTCTTCCATGCCCCAGGACGCACTTAATACCATTGGTCCCGGCTGACGTTTGTAGACCAATGACAGTCGTTACAAAAAGTCAGGGGCCCGAAGGTTTGACAACCTGTCAACCTGTGTGTGATATATTGTTGGAAAGGTATTTAAAAATGAATAGGGGTTTACTAAAATCATTTTTTGATAATGTCAATAATTTCGGAAATAATCGCTCCAAAAGTAAAAAACAATGTGTCCCCCCCCTCTAACTTTTGAACCATAAGTTTAGAAAATATGAAAAAAATCTGAAAAGTAGAATTTTATACGGACTTTCTAGGAAAATCATTTTGAACTTGGATGGAAACAACAGATGGAAACAGCAGTTAACCAATATAATTTGGTCCCTGAATCGTATGAGCGCCTATACAATCCAGAGGTCTAGTTTCATTGGCCCGTAGAAGAAATTGTACAGTTCTTGTACGGAACCCTTCATGTGCGAGTCCGACTCGCACTTGGCCAGTTTTTTACAGAAAATTAAAAGTCTTTGCTACAATTCGCAAACCAAATGATGACGCTGAAAAATTCAAATCATAATTCCGTAAACACTTAATGAATCGAAAATTTCCGATTGAATTCACATAGATAATGACGGGAAAGCATTGACCTGTCTCGAGTTCCCTTCGTCAATTATACAAGCAGAAACCTGATTACTATACTGGTTTTCAGTGATAATCATAGCTGTGTTTCTAATCCTATAGACCTCTAATTTCTAATGATTAGTGTTTAAACGTTAGAAATGTCCTCATTTTCGCTCAAGAGCTTTCTAACGGTGACACATTCGGATAATTAGAAACAAGCCTGGCACAAAACTTATGTCTTTCTTCTTTATAGTGTGGTTTGTTTATAACTTGGTGTCAGAAGTTTTTTGCTGGGCTGCGGGTTGTTCGAAAGAGATACCGCGGCCTCGACACAAAGGGCTAAGAAGGAACATGCGTGGTTTTTAGTCAGTAGATGTCTGACACTCCCTTCCGCTCCGCACAGAGAGAGGAGTCAAAACCTTTAAAGTGATGGCCTAAGTAATCATTGATTGATTGATGATTTAATATCCTCCAAAAGAGAGAGGAAAAAGAGGTTTTATGCTGCCAATGAACTTAGCTTTACATGCTGTCGAGGATGTAATGTTAATTGCTAAATGGATTTAATGCTTTGTAGTGCAAGTGGGCTTTAGTGTAGAGTAGCACTTCGCCTACGACTTCGTCCACATAAACTGTAATAATAGTGATTATGTGGACGAAGTCGCATATTAACTGTAATAATACTGATAATATGCGTGATATCAATATAATTTATAGCCTATAGCACCCACGAATAATGTATTAACAGTGCAAAAATGATTAAAAATGGATCATTAGTTCCGGAGATTTTTTTATTTTTATTTTTATTTGTTGTGGGCTTACTCTTGACCTCAATCTTGCCCTAAGGGCAGAGATGAGGTCGACGATGGAACGAGCTTACCCAGAAGAAGCCTATTTACTCGCGACTTAAATAGATTGGGGCTATATGAACTCGGGAAAACCGACGCAGGCAGGGTGTTCCACTCCTTGGCTGTACGAATAATGAAAGACTTAGCAAAACGCTTCGTACGAATGTGTGGAACATCGACAAGGTATGGGTGATAACCTGCAGTACGCCTAGTCTCTGGATGGAAGAAGGGAGATGGTGGAATAAGCTCGGAGATTACCCAAACTTACATTTTTTTTTACATATAAAATTAGTAGAGAAATGTAATAATACGTAATAGAGAAGGATGGAAGATGAAAACATGTTGCGCAGACCCTAAATAAATTGGGTTATAGGCAGGAAAATGATTTAATGATGAATATTACGAGTAGTACAGAAGTGCAATATCAAATTATCTTATATCTAACCATGTAAGTATTAAATAACTACTAGTTACAAGTAGGTTGGAAGGCATTCAAGCGTGTTCATTCGGATAGAGTAGTGGTAATAGGAATAAGAACAGTGCCATGCGGATTGTGAGAGAGACAATGGCTGAGGTGGTCTGAAAAAACTATGACTCTTTGCCACTGAGGCTTCGCTGTGTCAACTTACCTAGATGTAAAACTAGATCTTTTGTGGGAAATGGGGTGAATATTGTGCTTTAAAGTCAGTAAGGTAGGTCATAATAATATAGTCAACTGGCCAGTAATCTGAAAATCACAAAAACGTCTTCTTGTGGATAAACTGCCCCAAAAATAATAAAGAAAAAAAAAACAAAATGTTTAGACCTATGTGATCTGAAATACTAACCTATTTGATTCTAATAGAATCATATAGGTTAGTATTTACTATAATGTATAGCCTATAGCACCCACGAATAATGTATTTAACAGTGCAAAAATGATTAAAATTGGATCATTAGTTCCGGAGATTACCCAAACTTACATTTTTTTTTACATCTTTATAAAATTAGTAAAGTACTTAATGTAATAATACTATGAGTAATAGAGAAGGATGGAAGATGAAAACGGCAGGAAAATGATGTTAGTGATGAATATTATGAGTAGTACAGAAATGCAATATCAAATTATCTTATACTAGCGGACGTCCCGCGGTTTCACCCGCGTAGATCCCGTTCCCGTGGGAATACAGGGATAAAAAGTAGCCTATGTTACTCAAGGTGAATGTAGCTTACTAACCTATTTGATTCTAATAGAATCATATAGGTTAGTATTTACATCACATATACTCGTATTAATTTACCTCTTTAGATACCTTTCTATATTTTTTTTTGTAGAAAACGATTTGAGGCAGGAGTTATTCTATAATTATGAACTACTTATTAGTGGCTACTCAGTGGTCAGAAAATAATAATGTGAAAATCGAAAACAAATCAACCAGAATTACACATTAGTCAGTTGATTATTGTACCGAAGTTAAGCACGTACTGTATCGTTTTGAATATTTAAATAAAGACTCAACGAATTTTGGTAACGTCTTGTTGCGTGAGCATTCAACATTGAAAGATGAATTTAAAAAAATATATGTTGAATAGAAAAGTTGTAAATGTGTTGCAATTCATAATAATTTATTATCGTTTAGCTTAAATCTAAGTGATATTGCAAATCGTGAAATCTAGAAGGCTACGCAGGAGTTTTCAAAACGGAGGTACCGTTCACTTTAAGTAATAGATATATATGATGTAGTCGTAAATCTGAGTAATCGTAAGATACTGTTATGCACAAATGTAATTAGGAACGATTCCGCAGCTGTATTTCTCCAGCAAACAATTGAATTGGAGCATAAAGAGCTATCAGATAACCCAATTCTCACAAAAAATGCAATGTTGCAGAAGATTGCATTACAAATTTACCACCTAATGATCAATCTGATTTAAGCTTTACAAATATTAATTAAAATGTTCAACAATCTGCACATTGGCATCGCAAACTTCAATAAGAATTTTAAACCTGAGTGCCAAGCCTTGTCTATTATTCGTGATTTTGGGCATACATTCGAACATTTTAAAACTAGTTTTACAAGTTTTACGAATAAAAGATAACCTGACCTTAAATATCTACAAAACGAATACATAACTAATCCAAATTTTGAAGCTAATAGATTTTTTCTTTCTGTTCCAGATGGCGAGTCTAAACCACATTGTTCTTGGCTTTCTCATCTTGCAAATATACGTCCATGCAGCACCAAATGACGTCAGCAAGTTGGAAGAAATCGCCAAAGTTGAACAAGCAGACCCCACATTAGAACAAACTGACCCCAAGATTGACTCAGAACCGAAGGAAGTTGAAAGTGATAATAACTCCACCGAATCACAACGACACAAGAGATGGTATAATCCTTATAGTTTTGGATTTCCTCCTTTCAACCCATTTATTGATCCAGGTTATAATAAAAGAGATGAAGGATCCAATACCGGTTACTATCCAGAAGATCCCTTAGCACAAATCCATCGACGTGTACAAGAGATTGCTCACTTTGCAAGGCAGCCTCAGCAGCCGCCGCCGCCGCCCCACTTTCCTATATTTTACCCGGTGCTTTTCATTCCTTCTGGTGATTGTAACTGTAACAACGAAAATCAAAACCCGACGGCACCGGATTCAGAATCTGAAAGCCCTGTAACACCTAGTACCAATGACGGTGATAACAATGACAGTGGTAACACTGACGGCACAACACCGACTGTAGTAAGCCGCTGGCCTTCAATGGATGACAATAGGCAAAACTGGGGTCTAGTTGTGAATGATAGCGACTCAGAAGAGGGGGTTGACTTCAATAGACCGATTTCGTTTGATCCTATCAGACTGAATACACCAATGAGACCACCACCGCCTGTGGAGCACGGATCCGTACAGAGTGACTCGGGTAACCAGAATCGACCCCAGTTAGACTCATCAAGTTTTCAAACTACGCCTTCAAGGCCTGTGCCACCGACCACATGGCGGCCTCCTCAGAGTAGGCCTCAGAACTCACAGCCTCCTCGTGACAGGCCCACATCGGGTCAAACTCCGAGTTCATGCGATACCGCCATCATAACTTGCTGTCATCAACCTCAGATTGTGTACGAATGCTTCGTATCTCATGGGTGCCGTGATTTATTAGGGGTCAACCCTTGTGATCGCGACCAGATATTGCAAGCGATAAATAGGTACCAGGCGTACTATGATCATAGAAATAATTGAGACCCAACTAAAATTGGCTGTAGTAGTGATGTCGGTTTAAAAAACGACTTTATTCCAGTTGCGAGCTAAATTTACAATAGTTATTTATGTTATAATAAGTGCTTTCCGTTCTTGTTGGCGAACAAAGAAATAAATACGCTTGAATCTATTTTATTTATAACCCGTGTTTCAGGGAAATGTTTTTTTTAAACATCAATGGTGTTGTGAACAGTGTCCGTTAAAGAAGTGAAAGACATTAATTTTGTAAGTGAAATAATAATTACTTTATGTTTTGATACTCCTAGAAGTTAAGCAGTCTTTTAATTTATTGCAAGCTATTACTGTAGCTCTAGTATTTTTATACGAAGCTGTTGAAGTGTAAATACTCTAGTACATTCTTATACTCAGAAAAGTACAATGTAAGGATAGTAACAATGTTCCTATCGCATATGTTTTATAACTGGAAACATTCAATAAAATTGATTTGTCATAGACTAGTTGACTTTGGTCTTATTTTCCTTGATCTACAGAACTTGATCCTTATTTAAATCTTGATTTGCACCTTTGATATTCTAATCATATTAAATGCTTAAAGATATAAGTAGGTACCTATTTGCAAAGTAATAAATGTCAAATCGTAAATAGCATAAATTTACGTCATGTTCTAATATAGATCACCCGTTACTTAACTTATTATATGTAAGCAATGACCAAAATACCTATTTATCTTTTCCTTACCAGACTTTATACCAATTTCTTTTTATATCCACTCGTTGCCGGTTGTAAAAAAAAAAATATTTGAATTCTTAGAATTGCCCATCACTCTAAAATCATTATAGTATGGCCACTTTTAGTGTGCAGTTCAAAGTGCTCAAACGTAGTACATTTAAATTAGTTATTGTTTTCGTATCAGTGGGTTGATATGTACGTTTCTGTTTTGTTAACAATTAATGAGATTCTCTCAGTGTGATCACTTTATGGGTGACCTAAGACACTGTTAGGTGCATAATAGTGTAATGATTTGAATCTTAAAGAATTATACACAATAACACAACATATTAAGAATTTTTGCTCACACACCACAAAGCTATTGTATCATTACAATAGCAGGAAAATTGGATTTTCCAATTATTGCAGATCTGTGGTCATGGCTTCATCTCATTATGTGTTATTGATACTAATGACATCAGTACAATGTACTATGGAGCCCAGTAATGACCGGTCAAAGTCAGGAAATGTAATCAGGAGGAAATTCCGAGTTCAAAGGTGGCTTCAGCCATGTACTACCAAGTTCTAGTGAACTTAACAAGTTTAAAAATCTAAAACCCGACCACGAATAAAATATTGGTTTTTGCTCGCCAAAACCTTTCATTTGATACCAAACATGTTATGATCTCAATTTAATATTTTTTGAGGTAAGTTTTTGACATTTTAATTCCGTCATAAAAAGAATTTATAAAACTTTATATTAAGCCTATGACGCCCGGGCTATTCTTACGAATCTATTGACACCTCATTTATTAATATCCGTCCAGTATTTTAGGCGCTATGGTGGAACATACATACATACATAGACTGCCAAAATCATTACCCTTCCTTTTGGCTTCACCGTAGTCGGGTAAAAAGTGAAGTTTAAAAAGTGGTCAACCGTTAGTTGACCGTTAGCAACCTCGATACTACCTAAGGGACACTTAAAAAACATCCGGAATAAAGCATCTATGAGATTATGAAGATCATAGCTAGATCATACTAACATTCGTGACGTTATTTAAATAAGGCTTTAACTGAAGAAGGCGCGACACAGAGTGAATGCGGAAGGCGGGGAACCAGTTACATAGGACGGCGATTGAATAAAATCAGCATTTGCATTATCATTGTAGAGGAAAATATATATTAATTATTACAAAAATTGTTCCGTCTTTCATATGGATACAATTTTTGCAAACAAGTTTATAGCTTGCAAATTGGTCAGCAGTGTTGATAGCGAGGCACCAAATGATTGATTATGAATTATGGATTCAGGTATCACCAAATTTGGTGGCACCTGCCACTCAGGTCCATCTTTAGTTTAAGCCGTGTTTATCTAGGTTCATTCGTGGATGGATTTCCTCCGTGTGTGCAGTAGGTATGTTAGTTTAAACGAGGGACATATTGAAACCAACAATAGTGCATGCCTACATGATACTTATCAAAATATGAACAAAAAACACTGATAAATAACATACAGAACCATACCAAATGTTTCGCAAAGACTCGCTACCCTTGCGCTTATCGCAGAACTTGTGCGTGGGTCAATGACTTTTAGTTAGTTATAAACCATTTTTCCTTTCATATTTTAAAAAGTGGCGTAGAGCGTGGGTAAGGCGAAAAGAAAAGTCTGTAACGAAGTAGTGAGATCTGGAGAGCGTGCGGGCCATGGCACAATTACGTCACAAATTATAGTTATAGTTTTTTACATATTTAGGACGAGAATCGAATTATGAATATCTTTCCTCAATAAGTTCCTCGTTTAACCTAACAAACTGTAGATCTTTATTGGCAGTCGTTACTGGTAAGCCAATTAACCAAATAAGCCAAAAAACTGGTGGCCTAAAAGTCTGACAACCAGTCTTACCAGAAGGTATCGTATTATCCTAGTACTTACTAGGTTGTCGAGGTCAGATAGGCAGTCCAGCACACTGGATAAATCCGTAGTGCTGGACAATTATGCTGATCCCAGTTGTATACCTACGTCTTCTTTTGGCTATTGGCCTTGATCTGTTCTAACTTCTGCTGTTATGGAAGGTTGTAGAATTTATGTTTTTCCTACTCCTCCATTGTTCTTTTTTGGTTAGTTTCGTTACTAGATCCAAGACAGTGTAATTGCTTTACTGGGGTGTCGTCAAGCTTCACTGTCTCTGTGATTTTCTGTTGGTCGACACTGTTTATTCTGGATTCAGGAGTTGCAATGGTTTGAGAATAGTGTAGCGGGTTTGTCATAATTAAAAAAAAGACCTTGTTGATGTATGACGTGTTTAATTATGTCTTCAAACGTAGGGTGGTAAAACAATTATCAGATGGACTAAACATGCACACCTTGATAGCAATACGGTTCTTTAAAACCGGTAACATATCAAAGTTCAAACAATAAAAAAATGGAATTCCCACTTGTCCGAAAATTATTAAATAATTATTTATGTATTATGTTTATCAATTATTTACAAATAACAATTTTGAAATTTAGTTTTTTACCTGTTGATGTTGATTAAGATACATGGTGTTAGGTATTTGTAAAGTCAACCAAGATAATGTTTTATGATTAAACAAGCTGATGCCCGCTGCTTTGCCCGCGCGGATATCGTTCAAATTATATATTGAAAGCTTCCTCGAGAATCTATCTATTAGTCAAAACAGCATGATAATCGTTGCAGTTCTTTTTAAGTTTGTCGCGAACAGACAGACTGAGGACTTTGTTTTATAGTATGTAGTGTTAGTGATTAAATAAGATATTACATTTCATGAAATACCTACTATTTTACTGCTTTATAGTTAAGTATAGTTAGTTATTTTTTAGTTATCATATAAGTTTATACTAAGTACAAACTTAGATAATATAAGAAAACAAGACTAAAAAAAGATGATCAAGAAGAGGACTACTAGTTACTAGGTAAAAGTCCTTTTTACCTAGTAACTAAAACGTACCTACTCTTTTTATTATATTCTTGTTTTTGTCCTCAATTTAAAGCAAGGGTTAATTTTTTCCATAGGTTTTTCCAAACGCCAGTAGTGACGGAAAATTTCTGGTCGTAAAGCTTTTAAGGGCGTGGCATAATAACAGAAAAAATATGTGGGCCAAAACAAATTGTCACAGATAAATATGCAAAAACAGACATGTTTTAATCATATTCATCGACAAGAAGTTATGACAACAGGTGTGTATAAATCAAGTATTTTATATAGCTGGGTTTTTACTACTAAAAATATTATTATTAGAAAAAAATAAAGGCTTATAAAAAGGTTCTTTACAAATCGCACTGATAATCCGAAGGATCTACGTCATCACCAAATTTCACGATAACTAGCTATACCAGTGCAAAATCCCGCATCCCAAGTTATCGGAAAGTTAAATGACTGTAGAAACACGATGTTTATATAGCTTAATAAATATAAATGTCCCGCAGACGATAGTAGACTCAACTGAGAGGTGGACGTATCGTGCAAAACAAGTGAAAATTACCGAAATTAGTGCTCAAAAGTAAGACGGTAACATCCAAATACATTGCAGCAAGGAATTTAGTAAGTAATTTACATTAATATTTATGTTAATATCAAGCTATTTATATTAAAATTGCACGTTTAATTACAATATTTCGCGGAGTATTTTGACACGTTAAGTTCTCCGAAACGTTTACGCTGTTGTTACACAATTTTTTTGAGGTTATAATGCGAAAACCTGTTTTGTACATTGTAAGTACATAATATTTGTGTATTTATGGTTTCTTAACCTTAACTGACCTACGATTGCAGACAATAATTAAAGTGATTTCAATTAGCTAATTATGTTAATTTGGAAGATTACCATAAATGACGTAGTAAAAGTAAACTCATTGTATTGATAAGAAAATAAAACAATAATTTCATGAATCTTAGAAAATGGCAGACGTATAAAATACTATAAGTAATTACGATGTGGTTACTTAGTGTTTCTAAGAAAATACACATGACTAATATTTACACGAGCATGTGAATGGTGATATCGGTCACACCTTCGCGGCCTTGACATTGTCTACGTACACAAATCCTTAAAAGGTTTCTATACGGCCAACATTTGATCCAACATCTTGAGGCGAAAAAAACGCGGATTAACAAATGTTTGTATATTGGTAGTTGGCTCTATCTATACACACGCCATCGACCGTTGTCCTCGGGCGGCGCTGGGAAAACCAACCGCGTCGGCTCGCGACATTAATGCATTTATTATACAGAATCACGTTTAACGTCACGTGAACCCACATTTTTAGTTGTATAATGTTACATGTTTCATGTTTATATTAGTGGTACTGATCTTCTATGGGTAAAAAATATATGAAATGAAATGAAATGAAATGAAATTGTTTATTCAGTAAATAGGATGTAGGAATCACTTTTACACGTCATCACATTTTAAACTTAAGCTAGATGGGGTCGACATTTCGTATCTGACTACCCTGAGAAGAAATGGTGAAACAAACTCAGGGATCAAAGTCTGTTTTAAAGCATGTACAATATGTTTCATGTTTTACAATGAATTAAATAATAATTTGAGCATACAAAATAGGATAATAATTATAATGTCAAAATTTACATGTCAAAAATTGTAAAAGAATTAATTAAAACAGGAAATATACAATACGATATAATTATCAGATTTTTATGTCAATTTTGTAATTACACAAAGCTTAGCAGAGCGAGCAATTCAATCCCAAGCCTTTTTGTCATCTAAATAATCAATTATTTTATAGTACCCTTTTTTACATAGTTTAGTTTTAATGCAAATTTTAAATCGATTGATTGATAAATTTCTAATGTCAATGGGAAGTTTATTGTAAAAGCGTATACATTGACCCATGAATGAGTTGCCTATTCTGTGGAGGCGAGTGCGATGTACAGCGAGGTTGTGCTTATTCCTAGTATTCAAGCTATGAATATCGGACATTATCTTAAAATTTGATATATTTTTATGAACATACAGTAAATTTTCAAAAATGTATTGAGAGGCTACGGTCAGAATATTCATCTCTTTGAATTTCTCTCGGAGGGAATCCCTAGGACCTAGATTGTAAATGGCCCTAACAGCCCTTTTTTGTAGAACAAAGATAGCGTCGATGTCCGCACAGGCACCCCAGAGAAGAATCCCATACGACATGACGCTATGAAAATAACTGAAATAAACAATTCTGGCCGTATCAACATCAGTAACCTGTCTAATTTTCTTGACAGCGTAGGCGGCCGAACTAAGTTTTTTTGACAATGTTGCAATATGTGGGCCCCACTGTAATTTTGAATCAATAGTTATACCAAGAAAAACTGTTGACTCAACAGGATCCAACTCTATTCCATTAAGTTGAACATTTGTAGATAACTGCCTCACATTAGGAGTTGAGAATTTAATCAACTTGGTCTTTTTTTCCATTCAGGAGTAGATTATTTACATTGAACCAATGAACAATCTCAGATAGTGCATTGTTCACTTCGTCAAAGTTTACTAATTGACGTTTAATTTTAAAAATGAGAGATGTGTCATCCGCGAACAATACAATCTTGTGATTATCCCTTACGTGATATGGCAAGTCATTGATATATATTAAAAATAAGAATGGACCTAGAATTGAGCCCTGTGGGACGCCCATAGTGACCGCAGACCCTGAAGATCTCTTGCCATTAACATCAACCCTCTGAGTTCTGTTATTTAAATAAGAAGTCAGAAGGTCTAGAGCCTTGTCCCTCACACCATAATGGTATAGTTTCCGTATAAGCGTTTCATGCTGCACGCAATCGAAGGCCTTTGACAAGTCGCAGAAGACACCAAGAGCATCCTGCGATTCCTCCCAGGCCTCGAATATGCTCTTAAGTAATTCCACGCCCGCGTCTGTAGTTGACCGTCCCTTTGTGAAGCCAAACTGTTTCAAGTGAAGTAAATAATTTTTATTGAAATGTTTTAACATTTGCTTCAGAATTAATTTTTCAAAAATTTTGCTCAAAGTAGGTAATATGGAAATAGGTCGAAAGTTTGTGGGGTCGGTTGTGCTACCAGATTTGAACAGCGGAATCACTTTGCTAATTTTCATCAAATCAGGAAATACACCGGAATCAACACAAGAGTTAAAAATAATTGCCAGGAAAGGTGAAATAATATCTATGATTGTTGACATGGTATGTACTGATAATCCCCAAAGATCGGCGGTTCTTTTGACATCTAGATCTTTAAAAGATTCAATAATGTCCTTTGGGGTAATAACTATAAATTTAAAAGATTCAACACATTCTGGTACACATTCCTGCAAAATTGAGTAAGCAGAAGTGGAGGATGATGGCAGAGTTTTAGTTGTTACAATAGGGATATTAGTAAAGAAATTATCAAACTCTGCTGCAACCTCCATGTCTGCCTCAATATCTAGATCATTTATTTTTAGATGAAAGTCACGGCTTCGTGCTGTGTTCCTTCCCATTTCGGAGTTTATAATATTCCAGGTTGTTTTTATTTTATTATCAGATACTTTGATTTTATTTTTAAAATAAATGGTTTTAGCTGAGGAGCAGGCTCTTCTAAATATTTTTGAGTAATTTTTAACGTATTCATTAAAGTTTTCATTATGGTTATATAATTTTTCATTATATAGTTCATATAGCCTCCGCCTACTTTTAAAAATACCCGGTGTTGCCCAGTCACTAAATAAAACGCGATCAGAAACAGACAATGTTTTGGAGGTAAACACTTTATTGAATTCTAAATTGATTAAGTTAAATAACAAAGTATATGCTCGATCTGCGTTATCGTGATATGGCAAAGCGGGAAGTTTTTCCATTAAATTATTTCTAAATAGGTCTAAACGTCTTTTATTTATAGGAACAAAACTGACAAGTTTTTTCGGAACTCTGACTATTTGCCGAGGAAAAGCAACTAACTGGCCACAATGATCTGAGTCTAACTCATTTAAAATTAAATGGATCAATGGTTTTAGATTTGTAAATATGTTATCTATACAGGTAGCACTAGTGGTAGTTATTCTGGTCGGTTCAGCGAAATTACTGTGCAAGTTATATGATTTTAATAATGTCAAGAATTTATTTACTGTAACCGATTTTTCAAGTAAATTAATGTTGAAATCGCCACAGACAACAACTGTTTTATTATTGTTGCATGTCTTTAATAAGATGTCCTCCATATGTTGCTCAAAAATATCATAAGGCGCACCTGGGGGCCTGTACACGCTCATTACAATGTACCGCTCAAGCTCAATGCAAGCCACTTCGATTACTCGCTCAACAGAGAGATCCACAATATCACTACGTTCTTTGAATTTCAAATTATTATGTGCAATTATAAGGGAGCCACCACGTATTATATTCACTCTGCTGAACGAGCTGGCAATCTGGTGGTTATTAAAGCTAAACAGAAGCTGGTGAGATTTTAACCAATGTTCAGTTATGCACAAGATGTCAATACAATTGCTGTTCAAAAACAACTCCAATTCCAATTCCTTACGTTTTACACCCTGTATATTCTGATGAGCTATTTTTAGAGTATTATTATTTAATTTAGTTTTGCAGTTTGAACGTTGTGGTAACGAACATTGGTCCAAATTATTGCTAGAGTTTAACTCTGTTGTCTCAATGTCCTTAGAAATATTGATCAAGTCTATCTCGGTATTACAATTACTGCTAGAGGGTGACTCTATTGTCCCATGTTTTAATTTAAATGACTTAAAGAAACATCCAACTCCTGCGCATTTACACTAGTTACATCGCTAAATTGCTCAATAGAAGCAGTATAGTTACTTAAAAAACTATTACAATTAAAAATACAATAGGATAGCGAGTCTACTATCTGTCCTTTAAAAAAGTTACAAAGATAATAATTATCTTCGCTCATAAAGTAATTTTTACTAATAAGTACGTTAGAGTCAATAAAACTAAATTTTTCATTATATAATGTCATGGTATGTAATCTAATATTGTACTTATTTCTAATATTATTTTCAGTCTGTGGCAAACCATTACAATAGGGAAATGCAAACAAGACTATTTTTTTAACATTTAACTTGGCTAAATAATCAAAATACATTTTTATTTTTCTACCGCTTGCATTTCCCCTTCTCCCGACCAGAATGATGATAGTAGTTGATGAGCTGTATTTACTACTTATTACTTTTTCCAGTATTTCGCAGTAACTGGCATCAGGCATGCAATAATTAATAATCCTTTTATGTAAACGAAGTTCTAGTATACGACCCATATTTTTTCCCATCTCATCGCAGTACATGATTATTTGGTCATTATCCTTTAACAAACTGTAATTTGACAAATTATCATTTAACAATATTTTTGTATTTGGTGCGGGAAGGGAAGTACTAGCAAGGCTGTCAAACATCTCCACAGAATGTACGGGCTCGTGAGAGGGGACTGACTCTGAACGACCTGATGGATCACAATCAGGTGTTGGATTGTTTACTATAGAGTTGAACATTCTTTCATTTTCAGTACACAGATCCACCAGATCATTCATTGCCAGTAAATATTCCCCCATTTCCTTTTGAGAAATATCATATTTAGATGTAATACTTTCTAGGGAACCCTGTAAATTTAAAATCTCTGACCGCAGGAGTTGAATTTCAGCCTCATAGTTACTTTTTATACTATCTGCAACTTTAATATGATGACATAATCGTTCTTTTAACTGTTTACAATTTTTAAAGGATTTATAATGTTTGGAAAAGGAGTTTTTATTATTTTTGATCAATTTTTGTGTCTTTTTTATCATTTTATTTATTCTAATAAATTTCCTTAATTTATTCCTGCTACAATTTACTAGCCTGACCTGAGGGCTTGATATGACACTCTTATCACAAGTGAGGTCAATTGTTACAATGTCATTGTTTACATTACTCGAGACTGGGCTAGCAGAATGCAATCGAGTGCTACCAACGAGCTGCTCAAACAACACATGGGTCTGTGCTGTCCGTAATGCCCGGCCAGCATCCCCCATCCTGTCAATGGTGTCTTGAGCTTCGCTTAGCCTGCTTTTCAGCTCGGCATTGTGTTTGATAGTTATATCAAACTCATTGCTACACTGGTCGAAGCTGTCCACTATACGCTGAAGTTTATCTCTTTCTTCACAGGTAGTTATAAGCTGACTATGTAGTTCCACCATCTCACTCTTGAGCTTTGCATTAATTTGTAAAGTTTGAAGTACTTCCCTCTCATTGTCACTTTGTTCTCCCTGCAATTCCTCACACAAATCCTTATATTTCTTTAACTCAACTAGAGCAAATTGCAGTTTCGATTCCATCAGGCGTGTAGTAGTTCCCCTTGTCATTATTACTCTATCCATCCGATCTTAGTGATGAGTAGAGGCCAGCTGGTAGGCGGCGGTATAGCTGTGTGTGTACACGCTATCTATTCGATGCGATGACAAGTAATGTGCGCAGGGCTACTGATGCGGTGGTCTCCAAGCAGTATACAAGTATAAAGCTTTCAATACAATATCATTTGGTTCAATGACTTTCAAACTCCTATGATTGTTAGTGTAAGTCAAGATTGTGTGAACAATTGTCAGAAACATCCACAAAAAGACATGCGCGTGTCAGAGATTTGAACTCGGGACTGTCTGACTACGAACATGAGTACCCGTGCTAAACCACTGCGCCAGCCAGTCAGTTGAGTTAGGTGCCGAAATTATCGTCGTTTTGGCTCAGTCAATATAGACAAAAATAAAGAATCGGGTATGTAGTTTTTTTTTTTTTGGAACAAATGCGTTAACAATTTTTCCACATTCACTAAGTTAATCACTTTCTTATGAGCTTTGCACTGTTTATGTTTTGTTTACACGATAATTATTTTGACCTGTACATTGCACTGTCGTAATATTTTTTGCGAGGATAGTTCAGCGGAGTTTTTATTATTTACGTGGACAAAGACTTTGCTGGATTTTGAATTTGAATCTTCAGTTTAATTTACGCTAATTTATGCACTTTTCTAAAGAGTTGCGTAGAAATAACACTGTCACTATATATTTGGACTATAACAAACATAGGACACTGTTTGTTTTGTAATAAACTGTTTGTTTACTATATTTAACGAATTAAAATACGCGGAGCTAGTATTGACCGTGGCAATGGCCGCCAATCCGTATAGATCTCCTTGTTTGGAGAAGTTATAGCTTTGTGCGTAGGAAGTGACATCTGCAGCATTTTGTACATTACATTACTTTATTGACACTTGAGTTGACATTTAATGCCTTGCCTGCAACCTTGGGTGATGGATTACGAGATAGCACTGACCATCGCAAAGGCATACTCACACATAGTCTTTATCATCGTAAGCCGCGCCTATATTAGGACGCCTTAGTCGTTACGGTATTCGTTTGAAAAAATAAACGGTTTCTTATTAAGTCCATTCCACTTATAAACAAAATGATGGAGAATTGTAGGCCATTTAATGCGCTCATTGACTATATCAACATTTTTCTTCTGTTACAGAAATGGCAACCTACACGACAATAATTATCGCAACATTGATGTTTGTGCAAGCTTTTGGAAGACCCGAGGTTCTTAGAAACACTGTAACTGAGCGAAGTACTATCCAACCACCAAACAGTTTATCTTACAATGAACTGCGATATATCCTCCAAGCAAGAAACGGTGTTGATGTCCCAATACCTGTTACCCTGTCTCCATGCGCTAGAGCAATCCTCGGTTGCTGCAAAGACAACCAAATCAACGAATCCTGCTCCGAAGCCCTCCATTGTGGAGCGTTCTTCTTTGACGATAACCCTTGCGATGAAAAATTTATACTGGGCGCTTTGAAAGCGGCCAAGAGCTTCTACCAGCAATTCAAAAGCACGTAAAGAAGAAGTTGGTTACAGTGCAAGTACTGAAAGACTGCTAATTTATCTGAAACGTGTCTTGTTACAAAATTCGACGTCTCCGAAAAATCGCGCGTTGAATTCTTTGGTTCTAAAAGAAAGACATTTTTATTTAAAACGATTTCGACCTTTTTCGGAGTTTCAAGGTTGTTATTATGAACCTTGTCCTAGTTACTATATCCATTTATTGTTTAAACGAAATTTATGAACGTAATACACAAAATTATTAACTAATTATCGTAATCTGAATGCCGAATCTTCATGTTATGATGTAAAAAAACAGTTCATGTTTTCTTACTAACATAATCTTTTGTTACATTTATATTACATCCCCCGACGATGTATGAAAGTGCTCTCGGCCTAATTACTTGCCACTATATACGCAAAACTATGTTTGTATATAATGTTAATATTCTGTGGTGAATACCTAGGCTTAAGGCTATTGTCTAGCCTAATGAAGTGTCCACTCAAGATACACGCGAGATAGGCTATCTCGATTCAGAATGGGCCAGAAAGCGCCTATCTTCTATCTATCTATATATCTATTATATAAATAATAAAAATAGAAGTCCTGACTGACTGACTGACAGACTGACTGACTGACTGACTCATCAACGCCCAGCCCAAACCCTTGGACCTAGAAAGCTGAAATTTTGTACAGAGATTCTCTTTAAAAAGTAGACAAGGAATAAGGGAGGATTTTTCGAAATTCAACCCCTAAGGGAGTTAAATAGGGGATGAAAGTTTGTATGGAAAGTCGTCATTTTCACGCGGGCGAAGCCGCTGGCAAAAGCTAGTTGTGTATGTAATCATATTTTCATTAACTATGTGTACAACTGTACATAGTTAATTAAAATATGACACGTAATAAAAGACGTGAATTTTAATAGAATTTTGCTTCAAAGTATCGATACTGAATCGTACTATAAAGGATTTCGTACATTACAGGTACAGATTTTTTTTTTATAAATCGATCCTAATTGATATGACATAAAGCTCACATTTCAATTCTTTACGGTAAGTCAAGTAGGCGTTAAGTCTGTAATGAGCGAAAATCCTTATTATATTAAAAACATTGGTTGACATTGTGTATACTAAAAAGTATTATAAATTTAATAATCTTAGTGTGTGTGATTTTTTGTATTTTGTGTGACGTATTACCAATAGTTACTGAGATTTATATTCGTGCAAACTAAAGCATAGATGAAAAATTAGTCGACCTTCACTAAAATTCTTATATTGTTATAGATATTTTTATTGTAAATGAATTATTACTTAGTTTCATTACTACATCATTACTTCTATCAAAAGCGTGTTTCAAAAATCAACATTCTCAAAGGCCCTGATTTTGTTCTAGGCTCAACTGACAAAATGATTGGCACAGAACAAATATTTGTATGACTTCCAAGTAGCTTTTCCGTGTCTGGCTGTTTTTCTTTAAGAGGTCAAATGGTTTGTAAACGCACCCAGGTTACAGGGATCCCAGGTCTGGGGCAAAGTAAAAAAAACTTTCGCACCAAGACGACGCAAAATAGTTTATAGTCCCCACTGGCATAATGTATTGTATTATGTACATTAAATAGCATTAGAGACTAAAATGTGAGTCACACGAAATTACTATTTTATTTTAAGTTTGTAAACATTTTTTATGTTATGAATTTATGATGTAACTATGTATTATAATTATATTTTATTAGATTTTAGTTAGGTAAACTTTAAAATTCTAAATCATGTGTGTTTTAGTAACGCTCTTCATTTTCATCACAACATCACGCCTGTAATCCCCGAAAAGTTAGGCAGAGGTGCACTTGGTACACCTTCTTCATTTTAATCCGGTCAAATCGAAATTAATATGTACCTATTTATAAAGAATGTTTATTATCCAATGAATATATTTTGACTATTCCTAACAGCATAGCTTGAAAGGGTATGAATTCGGAACCTGTCTCCGACATTACCATAAGTCCATTCAAATAAGTAATTTTGTGCATAAAAGTTTGCCAAATATGCACTCTATAATGCTCCGGAGTCATTAAAGTGCATTGTTGGTTCGCAAATGAGGTCACTTACTTGTTGTGGCATTTTTCAACGATTAAGATGAGAAAGCATAACATAACATTACGCCTGTAGGTAATATCCGAAGCGTTCGACAGAGGTTTTACTAATTGTAAACCCACATTTTGCCAATAATGTTTAAGTCCCATGTCATAGCGGGGCAAATAACACTTTGCTTGACCTGGGAATCAAATCCAGGACTTCAAGCATAGCAATTACGCTTGCGACCTTTACACCAACGAGGCAGTCAAGATTAATTAAGAGAATTATTTAGGTATAAGTTATAAAGTAAGAAAGTGTCGACTGTTAATCTTAGTTAAAAATATTCCTATGTCTATTTAAATAATAAATACAATTCAAACAACAATGACTATCTTTTTAAGTTAAGAGCAAAACATACCATTTGGTTGGGACAGATAAAACACAATTTAAATCGAGTAAAGCTTGTTTGGCAAAAAGCCAAGGTGCCTCGAGGCAACAAGTACTCGTTAAAATAATATGTATTATTTTTTATCGTTTTTATATCCTCATAATGTCCCATAGGATACAATTGAGGCTTTGAATACAATTTCTTGGTGAAACGGAATAATAGATTCGAAGTAGGGTTTAAGAAATTGGTTTTTCATTTTTATGCTGGCTTGCTAACAGAGACATTTTTAATGCGGATTATCGAAAGAGATAACGCGGCCTCGGCGCAAGGGCGAGGAAGGAACATGGGTGGTTTTTGGTCAGTAGAATCCTGACACTCCCTTCGGGCTCCCACACATAAACACGATACGACGTCGCGTCGTGGAAATCTACGACACGACGCGACGTCGTAACGTGTCGATGCACGGTACGACGTCGTGACGTTAAAAACTCACGATGCAATCCTGCGCAGTTGTCTTGTTACTTTAATGAACAAATTAACATTTATTTGGGTTCTAATTTTAAAAACATTTATAATATTCTTTTCAGAATGCGTCTAGAGCGGTCCATTTATCGGAATGAACTAAAACACCACCTCACGGTATCGACGGCATCGGTTACGATGTCGTGTTTTTTTACGATGCTCATCGTAGATTTCCACGACGCGACGTCGTATCGTGTTTAAGTGTTCCCAGCCCTTCCGCTCTGCCCAAGAGCGGGAAGAGTTATTTGATTATTTCCCACCCCTCAAAAAATAAATAAAAGGGAGTATAGTACTCGTAAAAATGGGTTGTGGAGTGCCTGCCAGGTTAGCGAAATTTGTTCGATAGAGTTACCGCGGTCCTGGAACTCAAAGGGCAAGATGGAACACGGATGGGTTTTAGTCAGTGAGAGTCTGACACTCCCTTCTTCTCCGCCCAGAGCGAAAGGTGTGTTTTAGAGACGCTTGTACACGGTACAAGTTGAGCATGGAAAGGCTATGTGCGGGCCTCCACGGTTTTTGCGTGCGATTCGACGCGCAGGTCACTTGACGTGCAAACTTTTAATACGATGAAAAAGTCTGTGCAGGTGACTATGAGGTACAGTCGAACAAGCCAATAAGTATACAGCCAGCTAACTTGTATTTACTTTTAAGATTATACAGATACATTTAAAGACTGATGTCAAACGATACAGCGTTTGACATCAGTCGCTTAATGCGAAACACTTGATAAAACAAAATAACAATCAATATTTTCAGTGTTAAAGCAATATAAAGATCTCTACCCTGTATACTTATTAGCTTGTTCGACTGTACCTACTGGCGTATTCAACATACACATTTACTACATGGAAAATTTTGCACGTTCGGGCCATAAATATAAGCATAATTTAATAAGAACTAACATGAAAATGCGTGGCGGGTGTATTAATGATTCCAGAGTAACTCTTCCTACGGTGCTACTAGTATATACGTACTTTATAATTAGTGTCTCAATATGCTTCAAAGGTAGAAAAGATACAAATTCAATAGCGACCAGAACAATTATAAAATTGAATCCAAATTTATCTCTTTCCACCTTTTCACAGCCACAACTTTAGCTCATAAAATAAAACTGTCTTTTGGATCGTAAAGAAATTCTTTAAACGACCGCTTTATAGCCAGTGTTGAAACACTATAAGGTTTACAGGCTACCCCCTTTTACGAGTTAATTCCCTTGGTATTAACGTTACCCGCTTCGGAGCAAAGCTCTTTCCACCGTTTTCACTCCGAAGAACTGGAGAAAATATTGCTTTTACTAAATAAATGTTTTCAAAGGCGGATAGTATTTTGTAACAAATCACGATAGAGGAAGGATCCATTTATGAGTGAATAAGAAAACACTTTTTGAGTCTTGTTTCTTAAGTTTAACTCAATTTAAAGTTGACCTATACCAAACAATATCATCATCATCAGCCTATAATTTTCCCACTGCAGGGACTCAGGCCTCCTCTCTAGGTGAGGGATGGGCTATAATCTACCACGCGGGCCCAGTGCGGATTGGTAGATGTCACATGTCTTCGAATTTTTTGGTTCTAAGACATGCCGGTTTCCTCCACGATGTTTTTCTTCACCGTTTTGAGAGCAGTGGTGATGATATAAATTACACAAAGTAATGCGCCTGACGGGGTTCGAACCCACGACTCACTGTTCGTAAGTCGGGGCCGCGGCCACTGGGCCACCACTGCTCTCGACCAAACAATAGAGTAAAAAAAATTCAAATTAAACAATTGTTGTTGAAAAAAAACTTAATCATTAAAGAATACCTTTGACTACTTGTCAAAGGTATTTTTTGATGCTAAATACCTTTGTTTGTTTGTATTCAAACGTTACTCTTCTCCACAACAATTCACAGAAATTTCTAGTAGGCTCGTCTGGCCTGCGGTTTGCCTAGTTTAACCAGTCTACCGATGCCTACGGTCCATCAGGCCGTAACCTGTGTTTGATATCTCTCCTCATTTTGGTCGCCAACGGCTTATGGAACCAACCAATAAGCAATAAGTGGCGGGCTCTCAGAGATACTCAACAAATCTGTGGTTTAGGGAAGCCTTCCGTAAATCTACTGTCAAATCTTAATTGGCGGCTTTTGTGGTTGAGGTACCACAATTTCACGGAATTTAATGAATTTATAGCCGTGCTCTTCTCTTCTTTTCTCATATTGTGGAGCTTTAAAGGTAAACAGTTCCAATAATGGCCGTAAAAGGTAAGATTTTAATAGCATTGACTTTCTTTCTCGGTACGGTTCAACTGCTAGAAACACGACCCGTAAATAGTTTCTAGCAGTTTTCACCCAGTAAGAGCAGCGGTGGCCCAGTGGTGGCGGCCCCGACTTACGAACAGTAGGTCGTGGGTTCGAAACCAGGCAGGCACATTTGTGCATTTGTGCATTTGTGCCTTTGTGTAATTTATTTCATCCCCGCTGCTCTCGAAACGGTGAAGGAAAACATCGTGTGAAAACCGGCATGTCTTTGAACCAAAAAAATCAAAGACATGTGACATCCACCAATCCGCACTGGGCCCGCGTGGTAGATTAAAGCCCATCCCCTCTCAAAGAGAGGAGGCCTGTGTCCCAGCAGTGGGAACATTAATAGGCTGTTAATGATGATGATGAGTTTTCACCTGTTAAGAACTCATGAGGTCAGAAAGTAATCTATAACAGTTCTTGCTAATTATACGAGAAAAAGTAATTTGGAAAAACTAAGCATTTGTCAATTGAAAAACTAACACGAATCGAAGTTATTGGTTTTCCTATTTCGCGACGGAAACTGCGAGCAAGCACTACAAAATACACAACACAATGTGTCCCGTTCCCGATATGCTTTTATGACGTAAACTTTGATAATGACGTCATAACCGTAGCTTGTTATCAGTGGCCTCACTGAAGGCCGTAAAGCGAACATTGTTGGCCACCTGAAACCGTTTTATTGCCTTTTAAAATATGTTTTGTTGATGCAGAAACATTTTGTTTTGGGACATAAAAACTAAATGGGTCAATTTCAAGAATACATGTTCCTGAAACGTAAGTATATACTTCCAAGTTATGTAAGTATGTGAAATTATTGTGGTAGAGAAAACGAATGAATTTGTTACGATTACAATTTATTTCTTTGTTCTTCCATTGTGAATTTCAACCTTATATCAAAAAGTTTGTGACTAAGGGCGAATATGATTAGTGAGACGAAATACGATTAGTTTCAAACTATTTTAACACTGACAGCTTCTGATTTAGAAATGTTGATCGTGTTAAGTGGCACGTGCACCAGTGATATTCGCTATAGATAGTTATTTGTTGAATATGTAATCCGGAGCGTTTTTTTTCTGCTTCGCGCTACAAAAAAGCAATTCTATTATGTAACCGTCAACCATCTTCAAAATTTGTAGTGTGTAGTTAGTTATCTATAAGAAAGCCTCTCTTTTGCCGGACAACAACTGTCCATAAGAGAAGCGCGAGGCTTCTCTATGAGAGACCGGTAATAATCGCTTCGTTTAGTTGTCACGCGGTATAACATAGGTAAACGTCTCAAAACATTAAAGTTTTACAAAAACGTATTGATCTAGCAAAAGCTTCCAACAATTTAATAATTCAGCCATTTAACATTTAATTTGGGTTTTCCATTAAAAAATAAAAACAATTAAATGTGCGTTTTTCCTCCTACGTCCTCAAATCAAGTTTTCGTTCTGTCATGTTGTCAGGTCCTAAGTAAATGCTGTCACCAATCCAGCTGACATAATCCCTGAGAAGCCACTTGAGTCACGCTCCGAGAAAGATGAGGTTCCTTTTTTTAAGAGTTCGTATGATGCTGTTTTGGTGATATTGGGCGATCTAGATCTCGGTATTTAAATGACCTAAGAATTCGGTATTTGGACACCATTAAACTTGGACTTATAATCTTTAAATCTGTACAAGCGAAAACACGATTGGATGAAAAAACCTCGATAGAAAAAAAATACTAAAACAACTCGGTTTGCACTTATTTAGAGTTGGATCTCTGAAACCTTAAGGAATTTAGTGACGATTTTTACATAATAGTTATTTATCTATATTATCTCAAATCGTGCAGATTTTTTTTTTAATTTTCTACGTGGTTTTCTCGTAATTAGCATTCCTGTGATTGGCGCTTACGTTATTTTATTCTAAGCGAGCGCACATTCTTTCTGTCTCACGTTTGGAACGCGGTAGTAATAGCGCTATCCTTTTCAATTTGTTCAATTCCGACATTCAGTCTGCTGCGGCATCTGTTGCGAGACGAACCTATGTTTGGCGACATTACAGACAGCGGACTATTTTCTACGCAATTATTTTGTTTAGTGGTAGGCAATATAGGTACCTATAATAAAGTTTAGGGACAGTATTTACTGTAAAAAGGAGTTGAAAACGTTTTGTGTAAATATATTATATACCTATCTTTTAATGATGATTGTCACCCACCTGATGATGGACTCCGAAGGTAGGTATAGGATCTCGGTGTCGGCACTACGTAGAACCATCGTGTTTGGACTCATTTGGAAGGTCGAACGAAGACCTTGGTGACTAATGATGTCACCTATCTGATGATGGACTAGTAGGTAGGTATAGGATCTCGGTGACGGCACTACGTAGAACCATCGTGTTTGGACTCATTTGAAAGGTCTAACGGAGATCTTGTTGACTAATGATGTCACCCACCTGATGATGGACTCCGAAGGTAGGTATAGGATCTCGGTGTCGGCACTACATAGAACCATCGTGTTTGGACTCATTTGAAAGGTCTAACGGAGATCTTGTTGACTAATGATGTCACCCACCTGATGATGGACTCCGAAGGTAGGTATAGGATCTCGGTGTCGGCACTACATAGAACCATCGTGTTTGGACTCATTTGAAAGGTCTTACGGAGATCTTGTTGACTAATGATGTCACCCACCTGATGATGGACTCCGAAGGTAGGTATAGGATCTCGGTGTCGGCACTACATAGAACCATCGTGTTTGGACTCATTTGAAAGGTCTAACGGAGATCTTGTTGACTAATGATGTCACCCACCTGATGATGGACTCCGAAGATAGGTATAGGATCTCGGTGTCGGCACTACTTAGAAACCATCGTGTTTGGACTCATTTGAAAGGTCTAACGGAGATCTTGTTGACTAATGATGTCACCCACCTGATGAGGGACTCCGAAGGTAGGTATAGGATCTCGGTGACGGCACTACGTAGAACGATCGTGTTTGGACTCATTTGAAAGGTCTAACGGAGATCTTGTTACCTACCTACCTACTACCTACCTGCTACCTACCTGCTACCTACCTGCTATCTACCTGCTACCTACCTGCTACCTACCTGCTACCTACCTGCTACCTACCTGCTACCTACCTGCTACCTACCTGCTACCTACCTGCTACCTACCTGCTACCTACCTGCTACCTACCTGCTACCTACCTGCTACCTACCTGCTACCTACCTGCTACC
This sequence comes from Diarsia dahlii, assembly GCA_949775195.1. Classification (NCBI taxonomy): domain Eukaryota; kingdom Metazoa; phylum Arthropoda; class Insecta; order Lepidoptera; family Noctuidae; genus Diarsia; species Diarsia dahlii. Next base: position 11,392,404 of record OX459198.1, read on the forward strand.
TACCTGCTACCTACCTGCTACCTACCTGCTACCTACCTGCTACCTACCTGCTACCTACCTGCTACCTACCTGCTACCTACCTGCTACCTACCTGCTACCTACCTGCTACCTACCTGCTACCTACCTGCTACCTACCTGCTACCTACCTGCTACCTACCTGCTACCTACCTGCTACCTACCTGCTACCTACCTGCTACCTACCTGCTACCTACCTGCTACCTACCTGCTACCTACCTGCTACCTACCTGCTACCTACCTGCTATCTATTACCTACTACCTACCTACCCGGTTTTATTTATTTATGGAAACATTTGTTTTGAATAGTTATAGTTTATTTTCGACGGAACATTTCTTTTTGTTATTTACGGTACTACCTACGATATTTGTGTAAGTACTTAAGTACCTACGAATGTTTGTCTTTTATTTTTTTATGGGATTTTTGTTGTTTTTGTAATGGTACCTACCTATATTGTATATTCTGAATATACTTACATATTAAACTGTTTAATAAATAAACATTGGTGATTAATTACATAGAACATTTTATTTCATACTAACCTTTTAGGTTTATAGATTGAGTACCTACTTACTTACCTACTTTTATCTACGTGAGGAATGATAGATCAGTCTGGATCTTCGATCAATAAGTTTCGAGTCCACGAAAAAAAAAAACCTCTAAATTTCGAAACTTGAGTCTCGGCCCTAGTACCTACCTATCTATTATTTTACCTACTATTATGGTAATAATAGGGTTTATGGTCTATGGACGGAGCTTCAAATAAGTATACCGACAATAATTTATTATCCTCGCTTGATTGTCAGCTCCGATCCGTCGTCGTACCGTGAAAATAGGTACTTCCATGAATTTCAACTTTATTTGAATGATTTTTTTACTAATACGTTTTATATATAATTATATAATATGAATCAAGCTGCCGACCAGCTGGGCGGTCGGGGCACCGCAGTTCAAACTCGTACTCGACTCACACTCGATCGCGGCCTGTGCGCGGAGCGCGCCGTGCTGCCGCGCCGGGCGTCATGCCACCGCGTATTATGGAAGAGGGGGCGCGGGCGAGAGGTACGAAATCGCTCGCGTTGGGCTATAATGCGCGCTCTTAAGAGCGTAGACGGGCTGCGCGGGAATTGGAAAATAGGTATTTGAAGAAACTATTGCCGTCGCGCTGCGCTCTAGCAACCGGGCGGTATCAATATGTGAGTGCGATAGAGACAACTGCAGCTCAGAACGATTTTACCTATAAAAAACCTTGACCGATCGACGTTTCGTATTCTCCTGTTTTCTCCTCGAAACCTAAGCCAATAAAATTATATTTGGTATCAAAATTTAAAGGAAGAATAGATCTATGCCCCTATTACTTGTTTTTATTTTTAAAACTTTTCAACTTTCTTTGGTAGTCATCTGATTACGTAGGTAAAAACGGGGTATTTTTTTAGGTTTTTGGTAAGTCATATTTATTTTTGTAATAAATTTTTTGAAAAAAAAAATGACAGGGGCATGCCTTCAATAGACCTGCATTTTTATAAATAAAAACGATTACTCTAGAGGCATTATCCAGGAAGAGAATAGGGGAATACATTTGTATGGAAAAATGCAGCCCGTCTACGCTCTTAAGACCAGAGATTAGAACAAAATTACCTACAATTAATGTAGAAGTAGGTTTTAGAAGTACAAATTAAAATTGTACTCGTAATTATACATACCGTTTTTAATCAAGCGTCTTAGGTTAGGTCAACAGATTTTCAACAAAGCAAAAACCGAAACCAAAAGTCTGACGTCCAGTCTTACTAAGGGGCTTCGTATTACCAAGTTACTGGGTTGTGAAGGTCAGGGGCCCAATTCTGTAAAATAGCTAACTTATCAATAGTGTGTCGATAGTGTGTCGGTTGTGTCTCAATCGACTACTCATTGACATTTAGTATTCTACAAATATTTATGGTCATTGACTTGCCACTGTAGTGACATTGAAACGCCATAGTAGGACTTTATGGTAGTCTGTAAATATATTTCAAGTGAAATCTGACAGTTGTGTCTATCGTGTTTGGCTATCGAACTGCCATTGTGAAGCCATCGAACAACGACACCTCTTTTCCCTATTGCATAATAATGTCTGTAGTGTGTCGATAGAGTGACAATGGCATGTTGCTTATCTCTAAGTTACAGAATTGGGCCCCAGATAGGCAGTCGCCGATAGTGAATCCGGTTAGTAACTGGAAGCCGATCCTAACATAGTTTGGGAAAAGGCTAGTTAGATGATGTTTTGTGGTTTGGCAATATTATAAAAAATACGTTAAATTCATTCAACATTCTTGATGTTTGACTTCATATTTTACTTATTATTCCTGACTCCTACTCGCTCGGTTACATGAATATCTTGAGTCATTTTTGTTCCATCACTCTCCAATTCCTCGAGATTATATTGAGTCACCATAAGAGCTGACTTACCTTTGGGTACTATGGTAACCGATGTGTAGTATACTTGAGTGTGTAAGAAATTTTAAACAGCAAATCAACATTACAATATTTGTCATGTTTGGTGAAATCTATACAGACTCTTGAATATCTATCAGCACTCAATATAACGAGGCTTACCACCGTCAGTATATATGCAAATTTAAATGCAAACAAAGAAAATGCAGATTTCGTAACAAAATAGGTGTGCATACAGTTCGCCCACATTAGGTAAATCTTATTTATGGAATAGGGGCTTATTGTTGTTATATTGATATGCTACTGAGAAATTTCTGATGGAATAACCCAATACCCAATTTGCTTAACCTGAGAATCAAACCCAGGAACTCACAGTGCACCTCGCATTCTTAGCCATCGCAGTAACGACGACTAGATCAAAAACATAAAGAGTTAAAATAATGAAAAAGGCGTTGTAGATAGTACTCGTATTTGTAGCTATTAAAACTAATTACAGAACCATTACGAAAGCCGCCTGAAAATTCATTGAACTGAGAAAATCAGAGGTTTAAAGTTCAAAGGTCAGTTTTAAATGAAAAATATCAGAGCATTTCGAATACACACAGTGTGCATTGATACGTATTTTTTTGACATCATCATCATCATCATCAGCCTATAATGTTCCCACTGCAGGGACTCAGGCCTCCTCTCTAGGAGAGGGATTGGCTATAATCTACCACGCGGGCCCAGTGCGGATTGGTAAATGTCACATGTCTTCGAATTTTTTGGTTCTAAGACATGCCGGTTTCCTCACGATGTTTTCCTTCACCGTTTTGAGAGCAGTCGTGATGAAATAAATTACACAAAGTAATGCGCCTGACGGGGTTCGAACTCACGACTCACTGTTCGTAAGTCGGGGCCGCCACCAATGGGCCACCACTGCTCTCTCTTTTTTGACATAAATAATAATTAATGTCTGAAACTACTTAACTTTTTTATAAAAAAATAACTTTTTGAAATAAAATTATGTTGTCAGTTTTGTATGAATGAAAATTGTTCGTAGTGTAATTACGACTGGTTCATAACTGGTGACCACCAAATCAGTCGTTTGCATCTTATGTTTATAACCTAAAATATGTCCTGACCACAGATAGTGGTCCTGACTGACTTCTACGTACCTATTCTACGTATTTCAATTTTTTTTTTTTTTATAACGAATTAGGAATTTCTCCTGTATCGTGGGTGCGTTCACAAACATTTAAATTCACATACACAAATACCCAGACTCGGAACAACTATCTATAGGTCTTACAAATGTTTGTTCCGTGCGGGGATCGAACCCGCGACACACAGCGCGGCAGTCCATTGCTTGAGCCACTGCGCCAACCGTGCCGTCAACTTCAAAGAAAACTTTTTCATTTCCATCTACTGCATAAAATAACAAAACATCACGCCTGTGACCTCGAATTGTTAAGCAGAGGTGTTATACGCATTACTGCGCCCAGATTTCACCATTTATTTTTAAGTTCCATGTAACAGGGGGCGGACCAAACCCAGTTGGGATCACGGCCGGAGGGGGGGCCTATTGCCATCAAACGGGCTCAAATCCAGACTCCGTGGCTGTTACTTTAGAGAAATTCCTAATGGAAAAACCAAACACTTCTTTGCCCGACCCCAGGTCCTCGTGTACAAGTGTACAGCAGTCGTGCTTGCGACCACTAAAGCAAGCAGTCTATCTACTGGTACTTAATCAAAATACAATAAAACCTACAATTTGTTACAGCTGAAACGTTGTACTCAAACTTTAATGCGGTACAATTTTACTCAACTACGTACTTAAGCTTACACAGGCGCTCTTTGGCGGCCGGCCAGTTGTATCCCTACTTATTCCTTATTTCATTTTACACATTTGTAGTTTTATTGTAATTACTTATTATTATGTTGCCACAAATTGTATTTAAAGCTGTATGGTTAGTTTCACTAGTACTACGGCAAGAGAGTGATACCTTAATAGTATTGCACCAACGTTCTTCGCTGGACCGACCGGACAGTTGAAAATACATTATCTTGTATTTCATGAGAAGGAAACATGTCTGTTACTCTTTCACGTAAAAATGATACCAAACACGGCGTATTTATCTCCATTTTTATTTTTTAAGCCTTACTTTTTGTCCGCTAGAGGGCGCCAAATCACATTTTGTGACACGACACGTAGCCTATGTTCAGCGGAAAATTAAGACGGTTCTAACGATACCTCTTATGTTGAGTTCCGATAAGTAGATTAGAAGCTATGAGGGAACAGATGAAGATACACACATACATACATACATACATACATACAAACATACATACATACATACATACATACATACATAGCCAGTCAAAATCATAACCCTCCTTTGGCTTTGCCGTAGTCGGGTAAAAACTACTAAGCGGGTTTGAATGGAATTTGACACAAAGCTAGCTTATTACTGGAGTATTATTACTGGATATAACCAGTAATAATACTCTCATCTCATCTTAAGTAGTACGTACACCCAGTGCCCAGTATTACCTGACCTCTCTTCTCTCAACACTTGCCCTTTTCTTCTTTATACGAGGGGTCAGCTATTGCTGGGCACTGAGTGTACGATCCTGTGGAACAATAACCATACACCACGCGGCCAAACCCGCGGGTAGAAGCGATCAGTGTTATAATTTTTAAGTATTTATGTCGGCACCACACAATCTTCGTGAGAACAGGTATTTATATAAATAATAACGGGTGTGAAAATAAGTCTGCGGATTAAATCTATAAAACTCTATCCGTGCGAATATTTACAACCGAACTAGCACATTTTAGCTGTAATTTATGGCATTGAAAATTAAGAAATAACTTATCTGTTTTGTTTTGTGAAAGAAATATTACTGATTCCTAAGTGTATCTTTTACAGTCAAAACTGTGAATCGGTCAAGCATTGATTGGTTTTGAATTCACTAGATAATAGTTTAAAATGCTTTCTTGATTAAAACCTTGAAAGTAGTTTTTACTTTAACATATTCACTGTTATTAATAAAAATAAAACTAATCTTAAGTTATACGAAACATAAACGTTTAAACCCAATACTAATATTACGATAACAATGGGTAGGACTAGCTTGGTGGCATGGCAATATTTACTTAGGACCGCATTAAACACGATTAACGTTTATAACCTCTGTGGACATTTACAGTACACATTAAACGAACAATTTATTTTTGGAGCATAGAACAATAGCAACGCTATAATTATTATTGCAGGAAAGATAAAATATTTATTCTACGAGATTGTATTTCTCGTGTTAGGCAATTTGGTCAAGGTATCTACGAATTGTAGAAACAATAAGAAACTAAAGATATGATAACATAACAATTAGTTAAGCTTCAAAACACACAGTTAAGTTCAAAGGCGTTTTACTCGTTAAAGAACACAACGTAAAGTGTAAAACACGAACAATGAAACATGGAAACTGATTTTAATTTCATGTTCAGGCAGATTTATTTTCAGTTTGTTTCAAGTCTGTTTTTCGCTGAGAGAAATAAAAGAAAAGAAGAGCGCAATAATAGCTGTTCATTTCCTGCTTGGCATATTCTGTAACGTGGAAAAATATACATAGTTATAGTATCTATCTACCTGTTCTTTGAATATAATAATATGTTACATATGTAGTTTTATGTTCAGTTCTATTTTTTTTAGGAATATTTGTTTTACAATATAGATATTTTTTTGTTATGTATGCAAGTTATGTCTTAAAGACCAATGTTTTTCTTCTCATTTCTTTCTTTATTCGTAGGCAGAAGGTATTATCATATAGTCGAAATACCTACCCCAAACAAAGGATAGGTACGTTTTAAGTGTGCAATAACCTGACAAAATTGGTAATTTGTTAGTTAATAAACCTAACCTAATAAATATAAATCAATACTCCTATTCAAATGTTTATTATTCTTTTAACAACATTATTCAAGAATTCGTCACTATCATAACATATTTTAAAATAATATAAACTACCTAGTGACTAACCAAGCAAAACAAGTATGTTTTATTGCTTATAATTTTCAAGACTAGTTATAATTATAAAATCAGCTGACCCCTACAAAACTCTAATACTTCCGCGACACAAATGTATCAGGCGTCTAATTATATATTAGAACTAGACTACTTGACTAGATTTTAATGTTGGTCCCGTGGAGAAAGTAGAACTATACAATTTACCGGTTCACACTGTAGATGGCAAAAGTCTAATTTTAGAATGTATTTTCTCTCATATGGGTAGATTTAGGCATATAAAAAAACTAGCCAGACTAAAGCTTGAAGATAAATCTGCTCACATACAAGATCCAGCATCAAATGTTAAATTATTACAACAGTAAGTATTTTTGTCACGTCTCCGAAGTTCGCTATCTTTGCAAAACGACTACTTTCAAATCAGTATTTTATATCCTCACGTTTGATCGTAACATGATAGTTTGGGGGAACTGAGATGATCGATAAATCAGTAACCGAGTCTTTGGTCAACTGGACCCACTTGCAACTGGACACACATTAAATCTATGTAAAAAAAAACAATTTAAAATGTGATTTGGTCGACTTAACTCGTGGGTCCAGTTCGAGTGGGTCCAGTCCAGTTGACCAAAGACTCAACCATTCTGTAATATTAATTTGTGCTGTGTTTGGATCGTCGATGCACCGCACACCGTCGAAACTAATGACTTAATCATTACTGATTACAACTATATATTCACAATTTAATAGGTACATGGAAACAGAAAAACAAATTAGAAAGCCATTCAAAGTAAGCATGTTTATCAGGCCTGCGATCTACAGGTCGCTTTACGAAATACTAAAATCCCATTCAGTGTCATATGTCAAATGTTTATTTCAAAGTGATTTGATTGGCTGATTAGCTGTGATTTCCACAATATCAATCATGTCGAGTGATTTGATTACCCTTTGTTATTTTCGCCAAGCAATCACAACATCCGACAAACATTTGACAGCAGATTTCAGTAGGCTTTCAAATATCGAATGTGAGTTGTCAGGGAAAACACACTTGAAACTTGAAACTCCGATCCTCAATTTAATTGCTTCCTGAAGCGGAAAATTCAGTAAAACTTCACTTGTTATGAAATAGGGACAGTAAGCGCATTGTTTTGTTTCCCAACACTTTAATTGGCATCAACAAAGTTTACCAGTTAATGTTTAGTTCAAATAATGTTATATATATATGAAGTTTTCATTTATCATTTTGGAGTTTTGGAGAGTATATTTTTAGAAATAATTGGATAGCTGATACACTGTAGGTATAATTCTTTTGCGGATGAATAGCAAAACAAAAATATTCAATAGTACCTAACCCAGTATTCAATAGTAGTAGTATCTCTTAAAATTATGAGGCAATAGATCTATGATAAATAGTACCAGCATGTATCTACTGGCAGTCAATGGATACTGCAAAACGAAATAGGAATGTTTACTGACTTAAAAAAATATGATTCTAACTAGTCCGTCTGTTAGATTTTCGAAAAATGTTGGATACGTATTTTTTGTTTTATCAAATCATTCAAAATTAACGAAGATAAAACGCGTCAAAGATTTGAGTTGGGGGGATGTGACGTCACTCACCGGTAAGAAATGTCATACTAATGTCTTAGAAAAGGACGTCACACGAGCTTTCAAAGCACTGTATCGTCTTCATTGTTTGTTTACGTGAAAAAGGAAAAAATATATGTCAATATTTTTTGGAATACGGACTAATTAGATTTTATTTGTTAACTACCCTATCCTTGTGTATAATTATACTCGTAAATGATAAGAAAATATATATATTTGTTTGTAGTCTCTCGGCTAAGGACCATGGTAATTAAGGCATCAAACGTCACTCTGCTAATTGTTCCATATTTGAATACAGCCAGTTTAATCTATAGAATACAAAAAGCCTGTAGCGTCGACGCTCTTTTGATCCCAAAAAAAATTTATGAATAAAAAGTCATCAATCACAGTTCCTTTCTGTGCCACCAAAAATAAAAATAAAAGATTTAAGGATCAGTGAAATAATTAAAAGCATGATAGCTGGCTTTTTGAGATTATGTCAAATAAAGCTAATCAAAAATTTTCTTTGAAATATTTCATACTATGATTGAACAGAGCAATAAGAAAAACTTAATTTATTGACAAGTATTAAGGGTTTTATGTACTGAAAGACAAATATAGCTATTACCACGTCCAAAGAAATATTCAGGCCCTCACATAAGGTTTATTAATATGCCTGTAGGCAACTGTACACTTTAGTTAAATTATTTACATAATATAATATTTATCTATATCTTAAACTAAACACAAATATTTACAAACACACAAAACTAAACACAAATATTTACTTTTTTTTTTTTAGGCTTCGCCTTTGCACGCTAAATCATCATCATTCTCGTTCTTGTCCCAACACGTATTTTTTCTTTTTTCACGTAAACAAAAGATGAAGACGATACAGTGCTTCGAAAACTCGTGCAAAGTCGTGCAGAGTCGTCACAAGGTTAGTACTTTTTTACTCACAGAGTGACGTCAAAACCCCCCACTCATGATCTTTGACTCGTTTCATTTTCGACAATTTTTATTAATTTGAGAAAACAAAAAACACGTGTCCAATATTTTTAGATAATCTAACAGACGGACTAATTAGATTTTTTTGGTGAAATACCCTATTTATTTGGGTTCTATTTGGTTTTGTTTTCTTACTATAATTATAATCCTTTATACAGTCCATCCATCGTTTCATTGGTATCTCCTTTACTCTTTTAACGTATATTATTAGACAATGGTATTTAAAACCAAAAAAATTACAAGACTGCAATGTGTTCTGAGTTCTACTGGTTAGATAAAGATAACCGCAATGTTATTAAACAACAATACAAAATTAACTAATATTAGTTCTGTACACCTACTTTGAATTCTCGTTAAATTTAACCCAAACTTTATACAACGGTCAGCTTAGTAAATTGAATTTAAACTAACAATTAGTTTACACTGTGTACAGTTTTGATTTTACAATTTATTAATCGCAGCATTTGTTATAACTATAGATTGCAATAACCGTACCCACTAAAAGTGTTATGATGTACCTTAGCAACCTTTTTGCGTGAAAACCCGTAAAAACGTATGTGTTGAATAAACATGGGTTCCAGTCTAGAGGCTGTTACGTACCCCATAGAAATTACTACGAGAATTATGTCGTTACTTCAATAGTAAATTCGTTTTTTATGATATATTTCAAAATCAAAATCAAAACTCATTTATTCAAACTAGGCTGATGATCAGCACAGCAAATTTACTATTTACATTTTTATAAGACAGTCCCCCAAAACGCCCACCCATCGACACTTCCTAGTGTTTAGCTGGAAAGAAGAAGTGGCGGAACAAACTTCCCAGCACACATCTGTCTGTTAGGTTGGTTAGAAGAACGACTCGATACAAAACCTTTTTCTGTACAAAACCTTTTTATAAGGGGTACGAAATTTTAACACCCGAAGTTACTTCAGAGACCTTAAAAACTTTTTTACAAAAAATAAAACCGACTTCGACAAAAAAAACACTCAATAGTGAAAAATAAACTTGAGAAGAAAAATCAGTTTCTGAAGTCGGTGACAAAAAAATGAAATCAATGAAACAAAAGTCACCGACTTCAGAAACTGATTTTTCTTCTCAAGTTTATTTTTCACTTTTGAGTGTTTTTTTTGTCGAAGTCGGTTTTATTTTTTGTAAAAAAGTTTTTATTTTTCACTTTTTAGTGTTTCACGTGTGCTTACCCCTTCACAACGTACCGGCGTGATGTTATGTTAGGAACTGGTGTAAACAATAGACAGACAATATGAGATTTCAGCAATCCCAGTCCATTTGCTATCATTTATTGAGGAGTTCCGTTGCCTATCTCCGAAGTTCTTCATAAGATCTTCACAAAATAGTTTTTATAACCTTTGTAGTGAGTACAGGCGTGATATTATGTTGTGTGATGGCGTAAACAATGCTTAGATATGCTATAGCAACAATCGCGGTTAATCTGCTGTTATTTATTGAAGAGTTCCCCCGATTTCTACAAGATCCCATCATCAGATATTGAAATGGTGACAATGGGACCACACGGGAAGCACCAGCTTTCAAATGAAAAAAGAATCATGAAAATCAGTTCACCCAGTCGCAAGTTATGAGCGAACAAACATAAAAAAAATAATAATAATAATAATAATAATATACAGTCGAATTGATAACCTCCTCCTTTTTTTGGAAGTCGGTTAAAAAAGGAGTAGAAAATATGTTTACTAACATAATACTCGCATGCACCAAAAACACTTAGGATTTGGTTCTTTCTATAGGTACCTGTTATAAAATTAACGAAAGGTGCAATTAAATATGCCGAAAGTTGACGTATTCAGATTTAAGCATGGTATCGATCCAACCGTTTACTACGTTAAGATTATGTTTAACATGAGTGAGTCTACCAAATCTTCATAATTGCGTTAAACGTACCTAAACATAATTTCCCTAAAATTCTCGACAAATGTTAAAATTTATCATGAAGAAATAAAACACTCTGTTTGTTTGTCAAACACATCAAAAACACCATACACGTCGAAATAACTTAGTACGTAAACAAACATTTACGTCTACAAGACGTTCTAGCATTTAGCGTAGCTGGTGTAAGTTTAACACCAAAATTCGACCGCTGCTTCCCGATCGGAAGTTTGAATAATAACGCAAATTCGGTGCCCGTCGGCTAGTTTCCGACTCAATAAATGTTCTCTGGTACAATTCTATCGGAATAGTTCAGCAAATGACCTGCTGGGAACACAGACAGACCGAATCTCGTGTCCCACGGGGTAATGATGGTGAATAGTTAGGTAAGTTCGCGAGATATTAACGTGTTCAGACAATCGGGGCATTTATGCGGAGGTTACAGATGGAAATACCCATTTTTGTTGACTTGTTTGTTTGGCCACTACTCATAATAGACGTCACAATACCTGAATAGGATATGGTCGTCTCGTTTGATAAAAGCTCAAAAAGAGATGTTTTTCTCCAAGGATTTCACATTTGTGACCACACGGGGTATATAACGTACCCCTCACGATGTCGTCAACCAAGCATAATGTACGTACATCAAACCAAGTAACCATACGCAACAATATTGCTGGGAAACGACATTTGTTTTTTGGGGTGAAAAATTCCTTTTTACGGTCAAACTCAACATTTTACACTCATAAGATTATGCCGATTGGTGCTTTGAATAGTAAACGGGTCATGGAAGTAATAATTACAGTAAAGTTATAACCTTAAATATAAAATGAAAAAAATAACTTAGACCTCCAATATCTTCGAAACTAGAAGGTTCCCAGGTATGGTCTAAAACAAAACAATGTTCACGATACCGGAGAGAACAAGTGCTTTTTGGCTTCGTTAAAAAGTGTATTTTTACACCCTTTAAATGACCCATCGCAATAAGAAAGCTCGGTTCCCCTTGTCTAACTTACGCACCCTGTGATTTTTCTTCACAAAATAAAGATAATAAAACGAATGGTCTAAGTACCTATAACGTCTGTAACACATTTTCAACCAATGTACTGTCGAGTAAAGGCATATATTCCAATGATGTGCGCCTTGAGAGCAATTTGTCCAAATTTACGTTTTCCTCTTCTCTCCGTATTCGTCCGATGACGTAACACGTACAATTTAATGTACGGAAATTATATTGTACAGGTTAATCTGTATTTTGTGCAAATTGTCGAAGTTTTATCGTTGAAAGTTATTCAATTATCATAAAAGTGAACTGTGTACACAGCTCAATTAAAAGTTGTCTTAATTTCAAGAACTGGTCAAGTTAGACTTACAAAAATAGATATCGGTTTGTCGCAGTCCATTGGTAGACATATCGAGGCATGTTAGATCTGAAGCTAAATCAAAAAATCCATTGTTAGGCTGTCTCCAACAATATAATTTAAATCGATAATCTCGTGGAAGCAGCTCGAAGCTAAATAAGAACAGTTGTTATTTGAAGATCTTTGCCAGTCGTCATAGTTAGTCAGTGGCCCGAAAGACTGACTACCAGTCTTACCAAGGAGTTTCATAATAATCTATATTAATTGGGTTGTGGAGGTCAGATAGGCAGTCGCTCTATTAAATACTGGTATTTAACTGCATCCGGTTGGACTGGAAGCCGACCGTTGGGGTCGGCTTCCAGTCCAACCGGTAGTTAGTCAGTAGTCATAGTTGGCAAAAGGCTGGGTAGATGATGAATCGCTTTCAAAAACAAAATTATCGATTCATTTTCTAAACCAGATGAGGACGGTTCTAACAAAATACATGCACACTGGATGAGCTCGTATATCCTTCTTAGTATAGAGGGATAGACATTAGCCTCAATCACGATGTAACATCTGCGCGGATTCGATTAGGTTTGGTACCTACAAGTACTTTGAATCTCGGAAAACTAAGAGCATCTACGACAGACGTTGCTAAGGCTACGTCGCGTCGTAGGACTAGTTACTAGTGATTCGTTAGTCGTGGACTGAACTTGAGTCGGACTTGACACGTCGTACAGTTTGTTTATAATTTGACATAAACGCTCAATTTTTAAAACAGAATCACAATATAGACAGATTTAACATTGATTACAGTGAAATAAGACATCTTCAGCATTTATTAAAGTAGAAAGCAACTATGGGTTTGACAAGGATGGCTGATGTAGGAGGCAACGTACATATACGGAGGAAGTACCGATATCTCCCTGTTATTCGAGTTCAAAAATGAACTTGAGTCGGCACTATAAACATGGGTGCTAATCTACAAAATTAAGTTTAATTCTAGATTAACATCTAAACTAGTACATAAATACTTGAAGTTTACAATAATCTACGTTCGATATCAAGGTTTCAACGCGTGCCGTTCAGTAGTTTCAAAGTTGTTCCACAAAGCTGCTATTAGCTCCAACTTATTCACCGAATTTAATATAACATTAAAGTTCCTTTGAAACACGTTTTTCTGAAACTTGGCGGGAGAACACTCTTCAATATTCGCGATCACGAAGTTTTCTGATGTTGTGTTGACACTAAACGTTCTACATTACATACATCGCGCCTGTAAATCCCGAAGGGATAGCTAGAGCTGTACCTGTAATAGTTCACCCTTTTCTTTATTTGGAGAGTGGGAAATCATTGAGTGACTCCTCCCGCTCTAAGCGGAGCGGAAAGGAGTGTCAGACTTCTACTTACTAAAAACCACCCTCTCCTCTTCTTAGCTCTTTGTGTCCGGGGCCACGGTATCTCTTTCGAACAATCCGCAGCCTATATTTATATGGACATACGTCGACCGTAGGTTCAATTGAGGTAAGGGACAAAATACGATTTTTCAGGAGAGGCCGACAAAGTTTTTTTCGGACTAAATCGCCTATAACTTTTTTTCTTATTAACCTTTTTCGGGTCTGATTTCACACACAACCTTGTATTTTAGTGCTCTATCTACACGTGTAACATTTATTTTAATAAATTAGCTATTTAAGAAAATAGATGTCCCTTACAACAACGTATTTTGTTAGTAATGTCCCTTACTGACCAAGTATCTTGTAGTCTCGTCCCTTACATTAAATTGACCTCTGCGTTGGATTCAATTTATTAATGAATTCGTTGATTGGGAAGACCCTTACCTTATTTCAAGTGGATTGGCGGCAATAATTACATCATTTCAAGTTCCTATATTGCATAGTTTTTCAGATACATTGTTATTATGGGGCTGATTCGAAATTTGGATCCAAAAATCATTAGGGTAAGGGACATTTTTCTTAAGCTAGAATTTTTTCATATACACCATTCGATGGAGCGAAAAATTCTGAACAAAACTGTATACTTAACTCATTTTGGGTATTTTGTCCCTTACCTCAATTGAACCTACGGTCGACTTATATGTTTTAGGTCATTAGTGACAGCATGTTGATCAAGATTACGTGTGAATTATTATTCCAATCACTAAAGAAAGACAATGAAACGATGGATGGGTTGTGTTAAGAATGATATGGCAAGAAAGGAGAGAAATATGGAAGAAGAAGACATGCTACGCCGACCTCAAAAGAATTGGAATAAGGGTAAGAAATTAATAATATTATTCCAATCATTGTAATGGTTTCTTGGAAGACTCATAAAGATCTCCGTACAGATAAGTTGTTAAAATTATGTTTGGGGAGTTCTATTCAATTAATTTTCTTATTAAATTCTATTTCAGTCAAAATTCAATTAAAAATGTGTTGAACCAACGATCCGCCTTGTTGGTAGACCACCGACTCTCATTAATGCGCAAGCACCCCCCAGTTTCACCGTAATGATATTGCTGACCTATCCTTGAATTTTAACCATGTGCACTAAACAAAATAATGATCTTTTTCGCTTATATGTTTGCTTTACTTATATGTGTAATTAATTGGAAATCGTTTATGCTGGTAGGACATACGGTATAATTTTCAGTGTTTGTCGCGTTTTTTCTATATCTACTATGTCTTCTTCAGTGCTACAATATGTGCGCAGCAAGCTATTGGAAATGAGATAAATTAAAATTACAAGATGATGCTTTTAAAATCAGCTTAAATAATTGTCAAAAAGGTTCCTCATCGGTTGCAGCGGTAGATAAAATACATAATTTATATCATTGACAATATAAATAAGCCCTTTTTTAATAATCATACACTTTTAGAGAAAGAGTGGCCTATATTGGAAAGCACACGTTCTGTTTGAATTCCATATTCAAACGAAACGTCAAACATATGAAGCCGTCGAGCATTAGCTTGTCAAAAGTACTGACTTTGATAGCTCTGACGTCACTCTTACGTCCTATTACCTATATACACATTGAAACAGACGTTACATGAACTTATAATATTGAATTCAGTCAGGAATAATTTGGGATTATTTAGACTGTGGTATGTTACCGTAAAAACCGACTTCAAAAAAAATACACGAAAAAATTTAAAATAAACTTTAGAAAAAAAATCAGTTTCTGAAGTCGGTGGCAAAAAAATGAAATCAAACAAACAAAAGTCACCGACTTTAGAAAATGATTTTTTTTCTAAAGTTTATTTTTCATTTTTCGTGTATTTTTTTTGAAGTCGGTTTTATTTTTTGTTAAAAAGTTTTTATTTTTCACTTTTTAGTGGTTCACATTTATTGTAAGTTCACATGTTCATGAGTCATAATGTGGACAATGTAGTTTTTTTTTAGTTTTCTTGATTTTTCAAAAACCGCTTGTCCGATTTCGATAAAAAAAAATATGGGACCATTTGGAAAGTAAACCCTTTCCAACAAAAAAAGAAGTTTTCAAATCGGTTAGCAAGTGACGGAATTATGCCCGAACAAACATAAAAAAAAAACAAACATTCGAATTGAGAACCTCCTTCTTTTTTTAGAACTCGGTTATAAAGAAAAATAATTTAAACAAAGAAAAAAACGTTAATGATGCTCATCAGTTGACTATGATGGAATAGATGTTAGTCTAGTTTCTATAGAAATTAATTTGACCCAAAAAGAACAGATTTCATCAATGATGAATTAATGACCTATGGCTCTATCCTCAAAACTAATAAACTATTATTTATACGTGACATGTGAATTGAGTTAAAATCAAGTTCTATAATTTATAACGAAATATGAAGATAATTTGTTGTCACTGTCATATTCAAAGGGCACAAAGTAACATTTTCGGCACGCGTGGCCCAAATACCTCAACAAAGTTATGTGTAAAATATTGTACAATGCTTTTGCAACGTTACGTGCTGAGATACATACGTGGTTAAAGTCCTTTGACAGCTCCGAGGACACGTGAACCCAACTCACTGAAGCCGCGTGACATTTTTCGAGTGCATTTGCAAGTGTTTCCTTTTTTTGCGGTATTCTTTTTGGGCAGAGTTGGATTAACGTGAATTTAAATACAATGAAACAGCTTTGTTATTGTGATCCCGGCGGGATTTAATTTAGACATACATTTTGTTTCAGATGGTTGAATGGGATTTAGTAAAGAGTGGTCTAGACCTGGTTGACAACCGCGGTGGCATAAAAAGGTAGGAGCTCTATACTCAGTAGTGATGGAACAAGGCAGTCGATATACCTAGATGGTGTGGGTTGGATCGTCTTTTTAAGCTATTGCATAGCTTCTATCGCGGGCCTTGAGCGTGGAGAGCGAATCCAGAGATTCCCTAACGAAAATATTCAAGATTCAGTATTCAACCAGGTTGCTATGGTTACGGAAAATAACAAGGTTGTCAACTGAGGTTGTCAAATTAAATAATTGTTTGTCTCTCTGCTTTCTCCTTCTAAAATATTCTTACTCGTATAATTTGTGTACAAAGTGTTTTAAATATGAATAAACAAAGTGCATTTATTAATGAAGAAAGTCACGAAAAAATAGTGAAAGATAATGAGTGAGTACTCCTCGAGTACTCTATATACATTCATTTTATTATTATTACGCATCTATCATACGTTTTATTGGTTTTTGCATTACTATTCTGCGAATCGGTCTTAGAAAACGATTCGTTTTCTTATAAAACATCTAAAATAAAATAAATAATTTTCATATTTTTCAATGTTATGACACTTACGTCAGGCTGACAAGCTGTCAATACTTTTTCTTTTAAATTTTCTGTCATAGAGTTTCTTACTAGCTTAGTCTATGAAGGTTACTTTATTTTTACCGGAGGGCTGGAATATTTTTTGGGCAAAGAATCAGCATTGCCATCCAACGTGGCAATGCTGCCAGCCTTCTGGGCACTTTTCCTGTTGACAGCGGTGTGGACGAATTTTTTGACGCCCTGTAATTACTCCCCTTTTTGATACTTGTATATATTTTATTATTATCTTAGTTCTGTAAATAGTAGGTTACTTTTGATTTACATATATAATTTAAATTCTTTTTAAAAAATACTTCAAAAATAAAATAAATAATTATTTGCATAAGTTGATAAAAAATGCTATGCAATAAGCTTTACCGCGGCAGTCTCCGAGTGCCACATCAACTTTTTTATATTATCAACCATTTGTGTCCCACTACTGGGCGAAGTTTTCTCTTCCTTTTGCCTACTTATCCCTATCTAACACCTACCTATCTATCTGTTTTGGTCAATCTTAAAAAAAAATCGGTGAGTTCGACCCACCATGTCCTTCTGGGCCTGACACGTTACCGTTTACTACTGTTTGGGACCCACTTCGCCCATGGCTAGCCAAGTTCCATTTAAGTTTGAGAGCCATTATGTCACCTACATAAGTGTTATTATTCGATCATTTTAACTCCTAAGATACAGCACTGTTTTGCTCGCTGACGACCCTATGTGCGAACTTTTGACGCTTGGTTAGTGACCATGTCTGCGCTTCATAAGTAAAGGGGGCACGAATGCAAAATATATCCATGAGCTTTCTCTACAACCAGAGAGGGACAGCTGTTCCCTTCGTTATCTGTTTCATCGATCAATAACTCCAAGCGTTATCGTTGCGTCGAGCAACTTCTTAATCCTGTCTCGTCTCGATCATCGTTTTGACGATTATTTATATCGTAATAATTAAATTTTGCTTTTCCCCTTAGTGTGGGCAAAGTAGGCACAATATCGGATACACAACGTTTTCACTTGGGACCTGTCGATGCAGGTCAGCACGTCTTTGAAGAAAGAAGGTCGCACACTGAGAAAAACGGGCTACTTAAAATTGGCAAATTTGTAATGTACCGGCAGCCAGATACGTATAATGTGCTTTTGACATGAAAATTATAAGAGCCATACTTATAATGAATCGACACCATGTTAAGTAAGTATGCGGCATAATGCTCTGTAAAGACCATGTAAACAAGTTACTTGTAATGAGGCCGCATCATGAAATTACTGTGCCCGCATTATTAACGTTTACGTATGCGGTTTAATGATGCCGCATATGTATTAACGGAGCAGCATACGTAATTTACTTACCCGGAACCAAGAAAAATGTATGCGCTATACGAACGAAGTTATACAGCCGCATTATTTCAGTATCTAGGCTCTTTACAACAGTAACTGGTTGCCAAATCATTGTACTGACTCCGACTCATTAAGTAATGGTTCCGGTTACGTACATAATGTACGAGCATGCGTCGGGGATATGCCGATACATTTTACGCACACTGGATAATTAATAATGTCTCCGCCTACATCATCATTTACGTATCCTGGCTCATTTTACGAACTCCGTTTACTTACTGACTGTGTTCGGTGCGTGTAATCTTTATGACGTCAGCCGCATCATGAAATTACTGTGGCGCACTCTTACCATTTACGTATGCGGTTTAATGATTCCGCACAGAGCAGCATACGTAATTTACTTAACCCGTAACATAAAATATGTATGCGCTATACGTATGACGTTATACAGCCGCCTTATTTCAGTATCCAGGCTCTTTAAAACAGTAACTGGTTGCCAAATCATTGTACTGAATCCGTCTCACTAGGTAATGGTCCCGGTTACGTACGAGTGGAGTAGGGGATATGCCGATACATTTTACGCACACTGGATAATTAATAATGTCTCCGCCTACATCATCAGTTATTACGTATCCTGGCTCATTTTACGAACTCCGTTTACTTACTGACTGTGTTCGGTGCGTGTAATCTTTATGACGTCAGCCGCATCATGAAATTACTGTGGCGCACTCTTACCATTTACGTATGCGGTTTAATGATTCCGCACAGAGCAGCATACGTAATTTACTTAACCCGTAACATAAAATATGTATGCGCTATACGTATGACGTTATACAGCCGCCTTATTTCAGTATCCAGGCTCTTTAAAACAGTAACTGGTTGCCAAATCATTGTACTGAATCCGTCTCACTAGGTAATGGTCCCGGTTACGTACGAGCGGAGTAGGGGATATGCCGATACATTTTACGCACACTGGATAATTAATAATGTCTCCGCCTACATAATCAGTTATTACGTATCCTGGCTCATTTTACGAACTCCGTTTGCTTACTGACTGTGTTCGGTGCGTATAATCTTTATGACGTCAGCCACATCATGAAATTACTGTGGCGCACTCTTAACATTTATGTATGCGGTTCATTGATTCCGCACAGAGCAGCATACGTAATTTACTTAACCCGTTACATAAAATATGTATGCGCTATATGTACGACGTTATACAGCCGCCTTATTTCAGTATCCAGGGCCTGCAGTCTCGACATAGAACGTACCTAACCTATAAATAGGTTCCGGACGTTGTATCAGTTGTATGTGTGGACCGTCGCTGATATTAGTTTCATTGGTAGGAAGTGGATTCATAAATAAAAATAACACGACTATAATCGATTCCTATTTTCAACTTTATTAATATTAATCAGAATCATCTTGTTTAAGTTACACCTGTTTAAAGTAAATGTACCTATTAAACATGTAATGATGGTCGTATGTATCTCTATTTGTCTATAATGTGAAGTAAAAAGGACATTACTTACAGTTATTTCAGTGCAGAAGACATTCCGTCATACTCATAAGACAATGGCATGAAAATTACAAATCACAATATCTCTTACGTTATACTTATCCTATGTCAACATTTTAATCAAGACAACTAATACACACATCATCTGAAACAAAATAAAACTGTAGACTAAATTATGGGTACATACATTATTATCACCAAAACATTTTACACATTTAATTCAACTGAACACAGCATAGGTACAAACATCTGCATTAATAAAAACAATAAATAAACACAAATACTTTCTTCAAACAAAACAAAATTAATACATTTTGAAATACTAACATCAACAATTAAATTCTATTACACAAAGCATTTTTAAAATGGGAAGAATGAGATGTATTTTTCAGGAACTTGACATGTTGTAAAATTTTTGTTGAATTAGCAATTTCCTTTCCGTTTAAAAAAATATATTGGATAGGTCAACTACTTGGATAGGTAGAGGGTACTAGCATAGAGAGAATTAATGGTACTACTTCTAAATATTTAGATTCTATGTACTGGTATTTCTACGAGTGACTTCACAGATGTTTGAGTTAATTCTATTTTAAAAGAGTTTCATTGTACACTTAACAGGGTTGGATAATTTATAAATGTAATAGAAGGCCTCTTCTATTCCTTTTAGTTAAAAAGTTCTGTGATTTGAAGATGGGTTGACAAGATTCAAACATTTGTATAGGTATTGAATATTTTATAATTATCTTGCACTCAAGCATTTCTTTTGTGCCGTTAAACTCGTGATAGCTCTGCTGTGTATCCGCTACAACTATAATTATCGTAATATCGAATATTGGAACACAGCGAATACACACATTATTGTATTGAAAAACTCTGATCAATATTACACACACTACACTATTTCACTCAGTTTGATTGTCTGCTTGTTCTTCGTCACTCCATTACCGCAGTCCCTAGGTCCTTGGTGTGAACAGCTCGCTACATGCTACCTCCGATAGCTTTGGTATGGTTCGACACATCACACGCAGTTTAAAATGAAAAATCCCTTGATTTTGCTTATTTCTGTATCCTGACGGAATAATAAGAGAATTGATCACGGCGCTCCTACATGATTTCAGCCATCTGTTCAAACACAACGACCTTACGGGCTTTTTGTCGAATTCCACTATCATTTCGTAGTTACATAATTATACTTCAATGATGAAGTATATCCGGCGGGGTAGCAGCTTAAGCCAGAAAGAGGTTAGCAGAGGTGCTGTACTCTTTGCTATCAATGAGAAATGCTTGAGAAAATACCATTAAAAACAGAAACACAACAAATATTCCAATGACAACAATAATAAACAAGACCTTCGACTTGACACTTGACAAGTTTGACACTTAGTCAATGTTGCAAGGAGGCAAATTCTAATTTCCTTAATCTAAGATAATTTCTTTCAATTTTTAACAACGTTTGTGAAAAATGAAAAATTGTGTCTTTAAAATAAGGGTTTTAAATTGTCAGTTGAGGTTTCAAGAAAACCAATTATTTTTACTGAACCATAATATTTATTGTGTAATTATCTTGCTGCTTTCACTCCTTTTATTTCAGTAGACGTAAAATCCGAATTTGATGCGAAATACGTGGCCATCATAAACACATCAATTTTCGGAAGATTGTCCGATTGTGCCTTGACCGTAACCGATATCAGTCATTTTCGTGTGAATCTTCTACTACTCTATTATAAAACGTGGTCATGGGCGTCATGACCACCCCGCCCAGGCTATCCGATCATTTTTCTGACCTCTTTGACTAAAAAAAATACATGGCGTGATGGCAAACGACTAGGTACTGTGTGTAATCGTGTTTCTGTATGAAAGCACCAAAAGACCCTAACGTAATCGACGGCCAGCTCACTTCGCTCGCTATTGCATTATCTTCATTTAGAGCTTGAAATCAAACTCATCTCGGGAAACCTCCTCCCCCCTCGCCTCGAAATTGAAGCGATCATCGTATCCGAGGTGAATGAATGAAAAGAATCAAAATCCGAGGATGTTAAAATATGTGAAAAAATTTTCGAGCTCGCTACGCTCGCTCATACAATTTGTCTTTTCTTTCAAAGGTTTTCACATTGGCTGTTTAAATACTGGGTGCTCGACAAAGTAGCCTTACTTGCATGCATCGACACACAAAACCATAGGATCATCTTGATCATCGGTTCGGCTCTTTGTGACCGGCCCCCCCTCAAATCGTAGGCTGGGACGGCCCCTGTGTACCTATGGCCCACATCAGTTCTATTTTTCTTCCAAAATATTAGATAATTAATTGTTCCACCAACTAGCACAGGGCGCAGAAAAGGCTATATAAGGCACTGCAGGTACATTTAGTCGTTTTATTTTCCTGAACCCGCCCCCGAATCGAAAACCTGGCCACGCCCGTGGTATGGACCACCGTGGCCTGATGTGTCTGGAATGATCAGAATGAATATATTTTTGTTTTATCTCATGAGTTTTTTTTCTTTAATTGACAAAATCATAAATAACGATATCTTTAAAAGTTCGTCTCTGAGACGTAAAAAAAACGTGTAAATAAAAGACTTTTCATTTTGCCTTTGATTACAAAATATTTTAATCAATAACATAAGATCAGGCTGCATGTGCTTTACCTTTGCCTTCCCGCAAGGGTAAGAAAAAAAAGAATTACATCGCGAAACTCACGAAACGTTACCAAATATGGTAATGTGTTGCATCAGCCGGTGACGCCCCCCCTTGCCCACCGGCGCGGGCGGTCCCACCCCGGCCGGCTCGCTCGGCTCGCAGCATTGTGTTCATGTCATGTTGTATGTGTGCGCGCGGCGGTCGCCCGTACGTATCGGCAGTTTGATCCTGCAGTCTTCTGAGAAAATTGGAGTGATTTTGTGCTAAAACTCGTCGGAGCGTAGCCATCATGGAATTTATGGAAGAGATATTAAACGCCGGTTTAGATGAAATAATACCATTCCTTGAAGGTAGGTAAGCCAGTTGCTTGGTTTTATTTAGTCAAGATTTTTTTTTCTCTGGTGGCATGTTTGAACTTGTTTGATTTCAATTTCACTTTTTGACAAGTAGGTAGGTACTTGTATTGTTTTAGTAGGTTTTGTTTTTATTGATTATTGATAATTTTACTAATTTACTAAATTTTCAATTGTGAACTGATTCTGTTGAAATTAACCAAACATTTATGATGTATGATGACACCACAACTCACAGATCTGATGATGGCGTCTCCATCATTAGATCAACTCCAGATCCATGTTATGTTGTAGTGAAGTCAGTTCCAACTGTTCCAAGAGGTCCTCAACAGTGTACAGGCGGCGCCATACAAACTTTGGCGCCAACTCGTAGTAGGTTCCTACTTACATAACAAGTTTTGTACATGTTTGTATTTGTATTTTTCAGACAATCGTATAACAACGCTTGAAACTGCCATTCTGTTAAACGATGAAGATTTGAAAGAACTGATTCCAAAGATTGGCCCCAGAATAAAATTTAAAAATTGGCTACTACAACATCAAAAAGCGACCGGTGTCAATGTACGTACCTACTTGTTTACTTGTATTTTATCTAATAAAAATGTTTTCTTTGTTTTTTTCTCTTGGACCGATGCCGCATACTTTTGTAATGCATTGTAATAAAGCTTTTAAATTATTTTTCTAGAACCTTGAAATTATGAATGCTGAGCTACTAACCGACTCGACTCAAAACGCTACAAGGGACACTAATGTCAGTGATAATGCAAAAATCTCTACAGATTGTACTATTGCAGATAATAACACTGTGAGTTACTCATAATCATAACATTACTCAGCTTGATAACAAAATGTATTTCGTCGGCCTAATTCGTTACCCTGCTAAGTCCATTTTTGCATAGTTTACAGTAATTGTAATACAATACTGACAGGCGGCCCTACCCTTTTTTGGTACTCACTTAATTTTTCATTTTGTAGCTTAATTTGGTAGGTACTTTATGTTTGTGATATGGACCAAAAGCATTGTTTACACAAGGCCATCGCTGGCTGCCAGTCTCACTGGCTTGAAAAATAGACAGGCGCTCTATTCTCACCAGCGTTGTGGCTTGGCTTGAAAAGCCGGCCAAGTGCGAGTCGGACTCGTGCATGAAGGGTTCCGCACCATCATAGTAGGCGATCCCCTTTATTTTTTTTTAATTTATTGGTTGTTGTTATGGCTTTCTTATAGGTTTTCCTGTAATCTATTAGGCAAAGAACTATTTATTGTATTTTCTTGAAAAGTTTAGGCCTTGTACAGTACGATCAATTTCAACTCGATAGGTCCAGTATTTTCAGAGTAAATGTCTGTGACAGACGGACAGACAGACTGACACTCGAGTGATCCTATAAGGGGTTCCGTT
The DNA here is from genome assembly GCA_949775195.1 of Diarsia dahlii. Classification (NCBI taxonomy): domain Eukaryota; kingdom Metazoa; phylum Arthropoda; class Insecta; order Lepidoptera; family Noctuidae; genus Diarsia; species Diarsia dahlii. The sequence goes on from OX459198.1 coordinate 11,416,722, forward strand.
TTTCCTTTTGAGGTACGGAACCCGTACCTGTGTATGTTTGTAATAATTCTATGATTACGTTTTTTTTTGTTTCAGGTATTGAAACTATTAAATGTAATGTTATTTTCTTTAGTAGATTTTATGAGTATTTAGAAGGCACTAGTCAAAGTTAGTGTGCTAGTAGATACGTAGTTTATGTATATTGTTTAACCAGCAAAAATGTTATTAAAACCCGTATTATTACAACTTTCATTCATTTATCAATTTGTTCAACAACTTATTGTGTTTGTGTTTTACGTACAGGAAAGTTTAGACGGCAGAGCAATACTCAAAGAGGGAAAAGGAGGCTTACTCACGGAGGGTTCCCGAAGGAAATTGAGCCAGCTGCTAATACACCACCAACTTGAAAACAATTGTGCGAAGAAAATTTCCAGTGAAGAATTTTATAAACTAGCTACCGAAATTGTGGAAATATTCCACAAGGAACGCGTTGTGGTGTATTATTCTGCATATTTATCAGCTACAAATAAAGTAGCTAAAAAAAATGCTAGCGGAAAGCTCTACGAGAGCTATATAGCTCGAAGAAGAAAGTTGCGAGAAAGTGGACAGTTGCCGGGAACTAGCCGTTCATCCTCGAAGTCGTCCAGATCATCGCTCAGATCCACGCCAACTATCACAGATGATGACATTTATAGCCTGGAATTTGTAGAAAGTGGTAAGCAAATAATCGCTAGTCACCTTTTTCGTGATTTAAATGTACCACGGGCGACTGTACTATGGTGCCCATCCTCTTGTTGACTCATCCCACCATACACATATAAATTACAGGTGTTGTCTATGAAGAAACATTACTATGGCTGAAAAACAATGTTGATCCATGGAAATCTGTTGAAGAAAAGTGGGCAGAAACTGCAGATCACCGCCTAAATCGCATCCAATGTGGAAAAGGTGATATAGCGGATTACTTCAAGGATTTTCCAGCCTTAAAACAATCGCAAGGCTATACCTTGGTAAGCATACACCGCAGTCGCTTATTTTTTACATAATCCTTGGGGTTTTTCTATAAAAATCATGTAAAATTCATAATGTTAGTTCCCGTATCTGCCACGATTCTTCTCTTTTCGCACAGACTAGTCTCTTGCAACACTCGCGCGCTGCCAACCTATCAGAACGAGATAATATTGTGCAGGCACTAAAAGAGACAAGCTCTTCTAGTTCTCGCTCAACAACCCAATAACCTCTGTGGTAGCGATCCGGACCTTTCTCACCAGTGGAAATAACGTACCGTACATTTATTGTATTCTTTTTTTCAGCTAATGAACGATTTTAGTCGTCTGTATCCGGGAAAGGAAAACAAATTATTTTCCTCCATCACCCTCAAAAAAGAAGAAATTATAAAATATGCTTCATTAAAATTACGAAAAATTAGAGACCAAGACACGAGAACAAAAATAGCAGATATAGTTGCACTGATTGACGGTAAGAAGTTTTGCTCTAATATTAGTTCTTATTATTAACCTTTAACTATGGAGTGGAGTCTCAGTCCCCGCCCATTCTAGAAATCGCACAGATTTGTGACTTCCCCCTTCCCCTCAGCACTGAGCCGCTCAGTTAGTGTATTGAAAAAATGACGTCCAGTGTTTTTTTTTTATTTTAGTTGAAGGTTAAACCTTCGTAAAATTAAGTCTCAAAAATTAACCGAATCTTTTTTTTTTCTTTGAATACAGAAGATGAACCAGAGACATCTAGCAATGTTGCTTTGATGTTGCTGGCTTATGTCATCAACATTTCACCTGCACGGAAAATGAAAGGAAAGCCAGCGTGGAAGCCATCCAGAGCAGAGGTATGCGACGGCTATATATCGCAAGCTGCTTCTGAAGCCGACGTTACCAACAAGATCATTCAAAAAAAGGAGAACCTGCAGAGGCTAGGCCGCACAGTTCAACCCTATGTAATTTTTGTTGGCCCTACCGTTATCGAGGTAAAAGTAGCATATGTTGTAATAAATGACACATTGTATAGTTTCAACAAATTAGTAACAGCTGTAGACTGTGCATTTAAAATATTTCAATCGATAGGAGCTTGTTACCCGGAGGAAGCTGGAGACATATGGCTTTTTATTCAATTGGGTTTCTACGATATTAAAACTAAATTTGACAGGCCCACACAGGCTGTGAATAGTCTTTTAACTGATCTAGAGTTAATACTTTAAAAATGTTTACCTGTTACTATTGCAAAAAAGCCAGTGTGTCTCCGAGTTTACTTGTAACTCATGTGCGAACTTTCTGTAAATTAACGGTAGGATTTTCCGGATTTCGGTGTGGTGAACAAGGGTGTTATCGTCATTATATTTCCTCTGCATCTTTCAAAAAGCATTTAGTTAGAGACCACCAGTCATCATTGTCAGTCTTGCCTCATCCAAATAGTAACAAACCGATTGATACAGATACAGAAGCCAATATCTCCAATTTACCTTCAACGTCAAGCAAAGAAACTTACGAAACAGCAAATACAATGGAATCTCTACCAACTCAAAGCGACGAAAACTCTCTTGGTCACCATGCTGCATGTCTCGTCTCCACTCTATATGCTAACCCAATAATACCGCGTAAAACCGTACAAGTTCTTGTAGAAAATCTTCAATTATTTCATTCTAAATCACAATGCATTATAGAGCGGCAGTTTAATGATCTGGTACCACCAGACCAAGATAATTTTCATGTTAAAAATGCTTTAAAAAAAATATTTAGCGCGTTCAGCGATGCGTTTGGGAATTTAGATTCGGAACACAAACGTATAAAATATTTTAATGAAATAGGAACTTATTCTGAGCCCCTAGAAGTGGTTGTGGGTCAACGTAAGGAGGCTAAAAAAACAGCGGCTGGTACGTTATTAGTACAAGAAAATTGTACAATGCAGGTGATTCCGTTAAAAGAAAATTTAAAACGAATTTTTTCATCAAAAAATTTCATGAAGGATACTCTTGAATATTTGGACACAGTACAAAATGACTCTTTCGGTATTGAGAATATTGTTCAGGGTTCAGTATGGAAAAAAATGACAGAAAATTCTGTAGAGCATGATGCAATGATTTTACCATTAATAATCTACTTTGACGATTTTGAAATAGGCAATCCCTTAGGAAGCCACGCTGGGATTCATAAACTTGGAGCTATTTATGCCTCAGTACCATGTCTTCCACCTCACTACGTGTCGCTTTTGCAAAATATTTTACTATTGGCTCTTTTTCACTCATCAGACAGAACAAGCTTTGGAAACAACATAATTTTTCAAAAAGTTTTTGATGTTCTTAATGATTTAAGGACCAATGGTATTCATGTTGAAACTGATGTGTATACCGGCAAAATTAAGTTTTATGTTGCAGCTGTGACGGGAGATAATTTAGGATTGAATGCTATGTTAGGTTTTGTTGAAAGTTTTTCTGCAAATCGGCCATGTAGAATTTGTACTGCTAATAAAGAACAAATCAAAACACTGCTTTATGAAGATGACACGTTGATGAGAAACAATGTCAATTATGAAAATGATTTACATTTAAATGACATTTATATGACTGGTCTTAAAGAAAAATGCTCGTGGCTTGCTTTAGATGGGTTTGACTTATTTCAAAACGTTGCCGTAGATGTTTTACATGACTATCTCGAGGGTGCTTGTCGATATGTGATGTCATTTGTGATACAGAATCTAGTGTGCACTCAGAGGCTAATTTCTTTTGACAATTTAAAATCAAGAATACGGTATTTTAATTATGGTCCTGATTCTACATCGACACCATGCAATTCTGTAGCAAAAGAAGGCTCAACATTAAAGTTAAAATGTTCGGCTTCTGAAATGCTTACCCTTGTTCGATATTTTGGGCTGATTGTCGGACATAATGTCCCAGATGAAAACGAAGTTTGGTTCTTATACATAAAATTAAGACAATTGTTGGATAAACTTTTGAGTCATAGAATTCATGAAAATACTATGGATCAAGTAAAATTTTCAGTAGCTGAATTAAACGAGCTCTATCGACAATTAGCTGAAACAGACTTAAAGCCAAAGTTTCATTTTCTTACACATTATCCAGAAATGTTAAAAAAATTTGGCCCACTTACCCAAATCTGGACGATGAGGTTTGAAGCCAAGCATCGTATATCTAAATTTGTGGCCAGAGCATCACACAACAGAGTAAATGTTTGTAAAACAATAGCTATTAAACATCAATTAATTTTAAACGATACTTTTCTTAAAAATGAAACTGTAAAGACGATCTCATATGGCAAAAAGGCAAATATGACAGAAGCGCAAATTGAAAATGTAAGACTAAACTTTCATTCTCGAGGTATAATCGATAATAATTGTTGGTACTCACTAACATGGGTGAAGCTGTATGGTGTCCGATTTGAGCTGTCTTCAATTGTCATTCTAGATATTTCAGAATCTTCAGGCTTACCAAAGTTTGGTGAAATAAAAAATATTTATTTACTTGACAATGATGAAGTTACATTTGAGTGTGTTTCATTAGAATGTATAGATTTTAATCAGCATTACTATGCGTATCAAGTGATGAGAACCAACGATTACCTATTACATAATTATAATACCCTTGTTTCGTCTGTACCGGCTACAATTACTATAATGTCAAATTTAAAACTTTATGTCACTGTTCGATGGACTTTAGAATAATACACATCACATATGACATACGTACCCTTGGGGTAGGACTTCCTATTATATTACCACCAACCTTCTTCGTTTATTTTTCTCTCATCACACACTTACACGGTATTGTAGAATACCGGTTATAGTTTAAGGCTGCAGTCTTGCAAAATGCACTCGCGGGGAATTATTTGCGCAACTTTGTATTTTTATTTATAACAAAATAATGAAATAACATGAAATATTTTTATTGCACATAGATAACCCTAATATAGGTAATAGCTAGTTATTTTTTTTAAGTTCATCTAGGTGGATAAAGTTAGGTAAATCAAGTGTTAAATACAGCTCTTCTCGCCCAACATCATTTCGAGTTCTGTTTGTGCGCTTAGTTTATGGCAATGAAAAATTAATTTACAAATCTGTTCAGCGCATAATTAGCGCAACATTCTCGTCTTCAAAATGCGCTGATTAGTTTTTTCTAATTGTTTCATTTTCTTAATCTAGAGATCACAATTTCAACTTCCCCGCGAGTGCATTTTGCAAGACTGCAGCCTTAAAGTCGGGCCTTGCGACATAGGTTCCGCAACTAGTTAGTTTTATGCGTATGTATTAGCGTTCGTATGCGAACGACCTTTAAGTTTACCGTAGGCCTAGACGCATTGGTTTTCAGCGACGACCACGCGGACTCCATTGATGCCAAGGTACCCTTAGAGCCAGTCCACATGACGACGCAGTAATAACGTTCCGACATCGCAGCGGCGACGCACAATTGCGGCAAGCATTTTATTTACCCATACCTTACCATTTTGCAAAAGCGTGAATACGGGCCCACCACCAATTTGTTTCTTTAACTTAACTTCAGGTTAAACATCAGTACTGAGTTTCATCTGTTGTTTGTATTCTTTCATCGTATTGTGTGCTTTTAAAATCAGTCAAATTTCGTAAAAGTAGAAATATCGAAACTCGGTACTGATGTTTAACCATCACCTAGGCCATGGGGTAGGGGAGCACCGCCCCTACTGCCTAAAGGTGGCTCTCGGATCGCTACCAAAACGGGGCGATCCCCACATTTTGTATTTTTTTTTTTGTAGAATACCGGTTATAGTTTAAAGTCGGGCCTTGCGACATAGGTTCCGCAACTAGTTAGGTTTATGTATTAGCGTTCGTATGCGAACGACCTATAAGTTAGGTTTACCGTAGGCCTAGACGCATTGGTTTCCAGCGACGACCACGCGGACTCCATTGATGCCAAGGTACCCTTAGAGCCAGTCCACATGACGACGCAGTAATAACGTTCCGACATCGCAGCGGCGACGCACAGTTGCGGCAAGCATTTTATTTACCCATACCTTACCATTTTCGACGCAGCGCACCGTGTGTACATTATAATTATTAGTATGTAAAATGACGCAACGGCAGCGCTGCGTCGACGCAACGGAGAACCAACGCGCTGTGTGGACTGGCTGTTACTAGTTATTCTTTGGTCGGAAATCCTAGGTTGCTCTTACGCAAGGGGGGTAACCGCCTCCGGCTCGTGCAACAAATACCTAAGATCTGAGACATTGTTTATACTACCATGTAATTCTAGAATAGTATGATTAATTAATAATAAATTGTTTATTGAGCCACACACGTAACAGTATACTTGCGCAAGTATACTTGTACCGTGTATGGCCGGCACTAGATTTACATAACAAATGTGATTGAAACAGCCCCAGTAAGTAGTTAATAACACTTGTGTTGGGGTTGTCTCGCTCCTCCCCTGAATTGCTAAACAGCATTGAGACTGACAATTAATTATGTGACTGACAATAATTAAGCTTGTGTTTTTAAGCTATTGCATAGCTTCTATCGCGGGCCTTGAGCGTGGAGACCAAATCCAGAAATTCCGTAACGAAAAAAACCTAACACCCCCCACTCCGACCGGCACAGCGGTGATACTTTTTAGTAGCGATCTGTGCGCCCCGGGGCGCACACGTCGGTGGACGGGTTAATGACTTTTTGAAACATCACGCATGTCCCTTTAGTTAAAGTGTGTTGTGTGTGTGTGTGTGAGTGTAGTGTGTGTATGTGTAGTGTGTGTGTGTGTGTAAAGTAATCGTGTATAATACTGCTATAAAGATAACCAAAATTTTTGATATTAAAATAAGCGATATTAAAAGTAGCCCCCTTTTATATATACACACACACACACACACATATAGTTTAAATTCTCAATTTAGATTCTCAATATGTATGTATACAACATTAGTTTTTGTTTATGCTAAACCCGAAAGGGGGTCATTGTACTCATCATTTTGAACAACTTTTTCTATGGGACCAACCCTGAAATCGCGAAAAAAAAATCAGCTGTTCCCTACATTTTTGTTCACTTAAATCGACAAAATGTATGGAACAGCTGATTTTTTTTTCGTGATTTCAGGGTTGGTCACATAGAAAAAGTTGTTCAAAATGATGAGTACAATGACCCCCTTTCGGGTTTAGCATAAACAAAAACTAATGTTGTATATTTATATGTGTAAATTCATTCTTCATTATGTATACAATTTCGCCCATGCGCATGTGACCGCCCGTAATATTCTGAATATTCATGAAAAAATGTCGAAAATAAACTTCAAAAAGGGGGGTCTATCTATAACATTTTTCATGTTATTCAATTTTTAATATTTTAAGTAGTTTGTAGATTTGCTTTCTATTTTTTGACACATCTCCGAAATTTTAAGGTCGATTTGGATTCTGTTTATTATTTCCAAAAGCTTGTGAGTTATTTTAACAGGTTAATTAACATTTTTACTAAAAAATATCGACTACGAAAAAAAAAGACGGAATCGAAGTCATTTTTTCGGTAAATGAATTTTTAGCTGTTATGTAGTAGATTACAAATGATGATTAAAAAAGTCGTCCTATGGGGATAATTTATGGACTTACACTAGTTTTTTTAAAATAAATACACAATTTTTTACCGAAAAAATGACTTCGATTCCGTCTTTTTTTTCGTAGTCGATAATTTTTAGTAAAAATGTTAATTAACCTGTTAAAATAACTCATAAGCTTTTGGAAATAATAAACAGAATCCAAATCGACCCATAAACTTCGGAGATGTGTCCAAAAATAGAAAGCAAATCTACAAACTCTACTTAAAATATTAAAAATTGAATAACATGAAAAATGTTATAGATAGACCCCCCTTTTTGAAGTTTATTTTCGACATTTTTTCATGAATATTCAGAATATTACGGGCGGTCACATGCGCATGGGCGAAATTGTATACATAATGAAGAATGAATTTACACATATAAATATATACATACATATTGAGAATCTAAATTGAGAATTTAAACTATATGTGTGTGTGTGTGTGTGTATATATAAAAGGGGGCTACTTTTAATATCGCTTATTTTAATATCAAAAATTTTGGTTATCTTTATAGCAGTATTATACACGATTACTTTACACACACACACCCACACACACACCCACCCACACCCACACACACCCACCCACACACACCCACACACACACCCACACACACACACATACCCACACACATACACACACACACACATACCGACATACTCACACACACCCACACACACAACACACACACACCCACACACACCCACATACTCACACACACACACACCCACACACATACCCACACACCCACACACACATACCCACACACACACACACAACACACTTTAACTAAAGGGACATGCGTGATGTTTCAAAAAGTCATTAACCCGTCCACCGACGTGTGCGCCCCGGGGCGCACAGATCGCTACTAAAAAGTATCACCGTGTTAGGTTTTTTTCGTTACGGAATTTCTGGATTCGGTCTCCACGCTCAAGCCCCGCGATAGAAGCATGCAATAGCTTAAAAATAAAATAAATATATAATTGTAATTGCATAAGTTGATAAAAAATGCTATGCAATAGCTTTTTTTTGTATGTCTCAATTTTACGATTGAAAATAAATAATATGAATCTTTTATGTCTATTTACTTAAAATTGCCCTTTACACTATTTCTTTCCTTGCCCCGTCCCATCCCCTCTGCCCCGCATCGCTCGACCGCCTGCTCAAGAACGTACTGTGGCGGACACAGTAAAGCACGGTGAGCCGTACGTGTGTACCACGGCGGATGTGACTTTCGAGTGTTTAATATTCAAAATAAGTATCTGAACACATTTGTATGTACCATGCGCCAGCATAAGGAAAATACAGGTGCGAGTATCTTTCCTTATGCTGGCGCATGGTACATACAAATGTGTTCAGATACTTATTTTGAATATTAAACACTCGAAAGTCACATCCGCCGTGGTACACACGTACGGCTCACCGTGTTTTACTGTGTCCGCCACAGGATTGTACGTATGCCGCCGTGGTACACACATATGGCTCACCATTATTTACTGTGCCCACTACAGTGTCGTACGTATGCCACCGTGGTACACACGTACGGCTCATCGTGATTTACTGTGTCCGCCACAGTACTGTACGTATGCCACCGGGGTGCACACATATGGCTCACCATTATTTACTGTGCCCACTACAGTGTCGTACGTATGCCGCCGTGGTACACACATATGGCTCACCATTATTTACTGTGCCCACTACAGTGTCGTAAGTATGCCGCCGTGGTACACACATATGGCTCACCATTATTTACTGTGCCCACTACAGTGTCGTACGTATGCCGCCGTGGTACACACGTACGGCTCTTCGTGATTTACTGTGTCCGCCACAGTACTGTACGTATGCCACCGGGGTGCACACATATGGCTCACCATTATTTACTGTGCCCACTACAGTGTCGTACGTATGCCGCCGTGGTACACACATATGGCTCACCATTATTTACTGTGCCCACTACAGTGTCGTAAGTATGCCGCCGTGGTACACACGTACGGCTCATCGTGCTTTACTGTGTCCGCCACAGTATCGTACGTATGCCGCCGTGGTACACACGTACAGCTCACCGTGTTTTACTGTGTCCGCCACAGTATTGTACGTATGCCGCCGTGGTACACACATATGGCTCACCATTATTTACTGTGCCCACTACAGTGTCGTACGTATGCCGCCGTGGTACACACGTACGGCTCATCGTGATTTACTGTGTCCGCCACAGTACTGTAAGTATGCCACCGGGGTGCACACATATGGCTCACCATTATTTACTGTGCCCACTACAGTGTCGTACGTATGCCGCCGTGGTACACACGTACGGCTCATCGTGATTTACTGTGTCCGCCACAGTATTGTACGTATGCCGCCGTGGTACACACGTACGGTTCATCGTGATTTACTGTGTCCGCCACAGTATTGTACGTATGCCACCGCGGTGCACACATACGGCTCATCGTGATTTACTGTGTCCGCCACAGTATTGTACGTATGCCACCGCGCTGCACACATATGGCTGACCATTATTTACTGTGCCCACTACAGTGTCGTACGTATGCCGCCGTGGTACACACGTTCGGCTCACCGTGTTTTACTGTGTCCGCCACCATATCGTACATATGCCGCCGCGGTGCACACATATGGCTCATCATTATTTACTATGCCCGCTACAGTATCGTACGTATGCCACCGCGGTGCACACATATGGCTCATCATTATTTACTATGCCCGCTACAGTATCGTACGTAAGCCGCCATGGTACACACGTATGGTTCACCGCGTTCTACTGTGCCCGCAACAATAGTATACGGGTGTTGCAGTCGTAGTTTCAGGAGTATTCAGTGCGACTTGCGCACTACGTATTACGTAGCCGGATGTCGGGCTACGTACGTACGTACAAAAATCGACCACGAGTAAATTAAGTAACCCGCTCCATGATGAGCGTCAGTATGCCGACTACGTATGACTGACTACTTACGCGTAATGGACCGGGTTACACACGTCATGGTGGTCGATTTTTGTCCTTATTTTACGTAGTGCGGCCACGGTAATTTTTCTCAGTGCAGTTAGATTTAACGTGCGATGACCTCAAAGGTAATCCACCTACAGCAATACCGTCAATACAATGTTGCCAATGGTGTTATGACATGTCCGTTTTGTGTTTGGAGTTATTCGGCAAAAGTAGGATATACTAACCACTTGATAGTAGGTACATGAAAGATCAGTACCCCAAAACTCTCGATAACCACCCCAGAAAACTTTCAAATTCAGGCACTGTGGCCGAAACCGGCTAGATGCTATCATCATCATCATCATCTAATGAAATAAATTACCTATTTCCGTTCTGTCCAATCCCATTTTCAAGTAATAGGTGTTTGACCTAATTAACCCATTTTAGCAAGCTTGATCAGTGTAATAAACTGAAACTTTAGACAAGTTTCCGCCAGCAAGATCATTAAGGCGAGAATAACTAAGAGCTTTTATCAACTACCTCTTTTTAAGAGAACACCTTTTTTGCCACAAGAACTTAAAAACTTTTCGCTTCAGTCAAAAAATCACCATTTATCTCTTTTAATCCACGAAACTTTTCAGCCTTAAGAATCAATTCCGGTGCCCCAGTTTCTTAAAATTATTTTAATAAAATGTAGACGAACTCCTTTTCGCTGTCAGTTTATTGACACGTAAATATTTACATCAAGCTAGCTACGCCTACATAAAATGTTATTAGTTTTTTGGGATGAAAATATTTTTTTAGGTTGAACAAAGCTTTGTTAAATTTTTGGTACTATTATGAATGGTAACATCAGCGATACACGCTGCCGCACAACCTACGGGTTCAGGCGATACGCGTATTGTGACTGTGGAGCTGTAGAGCACTTAGAGCTCGCCACAAATCACCGTGATATATCACGCAAAGGATAAATACATTAAACTTTACTTAAAAAAAAACCAAGTTTTTATTAAATTGATAGGAAGCCTATTAGGTTTTTCTAGCAAAAATTGAATGCGTATACAAACATTCGTGTCCGTGCTATTAACCGTTGAGGAGTTCTCTCGCAGCAAGTCCTGACTAGGATCAATCAAGGCTCAATTGGTTGAAGGGAACTAATCTGAAATTTATTGACAAGATTTAACCAATACACACTAACAAACAAACTTACAAGGTAAGTCAAATAAAAGCCTATAGCATAAAACACGAGCGTGTATCTAGGCGTGTCGCAAGTCGCATCGCCTAAGGCCGTGGACCAGACAATAAACGACAGTATTGCTACTGCATCTTAAGATAACCATTGTCAATTTGGATTGGCCTGCCTACACCCGTCCTAAACAGCTGAGTCACCCTAATCTCGACCAAGACTCGCTCAGATTAATGCACTGTCATCGACGTAAAATTAATCCTAAATCATTCGAGACCCGTTTTAAGGGCTGTCAAACATGAGCACGATTATTTGAGTACCTTTAAAAATAAATGACGCTGATATAGTCGTGCACAGATCCACCGTGATTCATTACTGATCCGCGTAATTAAGCCTTTAATATGCAATTTATTCGTGTCTGGTAAAATGCACGATGATAGTCGTGTATCGTGTCCAGACCAAAAACTAATTAGCGTTACATTATACGTCGGCCCCGGACCACATTAAGGGCTAAGAAGGAATATGGGTGGGTTTTAGGCTACTTAGTGATATCGATCTGCTGTCCAAGTTTTGTTAAAAAAAAGTTCAGACCTGTTAGGGTGTTTTTGGGTAACCAAAACAAAGGAAGAGCCAAAATTTTGCAAAATTAGTATTTAATCAAGCTACGTAGTAGTAAAATAATTGTAAATAACGTTTAGAACAGTCAGCTGTAATCAGCCATTTTCTTTTATTAAAAGGAGATAATTTAAAAACCTCTAAACATCTCTATTAAAAGGAGTGAGGAACCTTTGGTACGAAGTCATCTAACAAAATTACAATCTAACAGAAATCTGGAAGTATTTTCAAACAACATTACCTTAGTCCCCGTCCACCCATCGACCATCTACCGATCACCATTTTCCCAATCTGTATGCAAAGAAAATTCCTATCGATTGCCATTTCGACACGTAATAGCGACGTCCCGACGGATCACTAAATCTGTAAGGCCTGACGGACTGCTTGCTGTTACAAAGTAACACCCCGATATATTATCTGGGCCGTCGACGTTTGATCCCGTGTTGAGTATAAAAAATGTTAACAAAGAAGTTTATGTTCTGTTCATCTACGTTATCTTTGAGTTTTTCTTTTTCATAGGAATTTAAATTGTCAAATAAAAGTTTTATGTTCGACAAAAAAAGGACAAATTTAGGTTACTTAGAAGGTAAGTATATTATCTGTTGTTAAACTTGCTTACCAATAAAAGATGCTGGCTAACTGTTCAAAACCAATACTTTGAAAGTACTAAGATTGTTTACCAAAACGTTTAAAAAAGCAATAAGCCTTTTCCAATTAACCTAGGAAGATCTTAATATCTATTCATCTCAGCTCGTGTTAAACCCAACGTGTCCTAACAAATAGGTCACCATCGAGACTAGTTAAATGGCAAATACCTTATCAAATATCTTGGGAGTAAACCTCATGGAACAATAAAGTGGAACCCACTAGACGTTGCCCCCCGCACCCCTCTCCCTCGTCTTCTAATTTCCTCACCTCTAGGCCTCGGCACGCCTAGCTAATATAATGACAGGCCTATCACGGTTTCTAAAGCATTTCCTTAACTATGGACTCGGCCTGAACACACTACGGGTGCAGCGAAGTCATATCTACGTTCGTGTATCAAATGGGTTAACCTAGGTTAATTGTAATTTGATTCCAATTCCATGGTTATGATTACTGATTATAAATATTTTATATTAGAAATCGAATTATTTAACAGTGGTAGAAAAGTGAATATAAACCAAGAGATACAAAGGTTTTTTGAAGCTAATAAAGATGGTCTGTAATTAAATTGATCGCTTTACTATGATAATAATAACTTAATGTGGCATACTAACAAAGCTCAATAAATAAATAACGTAACAGCAATTTCGTTTTGGTATCTGGAATATTTAATCACACAATATGACTTGCCCTTGTCAGTCACATTCTAGTTATTTCATAAACATTATGAAAAAATCTGAAAGCAATTTTCAAACAAAAGCTTAGCGCCGGCTATAGGATTCCTAAATTCCTTTTGTATAAAATTAATTTAATAAAAAAGTCACCCAAATTGCCTTGCCGTCTACGTACATATCAATCATCTGAAATATCAGTGTCATCATCTGTCTAACCTTTGACCAAACGGTGAGCTTTCAGTCTAATAAAATAGATTTAGCTGAATACTAGCACATTTCAACAAACTTATCTGTGCAAGCGGAAAACACAGCACCTAAATAAATGTAGCAAGTTTTATCGATGCAAATTTTCTTGACAAGCAACGACATTTTAAACTTCACAACTAAAGTGGTCATACTGTACCTACTTTACATGGAGCGCCTGATTTTTAATACTTTCAGGCTTCTGAATCCGTAACTAGCACCAAAGATGTACAACAACCAACGTATTTGCTTGACCAACGTATCTTAAGGGGGGAGCACGAAATTCAAAATTTTCTTTAGTTTTTTGCAATTTTGCAGGTTAGTGTCCAGGCTGCATGATGATGATTGTAATATGATTCGCAACTTTAACAAACAGGGCTAACCAGAGTTATAATCATAACTACAAAACTCTCAGTTCATTGAATTCCATTCAATGCCTATCTCATGAAAAAAACATTTAAAACAAATTAAAAAAAAATCTGAACAAAAAAAAAACAATGAACTGAAAGGTTCTGAAAATAAACTCGTGTTACGGTCACCAATCATATTTTGTTCAACATGCCACAAACCTCACAAACCTGCAAATTGCAATAAAATGTAAGTACCCTGGCAATTACAAGTCTTTTCAATCGTTTTCAATTACTTTTTTCAATTCGTCTTCAATTACTTCGATCGACCTTGCGGCTTACTACTTACTTGTGCGGTGTTTATAACTTAGCCCTTCCAAAACCTAAATATCAGTGTCTGAAACACAAACTAGGTTGAAATAAGACTCTGAACTAGTTTGTTGTTGCCGAGCCTGATTACACTGTAATCTTTTAATAGGATTTTGGTTACACAGGCCGAGTGGCTTAACTTTGTACGGAGTTGCTGGCCGAAGAGATTTGAGTTTATGTTAAAATTTCATCTACAGTTTTAGATTTAACTAGCTTTTGCCAGCGGCTTCGCCCGCTTGAAAATGACGATTTTCCATACCAATTTTCATCCCCTATTTAACTCCCTTAGGGGTTGAATTTCGAAAATTCCTTCCTTATTCCTTGTCTACATTATAAAGGGAACCTCTGTGCAAAATTTCAGCTTTCTAGGTTCAAGGGTTTAGGCTGGGCGTTAATGAGTCAGTCAATCAGTCAGTCAGTCAGGACTTCTCTTTTTATTTATATAGATTAATTCCCTGAGTTGGTTGGAGTTCGGTTTGGAGACGGTGCTATATGTTTTAAAAACATTAGCAGTGTAAGATTTTGGTTTCTAAAAAAATGGAGAAGAAAGCTTGATTTGAAAAAAAAAGCATAATTATAATTTCTTGCCATGTAACACGCAAAAGTTTTTAACCCAATAACTATTTGCTCGACCTGGGAATCGAACCCACGTTCTCAAGATCACTAGACCAACGAGGCAGTCTGACAGTCAATCAAGAATAATAAGCAGTCGTAAAAAAATACACGCATTCAAGTTTTAATACGAGTCCTCAGGAACAATCCCAAGTCCCACAAATAAAACAATATCGATATAATCTTGTGCGAATATACATAAATTCAATTTACTACATTTGAATACATCATCTAGAGCCCAGACGCGTCAGAAAAATATTAAATCACTACATAGAAAAACCAACTTTTTCTTTCGTTCATTTTTTTACTAGCCTTTAAGCTTACAATCTGTAAACATGAAGATTGTACAAAAATAAAATGAAAAATATCGTATCCATAAAACAGGTATTCAGTTTCGTTTTTCCCCTAATAAATCATCTATACTGTTTCTGCAAAGCTAATTAATGTTGTTTTTCTTTAGCATTTACTTTCATATCGTAATTAGTTTCGACGTAATATGTAAAATTTTATTTATTTTGTTCCAGTACTTCCAGTTGCCTATTCGGCATTTTGAATAGTCAACGTGCACAGTCGACGTACGTTGAGGTTCACATCGAGTTATACATTTCTAGTATAACATGGTGTCAATTGACTGGTCGTCGTGCGAACATAGCTCATGTCGAATAAAAATATTATTTTGTCCTCGATGTTCTGGTTATGATACTTGAAGAAGTATTTCATTTTATTTAGGCGTAAAAAATTAAATATTGCATGCATTTCGAATTGTGTTATTGAATTCGATACAATACTGAAACAAAAGTCCACGAAAATCGTAATGAAGAATGGAATTCGATTGTTTTCCGATAACACTGAAACCCATTAATTGACCTATCGGAGACTCGATTCAGGAAATACAAAAAAGAATTCAAATACAAACTTCTCGTTTCTTAAATACCTTTTAATACAGTTGCTCAAAAAGTGGCGTATTGCAGGGACGTATAGCGTTCGGGATGTGGGCTATTACGTACTCGTGCTTTTTCTTTACCATTTCTGAACTCGTGCGTTCTCTTTCCCAACTGTCAAAATAATGTCCATTAAAAAAAAAAACCAACCACGAAGTTAAATTCCTTAATTTTTTCGCGACTGTATTAAAATAGTTGTTCAGTACACGTGCGGAACCGTCATTGCAACTTGTTCCGACTAGACATTTGTCGGAACTCTTTGCAATGTCAGGCTTTCTTCACTAATAATGAAATATACTATTTTAATACAGTTGCTCAAAAAGTGGCGTATTTTACCTTTTCTTTACCTTTTCCGAACTCGTGCGTTCTCTTTCCCAACTGTCAAAATAATGTCCATCAAAAAAAACCAACCACGAAGTTTTTACTAAAAAAAAATCATAGAAGTTTTTATGATTCATGCAAATATTTCTAAAAAGAAGCTACTAATTTGTTTCAATATCAGATTTAATTATTTTATTCAATTAAAATTAGGTTAGGTTTCATTCCATTTCATCTCATTAATTTCATTTTCATTTCATATCAATAAAAAAAATCTACTGAAGACTTGGCTGTATGGGCATAGTTCCCTTTGCCTACCCATGGCAGAATGGGTGAAGAAAACATAAAAAATCTCTGCATATATTTAAATTGCTTCATTTTTTCGCAACTGTATTAAAAATACTTGTTCAGTAGGTAGGGGAGAGCGGGGCTGAACGTGCCGATTTTGACAAATCCTTATATGATTCGGATAAAACAAGTACCATGTCTGAAAGTAGTGGTTCATCCTAAGCCAAATTTAGTCTATAATTCGAATTTACCTACAGATTTTGCACATTTTTCATAGTTTTTAAGAAGAAGTGTTTTTTTTACACAGCGGCGGCAAGGCACTACCAACCCCACTTTGGGGCAAGTTGTGCCGTAGCTGGGGTCGGTTGTGCCGTTGATAATGCTAGGTGTTTTACATAAATCAAAATTAATTTAGAATTTAAAAGACATCAATTTTATAATAATATATTTATTTGTTATAATTTTTACTATAAATCAATCATTTAAACAGTTTCTAAGTATTATAATTTAAAAAAACAAATTACCCTTACTTATATAATTATTTCAAACTTAAAAACATATTTCAAATCAAAGTTTGTACTTATTTTTATACGAATGCGATCAATTATTAAAAATGCGAATGAGATCAATAAAATTTTAAAAAATATCAGTCTCTAAGGACTATATTACAAAATATCATATAGATTTCACAACCAACCCCTAAGTCGGGGTTGGTTGTGCCGCGGCACAAGCAGCCCCACATGACCGGCACATTTTACCCCGTGAGCGAGAGTTTGAAATTTTGTCTCACATATAAAAATCACTCTGCTCAAAGCATTAAAATTACACTGCATAGCAAACTAGGATAAATAACAAACATTTTACTAAAACTCTCCTAAAAAAAGCACGAAAAAAGCTAGCTTGCGACCAAAAAGTATCGAAACGAAAATATTTACTGACGTGGCGCTGGACGACCCTCACATGCACTGCCACTCGGTCCGCGTCGCAGACGCAACTAAAATTGCAGCCGCGCGTGCCCGACTGTTAGGCATTACGCGACACAATACGATCGTTTATCTACCTCTTTTTGTTTTCGAGATATTCGCGTCGGCACAATTTACCCCCGGCACTTTTAGCCCCGCTCTCCCCTACACGTGCGGAACTGTCATTGCAACTTGTTCCGACTGTCAACCCTTACCTTCGGCTGCGCCTCGGCTCGGGTAGACATTTGTCGGGACTCTTTGCAATGTCAGGCTTTCCGCACTAATAATGAAATATACTATTTCTAAACGAGATAAAAAGGCTGGTTATACTAAATGAGAAAATGTATGGATCACAATTTATCTACTTTCATCTTGATCCTTTTTATGTTTCGTCAAAAGACCTCGTCGATGGTCAATGAATGGGAAGGTTCATAGCCGAATATCTTGTACGATGTCGTAACTCCTAGGGTCTGTTTCACCACCTACGATTAAGTTCCTGTTAACTTACTTGGCAGATAATTTCAGACATTTTGTTCCATTTTTGAATTTATTCGTTAAGTAGTAGACATCGTGGAATAGGCTCCAAGTCTCCTTGAATAAGGCTTTCAAGTAAATACGTTAGTCACAAAAAAAAAACAGAACAAATAAATTAATAAAGTGTTTCATAGTCCCCAATAAAGACGAAACTTATTTCGTCTCAAACGCAACAAATCTAAGCGGAAAGTGTCTTAGTTAGTGTACCTATTACAAACCGGGTAGTCATAAAAGAACCGGCTTTCGCCAAATGACAAGAAGATTCATTAGTGATCTTATGAGACGGAAAACGATTTGACGTAGAGCCGATGAAGAGAAATTGGAGAGAATTGGACACTTGACTGTCTCTTCAAGTGGCAATATTGTTTGGAGGTCCGACTTCATTGATTTTCTGTCATTACGACGGCGACGGCTGAGAATGCGCAGTCTGGTGAGAAAACTCTTCATTGTATTTTATTGGCTTTGCTTAGTTATACATCACTAAGTTGTGATTATGAATTATTATGTAATGTATGATTACTATGATATATAACTATATATAATATAATTAATATGTAGTATGTATCTATCTAAAGCAGTGATATGCTAGTGGTGTAACCGTCGGATTGAAAAGTCATAGGTATACTTATGTCAAGTTCCAACCCACAATAAAATTAATGTGCGTACTTATTGTATATTTATCACTTGCTTCGATGAAGGAAAGCGTCGCGAAAAACGACGACAGACGGCATGTTAAACCAAGTCAGCGGGGCCGCGGATTTTTGTACTAGATGACGTGGACTCGGCGCAAGGGCAAAGAAGGAACATGGGTTCGGTTTTTAGTCAGAAGAAGTCTGACACTCCCCTTCGCTCTGCCCAAGAGCGGGGAGGGGTCATTTGATGATTTTCCACCCACCAAAAAAAGAAAAAAAAAAGGCCCTTGGGCGGAATAAAAACTCTGACACCAGGTTAAGCGCGATAAAAAGTAAAGATTATGTTTCTGTAAATTTCGTCTAAAGATTAAAAACGCAGTTTGCGGTTTCCAAAATACAATGGTTTCAAAACTAAACGTTGATCTAGGCAGAATCTCTTGCATCTTACCTCATACAGGTGCGGCAATCAATAAATTAGTAATTTTTGAAAGTCTTTATTAATAAACAAGGTAACCAAACACGAATAAGAACTAAGGAAAACATCAGTTAGCCGTTTTAGCAATCGTAATGGTCACGATAAATTCATTTACGAACGGATAGAAACGAAAATATGTTTGCGAATATGGTTTTTATTAAAGCCATGTATGAGTCATGTTTAAAAAATGGCTAGGGCTGAACCAAACATCCAGGTTGTTCCCCATTAATGTTTTAATTCCACGGATGTTTTAAACTTTAGAACCCTTTCGTAAACCACGAGCGCTGTGTGGTAGAGAAACGGAAACGAATTTTAAAATTTAATTCGCTCACGTGAATTTATCAGAACATATAACTGCTGGGGTGGAAACCTCGTAAAAGCGTAATAAAACTTGGATTTAAGTAAGTAGAGGAAAAACAGGATCCTGTTTTATGTCTCACTCACACACACACACACACACTAATATCCTTTTTCTCGAGCGAAATTTAAGGTACATTAAGAGATTCAACGTCTTACTAAAGGGTATCGTTATCTGACCCAGTACTAACTGTTAAATACTGGTAATCGGTGCATCCGACTGGAAGCCGATCCTCACATGGTTGGAAAAAGTCTGGGCAGATGGTGATGAAGCGATTCCTTACGTATAACTATCTAGTTCATTACAATAGCCACGTCTCCAAATTCAACATCATTTTGCCTAACCTTCTTCCGACTATCACTAGATCGAGTGCATATTTTACCTAACCCACAACAGATAACAGGATGACGCTTAAGATGACTTTCAAGACTGTTGGGTTACCCGTAAAGACGTCTCCAAACTATCACCTAAGTGCACCCTGTAGGCTGTATCTTTCCTATAAAATTGGGAGCACACCTCGTCATTTCTTTCTATAGTGAGGTCTGAAAATGACGGTTGATGCGAGCCATCAGGCGTTTTCCTTCCCTCTCCAAACATAGAGATATCGGCCCGACAAAAATATTTGTCTACACATTTCTGTGCCAACGTTCCCGTATAGTCGGGAACCTCTTGTTAACACGAGAACATGTTTTTTTCTCTTATCAAACCGCTCTTAGAGAGCCCCATTGTGTTTCTTATTTAGATATCGCAATTTGAACGAGATGGTGTTTGTTTATTTTTTACGTGACTGCCCGATAAAAGAACGTTGTTTTCAGGGTTCATGTATTTGAGTGTCTAAATTCTTGTATCCGCCTGTGGTTTTAAATGTATTTTATTTAACAGTAAAAGTTTTTTAGCAAGCAAATCTGGTATAATTCAACTCATTTTCACACAGCTACTCGACTAGACGTATCAAATGAAATGATCAAACACACGGTCCCCTAAAATTGCATTTGGCTAACCTCGGAACAAAACAAAACACGCTCGACGTCGGTTCTACAATTTCACAATACGGGCAGCCCTGTAATCTCTCTGTGAGGACGTTATCGCAGTTTGTATGTAAATAACAATATATTCAAGTTACACGTATAAAACGAATGCGATACCATTATGTTGGATGCTCCACATTATAATAAAGGTTGTGGCCGTAAACGGGCTCGTGAGCACGTAAACCTTTTAGTACATCATGTACAAGTAGGTGTAGGTACTCATACACAGGCGGTTGTTTTCCTGAGATGTGATGTCACTCCTATACTTTAAGCGCCAAGCATCTACAAATTGCTACAACCGGATGTGTTTACGTCTTGAAGGAACTTTTCTTTGTATGTGTAAATAACAGGTTTCTACCAAACCGACCGATTAGATTTTTAGCTTTTGTTGATTTTGGTAATTGATCGGGCAATACCCAGATGGTATGTATGAACAATAAAATAACTTAGCATCTTGTCAGATTAATGGATCGTGTTTCATGATCAAAATGTCGTGACTTAGGTATACAATAATCATATAAATTATGCAGTTAATAACACTCCTTTTTTTATTAGTGTTAATATTCTTTTAAAATCAAGGAAGCAAAATGGAATAGTGAAAAATAAAAATGTAGAAGAACCGAGACCGAACGCTGTCGACACTTTATCTAGATCGAATCGCACTTACATTTGGAAACCGATTTCAGGAGTCACGTAGTGCCTACTCGAAGTCCAAAGGGAACTTCGGTCAAATGAAGGAAATTATGCAGGATCCTGATCATTTGGCACATGATTCAACACTATGTTAATCAAAAAAGAGATGAACGAACTTCGTAAAGGTAGCTCAGATGTGTCATGTTAAGACCATGATCACAATCCAAAAATCAAAGTGAGTCAGTCCTACACGATTTTCAAAAAGGCAGGTAATTGTCATGAGTCACAGTAGTCAGTTGGTAAATTGGCGAACTTCCGTAGATGAGAAAGATGGTTTCTCTTATCTAAAACAGGAATCTACATACATGCCTTACTAGAAGCTATCTAGAAGATCATAATCTTTCGCCTAAAAAGTCAGCATCGCTACCTTAATGCACGATTTCAGAGCGTTTCCGTTTAAGCACTTTGTGTCGTTTTGTTTTCGTCCTATTTCCAATTTAGTGACGTTAAGTACCGGGTGAAGGTGGTGTGACGATCTGATCTTGTTTACGGGGCGAACATGGCCAAAGATCGCACAAGTTTGGAACCAGAAAAGGGAGGAGATTTGACATTCAAAAGTGCTGATAATTGTCAAATTGAAATTAATGCTTTGATTTGGAGGTCTTTGCCCAGCAGTGGGATACTTTATGGAATAAAACTAGTATCGGAGACCATAAATGGACTAAATATAAACTTTTCAGAGTACATTTTTTTTTTTTTTTTTTTTTAAAGTAAGTTCAGTTCAGTTTCAAAGCAAACATTCACCTCTTATATCACGATCGCGACTTAATGACCACGGGCCAAATATGTTCAGTAAGAAAAGTAAATATCTAAATAATACGATAAGTACTGAATCAAAAAAAATACAAAGAAATAATATCACGATAGAAATACAACAAAGTATCTGTCGGAAAAACAAAGAAAATCTTAAGCCATTTACAATGAAGTTAAGTTAATAAATAACAATTTCCTGGAATATTATTTTAAGCCATAATCCACTCAAATAGCCCGGAGCAGTCAAATAGCCCACAATAGTCAAAGAGCCGGTTAGCTTACTTTACGATTCCGTTTCTAAATCGTTGTGATATTTAAACCTCAAGCCAAAACGGCGCTTTTCAGGTGAAAAACTTTGTTGGTCTTTCTCAGCTTTGACGTTTTACGTCATAGTGAGGCGTCAACCTAGAAACCTAGAAAGGCAAGGAAGTAATTAAAGACGCCTGAGGGCAGATGCTGTCACTCTTCATAGTCACCACTATTTTTATGTGCATTTAGAAGCGTTTACGTGCTTTGTAGTTGCGAGTTTTCCAGCCGTACAAAGTTTGGGTACTGTGTCGAAGTTTCATGATTTATTTTGCATGTGCACGTTGGCCTAAGTAACTTTTTTGTGAGACTGAAATACTGCTTTTTAGCTTTTTATAGTTTAATAAAACACAGGGCTTTGTTTCAGGTATTTCCATTTTATAAAGGTAGTATTTTCACGTTGAGTAGTACCTACCTACTAGTACTCTACGCGAAAAAATTACCACCATCCATACTTGAATCGGATTTTGTTAACAATTTCAAGGGTTTTAATATTTTTTGTACGGAACCCTAATTATTTGTTTTAAAATAAATGAAGCCCGAGTTATTTTCCATATAACATCTGCTAGTGCCGTCAAAATCAGTCCAGCCGTTTCGGAGATTAGCCGGAACAAACAGACGGACAAAATATATTTAAAAAAAAATGTTTTTTCACACACATTAAAAAAAAGCTGTAATTTTGAAATGACAAACTTCAATTTTATTTATTTGTATTGTATTCACTTTTTACCTTACCTAGTTTGAAAGTATGCCATAACTTGTAGACTATTTAATTATATTCACAACGCCTGTTGGCAGTAAAATTTTATGGGCACTGCTATTTTCTCCATTGTTTCCTTCGTATATTATTAATTTGTTTTTTATTAGTATTGCCCAATAAACCAAGCTCCAAGAATGTTAACTTTATTAAATACAGGTGTCATAATTTTAGCTATGTTATGGCTCGTTAAACCCCAGAGGGGAATGGATGCGACGTTTTAATTAGGTACCTAATTAAATTATTATTAAACGTTTTCAAAATAATAAGCCGTTAATAATTGTAATTTTCTTAAATTAATTTGAGCGTTTATTGTGTTTATAATTTTGTTACAGTAAGATTATATTGAGCAGTGGTGGCCCAGTGGTGGCGGCCCCGACTTACGAACAGTGAGTCGTGGGTTCGAACCCCGTCAGGCGTATTACTTTGTGCAATTTATTTCATCACCACTGCTGTCAAAACGGTGAAAGAAAACATCGTGAGGAAACCGGCATGTCTTAGAACCAAAATATTCGAAGACATGTGACATCTACCAATCCGCACTGGGCCCGCGTGGTAGATTATAGCCCATCCTTCTCTTAGAGAGGAGGCCTGAGTCCCTGTAGTGGGAACATTATAGGCTGATGATGAAGATTATATTAATTCATTGGCATACAGATAAATATTTTTTTTTATTGTTCCTATTAGAGCACCACGTCAAAATATTGATTGGTGCTCTATTGGGAATACCTATGGTGCTCTAAAAATGGGTGCTCGAACTGGAATACCTCCTTTTAAGGTAGGTAGGCAAATCATAGACGAATGGCGGTAATTTGTGGTTCCATAAATGAAAACGTAGTTAGTAAAGATTAAGATTTAACATAACATCACTTCTGTTATCCCCGAAAGGTTTACAGGAGTAATGAAAAGAAAAAAAGCGGAAATTCCTAATGGAAAACCCAATAACACTTTGCCCGACCCGGGAATCGAACCCAGGATCTCACGCTCAGTAGTCGCAGTTGCAACCACTAGACCAACGAGGCAGATTCCGATTAAGTACACACGGCTACACATCAAGCTATGCATTTCCAATATAAGCTAGTCTCGCATTGTATAGGATTTCTGTACAGTGCGAGTTCAGCGTAAACTGGAATTCTATAGCTTGATGTGTAGCCGTGTGTACGTACCTTTTGATTCTAAGAATCTCTGAGGTAACTACTTTTTAAAATGTCTACGTAAAAAAGAGTAACAAAGATTTAGTACGAAGATAAAACTCCTAGATACCTCTGCCTGTTGTATAAACTGCTGTGAAAATTGACGTCGAGAAGAATTTTGTATAAATAAACTGCTGTGAAAATATTTAGATTCTGACGTCGAGAAGAATTTTGCTGAGCAATTCATCTCTACTTTATAATGTTGCAAAACGTGGGATGTTAAAGTTTGCATTCTTCTTCCAACTCCTCTTTTGAGGTTAGTAGTTTTTTAGATCTTTGCATTCGTTGAGCTCGTGGCTTAATGCACGCGCCCTTAAGAGTCGCTCGGGTTGATCTTTAGGTTAGGAAGCCTAGATTGTTCCGTGGTTGATATACCACCCATTATATTATATAAAGCTCGATTACCACTCACTGACTCACTGACTCACTGACAGAATTGTTTTCCCAGATGGTGGATGGGGAGGTGGGTATATTTTGACAGATTCGTAAACAGGCAACTCTCGTGAGTATGGGAAAAGTCCCAAACCCCTCCTTTTCCCCCCCCTTCTTCCCCCTCCCTATCGTATCTCGGAAACTAAGAGACCCGTATTTTTTTTTTTTTACAGATTCGTATAGAGGAGGCTCGGTAAAGTAAAAATCATTTTTCAAAGTGGCCCCCCTTGCCCCCCTTCTCCCCCCTTTTAGGCGGATCTCGAAAGTTAAGTCTTGGAACGAATTTTTTTTCAGATTCATATAGAGGGGCATTGCGTTAGTCGAAATCATTTTTAGAAACTCCCCCCTCTCCCCCCCTTCACCCCCCCCCCTCTTCATCTCTTTTTTTACTCCTGAAAAAATTTTTGATTCTTAACTAAATCTATTTGAGGGGGGCGTTGAAATTTGTATACCCTCCCCTCCCCAACCTCCCCTAAAATTAAAAGGACTGTAACTTCATAACGGTTAGAGATAGCCATTAGGCGTTTGAACAAATATTATAGTAGGCGTCGAAACCTGTCCGGTGGTGGTACAGCGGTAAAGCGAAGGGGGGAGCGGGCGAGCGAAGCGAGCCGGCGACCCCCGTAGCGTAGGGATAACGTCATGATAGCTTTCCGGTGGTAGGTAGGTCCTGAGTGGAGCGAAGGTGGGAGGTGGCGAGCGAAGCGAGCCGGCGACCTCCTTAGCGTAACGAAGGTTGAGTGGTTGAAGCGTAACTCAGGGGCGACGACAAGCAAACTTTAGGGTAATGTTTTTTTAGTGGTAATAGGAGGTAGTAGGTAGGTAGTAGGTAGGTGGTAGGTAGTAGGTATGTGTAGGTAGGTGTAGGTAGGTGTAGGTGTAGATAGGTGTAGGTAGGTGTAGGTGTAGGTAGGTGTAGGTGTAGGTAGGTGTAGGTAGGTGTAGGTAGGTAGTAGGTAGGTGTAGGTAGGTGTAGGTAGGTGTAGGTAGGTGTAGGTAGGTGTAGGTAGGTGTAGGTAGGTGTAGGTAGGTGTAGGTAGGTGTAGGTAGGTGTAGGTAGGTGTAGGTAGGTGTAGGTAGGTGTAGGTAGGTGTAGGTAGGTGTAGGTAGGTGTAGGTAGGTGTAGGTAGGTGTAGGTAGGTGTAGGTAGGTGTAGGTAGGTGTAGGTAGGTGTAGGTAGGTGTAGGTAGGTGTAGGTAGGTGTAGGTAGGTGTAGGTAGGTGTAGGTAGGTGTAGGTAGGTGTAGGTAGGTGTAGGTAGGTGTAGGTAGGTGTAGGTAGGTGTAGGTAGGTGTAGGTAGGTGTAGGTAGGTGTAGGTAGGTGTAGGTAGGTGTAGGTAGGTGTAGGTAGGTGTAGGTAGGTGTAGGTAGGTGTAGGTAGGTGTAGGTAGGTGTAGGTAGGTGTAGGTAGGTGTAGGTAGGTGTAGGTAGGTGTAGGTAGGTGTAGGTAGGTGTAGGTAGGTGTAGGTAGGTGTAGGTAGGTGTAGGTAGGTGTAGGTAGGTGTAGGTAGGTGTAGGTAGGTGTAGGTAGGTGTAGGTAGGTGTAGGTAGGTGTAGGTAGGTGTAGGTAGGTGTAGGTAGGTGTAGGTAGGTGTAGGTAGGTGTAGGTAGGTGTAGGTAGGTGTAGGTAGGTGTAGGTAGGTGTAGGTAGGTGTAGGTAGGTGTAGGTAGGTGTAGGTAGGTGTAGGTAGGTGTAGGTAGGTGTAGGTAGGTGTAGGTAGGTGTAGGTAGGTGTAGGTAGGTGTAGGTAGGTGTAGGTAGGTGTAGGTAGGTGTAGGTAGGTGTAGGTAGGTGTAGGTAGGTGTAGGTAGGTGTAGGTAGGTGTAGGTAGGTGTAGGTAGGTGTAGGTAGGTGTAGGTAGGTGTAGGTAGGTGTAGGTAGGTGTAGGTAGGTGTAGGTAGGTGTAGGTAGGTGTAGGTAGGTAGTAGGTTAGTAGTAGGTAGGTGTAGGTAGGTAGTAGGTAGGTGGTAGGTGTATATAGGTAGGTATATCAGATTCATTGAAAGGGGGAAATGCGTTAGTCGAAATTATTTTTCAAAGCGCCCCCTTCCCCCCTCTTCACGCCCCGCGAGCTGCGCGCAGCTCGCGCAGCCACGCAAATACTAGTTATACTATATAAAGCTAAATTACCACTGACTCACTGACTTATTGACAGAATTGTTCTCCCAGATGGTGGATGGGGAGGTGGGTATATTTTGACAGATTCGTAAACAAGCAACTCTCGTGAGTATGGGAAAAGTCCCAAACCCCCCCTTTCCCCCCCCCTTCTCCCCCCTCCCTATCGTATCTCGGAAACAAAGAGACTTTACTTGTTTTTTTTTAGGGATTCGTATAGAGGGGGCAAGATTAAGTAAAAATCATTTTTCAAAGTGGCCCCCCTTGCCCCCCTTCTCCCCCCTTTTGGGCGGATCTCGGAAATAAAGAAAATTTACGTGATTTTTTTTAGGGATTCGTATAGAGGAGGCTCGGTAAAGTAAAAATCATTTTTCAAAGTGGCCCCCCTTGCCCCCCTTCTCCCCCCTTTTAGGCGGATCTCGGAAATAAAGAGACATTACGTGTGTTTTCTTAAGGATTCGAATAGAGGAGGCTTGGGGAAGTAAAAACCGTTTTTTAAATTTGACCCCCTTGCCCCCCTTCACCCCCCCTTTAGGCGGATCTCGGAAATAAAGAGAATTTACGTGTTTTTTTTAGGGATTCGTATAGAGTAGGCTCGGGGAAGTAAAAACCATTTTTCAAATTTGACCCCCTTGCCCCCCTTCACCCCCCCCCCTTTCGGATCTCGGAAGTTAAGAGACTTGGAACATTTTTTTTTTCAGATTCATTAAAAGGGGCAATGCATTAGTCGAAATAATTTTTCAAAGCTCCCCCCTCTCCCTCCCTTCACCCCCCCCCTTATTTACCCCTTTCACCCCCCCCTCTTCACCCCCCCCTCTTCACCCCTTTTTTCTGTTTTGTTTACGGATTCGTATAGAGGAGGATCGGGGGACTAAAATGGTGCTACCGGTAAAGCGAAGGGGGGAGCGGGCGAGCGAAGCGAGCCGGCGACCCCCGCAGCGTAGGGATAATGTCATGATAGCTTTCCGGTGGTAGGTAGGTCCTGAGTGGAGCGAACCTGCGAGACCGAGTGGAGCGAAGGGGGGAGGTGGCGAGCGAAGCGAGCCGGCGACCTCCTTAGCGTAACGAAGGTTGAGTGGGTGAAGCGTAACTCAGGGGCGACGACAAGCAAACTTTAGGGTAATGTTTTTTTAGTGGTAGTAGGAGGTAGTAGGTAGGTAGTAGGTAGGTGGTAGGTAGTAGGTAGGTGTAGGTAGGTGTAGGTGTAGGTAGGTAGTAGGTAGCTGTAGGTAGGTAGTAGGTAGGTAGTAGGTAGGTGTAGGTGGTCTAGGTAGGTAGTAGGTAGGTGTAGGTAGGTAGTAGGTAGGTAGTAGGTAGGTGTAGGTAGGTGTAGGTAGGTGTAGGTAGGTGTAGGTAGGTGTAGGTAGGTGTAGGTAGGTGTAGGTAGGTGTAGGTAGGTGTAGATAGGTGTAGGTAGGTAGTAGGTAGGTGTAGGTAGGTAGTACCGCGAGCTGCATTGGAACATTTTTTTTTTCAGATTCATTGAGAGGTGCAATGCGTTAGTCGAAATCATTTTTCAAAGCTCCTCCTCTTCCCCCCTTCACGCCCCGCGAGCTGCGCGCAGCTCGCGCAGCCACGCAAATACTAGTTATACTATATAAAGCTAAATTACCACTGACTGACTCACTCACTGATTGACAGAATTGTTCTCCCAGATGGTGGATGGGGAGGTGGGTATATTTTGACAGATTCGTAAACAAGCAACTCTCGTGAGTATGGGAAAATTGCCAAAACCCCCCTTTTCCCCCCCCTTCTCCCCCCTCCCTATCGTATCTCGGAAACAAAGAGACTTTACGTGTTTTTTTTTTGGGATTCGTATAGAGGGGGCTCGGTAAAGAAAAAACCATTTTTCAAAGTGGCCCCCCTTTTCCCCCTTCTTCCCCCCTTTAGGCGGATCTCAAAAATAAAGAGATTTTACGTGTTTTTTTTAGGGATTCGTATAGAGTAGGCTCGGGGAAGTAAAAACCATTTTTCAAATTTGACCCCCTTGCCCCCCTTCACCCCCCC
This sequence comes from Diarsia dahlii, assembly GCA_949775195.1. NCBI lineage: Eukaryota > Metazoa > Arthropoda > Insecta > Lepidoptera > Noctuidae > Diarsia > Diarsia dahlii. The sequence continues at coordinate 11,445,703 of OX459198.1, forward strand.
TTTAGGCGGATCTCGGAAATAAAGAGAATTTACGTGATTTTTTTTAGGGATTCGTATAGAGGAGGCTTGGGGAAGTAAAAACCATTTTTTAAATTTGACCCCCTTGCCCCCCTTCACCCCCCCTTCAGGCGGATCTCGGAAGTTAAGAGACTTGGAACGATTTTTTTTTCAGATTCATATAGAGGAGCATTGCGTTAGTCGAAATCATTTCAAGAAACTCCCCCCTCTCCCCCCCTACACCCCCCCCCTCTTCATCTCTTTTTTTACTCCTGAAAAAATTTTTGAGTCTTACCTAAATCTATTTGAGGGGCGTTGAAATTTGTATACCCTCCCCTCCCCAACCTCCCCTAAAATTAAAAGGACTGTAACTTCATAACTGTTAGAGATAGCCATTAGGTGTTTGAACAAATATTATAGTAGGCGTCGAAACCTGTCCGGTGGTGGTACAGCGGTAAAGCGAAGGGGGGAGCGGGCGAGCGAAGCGAGCCGGCGACCCCCGTAGCGTAGGGATAAAGTCATGATAGCTTTCCGGTGGTAGGTAGGTCCTGAGTGGAGCGAACCTGCGAGACCGAGTGGAGCGAAGGGGGGAGGTGGCGAGCGGAGCGAGCCGGCGACCTCCTTAGCGTAACGAAGGTTGAGTGGGTGAAGCGTAACTCAGGGGCGACGACAAGCAAACTTTAGGGTAATGTTTTTTTAGTGGTAGTAGGTAGGTAGTAGGTATGTGTAGGTAGGTGTAGGTAGGTGTAGGTAGGTTGTAGGTAGGTGTAGGTAGGTAGTAGGTAGGTGTAGGTAGGTAGTAGGTAGGTGTAGGTAGGTAGTAGGTAGGTGTAGGTAGGTAGTAGGTAGGTGTAGGTAGGTAGTAGGTAGGTGTAGGTAGGTAGTAGGTAGGTAGTAGGTAGGTGTAGGTAGGTAGTAGGTAGGTGTAGGTAGGTGTAGGTAGGTGTAGGTAGGTGTAGGTAGGTGTAGGTAGGTGTAGGTAGGTGTAGGTAGGTGTAGGTAGGTGTAGGTAGGTGTAGGTAGGTGTAGGTAGGTGTAGGTAGGTGTAGGTAGGTGTAGGTAGGTGTAGGTAGGTGTAGGTAGGTGTAGGTAGGTGTAGGTAGGTGTAGGTAGGTGTAGGTAGGTGTAGGTAGGTAGTAGGTAGGTGTAGGTAGGTAGTAGGTAGGTGTAGGTAGGTAGTAGGTAGGTGTAGGTAGGTGACCACTTGCCCCACTTGCCCCCCTTCACCCCCCCTTTAGGCGGATCTCGGAAGTTAAGAGACATTACGTGTGTTTTTTTAGGGATTCGTATAGAGGAGGCTCGGGGAAGTAAAAACCATTTTTCAAATTTGACCCCCTTGCCCCCCTTCATCCCCCCTTTAGGCGGATCTCGGAAATAAAGAGACATTACGTGTGTTTTTTAGGGATTCGTATAGAGGAGGCTCGGGGAAGTAAAAACCATTTTTCAAATTTGACCCCCTTGCCCCCCTTCACCCCCCCTTTAGGCGGATCTCGGAAATAAAGAGACATTACGTGTGTTTTTTAGGGATTTGTATAGAGGAGGCTCGGGGAAGTAAAAACCATTTTTCAAATTTGACTCCCTTGCCCCCCTTCACCCCCCCTTTAGGCGGATCTCGGAAGTTAAGAGACTTGGAACATTTTTTTTTCAGATTCATTGAAAGGGGCAATGAGTTAGTCGAAATAATTTTTCAAAGCTCCCCTCCCCCCCCCCTTAACCCCCCCCCTCTTCACCTTTTTTTTCAGTTTTGTTTACGGATTCGTATAGAGGATCGGGAAAGTAAAAACCATTTTTCATAATCGACCCCCTTTCCACTCTTCTCCCCCCCTTTAGGCGGATCTCAGAAGTTAAGAGACTTGGAACGATTTTTTTTTCAGATTCATTTATAGGGGCATTGTGTTAGTCGAAATCATTTTTCAAAACTCCCCCCTCTTTCCCCCTTCAACACCCCCCCCCCCCCCCTCTTCACCTCTTTTTTTTAACTCGTGTTCTGTTTTGTTTACGGATTCGTATAGAGGAGGCTCGGGGAAGTAAAAACTATTTTTCAAATTTGACCCGCTTGCCCCCTTTCACCCCCCCTTTAGGCGGATCTCGGTAGTTAAGAGACTTGGAACATATTTTTTTCAAATTCATTGAAAGGGGCAATGCGTTTGTCGAAATCATTTTTCAAAGCTCCCCTCTCCCGCTCTTCTCCGCCCCCCCCCCCCTCTTCACCCCTTTTTTTTTCAAACGTGGTCTGTTTTGTTTACGGATTCGTATAGAGGAGGCTCAGGAAAGTAAAAACCATTTTTCAAAATCGACCCCCTTTCCACTCTTTCTCCCCCCTTTAGGCGGATCTCGGAAGTTAAGGGACTTGGAACATTTTTTTTTTTCAGATTCATATAGAGGGGCATTGCGTTAGTCGAAATCATTTTTAGAAACTCCCCCCTCTCCCCCCTTCAACCCCCCCCCCCCCCTTCTTCACATCTTTTTTACTACTAAAAATATTTTTGATTCTTACCTTAAACTATTGAGGGGCGTTGAAATTTGTATACCTACCCTCCCCTCCCCTCCCCAACCTTCCCTAAAATTAAAAGGGCTGTAACTTCATAACGGTTAGAGATAGCCATTAGGTGTTTGAACAAATAATATAGTAGGCGTCGAAACCTGTCCGGTGGTGGTACAGCAGTAAAGCGAAGGGGGGAGCGGGCGAGCGAAGCGAGCCGGCGACCCCCGTAGCGTAGGGATAATGTCATGATAGCTTTCCGGTGGTAGGTAGGTACTGAGTGGAGCGAAGGGGGGAGGTGGCGAGCGAAGCGAGCCGGCGACCTCCTTAGCGTAACGAAGGTTGAGTGGGTGAAGCGTAACTCAGGGGCGACGACAAGCAAACTTTAGGGTAATGTTTTTTTAGTGGTAGTAGGAGGTAGTAGGTAGGTAGTTGGTAGGTAGGTAGGTGTAGGTAGGTAGTAGGTAGGTGTAGGTAGGTAGTAGGTAGGTGTAGGTAGGTAGTAGGTAGGTGTAGGTAGGTAGTAGGTAGGTGTAGGTAGGTGTAGGTAGGTGTAGGTAGGTGTAGGTAGGTAGTAGGTAGGTGTAGGTAGGTGTAGGTAGGTGTAGGTAGGTAGTAGGTAGGTGTAGGTTGGTAGTAGGTGGGTGTAGGTAGGTAGTAGGTAGGTGTAGGTAGGTAGTAGGTTGGTAGTAGGTAGGTGTATATAGGTAGGTATATCAGATTCATTGAAAGGGGCAATGCGTTAGTCGAAATCATTTTTCAAAGCGCCCCCTCCCCCCCTCTTCACGCCCCGCGAGCTGCGCGCAGCTCGCGCAGCCACGCAAATACTAGTTATATTATATAAAGCTAAATTACCACTCACTCACTGACTGATTGACATAATTGTTCTCCCAGATGGTGGATGGGGAGGTGGGTATATTTTGACAGATTCGTAAACAAGTAACTCTCGTGAGTATGGGAAAAGTCCCAAACCCCCCCTTTACTCCCCCCTTCTCCCCCCTCCCTATCGTATCTCGGAAACAAAGAGACCCGTATTTTTTTTTTTTACGGATTCGTATAGAGGAGGCTCGGGGAAGTAAAAACCATTTTTCAAATTTGACCCCCTTGCCCCCCTTCACCCCCCCTTTAGGCGGATCTCGGAAATAAAAAGATTTTACGTGTGTTTTTTTAGGGATTCGTATAGAAGAGGCTCCGGGAAGTAAAAAACATTTTTCAAAATTGACCCCCTTGCCCCCCTTCACCCCCCCTTAAGGCGGATCTCGGAAGTTAAGAGACTTGGCACATTTTTTTTTCAGATTCATTAAAAGGGGCAATGCGTGAGTCGAAATCGTTTTATAAAAGTTCCCCCCTCTCCCCCCTTCAACGCCCCCCCCCCTCTTCACCCCTTTTTTTTAACTCGTGTTCTGTTTTGTTTACGGATTCGTATAGAGGAGGCTCGGGGAAGTAAAATCCATTTTTAAAATTTTACCCCCTTGCCCCCCTTCTCCCTCCTTTTAGGCGGATCTCGAAAGTTAAGAGACTTGGAACGAATTTTTTTTCAGATTCATATAGAGGGGCATTGCGTTAGTCGAAATCATTTTTACAAACTCCACCCTCTCCCCTCCTTCACCCCCCCCCTCTTCACCTCTTTTTTTACTTCTGAAAATTTTTTTGATTCTTACCTAAATCTATTTGAGGGCCGTTGAAATTTGTATACCCTCCCCTCCCCAACCTCCCCTAAAATTAAAAGGGCTGTAACTTCATAACGGTTAGAGATAGCCATTAGGTGTTTGAACAAATATTATAGTAGGCGTCGAAACCTGTCCGGTGGTGGTACAGCGGTAAAGCGAAGGGGGGAGCGGGTGAGCGAAGCGAGCCGGCGACCCCCGTAGCGTAGGGATAATGTCATGATAGCTTTCCGGTGGTAGGTAGGTCCTGAGTGGAGCGAACCTGCGATACCGAGTGGAGCGAAGGGGGGAGGTGGCGAGCGAAGCGAGCCGGCGACCTCCTTAGCGTAACGAAGGTTGAGTGGGTGAAGCGTTACTCAGGGGCGACGACAAGCAAATTTTAGGGTAATGTTTTTTTAGTGGTAGTAGGAGGTAGTAGGTAGGCAGGTGATAGGTAGGTAGTAGGTAGGTGTAGGCAGGTGTAAGTAGGTAGTAGGTAGGTGTAGGTAGTAGGTAGGTGTAGGTAGGTGTAGGTAGGTAGTAGGTAGGTGTAGGTAGGTAGTAGGTAGGTGTAGGTAGGTAGTAGGTAGGTAGTAGGGGTTGCACGACATTGGTCAAGTCTGATATTCGTCAAATCAGCAATTCGTCAAATTTGATATCGGTCAAAGCTGTAGTTCGTCGAATCGTCTGTTTGTCCAATTATGAAATTTGCCACGTATGCTATTGGTCAAGTCCAAGTACAGTCGATGAAACCATGCGTTTGGAATTCACATAATTTACTTGTAGGAACTTACAAAAAGAAAAGCCGCCTGCTGTAGGTTCCCATTTACATAATTAAAATGTAGTAAATAGTAATTGAGTATTCTGAGGTTTAATTTGTTACGATTGTTACCTCCTTTGTATCTGTAAGAATAGGATGTAGGCGAAAAATGCTGGCTAAATAGAATAGCTTATTATGCCGTCATTTGTTTTCCCGTCAAGTATGTGACATTTCATTATTTGTAAATGACAACAATTACATTCTTTATTTTCGTGTCTCCGGTTTGGTGAAATATACTCGTATATAATGGCTGTTAAAAGCATTTTCCTGATGTTTTAGTCAAAGGCTGCTTTTTCCACTTTAATCAAGCCATTTATAAAAAAGCACAAGCACTTGGAATGATGACTGACGACAATTTGAAAAAAGTTGTTAGACTTACCACAAATCTAGCGTTACTGCCCTATCAGTATATTCCTGAAGGATGGTCAGCAATACTTAAGATGATGCCAGAAAATGATAGTAGAGCGGAAAATTTTCAAAAATATTTTACTGAGCAATGGCATAAAAGAATATCTCAGGATATGTGGTGTTGTGCAAATGAACGCCATCGTACCACCAACGCAGTCGAGGCTTGGCATCGGAGATTAGGTATTAAAGTACAAGAAAGACATAATATTTTCATGTACATTAGTATTTTAAAAAAAGAAGCAAAATATTATTTAAATAAAGTTAGAAGAGAAGATGAGAAGCAGAGGAAAACATCCGACGTCATAAAATATGCTAAAATAGAAAAAATAATAGAAAAATTATTGAGTGGAAAATTAGACGCGTTAAAGTGTCTAAAGCAGTTATGTTGGTTGTGAATTCTTTGTACTTAAATAAAATATATGAATTAAATAAATGAGTTAGAAAAAAATATCTTGAGGGTACTTTCATTTTTACAGTTGATTGTACTTATATTACTTGACCAATAGCGTATTTGGCAAATTTCATAATTGGACAAACAGACGATTCGACGAACCACAGCTTTGACCAATATCAAATTTGACGAATTGCCGATTTGGCGAATATCAGACTTGACCAATGTCGTGCAACCCGGTAGTAGGTAGGTGTAGGTAGGTAGTAGGTAGGTAGTAGGTAGGTGTAGGTAGGTGTAGGTAGGTAGTAGGTAGGTGTAGGTAGGTAGTAGGTAGGTGTAGGTAGGTAGTAGGTAGGTAGTAGGTAGGTAGGTGTAGGTAGGTAGTAGGTAGGTGTAGGTAGGTAGTAGGTAGGTGTAGGTAGGTAGTAGGTAGGTGTAGGTAGGTAGTACCGCGAGCTGCATTGGAACATTTTTTTTTTCAGATTCATTGATAGGTGCAATGCGTTAGTTGAAATCATTTTTCAAACCTCCCCCTCTCCCCACCTTCACGCCCCGCGAGCTGCGCGCAGCTCGCGCAGCCACGCAAATACTAGTTATACTATATAAAGCTAAATTACCACTCACTCACTGACAGAATTGTTCTCCCAGATGGTGGATGGGGAGGTGGGTATATTTTGACAGATTCGTAAACAATCAACTCTCATGACTATGGGAAAAGTCCCAAACCCCCCCTTTCCCCCCCCCCTTCTCCCCCCTCCCTATCGTATCTCGGAAACAAAGAGACTTTACTTGTTTTTTTTTAGGGATTCGTATAGAGGGGGCAAGGTAAAGTAAAAATCATTTTTCAAAGTGGCCCCCCTTGCCCCCCTTCTCCCCCCTTTTAAGCGGATCTCGGAAACAAAGAGACTTTACGTGTTTTTTTTTAGGGATTCGTCTAGAGGAGGCTTGGAAAAGTAAAAACCATTTTTCGAATTTGACCCCCTTGCCCCCCTTCACCCCCCCTGTAGGCGGATCTCGAAAATAAAGAGATTTTACGTGTTTTTTTTTAGAGATTCGTATAGAGGAGGCTCGGGAAAGTAAAAACCATTTTTTGAATTTGACCCCCTTGCCCCCCTTCACCCCTCCTTTATGCGGATTTTAAAAATAAAGATATTTTACGTGTTTTTTTTTAGGGATTCGTATAGAGGAGGCTCGGGAAAGTAAAAACCATTTTTTTAATTTGACCCATTTTACCCCCCCCCCCCCTTTAGGCAGATCTCGGAAGTTAAGAGACTTGGACCATTTTTTTTTTCAGATTCATTGAAAGGGGCAATGCGTTAGTCGAAATCATTTTTCAAAGCTCCCCCTCTCCCCCTCTTCACGCCCCGCGAGCTGCGTGCAGCTCGCGCAGCCACGCAAATACTAGTCTTATTATATAAAAATGAATCGCAAAATGTGTTGGTAAGCGCATAACTCAACAACGCCTGGATCGATTTGGCTAATTTTGGTCTTGAATTATTTGTGGAAGTCCAGAGAAGGTTTATACGGTGAGAAAGTGGTTGGTAGGTAGGCAGGGTAGTAGGTAGGTAGGGTAGTAAGTAGGGTAGTAGGTAGGTAGGGTAGTAGGTAGATAGGTAGGGTAGTAGGTAGGTAGGGTAGTAGGTAGGTAGGGTAGTAGGTAGGTAGAGTAGTTGGTAGGGTAGTAGGTAGGTAGGGTAGTAGGTAGGTAGGGTAGTAGGTAGGGTAGTAGGAAGGTTAGTAGGCAGATAGGTAGGGAAAAAAGCATTGCAACGCATGCGCGGGTTCAGCTAGTTATAACATAAAGAACCAGAAAGAACGTTTATCCGTAAGAACCGGTTGTCATTTGTTTATCTCTGACAACCACTCTTATCAAGGAGTATCGTATTAACTATTATTCGCTATCTGGATAAAAAAACAATAACTCGAAAACATAATTAACAGTAAACCTTAAAAAATAATAAATTATACCCAACTTGGTACTTGGCCAATACTGGTATTCAGCTGCACCAGATTAGACTGGAAGCTGCAGACCGGACCCCACTACAGTTTGAACTAGTTTAATACTCTATCCACGATTAGTCTATATTTACATAACATGAAGGTAAGGATGATCTCCAAATTGACATTTGCATTATTATACACGGAAGATACACGAGGACGAAATGTTCAATTCAATTCATTTATTGCATTAAATATGGTAGGCACATGAAGTTCGAAGATAAAATATTTAGTAACACACATTTGGCCAATATTATAGCATGTAATAGTACAAGTGTTTACACCTAAGATACAGTAGTAAGTAGTATGGTTGAGTTTTATTATTTTGTGGTATAAACACGCACCTTGTATGGTCAAGTATGAGAGCAAAGTTTGTACAATCAGGATGTAGATGACTCTGGAAAATCAGTAATAATTAAAAATAGATCATGACGGTATCTACCTAAAAAGATGACAGAGTCGACTAAACCATGATTCAGAGAAACCTCACACATCGGTTGGGGTTATTTGCGTATTTATAACAATAAAGAATATTCTGCGGTCGGAAATTACTTTACCATACAATTAATAGATATTACATATACATAGTCCCAGTGTGGGCGTACCAATTTATCAACAGTTTCCCGTAAAAGAAAATATCGCGAGGAAAACCACAACTTTAATTAATTAATACGAAGTGTTGCTCGGAAAACATCGGGTTTCTTTAGTCTGGTCTAGACTATGTACTGAAGAGAAAGTATTTACATATGGGTAAGTTGAGTAAACTAGTACCTACCTCGGTGTTAGGTTATAGAAGATCCTGTATCTGTAGGCACTGTTTCCTTTTTACAAATCTACTATTGCCTACATTTTGTCCAGTTACGCAGACGTTATTGCTTACAAGTAAATCCCACAGTGAAAGTTAAAACAATGACCCGTTATCAGTCATTCTAATCCCACTTTTCATAGATCTAAACCAAGTCGTTTAATGAAAGCTCCCCATGTACCTAAAAATGCAGTTTTCAAACGTATAAGCTATTAAAGGTGTTTTTGTCCTGTGCCCAGTTTCCATTACATCTCAAGGGTGTCCTTTGGGGCTAGCCAGTGGCCGCCTGCGTTTGACATGACAGTTCTCAGTTATGTCGTCCATTACAGAACGAGACTGAAGTGCTGAGTTATTTACTCCATGCTTGAGGATCTTTGAATGAGAACCTCCTTAAGAAAATAAGTATGATCACATCGATATCTTCATTATCAGGTAAGTACTCCCTGGAAAATTTTCATAATGTATTTTAGGTATAGGTGCTTAAGGCACAGAACCGATATAACCACCTCAAGAGTTTAAAAAAAAATATATATGTATAAGGCCAGGTGCAGCTGGGCCAAAACACTTCCATCCAAAGGACTGCGTGAGTTTTCAAGTAAACATTTCAGCAACTTTTCGTTTAAGTTCCATCCTTTCAGGACTATCAAGTATGCTACTGAAGTGACGTCACACATTAAGGTTAGGTACTCACATTTCTGTGAGTCGGTCTTGTGCGTTGGCTTCTTGTCGCGCACCATGGCTGCGGGGCGGTGGTGCGGGGGGTGAGGCCGGCGCGGGCGCGATCCTTGATACTATCGGCCCCGCCCGGCGCCGCTTGCGCTCAACGCGACTGTGTTGTCGTGGTTGTGCCAAATACCTGCGGACAACAGTGAAGGATCTAAGTGTGGAGCTAGAACTACGTGTGTTAGAAGATTGTCGACAGGGAAGTAAGATAACATGCGTAATTTGGTATGCAAAACATGCTTACAGATTATCGAAAAAATACATTTGAAAGTCTGCAGTCTAGAGTTTATCGCATAATTAATATTAAATCGTAAAAAAAATCTAGCGTAGCGGAGAATGACTACTAAGTTCATACGTGATTTTCAGTGTACACAATGTTCATGAAAAACTAGGTAGCCGAAAGGTTGACTACGAATCTCACCAACGAGTATAAGTTTTTAAACTGAAATTATCACTAACACTGAAAACGGGACCTTTACCAAGTTTCTGCGCTTCCACGCTTTTGTAAACACCATGACCACGGATAAACTGAAAATATTGCGGGTGGAGGCAAATCGTCAACCCTCTTTATTGTTCGTTTCAGGAACTCGAGACAAACAGTTAACATGGTAAATATCCAGTTTTCAATGTTAATGATATTGCCAAAGGGTATACCAGTAACCGGGTTACGAAGACCAATCACTCCATGTAAAATAATAGTATTCAGGTGCAGAGCCCGATTAGACCGGAGAGCTAATACCAACATAGTTCGGAAAACGCTAGACAGACGATGATGATATTTGAAGGAATATATTCGAATGGAAATGCGAACGTAATCAAGTTATCAACTGGCGAAAATACGAACGTGGATAGTTTGGTATGTTATTTTAGGCTGGCGAGGAGAAAATTGATATCACGCAACCCTCCGACAAGTACCTACTAACATAGGCATATACGTATGTAGACTATGGGTGGTAGACTACTCTATATCTAGATGGTCTCGAAATATACTAGTACACGCTAATAAGTACACAGGCAGAAATCATTATAATTCTAGTACACTACTTCTGCATAAAGTGTTTCGCACATGGAGCAAAATAACCAGTGGAGAAAGTATGGGCACGTTTTTGTTCTAAATCAAAGTCACTAATATACTGCGGGGGAGAGGTACGTTTCGGACTCTGTGATTGGTTGACGAACTGACAACCAAATGACAACTCATTCTCTAGGGATTCCATAAAAGTAATTGAAAAAGTATCGATATCGATAATTGTTTGACTTATTAGTATTATAACGATTTGTTTGCAATTCAGAGATTACGGGTTTGATTTTGAAATAAAACAGGTAATTATTAAACTTAGAAGACTGTATTTAAAAAAATATAATATATTTACTGGTTTTTAAAATGGATTAGTTTTGAATATGTTTTTCTTATATAATCCTTTGGATTTGTATTATTTTTCGTAATAAATGTCAGTCGAGTATCAATATATTTTTTTGCTACACATGAAGCTAAATCAATTAAAGGGTTAGTCGATTCTACGTCAAATTGGTGAAAAAAAAGTAAAAGGACCTCAAATTACTTCAAATTAATTTTGTGTGTTAAGATCATGATATCACGGGGGTAGCAAAGGGGGGTTAAAATTTCGGATTTTTTTTTGCCTAGGACGCTCCGTTTTCAAGATATTTGTATTTAACTTATTTTGGTACAATAATTTAAAACGCCCATAACTCGGAAACGGTGCATCGTAGGACCATGCTTCTCGGGCCCTAAATGGTGTATATGAGGCAGGTTAACCCGATACTGCAATAAAATTGGTAATAAAAAAAATTAAGTCCTCGTTCCATAGCTAGGCTACACAATCGAACCAATTTTTTTTATATCCCTATCGTGTAGGTTTTTTCATAGGCCTTTGCCTCCGTTTTTCTGCAGGCACGCCACTGCCAGCAATGTGTTCACCTTTACTCCAAAACTAAAATTGATAACGTCTGTTCCATACCTACACTGGCCTATATAAAAACATAATTGTCTAGGATTGCAATGATTCAAATAGATTCCAAGTAACGCGTCTAAATTTTGTGTAAAAGGCAGGCAGAGATATCATACACTTACATTTTTTACTGTTATGTACAAGTTTATGCCAGTATTATACACATTTGCGAGTAAAGCCAAGGGAATAAGCATGTTTGATTAGATAGCAATAATGAAACAAAAAAATATAAGGTATCTTAAGAACTTATATTTTAAATTATATCGATACCATAAACCGTCGCGATACTGCGAACTCAAACATCACTATCATGAAAGAAAGAGACAACTGCATTAGTGCAAATCAGTGTACCAGAAAGAGACAGCAATTATTTGATTCTTTTTTCATTGTTTTGATCAAATTGAATAGAAAACCACATAGCTGTGAAATGTTATCCCATCTTTTGTGTAACATGAAGTTGTAGTACACTTTCCACACCATTTAATTGCACAACTAGGCATTATTTTTCGTTATATATGCTTTCAAAACGGGTGCGCGTGACGTTCGTGCGTTAGCCTACAATTTTTGCGACTGAGCAAAATTTCGCCGCGTACGCTTGATATAGCGTATGTTTAGCGCCCGCGGTAGCCCCCGCACGCGCTCTCCACTGGTTATTGTGCTCCATGGTTTCGCATTAACGACTGATGTCAAACGCTGCATCGTTGAAAATCAGTCACTAAATGTTTCAGTATAATCTTAAAATTAAATGCAAGTTAGCTGGCTGTAGGTATACCTACTTATTAGTATATAATTATGTTCGATTGTACGTGTAGCATAAAAATATCGAAGCTTTTTATACGTGCACTACGAGTTACGAATGCCCGTGTAAACGGGAGCCAAGGACGACTTTCGGCATAATCTAATCGGCTGACATCAAAGGAGTGTCCCTATCAAAGAGCAGGAAAAAGTTACTGAGTTCCAAGTTGCTCTAACTTCACACACATACATACAAAGCTATATACGCGAACAAAACTGTAATATTATATTATGAGTGGGAACTTTATTTCCACTTTTGTTTAAGGTAGCCTCAGAACTGATATGATTCAGTTCTGAGGCTACCTTGAACAAAAAAACAGTTGTTTACCTTTATTTTTTCTTCAGAGAAGTGTCATACTTTGTCTGTATCTACTTGCCAGCGCTAAAAGCAGAGCATGCGGTCTTGGTATGACTGCGTGGTCTGCCAAGTTGTTATTTTTTCCATCATTAATTTTCCAGTAGCAGTCTGGATTTATGTCAGTTTGGTGGCACACGATCGCTCCTTAATTACGTTACGTTTTTGACGTAAATAATATGTAACTTGTACTTGTGTGAAATGTAGGTTTGCTTCCGGGAAGCCGACCCCAAATGTAGGTGGACTGTCAGATAGTGTCTTACCTACTTAACTGGGGATTACTGCAGGAGTGGTATTATGTGTCTAACTTCATCGGGGATTTACAAGCTTCCCACGTTCTGGGAAATACCTAGTTCCAATATAGGATGGTTTATATACAGACATTTGATGCTAAAACGAGATCCCCAAAGGCATTTACTGAGGCGAGACGCTTTATCCGGAAGGCAGAGGTCAGGTGGCGGTCACTAAGATTGCAGATTAAGTTTTTTTTTTATCCCTTTCCTACCGGGGTAGTGATTTTTGACGAATTTCCGCTTTTCAACTTTGTTATCATAATAAGGTAGGTAAAAGGAAACGCTCAGATTATTTTAAGATTTTTATTGCACCTAGAAGTACTATTTCCAAGACCTAGACTTAAAAGTACCGTCAGGTGATTTCAGTCTAAAAAATTATGAGCTTTGATAATACACATACTCGATGAAGTGGGTATTTTGTTTTATCAAACATTTATGTTTTTTTATTTTTCTATAATTATTCTGAGCAATTTTTTTATTGTTTTAGCCATTGAGATGGATATTACAAACAATACTGCTCTAATTGAAGCCCTGCTATTAGAAGAGATTCCGGACTGTGACGAAGAGTCTGATGCAGGTGTGTCCGATGATGAAGTGGAAAATATTCAACTACCCTCACCAAGAGGCTTCGATGAGATTTTTGAAAGAGCTCTAGAAAATACTTTAGCCGAAGATCCGCCATCGTCGCCTTCAAAACAAGATGAACTGGAGTGCCCTGTAAATCATTTACCACCATCACCGATACCTGGATCTAGTGTTCAGACGGGTCCCCTATGTTGTTTCGAACGCCGCTGTTGCGACACACGCTGTTGCGAATTAATTTTCCACTGCCTCACAGGTTCGAAAGCTCATGGACTCGAATGAAGTAGTCGCGAAAGACGCTGTTTCGAAAAACATTCTCACTGCCTCATACGCTCGAATGCTTGTGATTTCGATATTAGAAAGGGGTGGAAGGCATATTATAGATTTGATTTAAAGATTCTAATACCTCCGGCCTACTTCTGTTCTCCTGGTAATTTACGGGACTTTACTAAATAAGTTATTAAAAAAAAAACATTCCAGTTTTCAATACCTCCTTCCTACTTCTGTTCTCCTGGTAGTTTGTGGGACTTTACTACCTACCACTTAGTTACCTAGACAATTTTTTTTTATAAAGATCAGTCTTAGATTTTGTGTTAATACCGTACTCATGGAAAAAAATGTACAGTTGAGGTACTAAAATTTTTGATTGTTACTTTGTTAATAATAATATTAAATGATGATGTTGACTTGACACCGAATTTATTGATTTTATTTAATTACTGCTTACCCCTTTCTAATATCGAAATCACAAGCATTCGAGCGTATGAGGCAGTGAGAATGTTTTTCGAAACAGCGTCTTTCGCGACTACTTCATTCGAGTCCATGAGCTTTCGAACCTGTGAGGCAGTGGAAAATTAATTCGCAACAGCGTGTGTCGCAACAGCGGCGTTCGAAACAACATAGGGGACCCGTTCAGACTGATCTACCGTCTGCAAATACGTCCTCACACAGAACTAATCAGCGATTACCCGAACCAAACCGTAAATGGAAAAAGAACGACCTAATTACAATTTTACCGGAATACGTTCTAGATACTGGAGTAATAGAAGACTATTTTGCTCACTGTAGCACCCCATAAAAAAATTCATACCTATAAATGTTAGAAGTTCCTCCTTTTTTAGGTTCAATACTTTGCCTCTCTGAGTAGCATAAAGGTTGCTTTGGTACACAATATTATCAATAATATCTCCAATCAATACTAAAAATGTATCAGTCGGGGTGCTACAGTGAGCAAAATAGTCTTCTATTACTCCAGTATCTAGAACGTATTCCGATAAAATTGTAATTATGTCGTTGTTTTTCCATTTACGGTTTGGTTCGGGTAATCGCTGATTAGTTCTGTGTGAGGACGTATTTGCAGACGGTAGATCAGTCTGAACACTAGATCCAGGTATCGGTGATGGTGGTAAATGATTTACAGGGCACTCCAGTTCATCTTGTTTTGAAGGCGACGATGGCGGATCTTCGGCTAAAGTATTTTCTAGAGCTCTTTCAAAAATCTCATCGAAGCCTCTTGGTGAGGGTAGTTGAATATTTTCCACTTCATCATCGGACACACCTGCATCAGACTCTTCGTCACAGTCCGGAATCTCTTCTAATAGCAGGGCTTCAATTAGAGCAGTATTGTTTGTAATATCCATCTCAATGGCTAAAACAATATAAAAATTGCTCAGAATAATTATAAAAATAAAAAAACAAATGTTTGATAAAACAAAATACCCACTTCATCGAGTATGTGTATTATCAAAGCTCATAATTTTTTAGACTGAAATCACCTGACGGTACTTTTAAGTCCTCATCAGTTTTTATCAAATATTCATATAAGATAAAGTGATAATACGTTATAACAGCTTTTATAAATGTACTCCGTGATATCAACAACGTAATTAGTAAAAAAAAATAGCCTGGCACTTACCTATGATATTCTATTTATAAACATTTTACAATTACACCACACAGTAAAGTGAAAAAATGTCCGACCGGTTGTAACTAGCTGTTCATATTTCTCGACAATGTCACGCGGTAATACAAATAATGCGCTGTGATTGGCTTACGGAAACGGTACTCTAAAGGAACGTCAGTTGTAGTTAACATAAAGTGATTTCGTACTTAAGTTATTAGACGAAAAATATGGAGGTACTTCTGAGTACCGTAAGGAGGGAAAGGGTTATGAAAAGACGCATTTGAGGCATTGAATGGGGTGCAATATTGCAGCAATAATAATGCAAACTGCTTGGCTTATACTAAATTGGGAAGTGTGAATTATTACTTCAACTTAAAATTAAATTGGTGAAGTTTTGTGCAGCGTTAGCTAAAATTAAACTGCTTTAATACGTTACGTTACTAATATCGACTACTAAACAAGATTTTTTCGGATTCGATTCCCAGGGATAAATGTTGTTGGATTTGTGCGTGGTTGATGGCAATTGACTCGCTCCCCTGCAAGGAACTAGTCATAAATATCATAAACTGTGACACTTCTTGCTGACCCATCGGGGAAAATGAGGACTATTTATTTATTTACTACAAACATACATATTATTTGCCTATCGAATGAATGTTAAGTACTCTGGAGTGCAGTTGACACAAAATGAGAACGAACGAAACATTCAAGAAATGTTTACAAGCCTAATTTCCATCAGCAGCAATTTCTCCAAACAGATTTATAGCGATTCAAATTTTTCCGTTTGATTAACTTGCTATATGTGAAGTGGCGAACTTGATCCAAGATTTCTATTGGCTGAAGATTAACTTCGATTTGAGGAACTTTCGAAGCCGGCGCCAGTCAATAGTTAGTTTAAAGTTACGCAAGTATGTACAAAGTTTCGCGATTGAATTTCGGAAGCAAATGCCTCCACCTATCTTGTCTGGAGTATGTTATGAATGTTTGGTGTTGAAGCGTGGAGTATTTGATTAAAGTTTGTATCACACGTGTATCAACAGATTGGTGGGACTTTCTGCTGAGGAGGTTGTGACTAAAAAATGTGACAAAAAAATGTGATGAAAAAAGTGATAGAATGAAGTGACCTTCAAAAATAAAAGTTTGTGTTTTGCCAAGGTGGATTGTATTACCCAGTACAATCTGGGTTGTGGAAGTCATATAGGCAGACGCTTCATGTAAAATACCAATACTCAGCAGCATCCAGCATCCGTTAGACTGGAAATCAACCCCAATATAGTTGGGACAAGGAAAATAAAATAAGGCAGGCTAAGCAAATGAAATGAAGATCTGAGTTAACATAAGATTGCCATGGCGTGAACATTTATGTACTATATGTATAACATATTATTGCTAGATATAGCAGTAAGTATATATGACGATTCGGCCTTCCACAATTCTAGCTCACATACTTCCAGTCTATGAGCACCAAAGCGATGCTTATCGATTTGCACACGACTGCGGACACTTGACCAAATCGAGCGGAAGCATCGGGAGATCAATTCTGCTGGAAAAACTTTAGTAATTGTTGAAAGTTGTTTACTAGCGTAATCTACGCTTATACTCGTATTATAACTATGTAAAGACTATAAGTTCGGATGTAGTGGGTAATGTCCGGAAAGATCCGATTCCAAAAACTGTTTCACTAATGAGAAACTGCATCATCTCCGAGTCTCGTAGGCTGTATTTAGCAGGTTCCCAAGGTACAGTTTCCGACCATTAGGCAAACGAAGCTAAAAAGTTAGTGATAAATACCAGGTGGAAGAGACACCGACGCGAAAACAGATAATTCTGAGCCTCGCTACCTTGAAATTATCCATCGGCTATTTAAAAAGAAAAACAGCTGTTTCCTCCAAAAATAATTTGTACCTACGCGGTCAAAATGTATGGAATAGCATTTTTTTTTATAACCGTTTAAAAATTGCTAAAAAATTCAGAGTTATGTAGTAATAATTGTCGGAGTGGTGTCCCTTCCACCCTGTATTGTTAAAAATAGGCCGAAATAATAATGCCTATAACATAACATTCAGACCTACTATCTACATTAACATTTATTCCGTATGGAAGTTAAACTTGAGATCCATAGCGCTAAAGTTAACACCTCAGCCAGAACACCAGACTCTTTTAATAAACTGCACAATATATTTCTCTAGCGCTTGTCTACCGCTCTTTCAAGCGGTGAGCGGCTTTTCCTAGCGAGAGCACTTTTAGCTGCGGATTGTCCGATGCATGGAAGCGCTGGATGTGCATAAACACTTAGAGAGCAAACTTTTCGGTAGAAATTCCGCCGAATAAATAATGTATTGCTGTGTATTTTTAGACTAGACTGGAATATTGAAAGATTGTTAATTCATTTGTAGTGGTGACTGACAGAATTGACTATAAGCTAAAGGTTTTAATATTATTTTTTACAATATCGACCGTTATAAAGAAACCGTTAAGTGAGAAATCACAATCAATCAAAATAATTACATGATTTTCTATTGTCTAAACGAAAACGTTTACTCTGTCCTCAAGACAATAACTTTTTTTTATAATCAACAACATTTACATTTACAGGTATAATATTGGATCCATTAAAGCAGTCCAGTAAAGTAAGCCTGACGCATACTTAAACAGTTAACCAAGCTTCAGTAGCTGGTGCTGTACAACGAGATGTAATCCTGACTGAACATTGACGGATTGCCAAGCCTCCGCCTATCTGCATTATTGAGTTACCCATACCTCCAGCTTGACACTTACAAGCATTGGGCGATAATAAATAATGGATCGCTGTACTCTGTTACATTTAAATCCTTTCAACTTCCCAATAAGGAAATGACAAGGCAAGTAAATGTTATAAGATACTAAGACGTACTTTATTCTTAAAAGCTATACCGAAAACTAAATGAGAAAATCTCTTAGATAGTGAATCTAATATAAAATGGTTCAGAATCCAGCAGACGGTTTCCAAATCTTTAATATTCAAATTAGTGTGAATACCTCCCCGATTCCCTTTACACTTGCGTAAATATTCCAACGAAATTAAAATTAGACAGAATCAACGTTCCTTGAAAAGCGACGAGAAATTCGCGAAGTCGGAATAGAAAGCTGACATTAATTCATTTTATTTTGTAATCTTATGATGAAGTTTTTTGAAAGGAATGAAATTCGCCATCACCCTTTTGAAATACAGGATTTTAGCAAATAAACAAGGAGTTTTGTAGTTGCCTCCGTGATTGCTCACTCAAAGCCAAAAAGGAGCAACAAAAAACATTGCTACGTGCGAAAATAACAATAGCGGGGCCACGAACTGTCGTCCAAATTACCGAATTTGGAGCTGCTCCAAACAATCTCTTATAAACACGGCCATTTTAATTGACGACTTAATATTAGTTACAGAGGCGTTCCGTGTCGCTGTTGGGTGAGCCATGCAAATTATTGGAGCGGGAAAATTCATTAGCCTTCCGGAAAAACGATCAAAGCAATTTAGAACCATTTACGTCGAGCGATGGTGACGCGACGTGGAGCCCAGACAGGTGATGCATCCAGTACAACAGAGCAGTCCCGTGATTAGGCACGCTACAAACATTTATTATGATGCTATTGATCCTCTGAAACTGGTACGAATTATTAAATACATATGGTTTTTGTGCTGTGAATCCAACGCTCCGGGCGGTTAGCGATATACGATTAATAGGATTAAAATAGCGGTGAAATTTTGTTGAATAAATTCGCAGTTCGATAATAAAAATGTTATGTGAATTAAATAATATGAAAGCTTTTCATAAATAGACTGTTATTGTGTTTAATTGCACGAGTTTGTTTCGTTATGTCTCCCAAAATTAGAAAAAAAATAATTATAGCGAAAGGTTCTGTTAATGGAGCGTCCCATGTCATACACACGTGTTCATACAATTAAATATATCCTTATTGAACGTGGTATTGTTTGTTCATTTTACTCTACCAACGATATTTTTGGATCTCTATTTTGATTTTATCTAAAGTACTGTTCAAAAACATGCGTCAAAATCACTGATTTGATGAAGAGCACTAAAGTGACTATTTGTAATCAATCAGTCCAATCGAAATTACATCACACCAAATTAATTAATATCTGGAATGCCGGGCGTGCTCCTGATAATTAAGTTTGTTACAATTGCATTGATTTACCAATTGTATGGGTGCTTTACATTTCAGTGCCTGAAATTTAATATTGACGACCTGATTTTATTATTTTTCCACAACTAGTAGAAGAAATTTTAAAAAGAATGGAACAGCATGCTACTTAGATTAGGTACTGAATAGCGCTTTTCACAATATAAGTGAAGAATAGCACATGCTGATGAGAAAGAGCAAGCTTAATACTGCTAAAAAGCTTCTCCTGCTCTTATATCGCAATATAGTTGGGTTCGGCGCACATACTACTCTATTAATTCTCTTCATCTCAGCAGTCAGCTTCTTTCATTCCAATAATGGTACAAGATAAAAAAGTTAAAGGTCGATTGATGTTCCAAAACACATTCATACGCCTTTTCCAAAAGTGAGACATCAAATCAGTTAAGTAGGGACAATATTCCAAACTTAATAAGTATCATTGTCTCAAGTAGCATGCCTTTTCCAGACGGTTCATCCAAAGACTTGAAATCGTTTTGGATGCAGACTACGAATGTGGCACGTCCAATCCTATTTAAGCTTGGCATCCTTATTGGCCGTCGACGATACCCGTCTTGAGGCGCCTCGTAGAGAGGCAAATCCAATCGCCGAGCTTTAGATTCAATATGGTATGCTCCATGTACTTCGCAGAAGGGTGTCAGTTGTATAGTTAGCAAATGCATATACAGTTGTTCTGTTTCGTCTGTTTATTTTCTACGAAGTCATTTAATTTCTAACATGAATTTAGGAAGTGTGAACGTAAATTTCGAAAAGTTACATAATTTAATAGCAATATTGTATTATTAAGTTTATAAAACGTAAGAACTATCGTAATTCGTCTAGCGCAGTCGACTGCTGACTGCTTAATCTTTTAACCATAGCACTGCAGCCACAGCGGTGATAGCATTTGTTTTTGTATCTGGAGTCCAACAATCTGTTATCATGAAATAAGCTGTTGCATACACTTGGGCTCCTTCATAAGTACTGTAGTTCTGTATGAATCACCTTTCAGAAAAAAATTATGAAAATCTTATAGACTAGTGAGTCTACAATCATTTGCTCGTCGATTTCTCTTAAACCATATATTTCAATCTCAAAATTCAGTCAAAGACACCACAGCGCTTCCGAAATCAAAGCCACCGTTGACAGTCGACTCAGAATTCTCCGTAATCCTATTCAAATTCACTTGCGTGAATATTTAACATCAATATTCGTCACATTGCGAGGAAACTTGGGAGGAACCGTCTGTCCTGGTAGGAGTAAAACCGTCCCGAAGCATTCGAGAACATTGTTCCGCCATTTAAGCCGTGCCAGTGACGTTGTTGCGTGCGTCCTATATGTGGCGACGACGTCAATGTACCAAATATCCCGATGTTGGAGATAGGCAATTTTAGGAAAGCATTGTGTTCCGAAATCTGACAAGGAATTACTTAGAGAGTGATTAAGATTCTTTAAATAAGTTTTAGCTGTATAAAGAATTACTTAGGTAGCTTTAATTTTAATAGGTTTTGCCCGCGCCCTCGCTCGCATTATCGGTAAGAAAAAGAAGAATGAACTTATAATATTCCGAGGTAGTCTAGCTTCTCACTAGTGAAGAGATTTAAAGGGTTCCTAAAGGTTACATCCTACATCCGACCATACAAACTTTACCTAAAACTTGATTCATTATCTTTGGTCTTTTCCCAACTATGTTGGGTTTGGCTTCCAGTCTAAGCGGATGCTGCAGCTGAATGAAAACTATTTACATGGAGCGACTGCCTATCTGACCTCGACAACCCAGATAGTACTGGGTAGTACGATACTCCTTGGTAAGACTGGTTCTCAGACTTTCAGGCCACTGACTGCCTGTAAGAGCTATCAAAGAATTACAAATGACAGACACTCCTCTTAACGTGCTTTCCGAGGTACGCAGAAAACTCGGTATGTAGTGGGTGGTCACCCATCCAACCTATTCAAGCACGGCTGTTAATATTAAGCGACGAGCTTAAACATAATCATTAATATTGTACAATTGTTTTTATTTCGTTTACTCCCAGGTTTACAAGCCGTGATTATTATTATAAAACAGTTAATCCCATTTTTGTTTTGATTGGATGGATTGTATCTCATTACCTGTAGTATAATTACAGCGTATAAATATCGCACAGATTAATTAATGACCACCGCATGTCAGTGAGGCATTGATTGAAAACTCCGTCGGAAATGTTTTTTATCGGTATTCAAGTTGTAATCAAGCGTAGATCGATATTCATATCATATTCCCTTGGTTCGCGCCCTAGCAATGCCTAATGCTCTACCGGCATTGATAGCGGAGTGTGATCTATTTGCCTCAAGATAGATAGATGGGTATATGTCGTGAATGTGAAAGTTTCTGTGAAACGGAATTGAAGATTTTTTTTTATATTAATGTCTGTAAAATATATCAGGACCAATGTGCCCGAGTCGTCGATGAAGATGACAGCAGACGGGAATCCTCGCCGAGGGAGGCCTAGAAGGCGCTAGCGTGGAGAGGCTTTTGTGTGAGATTGGCCGGAGAAATCGGCACGGCGAAAAGGGTAGTACGTTATGGGTAGGAGACCTTTGTCCACCAGTAGGATAATATAGGCAAAAGAATAGTTAATATGTATTTTTTAACTGTAAACTGTTATTTTGTACACCTTTTCTCAAATAAATATTATCACATTAGAAGCCCGAAATGTATGCGGGTAGGTAGGTAGAGTTCAGTGAACTCAGCAGCAACGTATTAATGTACGAAATGACGGTTACCTTGGCAGTGACAGATAAGACTAGACTGGTTCAACATACCCATCCTAACTATCTACCTACATTTTTAAACCGAACTTTAGAACAATAGGTCTGTAATCTTTATAACATAACATGAACTCTGAATACGATTACACTAATTTCAGGCTTTGAACATCAACTCGAAGTGTTTACATACATCACGCCTGTAATCCCCGAAGGATTAGGCAGAGGTGTACCCATTAGTACACCCACATTTCGCAAATAGTTATGTTTTAATCCCATGTAATAGGGGCTCAAATGGAGTTGGGCAGGACACCTAGCAAGTCGCAGTGATGACAGGTGGACGAAGGCTGTCACCAAGTGGCGTCCAAGAACTGGCAAGAAAAGTGTTGCTCGTCCGGCGGTGAGTTGGGCAGACGACATAGTTGCCATCGGGGGCAAAACCTGGATGAGGCTGGTACAGGGTCGTAGAGATTGGCACAATAAACGAGAGGTCTATAACCAGCAGTGGGTGATTTCAGGCTGTGGATGAAGATGAAGATGAATAGGGGCGAGCCTGTTGCCATCAATCAGGTACACATCCACACTTCCTGACTGCTACTGAGAAATTCCTGATGGAAAAAGCCAATAGCACTTTGCACGACATGGGAATAAAACAGGCCTGTAGGTATACTTGCTATAATTTGGTCACATAATGCTACTGTTTGGTCTGTAGATTTCTGGAATCGTTGAACTCGTATGAGCGATGATGACATAATGTGTTAGGTACTTTATAAGTGTGAAGTGTATTATATACTAGCTTCCTGCATTAAATATGCATTAGTACGGTTATTTACTATAGTTACCCCGATGTGGCTATCCGTCATTATTACTAATGTCAGTTGGTGGTAATTGAATACTATTTTGAAAATAGCTTGATACTGCTATTAATTTTCATCATCATCATCATCAGCCTATAATGTTCCCACTGCAGGGACTCATGCCTCCTCTCTAGGAGAGGGACGGGCTATAATCCACCACGCGGGCCCAGTGCGGATTGGCAGATGTCACATGTCTTCGAATTTTTGGTTCTAAGACATGTCGGTTTCCTCACGATGTTTTCCTTCACCGTTTTGAGAGCAGTGGTGATGAAATAAATTACACAAAGTAATGTGCCTGCCTGGGTTCGAACCCACGACTCACTGTTCGTAAGTCGGGGCCGCAACCACTGGGCCACCACTGCTCCCCTGGGCCACCACTGCTCCCCTGGGCCACCACTGCTCCTTAATTTTCATATTTTGTCGTAAAATTTTGTTTGTGTGTGGTTTTCTTACTCCTTAAGTATAGTGACACTTAACAGTATGTCTAGTACAGTCATACAAAGACAGGGCTCACATAACCCTATATAAAGAAGAAGAGGGGAAACAGCTCAGGTACTGCCTATCTAATCACCATCGTCATCCACAACTCGACTGCAAACATTGCTGGTCGCTCTTTACTTGTGCCAGACTCATTCAGGGTATTTCCGCATTGGCAAAAATTTCATGTACCCAACTCGCTGTCAAGCTATTGCTTGCAGCTAAGTCTTCAGGTATTCACAAAAGAAGAACAACATGCAATATTCTTCTATTGCTCTAGAATAAAATATGAGAGATGAGTTAAACTGATTCTCCCTCGACACGCTCATCCGTGCGGTTGTGCGGTGTACATGTGTGAGGCATCAATGAATTTTATACAAGCCAATGCGGCGTGATTTCCGCTTTACCGCCCGACTCCGCGGACCAGCCGTGTTATATCCGCCTAAGATTATTATCGTAAGACCTACTCGGTTTTTCAGATATTTTTAATATTTGATTAGACAAATAGAATTTCGAAGTAGGTACATAGATAAATCTCGAGATAAAAGTAAAGTAAACTTAATCATAAGTACCTACAAAACAAGTTTGTTCAGCCAACGCAGCATAATACAGATTAATTTTATCAGCATTCCCACCTGCACGTTCCGGGGTTCCACGGTATTTTGACTTCACCTTATGATCGGACATTACCGGTGTTTCAGGATGCCTAGGTATACCACTGCCTGCTCACACATTTGCATTGACCTGTACATCTAGTACGAAGATTTGTTTGTTCGTAGAATTTGTATTGCATTTAGCTGCCCAAATGGAACACTATTTCTGAGAATTCTCCTAATTTCAGTGCTTGTTCATGTAGAAGAGGAGAATTCTTTGAAGTAATATGGTTGTCATCAGAAAACTTTAACTTAGCTTGACTGAAAGTGTCGCCGGTGACTATTATCTGGGTACAGGGTTTTCCATAAGAATTTCTATTCGCTTCACTAAGCCAACCGATTAAATTGTGTGGTAATCGGTTGGTAATGACTTAGTATGAACTTGTAATGCGAAGGAATGAGGAAAATGTCTTGGGGAAAGTTTTAAGAATGAATGTGGATAATTGAGGAAAACTTAATTCGGCATAAAATATAGCTAGTAAGTAGAACTATATTTTCAGCAGTACGCCTAACAAAATAAATGATTTAGTAAGGTAAGACTTAAAACTTATAATTTCTATTCTTACATACACAGTCATTCATTATTTCTTGTACTTCCTCAGAAATATTCTCCATCTCAATCTCAATTTTGACGGCACGGTTGGCGCAGTGGCTAGGTGATTGGACTGCTGCGCTGCGTGTCGCGGGTTCGATCCCCTCACGGAACAAATATTTGTATGGCCTGCAAATAGTTGTTCCGGGTCTGGATATTTGTGTATGTAAGTTTAAATGTTTATAAACGCACCCACGATACAGGAGAAATTCCTAGTCTGGGGAACGTTTAAAACAAAACCATTTAATCGGGGTCGGAACAGTATATTATTGTCTTGTAATATTCTGATCTTTAATTTTTTTTTTTATCTTCACAATCGATCTTTCAAATCAATGAATGCTTAGTGACTAGGTCTAAAATCCCTAGCGATTTAAAAGTAATATCTACCAAATTATACGGAGAAACTTGAGAAGCAATGTAGCTTTTCATTGATTTATTACACTTCGCTTCATCTTATAAAGTTCCCGACCGCGTATATTAGTACGGATAACTTAAAAGTTAGTCTGTGTCGGTCTCGCCTCCATATTTGTATCCCAAGTGTAGATTGTATAACATGTTTTGCGTCTGAGTTTAATTTCACAGAACTCGAAGATGAATGAAAACTTAATTGATAGTTTTGAAAGTTAATGGAATGACAAAAATCAATACCCTTAAAACAAGATGCGGTCATTATTAGCAGTAGAATCAATAAATCAATCCTTACCTACACGAGCTAAGATTGAGAGAATTTCGAATCACCCCACTGCTATCAGCCTCACTGTACGCAAGCATCATTGTCTTGCTTTTATCCCAATTTATTTGTCAATTTTCTTCTTCCATACTTCTTCTCTTCTTTTCTTCTTCTTCTTCTTTTTTCTTCTTCTTATTTTCTTCTTCTTCTTCTATCTATCTATCTATCTCTTTTACTCGTGTTCACACCAGACATATCTTTTCTTGCCAAATCATCCTTTACATAGTCCAGCCCATGTCCAGCCCTACTCGAATAGTCATCCACATTGATACTCAAAACATTCCTTAAGACATTTTCCTCATTCCTGTACATCGCATGCCAGATCTACCTTAATACAAACATTTAATAGGGATGTTAAAACATAATGTACAAGCGTCAACACAAGTGTTATTCCCTCCCCTACAGATAAGATAAACAATGATCGATGTACTTCCTTCCATACAAGACATCCGAGTAATGGCAATAAGGGTGATAACCCCACAAAATTAACGTGTTTATATATGTTTATTGACTATTAGACCGTCATAAGTGGTCGTTTTGTAATAGCCGTCTCTAAGGGTTTGATAACTTTGCTAAAAATTATGTGAGAATTTGTGCTCGTTATGCGAGATATTGCGTGATTACGGGTTGTCTTTCTGGTTAGGGCTTTATTTTCCATTGCTGGGTAGGTCATTATTGAAGGCATGTCAGTAAACCAATGAAAAACTTGATAAAAGTTTTCAAAACTGGGCGACTATTTTGACTATGGGCGGTATTTTATTTATTTATTTAATGCACAATTTACATAACATAGTTACGCTAGGCTTAAAACTAGTGAGGACATGACCTTGTTGTGTGTATTTTAAGGTGTTTTTATTCAATAATTATCACAAAGTTTGTGACCTCTTCAGTTTCTGTTCATTGTTTTGCATTTCAAAGTAGTTACATACCTATGTCCCTAATTAGAGCACAAAGCTTCTCATAGTGACATAGAGACATTCCCATTGAGAACGCTCTTAGTAGTCCCCCCTTGGCTTTACATTCTGGCACTTGCCCTTCCTCGGAGTATCTCGACAAGAGTACTATAAAACATACAGAGAGTGACTTGCAGCCGGAATAAAACGCACATTATTAAAAATATTTAAAGAAAGGTTCTGAAGTTTCTCAGAAATAAAATATTAACCTTGAGAGCTCTCGCAATATCCCCCGTGACCGACGTCTCGCCACAAGCAAGCGAAAAACACCTAGAGCGTTACTTTAACACTAGACACGCTCGCACTGGCCCTGACTCTAAATGTCTCGGCAAGAGTGTACCTCGGCAAGAGAAGCTTTGTGCCCTAATTAGGGAATTTAAAAGCGATCTAGACTTATCGAAGTACTTTGAAATGCAAAACATCGAACAGAAACTAACGAGGTCACGAACTTAGTGATACTTAGTGAAAATCACTTGGTCCATCGAGTCTCGACTTAGTTAACAAAGGAGTATGAATGGCGCCAACAAAAAGTTACAGCTTCACAAAGCTTTCTGCTTTCCCGGTTCCTATTACAATTAAATTAAGTAGGCAGAGACAAGTTTAAACCATTCTAATAAGACCAAGTTTGTTACAGTTTAAATCTCTTGCTGACATCATCCTGTAACTTCAAGTTGTAACTTTCAATTCGTTTATTGAGCGCTGAAATTTGGGAGAGTTTGATTTTATGCGCGCCAATAAACAAGCGTCTTGAAAATGAAACGATCCAGAAACTGTTTTAACTAGAAATAGCGTCTTCTTCGTGGAAGTCAGAAATTAACCCACGGGAATGTACATACAGGATAACAAATGTCGTTCGAGTGGAGATATTGATATGTACGTGTGAGAAGAAAAAACGAAATGAATAATATGTGCTATTCCAGACTATAATTTCGTCCAAATCCAGTTTGAGTAACCAAAATTCATGCATCCATCCAAAACTTTCGCATTTATTATAGTAGCAAGATGATAAAAAATCTATCGCACTATTAAGTGGACAGGTTGACTTGAACTGGTAATTTTACACCATATCAAGCTACACTTGCCACAGTATACGCTACAGCCACGCCACATCACACATTAATGTGTCTGGAACTCTGGAACCTGCAATTAGGTGCCATGAGCGATTGAGCATTGCATAGGCAAGTTACACGTGAAGCACGCCATGCATGTTACGAGCTACGTTAACAGTACTGAGTGTAGCGGCTATTTGGTAGAATTCAGTAGAAAACGTGCATTTGGGCTTCCTTTGTTTGTACAAAGGACTGACTATGTACCCAAATGAATACTCGCGTTTATACACGGTATACGTAGGTAAGTGTAACGAAATACTATGTATATACCAACGTACTTACAACCTGTTATAACATTGCCCTGTTCTTATCGTAGTCTCTCAATGAAAATTTAAATTGATAATTTTATTTTATTTGCAAATATAGGAGGACAGCTAGGACACGATATGTAGTTTACTATCGTTTGCTGAACACCACATTTACACTCAAGGGCAGAGTCATTTATGAATCTCCACCGGAACAGGTTTAAAATAAGATGCGTATCAAAATCCTTGTACCAACAAATATTGTTAGGGACGGGTTTTACATTAATGAAAAATACCGATATTTGTGCTAGGAATACTGTAAAACACAACCCTATGTGTATTTAATACAGTATATCTTTCAGCAAATCAAATAAGAAAGTGGACCCCCTTCACATATCAAAATCAATATCAGAAGAACTTGCCAAAGATACTCGTCGAACTTGTAGTCAACAGTCTGTCGACACTGTTGATTCACCCCATGTTCCTACCGCTCACACTTATTTACTCAGTGAAGTTAATACTTAGACATAATATGGGCTTTATATGTATAGTTGTATGGCTTGTGTTTCATTAAGGAGGTTTATATGGGAGACCAGATTATTTGGCTTGAAAGTACATTGTTCATTAGATGTATCTTGTCGGTCTAAGAAATAACTTACTCATGCTATCATTTTATGTAGGATCTCATGGCTAAATAGTTATAGCCACACAGGTCGACCTTCAAAGATAAGCCATGCATGCCGAGGTTGTTCCGTAGATGGGTGGGTGGGATACCAAATTTCCTCTGTGCCTCGGAAAGCACAGAAAGTTGTTGGTCCCGGCTGTCATTTGTTGATCTTTGGCAGTTGAGACGAGTTGTCAGAAGCCAAAAGTCTGACATCCACTCTTACCAAAAGGTATCATAATATTACTCAGAAATCGCTATAAGTATGTACTTGGTTGTTAATAAATAATTTGAATTTGAATTTGAATTAACTGGATTGTGGGGTCGTTCCATGTTAAATACTGGTACTTAGGTGCATCCGGTTAGACTGGAAGTCGACTCTAATGTAGTTGGTAAAAGGCTAGGCAAATGATGATGATGATGACAATCATTTTATGTCGTACAAGACCGGTGGACGTGGTGACGGGATGTTGGAGGACAATATCGACCAGTGGACCTCTTTTGACGTATTGATTAATTATTATGTACTCGTCATAACCGTCTTACCAACATATACCTATAAACGTCATATCATAACCATCATGAAAACGATCCCCTATTTAGTAAATAAGGAATTATCTTCATGATGATAGGAGGTCTATTATACCAAAAACGATCAAATCCTAAGTTATTCCAAATAAATTCATGATTGTAACCAGTGTATGTCCCAGAAAGTACCATAGATGTCCCTAAACCGTATTGGTTGGCTCCACGTTTCCCATTAGACCTTCTAAATGAGTTTTACCAAAACCGAGCTTAGCTCGCCTGCCTATTTGACCTCTCAAATGGGGTCCCTCAGGATCCAAAGCCAGATAAACCGTTTTATCGTACCCGAGAAATTGATTTATTTCGTCAAAATCCTGAAGCTCGATTCAAACGATCGCTAAGAATATAAAACGAATTGATTCGTTTGAATTTTTGTGTTTTATGTCAAATTGTACTGAATCAATTTTATTTGTGTTGATTTTTATTGTCTTTTTTTTGTATGTATAATAAGCTTTATTTACAATATTTAAAAACTTCAATTTGCAGGACTAAAATAATAATAAAATTTAGACAAATATCAAAAAGGGGAGTAATTACAGGGCGTCAAAAAATTCGTCCACACCGCTGTCAACAAGAAAAGTGCCCAGAAGACTGGCAGCATTGCCACGTTGGATGGCAATGCTGATTCTTTGCCCAAAAAAAATTCCAGCCCTCTGGTCACGTGAAGAGCCGACCAACCGCTTGGCAATTTCTTGAAAAATTAAGTGGGCACTTTCAACCCCAAACGGCTCAAACACATAACTACCAATTAAGTTATTGTATTTGCGCCGTTTGAGGTTTTCGGCACCTGCAGCAGCCGCCCCAGCACAGCTCACCGTGCTAGGAAGATGGGATGGCGCAAGGGTGTCGACACAAGTTGCGTCCCACACCGAAAGCCTACCCAACTTCCATACCATCTGGTCTCTTCTCATCGACGCGTGCCAGCCCATTGGGTTCCAAAATAGCTGGCACACCGGCGGTAGCCAGAGCACGTCGGATAAGATCATTAATGCTGGGCGTGTCGCGCAATCCAACCTGCGCTCTTACTGCAAGAAAGGCAATGGTGTCCGAGGCCGTCGACTGCTTCACCACATTGACAGCGATGTGGAGCAAATAAATCTAAGTAAATCTGACAGGGCCAAAGTCAGGTTCCATGTCTAGGGCACGCCACGATAGTGGCGGTAAGTCCCCTCTTTGAGGAGTGGCTAGAGAGGAGCCACGGCGCCCTCACCTTCCGTCTGACGCAGGTCCTCACCGGACACGGATGTTTCGGGAGGTACCTGCACCGAATCAGGCGGGAGCTTCCACTGCGAGGATCGACCGGAGGACACGGTGGAGCACACTGTGGAGGTGTGCCCTGCTTGGGTGGAGCCCCGCCGTGTTCTCGTAGCGGCGATCGGCGGCGGCGACCTCTCGCGTCCGGCCCTGGTGCAAGCCATGGTCCGGGGCGAGGAGGAATGGGACGCCGTCGCCTCCTTCTGCGAAGCAGTGATGATAGCGAAGGAGGTGGCGGAACGAGAGAGGGAGCGAACCTCTCAACGTCCCAGCCGCCGCGGAAGGCGCGGAAGGCGCTCCGGGCGTCGGGGGCCACGTGATGGCTTCCGGCCACCGTAGACGCGGGCCTGTGGACGGTGAGTAATGGGCTAGCTCGCCGTCCGGCCGTCGTCATGACGGCAACAGACCGTGTCGGCGGCGCGTTCGTGTTCCACGCGCGCCTCAAAGAGATGTCAGCAAGGAGGGGCTCGCAAGGGCCGACGCCCGTCGGGGCCGCGGATTTTAGTACTAGATGACGTGGCCTCGACACAAGGGCAAAGAAGGAACATGGGTTCGGTTTTTAGTCAGTAGAAGTCTGACACTCCCCTTCGCTCTGCCCAAGAGCGGGGGGGGTCATTTGATGATTTTCCACCCACCAAAAAAAAAAAAAGATTCATGGCTATAAAAAAAAGTTAACGTAGCAGTAGGCAGGTATTTGACCGTAGAGTGAGGCAGAAAATCATGAGTTTCAGTAAATTTTAACTGTATTTCATGCTAAACTCTAAAACACCTAGCTAGTAAAGCACGTAGTGGTGCACTTATGTCAAACCAAGGATAGCTGTAGTTGGTCATAAATGCACCACTACGTGCTTTTAGTTCTGCAAAT
This sequence comes from Diarsia dahlii, assembly GCA_949775195.1. Classification (NCBI taxonomy): domain Eukaryota; kingdom Metazoa; phylum Arthropoda; class Insecta; order Lepidoptera; family Noctuidae; genus Diarsia; species Diarsia dahlii. The sequence continues at coordinate 11,476,773 of OX459198.1, forward strand.
GACAATGTTAAAATTTAAGAAAACTCGTTTTAGAGTGGTTTATTTATTTATTTAAACTTCATGCATAATTATTGTAAATGTAAATGTCCTGCATATTAGCACTATTTGGTATCATTTGGTTTCCTATATAAAACATGTTGATTTTTAATGTACTTATAAATATGTTTTTTTTTTACGAAAAAAGAGAAACACCCTTCACACATTCGATTTGGAATGACGTCTCTTAGCTAACCATGCATTGTCATCCTAACTAAACATGACTAACATAACTACACAATTTGCTTCTAAGATTTTTTTTACATAGCAATTTTGTTAAAGACAAAGCTACAAACTGTGTCAAAAATACGTGTTGGTTATAACTAAACATAATCTACTCCGTAAGCGTCTACCAGAGTAAAAGAACCTATAGTACCTATAGATAAAATTCATAATACAGGAAGGCAAACTTCTGACGGAAGGTAGCCGGTTTATCTACGTTTTAACTGGAACATTTGTTATTGTTGCCAGGCGACTGTCGCGTTAACTAACAGAGACATAGACCCAACGTTGTCGCAACAAAATGGACGAAATCTGATATTGTTTAAGCGTTTGTGTTAGGCGATAACAGGCGAGACAACGGGGTTGGGGTCGGTGAACCAAGGTTGTAGTTTCACGAAGATAACTAAAGGCAACGAGTAATGTTTAAATTACTCGTTTCTGAATATTTAACTTTTGAATTTTGAGTGTTTTATGGCATTGAAGGTTTAGGATTTGTAGTCACTGACCTAAAAGTCTGTGAACCAGTCTTACCAAGGGGTTTCGTAATACCTAGTACTAACTGGGCTGTAGAGGTCAAACAGGCAGTCGCTCCATGTTAAATACTGGTATTCAGTTGCCTCTGGTAAGACTGGCAGTCAAACTCATAATACTATTATACTATACTACAGGGAAAAGGCTAGGCAAATGATAATATTGCCTTGAAGGAAAATACCTTAATTTAAGAATTTAGGTAGTTCAACAATCAAACAATCGAAACAGAAACTGAGCACTAACCTGACATCAAGTACCTAGTGGTAGTAGTTTTCAAAATAAAGCAAATAATGGATACCGCAAACATCTAAACAAAGCCATAAAGATAGCAGACAGTGCAATCCACAAACACATCACGTTGAATAAAGCCTCACCACATTTACGAGCAAAACCCTAAGTTTATTTTTTTTCCCAAGCGAAAACAGGAATACACCGTAACTGGCTATTTGAATGATCACCCCAGTGATTGCCGTAACCACGGTCAGCGGCTCCTGAATAATTAGCATGCTTGGGTTCCGTAGGAGCCCCATTAGTTTGGTGAATTTACTCACACCCCGTTGGCCACTGATGGTACGATTAAACTTTGAATTTTTGCCAACTGACTTAAGACCGTATTAGCGAGGGCAACGAAGGGGAACTAGTCGTGATTAATTTTTAATTTTAGAGTACCGAGATTTTAGTTTAAAACTGTTTGATGATGCCGTGGGATCGTACCGCTTTTTCATTGCAGTAGCAGGTGTCCAAGGACTTTATAATCGGTTTGTTTTTGTGAGAAACGTTGGAAGTTCCACTAATTATTTCTATAACTCTTAAATATGTAGACAACATGGAAAATATATCATACTGCGTGTAATAAACGAGAAAACGCAGACGCAAAGGCACTTCTGGAAATCGGATAGCTCCTTTTATGCAAATCTAATTTAGATACGAAAAATTTATGTCACCGTCGATTTTCCGACATACATTACCGCATCTTATCGCTTAAAACATCGGGCCGTTTACGCCTAATAAATATTACGGCGAATATGCGCAGGATAGACGAGGGTATTTGCCAAATATACGAGCCTACTAGTACTTATATTATGAATCAACATCATCAATTGGCTCTTGTGATACAGGAAATCCTAGAACTATAGGTACTGATATTAATTTGTGAGTAATGACAAGTCAATTAGGATGTTTTGTTTTAATTTTTCATGTTTCCTGCCAGCCAAATCAATACGCAAATGAACACCACGAAAAAAATCACGGAGTAGAAAAACATCGAGAAGAAACGGCATGAACTAGAAGTAATAATTCAAGGACATGTAACATCAACCAAGAACCCCACGTCGTGGATTATACTATGTCTTACAAAGACACGACAGAAGAAATTTTAAAGGCTGATTAAGCTACAAAAAGAACCATGTGTGAAAAGTAACACGGTCACTAGCTAAAACGGGATGTTTACAACATTTGATAAAGCGATTAATGATAGGAATGCCCCATTTTTTGTGTTAATGATAAATACATGAAAATTTATTAAAAGCAAATTAGATACGAGCCCATATTAAAAGCTTGAGTTACTAAAGATATACAATTACATGTTCACGCTAAACACGAGACTGTTAACTAACAACTTGAAGACCCAAGGAACATTAAAGCCTGTCTGATACAACTTGTATGTAAAACAGGAGTCTGTGTATCTAAGGTTGGCATCAATTCAATTTTAAGCTCTGTAATATATAGACGCTACCAGATTTAAGTACCACCCGTTACCCCTGAATCCTACGATAAGGAATACTGTACTCTGTAACCTAACCTAATAGTTAAATATATCTTATACCGTTAGTTAGTCATTTTCATAAAATAACGGATTTCTTCATTAGTCTTTAGCATTTTGTTCAAGTGACACATATTGAAATCACAACGTGAAGGAAACATCGTGAGGAAATAAACTTGTTCCAGAGATCGGAAATAAGACATTGGGTCAGATAGAAATAGGGTTCCTTACGGAATTTAATTTATTGCTTTAAAAGTTAGACCTCAGTTAGTTTTGAGTTAGTTTTGTTTTGGTTTTTTTCTCAGGCGACTACTCCTACGTAGAAAAAGTCGATAGGATCAAGATTTTTTAAACGATATCTCATTTACAGAATTAATAATTTAATTCCATTTCTCAGACGATGGAAACGATTTAAGTAGGTTAAGTAAGTAGAAATTATTATTCTCGATTTACTACATTACCCTTGAACAGCGATGAAAGCAATTTAATTAATTCAGAAACCGATTTATGTAAAAGGTTATTTTATCCTGAATTATCAGTGCCTTGGGATTATGGACCGCTTTTATTATTTAATGTTTCATATGAATCCGATTACAAATTTCAGCGAATCTGTAATGGAATAAAATTATTCATTTATTATTTAAACGATATTACACGATCAAAGCCCGAGTTTTACGAAGACATTTCTTTTATCTGTTCTAGTAGGTAATATTATTGTTTGGTTTAACATATTGTTAACATATTGTTTCTCTGCCCAAATATATCTGGTAAATATCACTTTTCATTATCTGCTTGCCTTCCACCTATCAAACTCTAACTCAAACTCAAAACATTTATTTTAAATAAACCATTACAGGCACTTTTGAATGCCAGAAAAACAATACATAAAATAAAGTTAACTTGTGAATGTACTGTATTTACCCATTCCCTAGCGTAGAAGAACGAGAACAACTCTATGGAGAAGAACGGACAAGAAACTCCATGGATACTCTTTTAAATCAATATAATTATTGTTACAAAATCTTGGTTACATCATGTTGAGATCTCACATATTATATGTGAGAACGATGTTTTTTACATCGTTCGTTACGTGCAAGTTAACAGCGGCCAGAGTAAACGAATCAAAAATAAAATAAACTATAGCACGCATATTCATAATTTCCACGTGCTATTCTAAAATTCCGAGGCTGAAGTGGTCCCAAATAATTAGAGTAAGGCACCGAATGGCACTGAAGTGGGTACCTCAAGTCCAACTATAAGTGTTAGCGTCACTACTCTACGATAATGGAGATCTCTGATTCAAGTACCCATATGGGACATAATAGGTCCCACTGTTGGCGATAGGAGATGCCGCAGACTGTGTGCAAAGAGTAAAAAGACCTGAATTCGTGTACGTGTTAAATGCCCTTATTACGTGCATCCTTAGCAATACCTCTTTATAAAGGCTCAATTATAGCATAATTAGTTTTCGAGTTGAAACAGATACATTTTTCAACAGTCTGTTTCGTTCTGGATGTATACTGGGTAAAATAATACAAGGTGATCCGATATCTGATGAGTGATGACGATGAAACTAAAAAAATATCAGTAGGTAGGTAGATTATTCAAAATTACCACAGAAATGACCGACTATTGCTGGTTGTAGGATATAGTCATTGGCTACCGTTACTTTTGTTACAAGAAATTTTGAGTTAAGGGAGTGATACCCATCACAAATGTGAACGTGACTCTCTATAAATTTTACCAGCCTGTTTGTAATAGTTTCCGTTGACTAGAACTCAATAAATGTTATCTGCATAACAAAGTACAAATCAGATAAAGGAAACGATGGGATTCAAGCAATAAAAAGCCTTCGATTTTCGTCTGTGTGAGAATAAAGCTACAGCACAAGTAAAAATAAACAAACGATACACAAGCAATAAAACACGAACCAAGGTTTTAAAACAATAGCATCTAATGGGTAATTGGCCGAAAGCACTCGAGCGAAATAAAGCCGAGCAGATGGATCGAGGTCAAACAATCGCTAATAGTGAAGACACAGCTTTGGCACTGATAGGCACCAAGTTTGGCGCAAATGGAGCTGGTTCGGACGCTTTAGTTAGTAAAGCGCACGATTACTCTAGTAGAAAGTCCCTTTATAAATAGATTCTGTTAGGTTATGAGTTCATAAAGAAGACATTACATCTCGAATTGTAACACAAACAGCTTTACTATAGGTAGACCAGTTCATCATTAATTTCACCCGTACCTACTCACAAAACGCTGAAGAAAATCCTGAAACCGGCATGTCATAGACCATAGACACGAAAATTAGAAGACATGTAGGCATTCATCAATAGGTACAGGGCCAGTGTGGTGGTTTACGGCCAACTCTCTCTCTCTCTCTCTCTCTCTTTGACAACTTGTGTCTGTGGAATATTATTTTACACAAACAGAATTTTTGACCTCCCTCGTTGGTCGAGTGGTCGCAAGTGCGACGGATGAACATGAGGTTCTCGCTTCTATTCCGGGGGGGCCAGGCAGTGAGTGATATTGGGTTTTTCCATCAGAAGGATTTTTTTCACTAGCAGCCACGAAGTCTGGTTTTATGCTCGGGTGATCATAGGCCCCATTATTTGGGACTTAAACATAACTGACAAAATATGTACTACAATTGAATACACCTACTGCCTAACCCTTCGTGGATTACAGACGTGATGTTATGTGTAAACAACTTTTTATTTTACACTTACTACACCTCACACGTTTGTATTAAATGAATCTAATTTGGAAAACACAGACACGAGAAAGGTACCGAAATACTTATGCAAATGGATGAGAATTAATCTTTGCACCCTTTTCCGTGTAAACAAAAGGGTTTTCTGTAACGTGGGGTAGGTTTTTTATCACAAAGGTACATTGCTGAGCATATCCTGTTTAACCACAAAAAAAGATTAACAAGGCTATAACACAACTTCTTACGGTGGTATTACTTAAATAAGGGATCAATGTTGACAATAAAACCCTAAAAAAGACGGAATCATACAGGAATACATCCGTATGTCCAGTCTTACCAAGGGGTACCGTAATACTAACTGGGTTGTGGAGGTCTGCTAGGCAGTCCCTCCATGCAAAATACTGGCATTTAACTGTATCGGGTAAGACTGGAAGCCAACCCCAACAGCCCAGGCAGATGACGATGACTTCCGTGTGGCAAAAGAATGGAGTGAGGTAAGATAGTTTTTATATGTCTCTTAAACATAAGTCTACACACACATGGCAAGCAAGATGTTACATCAAATCATGTCACAGTCATGATATTTGAATGGCATACAAATATTATAGGAAGGAAAACTAAATTTTAAACTGACTTCCAAAAAGGAGGAGGTTCTCAATTATTCGTCTGTGTGTGTTTTTTTTGTATGTTTGTTTCCGGACATCTCCGTCATTTTGAACCGATTTTAATAATTACTTTTAATCTATTGCATAGATTCTATCGCGGGCCTTGAGCGTGGAGAGCGAATCCAGAATTTCCCTAACAAAAGTATTAAGATTCAGTTTCAGTACTCAACCAGGTTGCTATTGTTACGGAAAATAACAAGGTTGTCAACTGAGGTTGTCAAATTAAATAATTGTTTGTCTCTTTGCTTTCTCCTTCTAAAATATTCTTACTCGTATAATTTGTGTACAAAGTGTTTTAAATATGAATAAACAAAGTGCATTTATTAATGAAGAAAGTCACGAAAAAATAGTGAAAGAAAATGAGTGAGGAGTGAGTACCTACTCTATATACATTCATTTTATTATTAGTACGTATCTATCATAAGTTTTATTGGTTTTTGCATTACTATTCTGCGAATCGGTCTAAAACGATTCGTTTTCTTATAAAATATCTAAAATAAAATAAATAATTTTCATATTTTTCAATGTCAACACTTACATCAGGCTGTCAATACTTTTTCTTTTAAATTTTCTGTCATGGAGTTTCTTACTAGCTTAGTCTATGAAGGCTAGTTTTGATTTAAATAATGTACATCGCGCGAAATTCGAAGATCAAACTCTTATTAACGTTATTTTTGTTCAAATTTTTTGAATGAATAATTATTTTGGTGTGTAATTACACTATTAATACCTAATTATTTATACCTATTATTGCATAAGTTGATAAAAAATGCTATGCAATAGATTTACCGCGGCAGTCTCCGAGTGCCACACGTTTTTTTTTTTTGTTATTATGTTTCCTCCAATGTGTGAAGCGCGTGGTCAATTTAATTTCCGCAGACAATTTTACAAATTAACTGTATGCACAGTACCTACTGCACTTTGCATGATTGATTGCTTCTACGACGTGATTGCAAAGCTTTTATTCCTTTGCGAAGTATTATAATATCTGTGCCTTTGCTAAGTTAAGACCGAAAAACGAAAAAAAAAGCCGAATCTAAACCTTAAAAACAAAAGACCACTAAACAAAGTGCCAATGTCCATGAAAACACAAGAACAGCTCCAACATATTGAAACATGTAATGAAACAGTTCGAAACATATTGCAGTCCACAAGAAATGGTGTCTCCAGTCTTTTGCAGACAGCTGTCTTATGCACTTACACGTTTTACAGAACATTCTGTTAGATGAATTCCAGAAAAACCTATTCCATTCAGATTTGGAATGCTATTCTAGTGCCACTGTCTGCCAAAGTGTCAAAGTGTTTGAACATGTTCGGAACAATGTTCTGTCTACACACACGGTATACACTACCAAAACGTATTTTTTATTTGATAATATAATATGTATGCAGCTTTGCAAGTTGCTGTAGTCGTGAAAGTTCAAGTTCAATGGTTTTTGTTTGCACACCTGTAAAGGTCAAGATTTTAGTTGCATCATTCGTAAAAGTACTTGTGAGACTTGAAGGACGTTTAATGTCAAGAAAAAAATCTGGGAAGAATCACATCCCTAAATCTTGCATACAGAAATATGCATAGGAGAGCTTACGGTACGCACAGTTTTTAACCAGAGTGAACACACTATAAGATAGCACAGCTGTAAAGCTAGTATAGTACCTAACTACGCCATTCTGGTTAGTTTTGCTGTCAGCTCCAAACATTAATTGCCCACAGAGCCTAAGCACTAAACATAGATCGCTTGACCGCTCCAGTGCGAGCGTTGTAACTTGTTCCGTCACACAAATTGTATTCCTCGACAAACGACAAACTGTTGTGGCAGTAACCCAATACGTAATTACCGACACGTAACGTGTTAGTTGCGCAAACTTTGACGAACTCATACATTCCCAGGCAAAGTGTAACATACAAAGTTTAATTAGCAAGTGTACGGATCTGGTATTAAACAGAGGGGTATTTGGGAACCACTAACTTGTCTTGGATACATAAATGCATGAAGACATTTTGCTAACAATCTTCAGGTAGTGTATGAAGTTGGACTAAATTGTTTTAGACGGAAGTATGGTCTGCATACTCCCTTGAGAACGTAAAGGTAGCGACGTTAAGGTGAGTTAGTATGCAAAGAGCCGAAAGCTGCATGTTTCAAGTTACTTGCGCGGTGGAAATATTTGCCCTAAATCTTTTGTGCGCCAACTACTATAAACTTCATGTTACTCGCAAATAAAACGAGATAGCTAAAGTTTAACACGTCGTCTCTCTAAACTGTTACCGTATCTTTCTTCCCCGCGCAGCGTGAAAAGCTGCAAAATATAGTTTACGTGATGGAAAAGCGCATTTATGTCGCCTGGTCATAGACTTTTTAATGTCTATAGATAGGGATTCCGCATAATTCATTACAAGATGCATTACAGCACATAACATGTAATTATCACATTCGGCTTATGAATTGGTGATCTCAGTGCTATATGGATAAATAAATCGTGACGTTTTTGAAGGTGGGTGTCTCTATGAAGCGAGATGCACAAACAAAGAGAGATCTTTACCCAGAAGTGGATAAAGTCAGGCGGCGGATGATAATAATGATGGTTCCCTGAATACCTATTTAAATCTAGATGTTTGTTGAATCCAAAGGATCACTTTTATAGGCATCCCACTAAGAGACCTTCACGCCTTGTGATAGTGAAAATCTACCTAGTTTAATCTAGAAAATGTTTTCAATCTTCGTCTCCTTAGCTTAACAGTAGCAATAAAACTAAATTGTGTCGATCCAGAACTGAGCCACTCGTTTGTCGTCCTCAGTAGCGTCCATCAGTTTCTATAACGAACAGACAATGGGTCACGCTGGATACAATATTAAGTGCCCCATCGTTTGTGGAATTGCACCACATTTACACTCAAGGACAATTATCAATGTATCTCCAACTGAGCAGGTTTTCCTTGCTGCAGTCAACCTGGGTCGGGAGTCTATTATAGCAACTCATGTCCAGTTAGGAGATTTTTTGTAGGAGGAACGAATGTGTTAAGTAAAACGGTTACTTTTTCAGTGGTAATAAGCTAACTAACAGCAGTTTTGTTAGTATCGACTCCTCTAATATCTAAATAATAATATCAAATTGCCTTTTTCCTATGTCTAAGGTGCAGTCACATATATCTTTAAAAAATCTGAAGAAAATCCTTCCAGCTTAGCGAGAATACGTTACGACTATAGATATTGTACATTTCTTGTTGCGATCAAAGTCAAATTCAGAGTGAATGGCTTAGCTACTACTCGAATTGGATCGACATTTCAGTTACTTGATAAACAAAATAGTAATATACATGTGTATGTATATATTCCGTAGGCAGGGAAATCCAACTGATAAAATCTTTATTTTGCTATGCAACACGGACTGTTAATGTTGTTACTTGCCGGTCTTAATTTATGGACCGGGCAAAAGGAATTGCAAATAGCGCGAGAAACAAAGGAAACTAAGCTATAAACGTTAGGGGTCGAGCCACGGGCCGTGCCCCACAATTAGCAACTTTAATAGGAACACACTGCTTATTAAATTACTTTGTACTGTCTAGACTACCGAAAGTTTCAGAATTGTATTAAAAACTTCTTTTAGGAGAGCAAGAAAAGACAAGGTAAGGTTAAACACATTTTTAACCATGGAAGATCAACGACCTCAGCCCTGAGCCCAGAACCTTTTTTGGGCGGGGTTACCTCCCAAAAAAAGGTTCGCCAAATAAAAATATAGGTACATAGAATAGGCAGTATTATAATTATAACAACAGGTAATAATTCAAACTTAATACTGGTATTTTAATAAGTACTGTTATCTGGTTTTACCATCAAGATTTTTTTAGTAGTGGCCACGGAGTCTGGAATTGTGGCCGGTTGATGGGAAGAGTGAAACTGGTAAAATATTGTGGGTTGGTACTATTAGGTACACCTCTGCCTAACTCTTCGGGGTATACAGACATGATTTAATGTTAATATTGGTCTACATCATGACCGTTCTTGGAATGAATTATGTGTTATCAGGCTCCGCCAATAGTGGGCATAAAGGTTTTGAATAATTTTCACCAAATCTAAAAATCTTACCATTGAATTTCAAACGCAGCGCTCACAATATTAATATTCGACACAACCGAAGCGGGATTGATAAATATTAGGCCAACGAATTTCGTAACGAGATTTACGTTTCTACGAAAATGTTCGTTGGTTCTGTATGACAGATACTGAAATATTGTAAATAAAGATACTTTCGTTTGTTAAAATCAGATTATTTTGACGTGTTTTATTTTGCAAGCGATTTTATTATGATATCACCAATTGTTTCATTTACCGAAATCGGCAGAGGGTAGATATACAGAAAAAACCTTCAGCCTTTAGCCGATATTTCAGTACCAGTTTTTCTTCCAATATATTTATATTTTAAAAGTCACAGAGACTTTATAAGGCCATTAGGACAAAAAAAAAGACAAAAACTTTTTATCATTCCAACCCCACTATATAATATTCTCAAGAGTCTTCAATTTCTCTATGCATTTTTAGTAAAATCTACGAAAAGTTAGTTCCACTATAGATATTGTTACCTGCGCAATACATTTCAATACAACAAAGCTAAAATGAAACTTATCAAAGCAAGTTTCCCAATTTTAACTTAAAGGGCACAAACTGACGGAGGATATTAAACAATGGCGACTGTAATTGTAGATAAGTTTGCTAGAACCTTCTACGTGACCCAAAGTTTCAGCTAATCAATTCAAACTGAAGGAATTAATATATACTGTGGACAATGATTTGTGATTCGGCGTGCTAATCTGTTCCCTAATTTTGTAATTGCTGTGGTTTGAGGTAAAGACGTCTTTTTTCGTAATCGTTAATAATTTTATGAAGAAAGCGCTTTTTTCCAGTCTATGATTATAATCATAGACTGGAAAAAAGCTAGGTATTTATGACGTACGACTCTTTAATAACTGATTGATTGTAACCAGTTGGGGAGTAACAGACCGGTTCATCATAAGATTTTTGAAGCTCATTTGACCGGTAACAATAAGATACCAATACCAATTTAAAACTAAGACTTTCCATTGCCAGTTTGACGTCAATAGTTATAAAAACGGAATCCCGTACGGACACAAAAACCCTTTATTACAAAAGTTTTGATTTAAATTGTAGAATCATCGAAATGGAAAAACTTTAAAAAAAGAATTTCCGCAATAAAAAGCCATTGCAAGGCATCTTGGGAACAACAGGTGTGCGATATCAAAGGTATTTGGCAAAAGGACAGAGGGTCGGACGACATTAGGCGGGGACATATCGCAAGGGCTGAATCCTATTCTTTAAGAAATAATCCAATGGGCCCGTCCCGAACAGTTTTATGCTTCAGAGATTGTCATGAGAGGGATTTGAATAAAATGAATGTAAAATCTTGTCGACAGAACAGCGTCTACAACTGATATTTTACAGGATAAAGTGCCTTTTCGTTTATTGAATTATTAATTTAAGGGGAACCGAATTTTGTGTGGTGACCGGTAATTGCGTAATTCTATGCTGTAATCATTACATTTCATAGGGGAATACTTTTGACAAATAATGAAGATAATTATTTAACTTATCTTCCTGGGAAACAAATGAAATGTTTTCAATGGTAGATAAAATGTTTTATATTAACTTGCATGTGAAAGTGTATGTTTTAAGCGAAAAAATATTTTTACACAGTTAAAAGACAAAGTGCGTGGTAATCGTTTGTCGTGAGCGTTACGTAATTTCGAAATAAAAAAAGTAAAAAACTAAAACCCGACTACGACAAAAAAACGACGCTGAAAAAGTATGAAACAAGATTTTCAGGATAGAACAAAAAGAAAAGCCGTAGTCACACGGTATTAAAGTGTTTAGGTTGGTACCTATAACGTGTGACTACGGCTTTTCTTTTTGTTCTATCCTGAAAATCTTGTTTCATACTTTTTCAGCGTCGTTTTTTTGTCGTAGTCGGGTTTTAGTTTTTTACTTTTTTTATTTAAACAATTTTGGTGTTAAATATTTTTTTTACTTTTGACTTTTTGTCCGCTAGAGGGCGTGATTTTAAAAGTGAGCAATATTTTGGAAATGTACAAGTCAGGCCCTTTCAAATGATACCAAACACGGCGTATTTATCTCCATTTTTATTTTTTAAGCCTTACTTTTTGTCCGCTAGAGGGCGCCAAATCGCTTTTTGTGACACGTCACCTAGCCTATGTTCAGCGGAAAATTAAGACGGTTCTAACGATACCTCATATGTCGAGTTCCGATAAGTAGATTAGAAGCTATGAGGGAACAGATGAAGATACACACATACATACATACAAACATACATACATACATACATAGCCAGTCAAAATCATAACCCTCCTTTGGCTTTGCCGTAGTCGGGTAATAAGTAATGTCAAATTACACAGCGCCGAAAATATGGACATGTGATGCAGAGGATTGAGGAATGTTTTGAATATGAGGGTCGATGAGTATAATATTAGAAGAAGACAAAAGAAACAATGGATGGACTGTGTAAAGGTATACGATATGGCAAGAAAGACGATGACGAAATCCGATAAGATGGAAGAGACCCCTAAAAAATTTAAATAAGGGCAAAGGATTGATGATGAGTTAAAAAGACAAAGTTAAAACACGAACCAACAATAAGTATCTCCTTGTTTACGGTGCAAACAGAATGTTCTCAGTTTACCGAGTAGGTATTTGTTAAGAAAGGCAAACAACCACAAAAAACAGGGTTCCCCAGGCGCCGTTTACACTTCGTTGTAATCGTAGTTACGTCATTCGACTCGATCTCGAACGATTCTCTTTTACCACCCCTATGGTGCCCATATATTGCTCAGTTTCAAGTTCGACATTCGATTTTACTGTCGAACGATAAACACTGCAATAAATCGGACGTTTGACGATCGGCAAAATTACTGCTCCATTTTATTTGATCGCGAGTATGGCACAATAAATTTTGGAAAACCTATTTTGCCAATTTCGTCCACCTTGAAATGTTATTAAATACAATATTGTATTGGGAAAACAATAAATATTATGTTACAAACAGTAGAACATTTTAATTTCGAGAAAGTTTTGAAAATTTTGCGTTCCCAAAAAGTACGACTACCACGAAGATTTAACTTCAGTTTTTTTAAAACTATACTAAATGATAATGACTGTAATACATAGTTTCATTCTTTACTTTACGGGTTTAAACTGCCTGGCTGATAAATTACCTTTTCTTCCAACTATGCTATAATTTCATCACAATCACACTAAAAACTCAGTACAAAGCGAGTCTTTAATGCTCTAGAGCAATAAAAATGTATGAAATTTCATTATTGCACAGTTTATTTTTTTAATCTCAATGGCATCTCTATTCAGCCAGCCGATATCAATACTTTTTTTTTTACGTACACGCGTATTATTCGTTTCTATCCTACTTGTTCCAAATTTAAAAAATGATTGCTGCTAACTATGATTTAAAAATGAAAGAAATTTAAAATAAGTGATTTGGCGGGAACTTTGTTAATTTTGCTTGACAATATTTTTGGAAACGATAAAGTGTGATACTATCTGATTTTGAGTGCTTCGGCTTCGAATTAAAATGGAATCATCTAGCGACACATTAACTCCGGAAAACATTCTAAATGAAGCCGACAGTGTTATAGAAAATCTTTTAACTGTTTGATATGAGTTTCTTTAATCTACTATTCCTATAGGTAATAGTTGAAAGAAAAGCAGATTATGCACCTCGCCTTAAGTAATTTATATTGCCCTCGTGCCTGTTTAATCAGGCACTCGGTGCAATAATAAATTACTTTGTGCTCGATGCAATAATCTACTATTTTGCACTTCATATCTAGTACCTTGGAATATTTAAGAAGAAAATATGCCTTGTGCGAAAATAGAAAAGTCACCGACGCCTAGTCGAGCTTTAGATCCACATTTTTCTATCCGAGAAGGAGACAATTCAGCGTGCCTGAGGAATAACCCTTGAACTTTATGAAATACAAGACGTTTACTCTTCAAGGATTTGCAAACCCTAAAAGTTTTCCCATTTTCTTCCGTTTCCCAGAATCTATTTTGCCTTTCAATTTGATGTTTATTTTGTTAAGCTTTCTTTACAGTACCTACATTATACACGGGTCACTTATAAGATACAGTAAACAATAACACGAAGAGATGTAATAAATTTAAAAAGAAAAACAACCGACTTCAAAAACACCAAAAAGTGAAAAATAAACTTCAGAAGAAAAATCAGCTTCTGAAGTCAGTGGCAAAAAAAGCCAAATCAAACAAACAAATGTCACCGAAAGTTTTTTAATTTTTTGTTGTGCATCTTATAGAAATATTTACTATGAAACCTATACTTGTATAGCGTCAGAAAAAGCACAAAACATGTAATACGTGCCTATGTTTGAGGGTTGCCCTCGATTTCTCTGGGATTCCATCACCAGGATCTGGTTTCTATATCATGGTACCACCCTTGAAATATCTCCGTTCCAATAAAAAAAGAATCATCAAAATTTGTTCATAAACGACGAAGTTATTCGCGAACACACATAAAAAAACGAACGAAAAAACTTACCAATCGAATTGAGAACCTCCTTTTTGGGAAGTCGGTTAAAAACCTTCAACAATAGCACTTCGTTGAATTTGAAAAATATTAAGGTAATTTGGGACGGATCGCCTTCTTCCTAAGCACAATATTTCGATTAAAAACCAACCCTTTTCCTAATCCTAGCCCATTACTTTCTGTATACTGTACATGAGTAATTATTCAGTGAGTACAAAGTTACAGCTATGAAAAGTTTCATACAACATACATCCAAATGAAACTCCTTCTTAATCCGTACCCGCACGAAACTAAGCTGCGGATCGGACAAAAGCTATTTTAAAAACATATCAAATATTCATACCGGTTTTTGGGTAACATTTCGCTCCCATTCGACGAATTAACATCATGTACTTATTTAAATTTTAAGGCCTTTTAAAATGGAACGTATTTGTTTTGAATGACAAAGGATTATACTTTTTTTTTTGTTATCTCTACTGAAATTATTTTGGTTCATGACTTCCTGAACAGTAGTTTATTAAGCTATTAATGGGCCCACATAATTTATGTAACTATTATCTCAGTAAACTTTTATTAAACCTCTTCTTTTAAAAATCTCAACCCCTGGCTCTAAAAAAACTGAAAACGATGGTTGAAAGAACCGCCATTATAATTCGTTATAACGGTAAATATTCAAATATGCAAAAAAGTGTATCTACAGAAGTACAAAAATTACTTACCGATCATTATTATCGCAGCTACTACGTTAATCCGTAATCCGTTCAAAGATACTTTTAAAAGTTTTTCTCACAGCGTAAACCAGGCAAATAATTGCCTGAGAAGAGCTAGGTGAATATTTTTTATTTATTTCAAAGCTCTTCTAGGGTGTTGAAGGTAAAGGCGCAACCACTAAACTCAGCCCTTTGTACTCAGCCTGAAGGGAATGGGTTAGGGAAGTTCGCGCGCTGAGTGCCCCGAACCGACTGAATCGTATCCGGGATGCCTTTTCCCGATTTTCATGAAAGTACAACTTTGGGAAGGATCTCTCGGGAGCTAAGTTAACCCCGGACAGCGCCATCTAGGTTTGTTAAGCGGAACCGCACAGCGACATCTACAATGAATTGCGGAACTACATGATATGTGGAAAGAAAAGGCTACGTTACTCGAGCTCGCTACGAACAAAAAAAAAGATTAGTTGTAGATAGAGGTAGGTAGATGGCTCTGTTTTAAATTATAAACATTTAACTTTGCACTTGTGGAACTTCACAAATCAAAGGTATATTGGAATCATAGAAAGTACAATAATTATGGAGACAGTATAGTGGTCTCTAAAATGAATTAGTCGTGTGTAGTTTCAGATAACCTGTGCATATAATAATGTCACCAGCCAATGGCACGTCGCGGTCGGCATCAAGGCCTTTAATTTATAAACATTAGCACTGCAATCAACCAGGATGTCAAATGAGTGCCAAATATTTACTCGGTTATTAATTAGGTAGGCAGCCACTGGTGTTTATTGCTTAGTCCGTATATATAAAACAAAAAGCTAGGGGTTTCAGTTATCAATCAAAGTTAAAATATAACTCAAGTATTTAACGAACTTACAGGTACTTACTAACAGTAGCTTACTAATTATTTTAATTGACTGACTTACACTCTTACCTAAGGAATATCTTCCAATTACATGAATCGGAAAAATCAGCGGTGTGTCTTGGAATCGAACTCGCGACCTAGTCATAGGTCTCGAGTTCAGCCCTAGTCTAGTCAGTACCTAGTCATAGGCAGTACGACGGTCACACCAATTATAGGCTAATGGGCCTACTACACGCACGCACTTCCCCACAGTTTTCGTTAACACTTCACAGTACATCGCGCGTATGGTTGGTAAAACTGTATTACCATTACAAACCACACGCGCGATGTACTGTGTGCACCGTGTAATCCCGCAGGCAAAACTGTGGGGAAGTGCGTGCGTGTAGTAGGCCCATAACACTGCTATACAATGCGTGAAAGCTTAAAACAGTGCATCATTCGGCATTCCAGATCAAATCAAATTCTTAAGGATTTTTTGGATAAGTTTATAAGGATTTGAATAAACATTAAACATCAGTCATTGGTTTAGAAATTAATAGACCGTTTGGATTTTTTAATGCAAGCTCTACCTTGTAGAGTCTACAGTTCTACACTATCGAGAGTATTCAGAACATGTGGTGGACTGGTAGTTTGTGGATTCAAACCCAGTTTGACGCACTATTTTGACTATGTAATTTACCATTTTTTTTTTTAAATAAGTAGATTCTATTTTATTGAAGTAAACTCGATCATCCAGCATGAAGTAAAAGAATATTTATTTGTCAAATCAATATAAAAACAGTGTAGAAAAACCAGTGCGGGGCAGTGGTCCAACTGCTCTGTCCAACTAGTTGGACCATGGGTCTTTACTGGAGGCAGTTGTCCAACTTTAAAAATAGTTCGACCACAACACCTTTTGAGAGTTCCGTGGTCCAATTCATTTAAAAATAACTTACCAACACTAAAAACCTCAACTGCATCTTGTGTGCAATATAATTATAGGAGTATATAGGAGTACCTCCTATATATTTCTGGGCTGAACCAGAACCATTAGAGAACTTCACTGATATAGAAGTTATACGCATGACGAAAACTTTAATAAAAAAAATAAAAAAATAAAAAGGAATTGTTAAATCAGGTTCTCTAATGGTTCTATACCTCCTATATATTTCTGGGCACCTGCTACTTTGTGAGATTTTACTGATATAGAAGTAATACACGTGACGAAGAACTTAATTAAAAAAAAAAAATTAAATCAGGTTGTCTAAGGAACCCTGTACCTCCTATTATTTCTGGGCTCCTGGTACTTTGTGAGACTTTACTGTCCTTGTTACTCATCTTCAACAAAAAAAACTGCATGGTATTAGAAAGACATTATAGATTTGATTTTAAGATTCCAATTTCCAATACCTCCTAATGTTTCTGTTCTCCTGGTAGTTTGATCGATTGGGATTAAATTAATTAACTATCAAATTCAATCCTTTTATGGTAGGTAAGTTATTTTTAAATGAATTGGACCACGGAATTCTTAATTAGAAGGTGCTGTGGTCCAACTATTTTTAAAGTTGGACAATTACTGCCCCTAGTAAAGACCCATGGTCCAACTAATAGGACAGAGCAGTTGGACCACTGCCCCGCACTCAGAAAAACTAAGTTACAAATAAGCAGTAATGTTAGTTTAAATACTTATTTTTTGTTTGGTATGTATCGGTAGCTTAGCCATGAGCTGCAATGAAGCAGCACCTTTAATCTTGCATTAGGTATACCACCACCGTGCCTTTAAAAAAATAAAAGCCTTTATAATTCCGGAAAATAAAAACAGGTGTAGCCTCCTCCACTACTTACTGTGTTTGACTTTCACATGCATCTATGATTTGCCAAAAGTTTCCACTACCTATCTCTTCGAGCCAACGTTCTGCTGCACGCGTAGCATGACCACCTTAGAAACGGGTTTTGTTGACGAAAGATTCGACAAAATGACAGATTGATTAGAAAGATGTCATGTCAAGTTGGATTGAAAAATAATAATAACAAATCATTTTATTTCGGACAAATAAGAGATCCATAAATTGTTAGTAACAGGTTTGTACTTAAATACTATTGTTAGGAGGACGACCCACATTAGATACCCATAACTACTATATACGACGTGGTAGATTATAGCCCATCCCTCTCCTAGAGAGGAGGCCTGAGTCCCTGCAGTGGGAACATTATAGGCTGATGATGATGATGATGAACTACTACGACAATGAAATACTAAGCTATTAGTCTTCTCACAAATCGCCTTAATATGGTGAAGGAAGAATCAGACGCTACAGCCTTCAGGGTGCTATTGTGACTGCCCCTTATTCTGCTCAAGAGCGAGGCTTTGTGTGCCTATTCTTGGTAGAATACATAACGAATGGCCATGTTACGCGTGCTAGTCAACTTTATAACCCTTTCCTCTAGAGTTCTAGACTCTAGAGCCACTTTGTGTTATTTTTGGATTTTTGATATAATAACTCTTTGCCCAAAGAAAGCCTTCACGGTGACAAAGGCACCGACACAAATGGTTAATCATAGAATGCTAATCATAATCAATTATTATTATATTGTTATCAAATATGCTATTTGCGTCACAAGCACGTGACGAGGGCGTGACGGATTAATTTCTTCTTTTTTTGTCATAGCGTTTTCTATGGCTGGCTTTGATGATTAAGCTACAGGCTACGAATTTAAGTTCGCTTCTCTAAGGACCTGTTTCACCACCTACGATTAAGCTCCTGTTTACTTACTTGGCAGATAATTTCATAAGTACAAGTTTAGAATTTATTAGCTATTCGAACATCGTGAAATAGACCCACAGAACAGACAGGGCTCTTTAATTGTTTTCTATAATGAATGTGCCATAGAGGGTTTAGAGTTCTAGAGTTACCTTTTTCTTTTTTGGTGGGTGGTAAATACACATAGTATACACACAGTTTTTATATGTAATAGTAGTTAATAGATTATAATCTTTTGACTTTTTAAGTGATAGTCATCCAATGGAATTAAAGAATTAAATGAACTGTATTGATGATTTTAGTTCTAGACCAAACGAACACAGAAATCTGCAGATTGGATAATATCTTAAAATATTAACTACTGATATTTAATTTTTTTGCATCGAAAGACGTCATTCAACCAGTACCGTGATAGTTAAATGCCATTTAAATAAATTGATTTCCGTCTGCCAAGATTAGAATTATTATAGTTTTAAATATTCAAAGCGTCACTATCAACCATTAGCTTGCTTGAATACCTATTTTAGTATTTCAGAAATCCAATATCGGCTAGCAAACTGCAATATTGGTATTATTAGTTTTACTTTATTCCATTTAGCAACATAATTTTATTTAAATCTTTTGAAATTATCATAATTTAATATAAGCAATTTTAAAGATATTTAGTGTCTAATTTAGGGCCAACAGCAACCAAAGAAAGCTGTTTTTTAGGGTTCCGTAGTCAACTAGGAACCCTTATAGTTTCGCCATGTCTGTCTGTCCGTCTCTGTGACTGTGTGTGCGTGTGTGAATATGTGTGTGTGTGAAATTTGGTACCAATATGTGTATCAATCACACCGACAAAGTGGTAAAATAAAAATTGGAAAAAATGTTTTATTAGGGTAGCCCCTATATCCCTAACGTGTGATATATTGTTGGAAAGGTATTTAAAAATGAATAGGGGTTTACTAAAATCATTTTTTGATAATGTCAATAATTTCGGAAATAATCGCTCCAAAAGTAAAAAACAATGTGTCAATCAATTTGGAAAAAAAACCACCTTTAAACTCATAAGTGGGAACACTTATTGTGACGGACGGGAAACTACGGAACCCTACACTGAGCGAGGCCCGACACGCTCTTGGCCGGTTTTATTTTTGTATTTTTTTTCAAATATTTCCGTCAGTGAATGAAACTTATTAGAACTGGATCATCGTCATCATCAGCCTACAGCAATCCACGACTGGAGACCTCTTCAATCACACGCCTTTCAGCTCGATTCTCGGCAACTCTCATCCAGTTGCTTGCTACAAGTCACACTGCGAAGGCCGTCGCTCCACCGAGCCTGAAACTAGAAAACTGGATAAAAACACATCTATTTTTATAGTCCGGCTAAGCAGGCGACCTCCTAGGTTGAACGGCGAAGGGGTACAGAATTTGTTCCAAAGCGTTACAGCGGCTCAGAAACGAAAAAGGCATTTGAAAGAACACGGAAGGGCTTTAGTCAGTAACAGTCTTTTGGGATTGGTGGGATCTACCTCCTAGTGGTCTACCCCGGGCAACGGAATCGCTGACTTTTGTTAGCGGTTACGGCTGAATGATCCCAACACTGGTGGAAGGGCCTGCAAAGGTCCGCCTGGCTAGTTACCACCCTCCCACCGAAGTCTGGCGCCAAACAGTTCGCTGTGTTCCGTTGGTGCGCGGGAGAGCCAGTGCTACTGGGAAGGCTAGCTCCATCGTAGACCTCATCCTTGCTCAGGCAAGCCTCGAGGTCAAGAGCTGACCCATCTTAAATAAAATAAAAAAAAAGTCTGGGACTTTTTTCTGCTCTGCTCAGAGCAAGAGGAGTCATTTGATGATTTCCCACCCACCAAAAAATAAGGCACCTCATACTAAGCAGACGCACTTGCAACCACTCGACGAACGACACAGTCAAAAAATCAGTTAGTTTGTTTGTTTAATGTAATGTTTCCTCTGCTGCCCAGAGCGGGAGGAGTCATTTGATGCTTTCCAATCCTCAAAAAAAGGTTGAATTTCAAGCACCATAAAAGTATAACAAATTCTAATGAGAACTGCCCACTTGCACTCGATGCACTCAAGTGTCAATCTTGCCAAATGTACTGATAGAACAACAACACGCATCAAATATTTGTCTCGAGTACTTATTTATATTTAGCCTGTCCTATCTCATGTCTACGCATGGGCTTCCCTCTATAAAAATATATATCTAGTTTTCACGGCCGTGCACTGTTTTGTTTTGCAATTTTAAATTAATGCAATTTTGCTGTTATGTCTTTATTGTAGAACCTAATTTAAAACATCACACCGATCAATTAATTTATCATTATCATACTCTTAAGGATCAGAAGGGTATTTAATTTATTAAAAGAAACGACAAAGTAACCTCGAACTATTTGTTTTTAAGTAACTCACCACAAAACCAACTCAGTTATGAAAATATTAAGAAACCGTCATAACTATAACCACAGGTCCCAATAGACGTCTGTCGCAGTCGAGCGCCCGAGCAAAAGTGAGTGCGCTCCGCTCTGAGCGTGCGCCGGGTTGATATGCTCTGTCGCCCGTTCCATTCGCTGCGTCGTCACGAACATGCGATATTTCTACCCTTCGGCTGAGAAATTCTCTAACAATACATAAAAGATACACGTCACTGTTGCTCTCTGTGTGCTTTTAGGATCAGGGGGTCTAAAACGGCCACTTTAGCAGATCATAATAGGAATTGCGTCAAAAAGCGTAAATGACCTTTCATAATAGTAACAGCGTCTGGGACCATTAAGGAAAATAGATCATAGGTAAGTAATAATAGGAAAACAATATGAATTGCGTTAAATTCGTAAAATGGTCACAGACGCAGTTACTATTTTGAAAGGTCAATTCATATTATGATCTGCTAAAGTGGCCATTTTAGACCCCCAGATCATCAACATCATCTCATCATCTCATCATCTGCCTAGCCTTTTCCTAACTATGTTGGGGTCGACTTCCTGTCAACCGGATGCAGCTGAAATACCAGTATTTTACATGGAGCGACTGCCTATCTGACCTCTATAAACCAGTAAGTAATGGGTAATACGATACTTCTTGGTAAGACTGTTTGTCAGAACTTCGACCGCTGACTACCTGTCCTGTAACCACTGTCGAAGATCAACAAATGCCAGCCATGACCAACAGCTGAACGTGGTTTCTGTAATGTAATGGGTAATGATACTGTAGACACGTGGATGTAATCAATAATAATCACATTGCACGCCTAAAACAACACCACCTTGTGCACACAAACCCTAAAAGCATCCATAAAAAAAACCTTTTCTATGCTAAAAACCACAACAAAGTTAAATCAGAACATCTCTCAGTGAAATAACTTAACTTAAAAAGGGGCTATAACTAAATGACCACCAATAAATTTGAACAGTGTGCCCAAAGAAATATTAATCATATCATACGAGCGATATAAATGATGGAGTGTAGGAAATATTATGCGATTTCCGACTTCCTCCCGAGTTGGGGGTGAGATCATAGGACAGTTGAAAGGAAGTGGACATCATAAACGACGCTGATTGGTAAGGGTTTGTTGCACACGTATACTTTACTTTGAAGATGTTGAAAAAAACCTCCTCCTTTTTTAAAGTCGGCTAAAACTCAATGTACAGAATGTTTGGTTGCCGGCTTCGGAAAGAGTTCGTATACATTTTAGAACGTAGACTGTGCCCACCACAAAGTGGCTATGGAAACATTAGTGGCTGAATTTGAATGATAGTCAAACTGATAGTGGCTTGGTAGTGGTCTATAATAATAATAATAATAATTCAATTTTTTATTCAAGTAATAAAATTATTGATTATTAATTCTATACCACGACAACATAATTTGTTACAACATAATTTTGTTAAGTTAATGTCTACAAAACTAGTCTAACAATAAAATTACCTATTATAAATAATCAAACCAAAAAAATACTTGTAATAAATAATTACAAGTAATCAAAATGTGTTGCATTCGAGAACTGAACCCGCGAGTTCCAACGTGTGTGTACGTGGGTACTGCATTTTAACCTCTCAACCACTTAGCGAATCTAGCAGTCGGCGACCTAAAAACTATCACCAAAAGATCCTCATCCCAACCTAAGTATCCCCTAATACCTATAATGTACATTCGTATAACGAAAACATTTAAGGAACCCAATAGTTTTTCTTTGTGAACCTCAACATATGTACCCTGTTAATCTTCTGTAATGACCATTTCAACTATTTAATTGTAGCCGGTAAGGCTTCTTCCCCAAATAAATTAACTACCTTACATTTGCGGGGTTACATTTGATCGGAAAACTGAAGACGTAGATACAATTTAGATTCTTTGGAAAACCCTAAACGAAGTTGGACTCTGTGTAAAGTTTTTTTTGTAGCTAACATTCCACTACTACTAACACTTGTACCTCACATATAAAGATTTTTTTCGAAACAGTAATCAGCAAATATTTTGGGCACGTTTCTGTAAAACGTAATTTTTCACCTCAAAACAGTCGTTTCTCAGCAATAATTCTTACCTACGCAGAGTGACTTAATTTACTGTGCAAATGCTTGCTTGACGATTTCGTAAAGGGTCTATCTATCTATGATAGATTCGTATCTATCGAAATATAATATCTTGATACATATGTAATTTACGAACCTTGCCACGAAGTGAGAATATATTAAATTTTTCAATGCACTAAATTATATTTAAACAAACTCACTTCAAATGATACTGGATTATCCAAGTTCTGGTCTGAATATCACACATTTGTATAAGCCGAAGAGTTAGGCAGAGTTGTACCTAGAGTACTACCGGATTCGCCTACCTACCTATACCTATATTATCTAACATAAAAGACAGATGACATGTGTTGCTGGGGACTTTGTCCCGCCACTTTTTCTTCCCAGCTAAAACACTAGTAATATTTACTAGTTATCCAGAGCCAGTACTTCAAAACGCCCACCCTTGGCAGTAGCCAATGGTGGTAGTTTTGGAGGTTCTGATGTTCAAAAAGTGCTGATTATCAGCCTATTTTGATGTATGACTTTTGATTTTGATTAATGTTTAAACTTTGTAGTTGGCAACCGATAGTTAATATCTTGATAAAAGGCCGTTGCTGCTTATAAATAATCATTCACTTTTACTAATAATGAATTAACTAATTAACATTCAGATATGCAAATAAAAATTTACACAATAATGTAAGAACGCACGATTATTTAATTTTAATGAACTGTTACTAGCATTGAAATGTATCTAATAAATTATTTCTAGGTTATTCCGACCGAAGACAATAATGCATTACTTGCAGTAGGTAATGTTTTATTTATTTCCTGAGTAATGTTATGCTTTGATTAATTTATTGAAAAGTTAAGAATTCAGGCTTAATCAGATGCATTGCAAGCAAGACCTTTGAAATAATAGTGGCTTATATTATTAATAATATTAAATATCTCATACGCAACCTGTCTTAAATTACTACAAAAAGTGATGTCCTTTTGGAATTAAATTTTAGTGCTACGAAGGTCTGTGCTACGAGCTACGCCGTAGCTGCAAGGAGTCCAGGACACAACTCAGGTTTAATTTTGGCCGCGGATTTTTGTACTAGATTACGTGGCCTCGGCGCAAGGGCAAAGAAGGAACATGGGTTCGGTTTTTAGTCAGTAGAAGTCTGACACTCCCCTTCGCTCTGCCCAAGAGCGGGGGGGGGGGGGGGTCATTCGATGATTTTACACCCACCAAAAAAAAAAAAGAGTTTTAATACATGGTACAGTTTTGCAACCTCGACTAAATTCAGGACATTGTCAGAAAAGACATGAACAATTAATTTAAATAGGTAATTTGAAATTTCAATCTAATTTGTTAAAAATGTAAAAAAACTAAACATTGTTTCAGAATAACCCCGCGCTATTAATGTCTGATTTTTTTGGTATGTGAAAGCGCAGTTATAGGGCGACAATATAGTTAGTTAACTCCTTGAATTTCACGAGGATGCCAAACAACAGCTTGTATATGAAATGGAAACTTTCAGATTTATTTATTAAGATTCGGTTAATATCTTCTTCTTTTTTCTATGGTGGTTAATCATCAAATGACTCCTCCCACTCTAGGCAGAGCAGTAGGGAGTGTCAGACTTCAACCAACTAAAAACCACCCGTGTTCCTTCTTAGCCCTTTGTGTCGATGCCGCGGTATCTCTTTCGACAACCAGCAGCCCCGATGGGATTCGATTATGACCAGATGTATGAATGTGGACGAAGCTAAAGGGGTATGTAAGAATCGTAGCAGGTGGCGTTCTGTGGTTTCTGCCTACCCCCATGGGAAAAGGGCGTGAGTTTATGTATGTATGTATGTATAAAGATCATTATTAAGCAGCAATCACGGAAACTGGATTTGTCCCTGGTTGGTGGTAATAAGCCTGCCGCCTATAACATGGGCCTTAAATATAACTAGCGAAATTGCTGTGAGTGTTTGTAACGTACACCTCTGCTTAGACCACTCAGGAATTACAAGCCGTGACGTTAATTTCATGTAGATTTTCAACGACGTAAAGCAGGAATATATATTTAAAAAAAATTGAGGGAACTTGCTAAGTATTTGCTATATCTACATGTCCGATAAAACAATTACAATCTACACTAATAATATTATAAAGAGGAAAGATTTGTACCTATTTTTGTATGTTTGTAATGAATAGGCTCAAAAAGTACTGGGCCGATTTCAAAAATTCTTTCACCCTTGGAAAGCTACATTCACCCTGAGTAACATAGGCTACTTTTTATCCCTGTATTCCCACGGGAACGGGATCTACGCGGGTGAAACCGCGGGACGTCCGCTAGTATGAAATAAAAATAATTAAGGAATGTAATAATGGATAATCACGAAAATTATCACGTTAGTCACAGGTTAGGTTTACTTATACGTAACTTTTTGTTTTGGTTTCTGCTATTAAACTGTTCCAAATCACAATAAAAATGAGTTTCTAACAATGTTTGTTTATATGAGTCACTTTCTCAAAACTTATTAATACTGGTGAAATTCAAATAGGTATTGACAAATCTAGTATTATATTTTGGCGTAGCGTTGCGAAGAGTAAATTATAAAAAAATACTAGCGGACCTGGCAGACATCATCCTGCCCAGACAGCAACGCCACCTACCGGGTCCAATTGTGAATCTAAACCATTCTCGAATCCACTAGAACACACACAAAAAAATCATCCGAATCGGTCCAGCCGTTTAGGAGAAATTCAGTGACATACACACGTACAGTAGAATTATAAATATAGAAAGATATATTATAATATCCTTAGGATACCTTTCTTTAATATTTGGCGATGATATAGGTATCATCGCTCTTTTGCAATTAGAAATTAATTGGGAAACTCACCCCTACGCAGCTACGTCGTAGCCGCTTACTACGCGAGTAGCCTTATGAACGGTGACCTTTCATTCGGAAAATTTTCATCCTAATGTTTATTTTTAAAAGTAGTAAACAAGTAATAGAAATGTGTCCTAATTATTGTTTTCATGTGTTTGAAAAAAAAACAAAAGAAACAAAAAGAAAATTTCCACTATACAAAGGCCTTTACACGTTCCGTTGTCACAAAAACCTTTATGCAAAAACAACAATGTGACTTCAAAAAAAACACCTTAAAGCGGAAAAATCTGTGACTTACGAAGTAACAGATTTTTCCACTTTATGGTTTTGCATGTCAAATCTATACTAAGTGACGGCTTACGTAATCATTAAATAACTTTGAGTAGGGCAGGTAAAGTAGAAACTGTTGGAAAATTTTGCTGCGTGTATACAGTATCCTATTACTACGGGTTTCGTAGACCTTTTCACGGCCTCAGTCAAAAATATTTATTGATGTACTTTATAAATACGTTGTCAGATCTTTCGAGAGTATAATTATCTCCGGTACTTTAAACGGCTTCCGAACATAAGTCTAGCGACATTAGCCATAGCCTCATTATTAAAGATGCAAAGGCTTGACGCAGTAGCCCAACCTATCTGTCTTCTTAATATACAAAAATCCCGAAAAAAAATCGAAATTGTTCGATGGTTGTTTTTTTCCTTGTATTAGAACAAAGTTTGAGTAAAAGATTTGTTTCTAACTAACTGTCGAACTAAAAATGTTCTCTACAAAATTGCATCTGTACGAAGCCGGTACAAATCGCTAGTTTAACATAAACCAAAATAAAATATGAATTTTCTGTTTCCCACAAACTGTAATGGTAAGTAACAAACGCAGCGATTTAAATCACCGGCGTTTTTGACATCTCATGTCAACATGTGATTTGACACCTGTCACTGGTGATGTCAGTATCAATTTTAAATAGTGTTTCTTTTCCTTCGATAAGTGGTGATCATTATCGATAGTTTTTTTCGTGTTTGATAACATTTATTAATTAAATTATTAACTGCAACCAGGTCCACGCAATCTTATGTAGCGTACTTTAATAAGCCGTTTATAAGGTCTAGCACGTTTATTAATATTTATTTAAGTAATAATTAATGTCAAAATTAGTGAATATTTCACTTTTTTTTTTTTTTGACATAACAGACTAACATTTTACGTAAAAATTATCATTATATAAACCCTCTGACTCTTATTGAGTCACTTTTGCACTCACTCGGGTTTCTGGATTAGTAAGGTAATCAAAGAGCCTTTTACTTAGAAAATACTTCAATTAATTACAATTAAATCATGTTTAATTAAGCTTAGGTACCTACGTATAGTGTGCGTCATCGTAAGAGTTATCATAGTTCATGCGGCAGGTTAAGAAATTAATGCTGTGTCAGATGGAAAAGTACAAGGAATAAATAACTAGGTAAGTACTTACTTTAATACCTAGTTTTATGAATGTAATGTGATATACTTAGACGGTTACTCGATTTAAAGCGCTAACTATATAGACATTAATTAATTCCCAGCGAGGCGGCCGTACGCGTGTAAATAATTGTATGTAAACAATGAGGCATGCAGCGACTGCCTGATAGCGATACACGCGCTGCCCAGTACAATCAGGCAAAGTGGAGCAAGTCAGAGTCAAGGGTAGACCTATGGTGTGCTGCTGGCTGGACAGAAGCTAAAGAAAAAAGTTTTGTTTAAGTTAGAAGTTGTGATGCGTAGAGAGCGGAGTGGCGAGTGCGTCCGAGATGGAGGATTGGCGGGCGCGCGCGGTCATACGACGCCACTTCTCTGTATCAGCGCCCTCCGCCGCCCTCCTCTCCTCGCGCGGCGCCCGCTGAGCGGAATTTGCACAAGCGGCGCGCCTCACGACGCGGTTCAGTGTACGTGCGACCGCTCGCGGCCGAGGACGAATTGCCGCGTCACGCGCACTGCTCTGCTTATTACGCAGTTAAAACTATCGCTGACCGCGTGGACTCGCGTCAAACAACTTTTAGTGACTCCCCACTTGTTATATGCCCCAATTAATTACATAGCACGTGAATTAACCCCCCATAGACCCAGTGATAACTCTTATCAGTGTGGAAAAGTTACAAAGTGTACTCCGAACTCGGAAGGACGTCCGAATTTGCGAATTCTTGGGACTTTCGACGCCGCCGACTACATAAGAGGATAGTTTACCCGTTGTTGGCCGGTTCGAGCCACGTTACAAGGTTATCGCGTCTCTAGCCCGCCAGTGATGAATTGGAAAATCGGCGCGTAGTCGCTCACGTGGTGTGCGCCCCGCCCCCGCCTCGCCCGCGCTTATATTTAGCGAAAATCGCCTCTCGGGAGCGGCCCGACGGCCGACGCTCTACGCGCACATCGCTGTTTATGAACGTTAGCGAGACGCCACATGTTATTGGCTTTGAATAACAGAACCGATAAGCAGAAGACAGATAACCTTTCCGGATCGCGATCTGGGTCCGAAACTTCTGGAACTAGAAAGAAATCGGTGAAAAAAATCAGAAAAGAGAGCGCGCTGAGATGCTAACGGCCGGCATCGGCACGCGCCGGTGAGCGCTCACTCCGACACACCTACCAAAAAATTCCACTGTTCGAGATAAAGTGGGCAACATGTCTATACAGGGGAGCGGAGGTTACCAGAGCCCGTGGTCGTCCCAGGGAGGGCACTCGGAGCTGGACGGCACGATCGAATTGGAACCTTTGGGCGAGCTGACAGAGGTCGGTTTCGAACCACAGACGCGCGCGCGATCCAACACGTGGCCGCTGCCAAGGCCAGACAACTACGTCGAAGCGACTGACGACACCGGCTCCAAGAAGAACTCCAATCAGAATCTGAGTGGTAAATACCATTTGTCCAACGAAGCGATAGTAGTAAGGTCGCAGGCGCGATACGCGCTGCTATTTAGGTCGACCTACGTAGCTAGTCGAAACACACTCCTCGTGTAAAATTCAAATAAAAAACAAAAGCGTATCATGTACGCCGATTCAAATAAAAAATATCAAAACTTTGTTTACTTGCATAATAACTAATGTAGGTAGGTATATGAACGTAGATAATAATCTGTGCACCTACCTCCTACTTGCCACGCGTTTGGCATTCCTATAGTTATATATAGCTATGTATGTATACAAATCAGTCGCAAAAACAATGATATCGAAATTGTTTGCGATGCACAAAATCTACGAATGACAGCATAATAATAATATGCATGAAATTTAATAGGGCTACGACAACGTAGGCGCGTACCAAGTAATGTAGAATTAAAAAAACCATAATAAAATGATTTACACGAATTTACGACTCCAATTAAAACGCTATAAACCTAAAAATAAAATAATTACGTACTTATTTAAAAATAATAATATGTTAAAACTAAAATTTAATTGTTTGGTTCTTACTTTATAACATTTTAAGAAATTGAGCTTCAATAAAAAAATAACATTTCGCATTACAAATTTTTGATGTAGTTTTCGACGTTTTGTTGATATTTTTAGCTAATAACCCAACTATACTACTAGCCGTACATACCTAGTTATCATAGGGCATGCCATTTCCAAACTAATTTACACATATATCAGACCTAAACTATTCACAAATCAGAAGTTCATAGAAAACTCACATACACAAACAAACAAGAATTTACCAGAACACATGGATGTGTTGTAATTACAATAATAAATATTGTAGCGCGTAAGGAAAACAATGAAATATTATGAAAACCATAATGAGTAGGTAGACGACACTTGATACCTAACACCATGTACCATACTTGAAGTTTATAAAATATACAATACAAAATAGTAAGGAAACAATGTTGTACCTTTTTTCCTGAATATAACGTATCAATCAATCAATTTATTTAATTTAGACACGTCAATCCATAATTTTGTTAGTACTTATAATAATGTTAATTAAATAATCGAAGAAAAATCTTGATTTAACAACAAAAAAATATATATAATTAAATTAAAATTTAATGTCAAATTACGTATAAAATGACCTCACCCAAAGGGGTTTGAACTTTTTCTATGGGAGCTGGCATATCGAATTATCGACCCACCGCCATTTTGATTTTTTTTTTCGAAATCGCGGCCCACGATAAAAGTGGTATGTATGGATAGAGAACATTTAGACGAACTAAACATGTTCAGTATCACGGTACCCAAAGTGTCACGTTACCGAGATATTTGAATTTAAAGATGGTCATATGAGTACAATGACCACATAAAAATTTGACTTTTTACGTGTCTATAGGCGTTAATTACTATTATTACTGGTTATTGAAAGAGAGTAGGTACATTACATACTACCGTGCCGAGTGATAAATAAAATAAAACTATTTTAGTCATTTGAAAATTAAAAAGAAGTGACGCGTTTTGCTTAGTGCAGAAAATATTAATAGGTAAATCTATTAACTAAGTAATCTCCGCCGATATCTAGGTATAAGAAAACCATTCATATTGCATAAATAAATAAATAATATCAAGTACCTTGAAGTTAATTTTTTTTTTTTAACAAATAATACAGTTATTTGACGTCACTATTTCAATTGTATCATACCAACTGTTTATTTACCCTACATACCGTATCAACCTGCTACTATGATATCACTCACCTAATGCACCTACTAAGTACTTTGACATTACTGATACTAAAGGCCGTTGCACCCGAATTGTCATGACATACAACCTCATAATTACTGCCTATAGCCATAATTATTGTCTAGGTATCATTCAATGTAAAATAATAATTACTGGAAATTTATTAATAGTGTGGTTTCTCTTCCTAACTATACCTAACGTAACTGAATTTTGTTCGGTCGCCTCATATTGATAATGCGTTTTGACGTAGGATAGGGTTGTCACTAATGTTCATAAAATAAACAAAAATAAACAGTGTTTATTATTGTTGTAGCCTACGTCATTGTCACGCACTTGCGGGATTATGTCACGTCATTTGATTGACGATTCACGCGTTTACTGGATTCTGGATAATAAAAATGAACGTACACACGGCTACACATCAAGCTATACAAAACCAGTTAATCTTGGCCTCACTTTACTAGACCTTTTCGCACAATGAACGATCAGATTATACTGGTTTTGTATAGCTTGATGTGTAGCCGTGTGTACGTGATAATTACTTGACTAGTTAAAAATAATCCTATTCAGTTGAATACTTTTGACCTATTCTTAGTCACATTTATTCAAATACCAGGAAAATGTGAAGTTAATTATTACATTGTTTTAACCTAATTTTTTCAATTCTCCCTTCCAATTACAATTCAAAATTAAGGAGATAATTACAAATAAGGCTATAAGGCTTTTTAAGGACATTACGAAAAGGTTGGTCGACGTCACAGGAGACCGAAGAGCTGGCAGCTACCTCGGACAAAGAATTAGTCTAGCTATTCAAAGGGGGAACGCTGCCAGTATCTTCGGAACCTTGCCTAAAGGGACTCCTTTTAATAATATATTTTAGTTACTATGGTTTTTATTTTTAGGTTCTTTGTTCAAATAAAATTACAAATTAATATTAATGAAGTAGGTACCAAAAAGCATGGTGTACGCCTACTCCAACAAATGTCACTTACTGCCACAGTATTGTAAAGGGTGTGACTCTATATGAAAATATATACACTAAACTGTTCACAAATATATGATAAGTTACAGGACCTACTCATACCGACCAGCGTAACAGTCCCTATGATCCTAAGACCTATAAGTATTACAGCCCTAACGTGGCCCTAACCAATCTGATAAATAAATATATAGATATGTTCAGGATGTCTGCACCACATGGTACACCACGTTTGAAAGTATGTTACATAATCACACCGTAAGAACCTAAGCTCATAAACCCGTCTATCAAGATACATTAGTAATAACAATAAGTAACTAAGATTGAAACATCTTAATCCGATAACTAAAATATACCCGTAAATATAAACTAAAGCATCATCCTGAAAGTCATTTTCCTAAGATAAGATACTAAAACATTACAATGCTCATTTCGGTCGCCAGCGTAAAATTTTACAATCATACTCAGACACACCTGATACTGATAAAAATACGGCAAATAAATAAATAGGTAGTAGGAAATCCTAACTAACTTAAAACACATCAATATAAGCCCGAATGAATACTAATTTTATTTTCAAGGAAAAGAACCAACCGAAATTGACGATAAAAATCTAAAATTAGTCACAAAATAATTCCAATATTTAATCAATTAATAAATAGTTGAATAACCGAAAAAAACCCAAATATGTCCTTTACCTAACATCCTTCACAATACATACTGAATAAAAGTTCACACATGTACGTACAGGATGTGTTTGTTTACTTTCAAATAACTGCCTAACCTAACCTAGTCAGAATATGAATGAAATGAAGCTTACTTTCCATGTAATTCGTGCCCTTAAAGCGAAAACCAACTAAAGTCACTTATAGGCAAAAATGAGTTACAGATACCGTTAGAATCTCCTTTTCAAGATCTACATACTGGTAAAACCCGTTTTCCGAGATAACGCTCCTTTCTGGGTTTAGCTTTTAGCTAAGGTAACTTATCAGGATTTTTTTTTAAATAAAGAACAGACAAAACTCAATAAGTGTCGGTTAAAGCAATGTTTTTGCACTGTAAGTAATGTTTCTCGCCAGGAAAAACATTCTATCGCCGTTTAATAGGTTTTGGCATGATTCAAATTAAATTAACAATAACAATTTGATAAATGAGTAAAACTACTAAATTTTTCCACGTAGTTTTAGCAATTACCCATTAGGTGAACATACAAATTCTGTTTAATTAAATTAATAAGAAAACTGCTGTCCAAACTCTTTTCTTAAAATGGTAAGAATACATTGCCGCTACAGGAAAAACCATTAATTTGCAGCACTTATTAAGCCAATCCTTATTTTTTCCTACTTGTTTAGAGAATTAAGTACTTTTTTTTCTTCTACCCGAATAATGAATACAATAAGAAATCAAAAATACACATACTCTTCTCATTAGCAGTTGTTTTAATAGAAATTTCACGATTCGAACCTTTATACACGATTTTCTCGAAACTATAAAATGTGTAGTTAGTTGGGTTTCGTAGTAAGGGGACGGTATGTTAAACCTAGAGAGGGCCTTAGAATACGCGATTAAACTTTAGAGAGACAAAAAATATTTTGCATTAAAATAGAAGAAAGATGCTGTTTTGTACAGGACAAAATTCCAGCTGCACAAAATCAAAATTAGTTTTAAAAATCTACTAAGCTTCTATATTTTTTTATTTCTGCAAATGAAACATCAGCCAACCTAATCCAGATATTTTCCTTCTAGGTGCGCCACCATTGCCAGCAGTGGGCACTAAGAAGAATTCCTCCCGTCGGAATGCCTGGGGCAACCTATCCTACGCTGATCTCATCACCCAAGCCATCACCTCCGCACAGGACAACAGACTCACGTTGTCCCAGATTTACGAGTGGATGGTCCAGAATGTGCCATATTTTAAGGATAAGGGGGATAGTAACTCTTCAGCTGGATGGAAGGTAAGATTTCTGATATTTTCGTGTAGCTCTGTTCTGTCGATTTAATGCTTCACTCGGGCAAACCGTGCATTTGGGTTACTCTTCTCGTGTTCATACATTTTATTCAAGTACTTCTTCCGGCACATTTTTGATCCATATACGGCAAAATCAAAATACTTTATTTCTCATGGACCTACAAAGGCACTTATAAAACGTCAAGAAAAGGTAAGTACTCGGTTCGGGTTGCTCGTTTCCTATGGAGAAGAACCACAGTTACGGTCCATACGTCCATGATTACGGCGATACCCCCTGTATCTATGTTTCTATAATGAGTACACATTTATCGCACTCGATCATTCACAAATGAATACGCCAGTCAGTCGTCACAAATATGTCCGTGATAAAATATGATAATTAAAATATTGTGCACAGATAGAATTGATAACACTCAATTAGATGACACTTTTCAGTTTTGAATACCAATGATTGTGGCTTGCTCTATTATGACCAAATCACAGATAAACCAATAGTTTGACAAACATTATTATTTGGTTTGAATAAAATGTATTAATTTAATGTCACTGTACAGAATTTTATAGCTGAAAAGGTGTAAAACCAAAATCTATGTGTTCAGCCACTTTGCTTCAGTTCAAACAGTTATGTAAGCATATTTTCAGTTTTGTAGTCAACTTCTCATTGGCTTATTTGATTATTATTTATTATTTATTTATTTTTTTATTTTCCCATTTTGATCTCTGACGGGCAAGTGAAACTCAGTATAGTTTGCTGGTAATTTGCTCGCTTCAATTTTTACCAGATAAATACGAAACACAATGAATACGCCTGTAAACATTCACAAAACGTAAAATCTAAACGCGCTAATACATTGTTTACAGTACCTATGTTCAGCGATTTTCCGCGAATTGAACAGAAAGTGATTTTAGTTAATATTTTTAAGGGCATTCCTTAATATGAGTCATTCTGGCGCCTGTCCATCAGGTTCAGCGTTTGATACAAGAAGATGGCTTGCTGCCATTTTGTCTGTTATATCGTGGTATCTTATCTGAGCGCCACATCGCGAACAAATGAGCCTTTATCAATTCGTCACAATAATTAGCTACGTTTTAAGGGAATTTAGCAAATACCTATTTCGACGTAGAAAGATACTGTTATTATCCTTCGTCTGAACTGCAGTTTCATCTTAATAAATTCTCGCTAAACGGCTTACAATTAATTAACTTTTAGAACAGAAACTGCAAATATAGTTGCTTTTATTATTTCAATGAACCAGTGCATTCCATCTTCAGTACACGTAGATCGATCTTTTTGGGGCTACAGGCTGGCTGACATTGACCAGTGGGCGTTAACGCACACGCGCGCGTTTACGTTAACATTAGTTCGTAGTTTAGAGGCGTTTGCGTTGGTGAGTTAACGCTAAACTGTTTGAACTCACGCCATGATTCGAGTTTTCCGTGTTCTCCACTGCCAATTTTATTGAAACGCTTATTGCATTGAGAATGACGTTTTTAATGACTAGGAAGAGGGTTTAATTCCCTTTGATTTATTAAAAATACTACTTATCCTATTACTGTGCCACTGATCACCATATTTGCTTATGACAGATTGGCGATTTTAGACTTATATTAATCATAAGTCTTCATTTCACGACGATATTTTCCTCCATCCACGCCAGTGATGACCAAGATAAACTTAGAAAGTACTTATACAACAACAAATTAATATTATAGCATATTTTAAAGCAACCTTCGTAACTCCATAAATATTTCTAAAGCGCTATATACGCATTTTTTGGTGGAACTGCGCAGTGGCACACGTTATTCCAATCGGCTGTGACACGACCGATAAATGATAATAAAAACATTATTATACGCTCAATCGACAATCTTACAACGATGTCATCTCAAATCTCCAATACATTGCTGTTATGCAATGATCGCTTCCACAAAAACCCAAACTAACACTTCGATGGATATCATTCAACTCGTATAATTTTAGGTTTTGTTTATCTCGCGGTCACATGACGTTGACACGCCCTCGCTGCGATGTTGAATAAAAAATACAAGACATGGAACTATTCCGTCTCGATCGTAGATTGTATTATATCTGTAACTCGTATTTTAATATTCGATTGAATCTGTTCGCCTATCGAAGATTATCGTAGAATACCACGAACTCGATGACCTTCACAAGCGTACCCATGGCATTGATTAATGTTTACGCATACAATGCTCATTCAAGCTGCACGCGTCTTGAACAATTATAATAATTAGAGCCAGCGCAATAAGGTCGAAATTCAACGTGCACGGCTCGTGTCATTGTGAGATTAGTTAATTAGCAAACTGTTGAAGTCGTGCGTCACATTCTTTCATGACACGATTGGTGTATAATAAAAGAGACGGATGATGGCACCTTTTAAGGTGAATGAATCCACAATTACGGGCACGTGTTCACTAATTTATATTAATTATCTCGTTAATTACTTGTAGATGTTTGAAATTTCTTCGTAACTAAAATTATTTGTTAAGAAAATTCCTGTAAGAAAATGGCGTTGCTTCAATTTGAAAGTGGTTTTCGAGTTGCGCATTCCAGTATACTTTTACACTTCGACAAAAATAACTTTACTGCTGCAAAGCTGAGTGGCCAGCCCACTATATTACGAGATATAATGCAAAGACTAGGATCTCAGCAGCAATGATTAATTTGTAGTAGGTAACGTAAACGCGTTCGGTACGAGACTGGTTTAACAAATTCCATACTAAAAAAAGAATAGCATCGAAGGTATCTTTATAGAAAAATCTTCTGTATGATTTTTTATTAGGTTTTCGTTTAAAATTATTTTTTTAGATAGGTACATTGTTTTCCACTAAAATACAATCCTGTCAATGCGACATACTCTTCGAAAAATGTCGCAAAATGCTCTACCTACTGTATGCAGGTTGAAAGCCTAAATTAACAAGGTTTGCAAATATTCATTAATCCTTACATAGTATAAAACAAAGTCGCTATTTTTGTCTGTTTGTTTGTCTGTATGCTTAAATCTTTAAAACTACGCAACGGATTTTGATGCGGTTTTTTTTAAATAGATAGAGTGATTCAAGAGGAAGGTTTTAGTATATAATTTGAACGACATCCACGCGGGTGAAGCCGCGGGCATCAGCTAGTTAATTATATAAATTCCATATTCGTAACCAATGTTTCTAGTACTTTACATTTGTAAATGCAGCTCGGGGGTCCATATTGGCTCACCTAAAGTTCTTTATCCGAAATTGTTCTTCCTAACGATTTGTAATCCGAATGATCACTCTTCCTAAAATTTTTCATCCTAAAGTTTTCATTCATACTATTTGTAGTCCTACCGACGATGTTCATAACACTCATGTTTCCGAAAATTGGAATTCATAATATCATTAGTGTAAATATATTTAAACTCCTACTGTTTTTTATCCTAACGCTTTTATTCCTAAACATAATTACCATAATATTTTCACCCATACAACTGTTTAGAATGATTAAAGGTCGTTTCACTGATTTTTGTCTTGAAATAAAATAAATGAATGAAATTCAGGTCAGAGTGTCGTCTTGGGGGCACTATGAAAAAAATACTTAGAAAAATTTCGCGACCAATTTCGAGGTAGCGCTCGCCGGCCGCTGCCGCGGCACCGCTCGCTTCGCTCGCTCGGCTCGCGCGTAGTTGGTCACAGTTCTAACCTAACCTAACCTATGGATATCTTTGCATAGTATAAGGTCCCATTAAAATAGGTGGACTAATTTTAACACAGCGTTTAGTAAGCCTAACTAAAGACATCTAAACAAAAAAAAAACACTATATATTAAGTGATTTTATTTTGACTTAAAATAATAAATTGCCGGCACTCTAGAACAAACTCATCCTATAAAAGTAGGTATTTTATTTCTTATTCTTATATTTTTTTTGCTATTGTCCTTATTTTAGCGGTCTGAATGATTTCTAAAATTTTGTCCACCTATTTTAATGGGACCTTTTATAATACTGATTATTATGAATAAAAAGTAATATAAACAAAAAAAATATATGACTGAATAATAGTGTAAAAGATGGTTATGTTGAGAAAATATAGGAAAACAAATAATAGTGTAATAGATGTTTATTGCTACAGACATTATGAAGTTGAATGCTTCGGAATTAAAACATTAGAGACAGAGAAGTTAGGAATTGCGATTGTTAGGATGAAAAATGTTAGGAAGAACATTTTCGGATTTCCAATTATCGGAGTTGAAATTTTAGGTGAACTTTGGCGCACCCGCAGCTCGGACCCCAAATAAAACGGGATTACAGCACCTGGATGATGATGATGATGTCAGTAACAACACCATTCGAAAACGGACTGATAGATCTTTAAAGTATTCCCAGCTACTTACTTTCACTTCTTGTAATACGGCTCTTATGATAATTGCTACTCATTTTTTGTTACTCATTTATTTTGTAATTACAAAAATGAGTAACAATCTCGACCGTTGAAGAGGGATGAAAAAAAGGTAATTTATAATGCCATGAAACTCCTTCGTGACTTATAAAGTTTGGTGATGATTTCAAGTTTTGCGGGGTTATTGATTTTTTTATTTAATACGTCATTCATAATTTATTTTAAATAATAAGGAAATTAGTTATAACGTATTATTTGTAACATATTGTTTTTTTTATAATATTTAAGGAACTTTCATTAACAAAGGCAAAGTCTAGTTAAATATTGAATGATTCAGTTGTCTGACACTGCGCTTGCATTAGAATTTTAAATTGAATGTAGGTTAAATCCGAATGACATACCTTTAATATTTGAATTAATTTATTTTAGTAGTTTTGTTTTATTTGACAGTAAAACGCCATGAGAGTACTGGCTCTTTTTGTTGGTAAAAAGTTTTTAAAATCGCACAGGATAGAGAGGTATGGAAGGAGAAAGGGGAGGCCTTTACTTAGCAGTGGGACATCATACGGGCTAGTAAAAAAAAGTAGTTAAAAAACTAAAAAACCCGACTAAAAAAAACTGAAAAGCAAAAAATTCCGTTCTATTTTAATTTTTTCTTTTCATAATTTAATATTCATATGAACCTCGCCTGCTTCCAAGTTTTGTTTAATTTAAAATGTGCTTGTTTTTTGCTTTTCAGTTTTTTTCAGTCGGGTTTTTTAGCTTTTTAACTACTTTTTTTATTTCCAACTTTTTAGTTCTTTTGTGTTTGTTCTTTCGTTGGTCGCGTAAAATTCTTCGCAGATGATTTAACTTTTGTGCTTGTTTATAGGATTTCTCACTTTAAATTTCTTTTAAACGTTATATATTTAGTTAAGTGTTATATATTTTTGTAATCTCCTTTTAAAACCCTTTATTTTGATACCCTACTCGATGGTATTGGAAAAAAAAATTTTTGAACTCCGCGATTTGGCCCCCAAAATCTGCATTTTTTCTTTGTTTTTTAATTTTAATGAAGCCTATAACATTTGCGCCATCATCACGAATCTAACGACGTATATTTCATTCAAATCAATTCATCCGTTTATGAGTTATGAGGGAACAAAGAAACGGACATACATACTTACATACATACTGTACGTCAAACACATAACCCTCCTTTTGGGCTTCGCCGCAGTCGGGTAAAAAAAGGATTTATATTGCAGTGTTTATCTATAGCTACTCTAATAAAGAACAACCTACATGTACCTAAGTACGTAGAAGGAAGGGAAGCCATGACTTTTTAAATCATTGAATAGTTTCTTACGATCATTCCAAACTATTATTTCATTTCACAATGGCCTTAAAAAATCCTACAACTACCGGATGTGTGAATAGAAGCGGTTTTTAGAACGAAAATTCGTATTCGCCGTATCGATGTCGCCGTGGGTCCAGTTGAATAGCAAATGAAGTCTACCGTTACCCGAGACCGTTAGCACACCTTCGCAAAATCTCGTATATCCTTGCTAGGTAACCCATATACGAAAGAAATGGAATGGAAATCTTATGGCGGTTTATATAAAAACAGCACAACACCACCCCCGCAGGTACTGTTTTTTGGGAACAACTTATATTTTTTTTTTTACATTGACTGCCTCTTTGGTCTAGTGGAATGAGGTTCTGGGTTCGATTCCCGACTTGAAACTTAACAGGCAAAACTTGGGCGTAATATTAAGTACTTACACCTATGCTTAACACTTCGGGGAATACAACCGTGATGTTGTGTAAAGTAATTGATACAAATACGAGTTTTTTTTAAATGGAAATAGTGTAATAACTACTCTAATTTGTGGTTAAGTAAATAGGTAGCTAGTAAACAAGACCTATTGACTTGTGGTAACATTAATTATAGGCAAAGTTTGTAGTAGGTACACTCAGTGTCCAGGATTACCTTATCCCTCTTCTCACACCACTTGCACCCACTTGCCCTATTCTTCTTTATATGAGGGCTCAGATAATGCTGGTTATTGACTGTACGTAAAACTACATTAGCAGAATTGTAAGCAGTACATATTTCGCTCGTCGGGGCTACGGGTTGCTCGAAAAAGATACCGCGGCCTCGACACAAAGGGCTAAGAAGGAACATGGGTGGTTTTTATTCAGCAGAAGTCTGACACTCCCTACCGCCCAGAGCGAGAGGAGTCATTTGATGATTTGTTACCCTCCAAAAAAAAAGGGTCAGATAATGCTGGCTGCATGTACGTATAAATTTATTAGCAGAATTTTAAGCAGTACATATTTCACTTAAAACTACCTATCAGAGACCACAGCATAATTTAATATATGAATGAGTGTCATATGGTTCTGTTATCGGCCTCATATACCGCTGTGAAAATATATCATTCAGTGTTATCTACGGAGCAAGATGGCGACCGTGTAAATCAATGTAACCTCAATTACTTATTAAGAAAGGTCTCGGTTGGAATTTTCCTACGATTAGGTACACTTTTCGCCAACTATGTTTGAGTTCCATGTAATAGGGGACGAGCCTGTTGCTATCAACTGGGCACAAATCTAGACTCGTAGTGGCTGCTACAGTAAAATTCCTAATGGAAGAACCTAAATACTTGAATTTTGCCCAACCTTTATGGCTATTGCGTATCTTTTTAATGTCAGTGGCTATTTTTTTTAAACTAACCATTTGACAGTTATTTGATAGACACTATATGTTAGCCACTGTCATTATAAGATACGCAATAGCCCTGCTGTAGGGCTATTGCTAATTGATAGGTTCGGTCTAGTGGTCGCAAGCACGACTGCTGAGCAAGAGGTCTTGAGGGCTAAGAAGGAACATAGGTAGGTGGTTTTAAGTCAGTAGAAACAAGTATTGGGTTTTAATTCCCAGCAGGGCTATTGCGTATATTTTTAATGTCAGTCCATAAATTCACTGTAAATTGGTTATGGTTTAGTACATTTTTTTATACTAACCATCTGACAGTTATTTGATAGACACTATATGATAGCCACTGTCATTAAAAGATACGCAATAGCCCTGCTGGGAATTAAAACCCAATACTTGTTTCTACTGACTAAAAACCACCTACCTATGTTCCTTCTTAGCCCTCAAGACCTCTTGCTCAGCAGTCGTGCTTGCGACCACTAGACCGAACCTATCAATTAGAGCGTGATTAATAACAAAAACTTATGTAAACAATATTAAATAATCATTAATCAAGTATTGTGTCAGGTATGATACAATTATAATAAGAAAAATAAAGTAATAATTAAATGTCATGAAAACAACATCACGTTACATAAAACATGGCGATTTGCATTGAAACCTGTGACGGAAGTCGACATTGTACTTATAATATTTTGTTTACAATACAATATAATAAAAGCACGTCATAGTAATATAACCATACGTAACATTGTGAAGGGGATTACATAGAAATTATAATGAATTGAAAACCCATTGTGAATCATTTATTTTTATTTAATTTATTTTTACTTAGAAGTTATGGTTACCTGAATAGGATTTTATACGTGATTAAAGAGAAATGTTTCATCATCATCAACTTTAGGTTGACTTCACCTACTGCTGGGTATAGGCCTCTCTTTGCTTGTGCCAAGCTCCAAACTCTTGAGCCAGCATCATCCAGCATATTATTATTACCGCGACGGCAATTATGTCGTCTACTCATCTCGTCGCCGCCAGACGACCAACACTCTCTCTCCATTTCTTAAATTAAAAAAAAATATATGTTTAATAAAGAATAATTTTAACTACCTACTTATCACTATTTTTATCGGAAACTATTTCAACTACACTTAAAAAAAACAGAGAATATCTACTTAATAGCACTAATATCGTATAATTTTAATTGACCATGTCAGATGATGATGATCAACTATAAAGACCAAGTACAACGATAAAACTATAAAATCAAAAACATGTGTCTTATTGAAGGAGGGTACCCCAACAGTGGGAACATTCTGTGACTACACCTCAACTCTTATAGTGATTAAAGGCAAAGTGCAAGTTCCGGCTTCTTATGATATAATAATCGATACATTATTAATCTTCAGATATATTAAACAGCTATGATATAATATTTGATAACATTACACTCATTTAGATTTTGGTGAAGATAAAAAGGTTTTTTTTTAGTCGAATAACCTTGTAGAATTCTAAAAGAGGAATAGGGATGTCAACAAAAAAATCTAATTTGTCCGTCTGATAGATTTCCAAAAAATATTGGACACATATTTTGCTTTTTTCTCGTACACAAACAATGAAGACGATACAGTGCTTTGAAAACTCGTGTGACGTCATATTCTAAGACATTAGTATGACATTTCTTAGCGAGCAGTGACGTCAGAACCTCCCACTCAAATCTTTGACGCGTTTTATCTTTGTAAATTTTTATTGATTTGATAAAACAAAAAATACGTATTCAATATTTTTCGATAATCTAACAGACGGACTAATTAGAATCATATTTTTTTTAGTTAGTAAACATCCCTATTACTTATTACGGTTAGGCGTAAGTAATCAATTAGTTAGTCTGTTTTAGTACTAACTATACCCATGCCCGAGAGAATCGACTTCAAACACTTCAAATAAACAAGTAATTTTTTTATAGCAAAATGCAAAGGCATTCACGTATCATACGTTTTAGGAATAACAATTAGATTACAGTACATATTTGGAAGTACAGTACGAGTAAAACAATTTACGAATACTTAGTTGTGCAGACGCTTATATGAAAATGAGGTTGTTCGACCACCTGCTAGGCTAGGCCAATGATACATTTAGCTATTTTTATAGTGATATTTTCATACAAACCTAAAAGCTTGGCTTGTCCTCTATAAGATGTTAGGGCTTTTGGACGTATTGTGGCCCCTAGGTACGCCATATGCCTGTTTTTAATAACATCACACGAAATCAAAATTATATGCCTGAAATGATGCGTAGTATTCGATTTTCCAACAACAGCAAAGCGCTGGGTTTTTTATTTGCTATTATGAGCTATTGTATTTGTTTTATGTATTAATTACATATTTACACTTTCAGGTGAATCCCCGATTTAATGTAAGATTTATTTTCATTCAGTCTGGTTTGTTTGACCAATATTTTCTCGATTAATCCTGTTATGTCAATACGGTAATACCCATCATAATATTATGTGGTAATTCACCCATTGATACAAATGAGTATTAAAGTGTGGTTTTGTAAAGAATTCTAGATATTTTCATAGGTATCGAAGCATTTTTTCCTGCTCCCGTTTTGCAGATTATGTTCTACACAGGTCCAGTTTATCTTGACGGGTTTTTGTCCCACATTGGCACTTACGTCACTGAGCACGATGTGGTT
Source organism: Diarsia dahlii (assembly GCA_949775195.1). Taxonomy (NCBI): domain Eukaryota; kingdom Metazoa; phylum Arthropoda; class Insecta; order Lepidoptera; family Noctuidae; genus Diarsia; species Diarsia dahlii. Next base: position 11,520,363 of record OX459198.1, read on the forward strand.
TCCTTATTCTTTATTTATGATGCAGTCCGTATTTTGATACGACTCTCAACTACATACAGGTTTTGGATACTTTACTTCAAACCTTTTTTTATTTTAAATTAAATCTGTCCAAGATCAAGAATACAGGTACTTTTAAAACGATGAAATCTTTTTCTGGAAACCACAGATGCCAAATGAAAGACTTTTAAACTGGACAGTTTTTCTTCTATTTTATCTAGATACGAGGGTTCCTCTTAGACTTAGACTTGTGATCAGAAGGGTAAGATCTTCTATCACGATGTCATTGCAATAAAAAGGCAAATAAAGTTTTTTTATTCCTTGAGCTAAATATATCTTTAAAAGTTTAATTTCAGAGACTAAATAGTAGATTGTACACCAAGTGCATAAAACGCACCATTTTGCGCGAGATTTTTATCCATCCGATGCGAGCTTGCGAGCGAGGATGGATATAAAGTAGAGAGCAAAATGGGTTTTATGGACGAGTTTTACACTCTACTTTTCACTTCGATTGCGAGGAAATGAAACAGCAACTTGTAAATATTGTAAAAATAATCATGGTTCCCGCCAATTAACTTTTTTTTTCAGTAGGATACTTGACATAACACCTGACTTTTTCATACTGCTCAGTTATAAAAACATTTTGAGCAAGCCTATTGCCATCAACCTATGTAATTAGGAGCAAGCCTATTGCCATCAACCAATGTAATTAGGAGCAAGCCTGTTGCCATCAAATGATGTAATTAGGGACAAGCCTATTGCCATCCACCGATGTAATTAGGAAAAGCCTAATGCCATCAACCAATCTTATTAGGAGCAAGCCTATTGCCATCAACCGATGTAATTAGGAGCAAGCCTATTGCCATCAAATGATGTAATTAGGGATAAGCCTATTGCCATCCACCGATGTAATTAGGAAAAGCCTATTGCCATCAACCAATCTTATTAGGAGCAAGCCTATTGCCATCAACCGATGTAATTAGGAGCAAGCCTATTGCCATCAACCGATGTAATTAGGAGCAAGCCTATTGCCATCAACCAACCTAATTAAGAGCAAGCCTATTGCCATCAAGCGATTTAGGTAATTGAGGGAAGCCTATTCCCATCAGCTTTCCTTGTATTCGTAATGAAAAGCAGTAATCCCTTGTTCTTAGAATACTAACGAAACGAATTAAATTAAAGAGGTTATTCTATGAAGTTGAAGTTGTTCGTGTGGCTGTTGGGCCGGTTACCTGTGCCGATTACCTTGGTCTTCGACGAAGATTTTACTTTATGCTCTAGAGCATAAAACGCGACTTTATGTCGCCTACGCACGACATAAAGACGCATTTTAGAGCGAGAGAAGTGAAATAGTAGATTGTACATCAAGTGCATAAAACGCACCATTTTGCGCGAGACGTTTATCCATCCGATGCGAGCTTGCGAGCGAGGATGGATATAAAGTAGAGAGTAAAATGGGTTTTATGGACGAGTTTTACACTCTACTTTTCACTTCGATTGCGAGGAAATGCAACAGCAACTTGTAAATATTGTAAAAATAATTATGGTTCCCGCCAATTAACTTTTTTTTTTTCAGTAGGAAACTTGACATAACACCTGACTTATGTCGTTACTCCATACTGCTCAGTTATAAAAACATTTTGAGCAAGCCTATTGCCATCAACCAATGTAATTAGGAGCAAGCCTATTGCCATCAACTGATGTAATTGGGACCAAGCCTATTGCCATCAACCAATGTAATTAGGAGCAAGCCTATTGCCATCAACTGATGTAATTAGGGACAAGCCTATTGCCATCAACCGATGTAATTAGGAAAAGCCTATTGCCATCAACCAATCTTATTAGGAGCAAGCCATTGCCATCAACCGATGTAATTAGGAGCAAGCCTATTGCCATCCACTGATTTAGGTAAATTGAGAGCAAGCCTATTGCCATCAATCAATGTAATTAAGGGTAAGCCTATTCCCATCAAATGATGTAATTAGGAGCAAACCTATTGCCATCAACCAACCTAATTAAGAGCAAACCTATTGCCATCAAGCGATTTAGGTAATTGGGGGAAGCCTATTCCCATCAACTTTCCTTGTATTCGTAATGAAAAGCAGTAATCCCTTGTTCTTAGAATACTAGCGAAACGAATTAAATTAAAGAGGTTATTCTATGAAGTTGTTCGTGTGGCTGTTGGGCCGATTACCTGTGCCGATTACCTTGGTCTTCGACGAAGATTTTACTTTATGCTCTAGAGCATAAAACGCGACTTTATGTTGCCTACGCACAACATAAAGACGAATTTTAGAGCGAGAGAAGTGAAAAAGATATTTCAGTTGTTTGTACTGCTGACTGCACTGACGGATGAGCATTTTTACCCTTATGCCCTGAGTTATAAGGTTGAAAAGTTGTAACTCAGGGCTAGGGCATAAGGGTGAAAAATGGTTGACCGTCAGTGAGCGCGGTAATACACACGGGGACCAATCAAGTAATACAGAAACAGTTAATAGGGGAAATTAAGACAATGCGAGGCCATTTTGTACTGGAAATGCTTATATATTATAGCTTTATGTGTAAAATGCAGTAAAGGTCCTCAGAGGTTGTTAAATGCGCACGTGGAAATGAATATAATGTAGATTATGTACATGTTGATTATATAAGTAGGTACTTATAAATTATCAGTATCTTCCTTATATTTAGAAACCACCAGTAGCTCTACTGCAAAATGACATTATCATTGACACTATTGATAAGATACAATATTATGACATTGACACATTTTTGCAAAGTATCTCGGCTTACATACCTAAATACATCACTGTGCTAAATATAATATATTATATATTAACAGTATTAAATTAAAATAAACGGCGGTACTCTGCTTGACCTACATAATGCTGGACAAAAATAAAACTGAGAATAATTTCACACAGGTCCATAAATATATTTCTTTACGGCATTCCCTTCATGAAAGATGAGAAAACCTGCTCTTGCGTTTAAAATATATATTTAGAAACTGCCTCTTTCGTCAAAGGGGAGCAAGCTCGACTGAGCTGAGCTTGAGGTCCTGGGTTCGATTCCCGGGTCGGGCAAAGTGCTATTGGGATTTTTCGTCAGGAATTTCTTAGTAGCAGTTACGAAGCCTGGGTTTCTCCTCGATTGATGGCAATAGGCTAGCCCCCTTTTACATACACGGGCCTTAAAACTGAACATAACAGGCGAAATTTGGGTATACTACTACGGCCACCTCTTCTTAATCACAGTCTAACGTTATGTTATTTAAAAACTCGCATTTTCAGTCTTATTAATAATTCTTAATATAAATAGCCCTGTATTATTTTGAAATGTCGTGCAAATAACATAAACAGAAGCATGACAGATGTCCGATTCAGGATGCATTTAAAGCACGATTTATGTAGGAAAAACAGTAGTACACAGCGTAGCTATTACAGTTGTCAATATGAATGGCTAATGCAATGAATAAAACAACACGTGTACGAAATGATAGTAGAGTAGATAATATTGTATAGTGGGTTCCGCGAACTATTATCAAAACACAAGTGTATCGTTACATGCCTGAGTCCGTGGCATTTTACGAAGAAGAAAGTCTCTTCTGTGGTAGCATTTAGCAAGTCCTTGCACGAATAAATCAAACTGATTAAATAAAAATATTTTATTTCACATAGGTGCACGATTCGGGTTGGTCGTTTCCTATGGAGAAGAACCGGTTGGTTTTACAATATTATCTTGAATGTGTGACGTAAACGATTTAACGTTTAATTCTAAATATTTTTTTAAACTGAAATTAGTATTTTATATAATATGTCATAATTACTCTTTAGCATTTTAATGAAAAACGTTGAGAAATGCATTGTGGATAAAGTTTTCAAATTGTCCAAATATTAACATAATTTGAATCAATATTAGACCTGTAATCCCCCAAGAGTTAGGCACAGGTATACCTAATAGAATACCCACATTTCACTAGCTATGTTAAGTCCTATAATAGGGGATGGGCCACAAATCCAGAGTAAGTGAGTAAATATTATTGAGCAAAAAGAGTTTATTTAGGCTTACTAAACTTGTATATTTCCGTAATACTTGTAATATATGAGGGATTCGGAATTTCCCCTTTTTAGATTTTTGTTTTCAAAAGGGTACTTATTGTCAGAATAATTATATAATCATTAAAGCGGTAGTAAAGTAATGAAACAATTATCTTATTAAGTGTCTTTGGAATAAAGATAAAGCATTAATCTATGAAAGGCTCTCGTTAACATATAATTATAAACATATATATAAACTATCTATATAAATAAAGATATTACTCGTATAATGTTTAAGGACGTTTAAGAATATTTATTCCTGACTGGGTGCAAATTCCAATAGATATTGTTTGAAAAGATAGTTTTTTTATAATCCTTTTTATTTTCTTGTCTCAAATTCGTATGTAAACTTCTTCGCCATCGACAAGCAAGAATATTATTTTGAAATGGTGGTTTCGATCAAGTATTTAAAAAGAAATTTTCACATTGAATGCTGGTATCAGTCGTATTCATAATGTAATGTAAGTCTCAGTACACTCAGTGTCACATCAAGCTTTATCTCTCCAGTATAAAATGGCGTCGCTCTGTACAGATTTTCCGTACAATAAGAGATCTGTTTAAACTGGTTTTTAAAGCTTGATTGGTCTGCGTCCGTACCTAGATGATCAGTTGTTTAATTTCGTATTTTTTTACTGTTTACTATCATCATCGTTTACAGCCAAATGTCCACCCACGCACGGTTGGGTGAAGCGTGGCTGTCCCACGCTTTTTCATTCCCCTGCCATTTCCCTAAATTTTCCACCCACGTTGACCAAACTCTCGATCAATAAGTAGTGCTATGTTGTTCAACGATGTACTACTGAGCTCATTAACGGTCGATCAATTTTGCAACCTTATTACTTAGGGCATAAAGGTGAAAAGAGTCAGACCGTCAGTGAACTTGGTCGTACACATGGTGACAGATCAAGCTATACATATCCAGTATAACGTGGCCTCGCTTTTTATATAATATATTTTCCGTACAAAAAGAAATCCGGTTATACTGATTTGTTATCGCTTGATTGGTCAGATAGGCAGTCGTCCCATGCAAAATATGTACTGGTGTTCAGCTGCATCCGGTTAGACTGGAAGCCCACCCAACCTAGTTGGAAAAAGGTTAGGCAGATGATGATGATTGGTGGCCGCGTGCACCTAGTAGTACTCAAACTACGATTTTTAAGTGAAGTCAGGAATTTTCCTTATCCATGTGAATCCTTTCAAGACTACTGTAATAAGTATAAAGTACTTGCAAATTACCTACTTGTAATTTACTTAATTATGAAAGAACTACCTATAAATTACTTCGACGGTCAATTGCTTGAGAATCTGTCACTAATTACCGGTGCAAATTAATTGATTTACTACCCATTATTAAAACCTTTGAGTTTTTATTGCAGTCGAGCAAAAAACTTCCTTGAGTCAGTTTATTAATATTGCTGAGCTCAATGCAATGCAAAAATGCATGCTCAATGTAATATCTTGCTAATGCTTATTCTCAATATTTTTTGTTTTCAATTCTATAAGCGGGAGGAGCACCGGAAGAACTATTTATGGAGATATTAATGATAATCGATTTGTAAAGGCGAAACACCTTTTACACTTCAAGAAATTCATTTTTTACTATTTTTTATTTGATACTTAATACCGCATCTGGAAGTTTTATGACACCAAAAAAGGTTGTTTTAAATACCATTTTATTCAAAGCCATTCCATTAAGTTTATTAGGTACTTTGTTAGTTTTAATCGATAATTTTATTTGACTGCCTATCATTTAAATTGAACCAGAAATACCATTAAATTCGGTGCTATAGTCCAACCTTTCAACTAAGTCGAAATAAATACTTCTTCGTATCTTATCAACGGGTCTTAGCAACGGGTGACGTGGGCCGATAGTTGCTCCACTGTGATTTGTGTTATCACTTCACACTTTATTCCGAACCCTATCTACATTGCGCCTTTGGTGGCGATGGTTCATAGTTTTAATCGTATTTAACGAGCAATGAATCGTGTTTAACGCAATCAGTCGTTCGGTCTAATAAATTGTGGTGATTATAGTAAGAGGTGTGACCACTCTCAGTGGATAGCAACTGGCCTTGGTATCGCTTATTTAAACGATATACATAGGCTTAAATTGAGTTGAGAACTTGAGGAAGATTTGGTCATTTAGTGTAGTTTTAGAAGCTACTGATATGGGTTGAGTTTGTAATTTGGGTAGATTACACTATTTTACAAAGGGTGTTGAAGCCGACTGCATTAATTACTGAGTTTTATTTTATGTAAATTCAAAATCTCGATGGCCATTTTGTAATGAATGATGTGAACTTTACTTTTATCTCGGTGTGAGCCACTGCAAAGTCTCATGCATGATACTGTTATGTAATTAATTGTAGTATTCGAAATGATTAATATGCAGATTATTACGAAGATAAGATTGTAATTTCCAAATTATATAAGTTTTTACAAATACTTCTTAACGACAGGTACGTCGATATAAGTTTGAAATTACTCGCTTTGACAGTTTTAAAATTATTTAAGATTAGCGATAAGAGAAAAATATAAATCAAAAAGAAAACCTGTAAATAAAATTCGCTCCACCTGAAACTCATAACGAGTTTAGTTTAACCTTGGCCATAAATTTGCCGATACAAATTAGTTCAACTTTTGATATACCTACGAGCGGGGCGGAGGGTGCGGGGCGCGGGGTTAAGGGGTGATTGCAATAGAGGCTGCACGCCACCTTGCTGTGATTGATTTATACGTCTTGTTTGTCACAGAGCCGATTTATTTGAATTCCTGCCAGAGCCCCGGGGCAGCCAACGGATTAATATCGAACAGACCCCCGCGATATATCCCCGACTTTGGGCAATAATTCAATATTTCATCCTTCGGGCCGGGACCTACGCTGTGAATTAACATACAAACGTCAATCGTTTCATGAATAAAAAATGTATTGGATTTAGTGAAATGAGTGGCGCGATAGCCGAGCGTTTACTGTGTTGCCGCCCCAAATGCCTATTGCGGAAATATAAAATGTTTCGGATTACTGGTTTAGTTTGATCGCACACTATTCGTATTTGCTGAGAACACGCGATTTGGTAGCTAAGTTCGAAACGATGATATTGGGGACCCGAAAAATCTCGCAGTCGTAAACCGCGTCGGCTATTAACTGAGCAGCTCAGGAATTGGGTATCGCATAACATTTACTGCCGTTTAATGCAACCAACCAAGTACCGTCATTCTTTTATTGGGGGAAACAGTTCACGTGTTGCGGTTATTAAACTGGAGGGATGCATAGCATACTCGAAGTTTACTGCTGAATTGTATTCGATGATGAAATATTATTGCAGTGTTTAAAAATTCCTATAAAACTTTTATGTCTAACCTCCATGAAGGCGTCGTTACATTAACATTCTGTTTGGGTTCATAGTAATAGATTTGCGGTACTTAACCGTGGTTTAGTGAAGCGTAGGTACAACGGTAAAGGGTTAAGCAACAAATAGGCGTTTGGACGAAAAAATTCCACTACGAGCCATCGTATCTAGTGGAACCGGTTTTGAGTTTTAAACTACATAAACTACTGCTACGCCGACGCTTCGCCAATGCGTTCGCACTTCTCTCCACACATATGTACCATGTCTCAGACGTCGGTAAGTCGGTATGTGTTCATTTTCCAGCGCGAGCGCACTACCACACTACCGGCTAAGATAAGGGAGTGTTTGTGATTTGAAAGACCATTCTGTACAAACGTTCCTGTCTTGATGATAGTGACTGAATGCTGGAGATAAAATTCATGAATAAATTCGTGCAATTCAATGAGGTTTATGTATCTAAGCATGATTACTTACTAATGACTTTATTGGTTCTTTAACTTACGTGAGGGCTTTAACAAAAACGGAAGAATAAAATATTTTTTTTTAATCATTGCTACATAATTTCTTGTCATTACATTATGTGTAGTTATTAACAAGGATTTAGGTTCATCCGCAGCAAATGATCTACTGTAATAACACATCAAATAGAAGATAACTTCATACCTAAACACACATTCAACATCTTAATCATATATTTGTCATTGATATCACAATCGGTACAGTAGACCTTATTACCATATGTAGAGAGGTTTAATCTAATGTACATAATTGTAGGGCCACGACATCAATTAGACCAGAGACTCTTATAATCGCGTTAATCATAAAATTACGAATACTTACGAAGATTGTCGATTTCCGAGCTTCAACGAGTCTGTCTACTCGACGACCTCTACGGGTGACGTATACTTGAGCACAAAAGCTCTTTAAAACCTATAAATATCTTCTTTATTTATTGATTATGTTAAGGCATACGATACGTATAAGCTGAGACGCTCAGCTATTGGCCTAAATAATAATTTAGAGTTATGTAGACTTAACCTCGAGCATCGAATTTAACATGCAAGTTAAACGATACAATATGTAACTTGATAAAAAAACATAATTCTAATCTCAAACTCTGAATTCCTTTCAAGTTGAAGCGTCATTAAATTAATTATGTAATGAATATATCTTTAGTACTTGTGCACTTGATTGTATAGTACAATGCGATTATCATAACCGGTTGTGGCAAGAAGCGATTATATTAAATACTAGCTTTTGCCAGCGGCTTCGCCCGCGTGAAAATGACGATTTTCCATACAAACTTTCATCCCCTATTTAAATCCCTTAGGAGTTGAATTCCGAAAAATCCTTCCTTATTCCTTGTCTACACTATAAAGGGAACCTCTGTGCAAAATTTCAGCTTTCTAGGTCCAAGAGTTTGGGCTGGGCGTTGATGAGTCAGTCAGTCAGTCAGTCAGTCAGTCAGTCAGGACTTCTCTTTTTATTTATATATAGATGTTAATTACATCTCTGAGTAAAAAGAACATTATTGTGAGTTAAATATATATTTTATTGGACCGGCTATGGCTGATTATGACACCTCTGAAGGATGTCCTAAGGCGACTTTGAAGGACGAATTAAAACCATAAATTGTGTGTTTTTTGTGGACCAAAGCTTTTTGTGCCTATTTTTTAAGTTATTATTAGAACACAATTTACTTCCTGATGCTTTAACATCATTCAACTTCATACAGTCGTAGTTTTAAAGTACACATGTAAGTACATAATTATTTATAAATAAAAAATCTCGGACTCAAATACTACGCTTTTACGTGCACCTATCGGTGCACGTAAAAGCGTGTTTTTTGGTGTTTTTTAAACTATTAATTTATTTTATACTTTTTAGTCTTTGCTAATGGCATATTTTAAACATTTATTTTAAATCATGCCATTCAGCCCTCGGCACGTTTCTCAGCTTGGCTTGGGTGGGATCTTTAACAAGCTCTACCCCATTTACTCGTCAATATGTACGTCGTATGCTAATATCCATCATGAAGTTCCAGTTCAAATCTTCCGGCTCCATCATCAGATCAGTTCGATAGTACCATATTATTGTATTCAGACCTTTAAACATAATCGTGGTCAAAGTTCATTACAAGACCTTTCTAACAAATCCAAACACCCGCTATAATACGATCATCCATCATGAAGTTCCAGTTCATATCTTCCGGCTTCATCATCAGATCAGCTCGACAGTACCATATTATTGTATTCAGACCTTGAAACCTAATCGTGGTCAAAGTTCATTACAAGACCTCTCTAACAAGTCCAAACACGGCTATGATACGATATTTCATCATGGAATGCTAGTGCCTATCTTCCGGCTTGATCATCAGACCTTGAAACCTAATCATGGTCGACGTTCATTACAAGACCTTTCTAACAAGTCCAAACACGGCTATGATACGATTATACGATCATCCATCGTGAAGTTCCAGTTCATATCTTCCGGCTCCATCATCAGATCAGCTCGATAGTACCATGCTATTGTATTGTCTTCAAAATCACATACAACTGCCAAATTTCATAACGCTACGATCTTTAGAAGATGGTTAAATTAGTTTTCTTAGATTTGAATACATAGTTACATACATACAGGTCAACCTAATAAAATCGTGTTAAAAACTCATAACATACAAGAAAAAAAATAAGCTAACAAAAATACACTAAAATGTTGGTTACACAACATTTTGGGTCAAAATAAAATCACCTCTATCAGTGTTTTTTTGCTTGGATATCTTTGGTTAGGTTAGTTTTCCTAAAAGTTAAAATGTGTCCATCTATTTATATAGGACCTTATACACTTTTCAAATTTAATCAATTCAAAAACTTTAATTTAGTAGGTACGTTAATTTAAATAGGATAAATAAAAACATTTCTAGAACAGATCACAAGTTCTAAAAACTTGTTTATTGACGTAGGTTTCCGAAAAGTTTTGATGTTTTTTACACATATATTGGTTAGTGACTAACGTTAATACTATCTTATTATGAAAATGCGTAGTAAAGACTATAGTGACCGCAAAATAGCCAGTGCTAGTATGAGTTTGTTAGGCTAAAGTGCCCCTGGAGTGCCTCATATCAGGCGTATGGTAGGTTAGTTAATGTGAATAATGGCACGAATACATAAAATTCCCTAAATAGGTTAGAAAGACTATAATTACTATTTGACGCAATTATAAAGGTGTACACAACTACTCATTGAAATAAAATATACAGAGTTTTTAATTTGTACTCGTAATCTACGGTTTCAGGAATAGGTACTGTTGTCCACAATTTCTTTCTAGGTACTTTCATGTGCCGGCCGGGGCTGCGTGTTGTTCGTAAAAGATACCGCGGCCTCGACGTAAAGACCTAAGAAGGAACATGGATGGTTTTTAGTCATTAGAAGTCTGACACTAACGTTCGCTCTGCCCAAGAGCGGGAGGGGTTATTTAATGATTTCCCACACCCCACCAACTTACCTGTGCAAGTGTGCAGGCGGGAAAACGCAGAGCTAAAAGAAATGTCCCAAGTTTGTCATCTGCAGCGCCTTCTTGAACTGCACACTTAAAGTGGTCATAGTATAGATGTGTTCGCTTTCAGTTTTATTTGGGGATTAGCTTTCATGACCTTTCACAGTACTAAAACAGCAAAGGGTTGTTCCTAAACCATCTTCAAATCAAATAACGTGCTTATAAATACAATAGGGTATTTCACCAAAAAAATCTAATTAGTCCGTCTGTTAGATTATCGAAAAATAATGGATACGTGTTTTTTGTTTTATCAATATAATAAAAATTGACGAAAATAAAATGTTTCAAAGATCAAGAGTGGGGGTTTTTGGCGTCACTTTGTGAGTAAAAAAGTACTATCCTTATGACGTCACACGACTTGACACGACTTTTCGAAGCACTGTATCGTCTTCATCTTTTGTTTACGTGAAAAAAGAAAAAATACGTGTCCATTATTTATTGAAAATCTATCTGACGGACTAATTAGATTTTTTTGGTGAAATACCCTATTCATATCACCTACAACGTGTTACATTTACACCAGCAGATCCGAGTACAAATTAACAAAATTACAAGTTCCGATATCAATTTGAATGATGGATGATGCCGAGTTAAATTTCATCCATTAGTTTTATTATACTCTGTTTTGTAGGCCGCTACATTCCGGTAGCCATTTGGCATCTTACTCTCGTCAAGTGAAAGTTGATCGATGGAGCACGTCAATTTAAATCTTAAACTGTAGGAAGGAAAATATATAATAGAGCTCTAATAAAAATTATTAAAACCTCACCTTCAAGATGAAGCCATTCTGAATTGACATCCTCACACAGGTATCGATAAGAATCTACAACTCTACATAGTATGCCAGATCATTTTAATACTGCCAACAAGATTTGCACATTTATAGCCATTTATTTATAGTTTCGTTTCCATTGGCTCGGATATCGATGGCAATTTAATATAAATGCAGGATATCGTCTGAACCCCAACGTTGTCTCTGTATTTAAATGATAAAGTGAAAGCTCCGGAATGTCGTGGGCTGGCATTATGACAGGTTTAAAAATAGGAATATTATTAGTGCGAAACTATCGTGAGAATTTTACGAGATTACTGTATTTCTGTGAATGCTAAAATTAAACTCGTCGACCGGACTCTGGCCCGAAGCTTTCCGTCCATTTCAAAACTGTCTTCTTATTGAATCTGTGGATCATGCCTTTACGCCATGATTGCAACCAGGGACCGAAAATCTTTATAAATTACGGTACAGGTATTGAAGAATTTTAGTTATTTTTCAGACTTAGGTTACCGCTATCTGGGTAACCAGACTGAAGAAAAATGTAACCTCTATTCAGGTTACCGTTTTAATACCGGCTACCTAAAAATGACCTTGATAACGAGAAAAAGTTCGCGTTCGCCTAAGTTTGTGTGTCTGCCCGACTCTTTGTCACACACACAGGCGATGCGCGCCCTTTGAATATTGCCGACGGCACGTGTAAGATAGGGGTAATTTTTATTTCGGTAACCGGTATTAATATTGGTTTAGTATTCAATTTAATATTAAAGGTAACCTTTAACATTACCTGTAAAAGAAAAAATGTTGTAACCGAAAAAATACCCGTATTGATTTTAACGGTTTCGGTCCCTGATTGCAACTGAATTTAAAAAATACCTGTGTATTTTTTTTCACAATATAATGCTCAATCAACGTTATAATTCCTAACTTTGCCATACTTTTATTTGTTTTTGAATCATCAAGCATTTATGAATGTTCTATTCTACTCAATACTCAGGTTACTGTTTGTTACTGTCACGTATGAAGGTGAATGACCATCTTAAAGGCGATTAATAATCGCCTTTAGAAAAAGATCTTTGTATGTCATTATGACACGTTTCATACAGAATGCTGACGGCGAATAAAGATAGAAATACCATCTTATCAGCGCACGAGAACACACTCGTGCAAAAACTGAATTCGTAGTATCTTAGCGTAATTGCGCAATTTCTTAATCTTGTTTGCAAACTGAATAACTTGCGTAGACAAACATTTTACGAAGAAGGAATTACTAGGTATCTATAGGATTCAGTAGTATGGTAAATGAAAAGTAGACGTGTTGGCCTGATTTAAAATACATGGTTTATTTAAATAAAATTTCTCAGTAAACGTGACGATTGCGCCGGCGAATGCGATTGTTAATCGCAAAACGAACAGAATTTCTTAGAATCGTTCGCCATTGACATTTCTAAGCAACGTGGTCATGTTTACGTTCGGTGGCGGGTTGCGGCGGGTGTTTACAAACAGTAAATTGTTTACTCGACTGACATAACGCGTTGCAAGCGTCACGGCGCGTCACCGGCCGCGTCACTCGCTCCGCTAGCCGCCACACGCCACCGCACGCCTTGCCTTGCCGTCGCCCAATCCTGTTCTATTGCGTCGCGAGCGCCATTTTTTAACTTGACTTCACTCGTTAAGGAAACTGCGTATCATTATCGACTATTTCGTAATCTTTCCAAGATGGAAAAGCTTTCTATGTATTAAAATAGAACTTTTCGTAATTACTTAGAAGTAAGAAAAACTCTTTGAAAAGTTTATATTTGACGTAGGTAACTTAAAGTTAAGCACGGCTTATTTTACATCGATTACTTTGAGTAAGTTGTGTGTTGCGGTCCGTGATCATAATTAGGAACAAAAAATTTAACACCGTTAGCATGCGATTACTTGAATATCTAATGAATAGTAATAACATAGACAATCAGTCTTAAAGTTTGAAGGTTTCGTGGAAAATTTGTGATTTTTGACGTTCGGTGAGATGTATAGTCATTCTAGAAGAAGTATATTTTATTCGATTGATTGTGTCTATCAATTGTGTATTTTATTATTATTGCAATTTCAACATTTCAATATTCGTGTTAAATATAACATGTTTTATTAGTGCACCTGAATAGTTTTCCTGTAAAATTATTATTAATATCATATAGGTATGGGAGGCAAGGAAAATCAGTCGTCCAATGAGCGGTATTTGTCAAAAATATTTGCAGGTATCGGGGACGGATGGCTCTAACAATATTTACTGATTACTTGCGGTCGGTTTTATTGACCATTTTTATTGAAAAACTGCGTCATTTATTGATGTAAAATGTCGTCATTTATTGCCAACGTCACATTATCTTGACATTGTTTTAAAATGCCATGCAAAGATTTAAACAAATCCTTTGAAATAATCTTATCTAAGTAGCTTATCGAATTATGTTGTTGTGTCTCTAATTTTAAACTATTTTTATCTTTTATGTTCTATATTTTTTGTCTATGACCTTCGTTTGATCAACAGTTTTCTAGAAGTTTCTTATTATCTTGCGCGTGTTTTATGAGAAAATTTAATGTCAATAAATTATAATAAATAAGGAACTGCCAGCACGTGGTTAAACTTTAATCAGTCGATTTTATTTCTGAAATTTCTTGCATTCATGAATAATACAACAATAATATAGTAAAATTACTTAGCCTAGTAACATAGAAAAAATCAAAAATAACAATAGTAAAGCAACTGCTTCATAAACCTTAAAAATTATCTTCCTGGGTAGGTACATACGGTAGCTTCAATAATTTTTAACTTATTTAAGTTTGGATCCCACACAAATCAAAAGCTTTTTCAAACGCGGAATCAACTTCAAGGTGATATTTTAATTCCCATCCATCGGTGAATCAACGATAAGTTTATACGAACTGTGTGCGATACGTAATTACCTATTTTACATTCATTGAATTACAAATAAGTTGTACCTAAGTAATAGTTGACATGTTGATCTCGTATTAAATTACGTGCATCGTGTACAATCAGCGACAAAAGTCCCAAGGCAGGTAACAATAAATGAATGGTCACGAAAAGGCACTCCCACATTTGCCTAGTTATGTTTAAGTTTCATGGAATAGAGCTCAAACCTTTTTCCGTCTATTGGGTAAAAATTCAAGCTCTGTGTTGTGGTATTTCGCTATTCTAAACCACGTATTTTATTTATTTCACTGAGTGAGCTGTAGTGTTCTTATCTAATTCACACTTACCACACATTTTACATCATAATATTATACTTACACTTCGCATCTATCATACGTTTTATTGGTTTTTACATTAATATTCTGCGAATCAGTCTAAAACGATTCGTTGTCTTATAAAATATCTGAAATAAATAAATAATTTTCATAATTTTCATTGTTATGACACTTACGTCAGGCTGTCAAACTGTCAATACTTTTTCTTTTAATTTTCTGTCATAGTTTCTTACTAGCTTAGTCTATAATTATGAAGGTTACTTTTGATTTATGTAATTTAAATTCTTTTTATCTATATGTTAGCTCAAATATTGTATTTTATAACTTACATATAATTAATAAACACGCTCTCAGAATTCTACGAAAAGGTTTTGGTTTGAATATTACTGGCTGTTCTGAATACTGGCAAGTTGCATTTCTAAGACAATTATGAAGTCACTATTTGAAATTCTGAAAAATGAACTGAAAATGACAAGCTGTGGATCTATAAAAGCTGAAATGATTTCACACGCGTGGACTTCTATTCTGGATCTGGTCGAGGACACATCTCCATATTATACTTCACTGAGTCTGTGCTGCTGCTGGTTCATTGAGTGAACGGAACGGTGTCGAGCGAGACTCTAGGCTGACGCCAAGAGGACCTCCAATACTCGAGCGAGACGCTACACTGACGCCAAGAGGACCTCCAATAGTTCTACCCGAGTGACCTGTACTGCCGTGATAGAGGATCTACTCTTGTGGACAAACTAAAGCTAACGTTCTTCTTATAAAACCTCCCTCCTCCCTTCTGAGAGTGTGCCTTTTATAACTCCTATTGTATTTTTACTCCTCCCTAAATTCATTATAATGTTCAAGTCTACAACCTTTTATTTCTTCTAAATCAGTAGATTTGTTACAGTGTCTGCTACTGAGAACTCCTAATGGAAAAAATCAATAACGCTTTCCCAATCTGGAATCAAACCCGACCGCTAGACCAATAAGTCTAACTGAGTGGCTACTTACTAGACACGAGGATTTTGTGATGATTTGATGCATGATTTTTCGGCATTCCATATTGTAAAAGCCGAGAATTAATAAACTTTAAATAATACTTGACAAATAAAAATAAAAAATAAATAAAATATAATAATAATAATATTGAATATAACATGTATTTTATTTGTGTATGTATATTAGCATTATGTATTTATTTACGTATATATTACTATTTTCCTTTACTTATGTGTATTTATTATTAAATAGGTTAAGTTAGTTTAGACTCATAACACTGAATTATTTTCCGCTTCTCACACACTATAGTCTACAATTCTTGTTTTCATTTCTCCTTTTGCAGGTCTGCTGGCAGAAATTTCTTGTGAAATAAGCAGTACCTTTGTACTAAACTGTTATATTATGTTGTTTTCCTGTGTTGTCTAGTAATTGTGTGTACATAAATAGTAAAATAAATAATAAATAATTTAAAAACTTAAGAGTTAATCGATGTTTGTTCCTGATTGTACAAAGTTACAGCTCTATAAAATTAATAGATTAGCGAAGAGTTATAATTGTATACGTAATGAATATTATATCAAAGTTATTATGGGAAATACAGTGATTATCCAGACTTGTTTACTTTGTTGCGTTATAATAGGCTTATTAGTTGCGTCTGTATTATGAAGTATTAATTATCCTGTCAGTTCCTTATAGTTATAATTTTCATAATAGATACCCACATAAAAGATTATATAATAATAATAATAATAATAATCCACAACTATCACACAACGGTACAGGTACGGTACGGTATAGGTACGTACTATAAAAAATATAAGTGATGGTATGCAAGACGACTAATCAAGCTGTACAAAACCAATTAAAAACTTGACTTCGCATCGTAGGAGCTTCTTGTACAACTACAAGAAGCTCATACGATGCGAAGTCAAGTTTATGTATAGCTTCGTGTGCTACAGAAATAAATCCGGATAAAGTTGTCCCTTTGAACCTGACATGCTAAATGTTTTAGATTAACGTATGGCTATACCATCCATTGTAGGACAAAATGTTATAAATAGTCATCTATCCCTGAAAATGATTTCTTGCATCTTGGCAGAGCTTTATAAAATCCTTTCCAAAACTATGATGGGGTCGGCTCCCATTCTAACCGGATGCGCCTAAATACTAGTATTTACTTGAAGCGACTGCCTATCTGACCTATCTTAATCTAAATAAATTGGTATCGTAAAGGTCAAAACTCAGTCCGGACAGAGTAAAATTAATTTATACATCCGGCTATCAGTCAGAACCTATCAGAGTTGCATCATAATCATATCACACAATGGCTATCACGTTATCACGATACTTTTTTACAAACTGATAGGTACGTCACACTATTGAGATAACGGAGTGGAAGAAAATTTCCTTCATTCTCTAGAGATAATAATTATAGCAAGCGTAATAGTAATAATTTACACAATGCAGTTTAATATCTTCATAAAATAGTCGTTAATTTTATTATAAGTGCGTAATGTTATGAGTTAAGTTTCTAAGTTCATGGTAAAATTATGCTGGTTTATGGAGGTTAAAGTTATATGGGGAATGGGGATATTTGAATTCTATGTAGGTGCATATAAACATAGTCGTATCAGCCATATGATGTTCAGACCACTAATGGACATAATACTCGGACCCAGGGACGCTCCAAAGAAAATTATGGAAAAGATAAATCAATATTTAAATATTAACTAAACTGAAAACTAAACAAACAAATAAATTGGCATAAGGGTAGGAGTTAGGACAAAATGATGATTTCATATTTAAATTTATTAAATTATAATAATCTAATAAATTCAAATATTTAAAAAATTCTACTAAATCTTTACCTATATAACGTACAATAATTCACTAACTACTAATGACCAAAGATGGGAAATAAAAGGAAAAAGCATGAAAATTATTTTCAGTATTATGACGATGACTTGTTTGCAATGCGCATGATTCCCGGAAACCGTACCAGTAATCGAACTTTATGCATACATTTTCAAAAATAGAAATGACCATTTCACCTTTGACGTCTTGTTAGCTTCTATGACGTCACTGCTGTGTAAATAAACTCTTTACTATCATTTTTGAAATCACGCAAAAGTAAACAAGTATACAATCATTTTACACTGATTTTACCATTGACAACTGCAACCCAACTAGATCAATAAAACCCAAAGGCTGGAATACACATGCTACGTAGTAGCACGAAATCATGCTACTTTCGAGCAGCTGTCACCTAGTAGCATACAAGTAGCACGTGTATACGAAAAGAGCATGCTTGTTTCAAGGCATGCTCCTAATCGCAAGCCGGTCTATTTTTCGTGCTAACTAGCACGACGCATAAAACCTCGTTTTCGATATTCTTTGGTTTTACAATTTATATGTTTTTTTAACGAGCTGCCACCTTTTTGTTGTTTCCTGTCAGTGTATCCAATAAAATACTGTAAAGCCGCGTCCCCACTTACATCACCCGAAACGTTCCTGTTAGGCACGCGGCTCGGCCTCACGGAGCCGCGCGGCCTAAGTGAGGATGCCGCTAATTGTTCCTGTTAGACCACGCGACTTAGGCCTCGCTCACGTCCACAGCACACTCACCGAGCCTCTGCCGCGTGGCTCTTGTGGGGACGCGACTTAAGATAATGTCACTCAGATGTGCTAAAAAAAGTATTCTCGTAAAA
The DNA here is from genome assembly GCA_949775195.1 of Diarsia dahlii. Lineage (NCBI taxonomy): Eukaryota > Metazoa > Arthropoda > Insecta > Lepidoptera > Noctuidae > Diarsia > Diarsia dahlii. The sequence continues at coordinate 11,539,081 of OX459198.1, forward strand.
AGTATGCTTTTGAGGTCTGTGCTTTAGAGCAAATGTGCACACTCGGAAAACATGCTACAAATGACAATACTACCTAGTAGCAAACAAGCATGCTTTTCTAGTAGCATGTGTATTACAGGCTTTATTGTAACGATTATAAAATATCAATGTGATTTTGACAGTTGTGCCAAGTAAAAAGTATATAACTGTGAAAAGACTGTAATACTGTTTTGGTTCGAAAACCGCTCGGTGTACGTCTATATCCAAGTGTGACTCACTCGGTTAAATATGACATTCATTTACCCAGTCACTCGGCATATCTTAGCGCTAATTATATCTTCCAATTAACGTGAACCATGAATATGACCATCTGTCACAGCTTCGAGCCTAACCAAGGTCAACTAACTTTAAGTATCGTCCAACCTTCGTTTATTTAAATAAAACGGTAATAAATTTTATAATTTTAATTATTTTAGGAAACTGTGAATGACTATTGCTTAACGGGTATTGAGTTCAGAAAATTTTCCTACCACCTGTACATCTTGTGATTAGTTGTGATGAATAATGAAACTTAGGTACAATTTCTGAAGCGCGTAAGTATGTTGATTTTATTTTAAGCGTTGCATGTCCTTGGACCTTTGGACCATGAATTTAATGGCGAATTAACGTTTATTATTAAACGACACGTGCCGTCACAATACAGATTAATTAAACATTAAAATAATCTGAGCACTACTTCGATCAATAATATTGATCGAAGGAGCACTACAACAAACTAAGTAATTCATACTCTGCAAATACGTCCTAAGATATCTATATTTGCAATTGCGCGTTGGAAACTTCAGTGCGCAGTTAAAACTAACTAGACCTAGTTATAGCATGATTTTATGAAGGAAAACGTCACTTGGCATTCCGACCTCATAGTTATTGAATATAACTATTTATAATTTGTTATATTATGTTAATTCAGGCGCGAGTCGAAAGGCGGCTGACCTTGTGAGGCGCCTCGTTGTAGTGCCGTACTACGTACAACTGACTACTGGCGACAAAGTGGTTCATTGTGTACAAACTTGTCAATTAGCTATTTGTATCCTGACTTTTATTATACAGCTTACTGACTTGTTATACTTATTCGCATTCGCAGAGACCGTATCTCTTAGTATTTTTTCAAAATTAAGAGTATTTAAATTTTCTTCAGGTATATACAAGTACATAAATACACATCCACCCATATACCAATAATTTCAAGTTTCAACCACTGAAGGAATTACAACACCACACCGCAGATGTATGAATGAGGACGTGGCAAAACGAGTATGTAAGGATCGTAGCAAGTGGCGTTCTGTTCCACACACACTACTGCATCTCTTATTAATTTATAATTACCATACTTCCAACAGAAATTAAAAAATCACAAATAAAAAATACAAGGCCGTGTTTGACATAGTATCTCTATATGCATCAAACCACCGTATCACATCACATTCCATTCCACGAATTGCTATTAGCAATCTCGTACGAAGCTAACCTACTGCTTACGATCTATCAATGGCTGGTATCGTATGGCGTGTAATCATTACACTCTGGGCGCCCGCTAGCGCCACACCACCACATCCGCCTCAAATTGGAAGTAGCGTAGTAGGAAACGTAAGACATAATAAAATTCGCTTCTTGACGCTCGCGAACCCATTAATTTATTGGAATGTGTACTGCGTATTTAGTTATAAAGTGGTCTCGTTATTACGATATTATACGAGTTGGAGATGAAAGGTGATGTTTGAGAACTGGAATTTATTTGGAACTTCTTTACGCTTCAAATATAAATAAAATGTGGTATTCAGTAATAGTTTTCTTTTTCAACTTAACGGTGAATAGTCTTTTGAACCCTAATCTTAGGCTACCGTGTTTAAATCAGTTAGAAAGACATTTTTTTTTTATTATAAATGGGCTTGCTCTTGACTTCAATCTTGCCCTAAGGGCAGAGATGATGTCGACGATGGAACGAGCTTACCCAGTAGAAGCCTGTTTACTCGCGACTTAAACAGATTAGGGTTAAAAATAACAATTTATGAATGATTTTCTAATTGAAGACCAAAAGCATTTAAGTAAGTGCATTTAAAAATATATTTTGGCAAAGGATGCAGCCACAAAATATTCCAACACTTTTACTGCCTGCAACATTGTTGCGACTAAAACAAAATTATGTGCAAGAAAATCGCAAGTGAGCATTTCAACTGCGTACTGTTTGTTTAGCCATAAAATGAGGCATCAGATCATGAAATAGACTTATTACGATTCATTCGATATGATAAATAGCACCCACCTTACAACAGTCGAATTGATTGATACTGCCTTGTGACCCGGTGGTTGTGGGTTCGATTCCCACGGGAAGCATACTTTGTAAAGTTGTTTCCAGTTTGGTTAGGACATTGCAGGCTTGAATCACCTGATTGTCTGATAAAAAGATGGTTCCGTGCTTCGGAAGGCACGTATAAGCTGTTGGTCCCGGCCGCCAAATGGCGGTCGTCAAACCATGTCAGAGGCCCTAGCGGCGGTTTAGAAACTCTGACACTAGTGTGTGTAGGGTCGTTAGTCCTTACTGCCCACACGATAAGAAGAAGATTGATACCTGCTCATCTGTAAGTGTGTCGCTCGACGTTGCGTAGGCGCTATTGTAGCGTCGCGTAGACCTCGCGTAGGCGCTACGTTAACCCAGCGTACTTGAATCGCGTAGACCCAGCGGATGTGCTACGCTTGAAATGCGAAGACCCAGCATAGACGCTACGCTTGAATCGCATTGACTCGGCGAAAGCGCTACGTAGACCCAGTGTATATGTGCTACACTATTGTCACGTTTCTGAAGCGTATGGGCTGAATCAGGGTTGGCATGTTTAAAACAAGTTGTTTAAAACACGAGTTTTAAACAGTGTTTAAAACAGTTTAAAATAAAACATCGTTTTTTATTAGGTGTTATTTTTTGTGGAAGTCGGTTGTATTTTTTGTTAAAAAGTTTTTATTTCGTACATCGGAATGAATAAATCCAAATGTTGAAAACAGTCTTTCAATTCCGGCACTTGAAGCAACTGCAGTGTGAAGCTGTGTCACTAAGTCTACAGTTTGGCCATTAATTTGGGTTTTAAATGACAACCACCATTCTAGAGGTCCAACGTGATTCACTACATAATTTTCAAACAGAGACTTATGAAACGGATCCATCTTTGCCCTGTATTTTACAACAAGGGGCATCGCTTCTTTGTGATGATTATTTAATATAATTATATTTTGGGTATTCCCATTATTTTATGAGAAGTTTAGGTGATTTCCCTACTAAAAATGAACGTCGGAACATAATACAGGATGTATTGAATTATGATCAATTTTCGTCATGCAGTTTTTAAAATAGTATAAAAGTGAATTATATCAGGCTTAATCACTTAGAAATGGATGATAAGTAACTTAGGGAAAAAAACAAAAAAAACACCTGTTTAAAACATTTTAAACTGTTTGTTTTATAAAATGTAAAAAAAACTGTTTTTTTTCCAACCCTGGGCTGAATACATGCATACAGTCAACTTTAAAGGGGTCTTTAGTGCAATCAGGCCATATGAATGGAAATAATATCACGTTAGTCGAGTGCCGTACTCATGTACGTACAAGAGCCATCGTTTATTTATCTAAAGACAACACTCACGGAAATTATTGGTTAGTAAGTATAGGTAGGTATGTCCGTACAACCTTAGTACGTCATTTATATACTACATAATCTATGTAAATTAAATGGACTAGTTGCGTATAACTTTATATTTTCTTGTTATTGAAAACAAAGTTACATGATAGTACCATTACTTGGGTCAATATTATGAACAATCATATTTACCCAATTACGTTTTACGAGTATAAGTTTTGCAATACTACATTGTAGATGATAAGGTTGGTTTATGATTCAACAACCATCGTTGGTAAATATTTATTGAATAGAGGTCTTCCCCACTGTGAATCTCTCGGCATATCTACTTACCATAAGGTAATATTGTGGTTATAAATAATATTCCTCATTTGGATTACTCATATAAAGCGTCACCTTGTAAATGCTCTTACTATTATTACATTTAAACTTTCATATTTTTCAAATTATAAGGCATAATATTGAATAGACATATTTATTAATAATTATACATATTTCACGTGCCTGAGATGACAATGCTGTGTGATGTTACGCGAATGGATAAAATAAGAAATGAGTACATAAGAGGAAGCTCGAATTTGGCGCCGCCGGTGACTGAATAATTGTGTGGAAATCGGTTGTCGTGTTATGGCCATGTGATATGGAGGAATAAGGAAAATGTTGTGAGGAAAGTTTTGGGTAAGAATGTGAATGAGTATAAGATTAGAGGAAGACCAAAAAAACGAGGAATGGGCTGCATAAAGGATGGTAGGTCAAGAAAGGAGGTGTTTGAAGAGATGATGAGTAGTACAGTACCCGGCGATAAATATTGCGCATCAACCTTTGCATAAACTATATACGAAATGACTGTTCGAGACATCTCTTTTCCGCTGTACTCATAAATATAACTGCCGCAAGCTAATCGGTCGGTTCGAAAATGTACCACGGCAAGCTTAATACAAAATAAGAACTTAATTAACGAATAAATTGCATTGATTTTTCCAAAGGTCGATGTGCAATATTTATCGCCGGGTACTGTACAGAAGTACGGCAAAGGAAGTAATAAGGGCAAGAGCATGCCGATGACTGTCCGATTATCAATGAAATCATTTCACAAATCTGAGGACGGTGGATAGCCGTCAAGACTTTTTTAAACATGTAAAGTATGTTCAGTCTGTACCCCTGACCCCTCGTATAAAGAAGAAGATGGCAATTAGTGGTTTGAGAACAGGGGTCAGGTTATGCTTTTTATAGACTGTACCTACCCAACCTAGTAACACATTATAACACATTTATCTAATTTAATGTACACAAAGCTCAGACCAACAAAAAAAGGAAGACTGCGCGCCACGAACATCAAAAGTGAAGTCAACTTTTTATCTATGTGTGTAGACAATGTCTCGTGAAGTCGTGACGTACTAGGAGAAATGCGTGTGGTTTTAGTGTAGGTGTGTGCGTGAGCTTGTATGTTTACTTGCTATAGGCGTGTGGTTTTGTGACTTCACTGTTGGTGTTCGCGGCGCGCTGTCTTCCTTTTTTTCTTGGTCTGAGACACAAAGTTAGTTGCTCAAGGACAAGGTCAACAGTTTCAAAGTTGTATATTGAATTACAATTACGTAATCCTGAGACGATAATCTATTAATTCTTTGATCACATCTTGTTCGTTTTTTGAACTAACTGATTGAAGTCTCGGTTATTTTGAACTTCCTGAATATCAAAGAAGTCTTAAAAAAAGTTTTTTCACTTCTCTCGCTCTAAAATTCGTCTTTATGTCGTGCGTAGGCGACATAAAGTCGCGTTTTATGCTCTAGAGCAGCCATACTCAACTTTTTTTTACTTTGGGCCACATAATTGCTACAGTTTAATCTTGCGGGCCGCAATAATCTACATATCTACCTAATTTATTTATTTATTTATTTAAGGACAACCAACAAAGCATACACCAAAATACATGTTGAAGTTCTCATATTACGATGACATTGTATAGTGTAGCCTTAATTAAAGGCTGCCACGGCATGCATTAAACATAGGAGTAGAGTAGACATACGTTTTCACTTCAAAAAACAAGATTTTATAAATTAAAGCTAAAAATTAAAGCTGGACTCTTTTGCCAGCAATGGAAGAGAAATAAAATTTATGACGTAATACAAACAGTTAATGAATCTATACGAAAAAGACTACTTATTTTTTAAACAACTTATTTTTTAAACAAAACAAATTATTCACTTTGTGATAATACCCTACGCAAGACAGATTTGATTTTATGTAAAGAGTAAGACATAATATCATCTAACATGTAAAACCAAATTTCTTCAAAATCGATTCAGTGGTTTAGGCGTCAAAGCGTAATGCTACACTTCACTTGGCGTATTTGCCCAAATATTCGTGGCATCTTAGTAATGCAGAATAACCGTAAGTTGAATGCAATGTTGGTTCATTTTTGTACCCGTAAATATCGCTTATTTTTACAAATACTCCAAGTGTAGTGCCACCATAACAGACAAGCAGGCAGATAGAGTTTCGTTCACATTTAAAATATTAGTAGGGTAGTGGGGATATGCGAAAATAAAACTAACCCCTGAGTGAGCCCCAGCCACATATTAGTACCTAATAGTGTTTTGTGTGTACCTACTTACTCAATAGGTAAGAGAGAAGACAAGAATAAATGAGTGAATTAATGATTAGGTAGGTATGTACATTATTTTTGCGTAATTTTGAACCCATATTTGTAATACTACTGTAAAAAATTAACTGGGTTATGCCGTGGCTCGGGCCGCATAAAATGGGCAAACGGGCCGCATGCGGCCCGCGGGCCGCACGGTGAGTATAGCTGCTCTAGAGCATAAAGTAAAATCTTCGTCGAAGACCAAGGTAATCGGCACAGGTAATCGGCACAACAGCCACAGGAACAACTTCAACTTCATAGAATAACCTCTTTCGTTTCGTTAGTATTATAAGAACAAGGGATTACGCTACGATATTATGATGACACTGTGCTTTTCATTACGAATACAAGGAATATTGATGGGAATAGGCTTGCCCCCAATTACCTAAATCGCTGGATGGCAATGGGCTTGCTCTTAATTAGATTGGTTAATGGCAATAGGCTTGCTCCTAATTACATCAGTTGATGACAATAGGCTTTTCCTAATTATACCCGTTGATGGCAATAGGCTTGCCCCCAATTACATCAGTTGATGACAATAGGCTTTTCCTAATTACACCCGTTGATGGCAATAGGCTTGCCCCCAATTACATCAGTTGATGACAATAGGCTTTTCCTAAATACATCGGTTGATGGCAATAGGCTTGCCCCCAATTACATCAGTTCATGACAATAGGCTTTTCCTAATTACATCAGTTGATGGTAATAGACTTGCTCCTAATTATACCGGTTGCTGGCAATAGGCTTGTCCCTAATTACATCAGTTGATAGCAATAGGCTTGCTCTCAATTACCTAAATCGGTGGATGGCATTAGGCTTGCTCCGTATTACATCGGTTGATGGCAATAGGCTTGCTCATAATTAGATTGTTTGATGACAATAGGCGTTTTCTAATTACATCAGTTGATGGCAATAGGCTTGCCCACAATTACACCAGTTGATGGCAATAGGCTTACTCCTAATTACATTGGTTGATGGCAATAGGCTTGCTCAAAATGTTTTTATAACTGAGCAGTATGAGTAACGACCCAAGTCAGGTGTTATGTCACGTTTCCTAATGAAAAAAAAAAAGTTAATTGACGGGAACAATAATTATTTATAAATATTTACAAGTTGCTGTTTCATTTCATCGCAATCGAAGTGAAAAGTAGAGTGTAAAACTCGTCCATAAAACCCATTTTACTCTCTACTTTATATCCATCCTCGCTCGCAAGCTCGCATCGGATGGATAAACGTCTCGCGCAAAATGGTGCGTTTTATGCACTTGGTGTACAATCTACTATTATTCGTTGATTTTTTTTATTCTTGACGAAAATAGTAGATTGTACACCAAGTGCATAAAACGCACCATTTTGCGCGAGACGTTTATCCATCCGATGCGAGCTTGCGAGCGAGGATGGATATAAAGTAGAGAGTAAAATGGGTTTTATGGACGAGTTTTACACTCTACTTTTCACTTCGATTGCGAGGAAATGAAACAGCAACTTGTAAATATTGTAAAAATAATCATGGTTCCCGCCGATTAACTTTTTTTTTTCAGTAGGATACTTGACATAACACCTGACTTTCCCATACTGCTCAGTTATAATAAAAACATTTTGAGCAAGCCTATTGCCATCAACCAATGTAATTAGGAGCAAGCCTATTGCCATCTACTGATGTAATTGGGACCAAGCCTATTGCCATCAACCAATGTAATTAGGAGCAAGCCTATTGCCATCAAATGATGTAATTAGGGACAAGCCTATTGCCATCCACCGATGTAATTAGGAAAAGCCTATTGCCATCAACCAATCTTATTAGGAGCAAGCCTATTGCCATCAACCGATGTAATTAGGAGCAAGCCTATTGCCATCCACTGGTGTAATTAGGAGCAAGCCTATTGCCATCAACCAACCTAATTAAGAGCAAGCCTATTGCCATCAAGCGATTTAGGTAATTGAGGGAAGCCTATTCCCATCAGCTTCCCTTGTATTCGTAATGAAAAGCAGTAATCCCTTGTTCTTAGAATACTAACGATACGTATTAAATTAAAGAGGTTATTCTATGAAGTTGAAGTTGTTCGTGTGGCTGTTGGGCCGGTTACCTGTGCCGATTACCTTGGTCTTCGACGAAGATTTTACTTTATGCTCTAGAGCATAAAACGCGACTTTATGTCGCCTACGCACGACATAAAGACGCATTTTAGAGCGAGAGAAGTGAAAATAAAATTAATGTCTTTGTAGCTTCGTCAGTTGGTAAAAGCTACACAGGTGATGTAGCTCCGATCTCTTGTTGATCCCTTATACCTAATTAATGAACAGGGCTTGATATTAAAGCTAGATTTACTATATCATAATAGTTATTTATGGAGAAAATTATAGTGTAACGGTTGACAGAGGAGAATGGAACAAAAAACGTGTTGCACCGACTCCAAGTGCCATGGAGCGAGGTCAGCGAGGGCCGAAAGATTACGAATAGTTACATAAAACAGCCATATTAGTTGTTACTTTAAATATAAGTTACGTACGCTGTCACACATGCATGTGTACTTAAAGTGGCAGGAAAACCACATAAGTTTCTATCTTCCGACATTTGCCTTCAGTGAAGGAAAACCATTACATTATATGTATACATAATGTACAGTTACCTACAACTTGTATGTAGAATACAACGCTATATATAGGTAGGTACACACATATAATTATATTAAAATAAAAAATCTAACTTTATAGGTAGGTACATAAAATTTGTGCAGATTCTATAATTAGCTACATATAATTTAGTTTTAATTTTCCTCGAGTGATGTCAACCTATTCCTAAATCTAATTACTATTATTTGTAATTGCGAACTTTAACATAGTTTCATAACAATAGAATATTTTTATCTTTTTACTGTATTTTCACTGAAATAATTTTACGTAGGTATTTATCTATGAAAACAATTGACCATTGTTATTTTTTGTTTCAGGTAAGCATCACACAAAAGTCGATACTCAATGAATACGGTAAGACCTTCGAGTGCAAGCTCAACTTGTGCGCCCCTTTGACTCGAGTCCTATGAATCCTTTCTCTTTTTCTTTTTTTTTCGGTGGTGGGAAACCCATGATCCTTCTTAGCCCTTTATGTCGAGGCCGCGGTCCTATGAATCCTGACCTGACGCTAGTTAGTAATCAAATAAAAATTCTTCTTCTTAATGTGTCAATAGTCAATAGGAATCTAAATTGTGTCAACTTAGAGTTGTGCCACAAGTAGGGTTGCCAACCGTACTATAAAATATAGTATTGTACTATATTTCGGGTCAGCGTACTGTATACTGTTGAAGAAATATATAGTACGCAAAAATACTATATTTTCAACACCGAACGAAATCTAACAGAGAAATAGATATTTATCTTTAAAAATAAAAAAAATCACCTCTAAATTAAATTTTGTGTGAGGCGAGTTCATGTTTAACCGAATTCCGGACTCCGAACAAATCAAAAATCTTTTTTAGGTCTCTCCCACTGATCTCTATATTAACTGGAACAATATCAAATTGACAAAATCTAAAGAATTTTGTGGTCGCTTTTTATTTTTGTTCGGATTTGGTATTTTCAATAAGATATTATTCTTTGATTTGAGAACTTAAGGTCCTCAATATACAATAACAAACAATAGTTATGGAAAGTGGTAGCGATGACAAACGTGCGTCAAGTTGTAATGCGGGTAACACCAATAAAGAAGCAAAAAATGCAAAGAAATATAGTTTAAAAAAAAAACAAATAAATCTTTGTCTATTTTTTTTTTTTATAAAATACTATATTTTTTAGAAGTGATATTATTTTATAGAGAGATATTATTTTATAGCTTATTTTGAAAAATACTGTATTTCGCTGAAAAAATGTTGGCAACCCTAGCCACAAGTGTCGCACCTTCAGTACCGTCCATCAGTTCCTGTAAAGAACAAGCAACAGGATACGCAGGGTACGATATTAAGTGCCCCATAATTTGTGGAACAGTACCACATTTACACTCCAAAGCAAAGTCATCAATGAATCTCCACCTAAACTTCTCCTAGCTGCGGCCAATTGGATAAACTAAATTACCAAACATTTGGGTCAAAGTCTTAAACTAATAGATACGAAATCATCGTTCGTTTAAGTTGTCCCCCTAAACAGTAGTAACTGAAGCGTAAAAATGGCTTGGCAGTATGTCAACATATTAGTTCTTTGCCACTCGATGTATAAATAGTATGAGGATATCGGCTACTCACGCAATAATCTTCTTCATCTTTCGTAATAGTGAACCATTTTAACGTAAAATTGACTATTGACGCCTAAAAATAAGAGGTTCTTTCATAAGGAATTTCTCAGTAGCAGGCACGGCGTCTGAATTTGTGCCTGGTTTATAGCAATAGGCTCGCCTCATGGGACTTAAACATAACTGGCGAAATGTGGGTGTACCTACAATTAGGTACGTACGGAGATTACAGGCGTCATCCTTATCCTTACATAGTATAAACAAAGTCGCTATTTTTGTCTGTTTGTTTGTCTGTATGCTTAAATCTTTAAAACTACGCAACGGATTTTGATGCGGTTTTTTTTAATAGATAGAGTGATTCAAGAGGAAGGTTTTAGTATATAATTTGAACGACATCCACGCGGGTGAAGCCGCGGGCATCAGCTAGTAAAGATTATAACTTTCATTAATTGTGAGCTTTAGTACCATGTAATCAGAGTCGAAACTTCAGAATGTGGATTTCAATAGAAAATAGTATGACACCGATCTGAAACTCCTAACATTGAATGGTGAAAATTGTTCCAGAATATGGATCCGTTACAAAGCGCAATCAAATAAAGATTAAATAAGAAACGTATTCTTGATAATTGCCTCTACCTTTTTTATCTTGAAACTAATTTGAAACCCTTGCAGTTTGAATGACCGTAATAACACCGCGTTCAAGGTCGTCTGACGTAACAAACCACCCGAGTTACATAAGGCAAGACCGGTTGACAGTACTTACCTAAATGTTCGAAATTCGAATGATTGATTTTTTAATTTTATTAACTGCCTCGATTTCGCCAGTATTTTTATTTTCTTTCTACTTTTATGGAGTATTTTATTGGAACTTGTTCTTGGTATATAAACGCTCCCTTTTCGACCTGATTTTTTTTTTTGGGCTTTAGTAATTGTTTTTACCTATAATTGGGTATTTTTATTATTTACCTAGAATGTTCTAATCCTGATTTAAAATAAAATCTTAAAAAAACGTCTTAATGTCTTATAGCTTAGGAAGGTTTTCTTCGAACCAGTCTCCCAGATAAATATTTCTTCGCTAAGCTTAGACGGCAAAAACCGAAAAAAAAAACAAGAGTATTAATTAATCTCATAAGCTTTATCAATAAAAAGATAAAAGGTTAACAATCATAATCACCTCATTTGTGTCGTCACAGGTTATCTGTATGTTATCATTTGGACATTCTGTAGCATTCGCAGTGGCTGTAGTAAATATTTTTAGTAGAGCAGCATTATTCGAACTTTTATCTTCGAACGTTAGACTTGAGTCTCAAAAAATTCTTGATTCTTGCTCTCTTCGATAAATACTAAAATCAACAAATTATGTATAATAACATCATGCGGCATGCCTGTATTCTTTGGAAGTTCAGGCATAGTACATTCACATTTTGCCAGTTAAAATGAAGGGCGAGCCCTTTGCTATTAATTTAGCACAGGTACAACTCTGAGGCTGCCAAATTGATAAATTTCTGGAGAAAAAACAATACCGGTTGCCCCAGAGAATCGGACCCAGAACTTCATGATTAGGTAACTATCGCTTGCGAACACCAGCCCGTCTACGAATTAGTCGATGCAGCACTAAAATTAACGTCGTTATAAAACTAATTTATCAAATTAAGCTTAAGTACGTTCCCCGTTGATTTTTTATTAAGAGCTCATTTCACCAATTGTGGTGTCATTATCTCAATTGGTTTCCGCATTGTCTGTGACGCTAACTATACTTGATGATGGCGTTTTAACTTAAACGTACACGTTTACGTTACATAATTGGACAGCAGTTATTTTTAGTATGTTTTATTGGCACATCACGCGTCCTGAATCGTGTGTTATCAATGTAAAATGTGACTGTATGCCGAGCCCATCATTTGTTAAACAAGCAATTGTGTTTGATAGACGTTGTATTGTGTTGAAAGATTCTACTAGTGTTATGTGGTAGGCCCATTTCACAGTCTAGTTGGAGCAGTGGCCTAGAATTGGAACAGTAAAATAAACATAAATATATCAATCGCCAATTAAATGGGAACTTAACATATCTTCTTTATTTATATCCTAAATATTTAAAAAATGTGTATAATATAGTGTCAGTTGCAGACAAAGTAAGTCTTTTTCTCCTATTCATCAGCCACCTCCTTTCTTGCCATAAAGCTTGCCAAGAAAGGAGGTGTCTGAGGAGGTGACATTCAGTCAAACTTTGCAAAAGTAGTAAGTAACCCTATCAAGTTCACGTTTCTAAAGCCGACATGCCGTCTATAGCCGCCTTCCAAAGTTCCAGACCATTAAATACTATTTATAGTATAGCCCCAAATAATAACAAACAGACCCGTTTTAACTCGTTCTCCTTTCCAAAACTGTTTCACATAAATCGGTAATTGTATAGCCTCGGACACAGAATTACTTCAAGTCCATACAATTTTTCCGGATTTAATTAGCTTATACTTGTATCGTAATAAACCTTGTAAGTTGCAATTCCATGTTTTACATTGAAAGAAAGTAATGAGTCTTTTGAAGTTGTGCCACGAATATTAGATTCAAAAACGCGTAAATATAAAAACTATTGCAAAGCACGAAAGCAAAGACATTATTTTGAACCTTCAAATAAACAAGCTAATTGGATGATCGAGATTGATCTGTCAAGTAAGGGTCAGGTCAGTTAATTTCGATGATTACAGCGGTCACGATTTTGTGCCACTTCTTTCCAATTCTAAAGGAAGACATCCGCCATCTTCTTCGTGGTGTGCTGCGACCCAGTATCACTGTTTCAGGGTACCAATCCTGAAATTTTCCCTTAAACATAATTAAAAAAAAAACATCTATACATAAAATAAATGCATTGTATTGTATTTATGTTAAATTCTCCCATCCCTATTAATAACAACCACATTTTTTTACAAATTACCGCACTAGTACTAATTCAAGTGTCAGTTTTATCATCGCTGTAGTGAAATAAATGTTCTAGATTAGCGAACATGAACTTGAGACAGCTGACTCGTGTAAGTATTCGTAATAATGTATACCTAAGTATTTAACTCCACTTTATTGCAAAGGCTGAGTATCCGATTACCCCAGCAAACATTTTGTGTAACGCAACTCTCGAAAGTTATTAAGGGATCGTCAACTTTATATTTTTAGAAAACAAGCCTGTAAAAGTTGTATTTAGTTGGCAACATTTACCGTAAAACGGTGTGCAATTTTCTCCGTCGTCTATGTTAATATGTGGCTTATTAGGACGAACGTGGTCGGGTAATATCATTTTAAAACTAGCTCTTCCAGCGCGGCCCACTCATTTGGTCGTGTCCGCCTCCGGCTGCGTCCGTGAACTCGGCGCAAGAGCATTCAATCGTAAACTGTGACATTTTACTGACATTGCGCTTCTATCGCGCGTTTGACATTTGTAACCTGCTCCAACCTTGTATAGAACTTGCCTTGTACGCTGCACTAGCATATAAATGCAATGAAATTAATCGTTTTATCACCACTACCTAATACGTAGTTTAGATCTCTCCGATTCCTTGCGTAGTTGCGTGGTACCGTTCGAATCCATGCTGCTAGTTTCCTGGTTGTTTGGTCTTTATTAGTAATATCAACCATCAATTACCCCAGGTGTCCTGGTATCCTTGCGACGTAATACTTATATGACCGGTTTACGACCTATTTGACATGGTTCGTTCACCGTAGTACTTACATTGTGAGAAATATAGTACAGATGCGGTTATCGAGAGTTTATTTTCTCGCTTTGCTCTTTATAAAGAGCTAGCTGACGCACTCGCAAGGAGAGGTCGTTGAACTGCACAGTTACAACGTGATCGCAGCGCGGACACCGACTTTGTGACAATTGCAACCTTGACTGATGGCAGGCTTTTTTGCTTCTGAGCCCCCCGTACCGAAATGTACCTACTAGGAATTTCAATCAGTTTTACAAGACCCAAAATAGACATGTGTGACTGTTTCAAGGAGAGCCCAGGGTCGAAAAGTAAAGTTATGTTTTGTTTTTTTTTAATATAAAAGTCGTGAACTTCTTGATATTGTGTAGAATATAATAAATTACCACTATGCTATTTTTATTTCTTTTATTTTACCACTATGCTATTTTTATTTATTTTATTTTACCACTGGGTATTTTTCTGATTCTGCCCCATTGCCTGTTTTGCCCTTTTTCGTTTGTGAAACGTAGCTGTTTCTCTTTAGCGTTGTAGGACACTGAAAAGGACTAGAAAATAAAAACTTAAGCTGAATAAAAATTTGTTCCACTTTTCTTTTAAATTGTGAAGATTTTAAATAAAATAAATGAATGTTTGAAAAAAAAGATAAGAATCTGGAATCTATATAGTCTCTATTTCTGGAAACTAACAAAACGGAAACTGAACTAATTGGGAAACAATGCAAGGACGAACCGCGCTTACATATTGAGTTCCGTACCCCGTGCATTTTTTGTGTTTATATTTAACATAATAATAAGCTTCATGCAAGATTCTGCTAATCAACTCCCACCGGTCAGACTGGAAGGCTACCTCAACATAGTCGAAAAAAAAACACGAGGTAGAATGTTTTCTTGATGAAATTCAGCAACGAAAACAAATCAATCAATTCAACCTTTGTAGGGTTCCGTAGTCAACTAGGAACCCTTATAGTTTCGCCATGTCTGTCTGTCCGTCCGTCCGTCCGTCCGTCTGTCCGTCCTCGCTTAATCTCTGTGACCGTTAGTACTAGAAAGCTGAAATTTGGTACCAATAAGTGTATCAATCACGCCGACAAAGTGGTAAAATAAAAATTAGAAAAAAATGTTTTATTAGGGTAGCCCCCCTATAAGTAAAGTGGGAAGTGATTTTTTTTTTAAATTTCTACCCTAACGTGTGATATATTGTTGGAAAGGAATTCAAAAATGAATAGGGGTTGACTCAAATAATTTTTTGATACTGTCAATAATTTCGGAAATAATCGCTCCAAACGTAAAAAACAATGTGTCCCGCCCCGCCCCCTCTAACTTTTGAACCATAAGTTTAGAAAATATGAAAAAAAATCTGAAAAGTAAAACTTTATAAGAACTTTCTAGGAAAATCATTTTGAACTTGGATGGAAACAACAGTTAGCGAAGCCGCTGGCAAAAGCTAGTAACCAATATAATTTGGTCCCTGAATCGTATGAGCGCCAATACCATCCAGAGGTCAAGTTTCATTAAATTCAAGAAATTGTATAAACTATAGCATACCGTTTTGGTCCGACTCGCACTTGGCCAGTTTTTTTTAAAGTACACACTACCATTTTTATCGTGCTTTATATAAATGGACGTGTCTCATTCAAAGAGTTGTTTGGTGATGTTTAGTTGTTTGTCAACGTTTATATTTCTCTGCTCTCTCCTTGATATAATCAATCTATCCATTCATAATGTTCCGGGAATTAACAGTTTCGATATTTCCATTTTTATGTACCTATTATTTTTTATTTACTGGCTGATGCCCGCGGTTTCAACCGCGCGGATGTCGGTTATCGCTACCGATGCCGGTTATCGCGACCAAAAGTAATATTTTCGTACCCCCCTTTCAACCCCTTGAACACAGTTTTTTTTTTTTTCAATTAAAAAGTAGCCTATGTTCTTTCTCGGGTATCAAAATATCTCCATACCAAATTTCATGCAAATTGGTTCAGTAGTTTAGGCGTGATTGAGTAACAGACAGACAGACAGAGTTACTTTCGCATTTAATATTAGTATGGATGTACACAAAAATACAAAAAAAAAAGGATAAAAACATAAAAAAAATAGAAAAGCAAAAGGTAAATCCAAAAAAAAAGGTAACTCATCCTTTGTGGTTATCTTCATTTAGTCGGATCGGTACTCGGGTAGTCTATGCCCTTAATTATGTACATGCATAATCATTTATGCATATTACTAATGAAACTTCTTTAACCATAAAACATTAAACTTATACTGGTTTCGCTTCAATCACGTACTAATTATTGCAAATTTATTTACGTATACCATAAAGCCAATAAATTGCATCGTGAATAAAATGACGGATCAATTAGACAAACCGGTTTTTAAAGAAATAGTAAGTAACTAATTATCAATTTGCAACTGGAAACTCAAAAAAACATAAGTTACACGTGTAGAGAACATTGCCTACTTTCACACTATTCATCATTGGTGGGAGGAACCTTTTAATTACAAAATAATAATAATATAAAATTGTTTGATTTTATTCTTTTGCCACCGACTTCAGAAGCTGATTTTTCTTCTGAAGTTTATTTTTCTCTTTTTGGTGTTTTTGAAGTCGGTAGTTTTTTTACCCTTAACCTTCAAGATTTCCCTATTTTTGCTTTCAACTCTTAACCGTTGAGGAGTAGTACCTTCCATTATCAGCACATCAACATGAAGACAAGTGATGACTGCTAGATGCGAATACTTGAATAGCGTCAGAAAAAGCACGAAACACGTAATACGTGTCTATGAAATTCATACCTATATAACAACTAAAAAAATGTGTATTGTACACATCTGCATACCCCCTCAGAGCATACAGGCGTGATGTTACGTCATGATAATGTATATTCAATAAACATCCAAGCGATTCCAGCAATTACGACAGATTTGCCGTCTATTTTTGAAGAGTTTCATTGTATATCTCCGAAGATCAGCACCAGATCTTCACCAAATTAAAATGGGACCACCTCAGGAGTATACTCTTTCAAATAAAAAAATAATTTTGAGAATCGGTCCACAAATGGGGGAGAAATCAGGTAACATACATAAAAATAAAAAAAATAAAAAAATACATACACACGAACATAAGCTTTGTAATTTATGTTTATATTTTGTTATTTTATGTGTGCAATAAAGAATAAGAATAAGAACATAGAACCTCCTCCTTTTTTGAAGTCGGTTACAAAGAATTTCTTTGCGTACCAGGTGTGCAGAACATCATCTGATGTAACATCCCAAGTAGGAGACACGTAACATCAGAAGTGGGATTCCAAAAATAATTAATGATAAAACGAACTTACCTGTACGTGAAGTTCTATCATAATTATGCGAGCTGCTCAATTCGAAGCGATTAATATTTACTTGTAGTACTGTTTCGTATTTCTCGGCCATTACCACGAATATTTTAGAGAAAATAATAAGAATCTAAAAATTAAAAGTAATTTTTTGATTAAAAACAAATCATTCATTCACTCCCACTCATGTCCGACCCGATCTCGCCGATCGACCACCATTTTATTCTCATTAAGTTTAAAGCATTTCCTGAAACACAAATGGATTATTTATTATTACTGACAACATAGGAAAATAGATCTTGATAGTTGCGGGAGGGTATAACACTTAAACGGGTGGGATGTCATATTAATCGCTTCGAATTGAGCAGCTCGCATAATTATGATAGAACTTCACGTACAGGTAAGTTCGTTTTATCATTAATTATGCTTACGCTGCTCAATTCTCACGATTAATATTTACTTGTAGATGTTTAAAGATGCTCAAGATCGATATTTTACCTATTTGTCGTTCTAGAATTATGATTTTGACATTTTTACAAAAGTAAATTATTAGACTAGTATTCTCAATACATGTATTTATTAAATGTTATATTTTAGCAAATATAATAGCAAATACACAACAAAAAACAAAAAAGCAATCATCTTTTTCTCATTATTAATATAATAACATAAACTATTTTATTTTACTTAAGTTTGAAGTATAGATCGACCAAAAGAATCATCTAGATGAGATATAATAATATCCCGGTTGTAAAATCTGGCAAAAACGGATGAAGAAATGCTCCACCCCGCGGTTTTCCTAATTGTATCCACATTCACGCCAACAGCTTTTGCTTTTGACGTGGATGCATGACGCGTGCTGTGCGAGCTATATACACTTGTGTCGATACCGCTTTTGTGGAGCATGTCTTTTATCCAGTGACTCAAAGTTTGGGTAGTTACTTTTGTGTGAGGTTTCCTATAGCTAATGAACAAATCGTCAGACACACGAACCGAATCAGTTTTATTTTTATAACATAACAAAGTCAAGGCTGGACAAATGTCGGGCTTTTCATGAAAATATGGTAGTTTTAATAATGGTTGGTGAGTATTTGGTTTTGAGGTTTTAATAAGTTGTGAAATTTTAATTGATATACAATTATAATCAAAAATTATATTTTTAAGTTCAATTTTTGACAAAGTTTGAACTCTGTGAGCTGTTACAATAGCCAACAATGTAATTAATTTTTTAGATAATAATTCCAGGCTTAACTCTTCATTGGGAAACATTTGTGATAAATAGTTTAAAACAGTGTCAACGTTCCAAGTATATTCGTATTTCGGTTGAGGTGGTCTGGATCTAAAAACACCTTTCATGAACCTCGCAATTCTATCATCATTAATGCTAGTTGAACCTAAAATACAAGATAAAGCTGATTTGCAACAATTTAGGCTTCCATATTTGTAGCCTGAATTATAAAGCTGAGTTAAAAAATAAAGAACATTTGGGACCGATGCTGCTAGATAATCAATATTATGTGTTTGACAGAAATTGAACCACTCTTTAAAGTAACAATCATATTGCTTACGCGTGTTGGGGGCTAATGAATTTATCATTATATCTACGGAAGAGGGGGGAACGCTTCGTTTCAGTAGAGCTTCCCTGATAATATTGCTGCCACCAGGGTAAGACTTTTGTGCAGACTGTGTTGCGTCCTGGAATCACCAAAAAACAACAATTCACTACTAGGGTTAAAATAAATAACCTTAGATCTGACCAATTTCTTAAAAACAGGGTACCAGGGTTGTGTAGGCCAATTAGGTACAATAACTATGCTTGTAGCTTTGTCTGCAATTATTTTATTTAAAGTTTTAAGAATAATTGCGAATGGTGGGAAAGCGTAAAAGAAATAATCATTCCATTTTATCGTAAAAGCGTCAATACAGAAAGCGTATGGGTCAGCTCGCCAAGCGACATATTTGTTGCATTTTGCATTGGATCTACTTGCAAATAAGTCAATATCAGGGACACCAAACGCCTTAGTAATGTCTAAGAAAGCATAAGAAGCTAGCTCCCATTCCGTATCAGAATGTGTCTTTCGAGACTCGAAATCAGCGACAGTATTTTGAGACGATTTAATATATGAGGCATAAATAAATAAATTTCTTTCTTCACAAAATTCCCAAATCTGTCGAGCTATTTTGTGTAAATGGGGGAACTGAACACTACCCATTCGGTTGATACACGAAATTGCAGTAGTGTTATCTACTCTAAGTAAAACTTGCGTGTCAAAAAGATCTTTAGCAAATATTTTTATGGCAAACAGAGCGGCGAGCAATTCTAATATGTTAATATGATAACATTTTTCTTCATTTGTCCAAAACCCATTTGCTTTTTTATTTAAACAAGATGCGCCCCAACCTGTCAAAGAAGCGTCTGAAAATATTTCGAGATGATAATTTGGAGATCGAATAGGGCATGAAGATTTACTAATATTTTTATACCACCAATCTAAATCATCCTTAATTACATTATGATTAATTTTCATGACTTTTTCATAGTTATGACTATCGCCCAGGCTTATAAATTTTAATCTCTCAAATATTTTTGTGTGTAACCAACCATACTCAATTCCTGGGCAAATAGAAATTAATAAACCTATAAATTTAGCGAAATCTCTAATTTTACACTTTTCTGTAGTTCTAAATTTTTCTAATTCTTTTTTGATTTTATCACGTTTCTTTTGTGGAGGTTTCACACAAAATGTTTTCATATCCAATTCAAAACCTAAAAATTTACATTGCGTTTTGGGTATGATTGCACTCTTTTCATAGTTTATAATAAACCCCAAGTTTTGTAAGAGGCATAGCGTTTCATTAACATTTCTTGTACATTTGTCTAAAGAACTATCAATACACAAGATATCGTCCAAATAAACGGTGGATAACCATCCATGCAGCCGTAGGTGTTCCATAACCGGTTTCATGATTTTCGTGAACACCAGTGGACAAGTGTTCAAACCAAATGGCAAGCAATTAAATTCATAACAAGTATTTTGAAACTGAAAACGAAGGTATTTTCTATAATCTGAATGTACCGGTATTAAAAAATAAGCATCTTTTAGATCTACCGTCGCTAAATAGCAATCAGGTGTAACTAATTTTATTGCGGTTCTTAAGTCTTCCATCTTAAAGTGTTGCGGGTTAATAAACTTATTTAAATTTTTTAAATTTAAAATAAACCTTTTTTCGCCATTTGGTTTGTCCACAAGAAATATACTAGATAGAAAATCTTAATCATCTACTCTACGGCACACTGATATAGCACCTTTATCGTGTAATTTATCAATTTCAGCCTTATAGTTTAATACATCGTATTTATCGTTAAGTATATTTTTAGGACAGTAACAGTTATCCTGTATAGGAACTGAGGAAAAAGGTATTTTATAACCTTCAATCCAGGACAAAATATTTTTGTCATTTGTGAGCTTACGCCATGTGTGTAAGAAATATTTTAATCTGCCTGCTGGTTTTGTTACCTGCTGGTTTATTGCCTCCTCGGGTTCTTGTAATAGTGGGCACCGCCGCGGTGCGCACGTGATGTCGCAGTCCCGCGAGTCTTCTCGTTCCGGTGAGCACTCGACGAGGTACCCGCAGTCCGATGAGCTGTCGACGACACTTTCCGATTCGAATATTGTGTGTTGGGCTGCGGGTGCTTCCAGTTTAAATGATTAGCAGAATTGTTAGGTCTGCCATTTTTAATTGGAGGTTTAGGCTTTACTACATAAGATTTTAAATCTTGGCTAGACTTAGTTATAGCCTTGCTAGCTTTTAAGTTTTCAGGTAGCGCCTCCCCGAACAAATGTTTGTCCCGTTTTGACTCTTTTAATGTATCCTTTAATTTATTGTTAAGAGTTGAAATTAAAAAACTTCGCCTAAGTTTTGTATCTATATTGTGTGAGTCGCATAACAAACGGCTGGCATTGCTTATATGCTTTAACACAGTTTGATTGGTATCCGATTTTTCTGAGACCAGGATATCTATTGCATTAGTCAAAGCTGTCAAAGCTACACAGAGTTGGCCTTGCCGCGCGGCTAAAGATGCATCTTTTTTCTGCAAGATATCGGATACCGCCGCTTTAACTTCGGGATTTAAAATTGGTGCCTTAAATAATTGACAATTGCCAGGGGTTGGATATTCTTCTATAATTTTATCTTTTTGATCTTTTGTCAACCCATTTTGTAGGACATGTAATAGCCTTGCTGAGACGTCCGGATGTACATTTTTTCCTACAGCAGTTTCCTCTTTAGGAGCATCCCCCAAGAGGGTAAGTATCTCATCGTCCAAATGCTCTGGAGATATGGACACTTGATCATTTTTATCGCAATCTACCTCAGCAGCAATGCTAGTTGATGGTTGCGGTATTGACTCATCTCCTGCCCCAGGTGTGGGGGCTAATATAGACTCATTTGAAGTGTAAGCCACGTTAGGGAGTACCTCTATATCTCGTTCAGTGTCTGAACATTGGTAACTGGCAACGTTATCATCCATTTCAGGGTCTGAAAAGGCAATAAATATGATTGTCATAACTGTGAAGGTAGTGATCCCGAAAATCACTCGCAACACTAGACAATGTAGTATTACACTATATAACCATTAAGTATTTGTGAAGGTAACAGTCCCTAAACGTACTGTTCGCATCACTTACTATATCTAGCAAAAGATCCATTAGTTATACGTATATCATATAGTATATACAATATAATACCGCACAGTGTCGAATATTGTACACTATCTATGATATTATTGTTAGGTGAAGGTAACAGTCCCTGTGAGTACTGTCCGCATCACTATTGAGTACAAAACTAGGTTTTTGTTGTGAAACGTGCTATGCATAAATGATTTACGTAACGGTCATAATCTCAATATTTATGCAGATATCTATTGTTCACTTCCGTGAATTATTTTTGCACAATTTGTTTACAAATTGTGACATGTGGGTACTTCACATAAGCTGTACATATTGTATTATCTTACGTAAAAGATTACAATATATTATCCATACTAAATAAATAACTGTAGTGTAACAGTTAGTACAAACATGTAATTTCAAAAATAGAATCATAAATTGTATGTAAACACTTACCAGAATTTCCTTCTGTACTTGCAGAACTGGAAGAATAACGCCGACGTTTTCGTAATTCACGCTCCAACTTTCTCAATATGCGTTCACTGTCCTTATCCCTATGTTTCCGTTTTCTTCCCATGTTTAAAGCTACTTAATTTTCTGAAATAACGGACTTATAATCCACTCAAACTAAACACTACAAAGAACTGTAAAGTTTTAACACTATAAATAAACACACTAAGTTTTTAAATATTAGCACAAACTATTTGACGGGTAACGGCCGGTACTGCACGAAAACAGATAATGAGAATAAAATGGTGGTCGATCGGCGAGATCGGGTCGGACATGAGTGGGAGTGAATGAATGATTTGTTTTTAATCAAAAAATTACTTTTAATTTTTAGATTCTTATTATTTTCTCTAAAATATTCGTGGTAATGGCCGAGAAATACGAAACAGTACTACAAGTAAATATTAATCGTGAGAATTGAGCAGCGTAAGCATAATAGTAGCTTCTTATACTTTTTTACACGCTTTTTTATCAAACCCTACTCAAGCGTGACAATTACCGCTATTATCTTTTTACAAGCACATCGTCAAGGCTGTCTACTGTATCGAATTGTAAACTGTAGGTTCTATTAATAGATTGTAGGGCGAAATTAAATGTGTTTTTAAAATATCACCAAATTACAAAAGACTACTGATGTTTTTGTTTTGGCGATTCCACACACACATGTCTATCGTAATATTGTATTATTATTATGTTGGGAAAACAAGCGCCTTATCTAAAAATAGAATTCATAACATTAGTTTGGACATGTGGGCTTCAGAGGCCTAATTGTGCCTTTCGTTACGTCGTTTACGCGTAATAGATAGACGCCCCCGTAAATAACACAGAGCCCGAGTGTTATTGTTCTAGGTTTATTTTTTACTGGAAATTGGTTTATTTTGAATACGCAATAGGTACCTAACAGACCAATGTTTACCAGTATTGTCATAGGAATTATAAACAGACACAAAGCGTGTAAAGCGCGTTTGGCTCAGTTCAGCCATCAGGTGACAATCACCCCCTAGTTCCCACAGGCCCCGGGGGTGACCCCCTTGCCATGTGGACGCAACAAGTGGACTAAACACGCATGCGCGAACCCCCCGTCTAACTAAACGAAACCAAAAATCACATCAGTATTTTTCCACTAAGAAACTCGACGTTTCGATTATACCAGAAATGTTACATACATTCGGAATTAAAGATAAAGATATTAGTTCAACGCGTACCAAGAGTATTTTTATATAATATATGTAACTAGTACTAAAAGAAAAAGCGGAAGATTTACACGTGTTGGTACACAAGGCTGCGAGTTGAACTCAGTTAAAGGTCGTAGTAGCCCAAATACATTTTTCCTATAAATTTTCTTAGAAGCGTCATAAGATGTATAAAGTATCCTACTAACCTATATCAGGGCTATAAGGAAAGTAAAAAATTGCGCATTGAAGTGTTTAGTGAAGTTATTCATGGAAAAACGAAAAAACTTTCCACGATGTCTTTATTTTTCATTTAAAATTATACTATATATTATGATATAAAACCCGACCTGTTAATAAAAGGCGACGTTTTATAACCATATTAATAAAGAATGGAATGTCTACCACAAACTTGACCTGTTGACCTATTTCCATTTGATACGCACTAAAAATATATTTAATAGGTTTAAACTTGCATGCGAGAACTAATTTTTGTTGAAGTTTATTGCTGTCTTTTAATATACAATTAATAATAATTAAAGGTTCTTGTATAATTATGTAGTATTTACTTCTGGCATATTGTTTGTAGCTGATGTGTTTTTACGCTGTGGTATCAATCTACATAGCTACTAACAATAATATCAACATGAGATAAAGTTGATAATAAATGTGACTATTTATACAGACGTTGTTAAAAGATTGTCACTACCGTAATCTCTTCGCGTATTGTATTTATACATCGTATAATTTTAAGGTTTTTCCGAGACCTGTTGAAATATATGTTACCATTTATATATTAGATAAATTAAAACAGCAGATAATAATTATAATTATCTGCCTAGCCTTAACGAACGTCTTTCTATCTGAAAATATGATATGTCTTGGTAAGATCGCTTCGTTGGAATTTCTCAGTGGCAGCCACAAAGTCTGGATTTGTGCTCGATGACATGGGACTTATTTTACTTTCGATATGTGGGTGCACTACTAAGTACACCTCTGCCTAACCCTTCGGGGATTACAGGCGTGATGGCCAACTGAAACAAATTGGGTCTCCAAGAATGTACAAGCAAGAATCGAACGCGATTAGCGATTCCATTGTGATCGGAATCGTTGAAACAAGAAACTCGGCAAATGTCACAGATCGGCAATTACGCGACGATTACTCGGCGATTACGCAAGCGCGCGTAAACGCCTTAATTAAGATGCTAAATTTACCGCCAACACTGGATTGAGAGAATAACGCGCGTAGTATGGCTTTGTCGAACGTCTTTGTAGGTCAAAAATATTATTAGGAGCTTTTAGGGTAGGAAATCATCAAATAAGGGGTTATTTGCCCGCTTTTGGGCAGATCGAAAGAGAGTGTCAGACTTCTACTGATTAAAAACCACCCATGTTCCTTCCCGACGAGAGGAGCTTCGGCAACTGAAACTAATAATCTCTTGCTGTAAAACTTCCTTCTCAGGAGTAATCTTTTGCAGAATTCTTAAAGTAAGTTTTTCCAGCTACTGGGTAAAGATATCTTAATTAATACCCACTGTTTTATTAAAAAAAAAACATAAAAAGGCGATTCCTTGGAAAGGCTACATTATCCAGGAAAAATACTAAGAAACGAAATGATAGTGAAAATGGAGTGACAATATTTGAAGAAAATATTAAGACAAAGAAAATATATGTACTTACTGAAGTTCATACTAGCAACATGATCGATAAAATAGTAGAGTAGGTTTAATTGAAAAAGGCGACATAAAGTGCTTGGCTGTCATCATTTCAGGCCACGATTCAATAATTTCAAGTTCGGGTTTACTTTGTGGCCCCGTCGGCGACTGAAGGCGCCTTTCGATTGCCTAGCAACGGAACGGCGACGTTCGAAATACGACCTTTTCAGCCAAGTGAGAAGTTGTTTGGTGTTGGCTAAATAATATTGGATAAGTATCGGCTATTGCTGAGGTGAAATCGATGTTGTACCTATAACATTTTAGTTATAATATTTAGGTGTTTTTCTGTCCCTAGATTTAAAAATTATGCTTGTTACGAAAGCTCACGAGGACTATAGTAAAATTGAAACATCTATTGACTAAAATAATAAGATGCCTGAATTACAAGCTGAAATAAATTTAAGATTAACACAAATTCATCATCATCAGCCTATTAATGTTTCCACTGCTGGGATGGGACACAGGCCTCCTCTCTTTTGAGAGGGACCTTTTAACACAAATGAACAGAAGAAATTTGTATTTTCAACTTTTTCTGCACAAATGCAATAATTTTCTAGCTACGCGGTTTATAAATACATTGGCAATGCAGATTTTTGTGGATCTAGCCAGACAAATTAAAGTCTAGGTTAAAAAAAATGGGATTGTCTTGTGATCCACGGATCCCGGGATCCCGGAATTCGTGGAGACAATCCCAAAAAAAATGGCAATCGCTGTAAAATAGACACAATACATTCCTAGATTTATTTATACGTTCCGCATTCTATCTACGATCTAAGTAAGTAATTCTAATACACGTTGTAAAACGTGTACGTGAAACGTATGTACATGTACATACATAAGTGAGATCGCGTGTAGCATTGCTGTACAGATCAGTACACAAGTGCACTTTGTACTATCACTATCAATCATTAATTTTCCCTAACCTTTAATCACAACCGGTTTTATCACTGGCGACCGTCACTAGTGATGTAGCTATCGCGTGATAGCCAACGATCATGACAAAATTATCGATAGGTATCGTACCAAAAACGGTCCCATTCACTGTTGCCCTGATTGGCTGCTAATGTTGACAAGATAGTAACTTTGATGTATCGAAGGAAAATTCTAGTGGATTATTATAAATCATGAATTTTGATGTGGGTATTGAAGTATTGACATCACTGTTCTTCGTTATGGACGGTTATGTTTGATTGTCACGCCGCATTAGTTGTTGTACGCACGGCGACCGAACAAGCTCTCTCAAAATCTCTCGTAGTACGGAAAGCTAGAACAAAGCATGGTCAAGTTATACTGGATTTTTACAGTTTGATATGTCACAGTGTGTACCTATATTACAAGACAAGAGAATGCACGATTGTTGTAAAGAACACCTCTTTAATCTATTCATGAATATATTAGAAAGAGTGTTCTTTCTATGTATGTGTCCCTCCCTAGTACTTCAATTATTGTGTAATTGAAGTAATACCTAATAAATGCAAAATTGCACATGTCGTATGTATGTATGTATCACGCTGAACTCACTCAAACGAAAACTACTAGGTCATTATCTGATTCTCCAGCACTCATATTTCACGGTCATACCAACACGCAGTCTAGGAGACGTTAATCTAAAAGATTCCACCTAAGAATAGACTTAGTCTTAATTGAGGAGAGGGACTGGCTCCTGTACTACAGGTCTATTACGTACCTAGCACAGGAGTCAGGGTCTTCCCACAATTTTGTTACCTCTTTCTTGTATAATAAAGGTTGATATTGATTGTTATTAATTAGCGTGGTATATAACAAATCATTAATTAAATACAGGACTGCCTATTCACAAGTTGTGTAACTCGTATCGTTTTATTTCCGCTTAATATTTATCTTAGCCACACGGCTGTGTCGAATGGCCATGATCGGGATGAGTGATAAGAGCCGAATGTTTTGCTTGATAATAATATATTTCCAGAGGTTTAATAATACGCTTAGCCACCCACGTATCATCACGCCTTCATTTCCTGCAGGGTTGGTCAGAGGTGTACCTAAAAGTACACCCATATTTTAAAAATCTCATGTAACAGGGGATGAGCATTCCAGTTACAAATCCAAATTCTGTGACTGCTACTGAGTAATTGCTGATGGAAAAAACCCAATAATATTTAATCCAACCTGGGAATCGAACTCAGGAGGGTGCGGGTTGGTCGGGCTGCGGGTTGTTCGAAAGAGATAAGTACCGCCGCCTCGACACAAAGGGCTATTTATGAAGGAACATGGGTGGTTATAGTCAGTAGAAGTCGGACACTCCCTACCGCTCTGCCCAGAGCGGGAGGAGTCATTCGATGATTTCCCAACACCCAAAAAAAAAACAAAAACGAACCTCGAACCTCATCCTCCGCGCACACGTCAGTCGATTTGGTACGGGCCATATTTCGTACTGGTTGAGGACACCTGACTTTTGACAGACCCTACGTCATCTGTCAAAACCTGATCTCCAGAACCCGTGCGCGTGTAACTGATTCACATATCTTTTTATCCGGATTTAGAACCTTCTACAAGGTTTGGTAATGAGTTTACTGTATATAAACAGACAAGGAGCTATTAATAAACCACTTATAGTCTATATGCGTACTCGTGTATAAAATTCTAGCTATCTATTGTTTGAGATCTTTGTATTTTTTCTTTTCATTTGAACGTTGGAACCGGCCGGTCATCGGCAGAACCGTTGACACTTGTCAGAACGCATTAACCGATAGAACGAGTAGTCGAAGTAACTAAAAATAAACTCCTTGATAAATATTGGAAATAATGAAGCAATAAGGATAAATCATGAACAATAAGTTATAAAAAATTTAAGGGTATAAGGAAAAGGTTTACGTTAATCGAAATTAATTAGGAATATTTTGAAATTGGAAAGTTGACCCTATGTAATTTTGGGATTTTTACCTATATGTTTGTTTTCAGCTATTTGTAATAGTCGGTACACGTGTACTGCTAATTTCTAATCATGACTCTTCGTCTAGGTTATCGCGCCTTAATCCCTGAAACTCCGCCCTTTATTCCCTCTTTTTAAGCCCCACATACATACATAAACTCACGCTTTTTCAGGCAGAAATCACAGCACCCTTACGTATTCCTTTTGTCTCGTCCACTTTCATACATCTCGTCATACACGCACGCAAGTTGCGAGTGCCGCACCTAACCGTTCTGAAAAACCTGAAAATCTTTCTAAGTCCCACGTACGTCTTAAAACGTTTACTCCGCCGTACTTACAATGCAGCATTCCGTAGACATCTAAATTCAACTGCTATGAAGTTCGTGCGATCGCTTTTTGTTTCTCACTTCTTATCCTCATAAATCTGACGTAACTTTAGTTACACGTGCTAAGAAAAAAGCGTCAAATAAAGTTTCCACTCCTATTTTGCTCGTAACACCGACGAGTGGCCGACTTATAAAATGTTCCATAACCTTGGTCTGCAGGGATTTAATGTCGTAACAGGCTTATTAACGTAACTTGAAATTACACGCCCTATCCAGTGGTCACACCTTCAATTACTGGTAATGTTTTCTGAGAAAATCATAAGGAAAATTTTTGCTGATATAAGAAAATGGCTTGTGTAGTACTCGGGTAAATGACATTTAAAAAGTTGATGGTTACGTCATGAATGTTTACAAACACTGGGGACGATAACGGGCGATCTATTTTTAGATAAATAAATTGATTTATGTCGTTTTATTGTTAGGCCCACGCTTAGACACCTCGTTTGCTAGATACCAACGCCAAATATTTGGATTCGCCTATCTTTGTTTGTTATGCGTGTAGAACATTCGAGAGTTGTTATACGAGAAATCTTCAGTAAGTGCGATGTCCTTTTCGGAAGGAAAAGAGTTTTTAATAACGTGCTAGACAATGAGACTCCGTAAAAAATGGGTTGACATTGAAAATATAACCTTGATGGGACAGCTGATAACGGTTTTATCTAAAGGTTGGTTGTCGGTTAATCAGTCTGTCTGTGCGCAGCGTTTCAGTGGCAATTTGTGCAGCCATGACAGCCTGAAATTGCTTTTTGATTGCACTTGACAATGACAACTGTCTTTGCTTCTGTGTGTCTTACAAATAAAGCTATTTATTAGTTTTATATACTTGTCATTTGTACATCTTTGACAGTCGATACAGGTAGGTAGGTACCTAGTCAGTGGTTCAAAACTTACAACCATTTTTATTAAGGGGTATCGTATTACGTAGGTCAGATAGGCACTCGCTTCACGTAAAATAGGTACTAGTATTCAGCTGCATCCAGTTAGACTGAAGCAGATTTGCACTGTATTTTATAGAACATTAGTGACTTTATCAGATGCAGTTATGATTCGGTCAGGTAAACTAAGGTCAACGTACATGATACATAATTATTTTCTAGAACGTAAAATTTTCAAGAATGTATGACGATACCTACAGCCTCACAACTCATGCCTACATAATATGTACAAGTTACTGAGTAAAATGCTGTGTATCATGGACTTAATCGTGAAGGTCAAATTCTTTATAACCTCCTCACAATCGTTCTAGTGGTAATGCAATTATATTGTCAGGCCTCCTTAGCATATGTTTAAATACACTTTTATTTTAATTAGCTAACTACTAAGTAGGTACTTAGGAATGCCATTTGTCATGCAATGTCGCAGATGTACCTAGCAGCAATTTTTTTTTTCAGAATTTTCTGCAACCAACCTTGAAATCAGAACCTAAATCAAAACACGTGTAGGTATTCTAAATTCATACTATACGCACACGTATAGTTATGACAGGCCGTTGACTTGACATTACAGCCAAATTCTCATGCTGTTCCGGAGAGCGTAGAAGTCAGAACGGCAACGTCGCAATAGCCGCAACGGGGCAGGGTCGCGGGGGGGAGGGCAACTAGCAACAGGCGCCTCAGCCACGTGCTCCACGGCCTTGCCACTGCCGAGTGCCGCGGTGGAAGCTTCGCGCCTTTTTTAGATAATTATATGAAATAATCTAAGCGTCTAATCGCACTAATACTTGATTTATGTAACTTCAAACACGTGACTCTGGTCTATTATTTATTTATTTACATTATCTGTCGGTACATTACCTTTTCTGACGTTTCAGAAAGGTTGTTACGCGAGAGACAGTCATGTTTGATATTTTCAGTCTGTCGATATTGGCGCGAGTCGTCTGCGAATTTTTGTCTTGGTTTGTTTACGTTTTCCACGCTATCGGTTTGGCAAACGACAACATTTATGACATAATATTGTAAAGGTAAACAAGGAGTCTGTAGTCTATTTGCGACCTTGGACGACATTATCAGGTTAACGAGACTCGAATGAAAAACGTGCACGATTTTTCTAAAAATCTACACAAATTTTGAGGTTAACTATTTAACAAAACCCACGCTCGACTCTCATGGCAATCAAGAGAATAAAATGATTAAAATCCTTCGTTATCTAATTCTAACATTTGTAGGTAATAAGGTCAGCGAATAATGTTGTCGTGAACTAATCTGGTGTACTGGTTCGCATACGTGATTATTAGGTTTGCTCTATTACATCATCAGGGAAATAGGGCGTATCAATTCCTACCCGGTCCCGCGGCGTGCGAAGGTCACAAAACGTTAATGACTTCCGTGTGGAATCCTATCTACATATTATATAATTTATATGCGACGACCGTTCGACGGCAACGCGCCGTCAGTCGGTACACTACACTCGAGCCTCTGTACATTAATTGAGTTTACTAATCGCGATCAGATTTTTTTATGATGATATGGGTCCGCTTTGGAATTCGTTTAACTTTTAAGTCGATTTTGATGCAAAACTATTTTTAATTATCAGCATCGATTCATTTGAGATAAAGGCTAAAAGTTCTAAAAATCTAAATAATTAAAACGTTCGAAATGAACAAGTTAGGAATTAAATAATTCGGATACAACCTTATCGTTGTCCTCCACTGCACGACAGCGTAAAGTACCGAAAGATTAGATATAAATAATCTGAAAACATCGTACGATTACTTTTACGAATGTCACCCGTCCCCAAAAGTCTGTTCGATGACCGATAAAACGACAACTGTCTACAGAAAAGAAAGTGAATTCAATAAAAAGTTATAAAATCCACATTTCTCTGCTTTCGAAATATGGTTACTAACTTGGCAGACGCGGGAGATACTGTAAATACACATTGCACCAATAAATTTTGGATGGAAATAAAAAAGTGCACTCCTGTGACAACATTTTATTCATCAAATGCCTTTGGAAGTGAGTTTTATGCAAAACTTGGGAAAACGTCTGCACTCTCCGCTTGGCTATTGTCCAAGTGGATGGACTTGATTGAATGTTACGTTTTTTATAGTTATCACTTTGGATCCTTGGCTTAAGCATTTAGTATTTTTAAAGGATTAAGTACATTTAATCATTTAAAATTCAAAGGAATATTTCACATCAATGTGCGTCTTGAATTTATTATCTTCAATCATGGTTCAAACCGTCTTTCTCTTGAACAAATATTTTTGTTAAAACAGTCTCTGAGAGAAACGTCTTCATTCGATTTGTCTTTAAAACTAATTTTGTACCTTTTTTGTTTCAGGTAATTGAACTAAATTCATAAGCATGTCAGCAGTTACTTGGTAAGCAAAGTTAAAATGTATCTCAAAATTACAAACGAACGCAGATTTTACTCAGACCATGTCAAAACTGTTGGAAACACGCATACAATGTCAATAAGGATTGAAATTCCACTAGGTAAATGTAGAAACTATTTACCTTTTACCGCCCAAGTATTACCATCAAAATGAGACCAACTATGACACAGGCACGTCCATAAAAGGTGAACTCATCAGCTCGCAAAACCTGTGGGACCACAAATTGAGTAGGCTTAGTTCTGTGGGAGCGCACAGGTGGTCCTCTTGCACCTAGCGTTGTATCGATAGCAAAGATAGCGCTATTATTGCTCTACCCACTCGGCTTTATTAATGCCCTCCTATTAATATTCACAGCTGCGATAGGACACATAATAGAGTGCGTACTAGAGTTCAAACGCTTTTGATACAAATTGATCTTCGTAGTAGTAGTTTACGAAGGGTTACACAGAGGTAGGTATACTCCACAGATAATCTTCAATACTACTGTAAACCGTTGTTTTATTATTATTATGGTATGGGCAAAGCATTGACAGTCTAGTGGTCTGATTGTTGGACTACCAAGTCGTAGGTCTCGAGTTCGAAGCCATATATGACATGATCAATGTGCCTATTGAATTACCACTTGCTTCGGTGAAGGAAAACATATACCTGAGCGATATTTATCGACAGCATGTGAAGCAACTTCAGAGGCCTTTAGGCGGCGAAAAAGCTCTGACACCAGGTTAGGCATTAACACTAGATAAAAAAAGATATGGGCATATTTTTTTAATAAGATATGTGGGGTGAATTTTAATGATCAGAGCAAAGTTTGTATACTTTTGGATGCTATCTAATGATAATAATATCTAATTCAATGGAATCTTATGATCACTTGGTGTCTTAAATTTAATTGTCATTTCTAGAAGAACTATATTTTCTAAGTACCTAATACTTACGTACCTAGTTGTGACAGGTAAACTCGTATTTCAGAATCTTTCGGAGTTCCTCGTATTTGCGGTCAAAGCGATTGAATACGTGTAAAATGCATTACGTAATTACACTAATTAGGTAGGTACACATTTGTTACAAGCTCACAAAGACAATTATTTTGGTTTTAGTCACTAGGCGGAAATTCTTTAATAATGCATATTATTATAATTACATACTCGACCCTGAACCATAATAATAAATATATTTATAGTATAGCAACAAATACATCCTTAATTAAATAATGGTTAAAATCTAATATTAGTACCTATAGGTAAAACCAGGTCCTCAATTTACCTACTAATCTATTTAGATATAATATTATTAATTTACCTATTACTATTTTACTCAATTTATTGCAAGACTGCATCACAATGTACAATTAATACTAATTATACCTACAGGAATATTGTATGCCATGTACCTCTTGTATGAAGTAGGGACCTACGAAATGTTTCAACTGGTTTTAACCTTTAAACAGGTTTATTATGACTGACAGACAGGGAATTAATAACTCACCTATAGGTGAGTTATTAACACACAGGGAATTATATACAGGGAATTAATAACTCACCTATAGGTGAGTTATTAATTCCCTGTCTGTCAGTCATAATAAACCTGTATATAGGTTACAACCAGTTGAAACATTTCGAAGGTCCCTACTTCATACAAGAGGTAACTCACCTATAGGTGAGTTATTAATTCCCTGTATATAATTCCCTGTGTGTAGTAATTTTAAATTTTTCGTAACGCATCGGCGATGTTACGTGTTTAGTTAAGAAAAATTAGTTATGGTTTACTGTTTTATATGTATTAATTTGTTATTTTTGTTTTGTATTATTGTGTGTATTTTATGTATGGGTTAGTTGCCTGAAATAAAATGATTATTATTATATTATAGGTACGTAACTGTAAGATTTTTTGTTATCATTATGGTGAATGCTGTGTATACCTATTAGGGGCTTACATACCAGCACTTTTGTATTATAATATTTTATATTTAACTTTTTAGTACTTATGTGTTGCTGTTGGTGTATAAATAAATAAATAAAAAAGAAAACTAAAACCTGAAAAGTAGAAGGTTAGAAAAAAATGAGAGTATTTCAAATTAATTTCTGTAAAATCGCCGTTCGCTAGTACGCAGAGCATGCATCGTACTAAATGCATTAGCCGAATTAGTCCACTGAGGCATGGCAAAAAATTCAATTTGCCTTCACGTTGTGCAACCGAGAAAAAAATGGGCTAGCCGGTAAAAATTATATCCATTTTTCCGGAGAGCCGGTCCGAGAATAATAGGGGTACGGACGTTTCACAAATCGGATTAATATTCACCATATAGGGAATCGTTAATAAGCCTCCAAGATAAGGGGAATTAAAAATATCTGAGGATTACCGTTACTTGAAAAGGTACTTAGCCCGATCGATTCAGTGGAGCTAGAAATGTAGTATAAAACATTAAGTTTGAAGTCGGTTTTTTTTTGTGATTTTGATGATTTTATCCAAGATCAATTCAAGTGTATTGAATAACCTTCAGACTTAAGACAGTACAAAAGTTACCAACATGTCAAAATTTGGCGAAGGCTCACCTACCTGATTTAAGCGATCTGGTTTCATTTAGTACCTGACCGAGTTTCGTAGTGCCATGCTCGCCGCTATTGATGTTTTACAAGCTTTTAGTAAGCTCAAAGGAAGGCATCGAAGTAAAAACTGCCATTTGTCAGGTATGTAGGTTGAATCTATAATTGTTTCTACGGTATAAAGAGACTTATATTCAATCAGACCTGGGGGTCTTAAATGGCCACGGCGTCTGTGACCATTTTAGGAATTTTAACGCAATTCATGTTATGATCTGCTAAAGTGGCCATTTTAGACACTCTGATCTATCTCTCATTTTATATTATTATTTATATTATACTATATAAAACTAAACTACCACTGACTGACTGACTCACTGATTGACAGAATTGTTCTCCCAGATGGTGGATGGGGAGGTGGGTATATTTTGACAGATTCGTAAACAAGTAACTCTCGTGAGTATGGGAAAAGTCCCAAACCCCCCCTTTTCCCCCCCCTTCTCCCCCCTCCCTATCGTATCTCGGAAACAAAGAGACCCGTATTTTTTTTTTTTTACGGATTCGTATAGAGGAGGCTCGGTAAAGTAAAAATATTTTTTCAAAGTGGCCCCCCTTTTCCCCCTTCTCCCCCCCTTTAGGCGGATCTCGGAAATAAAGAGACATTACGTGTGTTTTCTTAAGGATTCGAATAGAGGAGGCTTGGGGAAGTAAAAACCGTTTTTTAAATTTGACCCCCTTGCCCCCCTTCACCCCCCCTTTAGGCGGATCTCGAAAGTTAAGAGACTTGGAACGAATTTTTTTTCAGATTCATATAGAGGGGCATTGCATTAGTCGAAATCATTTTTAGAAACTCCCCCCTCTCCCCCCCTTCACCCCCCCCTCTTCCCCTCTTTTTTTACTCCTGAAATTTTTTTTGATTCTTACCTAAATCTATTTGAGGGGCGTTGAAATTTGTATACCCTCCCCTCCCCAACCTCCCCTAAAATTAAAAGGGCTGTAACTTCATAACGGTTAGAGATAGCCATTAGGTGTTTGAACAAATATTATAGTAGGCGTCGAAACCTGTCCGGTGGTGGTACAGCGGTAAAGCGAAGGGGGGAGCGGGCGAGCGAAGCGAGCCGGCGACCCCCGTAGCGTTGGGATAATGTCATGATAGGTTTCCGGTGGTAGGTAGGTCCTGAGTGGAGCGAACCTGCGAGACCGAGTGGAGCGAAGGGGGGAGGTGGCGAGCGAAGCGAGCCGGCGACCTCCTTAGCGTAACGAAGGTTGAGTGGGTGAAGCGTAACTCAGGGGCAACGACAAGCAAACTTCAGTTTCATTGAAAGGTGCAATGCGTTAGTCGAAATCATTTTTCAAAGCTCCCCCTCTCCCCCACTTCACGCCCCGCGAGCTGCGCGCAGCTCGCGCAGCCACGCAAATACTAGTTATACTATATAAAGCTAAATTACCACTCACTCACTGACTGACTTATTGACAGAATTGTTCTCCCAGATGGTGGATGGGGAGGTGGGTATATTTTGACAGATTCGTAAACAACTAACTCTCGTGAGTATGGGAAAAGTCCCAAACCCCCCCTTTTCCCCCCCCTTCTCCCCCCTCCCTATCGTATTTCGGAAACAAAGAGACTTTACGTGTTTTTTTTTAGGAATTCGTATAGAGGGGGCTCGGTAAAGTAAAAATCATTTTTCAAAGTGGTCCCCCTTTTCCCCCTTCTCCCCCCCTTTAGGCGGATCTCGGAAATAAAGAGACATTACGTGTGTTTTCTTAGGGATTCGTATAGAGTAGGCTTGGGGAAGTAAAAACCATTTTTCAAATTTGACCCCTTTGCCCCCCTTCACCCCCCCTTTAGGCGGATATCGAAAATAAAGAGATTTTACGCGTTTTTTTTTAGGGATTCGTATAGAGGAGGCTTGGGGAAGTAAAAACCATTTTTAAAATTTGACCCCCTTGCCCCCCTTCACCCCCCCCTTTCGGATCTCGGAAGTTAAGAGACTTGGAACGAATTTTTTTTCAGATTCATATAGAGGGGCTTTGCGTTAGTCGAAATCATTTTTAGAAACTCCCCCCTCTCCCCCCCTTTACCCCCCCCCTCTTTACCTCTTTTTTTACTCCTGAAAAAATTTTTTATTCTTACCTAAATCTATTTGACCCCCGTTGAAATTTGTATACCCTCCCCTCCCCAACCTCCCCTAAAATTAAAAGGGCTGTAACTTCATAACGGTTAGAGATAGCCATTAGGTGTTTGAACCAATATTATAGTAGGCGTCGAAACCTGTCCGGTGGTGGTACAGCGGTAAAGCGAAGGGGGGAGCGGGCGAGCGAAGCGAGCCGGCGACCCCCGTAGCGTAGGGATAATGTCATGATAGCTTTGCGGTGGTAGGTAGGTCCTGAGTGGAGCGAACCTGCGAGACCGAGTGGAGCGAAGGGGGGAGGTGGCGAGCGAAGCGAGCCGGCGACCTCCTTAGCGTAACGAAGGTTGAGTGGGTGAAGCGTAACTCCAAGCAAACTTTAGGGTAATGTTTTTTTAGTGGTAGTAGGAGGTAGTAGGTAGGTAGTAGGTAGGTGATAGGTAGGTAGTAGGTAGGTGTAGGTAGGTGGTAGGTAGGTGTAGGTAGGTGGTGTCATACGTGAGATTCATATAGAGGAGGCTCGGGGAAGTAAAATCCGTTTTTCAAATTTGAACCCCTTGCCCCCCTTCCCCCCCTTTAGGCGGATCTCGGAAGTTAAGAGACTTGGAACATTTTTTTTTTCAGATTCATTGAAAGGGGCAATGCGTTAGTCGAAATCATTTTTCAAAGCTACCCCTCTCCCCCCCTTCACTGCCCCCCCTCCCTCTTCACCCCTTTTTTTTAAACTCGTGTTCTGTTTTGTTTACGGATTCGTATAGAGGAGGCTCGGGGAAGTGGAATCCATTTTCAAGTTTGACCCCCTTGCCCCCCTTCACCCCCCCCCTTTAGGCGGATCTCGGAAGTTAAGAGACTTGGAACATTTTTTTTTTCAGAGTCATTGAAAGGGGCAATGCGTTAGTCGAAATCATTTTTCAAAGCTCCCCCTCTCCCCCTCTTCACGCCCCGCGAGCTGCGCGCAGCTCGCGCAGCCACGCAAATACTAGTTATATTATATAAAGCTTAATTACCACTCACTCACTGACTGACAGAATTGTTCTCCCAGATGGTGGATGGGGAGGTGGGTACATTTTGACAGATTCGTAAACAAGCAACTCTCGTGAGTATGGGAAAAGTCCCAAACCCCCCCTTTTCCCCCCCCTTCTCCCCCCTCCCTATCGTATCTCGGAAACAAAGAGACTTTACGTGTTTTTTTTTAAGGAATCGTATAGAGGAGGCTCGGGGAAGTTAAAACCATTTTTCAAATTTGACCCCCTTGCCCCCCTTCACCCCCCCTTTAGGCGGATCTCGGAAATAAAGAGACATTACGTGTGTTTTTTTACGGATTCGTATAGAGGAGGCTCGGTAAAGTAAAAATCATTTTTCAAAGTGGCCCCCCTTGCCCCCCTTCTTCCCCCTTTTAGGCGGATCTCGGAAGTTAACAGACTTGGAACGATTTTTTTTTCAGATTCATATAGAGGAGGCTCGGGGAAGTAAAAACCATTTTTTAAATTTGACCCCCTTGCCCCCCTTCAACCCCCTTTAGGCGGAACTCAAAAGTTAAGAGACTTGGAACGATTTTTTTTTCAGATTCATATATTCACCCCCCCCCTCTTCATCTCTTTTTTTACTCCTGAAAAATTTTTTGATTCTTACCTAAATCTAATCTAATCTAAATCTATTTGAGGGGCGTTGAAATTTGTATACCCTCCCCTCCCCAACCTCCCCTAAAATTAAAAGGACTCTAACTTCATAACGGTTAGAGATAGCCATTAGGTGTTTGAACAAATATTATAGTAGGCGTCGAAACCTGTCCGGTGGTGGTACAGCGGTAAAGCGAAGGGGGGAGCGGGCGAGCGAAGCGAGCCGGCGACCCCCGTAGCGTAGGGATAAAGTCATGATAGCTTCCCGGTGGTAGGTATGTCGGTAGGTCCTGAGTGGAGCGAACCTGCGAGACCGAGTGGAGCAAAGGGGGGAGGTGGCGAGCGGAGCGAGCCGGCGACCTCCTTAGCGTAACGAAGGTTGAGTGGGTGAAGCGTAACTCAGGGGCGACGACAAGCAAACTTTAGGGTAATGTTTTTTTAGTGGTAGTAGGTAGTAGGTAGTAGGTATGTGTAGGTAGGTGTAGGTAGTAGGTGCAGGTAGGTGTAGGTGTAGGTGTAGGTAGGTGTAGGTGTAGGTAGGTAGTAGGTAGGTGTAGGTAGGTAGTAGGTAGGTGTAGGTAGGTAGGTGTAGGTAGGTAGTAGGTAGGTAGGTGTAGGTAGGTAGGTGTAGGTAGGTAGGTGTAGGTAGGTGTAGGTAGGTGTAGGTAGGTGTAGGTAGGTGTAGGTAGGTGTAGGTAGGTGTAGGTAGGTGTAGGTAGGTGTAGGTAGGTAGTAGGTAGGTGTAGGTAGGTGTAGGTAGGTAGTACCGCGAGCTGCATTGGAACATTTTTTTTTTCCGATTCATTGAGAGGTGCAATGCGTTAGTCGAAATCATTTTTCAAAGCTCCCCCTCTCCCCCACTTCACGCCCCGCGAGCTGCGCGCAGCTCGCGCAGCCACGCAAATACTAGTTATACTATATAAAGCTTAATTACCACTCACTGACTGACTGACAGAATTGTTCTCCCAGATGGTGGATGGGGAGGTGGGTATATTTTGACAGATTCGTAAACAATCAACTCTCATGACTATGGGAAAAGTCCCAAACCCCCCCTTTTCCCCCCCCTTCTCCCCCCTCCCTATCGTATCTCGGAAACGAAGAGACTTTACGTGTTTTTTTTTAAGGATTCGTATAGAGGAGGCTCGGTAAAGTAAAAATCATTTTTCCAAAGTGGCCCCCCTTGCCCCCCTTCACCCCCCCTTTAGGCGGATCTCGGAAATAAAGAGATTTTACGTGCTTTTTTTTTAAGGATTCGTATAGAAGAGGCTTGGGGAAGTATAAACCATTTTTCAAATTTGACCCCCTTGCCCCCCTTCTCCCCCCTTTTAGGCGGATCTCGAAAGTTAAGAGACTTGGAACGAATTTTTTTTCAGATTCATATAGAGGGGCATTGCGTTAGTCTAAATCATTTTTAGAAACTCCCCCCTCACCCCCCCTTCACCCCCCCCCCTCTTCACCTCTTTTTTACTCCTGAAAAATTTTTTGATTCTTACCTAAATCTATTTGAGGGGCGTTGAAATTTGTAAACCCTCCCCCCCCCAACCTCCCCTAAAATTAAAAGGGCTGTAACTTCATACCGGTTAGAGATAGCCATTAGGTGTTTGAACAAATATTATAGTAGGCGTCGCAACCTGTCCGGTGGTGGTACAGCGGCAAAGCGAAGGGGGTAGCGGGCGAGCGAAGCGAGCCGGCGACCCCCGTAGCGTAGGGATAATGTCATGACAGCTTTTCGGTGGTAGGTAGGTAACGAAGGTTGAGTGGGTGAAGCGTAACTCTGGGGCGACGACAAGCAAACTTTAGGGTAATGTTTTTTTAGTGGTAGTAGGAGGTAGTAGATAGGTAGTAGGTAGGTAGTAGGTATGTGTAGGTAGGTGTAGGTAGGTAGTAGGTAGGTGTAGGTAGGTAGTAGGTAGGTGTAGATAGGTAGGTGTAGGTAGGTAGGTGTAGGTAGGTAGTAGGTAGGTGTAGGTAGGTGTAGGTAGGTGTAGGTAGGTGTAGGTAGGTGTAGGTAGGTGTAGGTAGGTGTAGGTAGGTGTAGGTAGGTGTAGGTAGGTGTAGGTAGGTGTAGGTAGGTGTAGGTAGGTGTAGGTAGGTGTAGGTAGGTAGGTAGTAGGTAGGGGTAGGTAGGTAGTAGGTAGGTGTAGGTAGGTGGTAGGTAGTAGGTAGGTGTAGGTAGGTGTAGGTAGGTGTAGGTAGGTGTAGGTAGGTGTAGGTAGGTGTAGGTAGGTGTAGGTAGGTGTAGGTAGGTGTAGGTAGGTGTAGGTATTTTTCAAAGCTCCCCCTCTACCCCTCTTCACGACCCGCGAGCTGCGCGCAGCTCGCGCAGCCACGCAAATACTAGTTATATTATATAAAGCTTAATTACCACTCACTGACTGACTGACAGAATTGTTCTCCCAGATGGTGGATGGGGAGGTGGGTATATTTTGACAGATTCGTAAACAAGCAACTCTTGTGAGTATGGGAAAAGTCCCAAACACCCCCTTTTCCCCCCCCTTCTCCCCCCTCCCTATCGTATCTCGGAAACAAAGAGACTTTACGTGTTTTTTTTTTGGGATTCGTATAGAGGGGGCTCGGTAAAGTAAAAATCATTTTTCAAAGTGGCCCCCCTTTTCCCCCTTCTCCCCCCCTTTAGGCGGATCTCGGAAATAAAGAGACATTACGTGTGTTTTTTTAGAGATTCGTATATAGGAGGCTCGGGAAAGTAAAAACCATTTTTCAAATTTGACCCCCTTGCCCCCCTTCACCCCCCCTTTAGGTGGATCTCGGAAATAAAGAGACATTACGTGTGTTTTTTTAGGGATTTGTATAGAGGAGGCTCGGGGAAGTAAAAACCATTTTTCAAATTTGACCCCCTTGCCCCCCTTCACCCCCCCCCTTTAGGATCTTGGAAGTTAAGAGACTTGGAACATTTTTTTTTTTCAGATTCATTGATTGAAAGAGTTAATCGAAATCATTTTTCAAAGCTCCCCTCCCCCCCCCCTTCACCCCCCCCCCCTCTCTTCACCCCTTTTTTCAGTTTTGTTTACGGATTCGTATAGAGGAGGCTCGGGAAAGTAAAATCCATTCTTAAAATTTGACCCCCTTGCCCCGCTTCACCCCCCCTTTGGCAGATCTCGGAAGTTAAGAGACTTGGAAGA
Source organism: Diarsia dahlii (assembly GCA_949775195.1). NCBI lineage: Eukaryota > Metazoa > Arthropoda > Insecta > Lepidoptera > Noctuidae > Diarsia > Diarsia dahlii. The sequence continues at coordinate 11,580,759 of OX459198.1, forward strand.
TTTTTTTTTTCAGATTCATCGAAAGGAGCCTATCCTGTGGTGGTACCGGTAAAGCGAAGGGGGGAGCGGGCGAGCGAAGCGAGCCGGCGACCCCCGTAGCGTAGGGATAATGTCATGATAGTTTTCCGGTGGTAGGTAGGTCCTGAGTGGAGTGAACCTGCGAGACCGAGTGGAGCGAAGGGGGGAGGTGGCGAGCGAAGCGAGCCGGCGACCTCCTTAGCGTAACGAAGGTTGAGTGGGTGAAGCGTTACTCAGGGGCGACGACAAGCAAACTTTAGGGTAATGTTTTTTTAGTGGTAGTAGGAGGTAGTAGGTAGGTAGTAGGTAGGTGGTAGGTAGTAGGTATGTGTAGGTAGGTGTAGGTAGGTAGTAGGTAGGTGGTAGGTAGGTGTAGGTAGGTAGTAGGTAGGTGTAGGTAGGTAGTAGGTAGGTGTAGGTAGGTAGTAGGTAGGTGTAGGTAGATAGTAGGTAGGTGTAGGTAGGTGTAGGTAGGTGTAGGTAAGTAGAAGGTAGGTGTAGGTAGGTGTAGGTAGGTGTAGGTGTAGGTAGGTGTAGGTGTAGGTAGGTAGTAGGTAGGTGTAGGTAGGTAGTAGGTAGGTGTAGGTAGGTGTAGGTAGGTGTAGGTAGGTGTAGGTAGGTGTAGGTAGGTGTAGGTAGGTGTAGGTAGGTGTAGGTAGGTGTAGGTAGGTGTAGGTAGGTGTAGGTAGGTGTAGGTAGGTAGTAGGTAGGTGTAGGTAGGTAGTAGGTAGGTGTAGGTAGGTAGTAGGTAGGTGTAGGTAGGTAGGTGTAGGTAGGTAGTACCGCGAGCTGCATTGGAACTTTTTTTTTTCAGATTCATTGAGAGGTGCTATGCGTTAGTCGAAATCATTTTTCAAAGCTCCCCCTCTCCCCCCCTTCACGCCCCGCGAGCTGCGCGCAGCTCGCGCAGCCACGCAAATACTAGTTATATTATATAAAGCTCGATTACCACTCACTCACTGACTGATTGACATAATTGTTCTCCCAGATGGTGGATGGGGAGGTGGGTATATTTTGACAGATTCGTAAACAAGTAACTCTCGTGAGTATGGGAAAAGTCCCAAACCCCCCCTTTTCCCCCCCTTCTCCCCCCTCCCTATCGTATCTCGAAAACTAAAAGACCCGTATTTTTTTTTTTTTAGGGATTCGTATAGAGGGGGCTCGGTAAAGTAAAAATCATTTTTCAAAGTGGCCCCCCTTTTCCCCCTTCTCCCCCCCTTTAGGCGGATCTCGAAAATAAAGAGATTTTACGTGTTTTTTTTAGGGATTCGTATAGAAGAGGCTTGCGGAAGTATAAACCATTTTTCAAATTTGACCCCCTTGCCCCCCTTCACCCCCCCCCTTTCGGATCTCGGAAGTTAAGAGACTTGGAACATTTTATTTTTCAGATTCATTGAAAGGGGCAATGAGTTAGTCGAAATCATTATTCAAAGCTCCCCTCTCCCCCCCCCCTTTACCCCCCCCCCCCCCCCTCTTCACCCCTTTTTTTCTGTTTTGTTTACGGATTCGTATAGAGGAGGCTCGGGGAACTCCGGGGAAGTAAAATCCATTTTTAAAATTTGACCCCCTTGCCCCCCTTCTCCCCCCTTTTAGGCGGATCTCGAAAGTTAAGAGACTTGGAACGTATTTTTTTTCAGATTCATATAGAGGGGCATTGCGTTAGTCGAAATCATTTTTAGAAACTCCACCCTCTCCCCCCCTTCACCCCCCCCCCCCTCTTCACCTCTTTTTTTACTCCTGAAAAAATTTTTGATTCTTACCTAAATCTATTTGAGGGGCGTTGAAATTTGTATACCCTCCCCTCCCCAACCTCCCCTAAAATTAAAAGGGCTGTAACTTCATAACGGTTAGAGATAGCCATTAGGTGTTTGAACAAATATTATAGTAGGCGTCGAAACCTGTCCGGTGGTGGTACAGCGGTAAAGCGTAGGGATAATGTCATGATAGCTTTTCGGTGGTAGGTAGGTCCTGAGTGGAGCGAACCTGCGAGATCGAGTGGAGCGAAGGGGGGAGGTGGCGAGCGAAGCGAGCCGGCGACCTCCTTAGCGTAACGAAGGTTGAGTGGGTGAAGCGTAACTCAGGGGCGACGACAAGCAAACTTTAGAGTAATGTTTTTTTAGTGGTAGTAGGAGGTAGTAGGTAGGTAGTAGGTATGTAGTAGGTAGGTGTAGACAGGTAGTAGGTAGGTGTAGGTAGGTAGCAGGTAGGTGTAGGTAGGTATTAGGTAGGTGTAGGTAGGTAGGTGTAGGTAGGTAGTAGGTAGGTGTAGGTAGGTAGTAGGTAGGTGTAGGTAGGTGTAGGTAGTAGGTAGGTGGTAGGTAGGTGATAGATAGTAGGTAGGTGTAGGTAGGTAGGTAGTAGGTAGGTGTAGGTAGGTAGGTAGTAGGTAGGTAGTAGGTAGGTAGGTGTAGGTAGGTAGTAGGTAGGTAGTAGGTAGGTAGTAGGTAGGTAGTAGGTAGGTGTAGGTAGGTAGTAGGTAGGTGTAGGTAGGTAGTACCGCGAGCTGCACTGGAACATTTTTTTTTTAGATTCATTGAGAGGTGCAATGCGTTAGTTGAAATCATTTTTTAAACCTCCCCCTCTCCCCACCTTCACGCCCCGCGAGCTGCGCGCAGCTCGCGCAGCCACGCAAATACTAGTTATATTATATAATATTATCAAGTTGATAATTAAAAAAAAAAATTATAGTCATTCAAAAGCGTGAGTCCAAGAATGTCCGTCGGGGGCTGCCATTAAATGAACTAGTTTTGCAATGTTCAGCTCCCGACGGACATTTTTGGGTTTTTTTAAGGTGGGTGTTTAAGTGTTTTATGTTATTTTATCCTTTTTTCAATTAATTTTTAACAGTCGTGGGTTTTTTTAAAATTTTTAATTTTGCTTTTTATTTTAAACTTTTTTTAAACTTTTTACTTTTATTTTTTTATCTAAGAGCATGCATCAATCAAACCTAAACCCATAACTGAAAATTGAATCAAAATCGGACTTGTAGTTTTGGAGAAAAATGGCAACTTTGATTTGCACAAAAAATGTTAGCTGCAGCGCCCCCTGGTGAGTCGTCACCGTAACATCTATCTTAGAACATGCACTAATCAAACCCGAACCCATAACTGAAAACTGCATTAAAATCGGACTAGTAGTTTTGGAGAAAAATGGCAACATGTATTTGCACAAACACACAAACAAACAAACAAACACACAAACAAACAAACAACCTCTCACCCCAAACGCATATACCGTCTCCGTTCCGTCGTGGGTAAAAATGATTAAATTTGTTAACTTTGATTAGTATCCTTGAAAGTAATACATAATGATAATATTACAGGTATTAAATACAAAATTATCTCTCTCTTTCTGAAACCTTCGGTTTTCGAAGAAATTGCCACACAAATAGACCGTGAGTTACTGATATAGGATACATTTTTTCCCGTGGGGTAAATCTTGACCTCCAAGCTGGTGAAGCGGTGGGCAAAAGGAATTATTCTGATTTCCATTTATAGCGCCAAGCATGAATCAAAAATTATGTAAGCATACCAACTTCTGGTCTTTTTTTTATTTGAGACAATAGTCACACATACGGAAGTATTTTAAGGTAAAACAAAAAAGAGCCTTCAAGGATTTTAATGAACAGGCAAAGGGCTAAAGAACCGGTATATGGATATGGTAAATTAAACTTCATAAGAAAAAATACTCATATTGTACTATGGTCAACGACCATACAGCCACTGTATGGTCGTTGTATGGTCAACGACCATATAGACTATGGTTATTAAAGCATAGTACAATATGAGTATTTTTTTTAATTAATTATTATTAAAGGTTTGAGGTATCTACCGACCTGTAGACTAATTATAGCATAACATCACGCCTGTAATCCCTGAAGGGTTAGACAGAGGTGTACCTTCATATTAGTATACCCACATTTCGTCAGTTATGTTTAAGCCCTATGTAAAAGGGGGTCATCAACCGGGCACAAATCCAGACTCCGTGGCTGCTACTGGGAAATTCCTAATGGAAAATCCCAATTACATTTGGCCCAACCTGGGAATCGAACCCAGGACCTGACCACTGGTGATGATATCCTACTATCCTTCTAATATTATAAACGTGAAAGTTTGTAAGTATGTATCTGTGGATGGATGGATGAATGGATGTTTGTTACTCTTTCACGCATAAACTACTGAACGGATTTGGATAAAATTTGGTACACAAATAGTTAATAACCTGGGTTAACACATAGGATAGTTTTTGTCCCGATTTTATCTTCCCGTGGGATAATTTTCGAGTTGTTGCGGGCGCAGCCGCTGGCAACAGCTAATGTTATAATAATTATGTTAATTTCTGAATAATATTAAATGTGGTTTACATTAGAAACTGATGTCCTTATTAATAACTATTCTATGTGTGTTTGTATGAGTACACTAGATTACGTAGGTCAATGGTTAAATCATCGTTTATAATTCCTAGCGATAACAAAATTATCACCGCTCGGGAATATATGAACACCAATTATTATTGTACATTCTCGCATTATTAATATTAATAATATTTTATTGTGCATGTATTTGCTCACGTATGTGTCATTTGACCGGGTTTAAAAATAGATATATACCTTTTTACAATTATGTACTTTTCAAAGGATGATATGTTTTTAATTATACTTACAAAACAATATACTTAAATAGACTAGTAAAGAAAAACATATTATAACATACAAACGGTAGATGCAATTGATGCAAACGTAGAAATCAGCTGACTTAGTAAGGGCCTCTACCACCTACGACTAAGTTCCCGTTAACTTACTTGGCTGATATTATATTTTCATACAAATTCTGTTGCATTTTTTGATTAATTAGTCTGTAAATAGTAGCTATTCGGACATCGTGAAATAAGCCCTAAATAGGGTCGTTTCGCCGGTTAGCGACCAGTTATGGGCCTACTACACGCACGCACTTCCCCACAGTTTTCGTTCACACTTCACAGTACATCGCGCGTATGGTTGGTAAAACTGTATTACCATTACAAACCACACGCGCGATGTACTGTGTGCACCGTGTAATCCCGCAGGCAAAACTGTGGGGAAGTGCGTGCGTGTAGTACGCCCTTTAGCTGAGTTGCCCACTTAAGATGAAAAAAAAAAATGTAATGTTGTCTACACGCAAAATAGTTTATGTTAATGTGAATTTGTCCCCAATATAGTCTAGTTTGGATAAAAAAACATAAAATAAAGTACATTCATCCAAAAATATTTATAAAATGCTGAAAAAGTGAAAATATAGTGCAAACGTCGGTTTACGACCACTTTTATCAGTTTGCGACCACTATTTTAATATGAATATGTAATATGCCATTAAAACTATATAATCGCTTTAAAAATGTATTAATTATTATATTATTCATATAAATAGTCCCTCCCTTCTTTTCGGATATCATCAAGAGCTTTTTTCAGGGCTTCTTCAGTGTACCGGACGGTATTTTTCTTTTTATTCGTTGACTCTGAATTATTTATATGGGAGCTCCATCTAAAAAAAGTAATATAAGTAAAATAATTTTTTTTGTTTTTATCAAAAATTAAAAAAAAAAAATCAGCCGTTATTTCTCTCATACTAAATTATGGTGGTCGGAAACCAATGTCTTTATTTCGATTATTTTGGTTTAAGAAAAGCTTCTAAAATGTTACATTCAAAATTGTAACAGTCCTGTACGAAGCAATAGGGTCATATTGATAAAAAAAAATGCGATTCTCGTCGGTTTGCGACCATATGGTCGCTATTTAACGTTCTTGATAAATAAGCATTTCGGTTACCGACCACTTGATTTTATCTTAATAATAACTTAAAAAATTGCAAAATACAACTAAATATTAACGAAAACTTATCGGTTGTACAATTTAACATCTAACTTGTGTACGTAAAACATGAAATAAGTAATAAAACTTACCTTTGAGCGCCGCGCGCCGTGCTATTTTTTTTCTACTTGCGGTACGTTTTCTCACCACTGAATCAAAACGCGCCTTTAACAATATTTTTTCGGTTCTGGGTTAGCCCATTTGTTTCAAACTGTGTAAATTCTTATTTCATAATTATTTATAAAGCACGTTAGATTTTTTATTTATTTATGTTACCTCTACAAATACTATTATCTTGTTTTAAAGAAACTTAGTACGTCAAATGGTCGCCTACTGAAGGTGGTCGCGAAACCGGCGAAACACCCTATAAGTATTTATGAATTTCAATTTACTGTCGTGCTGGGATGAACAGTGCAAAACATATACTTGGTAAATACATAGTTTGTACGTGAGTACCTATTCATTAAGTGCATTAAAAAGCTTAGTTAAAGTTCAATGACACATAGTTACCTAAGTCCTAGGTACCTGTATACCCACGAATGCCAACCGCATACATTACCGTCCACATTATGCGGTTGAAGCTATAAAACGGATCCTTTGACGTTCTAAGGATTTTTACAAACGCGACTAAATCTAAAACGGGATTCCAACCGTGATTCTTTATCACTCCGAAGCGTTTATATCACATTACAACGCTACCCCAAGATTTATGATGATTTTCCCACTCCTTCGCTTATTTTACATGTTTATATCCTTATGGCATTATTTTAACGCGTACATCTCGTAAATTTAACGCAATAAAGTTTACATTTACATGATAATTTGGTATAAAACTTGTATTTACATTCGTTTCGCTTGTTTTCCGTTCAGTGATTGTAGACTCGTAACGTTTAATTTAATAGGAATCATCCCCATTTAAGTTTTATGTCTTCGAAAAATTACATAAATGTCGAAGATTGCGTGCAAACATAAAACTGTCATGTGAATAATGTAATTGTTGTTTTATTTTTCTCAAAAAAATGTTAATAGATTACTGAGGTTATCAATTTGTGTTAATTGCTGCGTAATTCTAGTGTTTTCGCGAATACAGCGTAACTCCATTTGACCTTAGGTTTTGAGACTCCGATAGATACCGATGATTGATTGATCATGGGTCTTAAAATCTTTTCTGAGGGCAACGGCGTTGACAGCCCAACTCGTGTAGGTAAATTCTGATCGAAGTGATTTTAGTATCTTTACAAGTTGACATGAGTAGAGATAATGGGGGCCAGTTTTCTATCAAGGATACGTCGTTCGGAATGTTAGTAGAATGCTATTAATTTTTCAAGTTCACACATGCACATCTACGCAAAGTGATTGCTTTTGCGCATGTGTGCTCATTGTCGGATCGGCGTCGACGCCCGCGCAATACTGGATGTAGATTCAATGTCACCTCCCCAACCTTGCGGCGGCGGGTTAATCTTCAGGTTGATGACCGGTTCTATAGATTAAGTACCTACAATGTAGGTATAGGTTACGAAGAACGACACGTGTAAGCGAATACATCCGAAACACGCTGCGTGGCAGACTGAAAGAGCCGGACAAAAAATTAAGATGCATAAGAATGAAGATCCGAATAAAAAATCATTATAATGCAACAAAGATCTATATGAGTTTCATTTTCCTTTTGGGAAGCAACCAAATTGAGGGGACAAACTCGATTTAGGTAATTGTCACCTTCAAAATGTTGGTCCGTTGATCCTTCAAACAATAATTAGTCCCAAAACGTGAACGGACGTGATGCAGCTAAATGCTAAAAGAACATCAAGGTGATATGACTTCAGGAGGCAAGTCATCTCAGAACAATAGTCTTCAAAGACTTATCAGAGATTGTTCCAAGTTTTCGTGATGGACGATAAGACTGTTCGACATTATAATCTTAATCAGTTCATTAACCTGTCGTTAGTTTTGATTCAAAGTTACACTGGGGAGTCTTTGTTATCTGTAGATGGGTAGGTGCTGCCGGCGGACTCACCGTCTAAATTGAAATGCTACATAAAATAAACTCACGCTCTTTTCCCATGTGGCAGAAACCACAGAACGCCACCTGTTACGATCAATAATAATTGATATGATATACTTAGAATTTAAAGACAGAATAACGCGAACCAATCGTGATTTTCTTGCAAGAGCCAACTGGTTGATGTAGTACAAGAATCTGACAGCAACGAGTAACCTATCAAACTTAACAATCACATTACTTAACTTAAATACGTCACTAACAGACATACGATCGCGTCCTCCTCCTATAATACGTGGGAGTTACATCGTAATTGACACCAGTTATTTTCTCCATTATATTACTTACCTATCAATTCAATGGACCATCTAATCGCTCTGTTGTACATGATTAATCACACCTATAAATAACTTTCGTACCTTTATTTCCATAGCGATCTAGGAATGCAAGAAAATCGTTCTTCATTAGTCATTTACCTTTCCGCGTTGTATGAATCAGCTGAAGAAAACGGGTACTATGGAAATCGCATCTCGTGTAGCCATCGTTATTTTAAGCGTCGATTTTTCTTCTTCTTTCTTAAGTACTTATTATCAAGGTCTCTTCTCTATGTGCTTGTTTATGTAACGAATACGAATAATTTTGTATGGGTATTCGACAGAGGATATCAAATGCTCGATATGACACAGAATTGATTTTATATTTGTGTTCTTGTAATAGTTGAGAAGGGTCTACGGTGCTACGCAACGGAATCTACGCGCTACGCCTCGTAGTGATGAAAATGAGATATTTTCTTATATCAGTTCTAAAAAATCTATCGGTATGTTATAAAAACCCGCATCAAAATCTCTGCTACTTATCAAACGCATACCTTCTTTTATTGTATTACAATTTGCGAGCTCCTAGTTTCACGCAGAACGTACGCCAAGGGTTAGACGGGTCAATCACCTCTGCTATCTTTAGGAAACCGGGTTTTGGGAGTTTGACGCTATCAGATTAGTATCAAACATATAGGTAAGTGCAAACCAAGCCCATCTATTAGGTATAATCCCTTACTAGTAATTACAAAAAATTGCCGTTTCTGTACTAAGTTTAGTGAGGGATTAAAATACTGTAATTATATTTGGAATGCAGTCTTAGCAGATTTTTTGTGCGCATCGTCATTCGTTCAGCATAGTCAAGGCCGTTCGTTCCCAAGTTTAATTCGGCATTCGGCTTCAATCGGTTGCTATCGGCTACCGTATATTAATTCGACACTATTAATGTATAATTCAACGACTGTTTTATTGCTTTCGGCTGATATTAAATCAAGTATGCTTGTAATCCAAATGGCAGTTAATGATAAGCTAGTGCGGAACGTAAAAAACGTATTTATTGAAGATAACTCCAAATTGTACAACTATGCCATTATTATTAGGGTCTCATTTTAAAGGTACTTAACACAATAAGACAAGTTTATTGATAATGTGTTGAATGAATATATTTGAAAAGAGGATCATAGTTTTATTTGTTATTAAAAGTGGACTATAATAAATTGCAATAATCATCATCAACATTATCATCAGCCTATTAATGTTCCCACTGCTGGGCCTCAGGCATGGCCTCAGGCCAAGGTTTTATTGCCCAACTAGGAATTGCCCACACTTTCCATACTTACAAAAAAACCCCTCTACAGTTTCAAACGTATATTAAATTTGGTCGACCTCTTCTATTCAACACCCATTTTTTGCAACAGTCATCACTAAATTATTCACCTCCAAACCTACCATTAGCTGCCCATCAAGGCCCTTACCGAAAGTTTCATTGAAATGCTAGTGAACCGGATAATTTCCGCAATTAACATGAGGACGTGGTTACGAATGCAAGCTCATGTAACATGCAGCGCGAGCTAGATCGTCCTCCATTTGCATTAGACGTCAATGTCTTAAAGAAACCTAATGGATATGCTTGAATTGGGGTCCATATTGGCTCACCTAAAGTTCTTTATCCGAAATTGTTCTTCCTAACGATTTGTAATCCGAATGATCACTCTTCCTAAAATTTTTCATCCTAAAGTTTTCATTCATACTATTTGTAGTCCTACCGACGATGTTCATAACACTCATGTTTCCGAAAATTGGAATTCATAATATCATTAGTGTAAATATATTTAAACTCCTACTGTTTTTTATCCTAACGCTTTTATTCCTAAACATAATTACCATAATATTTTCACTCATACAACTGTTTAGAATGATTAAAGGTCGTTTCACTGATTTTTGTCTTGTAATAAAATAAATGAATGAAATTCAGGTCAGAGTGTCGTCTTGGGGGCACTAAGAAAAAAATACTTAGAAAAATTTCGCGACCCATTTCGAGGTAGCGCTCGCCGGCCGCTGCCGCGGCACCGCTCGCTTCGCTCGCTCGGCTCGCGCGTAGTTGGTCACAGTTCTAACCTAACCCAACCTATGGATATCTTTGCATAGTATATAAGGTCCCATTAAAATAGGTGGACAAATTTTAACACAAAAAACAAAAAAAAAACACTATATATAAAGTGATTTTATTTTGACTTAAAATAATAAATTGCCGGCACTCTAGAACAAACTCATCCTATAAAAGTAGGTATTTTATTTCTTATTCTTATATTTTTTTTGCTATTGTCCTTATTTTAGCGGTCTGAATGATTTCTAAAATTTTGTCCACCTATTTTAATGGGACCTTTTATAATACTGATTATTATGAATAAAAAGTAATATAAACAAAAAAAAAATATGATTTTGAATAATAGTGTAAAAGATGGTTATGTTGAGAAAATATAGGAAAACAAATAATAGTGCAATAGATGTTTATTGCTACAGACATTATGAAGTTGAATGCTTCGGAATTAAAACATTAGAGACAGAGAAGTTAGGAATTGCGATTGTTAGGATGAAAAATGTTAGGAAGAACATTTTCGGATTTCCAATTATCGGAGTTGAAATTTTAGGTGAACTTTGGCGCACACCTTGAATTGTCTAAATCACAAATTGAATTGTCTAAAATCTAGGTAATAATTAATTCAGTATCAATCTGTAAGAAGAAATAGCATCTAAAACAATTTAATATCATTTTAAACTCTTTGGTTTTTGAGTTAAAATTTTCTTATTTTCTTAGTTTTCAGTGAACAAATGTGATTTTTATGACTGAAACGAAATAATGTCCCTTCTCTACATGCAACATGTAACACATGTGCAATTATTAGTGATGTATATTATAAATTCTCTGGTCCATTTATAAGTAAACCTAAGCATAAATTTATTTTCAAACATATAGGATTTAACCTTATCATTTCTACAACTTAGTTTTAATTCAACATTTTCCGCGTGCACTACCACATCCGCGAGTGCTCAGTGCTATTTATAACTGCGTGGTCGTCGAACAGTGGATAGTCGATCGCAATGTATGCAAATGGTCTGGTAGCGCAGGTACCGCGGAAATCTTTAAGTGCTGCCGACTATTAACGAATAGGACATACGCCCGGATCTTGAAAAAAAAGCGCAGTTTACTACCGCAGCAGTTTTATAGTCGCCAACTAAAGATCCTTATCGTGAACTTGTAATAAAGAGGACGCATTAAATAAAATAGCTCCGCTCTTAAAGACCGGATGATTAAGCAGTTTTTTTCTCTCCATAAACTGACCCAAATGAACTCAAATAAAACTACTACAAGTGATTGTTTTTCTCGCTAAACTTACAATTACCAATAAATTCATCCAATTTAAGTTTGCTCATATCAACAGTTTTAACTTTTATATGAGAGAATGACAGTCGAATAAAATCGGGAGTTAACATAAAAATTTACACGGAACAAGTATAAAACCGGGTACGCATATACGGGGTTGAGCACAATAAAAAGAGTTGCCATATTTCGCCAAGTTCCAACTTGTTATGATCAGAAGGTAGAATGCGATCTGCGATGTGAAACGCGCGTTGTGATTGTGTAAACTTTTAAATCGCGCTTCTGTAACGTCGCAGCAAATTCCCGTCTATAAAGCTTAGACAAATATCGTAGTCGAAAGTTTCACCCGATGAATTTCAAAAGCGTTTCACACGAGTGTAATTTGTACAAGTTGTTAAAAATCTTCTGATTCGGTGACGATTATTATAATAATTATTATTCAACATTGCAGTCTGCCAGGAGCTTATTCCAGCTACTGATGTTTGTGATTCCGGACAGCTTGTGTGATCGAAGCTTTACTTTGCTAAGTACGGATCGCATTTAGCGTTCTCTTTTTAAACTTTACTCAGTTTCTTTTTGCAGTTTGTCGAAAGTTTTCCTTCCTGTAACATTTTACCGTAGAGCAGTTTCCACGGGGGCGATCACATCGAGTTAATAAGTTCCCGTTTCGATGGCTCCTACGTTTTAAACTTTTAGGATATGAGATAACAAGCTAAGAAAGGGAGACGCCGATTTGGCTAAGTCCACTTTAAGATCTCAGTGGATTACGTTGTTGCCTTCGGTGAATTGGAAAATCTTTTCTTTTGGACTAAAGCTTGTTAAAACATTGTTCGCAACTTTTACATTATAATACAAGCACATTCATACTTCAAAACTTAAGCTCGTTGTAGGCTGGCAGCTAAAACTGAACACTGCTTGTGAAAATGATAAACCGTTTTTATAATTCGAATGTGGAAGCACCTACATATTTTGGTTAAAATTGTATACAAATTAAAAGAAATGCGAAGAAAGGTACTGAAAGAAGGCATGTATATGTATGAAGAAAAGAGGTTTAAAGGTAAATCCTCTTTTCTAAAATAAGTATTATAGACAAATACTTATTAGAATGTACCATCTCATAAAAGTAAATCATCGTCAAACCGTCTCCTACAGTCATATATCTAAACTGTCGCCATTTTGTTATATTGGAGAGTAAGTTGTCGAAATTTCGCGAAGTTTTCGCGGAAAATTCCAATGTACTTCGGCCGAGACGACGGGCGCTGTCGACTGACGACAGCCGAATGAATGAGCAAAGGATCCGAAGATCTACGATTGGAACTCGATGCTCTCTACATTTTCCAACATTTTTCGTCCTTTTCTAAAGACATAGCATAGATAAAGTGAGGGATAGTCCTCTAGGCGAGATCCCTAACGAGTTTGAAGCTCATAGTAGTGTTAACTTTTCGTGCAGGCTTTGCAGTCGGTATCCATTATAATTAGACCTATTTCAACCTTTATTTGACAAGGTAATTAAATTGGATTAGGCCTTGCTGCTTTGGCATTTATTTGAATGAAATAAAAGGTTTTCCTACATTTTAGTTTACAGTGCAATTTTATCTTAGGTTTTTAGATACAAGAAGTGTTTTGTTGTATTTTTAGAAACATTTTCGTCTTCGTAAAAGAATACAGACATCTTCTGCTTTCACATATTTGATTTATCTCATTGAATACAAATGCTTGTAGGAAATCGGAATACATTACTTCGGGGAGAATTCTCCCTACAGTAGTTTTGTTCTCACATCCCCCATTCCTTTTCGTTGGCTTGACAACTTAATTTTCATGATTTCTCCATATTTCCATCCAAGCGATTGAATTTGCTTAGCGGTTTTAGTGATACGAAATAAAATTTCAAATAAAGAAATCGAATTATTACTGCGTCTTTCATTTATGGGTCGAGGGGTGCGTTTTTAAAGGTATATTTGTAAAATATGAGCCTTTGGTCCCAGCTGTCATTTGTAGATCTTTGACAGTGGTTAACAACAAGGGGTATCGTATTACCCAATACTAACTGGGTCGTGAACGTCAGATAGGCAGTCGCTCAATGTAAAATACTGGTATTCAGCTGCATCCGGTTAGACTGGAAGCCGAACCCAACATAGTTAGGAAAAGGCTAGGTAGTTGATAAATGCAAAATGTGATACCACACTGTAAGTACATGACGCGTATCGTGTCCACCATTTAACTATAGACAAACTTACCGCCATCAATTGAATAGAACAGTAGACTCTTCCCATTATATTGTTAAATTATTCATGAACAAAGTTTTATCCAAACATTGTACTAGTTGAACAATTTACCTGGGGAGTAAAAGCTGGCGCCTGGAGACTTTCATATTTTTTCTGTTCCACACCTAAATAATCCTGGAACCTAATAGTTTTCACCTATTACCGCGGCCGGCCGAAATTTATCGCTTTCGACTGTTGATTTATCTGTGAACGGACCGGATTAACTACCGCTAACTTGGCGATAGTTAAGACTGCTATCTCTGGTGTTTCAGGGCGAAAGCTCTTTCCTTTTATCTAAATTGGTCCGCTACCAATAAAGATTCGCCGACGACTGTCGTAAACCATTCTCCCCATACGCTTCATTATGGGGCAAACTTTCAGATATGATGGAACAATTTTATTGTCCACCGATGTCGCGAGATCTCTATCGGTAATGGGATTCGGTGGCGTGAGTTCTGTTGGCGCGATCGGACACCACTTTCGGTGAGATTTAAAATGTCAAGTTGTGAACTGCCAGACTGCAACATTGTACCTGCGTGCTATTACAGTTTTGTTCGCTAGAGTAAGTCGCGAAATTTTGCATAAAGTTTGTAACGTTACAGGTTACCTTTTGTAAAGTATTTTTAACTTTAAATATTTCAGATATCTTACTGTTCTTTGCTCGCGTTCAGCGATTTTACACATTGTACTAACAAGATGAATAAATATTGAAACTAAGCACTGTAACCGTATGACCATTGGTATTTGCAATCGGAATTTGCAATAATAAAATGGATATTTAACTCTTATCATAGGAACGAATTGATTACTTAAGGCTCGACAATTGCATTTGTAAGTTGAAAATTGATTAATAATGAGAAATGATGTCTCTGTAATAATTGCTTACAAATTACAAACAAAAAATTTCAATAATAAAATCACTAAAAACAAATGCATTTACTAAACTTAGTTATAAAAGGGTTAGTTGGGGTACTACCATTCCCCCTTAATGGAAAATAGATTCGTGTGCCAAAGATTTAATCTCGTCCTAATTGAATTTGTCATAAAAATTGAAAGTTTCCCCGACTCCCAGGGCCACATTTCACCAACTAGTTTTAATCCATTCTTCTTTGAAGGGAACTTGTAATTCATTGTGAGTGCTAAGTTTGTTACGACTATTCCAGATACAGAACTTTGCCCCTGCTTCATCTACGTTTGTGTAATCGTTTTAAATGAAACGCAGGTTTTTGTTCGTTTATTATTATTATTATTAGATTTTGTTTTTAAGTTTATTTATTCTGGGATAAAATGCCTGAATTGATTTCGATAAAAAAATGAATTAAATGATAAAAAAAGCAGAATATATCCCAGTTTTTATTTAGGCAGTATTTTTTGTCTTAATTGACATTTGGCTGATAAAAATCCATTTCTAGATCAGGCTTAGTGATGGCTTACTTTTGTAAATCGACGTCAGGTCTACCGATACGATATTTTGAGGTCAGCCCATTATCAGGACGTGTTATCACTAACATCACGTGCCATGATTGATGGCTTACTTATGATGATTTGATAAACTTAAAACTACTGTATTTTATGTCGCCTTATAATGTCACTAGCTAATGCCCGCGGCTTTGCCCACGTGGATGTCGGTTTTCGCGACCTATGTGGATAATCGCGACCAAAAGTAATTTTTTAATCCGCCCTTTTCAACCCTTTTCTCGCATTAAAAAGTAGTCTTTGTCCTTTCTCAGGCTCTATAGGCTATAACTGTGCACCAAATTTCATTTAAATCGGTTCAGTAGTTTTGTCGTGAAAGCGGGACAGACAGACAGAGTTACTTTCGCATTTATAATATTAGTAAGGAAGTAAGGTCTTGATATTTATTTTTAGATAGTCATCTATCAGGTTCTAAGACTTTGTCTTTCTGATGTCAATGTGGAACGTTTATATCGACAGTTCGGTGATACGTCTTATTCTCCTTTCTAACTGAATTTTGTAGAAATATAGCCCGAGATCGTTTACCGATGCATTCTATTCTAATGCACCTTCATGCCTTCACCGTCCGAGAATGCTCTCGTATTGGGTGAATTATCGATATTAATGTTACGTGATCGATATAATATTGATGATCTGGTTCGAACTAATTCCCAATTATATGAGTTAAGTAAGTTTTTTTATTTCCTTTTCTTCATTTGTATTATACAGAATAAGTAAAAAAAAATATTCAGGCTTATGATACAAAATAAGTATTAAGGTCGGATTTTCGTTTTTTTATTAGCTTCTAGTAGGGACTAAAACATTAGTAGAGTATATATTTACAGGGGTTACTTCATCCCAGTTACTAACATAATAGTGGTCCGCCTCAAACAATATGAAAAGAGGACATTACCTTTTTTCTTTCAGCCACCAACCACGTGTTTATGGCAGCTTGTCAATGACAATATGTCTCCTTTGTTTTACAAGGAGAACCGATACCGTGGTGTATCACTGGATTTACTCACGTGTAAACTAATAATAGTTGTATAAACATTATGCGTTTATTATGTACTTACTGTAAGTAACTATTATCGCAAATAATATATACACGACTATTTCTGTGGAGGAATAAAGCGAAGTAATAATTCAATTATTGTCCGGTATATACATATTTGTATACATTTGCATTTTAGAAGACAAATGTTTTATGCTGACTTTTTTTAAGTATTAATATTTTAAATATTTCATTCATGTTTGATCGTCAAAGCATTACATCGGTTTTACATTTCTGTAACACTTGATAATTGTAACATTCGTTTTCAATTCGGATCCTAATGTCCCAAATCTCCTACTAAAATGTTCAGTGAAAATCTTTTAATGAAAGCATAAACTAAAAGCCCTGTATAAATTCTCAGAGCCCATAAATTATGCCACTAACAAAAAAAACTCAACCCATTAGTAACTCTAGGTCTATTAAACAATTTCAGTTGACAAGAAATAAAATACAAGACTAAAGCACTTAAATGCTACACACAAAACTATAAATTAAACTTTACTACAGAAAAGACATACGAACAATATCAAGAATTTCATAAGCAAATTTAAAGGCACGTCAAAGGATTCCATCGTAAAAAGTTTAGCAATTCCAGGGGTTTACGTATTTCGTCCCAATTACTAGTTGAAAGAGTGCCAGGCTCAATAAATCAGGGGACGTACCTTCGCATCCCTGTGACATTGTAACTTGTAACTTTGCTACAGTTTTATACGACAGAACTATGTCAATCTAACTTTTAAGATTATCACTTCCGCATTCGCCTACACGCTACCTTACCTGCTTGTTTATAGGGTTGATAGTCAGCATGAATCTGTGCTATAAATATGATTTTTTACTACATTTTTTGATTGCGTACTGAAGAACCTATTCTATCTCGACATTATCGGAGAGAAAGTTTTGTTTTAGTGGAGTATCTTTCTTTGAGCGATCTAATTAGTATACCTATCTATATAAATAAAAAGAGAAGTCCTGACTGACTGACTGACTCATCAATGCCCAGTCCAAACCCTTGGACCTAGAAAAATGAAATTTTGCACAGAGGTTCCCTTTATAATGTAGACAAGGAATAAGGAAGGATTTTTCGAAATTTAACCCTGGGATTTAAATAGGAGTTGAAAGTTTGTATGGAAAATCGTCATTTTCACGCGGGCGAAGCCGCTGGCAAAAGCTAGTCTCCTATATTACTAAAATATGTAGGAATTCGTGTTTTATAATTCATAGCATTGCTCAGTTCAGGTCCAAAGTCTGAACATAAATCATAGAGTCCAGACGTATTCTCGGTAAGTGTGATACCAATTGCATCAAAATGTGTGAATGGTCGACGACAGGGCAGCCCTGCCTATAAGACAACTGTCCAGTATTGCAATGCTATGCTATGAAATCGCTGCGATTTTTATTTTCAGTATTAAAGGTACTTTTAGTTTAGTTTTGTTGGTTTAGTTGTAGGTTTTGGATTCTAGTTTTTTGTAAGCTAGGTGGATGTTTTGACTTGTTTGGAAAATCTGAGTCTTCTTTTTCTTTATTTTCTTTTAGAACTTGAAACAAGGTAGGTATTTGATTTGAGAAACCTTACTACTTATAAATAAGGTTATTCTTTGTAAGGTAGACACATTAGTACGTAATAGTAGTTTATGCGACTGTGCCTAATGAAGAGCACACGAGTGTTGTAATGCCTAATTATGTATAGTTGCATACACTACTTTATCTACCCAAATATCATAAGGGCTCTATGATGGGTTCAGGAACCATAGGGAAATGACCAACATTGTTACCAGTGTAATGCAATAAAAAATAAACAGGTTATTAGTTGCATTCGTCGCTGCATTTAAGATATCTGGCGGAGTGTTCATGTCAATTTCTGAGTCACTATCACTCATTTTCGACAGAAATAAAGAACTTATCAGAAAATTTGTCTACTCGTAACTGGAAATAAAAAGCTAACGAACAAATGACAGCTCGAAATGGCGGCGTTTCGAATATCTATCATTTTTTTTAAATCATAGGCAAACGAACAAAGTCACTATTCTTGTGTCACTTGAGATCAAAATGTCGTGCGATTTATAATTAAAATCATTCTGAATTGGGGTTTCGTATCGATATCTGTTTTAATGTAGATGGGTACTAGAATAGCACACTCACTTGAATTTGACACCTGTTCCAAATTTAAACTCATAACCTACTGTTTTCTGTAGGTTATGAGTTCATAACAGTTCCGTTTATTTCTGCCGGTTGATAATGCTGGTCATTGCCTATGGTTTTTGAACGCATTAGAGAGGGTTTATGATATTTGGGTAGATAAAGTATCTTACCAATATCAGACAGCACAGTCTAGATATTTTCTAAAATCAGAATTTTTAAGACCCTGAATGAACATTTTCTTTTCAGTAATGGACGCTCTTCCCAAGTTTATTATTCTCTGTGTAAGTGGCCGTTAATTACCAACACAGATAAAAATTATTTCCGTAGCGTAGCTGCCTCTGGAAGGTGATCCTTAGCTAGTGGCGTCAGTGTGGCGCGTGTTCCCCCCGCTACCGAAAAAAGTTGCAAGTCGATGGGCGGCGCCGGCGAACATTCAAATTTATCGATTGTCCCGCGCGCCTCATTACAACATTCCTCAAAACTTACCCACTCACCAACTTAGCCCTTTAGCCCACCACTATAGCCACATTACTTTTTATACCCCCACCGATGAAGGCCGTTTTTTCATCGTCAGTTATTATTGTCTGTTAAACTTTAAGTGCTTGGCGGCTAACTTTCGATGTCTTCGTGATTTACGACGAGCCGTTCCGAAGTGTTTTATCGAGCATAAATGTAAGTTCGCTACTTGTTGAGACTGAAGGTCGAAGCGGGTTATGATCGTAGTATTAGTGGGTCAGTGTTTTATAGGCAGCTTCAATGCGTTGGATGGTCTATTTTTGTTAGTATCGTATGGTGTAAATAGCGTCCAATCCCGTCACACTATTAAGAAGTCGTCGCATGGAAGTCATACGGTGAAAACCGTTCGTAATTTGAAATAGTGTTAAGTGGAGGAACGAAGGCCATATATCTAGTGAAGGAAGGAGCGATGTCGTCGAACAGTAGTTTCGCATCTGCGCGTGTGGGGGGGGGACAGTGAGGTGGGGGGGCAATGATCCATTAATCTGGCAGAAGCCCATGTGGCGCCACCGACGTACCTGGCGACGCGACGCACGGACGCCTACCTAACGACACAGATCGTACATTTTCAACATGTGCAAATATGTATAAAATAAAAATTTATTGAGTGCCACACTCTATAGGGAAATTGACGTTCATGCTATCCCTTTGATGGATTAATCGTGTAGGTTTCAAGTATTATGTTTTGTGTTTTATTGTTGAAGGTTGAAGGTTGTTCAGCTGTGTACTTACTTAAGTGATCAGTACAATTAATATTTATGACCAACAATCAATTCAAGCTTCGTAAAAAACTAAATAGGTTCAATTTATTTAAACTAAAATTAAAAAACCAAGTATTTTTTTTAAATTAATTAATGCAGTGGCTATCCATCCACTTTATTAACTTGTATCTTGTACGCTAAGCCGCAGATTTCGAAAATCATTTTTTTTTATTAATTTGAGTTTACACGATTTTTTTATACGAACAAACAACCATGTTACTTAAAGAAAAAATATTTAATTTTCATAATGATCAATAAAACGCGATTCGTCTGACAAGCCATCAATCCGTCCCTCCCCATAAATATGAAGTCAGTAAAATCGTCAGAGATGACGCATCTACGTTATTACCCCGCTAGGCGTAGTAGAGACAGCGAGCTCCTAACTACCGCCGAGCTACTTCCACTTTCTCGTGATCCCGGATATCATTCCGGGTAAGGCTTTCCGTCTATTTATTGCTCATACGTAGTACTACCGACTCACATGAATACGAACCATGGCCTCCGTACTAGGTTAATGAGGCATCATGTCGCTACTATGAAACCTTGCTTCAATAAAATCCAACTACACTATTTTTTGATGTCATACTTATTTTCTTAGAGAAATAAAAGCAATACAACTGTAGCTCCGGTAAAACGGTATGATAATTGTGGCAATTTACGGAACGCAATTCACTAAGTGGAATATTTTACTTATCCTCCAGGCGTCTCGCAGGGCACGACTACCTACCAGCTTATACATTGAGATGAATTGCGGGCATTCATTACTGTACACGCGTTCTTATTAATGTATTTAAGTAGGGAATCGTTCACTGAGCGATAGTATTGAGCAAGTCGGCTGTTCTGACGCGATGCGTGTAGACAGCGTTATCTGTCAAGGTGCCCGATTTTCATACAGATAAAATCGACGCGCTAACTTATCGTCCATTCCCCGTGTGAAATACGAGCTCTTTTCTAGTTCGCACGAATTTGTGTGAGCATGTAGCATCCAGGGTGCATCGAGTTATAGCACACGGAAACAGTGGCGTCGCCGCCATCCATGCACGGCAACTCCGACGCCATATTTCAATCGCGAAATTGACACATAGCCCTGTCGTAACGCAAACTTTCGTGCGAAAACTTCAACCTGGCATATTTACCTAAGGTATTCTTCTCGAAACATACCGATAGCTCTTGACGAGTGAAAACTTTTATTCATATAGATAGGTCATGCTCTAACCGGTGGAAGTTTTCACATAAATTGGCGGTCATTCGACGCGAATATGCTGACTGAGGGGGTAACAAATATGCCAACTTGGGTTGTTATAACAGCGATATGTAAGTTCTGTGATACTTCGCCATTAAGTTTATGGAAACGACGGTCGAGATTACATCACACTTTCTGAAAGCTTTATGTAATTCTTCTTTCTTCGTTATCTCTCAGGATAGGTACGGGAATAAAATTTTCCACTTATCCGAGTATTCACATCCGTCTATTAATCAAGAAGACAGATTTTATGGCAGTTGTAGAAATTCATCTTTTGGTTCGAAAAGCGACTGAAAAATTCGAACGCAATCTGTCAAACGGCTCCCTAATTCTAATTTAATTAGCGGGGAAGTTTTCACGCGTGGGAGGAGACCGAACGACAATGACGCGTTAAAATGATTAATTTTTGTAGAAGCGCCTCTGATAGTACGAGCCCGAGTGCGTCTTCCAAACGAACGATTAATCTTTCTCTTTGCACCATTGTACTGCGATCCCGGTATTTTTTCTGTCTTACAATACCATTAAGAAACTGCCACGGCTAGTTGGTACTCCACGGCTCTTCCCACCGTCTCATCGTTAGGCCCATTGAAGGATTGAAAAGGTGTTTGCGTTTCTGCGGCAAAATAGGTTTCCCCTTCGGTTTTTAAAACGTTGTCTTGGAATCACTTAGGCTTCGATAGTTATTATACGCCGAGAATGAAATGTTTTAAACTTCCACCGTCATTCGCTAACAATAGATTCGAGAAAAAATTTATACAGTCATTCCTTGTTCGTTCAATTGAAAGATTCTATTTAAAAGATTCTTTGGCGTCTGCAAGTTTTTACGAGTTTTCTTTTAACGAAATGCGTTATAGGTATTGCAGTTATGAATAAATTGGTGTATTCTTCGTTATTGTTGTCGTAAAATCGCACTGCAAGGCATCTTAGGTGGGGTCAAGAGCATGATGTGCAGATGTCGAATTTAGATCTGGGAACTCGCCAGCTGTTCCGGATTTGTACGGTCGTCTTAAATAAATTAAATTCGCTTTTTGTTTTTAATAAAATGCAATTACATTTCATCTATTACACCGAAGTTGAAATAAACTAGAAATTAGAACAGTCCGGTCGACATTCTTTAGACTTGGTGATATTTTATATCGTTTGTCACTAAGTTTGCCTATGTTAATGATCTTTTAAATTAAAGGTATTTTCGGTTTATGCGTCAATGAATAGTAATTAAGTATTGTTGAGGTAGACATGCTGTCACCAATTGTAATCCGTACCTACTGTAAATTACTTCATTGCTCAATTTAAGAATTCATTGTTTTTTGTAAATTTTCTGACCACGATAAATTCGTTCTTCTCTTTAGCCTAATCAACCTATAATGATCCCACGGCTGGGATACAGGTCTCTCTATGAGAGGGAATGGGCTATAACTCACGTGGATCCAGTGCGGGCTGGTAAATGTCACATGTCTTCGATTTTCGGTCCTGGAACATGCCGGTTTATTCACAATGTTTTCCGAACGACGACGTTTTGAGAACAGTAGTGATGAAATAAATTACAGAAAGTAATGTGCTTGCCTGGGTTCGACCAGGGCCCCGAGTCTACTATTCAATAGTGTCAGAATGGTCAATCATTGATCTCATAATTGTTGATTTTGACAAGTTTGGTGTTGTCAAAATCAACAATTATGTGATCAATGATTGACCATTCTGACACTATTGAATAGCAGACTCGGGGCCCTGGCCACGACTTACTGCCCGTAAGTCGGGGGTGCCACCACTGGGCCACCGCTGCTCTTCCTTTTACTTTATTTATTATATAAAAAACGAAACATTGTTACAGTTTTTTTATTCGTTCAGAGTGCATTACTTGATTCGCTCGTTGAAATGCATCGGTTATTCCGTGATTATGTCAGGTGAAGTCATTGGACCTAATTATAATTCGATATCGGTGCGGCACGGCCGAGGTCACTCGAGTGATAAGCGTTACTTCTACCCCTGCTAACGCTTAAGTGCTATTGAAATAAAAAATGATTGTATTACAATACCTATAGAGCTATTTTAGACTGAATGAAGAAACAAAGCTTTAGGCTTAAGGTGGATGTTCCAGGGTAGCCCGCGAAATTCAAATTTTCTTACGTTTTTAGCGATTTGCAGGCCAGTGCTATAGGTTGTATGTTAGTGAAAAATGTGAAAATATGATTCGCAGCTGTAAGACGTATGCAGTTACAGAATTATAATCATCAAAATCATCATTACAACCCTCCAAGTTCATGTAACTTTCAAGAATGAGTATTTCATCAAAAAGTCAGTTTAAATGTTTGTGAACGCACCCACGATACAGGAGAAATTCCTAGTGTTACGTTAAACGTTTTAAAAAAAAAAAAAAAAGATGAGTGGTTCTCGAGGAAGGTTTTAGTATATAAATTGACCGACATCCACGCGGGCAAAGCAGCGGGCATCGGCTAGTATAATTATTATATTTAAGGACCGACCGAAGGTTCCGTTTCGGTTTCGGCCAGTTTCGGCCAAAAAATGTAGTTTTGGCCGTAGTTTCGGTTTCGGCCAATAATTGGCCGAACCTTTCGGCCTTGCCGAACCTTTCGGCCTTGCCGAAACAAGGTATTCGTGAATGGTCGCGCATCATTCAGCTAACTTCGAGTGCCAGTTGAGTTCGCTAGCCGGCGCGATCGTGATGATTTGAGGTTATGTGATTATTCTTGCGCAAAAATTAGGTATGTATTTGTTTTTACTATGATTAATGATGATGTATTTTTATGGCATTCATTAGGGTCCTGTGCTACAGTGGAAAATAAATAGGTTGTAAGTAGGTGTGTTTATAAAAGAATTCCTTTTGAGCGCCACAGTCACGTATAGACGACAAGCCGAACAAGCAAAACAGTGCCTTAAGTCTGTCGACTTAAGGTACTTTTTGGCCCGTCGTCTTACTATACTGTGGCGGTCAAAAGGTTAACATTAGAAATTTTACTTGGTTCTGTTGAGTTATTCCCTAGAACTAATACAATATGAATTTATGTAGAAATTAATGTAACACTTAAAATATGTGTGAAGATACCTGTGATGTTTGATTCAAACGTTACTATTTTTGTTTGTAATTGTTGATGGATTAAATTTTGTACCCGTATTCGAACCGCCATGTAGTTCCGATACACAACCATCGCCGGTGATTTAAATTTGACCGTGAATGACCTTCAGTACTTTGAGTCATGTCTCATTTTTTCTCTTTAGTACGCGAGGTGCTTAGTTTTTTTTTTTTTGAAATTACAATCAAATATAGTAATGTTGAAAATGTAGTGCTTATTTTTTTTAAACTTTGACAAATATGTTGATTGTATTAATTCACTCTTTAAAAAAATTACTCATACTTACTTAACTAAAAAAAAAAAAAAAAAAAATTATTACTATTAACTGTCTTTGTTATATGCATACCTACTTTAATTGTTGCATTTTTTTACACGTGTAACTGTCTATATATGCGTAAACATACAATAGATTTCACATTCTATAAAAATTTAAATAAGTTTCGGTTTCGGTTTCGGCCGAAACTGGGAGCAAGACCGAAGGTTCGGTTACGGCTTCGGCTGAAAATCCTGTTTCGGTCGGACACTAATTATATATTATAGATGTAATTTGTAAAATACACGACCCCCTCTGATTTACGACTAAACAGATAAAAGAAACATAATCTTGGTATCAAAGACCGTGATCTATAGGACTAGGACGACAGGTTATCAGGAGGATGTGTCTATTTATAATTATTTAATTACTGATTAACTCCGATCACATGTTTTTCAATGACTAAGAACGGAAGACAAAGATAATTGCAAGAATTGATTGAGACGTATATTCGTATTTTAATGTTTGATGATTAAATCGTCTAGACTGACTTTAGGTATATCGGCATGCTACTGGTTTAGAATTAAATTATTGAAACCTCAAAATTATATTCACAAAAATTCAAATGACGTCATTTCGGAAATTATTCGTTTTATTTTGAGGAATTTAATTACCGATTTTGGTATTATTTACAGTTAAACAATGTATCAATTGCTCATGCAGTCAATATATTATTTAACTATTCATTCGGTACTAGTTTACCAAATGACAATTATTTTCTATTCTTTCTTTTTAATTTTGCGTTTGGCCAACCTTTCTGGTACAGTCAGAGCACCAGTCTGTTTACACTTATCTACATAAAAAAGCATTTTTTTTTTAAATTCAGCTTCAACATTGGGATAAGACCGATTACATAAAAATATGGATTTCAAAATACTATGCAGTAGGACAATCTTTGTAGTAGGATAGTTTCACATTTATAAGTTGCTAAATGTGTAGTCATTAGCAAAAAAAATATAGTTACACTTTTAGCAAACCGAGATTCTACAGAGAAAAGCGAGATTCTCTTTAATTAACTGAGTTTTATCAACTAAGTTATTAAGAAATAGAACCTCACGAGAAAATAGTTTTTGAAATTTGTCAAGTATTTACATTTTATTGCTCGTGCATACACATTGGTGCTCGTGGCTGTACGAAGATACTCACCTACATAGTTATTTAATAGTGTCCTCGTGTTCTTTTGCTGGCAACATTTCTGTTGCATACGTCTATTCTGCGTACATCTTACACCTCAGCTCCGTCCGGACATTAATCGGACCATTAAAGTGATTTATACGGAACCCAGATATAAATCCAAGAATCCGCGGGCTCGAGCACGCTTGTCGATTTTTTCTTATTCTTTGCGTAATGAATGAATATTGTTACTTATTTAGGAAGTCTTATTTGTTTTACTAGTTAAAAACTATTGCAAGAAGACACTGATGATTTTTTCATTTCGATTCTCGATTTTTCAATCGTCTCACAAGTTTAATATGTCCTCTATTTTTATTTATTACACAATCCTTATAGATGGGGCATTATTTATGCTTACGTAGTATTACAAATAAATCGATGAACATGCACCAAGACTGAATACATAAAAGATTTTTTTTTATAAACCACTGTTTAATATTCTAATCTTGTATTGAAGGTAGATTTATTTATGTTATAAATAAATACAAAACAGATACAAGAACAATGCCATTAATTTCGTAGACTCAAAATTCATGACAAATTATCAAAAGTTAAGCAAATTAATTTTGTGAAGGTCTATCTGCGGCTGATGAAGTTCGAATAACCTTTGTTTTGTTGATTCGTGACCAGCTTCTTAAGAACGGAAAATCAGCAAGTATAAGTTTTTATTCTGGGTCTGTTTGCTCTACACTCAGACAAACTGAAAACTGTGAAACCGTTATTTAAGTAAGGTAATATTTAAATGAGGAAAAATTTTCCACGAAAACTTAATAAGGACTTTATTCTGTTGTCAAATCTCGGCCGAAGTTTTCGTTCATTAGAGTTCCTTTATTCCGTTTTAACTGTTGATCCAAAGGAGCTAAAATAGAACAATCAGACAGTTCGACTGGAGAATTGTTGTACATATTTCGGTAACATTTCTCAGGTGAACGCGACAAATGACTCGTAATGACGTATTCAAATCAGGCCGACAGCGGGATCCGACCTCAGAACAATCGAATTACGAAAATTCCAATGTTTTATTAAGTTAAACTTTGCTTCGGCAGCTCTAAGTGAATTTATTCCTACTTAGTTATCGGCTCGGGAAAAGTCATCTTGCTAACGTTTCGGTAAGTTGAATAATTAAATTTGTCAGTGGCGGTTGACACGTCACCGGGTTTCTTCCAAATTTCTTGGGGCCGTCACGTTTGCGGCTCCCTCAGGGCCGCCGCCCCTTATTGTGTAATCCCGATTCTCTAATTTAAATTATTTATTATTTGATTTCACACTTCGGGAATATTTCGAACGCTTTATATTTTTTCTTTTGCCATTTCATCAATGCAGGCTTTGATTTCTTTGTATCGAATATCGATTGACTGTTGTAATTAGGTGGCGGTTTTGTTTCTCTGTTTGATGTTTAGGTAGGAGAAATTCTCCAGTAATTACATAACATAACATCACGCCTGTAATCCCGAAAGGTTCGGCAAAGGTGTACCTAATAGTACAACCACATTTCGCCAGTCATTTTTATACGTCTCATGTAATAAAGTGGTGAGCCTATTGCCACACACCGAGCAAAAATTCTGTCATATTCTTATTCCAATGATCAATTGAATCAGTTTAATCACTAAAGTCTCCGACTTGTAGATAGAGCGCATATTCTTCGCATAATCTCACCTCTTCTCGCGTTGTACCCAAGAGACCACGAGAGAATTTAATTAAGTGGATGGGCCACTTTTATCTTGATGACATGATTATGGCATTAACATTCTAAATTCTTTGCGGTTAATGTAGCTACAATCTCCTTTAATACAGCTTGAATAGAAACTTATGTTTTAAAAAAGTATTGATATACGATTTTGGTCCTTATACCTAAAATAACCCTCCTTTTGGGCTTCGCCGCAGTCGCGTAAAAACCTTATACGTAAAGTATGGAAATCGGTTGTCGTGGTATGGACATGTGATGCAGAGGAACGAGGAAAATGTCATGAGGAAGGTTTTGAGAAGGTATGAATGTGGAAGGGTATAAGAGTAGATGAAGACCAAAGAAACGATGAATCGACTGTGTTAAGAATGATATGGCAAGAAAGTAGGTGTCCTATGAGATGACGAGAAACAGAAGTATGGAAGACGAAGACATGCTGCGCCGACCCCAAAATGAATTGGGATCAGGGCAAGAGAATGATGACTCACACCAACACCAATTTATATTCAGCTGTATCTCTGTGTAATAAAAGCTACATTGTTCCTTAATATTATTTTCCCTTATAAAATTTGAAGTATCCTACCCACGTGCAAGTGAGCACAATGCTCACCTACTTACCGCCAAAGTAAACAAAAGGGATGGGAGGTTAGTAAAACTACGTAGAATGTATTATCGTACGTTCGCTAGCTTCCATAATTTCATTCATCTAATAACAGTACTAAATTTTTATATGCGCATACATTCGGTTGTGACGCATTGTCTGAGGACCGAGCGAAGGACATAGGTAGGGACGTAACTATTTTACACTTATATAACTTTCATTGAATATACCTACCTTAAAATATACGTAAGTAAATATATGTAGTTTTTATACGTACATGTAGTTTCTTCTGAGACAACTAAGCGAGGTTTTTCAATAAGTGCCTACATAATTGTGATGATACCCTATATTAAGATACGAAAGTATCAAACTACTCAATGTATATTCTAAGAAATTGGATGATATTTTGAGAATAAATTACATAGGTAAGTATTCCCCGAAGGGTTAGGTTGGTGTGTACATAATAGTTCACCCACATTTCGCCAGTTGTGTTTAAGTCCCATGTGATGTGAAACCTTCACAACACTTTTCCCAATCTGGGAATCTAACCCAGGACCTTTTTGGAAATATAAAAACCTTTTGTATAATACCTTCAATTATTCTACTACGCACTACCATTCATGAGTATATACTGCTTCCATAAGAATATTTCTGTATGAAGTATCTAAAACAAAGTAGAGTTTTGTAATACATTAAAATACGTTTTGGAGGTCCATCGTGTGTGCAACGAGTATGTCAACCTAAGAGAATAATCTCACTGAATTATTCAACAATCGGTTAGACCGTTGCATTGCTTCGCTTTTCACGTTTATTGTACCAACATTTAGTTTTCCTTTGAAAGCGAAAAAAGATATAAATTAAACTTAATTTGCCCATTAAATCATTTACAGAATATGAGTGGTTTGTATTTGTTTTAATACAATTTTAAATATAAAATTACTTCTTGTATTGTGACTCCGAAAAATCAGAGGTTTGAATTCGTGACCTATGACTTGGCAGACCGATAGCCACACCACTAGGCTATCACTAAAATTACTTGAATATAATCTTGAAAGATCATTGAGTAACACCGGCGAACCATTCAAAAACTTATCAGACCAAATCGAATTTATTTTACAACGTTCGTTTCCCGTTGACAACACCGAAACGAGAACAAAGTTAACTATCACATCGTAACTAATCAGAAGGCTCGTCAATTCACAGCGATTGCTCTCAGAAAACAAGCGAAAGCTATAAAGAGCGGAAATCATAAGCCATCGCTCGAAGATTGCGCAACGCTACATAATAGCGGTGGAAATTCGACAAAATTTAAGTCGGTGGAGCATTAAAGGGGACTGTAGACAGCGTAGACGGTTAATTCACCCCATAAGGGTCGCAGTGGCGCCAAAGATCCTGCCGTAGACAAAATTCTAAGTACGATGTCTTGCCCCGGTTCGTACGACGGTTGTCGCGATGTTCATTTCACAAAGTGCTGGAATTGGCACACTGCGATATATTCCTAATTTGAATCTTATTCATCCTGTATAATTAAAATTATACGTAGACCTCTTTTATAATTAAAATTTTATGTAATACCGGTTTTTAATACAGATACTTAGCTCTTATTAACGAGTGAGGTAAACAAGAAAGTAAGGGCAAGGTAATAAAAGTGAGAATGTGGGATGTGTGCATTATCGTTTAAATGCGACAATTTACTGTGGTTGCGTGTAATTAAATGTGCATGAATGTGACCTATATTATTAACCCGCTGCGTATCTATAGCAATTATTCACTAGTTCTGAATCACTTGTATATATTTTAACTAAATAATTATAACTTGAGACCTACATTTGTATTAAAACTGATTTTATGTAAAAAAAAAAAACCAATTTTCTTCCCTTTTTTCTTTGTCTCCCCAATTTCATAGGCAACGAAATTTTTTTTTCATAAATTTTATAAATGTACCGACACAACCTCCACAGATTTATAGTAGTGTATGACAAGACACGACGCTTCATGTCAGATTATATTCCTCGCATTCTTTGTACAAAGTACCACATTCGGTACCCGTTCAATCTTCACTGAAGCGCGGAGAAATACGACCGTATAAAATATAATATAAACCGCCCAAAAAAAAAACAGGTAAATTACATGAAAAGCTACGCACGTGATATCACAGTAGCAGAAAATTCGATTAACTTAGTTGCCTGTCAGCAAACTATATATCTTTACTGCCCATAAATTATATTCCTGAAATTATTATATCGGATACATTAATATTGAGGCCTCTATAAAATAAATATAGTATGGGGGTTTTGCCTATATTTATAAATAGGTTTGTAATAATAAATAAGACGAAATCCGCGTGAATTGTACCTATAAAATAATTATCCTTGTTTGATATAAACTATTATGGCTTAACTGGAATAGGTATCCAAATGACTCAATCCAATTGTGTTGTAAAAGTGAGGGATACGTCTAGAATTCTAGACTATAACTTTCAGAGGTGGTGAATAAATTGTGTTCTTTTATTTATTAAAACGTCATTGTATCAAAAGATTCCAACCAAACTGAATCGGTGAAACCATAACTTATCACGGATTTTCACGTTCCACTCGCTTTTGTAACTCGAAACTTCGCGTTTGGAGCGGGTCGAGATTTTATACATCGGTGACAGCGGCGCTCGAAGATCAACGCGGGGTTGTCACTTTTATAGCTCACGTAATTCATGGTAAGGGCTCTTGGCGACAAATCCATCAAAGCGTCGACAGGCCATTTGTTGCGTGTGTTTTCACGCTTGATAAATCGCGGGAGTTGTCCACATTTACTGGATTTATGTACACGTCCAATTGTTGTACATCACATAAACTTAATTGGGCGTACTTAATAGGAACACATGCATTTATCATTAAATAATTTATCTAAATGTCCTCCACTCCCACACTTCAAACATTATTAAAATTTTCTAGAATCAAAACATTGAGGCCACCATGAAATTCATACGACGTAGTTTGAAAGTCGGATCGGCATCCATCAAAGTTTTCCATAATAAAACGGGACATTGATAATAGTATCACAAGGGAACCGAACATGTTACCTACGTTGCGCAAATAGAAGAAACGGTTTCTTCCATCCATCGTCGCATACATAAAATTTGAATGATTTACATAGTAGAAAAGGTATTCAGAATTTATGCATTCGAGCTGAAACGTTAAAATGACAGACATTCTTGTTAAACTACTTATACGTAAAAATGTGTAGAAAACTTTTATAAAAAAAATACTTTGTTGTTTTTTCTCTAGAATGCACATTATCTGGAGTAGATTGTATTTACCATAAGTGGCAGTTCTCACAGGGCACGCAGATATTATTTATGGACTGTTTTATAGCTAAACTTCATTCGTTGCTGCGGTCGCTTTTATTCCTTCGACGGGAAAAAGTTGCAGGATTTTATTACCGGTGTGAGATAGGACACGTTATTGCACCAACTTTCAACGGTAGCGAGAATTAAAATATGTAGTTTCTTTTTGTGGTCAACTGTTACCACGCCCGGATATCGCGGGATGTTCGAATTTATTACTTTTATTTTAGTGTCTCTTCACCACAAAACCCTATAGGAATGTGAGATGAAATTAATGCAAAAATAATATAATACTTGCCTGCGAATGGTTGTTCGTGGAAAATCGCAATTAATAATAGATTGTCTTTATTCGTTCTAAGATCTTCTAATTAGATAATAGTTCTAATTAGATCTGGTTACACCAAGTTTGTTATTTAGTGATCAATATCATGGTCCAATGGCAATTGGGTAATATTTCCCAATTAGCAATAAGCTCGTAACTCTATCTAAGTATATCGTTTGGTCTTATTCAAACATTGGTCCTTGTTCTGTCAATACGGGCCCCTTCTTGACTGGAACTACCTACCACTATATTTCCAGTACACCTAACAATGTTGGAGTATAATAACAATGCCTTTCTTCTTTGCAGAATTCAATCAGACACAACCTGTCACTACACAACCGGTTCATGCGGGTACAGAACGAAGGTACAGGCAAGTCATCATGGTGGATGATCAACCCCGACGCGAAGCCGGGCAAGTCGGTCAGACGGCGGGCAGCCTCCATGGAGACATCAAAGTTCGAAAAACGGAGAGGCAGGGTAAAGAAGAAGGTATGATTACCTTCGTTTAAAGCTTGGGGTTTCTAGGATAGCGCTGGCCGTCATATAGGAATCATAATGATGGCTGTTATAAAAATGACGGCGGCATATTGAAAAAATGATTCCTATAATGATGGTACCACTAACTTAGGAAACCCAAGCTTTAAAGTAGTGACATGCCAAAGCTAATTAAATTTAAAAAAAAACAGCTCAATAGTTTACGCATAATATTGAAAGAGTAGGTGTATATTTTGTAGTGAGGAACAAAAAAGTAGTTGTTATATTTGAAGTTATGACAGTTATTATCAAAGAGTATTTTTTTCTATTAAAGGCTGAAATATTACGAAACGGTGCTACAGCAGACGCAACGCCCAGTCCCAGTAGCTCAGTGTCAGAAAGTCTCGACATTTTCCCAGACTCTCCGATGCACAGGTAACTATATAACCTTTTATCTTACACTTTTATCGTAGCGAATTGTTCGCAGCTTACAATAGAACTTTAGACGATTATTTAGAAATGTAGTACCATCTTCCAAGTGATACAGGTAGATTAAAGTAGAGGGAAGTCCAAGAGTAGTGGCACCAAGCCAATAATGGTAACGTTCTCGGACGCTGTTTCATGATACTAATTTGACTTTAAAGGCACTATAATTTTACTATACGGGTAATGCAGAAGCGAGTTCTGCCAGAACCACAAATATCCAACAGTACATTATTACTAAATAACGTTACCTCCTTGGGAATATTGAAATTTTATGAGTAGTAGAAACAAAGTGAGCCACGCATGATACGCTTACTTTATAATAAAACCATCGGCATAAAGCTGCGTTGACCAGACTAATAAAATTGAGTTATTGCAACTCTGCTACTTTATGATAAAAGGTTTTAAATCATTCAGAACCATTAGATGATGAGTTATATGGATGCTGAATCTCGTCATTTCGCCGATATTTAACATTTTTATAGGGCGATTTATTTTATCTGGATTACGAGCGTCATCGACATATATTTTCAATGGTTCGGTGGCTGCTGAAGGGTCGGCCTATAACCCGTATCTTATCCCACATTTTGTCACTATTTGTAGTAATAAAGATATTTCTGAGATGACCGCTGAACCAGTAATAGTGATCGCTTCATTTAGCATACAAATTTATATGTTAGTGACGACATAGACGTTAGATTTGCATGCTCCCATTACACTTGTTTGAGATTGTATTGAGTCCAACTAGCTTTAAGGTTTTCTTCTGCTAACCATTATGATTTTTTGCGTCTCAACTGTCGATGAAGAAATTGTGTGACTGTAAATGACTTACACATTTATTTACTTCACACTATGATTCTTTTTCCAGTCAAGTCAGGTCACCATTCACATCGCCAGTCGAGATAGGTTTCGTTATTTTGATTGCTTCTTCGCTTGCGCGTAGCAGTTTCCAGTTGTCGCCGGACTTTCGTCCGAGGGTGTCGTCCAACGCGTCGTCGTGCGGCCGCCTGTCCCCGATCCCATCAATGATCACCACAGAACCTGACTGGGGTCCAGAATACACTGACTACACGACCGCAGCCGATTACTCTCAAACGGACTTCAGTCAAGAGGAACTCGCTGGCTCTCTCGCCGATTCCATGAAACTGGCCGGAGCCGATCCATTCCTGAACACGTAAGCATTTTGTAGTAAGCTTTGCGTCGATGTTGGAATTTTGGTTAGAGTCCAAAAGTTCGACCTCGGCCATTTAAACAGTTATTGTCGTAAACGCCTTGCCCTAGAGTACGCTTTGCTTTATTTAGAACTCCTTAGATTCAGTTGATTTTACGACAAAGCAGGCTGGATATGTGTACATTGTCAGTAGCCTTTATTTAAAACCTTCGTAAGAGATCTCATCTACAAACACTTTATGTTGTTCAAAAAAAACTGTTTGATACCTCATGAGGCGTAACTTCAAGCTTCCAGAACATGTTCTTCATGATTGTTTCCACCAGGTACGTTCCAACGACATCATCGTCATCATCGGGCGGCAGCTACCGGTATAGTCCGTACGCGGGGTGTCCGCGCCACCCCCACGGGGGCTGCGCGTGCTCCTCCCTGTACGGGCACCCGGCGCATCCGGTCCATCCGACGCACCCGCATCAGCACTCACACGACCACTTCGTCAGACCACCCCCACCTGGAGATTCTGCTGATATTATGCAAACAGGTATGTGTTACGTCTCTCATCACATCCGCAATCCCCCAAGGGTAAGGCAGATACGTAATGGTACACTCAAATTTCGCCAGTTATGTGAAACTCCCACGTAATAGGGGGCGTGACTGTTGCCATCAACCCAATCCAGAGTCCGTGGCTGCCACTGAGAAATTCTTGATGAAATAAGTACACAATGACATTTTGCCCGATCTGGGGAACCCATACCTCAAGCTTGGCAGTAACGCTGGCGAACACTTCACTAATTTTCATTGCCTAGAGACCATTAAATAAACTTGGAGGACATTAAAAAAGGAAGTACCGTTTTAATATTTGCTCCAGGCGTTCATTTTTCTTCAATCCCGTGTAACAAAGGAAAACTATTTATGAAATGAAATAGGTAACTACAAGATGGTTCTAGGAAAACCTTCCTGTCTATTTATACCACCGTTCGATAACGTTTTTTTTTTTAAATGTCCGTGAAAGTAACCTACTTCTCACTGATTCTTTATCGGTAATTCCTCCATTGTTACTTTTTATTTCTTTACGTCGCGCTGGGACGATAGAATATCTTTCTGTAGCCCAAAAACTTGGCCCTTCAAAATCGGTGGCAGCGCTGGTCACTTTGGCTGCATGTTTTGGGCCATTAATTTATTCTTCCTAAGACCTAAGGATTTTTTGTTGTACAGAAAACAATCAGACGCAAATGGTGACGACATCAGACGCGGCCCTGATGAATGGCGGGATGATGGTGCAAACGGGAGCGATGGGGCCAACAACGGTCATGGGGCAGATTATGGGGGCGTTGAACACGGGGCTTGCGGAGGACCTCAACATTGAGGCGCTCGAGCACGGCTTCGACTGTAATGTTGATGAGGTAAGCGAAGACCTTTACTGGATACTTTTCTCGTTATAGAGTAAATTACTGGAAAACTTAATCAAAGCTACGACCCAAGTGAGATTTGTCTGGTTACTGCGAACACATTTTAATATTAAATTGTGTTGGTTTGTGCTTCGGATATCTAATTGCTTGAAACAAGAACAGCAAAACCCACACTATGAAAATATGTAATAGACGGAGTTATTTTTAAAACGGTTTTATTCTTTTCATATCCTACATTGTGTCCCACTGTTGGGCAAAGGTATACCCTTTCTCCCTCCAAACCCCTCTGTTCTATGCAAATTCCGACCACACTTGCCCCACGTACATGATCAGATCAGATCGTCACACCACCTTCACCACGGACTTATTTAACAGTTTAAGTATTTCTCCCATCAGGTGATAAAGCACGAGTTAAGTATGGAAGGCACGCTAGACTTCAACTTCCCGCAGCAGCACAGCGCGATGGCGGCGGAGGCCGAGAGTCAGTTCGCTGCGCCCGCGCCACCGGTCCCGACCACGCTATCCGGCGGCAACGGGCCCAGAACCCCCTACTCCGTCGCCCCCTCCTGGGTCCACTGAGACACAACCCGAATCTTCGGACCCTCGGACCAGTTACCTACTTACAAGTACACGATGTGACGCAACCTTTCCTCTTTTGTTACTTTCGCATTGTAGTCGAGATTTTTTTTGTTCTTTTATCATGTTAACTAATGTTAGAGTTTTATTTAGTGTTAAGTGGGCGGTTACCGATCGTTGTTGCAGTCAATTGTGTTAGTGTAGGCTTTAGTGCTAAGCTAGGTGGAAGCTTGTGATATAGATAGGGTATCGTAATCCGGATTGTGGATCCTGGAGGGGGGCGGGCGTTGTGCACCGCTCTTCAATAGATGTGAAAGGTAATCTATTTATCTATTTTTAATAATATAAATGTACACTAGATAAGTGTAGGTATTCAATACCTATTTGAGTTTCAATAAGTTTCTTTGAGATGTTTATTTCAAGATTTTATACATTTTACAGATAGCAATAAAATGTTACGTTATGATGATAGCAACATTAAATTTAATGGCAAAGTACGAATAGCATGTGATATAATATTCATAAATAATCAAGTTTGTTTTTGCTGACCCAAAAATAGTTGGGAAGAGGCTAGGTGATGATGAGAAATAAACGTGTTTTTCCCTCAACATTTCAATCAAGAATTTTACTTGTGAACAATTCGAAAAATATGAACACGTGGAAAGAGAAAAAGAAAATTAGAAAACGTTAAACGGTACGGTGGTAATAAATCCGGAATATTAACGATAACAATCTACTGAAAGTTGTGCTGCAAGTGGCTGTTCAGTTCCCTGCCTCGGCCAACAAAACTTACCTATAACTATACAACTAAATAAACCTTTTCTCTACTGCCTTTTCGTATGTAATAGTCGTTTATAGGATTTGAGATAAATTTTCGGAAAAAAATAGGGTGATTGACTTACTTATTCCATGCTCAGTGACACAGTGGGGAGATCAATGGCTTGAACTTGATTGTACTCTCTAGTAGTGAGAATAAGTGCGCGATATACTTATTGTAGTGAATATTTTTCTTTTATTCGACATGTTCATATATTTTTTATATCAAGTCATGGGCCTCCCTTATGCCAGAGACATAAAGAGAGAGTACCACTAGCATGCCAACTTTTTCTCTATTCATAAGACAAAATGCTATGAAGAAAAAACAGAGCGTAAATGAATTTTCGTCTTTTACGATTGTACCTAAAAACAGAACCACAAAATATGTAGTTTTACACACGCGACCCCCAAAATCTGCAGTAAAGAACGAATTTCTTGTCACATTCATATTTACGACATTAGGTATTACAAGAGATAAGTACGTCACTCATGTTTACGTTTCTTTGTACGTGGATTATGAGACGTGATGCCTTCTTTATTTATGTAAGAACCAAAAGAAAAAGTCTTAGGTGTGCGGCCATATTATTATCATTTGTTTGCAAATTATATTGGTCTATGAATAATTTGTTGCGACTGTAAACGACTGAACGTTGAGGTTGATTTTTTTTTCAAACATTTGACGTGCCTACAATTGTATTATTATTATGTTATTAAAATGTTTTATTACGACGCTAATGTCGTCAGCCCACATAATCGCAAAAAACTGGTGTAATGAGCTCAATAAAAGTGATTTAAATAACACTGACGGTACATCTGAGCCTTAAAATTCATAATAAGCTAGTCGTACGTGTCATTATAGGTGTTATTCTACTTTTTAATAATTTAAACAGCAAACAAAACAAAACACCGAACTAGCGGCATTTATTTAATATGAATAATAATTATAATTAGAGTCCTATTGAGTGTGGTTTGCCAGCGTTCAAGATTCAATTTCACTATTGAGCGATCCTATTTGTGCGCTAATGAGGGAGACCGGAGCTACGGGTACTCGTAATTAATCATATCATTTTAGCGTAAACGGTGCCCGTCGCGCCGCGCCGAGCGATCGCCTCCGAATAATGGAATATCACGAAAAAATCTCCAGAACACGACGCTGGATTAAACCCGCTTCGGTAATGACTTGTTTTTTAGGGTTACAAAAGAATGAATACGTCCTCCACAGACGGTGAGCTTGCGGTGGAAAATATCTTGTTAATTTTTTAATACTTGGACACGACGGAAAGTTAATGGGGGGTAAACTCCGGATCGAGAAACTCGATTTTAAAAAGTACCGAAACGTGATTTAACTTTTCATTTGGCACGCAATTACGTAATGGGA
Organism: Diarsia dahlii; assembly: GCA_949775195.1. NCBI lineage: Eukaryota > Metazoa > Arthropoda > Insecta > Lepidoptera > Noctuidae > Diarsia > Diarsia dahlii. The sequence continues at coordinate 11,618,575 of OX459198.1, forward strand.
GTAATATTTCAGAGACTGCTCTATAAATCGGCGCGTGAGATATTTTTATTATTATTTAATAATACAATTGTAATAACAAATGCACACTTCGTTAATTTTGTATTCCAATCTCTGACGGGTGGAGTCCGTGTGCCAAGACATCGGTCAACACTCGACGATTTTATTAACGAGCTGATTTTCATAAAGTGCCTCGGGAGTCGGGGAGGAGACATCGTTTAAATTTCTGAACTCATCCGGTATTCCATTCGGCTAGCTGCGTAATTAGGTACGGGCCCACCTTTACACACGATTTCCCGGCACTTGTTAAAAGTTTTCAATTGCGTTAGGAGGGGTCCTTACACGGAATTTATTCATTATATTCTCCCCCCGCCCTTCTACTTAATAAAAATCTCCTTTGCTCTTTTTATACCCACCTTGGTGATGCCTTATAGGTAAGTACTTTAAATATTTGCCGCATGGCCTCTCTGATGAGTGATGAATTATACATTTATTTCTGAATTTTTATTACAGTATTAAGATTTTCATTTCCATAACTGACTTGACAGTTGTGACAATAGTTCATTATTATAACGAGTAACTATTAACTGATGTTAACTGCAAAAGTTGCAGTGCATGTTAGTTTATTTTTCTTCCTATTGCATAATCTTTCAGTAGTTTTTTCATGTATTTATAGTTACGAACTTACACAAACAATAAATAATTGTTAAAAAAACACAGACAAGTCCAATTAAAAGTTCTTTTTTATTAAGTACTTATTGTATGTCGTTGTAGAATTTAAAAGTTACATGCAGGCTGGCTTTCAAGCTTATTTAAATGTAATGGTAATTCACCAGTTATATACCTACGAAAGTACCTACTAACTAAAGTCGCAAAAAACCAACATTATTTTCCAAAGGCACACTAAAAGTTACGATCCATCAAAGTTTTAGTGTGGTTCAAAAAGTTATATTTAAAATACGCTAGGCTAGCCACATCGAATCTCAATTTACAAAAAAATGCTCTCAATTCAAAAAGTTGCGGCCAATTTTGGCGTTCAATATAAATCTGAAGGATGAACGTCGCATATCCAATAAGTTGGTACAAGTAGCTCTTTATTGTTTGACAGCTTCATGGTGATTTTGATCAGTTATTTAAATGAGTGCCAACATAGTTAGGGACGTCAATTTTCTTGAGATTTACGTGACTTTTACCCACCCCCTACTTTACAGCGTAAATATTCTGCGATGCTTATTAAACTCGCACCGCGATTGACATTAACTTTCTTGATTTTGTTTTAAAGGAATTTTCTACAGTTCTCCATCGAATTATCAAAAAGATGAAAGAGAAGAAGAATTTCATGTTGCTCTAAAGTATCGAATTCAATTAGCATTATCTACACTTTTTCTCTATGGCCATTACTCTGTACTACTATATCTCATATCCTTATCCCAATTTACCTGCGAACTGCGCAGCATGTCTTCTTCTTCTATACTTCTGCAGTACTCGTCATCTCAACAGACACCTCCTTTCTTGAGAAATCTTCCTTCACACAAGCTATCTTCTTTGGTTTTCCTCTATTCTTATACCCATCCACATTCATACTCAAAACTTTATTCAGTTAACTTAACTCTTCTTCACCTCATTAACTCTTCTAACACTTCTTCATTCTTCTTCTCTCTTCTTTATTCTTTATTTTTCCTCATTCCTCCGCATCACATCCAACATAATCGGTTGGCAATTTTCACACAACTTTTCATTCACTATAATATATTCCCAAAAATTTAAACATTCTTCAAGAATACAAAAAAAAACTGTTCCAGGGTGTGTACAGTAATTTCGCCAAGCTCCTTAAGCATTCATCGCTGATGTCGACCGTCTAAATTGGATTACGTGTTAACTGTCGACAGAAGCACGCCCCTGGCTAACGATTTTATGATTTTATTGCGGAACCCCAAATGCGTTGAGATTATGACGATACAAATTAGGACGAGAGGAACATTTTGATGGTTTTATCTGGTAAAAGTTTGGGGCTTGATATTTAGTTTGAGTATATTTTTATGGAGTCTTATTGAAGTGAGGTTGTAACTAACGGTTTGAGGGTCATAGCAGTTTTGAGTTTTGAATGGAATGGGGAAATTTAAAGCGTGCTATAAAACTGATTATCTGGGAATTTTCTGAATGATTTGTTTCCACTTCCTAAGCCTTGTTAATGATGAAATTATCGATTCGAGTGTGGAGCACGGGTATATGCTACACCATCTCTCTTGACTATCGTGCCCAACTAACTGCACGCTATGTCACTCCATGGTCGGACAAAATGCGAGTCATCGATTCGAGTAAAAAAATTGATGTATTTAACCATACTGCATAGAAATAAAAAGGCACACCCTGGGTGGAAGACCGTATCCAATCGTGTCTGTGGAATTTCCTAAATCTTCAAGGAACCAGTTATCAAATTGGTTAATTGGCATTGGTATTTAAACTTCATCTAAAAAATCATTTGATACTTCTTCCAGTTAAGTTAAAAACGGGAGGTTTATGTCTTTTAATAAGTAGACGACTTTATTCTTCGAATCTTTGTTTACACAAAACAATTTCACACAGAAATTAGTAGAAATGACGAGCCGCAGTCTTACATGGCTGTACAGTGCGATCAAATTATCTTGGCAGCTCTGAACAAAGGCTTTGCGAAATCTTACGCATGTAAACTTGGGAATAAACTGTTATTGCCAGATAAACCAATACTTAAACGATCAGAAAATATCTAATTTAAACAGTGAGAAATACAAATAAAATAAATATCATAACACTTTTATAAATTCGTTGTAACAAAATGACCTGCACGAAGTTCGGAGCTGCCAAGATAATTTGATCGCACTGTAAGTCCCTATCATATCCGCCCTTAATATGGCCCTCTGAGCTAACCCCAATAACTTCAGCCACCAAGATTACATGTTCAGGCTTTTTAGAAGTTTCATAACACGTGGCCGATGGGCGTTGGGCGTCTCCGCCCCGCCTTCATGCAACAAGTGACTCGGCCCCCGCACCCCGCACCCTTCCTCAGAAGCCAACGGGGCCGTCGCAAAGACAATCCCATTTTTTTATTCCCATCCCATTGAGTACAATACTTTCGCAGTAAAAGTAATTGCTCGCAATCCGGCCGTACTTTCACCATGAAAATTGACTTTTCATTTCGGTTCCATTTTGGAGTATCTTATTGCCGTCGGCAATACTTGTCTTGGCTTCAGTATTTTTATGGGTAGCGGTGAGGTCGTGCAGTTCATTGTTTTAGGGGACTTAGGTCAACGTGTCATTGCTTTCAGACCGTTACCAAAGACTCATTGCATGACTGTGCTCATTCGATGAAGTAACAACTTAGAAGTCCTTGGTTTAGGGCAATCAAATACTGGTATTATTTTACATAAATAATAATATTCTTTACCAAAAATTGGAGCGTTTGTTACTCCTAAGGAATGGAAATGGAACTCTTCGCTTTTTAATTGAGAATCCCAAAAAAATATAATAAAAGTAGCTAATCATTTTAACCCCTCAATATACTTCAAACTATAACATTTAATAAACAAGAAACTCTACGAATTAATCAACACCCACATGCTTATATCCTCAGCTCATTCTTCAAATATTACATAACTTCGGCGCTAAAGCAGCTATTTAAAAAATACTCAGCATCTAACAAATGGGCTCTAGGAATCGCAAAGGAAGTATGCCCTAAATAACACAAGAGTTAAGAGGTCGCCGGTCCCCTAGTATGAATAAATTTGCGCCAAACACCGCCCCGCCTCACCGGATTCTCTCGATAACCGACGACGCCTATGCTTTATAACCCGTGACATCCGAAACTCGATTTATTATCACACTGTCATGCTAGCAGAAAAAAATCGCAAAAGTTTTGCAGAAAATAGTGCGTCGAACATATCGTTCGATTCTTCTAAATCGCTCCCGCATATGAATTAGCTAGTACCTACCTACTTACAAAAATATTTAGTACAAAAGACTTATTAAAAAACCTCAATAGAAACATAACGTAAGTTGGTGCTGAGAATCTTTAACTATCTTCTACGAAAATCGTAGAGCTTCGTAGACCCTGCTACGTCACGTAGGCGCATCTTTGAAATTCGCAAATCAATCCGGTGGTGTGCGGATTAGCTACGAGCTACGGCGTAGCAATATTGTAGTATTAGCAAAAACTATTCTGCAATCTGCGCTGGTTACTTAGGTTCCAAAGTCTAATAATCTCTATCTGTTCTATGAATGGTCGCATTGTGCAGTCATATTGCGACCTAATATTATCAGATGAAACTAATTATTAATAATGAATTACTGCATAAAATAATTTCCGAGGGAGTTCCCTGTACGGTTCGCGTGACATGACCTAGGCAGGCGATGACTATCATCCTCTGTGACATGGCATTTTATATAATGCACTCGTGTAATCTACGTCATCTAATTATTTAACAAGTAGTTAACTTCTAAGTACCTAGGCATAGCAGTGTCTTTTAGTACATAATTTGTACTTTGGTCCTTTCAAAGAACAGACAAGGTGTTGTGAAAAAGTTGGAACTTGGACCCCCATATTCGTAACTAAACGTTCCTAGTTACGTACCAAAATATAGAAATTATATTTTTATACCCATAGGAAACTGTTCTGAAAATACCTAGATAACCAAACTGTTCTGAAAATACCGTAAATAATGAAACTTAAATTAGTCGTTTTATAGCCATCACAACAAACACATCTAAAAGTTAAAATTTTCAATTGTGAAAAAGAAGCTAACTCTACCTCTAGTATTTTAACTCAACAATAATTGACTCCTGATGTAAATCAACTTCGATAAAAATAGCCAATTTTTTTCTCTAATTCTAACACTTTCTTTATAATTTAAACATCAGACGATCCCGAAGGACACTTAACCACTACTATCTACTCATAGAACTCTACTCTTTTCCTTTTTTCTATTTTCCTCTATTAAACTTTTGACGGCACGGTTGTCGCAGTGGCTGAGCGATTGACTGATGCACTGTGTGTCGCGGATTCGATTGCCCCTAAGAACAAAATTAAATATTTGTATAAACTAATTTCTTTTCCGAGTCTGGCTGATTGTGTATGTGAGTTTAAATGTTTGTAAGCGCACCTATTTCTCCCACATTCTTAGTGTGGGAGAAATACTCAGAAAAAAAATGCAGGATATAAATAATAAAAAATCAAATGCCTACGTATCTCTTTAGGCAGTGGTCTGACCGCCGCCGGCGAGAAAACGACTAACTATCGGCGATTTTCTCTCTCTCAAGAAACGCACAATAATAGTACATTACTGCAGAATCCAGTAAGTAAGCCTTCCTGGCCAAGTATGAGTTAACCGGACCGAACCGCAGGTGAGGTCTGGTTATATACGAGGCCAGGATGGCTTTCTTACTGGTTGAGGTTTGTATACTATTTTTCTCAAAAATTAAAGAAAGTTTAACAACAAATTCGTTTAATTAATATTGAAGGTTACATTCATATGTGAAAAACACAATAGCACTTTTTGGCCGACCCGGGAATCGAACCCAGGACCTCACGCTCTGCAGTCGAGCTTGCGACCACTAGACCAACGAGGCAGTTTAGGAAACAACTTTAGAAAAAACTTTTTAATAAACTGAAATTACTAAATACAATCATAAAATCCCACACTATACTTCTACAACATTACTTAGTACAAAACGCAACGTATAAAATGGCTGTTTAAGGTTCCAAAAATATATGTATCTCATAAAATGTCATACCAAAAAGAGAGATAGATATATATTTGGAACCTCCCTTCTATAACCATGTTATAATGGCTAAACTCTAATCTGTGTCTGGTACTATGTTTTTTTTTCTAAACAGATCTAAAGAGGATGACCTAGTGTCCAGTAAGTAAATTACATACTTACTTACTGGACAGTAGGAGATTCCAAGTTTAAAATCTCGCTTCTTACTGGACAGTTGTGAATAAGTCTCCGGTAAAGTTCACTTTCTGGATACTTTTTAGAGATGTTATGGCAACATTACATACCATTTTTGAGAAAATGTACATTCCGTGTAAACAAAAGAGATGCACATATTAAAAGTTGCTCTCTGACTGTTCACACTGCCGGCGACAACTCGCTTTACTCGTTTTGTCGCTGAGCGACGAGCTTTCAAAAATATCAGCGCTCAGCGATACTCGTTCAGCGATGCTCGCTCGCTTAATTTTTGTAAACATGTTTAACGCGCGCGCAGGTTTGCACAGGACTGAGCGACCGCGGGCGAGTGGCGCGAGTAATCGCTCGTCGCGCTTGCACACTCGCTTCCCGCTGATCGCCAACTCGTTTATAATTTCTAGTTCTACTCGTTTATCGTTTATCGTCGGCGGTCGGACCACTGCCTTATTAATGCGCAATAATCTCAACTCGTGCTAGAACGGTTGAAAGTCAAACATGAACGGCGCGACAATTGACATTCAAAACGCACAAACGCTCACATAATGATCAAGGTTACGATTAAATATATCGATTATTATGACGCGAGATTTAATTATCAGGTATTGTAGTCTACTGGACACCTTATTAACACTTTCTATGTAATATTTTATCTACTAAGAAATAAGTCGAATGACAATTGAAGGCAATACTTTTATTAGGTGTTAATGTATAGGTACATACATTAACACCTAATAAAAGTATTGCCTAAAAAACAACCGACTTCAAAAACACCAAAAAGAGAAAAATAAACTTAAGAAGAAAAATCTGCTTCTGAAGTCGGTGACTTTTATTTGTTTGACTACATGTTTTTGCCACCGACTTCAGAAGCTGATTTTTCTTCTTAAGTTTATTTTTCTCTTTTTGGTGTTTTTGAAGTCGGTTGTTTTTTTTGCAAAAAAGTTTTTTTATTTTTTCATTTATAGTTGTAATAAGTACCTATATATATATAATATATCCTATATAAATATTTATTTATTTATTTAAACTTCATGCACAAGAGTGGTACATAGGCGGACTTAATGCCACAAGGCATTCTCTACCAGTCAACCTTAGGGTCAAATAAGACAGCACTGTGGTAGAGTAGAAAAAATAATAATAAGGAGAAAACCATAATTTAAATTGATATAAGTACATAAATAGGACATACTAATACATATTATTATAGATAGAATATAATAAACTAATATATATTATAATACATAACATACAAAACAGTCTAAAACACGAGAAACCTTATAATAAACACTGTGACCAGAGATTTGATTATGAGCTATTTAGTCCGATTTTAAATAGTACTTCCGAACTGCTCTTTTGAAAGCCATTTTACTTTCGGCTTTTTTAATCCCAAGGGGTAGCGCGTTCCAGAGCTTAATGGTTGAGACTGCGTAAGAGGAGGACATAAAGCCAGTACGGTGTGAGGGAATTTCAAGCAATAGGTTCTTGGACGCTCGAAGGTTACGACTGTGTGAACTGCCCAACACATTGAAATATTTTTTTAAGTAGTTGGGAGCACATGGATCCTTTAAAATGGTGAAGAGCGTGCAAAGAGATCTGAGGGATCTTCTGAACCGGATAGGCAGCCATTTAAGCTGAGAACGGTATTACGGGAACGGTATTTACTATGCATTTAACATTCAACCAAGAAACCTAACCCTTAATCTTCAAGATTCAACTATTTTTGCTTTCAACTCTTAACTGTTGAGGAGTGGTACTACTTCTCAACGGTTAAGAGCATGAAGACAAGTGATGACTGCTAGATGCGAATACTTGAATAGCGTCAGAAAAAGCACGAAACACGTCATACGTGTCTATGTAATTCATATATAACAATTAAAAAAATGTGTATTGTACACATCTGCATACCCCCTCAGAGCATACAGGCGTGATGTTACGTCATGATAATGTATATTCAATAAACATCCAAGCGATTCCAGCAATTACGACAGATTTGCCGTCTCTTTTTGAAGAGTTCCATTGTATATCTCCGAAGATCAGCACCAGATCTTCATTAAATTAAAATGGGACCACCTCAGGAGTATACTCTTTCAAATAAAAAGAGGATTTTGAGAATCGGTCCACAAATGGGGGAGAAATCAGGTAACATACATAAAAAAAAAATACATACACACGAACATAATTATAACCTCCTCCAGCTTTCTTCTAGGTGTAACCTAGACTCTCTAACTAAGTAAAATAAATAATTAAGAAACCAAACAAAAAAGGCGAATAATATTTAATTTTTTAAATGGATTTTTTGTTTCAAAAACAATCATTTTTAGTGTGTTTTTATTCAGAAACTTTAGATTTGTCTGGCGAGTATTTGTAAAGCAAAGAACAATCATTTGAATTGATTTCTTGGTCATACGCGTGCGTGTAACATTAAAAACGATTCCAGTTTCAATATTGAAATTTCCAAATCCTAATAATGTGGAGCTTAAAATTATTCTTCACTAAATTGTATAAACTATTTACAATTCTCCTCAGTTTCACAAAATTCAAATCTTGAATTCTCAATTATATACGTTCATTTGATTCTATGCAGTTCTTATTTTAAGATAAGTACCTATGCCAATTATCCATATCACATATTAAGAACGCACTTATTCTGAGCAATGAGTCACGCGAAGAGAAAGTCCGTTACATCGCTGAATATGCGACAGATTTATCGTGGTTTCTTAGTGATGTCCCTACTACTTTTACAAGACTATCGATAAAGAAAGTAGAGAACGTCAAAGTTTTTTGACACAATTTTTTGACATAATATGAATCCTTATTTCCTTGTTCATCGCATCATGCGTGAACGGCTAAACCGATTTCGCTAATTGTTTTTATGTAGTGTTTGTTATTGCGAAGAGAAGGTTCTTATGAAAGAAAAAATAAGAAAGTTTTAGGTAGGCACTAGGTACGAAAAAGGGCATTGCAATTGCAACGCATACCGAGTACAGCTAGTTAGTAATATTTATTCACTTTGGTATTTGTAAATGAACGTACAATGATTTATATTATTGCTAGGTAATAAAATAGCCGGTAACTACCGTAAATTATCTAAGTCGGTTGACGTAACTAAGGTGGCATTTTCCACTCCAAAGTGATATGTGCAGGAAATATAGAGGAAGTTTCATCTTTGTAGAATGCAAATTGTGCGTCAATACCGTTTAAGATACTAAAAAGTAGATGTTAAATTGCTTCTGCTAATTGGATTACATATTACTAATAAGACTCGACCGCAAAACCTTTTAATATGTATTATTTTATGTCCAAGTATTACTGCATACCGAAGATTAATTTTATTCCAACATACTTGTCAACTGTTTTTAGGAGTAATTTCGCAAAATTCAAATAAACGAAATCTAATACTTTATCGTATAAAATAATATCGTTATCGATAAAGCCAGTGCAACCCTAGGGGTCGTCACCTGCGAGGCGCGGGGCGCGGGGCGCCGCAGACTTGGCGTCGCTATGGCGGGCAGGTTACGATTTACACTCCACCAACTCAGCAGAAACTCTGCCCGGACGAGAAATGCTGATAATCCACATCCACAGACGTTGCGCGAGAATTAGATCGAGATTACTATGATACCGCCGCGCCGTGAGACGGTTTTATTACTCCTACACATTTAATTAGGATGTAAATTGTTGGTTCACGAATATAGACTTTATGTCGTCTTAGATTGATCAGATACTTTGTATTCTTTATCTTTTTGAAGAGCTTAGCTACTTATTTCTAACGACATAAAGCTTTATTGTTCTAACTAGTTTCTGAAATACGAGTAGTTCAGCTACTAATTGATAGTCCCAGTGATCGTGATCTTTGATTGACTTTAATCAATTAGTTCATTGATACGAGGAAATCAATTACTGGAGTTGTGAATGACGATCTTTCTAAGGGCGCGCCAATTCTCATTCATGAATCATGACTTATCAAAGTGATGTAAAAGAGCACGTGTGTTGTTTTGTTTTTGGGAAAATGTTACAAGGAGTCTTAACAAAGTTTTCCGTGTAGTAGGTGTAGTATACATTGCACTTAGCTTGTCTAAAACTTTCTCTATAAACTCGAACCATTAGTAATCCAAACGGAATTCAATGTTAGAAATTCTTAAACTGCACTTGGCAATAAATCTCAAAGAAACTATTGATACAGTGGTGACACTCTGCGCAAACCTGAAAACCATTATTTAAAAGTTTATATCTTTTGTTACAGATTCGAAAATCCAATGGTTATCAGAGATCAAACAATTCTCTGATCTGATCTTATCACCACAGTGAAAGTTGAACGCGGAAGAAGGCACCTCGCCTCTTGAGGCAATTCAAAAGAATACAACGATTCATCACAATTAAGTACCAAATTAGAGAAGACCAGTTGAATCATGGAGACTGATAAGTGTTCTAAAACTATTATTGGCAAACAAATTAACGATCAAAAGTGACATTTTTCGTGATATATTAGACATTGAATTTTATTTTTAAGGTAAATGTGACCTCGCGTAAATGATCAATGTGTAGTTTCAAGAGTTAAACGCTATCAACGACGTGTTTGTGGTAGACCTTGGAGTCGGGTGCAGCAGTGCGAACGGAGCCTACCCCCCTCCTGTATTTACCAACTTAGTGTTTAGCACCTAAGTTAAGTTCACACCACATCTCAGTGTGAGGAGGCACATCTGACTGAATATGAATTATTTCTGAATGTATTGTACCGAGAGTTGATTCTGTCTGAAATGAATCTATGCTTAAATAGACTATTGTAATTGAGTTTTTTGTAATTGGATTTGCTACGAAGAAAGTAGAAAAGATTTGACCAAATAATCATTTGTATAACGTTAACGCGAATGTTTGCAATTGGAAAAAGGTATACGAATTGTTTTGCGGTTTATTGTAATTACTTTTATTTCCTGAATAGGTGTTGTGCTATTTATAGCAACCAAAAACCGCAAAATAATTCGCATAACAAACGCTTATTTGGCCAAATTGTAAATTCATGTGCGGGCCAATATTATGTACAAATATATACCTAGTAAATGTCAAACTTAATAGTCATGTCACTTCTAAAACCATATAATTATGGCAGGGGGTTGATTAAATCAAATATGAAGCATCGATATGATATCCAAATTGCCTCCTGCTCTAGTTATAATTAAAACAAAATTATGAATTGTCGCCAACAACAATGCGATTAATTGTTATCATTAATGCCATAATGTAAATAGATTTATTTTATAGTTACATTAACCTACACATGCGCCATTTTTAACCAAATACCGTTATTGTAATTGCTCAACGAAACATCTTTAAAGACGCCAAATTCGGAACGGACATCTTAGCTGCTTTGAGTCGAGAACCAATTTGTTCATAAGCGTAAGTTGTATCTTAAAAAGCAAGTTCTAGTTAACGGTACAGCTGGGTTATATTTCTGTGTGTAATATGTATGGACAGTACATCATCACCAGTAGTATCGTTGACTATTCTCATAACTTGGTCCTTATTGATTTCAAAAGCAAGAGCTTCACAAATTTGGCTCTAACAAGAGTCTGCTAGTATGCCTCAAGATAATGTGTATAATAATATTATGCTCATTCTTCAATATATTTATAATAAAAACCAGGAGACGTTGGAATTTGTGTCTTATAAATGACGCACAAACAAAATCCGTTATAGTCAAATATCTAGTCCCAGATATTATTTTTTCAGTAAGCTACTTTTCAGATATATAAGCAGAATTTTACTCATAGATAAGCATTATTGCGGGCTAGCCCATGTAAACTGTAAACGTAGCAAAAATGAGTTCATTTTGTGAATTACCTCAGTGGACTTTTTGTGATAGATTTTGCCAATAAGTGTTCAATTTAGTACGTGTATCGTATAAGTCAATTCTTGTACTTTTGGCGTCCATTTATATATTATATGTTTAAAGATAATATTTGGTTTTTGCATTGTTTTTCGAAACGTTAATTTACGCATGCCATTTATTGAACAATACACTGCTTTTATACTTTATTGCGTATATTTGCAGCTGACATTGGTGCTATAGATAATATTATATTAGCGCATTTTGAACAGATTTTAGTTTCATAAATACATGTGTAAATGACGTACAAAAAAGTAAATTTAATACGCTACAATTATATTATTTTGCGCGTATATATATTGGTACATAGTAGACAAAATTCAGGATAGAGACGCGAGTTGTGAGCACACGTTATAATTTCTATACATATGTAGGTAGATAGGTAATGATTAAATTTAATTTTGTGTGACTTAAAGTCAGACGAGCGGTCAGTGGATGTTCGACATCGAGCCTACCTAGGTGATGGGGTTCTAATAGTAACCATTTGCCAAATATAAATACGTAAAATCCAATAACAAATCGATTATATGAATGTATGTGTAATCGGAATTAAATCGTTAGTTTATATTATGAGTGTTTTAGACGAGTAATCGATTAGTCTCTGCGGAGGTATCTCATGAATTAGTTAAGGTTGTTAGTTAATATTATCTCCTGGTTGTTGAAATATAATGTTACGATATACAATGTGACGAGACGTATTTATGTCAATCCATGTGGTCAATTAAGTATGGACCGAATTAAAAGTCTGTTCCATTAAAGCTTAGCGTTAATGTGAATGAGTGAATACAATGTAGATTGGTGTTGTGCTTTTAGCCCTGGTTTGCTGAAGAATTAGCTTCGTGATGTAGTCAAATGGTAGATAATGTGAAAACGCAACAAACTCATTTCAAATGTTAATAAACTCGATATAAAATTACCATAGAAAACTATTCGAATGATCCTTAAAAATCGTCTTTTTAAAACTTTACACGAGAACGAACGATCTTTTCTTTTTACCTTTTTTAAGTAAAAAAAAAACTAAAGAAAAAGTTAAATGGAAATCTTCGACGTTGTCGATAGCAATGTGCATGAGAAATCCATTGAAAACTGCGACTGTAGGCACAAAATACGGGTCAGCTTGTACAATGCACAAGATAAGTACAGTATATCGTTTGATACATAACTTACGAACTCGTTTATCTATAAATGTATGGGATAATATTTGTTGGAAGGTGTCGTTACTTGTGTGGTTAGGTGTACGTCGCGATAGCATGTAAACAATTTGATCTACGTAGATTAAATTGTATATTATGTAATGCGTAAACGCATGTAGGCGCATACAATTGCCCTTTTGTTTATGCCTATGGGAATTGTCATTAGTTCGTAATAGATAATATATTTTAATATTAGATCATGGTTATTGCATAGTAATCATGTATTTATAGGAGATGGGTGTGCGTCCCATAGAAGAGATACTTCTGTGTAAATTATTTTGTACAATGTTTAAAAAATTTCTATGTTTGCATCATTATTTTTATGGCGTAACTTTAGTAGGTATAATAATTTTGTTGAATTTTTTTTTCAGTTGCTTACTATTATAATAATTAATATACGACAGAAACGTGAAACTCTAGATGAATTAGAATGAAATTATGTGTTTCAATGTAAATATATAGACAAACATGTATGTAGAAGTACATAAATATTATTTATGTATTAAATTTGATATTGTTTTCAAAATTTAACTGGTTGTTTTAATTACCCCACCACTTTTTACGATTATAAATTACCTAGTCATTTCAGTTCTAGATAAGCCACATTCATTTTGGGGGATTCATCCCCCATTTCAGCAAGAGGAACTGACGACATGCGGAAAATTTACCATCTGTACATAAATTGTCTTGGTTAATCTGGAAATCCAGGAAAAAACTCCAGTTACAGATTGTTGGAGGAGAGGCAAATAAATCCGCTTTAGCTTCATAAATATACCTACGGCTTCTCCGACTTGTCCCAGCGTTTCGTAAACGCTCTGATGCACAAATTTTACAGAAACTAACGGACGCTACATATCAATAGCACTGCCCGACCTGGGAACCAAGGACCCGAGCAGTCGCACTTGCGGTTGCGACCACTATACCAACGAGGCAGTCAAACACTCAGCATACCTACCCACTTTTGTTATAATTATGTAGGTACCTACCTTAATTGGTGTACTTAGATTAGATACCTTATCTCTACGTCTACTTTGTTTGATGCCCACGGCTTCACCCACGAGGGTGTAGTACCTATCGGTATAATCAAACGACATCCACGAGGATGTCGTTTGATTATACCGATAGGTACTAAAACTTTCCTCGAGAACCACTCTATCAATTGGTGAAATTAGCATGAAAATCGGTGCAGTAGTTTTTGAGTTTATCGCGAACAGACAGACAGACGCAGCGGAGGACTTTGTTTAATAATATGTAGCACTGATAGTGATTATGCTCAAACTTTGGACCAACATTTGCTTACGATCACGATAAAAAAGCTTAAGGACAACATTATCCTAAATATTTGACCCAAATCACTTCATATTGATGTTCCCATAAAACAATCAGAAGTACCTACTTACTAGAACACATTGCAATAAAAAAGATCATTGATGTTGCCATATCGCAGTTACCAGTCCCGCATCACCGTCGACCGCCTACCCGCAATATAATACATTATTTTCTCAAGGGACACTTTTATTGTTAAACTTTTTGAATATTTAACGCTTTGAAACGGAGATTTTTTTATTACGCCTTGGTGAAGTTTTTATTACACCAAGAGCTATTTCTAAAGATTTTTATGTCAGTTACAGCAGTACCATAGTCATCAGTTTATAATAAAGTTATAATATAAAATAAAAGTTATGATGGCGTGATTGTAATCCCATGAAATGGTCGAAGTTGGTGTTGGGTGTCAATGTTGTTTCGATTTACATAGTTTAGTCGGCTCACGTTGACCAGGGTAGCAACAGTCACATGAAAATTCAATGTTTGATGGAACGAAAAAATGAGCAAAATTATAGGCACTAAACAAGGGATCCATGTGCTTATACGAATTTTGAGGTACAGAAATCGAGAAAAATTTGGAACAAAACTTCTCCCGAGAAATCGGGTTCGTGGGTCGGTAACAGCTCACCACAAGTTGCCGTATTCATCAGCCCTATGTATTCCCATTGCAGGGCAATGGCCTCCTTTTCCTCTAAGTTATTTTTTTTTACTGGGTAGCCTATCGTCTCTCTCTTCAGTCGGTCCCTCATTACTGAGGATCGTGGTCACTGGACCCCTTCAAGCGGACAATCTGCCTCCATCTACTCCGGTCTGAATTTGCCCTCACCACCTGCTGAAATTTGCTTGAGGAAATAGCCTCTTTTACTTGGTCGGACCATCGTGTTGGCGACCGGCCTCGCGCTCTCTTGCCTTCGGTATTACCAACAATTACCAGTTTTTCAAGGCTGCTATCTCCTCTTCGCATTATGTGGCCGAAATAGGACAAAATACGCTGTAGGCAAACTGTAGACAATCGAGTCTTGATATCGAGTTGGGAAAGATTAGACACATTTGTGCGTTTGGCTGTCCATGGAATTCTGAGCATTCGCCTACAGCACCACATTTCGAATGCGTCTATCCTCTGTCTTTCTCTTGTTTGGATTGTCCACGTTTCAACTCCATAGAGGAAAATCGGGAAAACAGTGCTCTTACTAAACGGACCTTCGTTTTAAAACTTATACTTCGATTTTTCCAGATGTTTTGGAGACGTGTCATCAACGGTGTCATAGCATCCTTAGCCATGGCTATCCGCCGTTTTATTTCCGGGACGCAACTACCTTCATTATTTATACTAGAGCCCAGATAAACGAAACTGTCCACAGTATCGATGCCTTGGATGTTATAGGCGCCCGATAGCTTTCCCGCACGATCTATCACCATAAGCTTGGTTTTCTGCCTATTTATTGCAAGCCCTAATTTGCCACTTTCCACCTCCAACTTGTACCTACAGTATCTCTTTGATATCGCTAAGTGTTGTAGCAAAGAGAACGGTGTCGTCAGCGTACCTCAGATTGGAAATCCGCTTTCCACCAACAGCAAACCCCTTAAATCCCAGCCCTCAAGAGTTTTGCGAATGATATACTCTCCATACACATTAAAAAGCAGAGGTGAGAGGATGCATCCCTGCCTAACGCCTTTTTTGATGGAGAACACATTTGAACAGTCGGTGTCTATTTTGACGAAAGAGCGGTTGTTGATGTAGAGGCATCGGACTAGGTCAATAAGATGTTGAGGCGTTCCCATGTCCTTTAGAACCTCCCACAGCTTGTCCCACTCCACACAGCCTATCGTAGTTGTATCGTATTAACCACGACTTACAATCCATAGCCAGACATGGGCTGCGTGACTTTCGATAAAACATGCCATTCCTACGCGCCACGCGTAGGTATTCTTTCGAGCGCAATCGCTGCTTCCTGTAAAATACTGGTACTCAGCTGCATCTGGTTGGAATGGAAACCGACCCCAACCTTGGGTACAGGCTAGGCAGGTGATGATGAAATGCTACCACCAGCAAAGTTCGTCGCTCTTACCTACCAACTTGAGCGACAAATATAGAGCAGGACGCAGCTCCCAACTACAGAACGTTCTACACATTTTCTGATTCGCAGTGTCAACTTATCATCATGTAAATTCATGTAGACTAAGACCACATTATTACCTACCTACAACCTATCAGACTAATCTTACCAATGATGCTGAAGTACTCACGCCCTTAATTTGTCACAAGAGAAGATATTATTATCTTGGGACTTCGACTTACCTATTTACCGCCATTACGGAGTAGAGTCAAGGCCAATGTGCTACACTACTTTGTAATTAACGCTAGGAAGTAAGGAAAAGGTCACTTTGATCAGTCATTCAGTCGCAAAATCGTCACTCACAGCCTCCACGTATTCATTAATTTTTTTCCATAATTATTGCCTACTCGTCGCTTATGCCGATTAATGGATCGTACCAACTACCGGAATAAAAACTAACAAAAAATATCTTATGTGTTAATCCAGGTTATAAACTAAATATGTGCTAAATTTCATCTACTTACATCCGATCAAAAAAAAAATAGTAGTATTTTTGCGTGATAGAGTAAAAACATCCATCCAACCTCACCAACTTTCGCATTGCACAGAACAGGGTGGGCCCGGTTCCTGATACCGGTGGGCTAATTACATATGCGTGGCTTGGAAGCAACCGGCTCCAGAGAGAGGAACCTCCTAACAATACGAGCCGTGTCCAGGAGTACCGCTTTCTGCATCACAGGATCGATCCAGCTGCCTACCGAGAGCCTCTTTATATAGGTGTTGGTATTGGGAAGGAGGCTCTTGGGAATTAAACCATTGGCTAAAACGACTATCCGCACAATGCTCGCTGAGTTCACACCCCACATGTCGACAACCTCGCGAGCCAAGTCAAGATACTTGATTTGCTTATCTTTCTCAGCTTTCACGAGGTTCTCGCCATGCGGGATCGTTATGTCACCATTCATTGCGCGCCGCTCTGATCGATCCACCACCACTATATCAGGCTTAGTGGCTACAATAGTCCTGCCGTTGATGATGGATTGATCCCAGTACAATGTGATATTGCCATTTTCGAGAACTGGGTCGGGCACATACCTGTAGTACGACACTTCTAATTCCACAAGGCTGTATTTTAGATCAAGTTGCTGATGGATAATCCTGGCTACAAGATTAATGTGTCTATGCAAGTACCTAAGTACTCTCCGTTTGTTATAAATCTCCGGTAGTTATTCGTCATCAAAACTTAATCCATAGTTATTGTGCAGACAAAACAGATGTAGGGCCCGGAAAAAGCGTCCGTGAAGCTCCTTACTCTGCCATACCTCCATGCGGTCGTTAGTGCATTACTTATTTATAATTTTAATAAGGACTCAGTTGAATTAAAACCTCTTTATATTTTGATGTTCCTGGCCGCTAAACATAAGATTGAAAGTTTGTCAGTAATCTCAAATCGAACGGCATTGACGTGTGTAGATATAAGGAGGATAGTTGTGTCGGATAATATATAATAAACACACTGCACATGGATTCAATCATGTTATCAAAAATATTAGGCTTGCGAAGAGTTTTAGCTTCTGTCGTCAACCCAAGGAGATACCACCAGCATGGGAAACTATGTAAGTTAAAATCTTGTTCGATGTTTATGCTTCTCGTCAAGCAGTCATCATCATCGTCATCATCACTCTATGAATGTTTCCACTGCTGGGATACAGACCTCCTCTCTGTGAGACGGAATGAGCTCTAATACACCACGCGGGCCCAGTGCGGGTTAATTACTGCTCCTAAGTCGGGGCCGCCACCATTGGGCCACTGCTACTCTCCCTCCTGGGTCAGGCAGTGTTATTCGATTTTTCTATAAGAACTCCTCAGAGATTGCTTCGGAGTTTCGATTTGATGAGATTTTTTTCTGACGATAGCAATATTATAGACTCGCCCTCTAGCACCTACATTATAGGCGAAATATCGATGTATTATTAGGGTACCTACACCCTCTGCCTAACTCTTTGGGATTACAGGTGGGATATTATATGCACATAAGGAAACAGCTGTTTAGTTAATTCAGCTGGTGGATTACGTTTTTCAATGGCAATAAGTATGGCAAGACACACAGGTCTATATTGGCTAGGTATTTAGGTACCTCATTAACAGCTCCTATGACCTTCAATTTTAATTATTTTGTTTCAAGTGAACTCTATTTATTTAGCGATATGGTGGAAGAATGCGAAGATTAAATCTTTACGTCATTATCAATAATATTAGTTACCTATGCTTTATTTCCGTTAGCATAGCCGCTACAGTCCTTCCGGTTATTTTACCAGCGTCTTTGCATCGTTGCCCAAATTAACGTGGCTTTTATAAACAAACCAATAAGGTTGTTATTAGAATGGTATCACTGACATCTGTCAAAATTATAAATTGATCTTTATTTTCGTGACAGTGTGTTGTTGGACTGCAGCTGTCACGAATAAAAATAACTTTGAAAGAACTGTAGTACCTACTGATTTGAAACAAAATGTTCTGTTCGGCACAAGCAAGCTAGTTCGTAGCTGAGATTCTGCAGTTCTGCCTTCGTAATGAAATAGTTCTTTCTTTCCTATTGAAATGTATTTATTATTTTTATTAACAGCTCTTATGACCTTCAATTTTAATTATTTTGTTTCAAGTGAACTCTATTTACCAACCAATCGGCGGCAAAGTACTTGGCGGCCATCAAGTCCTGGTCACACCTATCAGACACTGTGAGTAACCTATAGAAATGATACCTACTAGAACTAACTACTAAAATCAGGGTAAGAAACGGGTAACGAAGGTGGACTAATGGTACCTACCTACGAGGAAAATGGTAGGTAGGTACCTTCCGAAGTTAGGTTCTTCAATCTTTCCTCATCTACACGTCTAATTGACCGTTGTGGTTGTGAGGATGGGTACCTATACATATCTACTAGGACTAGGTACCTTCTTCAGAAACCTGCTTGTGGTACACACGGCTACACATCAAGCTATACAAAACCAGTTAATCTTGGCCTCTCTTTACTAGATCTTTTCGCACAATGGACGATCAGATTATACTGGTTTTGTATAGCTTGATGTGTAGCCGTGTGTACCTACCTATAGGTTTAAGTGATAAGTCGAGTAGGTCCGTCCTAATAATATTGACATCAACCCTGCAATATGTTTCCTACTCCTCCGCTATTCTTTTCTGATTAATTTCGTTGCGGAATCCAAGACAGTTAAATTGTTATCTCTATAAAACTGTGAATTACCTATTTATAAAAAAATAATAACTATTAGGTACTCCAGCCTAGTCCAACAAGCGACATCTAGCGTATTGTGGTTGCATTTTTGGCGACAGGAAGAACTCGCTTTTCGGATGTCTGTTTGTTCCTAGAAACTTGTACATAGGGACTTCAGTTTCATGGTATAGTTGGAAAGTTTACCCACGTGCCTAAACAGCCATGCAGCACTATACAGGGTGACATCGATATCGATACCACGTTTTCAGTAAGATGTAGGTACATTTCAGTATGATACACCCTGAGTTTTAAGAGGCCGTCTTTTACAGATACGACAGATACAGTTAGCGAACTAGGTACATAAAGTCTGGGGACTGTGCTTTCACGTACCAACTCTACAATAAAAACATTTGACAGACCGCTGCGATGCCCATATGAATGAGCTGCCGGTCCCATGCTGTCCCTGGGAACCATGGTACAGCGACAAGCAGAGTTTCTACAACAAAGTCTTGCTGGGTGGTATATTATGGTAAGAGCTATCGATTACCTTTCTTTTCTTTTAGCCTGCACTTTCCCGCTGCGGGGCAATGGCCTCCCCAATTCCTTCCACGTACTCTTTTCCTGTGCCGCCTGAATACCTTTATATGATAATAATGAAGTAGGTACAGGAAGTAAAGTTCTTCATACTCCATAGAAAACGGAAGATCCTCACGGATTTAGTTCTCCATTTCTGTCATAGAATGGCGCTGTAATATCTTTTGTACTATATTGCAGTAGTACCTACTTATTGTAGTAAGTACTGCAACATCTTCACCTTAGAGAAGATCTCTCGAATCCCACACCATTTAACTATTGTTTCTACACCTAACTTAGCGCTATTTTACCTTTTTTTTTTTTTTTTTGGTGGGTGGAAAATCATCAAATGACCCCCCCCCCCCCCCCCCCCGCTCTTGGGCAGAGCGAAGGGGAGTGTCAGACTTCTACTGACTAAAAACCGAACCCATGTTCCTTCTTTGCCCTTGTGCCGAGGCCACGTCATCTAGTAGGTACTAAAATCCGCGGCCCCGACGCGCGACGGGGCGCTATTTTACCTTAGGTGCGTTTGCCATTCGCGAATTTAACGTAAAGAAGAAAATACGATGACCTGGGTGACTATTCACTATTGTTATTGAGAAGATCCGCTGGATGTACGGACTCACGGGACCGGTCCACGTGGTCACACTTGGGGAGGCCTATGACCAGCAGTGGTCGTTTTTCGGCTGAAATTATGATGAAATTGAGTTCAAAGTATTTAAAAATACTATTCTAATTTATTATTTTAGAATAGTATTCTTTGCATGAAAATTGGTTACAATTGAGAGAATCTTGTTTTTTTTCGTTTCTGAATGATGATCCTGCGCTTAAGGGCTGCAAAATATGGAAATAAAAATAATTTTGATTGGAAGTCCTAACCGATGAATGAGATAGTATTTACTGCAAGTTGCTATAAACAAACAACAATAATAAGGGGATAGAACCAATGTGGCATATCAACCTGTCCGCCATTTTGATTTTTTTTCGAAATCGCGGCCCACGGTGAAAGTGGTATTATGGATAGAGGACATATAGACGAACAAAAAATGTTCGGTAACATGGTACCCAAAGTGTCACGTTACCGAGATATTTGAAGTTAAAGATCGACAAATGAGTACAACGACATTCATTAAATATTTTTTTAAATAGCCTTTTTACGTATTTGGGCGTTAAATTATATCCAAATAATAGTTCCCAGGTTATTATTATACGCACATTAAAATCGCTTCGCATCGCAATGAAACGCTATGTAATGTCAAAAAATAGTTTTCTCGTGCTCCAAGTAGTATGTTATGTACCTACTCTCTTTCAATAACCATTAATAATAATAATCAACGCCTATAGACACGTAAAAGGTCTAATTTTTATGTGGTCATTGTACTGATATGTCCATCTTTACTTTCAAATATCTCGGTAACGTGACACTTTGGGTACCGTGTTGCTGGACATTTTTTGTTCGTCTATATGTCCTCTATCCATACATACCACTTTCATCGTGGGCCGCGATTTCGAAAAAAAATCAAAATGGCGGTGGGTCGATATGCCAGCTCCCATACAAAAAAGTTCAAACCCCTTTATGACTTTTACAGGTTCTTATTTTCCCTGGGCATGATGATCTACACCGACAGCATATTCCTGAACTGGGGACCGCCGAAGACACCCGGCCCGCCAAGCGATATGGTGGAAGAATGCGAAGATTAAATCTTTACGTCATTATCAATAATATTAGTTACCTATGCTTTATTTCCGTTAGCATAGCCGCTACAGTCCTTCCGGTTATTTTACCAGCGTCTTTGCATCGTTGCCCAAATTAACGTGGCTTTTATAAACAAACCAATAAGGTTGTTATTAGAATGGTATCACTGACATCTGTCAAAATTATAAATTGATCTTTATTTTCGTGACAGTGTGTTGTTGGACTGCAGCTGTCACGAATAAAAATAACTTTGAAAGAACTGTAGTACTGATTTGAAACAAAATGTTCTGTTCGGCACAAGCAAGCTAGTTCGTAGCTGAGATTCTGCAGTTCTGCCTTCGTAATGAAATAGTTATTTCTTTCCTATTGAAATGTATTTATTATTTTTGTTGAATAATGAATAAAACACTTAAGACTATTAATGTGGATTATCATTTTTTGTTTAGTGTTCCTAGCACGTAATTTTAACTACTAGCACTATTCAAATTAATTGAATTTAGTAGTGCCTATCCTATCCGCATGGCGCACAGTGTCGGCCCTAGAACAAGCCAGGTGGACAAAAGTCATTTTCAAATTTCCGGGAAATTTGTACTTTCTACCTGTAATCAACACCCCTAAACCTCCGATTCCAAGAATTGTTTACGTCTAACATTCCATACTGATGAGTCATCGTTTATCAAAGTAAGCTAATGAGGTAAATGCAGATAAAGAAATAGGTCAGTTGCATTTTCGCGACACTTGCACTAACATCTCATTGTGGCAGTTCTAATTTTGTGGAAAGTTTTAGTGATGGATTTTACTTCTGAAGGTATGTACTATATTATTTTCTTATTAGAATCTTATAAAGTGTCATAAACTTTCATAAAGTAGACTATCTGTAAATACACAAAAAAAAACAAGGTTTTTCTTGGTTTTCGAACTTATCAGACTTCGAAAAGCCATGTATCCTCTTGTATTCACTCTGATTTTTTTATATGTTTTAGCTACATGGCTATAGATGATTATGACATATATTTTATGTAGCACACTTGAGTACCTACAACATTTTTTTTTTCTTTTTTTGCAGAAAAGCTTTGCTCTATTCGTAAAATAGAGTTTTTCGAAGAGTGGCTTAGCACGAAAAAGACGAAAGAAATAATCGTCTATTTGAATTTATTTTGTCTAAGTGTGATTTCTCTGACATCACTGAAGAATGTCAAAGAGAAAATAAGATGAAATTAGCCCGCATTTCTTCGAGAATTGCTACCAAGTGGGTGTCTTCAGGAAAATCAAAAGAGCGTTTCCTGAATAAGAATAAGCTGTGGCTGGAAGGCGAGAAGATAGAATTCTGCCTGCGATCGACTCAACCGCAACCTTCTACCTCATCTGCTGACCTTTCTCGACCCGGAAGACCTAAAAAAGACTGAGGATTCATATTTCAAAAAGAAGAAACGTAGAGTTGCTGATCTTGTTGAATCGCGCAGTGTTGGGGAATTACTGACTGCTGCAGAGGTAGCTGCACTGCTGACTATGACTGATGGAAAAGTGTGCAACGCTTTGACAGATACACATTCATCGCAGAAATTCTATATTTGTGGGGCTACACCCAGTATGATGAATGATGAAGGAAGGCGTTTTGATAGCAATCAGGATAATTTTGGCTTTGGTTTGTCAACATTGCATGCTTGGATTCGTTCTTTTGAGTGCTTTTTACACATTAGTTATAAGTTAGATATTATTAAAAAATGGCAAGCTAGGTCTTCAGAGGAAATCAAACAACGATTTAAGCATTAAATGGGATTAATTGTGGACAAGCCCAAGCCAGGATTTGGTTCCACAAATGATGGAAACACAGCTCGACTTTTTTTTTTATTATTATTTTATATGAGCTTACTCTTGACCTCAATCTTGCCCTAAGGAGGAGGAGTTCAACGATGGAACGAGCTTACCCAGAAGAAGCCTATTTACTCGCGACTTAAATAGATTTTTTCGGAAACCCCGAACTGAGTGCTCAGATCACAGGATTGAATGTTACAATCATCAAACACTTTGATGTATTGTTGAGGACATTGTCTTCTGGCTTCGAGATAAATCTTGTTGAATTCAAAAAGTTTTGCCTCGATACAAGAAGACTTTATCTAAGTCTCTACTCGTGGTACTAAATGCCTGCTACAGTACATAAATTGCTTATTCACAGTACAGAGGTGATTAAGACAGCAATAGTTCCAATAGCGATATTTGTAGCGATTAAGATAAGTTTATTCTTTTTTTCTGTATTATAATCGTGTATACATGAAATAAAATATTTATACACAATTCCTATTCATTTTCTTCAACAAACATATATTATAGTACTACATAAATAACTAATTTATAGTTAAAGTTCCAAAACCATGACAAAATAGTTTTGTCCACCTGGCTTGTTCTACGCCGGACACTGTGTGGCGTAGAATGTCAGTTGCCCTAAGGCACACCTCGGACACTCCATACAACGCCCGCAAAATAATTACCTATTACTACTACATAAACAAATAACGTTTGAGCACGACGTGCACGTGCAAATGTGTGCGTAAACTCTAGTAGGGTTATCGTAGCCTAAAAAATGGCGCGGAAAGTGCAACGGTCTGCGTCGCGAAAGCCGAGCGGCGACTGATGCGAGCGCGAGCCATTGCTCAAGTGGCGACGACGAATACCTCGAAGTGCGGGGTGAGGTGCGGTATTTAATATGAGCGCGGGGAGGTGAGTGTCCCTTCTGTACGTAGTACTATTATGTATTCTGTGCCTAAGGCCTAAGTCCTGCTATGGTTTGGGCGCAGAACGTCAAACGCAAAATGACAAATTAGCAAATTGTCAGAAACGCATAATGCCAGGTGTCGCAAAATGACAAGATCTGATAATGACAGATTCGCAGAATATTAGATTCGCAGAATGCCAGATTCGCAGAATGATATTCGCAGAATGACAGATTCGCAGAATGCCAGATTTGGCGCGAGGACTTTTTTTAATTTTCATTTGATGATTTTCCACCAACAGGGAAAAAAAAAGTTTACACTTACACCACAAAAAAAAATCTTTTCTGACATTTTGCGAATCTGTCTTTTCGCGAACCTGTCATTTTGCGTTTCTGACCATTTGAGAAAAAAATCTCACACCTGACGATTTGCTAATCTGGCATTTTGCGTTTCTGATATTCTGCTCCCAAACCCCTGCTATTAGTGATACGGTCCATTGCCTTTGTTTCCACTGCTGTAGCCGCTGGGCCACCACTGCTGCACTTGCGTTTGTGCAAGTGCAGTAGTGGTGGCCCAGCGGTTGCGGCCCCGACTCAGGCAGGCGCATTACTTTGCGTAATTTATTTCATCACCACTGCTCTCAAAACGGTGAAGGAAAACATCGTGAGGAAACCTTAGAACCAAAAATTCGAAGGTGACATCTACCAATCCGCACTGGGCCCGCGTGGTGGATTATAGCCCATCCCTCTCCTAGAGAGGAGGCCTGAGTCCCTGCAGTGGGAATAATATAGGCTGCTGGATTATGAACAAACGCATGTAAATCAGAACATTGGGATAATTAATACCTACTGCTAGTAGGTTTGGTAAACTAGAGTCGGTCATCGTTCCGGGTGCGGCAAAAGTAGTATGTACGTGCCTATACGCGCCGAAAAAAGCGCTAGTCTGTCCGGCCAGTTTTCTTCCGTGGTCGTCCAATGTCCATACTACATACTCGCTGCTTGTTGTTTACAAGCTAGCTCAATTCAATATTCTGAGGCGGTGAGATAGGTCCCGAGGTACAAATAAGAGGCCAATGTAACTTTCTCTCTTTTATTTCTATAGAGAAGAATTAATAATTACTGCTAATATTGCAATGCGTTCGACGCAGTCACAGTCATGTATCTTCTGTGAGTAAACGGTTCGAAATTGCATTCGAATTGCATTGCGTCAAGTATTCTTGCAGCGCTCATCAATGGATAGTGATATTTCCACGGGACAGTAATACTTACCTGGCGTTATTGTAACGGAAGCGCAACAAGTTTACAGAGTTTCCATTAGAAACACTACACAATTAGACAATATTCAACTGTTACAGGACAGATCTCGCACTATTCATTGTTTAAAACATTTTTAATGATTTTTTGCTTCAAAGGTATATAACTCTGTTTATTGGACGTATTCCAGGAGCAAATGTTACAAAAGGTTATAAACACTGAATATGCCTATTCCTAGTTCTGATGCACTAAAATCACGAGCGTATTGTACATTAACTTTTCTCTGATAATGTGGAATAATCTAGAATTTTAGTTCGAAATCTAGAAGACCGTCAAATTCATCAATTCTTATTATAGTAATTTAATACAAACTCAATAGCTAGCTTGTCTATGTATATGGTAATAGCACTGATGGCGAACAAAGAAGTATTTATCTACACAAATATTTAGATAAAACTAGTATACTATTTCATTGTTTCATTTTTGTCACAGCCGAGTTACCAATATTATTCGAATTTGAACTAAACTGACGCACTGACAAGTCTTAAGACTCCTAGCAGACTGATTGGAAGAATCACCCCGAAATGCTTGAGAAAAATTGATATTGTAAATTGTTCTTTAAGTCTAGTCAACTATCGTAGTCATAGATTCGAAATAAAGCGCTAAATGGAACTATACTAAATTGTAATGTTGAGTGAGAGTTATCTACTCTCAGGTTTTGGTTTAGGGGGCTTGAATCTTTGGATCTTCTTCTTCTTTTTCTCTTTGCCTCCGCCGGATTGGAAAGTCTTCCAACTGTCCACTCTGTTTTGTCTTGATTCCTGCAAGGTTCAAACAAATTGTCATTAGTGCATGCTCTTATTCCAAGTAATTGGATTTGGTTTTTAATATTATTTTGCTGGAAGTCACGATAAATATATATTGACTTATAGATTGATGACAATCTATAAAAGGGTGAACTAGAATAGAAAAGGCATATTTGTATTGAATGTACATACTCAGACCAGCAGGGCTATTGTGTATCTTATAATGACAGTGGATAACTTATAATGTCTATCAAATAACTGTCAAATGGTGAGTTTTTAAGAAAAAAATGTACCAAACCATAACCAATTTACAGTTAATCTATGGACATTTCTGATAGCCACTGACGTTAAAAAGATACGCAATAGGGGGGCAGGTGAGTTGTAAACAAAAAAATAAAATGTGGTTCGGTTGGTCTTTGTGTTGACCTAACCAATTGACTAATCAATCTTGATTAGTTAAAATTGGGCAATACTGTAAGGGACACAAATGACAACCAATCAAGGTAAAAAAATCAGTTTATAATTATATGAATATCTCATGGTACAGGAAATTTATACAAAGCAAGCTCTAGTTATACTGGAAATGTATGGTTTGATGTAACTTTTACTATAGGGAATATGCATGTATTTTTTTTTATATTTTAAAATGATAATTTACGTCATTATATATACCTATGTAAAAAAAAATCTGCTCTTATAATACAATATTTGGTCAAAAAAAAAAGTTTTAAAATAGTAGGCTGATTTCAGCTTTTTAAACGACCGCTATTTTGCCGCGCTGATCGTGACGTCAGCATGTACAATATAATCGCAATCACTCAACTGTACTGACTGACATTTGTATAAATAGACTTCGACGCCTCGACGTCACAATTCGTTCCGACCATAGCGTTGCGTTTCAACTAATTTGAATTTCCCTCTCAATGGGGAAGAAAACTGTCAAATAGTTCCACGTAGAGGGCGGCGGGCGCTGTACATTGGCTACAAACAAACTGTCTAACTCCATAGAAATTGAACAATAACTTAATATTTTGTGACTTTTTTCAATATTATGGGTCGTTGTGTAGCCTTTGGATGCAAAGAAATAGGCGTTGTCAGATTTCCAAGAAATTTGCGCATGAAGAGAAAGTGGGAAAAGGCACTGAAACTAAAAAAAAAACAAAACAAGTAATTTTTCGAGGTTATATGGGAAACATTTCAACGAAACAGACTACGAGACCACTTCTAAGGCGACAGGTTAGTACGATACCTATTATTAATTCTGACTTTTTATTAATAATTTTAATGTGTGGGAGAAACAGGTCGAACGTTGACTTGGTTTCTCCCACTTCAAGTCAACGTTCGCTCATGGGGGATTTAGGCCGCACTGATATATGCCAAGTATTAACATTACCCAATATTGTTTCAGGCTTTCCACTCCAACGCAAAATTTTGAAGAAATCTGCTGTGCCCTCTGTAACTATATCTTGTTGGAATGAATCACAGAGTGTCACCTCAGCTCGAACTGAGCGATTGCAACAGAGAAATGCAAGGCGTTGCTTATTATCAAGCCCTATGATATCAAACGAACCACTGCCATCTACCAGCTTTGATCTTATTCCAGACATGAACATAGAAGAATTGGTTCTTTTCGAGTCAAATAACTATACATTTTGTAACATTTTAACAAATGATGTATTACCTTAGTTTGTTTATTAGATCATTAAAAAGCAAAAAGTTAGTGAGTGAATTTGATTTTACAACTTGTAGAACCATAATATTGCCCAGAAAACAGCTAAAAGTCGATAAAATGTTAAATCTATTGTAACTTTCGACAAGCTCCGCTTTCTTTACTTGTTGCGTTGCTCCTCGTTTTTTCAATTCCTCCTTCAACTGGGTGATACGCCAGGTAGCATAAATTGTGCAGCGACAAATTGAGTTAAAAAACCCGCGCAAATACTTAAAAAATCGTCCACACAATGCAAACGTTTTTTATAAAAATTTGACATATAGCCAAACACCATTTGTGCACTTTTCAATTATTATTTTCTTAATCAAATCCAAATTATATTAAAAAATATTAATAAATACGTAAATCTAAAAGTAAAAGGTCATATAAAAAAAATAAGCGTTATTTGAATCACACGCACAAAACTAATTTTGAAATCCTTACATAGTATACAACAAAGTCGCTATTTTTGTCTGTTTGTCTGTATGCTTAAATCTTTAAAACTACGCAACGGATTTTGATGCGGTTTTTTTTAATAGATAGAGTGATTCAAGAGGAAGGTTTTAGTATATAATTTGAACGACATCCACGCGGGTGAAGCCGCGGGCATCTACTACAATAATATAAAAAAATTGCCTAAATTTTTTGAGTTAAGCATCTGTAAATGTGTGGAGAGCTAATATTTCTTTCGCGATTTCATGCTTGTAGTCTAGGCAACAAGTGCCTTTTTGATCAACTTTTTTCAGCAGTCTCCGAAAATTATGATTGAGGTGTCATTCGATTCGGAATGGCATCCAGATGATTTTCGAAATAAAATGAAGTTCCGCTTGCAAAAATTGCAAAAGTTATTAACAATTAACTAAAAAAAATAAAACGGGTTTTGTTTTTTGCAACTATCTCAAAATCGAATGAAAATTTCCTAAAGAATGTTTTAACTTCCGGAATTGTAGGACTAATATAAATATCTTTCCCATCCGGTTGAAAATACGCCCGAAAACGCGTACTCCGGCTTGCGCAAGCTACGCTCCATTCGGACCTTTCATGACAAAATATTATTTAATTAAATAAAAATTGAAAAAATTCAGGCGCCTGCAGGGTAGATCAATAAACAACAATCAGTGGTCTCGATGCCATTCCGAATCGAATGACACCTCAATCATAATTTTCGGAGACTGCTGAAAAAAGTTCTTCAAAAAAGCACTTGTTGACTAGACTATTGGTCATACAGTAGAAAAGGTAGGTACTTCTATTTCACCAGAACTATGGCAACTATTGTTCACGTTTAACAAATCACCTGGTAGATCATGATTGATAAAGCACAACCTAAGATCAATCTTAGGTTGTGCTTTATATTTATGTTGTGCTAAACTCTAGCATAGCAACTTGCGAGAGACCTATAGCCAGCATTGAAAAGCTATATGCTATTTTCACCTTTTGACAAACTACTTTCTGCTAACATTATAAAGCTGCTAATTTTACAATCAATCATGATTGACTAAGTAAAATCTACATTGCACAAGTTATGAAATATTTACCTCGAAATTTTTCGCCCATTCTTTTTCAAGGGATTTCTGTTCCTCCTGCTCGATCTCAGCTTCTCGTTTTCGTTTCCTCTCCTCCATGTCACGGACTTCAAGGTGTTGACGCTTTCGCTCCATGTCAGCAAACAACTGAAATCATTTTAAAAAAATGCATTAGTCTTTTTTCAGTATTTTCTTCCGTCCAAGAATCAGTTAAATCACAAACTAAATGGATGTTTGCCGAGTCCATAGGGAAATGCATGTTTATAAATTGTGCACAATAAAATCGTGGTTGCTCCTGCCAAATTCACACACCCACAAAACAGTCTCCACTTTATTTTAGAAATGTTATCAAGATCCTTTTTGTAATATTCGAATTAGAAGCAAGTTGAACAAATTCCATGCATTAACAATTTTGAAATGTTTTCATTTATCTAATAAAGAACATGTTTTTCGTTGTTGTACCAAAACCTTACAAGAATCACTTAGGGACCTTGTAAGGCGTAGCAATGAGATGATAGTGCTTGCAAACATAATTATGTGGTGCAGGACCAAGAGCTTTACATGCTTTCTGAGGCACAGTGGTGCAACACCACCGGTTCTAGGCTATTACTGAAAAATCTGGAAAAATCCTTAATGGAAATACTCAATACAACTGTGATATGGGAATTAAACTCAAGACTCGGATGCAGTGACCTATGAGGCCATAAGACCAGTGGGTGAAGACTAATTCTAGTGTCAATACTGATTGTGGTAGTTACACAGGAGAAACTAAAGTTTTTATTTATTTATTTTAAATAATAAGGTCTGGTTTGTACTACATCGTACCAAGCTTGGCTGCCAAAGCATTCCATAAAGAATTTTTTTAAATTCACAAATAAGCTTACAAAGAAATCTTATTTTACAGATTAACAACAAACAAAAATTTCATCATACCTTCATGGTCATAACATAAATTGCATGTTTATATTTCACAGGATCATCCTCAGGTATGCCATCAGATCCTTTATTGTCCTTTTTCTGCTTTTTCTTTTTCTGCTCAATCTAAAATAACCAACGTTCAATTAATAGCGTGGGACGTGATTGTAAAAAAAGCAATTATAAAAATAGCATTGATTTTGTTGATAACAGCAAAATCAATTTACCATATGGTCAGTTCGTTCTTTGGCTTCCTCACAAATATCTAAGCATTTTTTCCTAGTGTCATCGTTCTCTAGAGTCTTCCATGCTCTGTTCACAATTTCAAACGCTTGTTGCGCTCGCTCAGAGTCTTCCTGTAAATCAAATGATACAACATTTTACTCATTTTGAATATTATGAAAGTATGTCTTTGTCTGGCTAAAAACTTTATCAAGAACTAATGTCTGATATTTTTGCAAAGTATTGTGTGCTGTTATTTTTGTTGACTGTTGTTGACGCCTACGTTCCTTTTTTGTTCCTTACCTATTACTGGCCATGTCAGGATGTCCCTCGGAATGATCCAATCTGTGGATAAAAACGAAATGTTGACGGACATAACCGTCTAAACGAATACGAAATCTGCTTACTTGGAAACTGAGTAGTACTTTAATTTTTTAAAACTTGGGAGTGAGATATTTTTAAGAAGTAGGTCACTTGATAGTGGTCAGTTAAGTTATTCATGGGTGGAATATGGACTTTAATATTAGATTCTAAATAGAATTAGGTAAGTTTTCAAAATTTTACATTGTTAAATTAATAGTTTACCAAAGTTAAAAGGGATGACTATACGTTAGAGGCTTAAAACAAATTTTACACTGTTTTCTTACCATATTTTTATCTGGATGTACCAGTATGGA
The DNA here is from genome assembly GCA_949775195.1 of Diarsia dahlii. Taxonomy (NCBI): domain Eukaryota; kingdom Metazoa; phylum Arthropoda; class Insecta; order Lepidoptera; family Noctuidae; genus Diarsia; species Diarsia dahlii. Next base: position 11,650,292 of record OX459198.1, read on the forward strand.
TAGTCTCCGGTATTTCTTCTTGATCTCATCGAGGGTTGCATCAGGCTCAACTTGCAGAACCTCAAATGGGTTTAGATTAAAATACGTGGAGCCTGGACGTAGCAAACGTTCTAGTTGCTGTATCGGGGTTAACACAGAATCACGCTTTTCAATTTCTTTCACCTGCAAAACGAAGTATGTTATATTGTTACAGCAATCATGTAATATTGAATTTATTAGGACGCAGCACGCATGGCAAAATTTCAAACTTGTAGGTACACAAATCGTTCAATATTTACACTGACAGAGTTGTGTAATGGTAAGTAAGTTATTAAGTTAAATCAAGCTTGAAGAAACACCTACGCCATGGTAATGGTTAAAAAAAGTTCTTACGGCAGGAAAAGCAAAAGTATTGCGGAATATTTACAAAAAGGACTCACCTCAGTGTAGAATTCGTCGAACGAATCTGCATTCGCGGCAGACGCTGCAGACATGTTTGGTGTAAAATGAATCTCTTTCACATGCAACATCCAAAAAAGTGTTCGCAATAAATTACAAATATGATAGTTATCAAAAGAACTGTCTACAATAGTGCTACGCACGCTTCACAATAAAATTCTCTCATTTCACAATAATAATCACAATTCACTCACTTCACCACTTCACTCAGTTTCGTTTGCATTTTTGCAAGCAGTTTGACGTAGGGATTCCAATGCTTTGTTAAATAATATATAGTCGATTATTTTTCTTGACTTAGCTACCAACCACTCGATTATCCGTCATATCCAATCAATCGTACTATCGAAAATCGCTATTTACAAAACCGAACTAGATTATCAATCCTGCTAACAGCTACTTATTTGCCATCGGAATTGCAATCGAATCAAAATAACGACGTCATTTTGTACTATACTCGCATTTTTCACCACGAGTGTTTATGTACTACCATGTTAATCGAATCTGTGAATGCGAATCGTTCGATCCGAAATCTGATAATCGAAAAAGTGTCAAGTTCCATGTCGATTGAATTTGTGAATAGCATTTGCCAATCGAGGGTCCATATTGGCTCACCTAAAGTTCTTTATCCGAAATTGTTCTTCCTAACGATTTGTAATCATAATGATCACTCTTCCTAAAATTTTTCATCCTAAAGTTTTCATTCATACTATTTGTAGTGCTACCGATGATGTTCATAACACTCATGTTTCCGAAAATTTTAATTCATAATATCATTAGTGTAAATATATTTGAACTCCTACTGTTTTTTATCCTAACGTTTTTAATCCTAAACATAATTACCATAATATTTTCACTCATACAACTGTTTAGAATGTTAAAGGTCGTTTCACTGATTTTTGTCTTGAAATGAAATAAATGAATGAAATTCAGGTCAGAGTGTCGTCTTGTTGGCACTATGAAAAAATACTTAGAAAAATTTCGCGACCAATTTCGATCGAGGTAGAGCTCGCCGGCCGCTGCTGCGGCACCGCTCGCTTCGCTGGCTAGTCGCTCGGCTCGCGCGTTTTTGGTCACAGTTCTAACCTAACCTAACCTATGGATATCTTTGCATAGTATATAAGGTCCCATTAAAATAGGTGGACAAATTTTAACACAGCGTTCAGTAAGCCTAACTACACATCTAAACAAAAAAAAAACACTATATAAAGTGATTTTATTTTGACTTAAAATAATAAATTGCCGGCACTCTCGAACAACCTCATCCTATAAAAGTAGGTATTTTAATGTCTTTTTCTTATATTTTTTTTACTATTGTCCTTATTTTAGCGGTCTGAATGATTTCTAAAATTTTGTCCACCTATTTTAATGGGACCTTTTATAATACTGATTATTATGAATAAAAAGTAATATAAGCAAAAAAGATATGACTTTGAATAATAGTGTAAAAGATGGTTATGTTGAGAAAATATAGGAAAACAAATAATAGTGTAATAGATGTTTATTGCTACTGACATTATGAAGTTGAATGCTTCGGAATTAAAACATTATAGACAGAGTAGTTAGGAATTGCGATTGTTAGGATGAAAAATGTTAGGAAGAACATTTTCGGATTTCCAATTATCGGAGTTGAAATTTTAGGTGAACTTTGGCGCACTCCTCTATGCTGCATAGCCATTCACAAACAATCGAACCGAAGTCGAATCGATCGTTACACTTTTTCGAGTTTTTTCTCTGTCCACAGTTAAAAAGTTTGGGGAAAAATAAATAAAAAACTTAAATCAATTAAAGTATCACACAATCCTTAACAATATTGTTGGTTTCAATATTGATATTTTGGCATTTCATTACTTTGATTTTAGTCGATTTTATTTTTGTTCACTCAACAACTTAGCTGTTCAAACACAATCATAGAAAAATAAGCTCTAGAGAACCCAAGAAGTAAAACGCTTAATAAAATTACAGTCATAAAGTTCACCGTAAAGGTTTAAGCCGACAAGGTGGCCCATTTGGATTTTTTTAAAAGTTTTTTTTGCCTCAGTTTTTTGCATTTTGCCGGTGAGTGTCAAATCGTATGATAGACAAAATAGTATTCGCGGCAGTAAAAAAATGTCTATTTACTAAGTTTTAATATGATCCAAATCACCAATACAACTGTCTCAGTTCATATATGTCTCTTTGATTGAAAAAGGCATTCTTGAGACATATGAGCGGAGACGGTTGTATTGTTCTCAGTATTGTTGATTTTGATCAATTATTAGGTACTCAGTAAATAAAAAAAACGAATTTCTCGGGCTACCTTGTCGCATCGACCTAAACAATCGCACACAGAGAAACTGGAAGCAAAAGGCGGCATTCCTAATTTTACAAACGCACACGTAGCAAAAACTACATAATTATTATAAAACAAAGTCCTCCGCCGCGTCACGATAAACTAAAAAAACTGCTGCACCGATTAAATAGTAATAATAAAACTACTGATTTATTACCAGTTACAAGTTTTGCTAAAACATCTTCCATTACTGACTCAAATGTAGAGTAGTTTTGATAATTTGGGGGCCTGTAAACGCACACTATTACATGCCTATCCAGCTCAACACAAGATAGCTCAATAATATGTTCCACCGATAGTTTAACAATATCAGCACGAGTCTTAAATTTAATAGAATTTTTAATTAAGATTAATGATCCCCCACGAATCTTACATTTTCGGTTAAAGCAACTACAAGCAACATTTCATAGTTTCTCAACCAATGTTCAGTGAAACAGACAATTTCAAATTTTGTTTTCTCTAAAAATAATTCAATTTCAAGTTGCTTTGAGGAGAGGCCTTGAATATTCTGATGAAATAATTGCAACGAATTCTGCTTAGCCCCTTTTTTACATCTAGCTTGTCGAGAGCCAGAAGGTACAATATTATTGTTTAAAGTGACATTAATTTTACTGGTACTTTCTGTTGTCTTACTAACTAGTTTAAATGAGCATCTGGATTGAGATCCAAGATGCCCATGCTGTCACTATGCAATGTCATCCTACCATCAGAGGACCCCACTGAAGAATCCTCTGTATTTAAAAAATTATAAAAAGAATTATTAGTAAAATTACTAATATTGGCAGTGTCAAATAGTAATAAACAACGACATACTATTTATGTCTGAGTGAATATTATAAACTAATAGCCTAGCTATTTTGTGTCTACAACTAATAGGTAGACACACATTACTTGGTGTCGACTTAAGATTATCAACAAAACTGTTGATGTCAAAGTATATAAGCCTGTCACTATAGTGACCTACTAAGAACTGAACATGGCTATTCAGCCTTTGAATATAATTGTTTTTCTTGGCTGACAATTTCGCAAGGTATGGAAAGGCACACAATATTATTTTACGACAATTTAACTCTAACAATTCAGTAGCACAGTTTGTGATGTCTTTTATTTTAACTTTTGAACTATTCCCTACAAATAATATAGTGATGTCAGTATTTCAATTATAAACATTTCTAGTAACTGATGCCATAATCTGTTTGTATGTAGCCCCTGGCAGACAATGGTTTTGATTTGAAAAACTCAGGTTACTCAGGACACTTATTAATTTACCTACACCTCTTCCCATGCTATCTGAGAACATTATTGATTTAAAACAATCCTGACTGTGATATTTCTCAGGCTGAACCACTTGTAAATAATTAAATATATTTATCGTAACGTTTTACGTACACGTATTTTGTGCAGTGTCGCACAAGCAAAAAATCTACTTTCATAGACATATAATGCTTTTTCATTACTCATACTCTGAAAGTAGGTCAGAACATGCCTGCGGAGCGGGTTGAAAGTACTACTTTTCAGCCCTAGGGAGAATCGCTTTCTACTGACAGCTGTCAAATTATTTGTTGTAATAGGGAGCAAACCTATTGCCATCAACCAATGTAATTAAGAGCAAGCCTATTGCCACCAACCGATGTGATTAGGAGCAAGCCTATTACCATAAACAAATGTAATTAGGAGCAAGCCTATTGCCATCAACTGATGTAATTGGGACCAAGCCTATTGCCATCAAACAATGTAATTAGGAGCAAGCCTATTGCCATCAACCAAGCTAATTAGGAGCAAGCCTATTGCCATCAACCGATATAATTAGGAGCAAGCCTATTGTCGTCCACCAATTTGGGTAATTAGGAGCAAGCCTATTGCCATCAACTAATCTAAATAGGAGCAAGCCTATTGCCATCAACGAATGTAATTGGTGCCAAGCCTATTGCCCCCAACCGATGTAATAAGGGTCAAGCCTATTGCCATCAACTAATCTAATTAGAAGCTAGGAGCAAGCCTATTGCCATCAACCGATGTAATTAGGAGCAAAGCCTATTCACCGATTTATGTAATTGGGGGCAAGCCTATTCCCATCAACTTTCCTTGTATTCGTAATGAAAAGCACAGTGTTTACCTCGGGTTAAAGACTTATTTAGTCCCTCGAACTATTAGCGCCCTCGCTGCGCTCAGGCGCCAAACCCCGACTCGGGATTAAATAAGTTCCTTTCACCAATAAGGTAACAATTTACTATTTCCCAAATGTCCACTTTTATGACTTGAAAAGGTTTTGGGAGACTGGCAATAAAATCGACATATTAGCTGGGCTTATGCCTAGCAATGTCGACTCTATGTTTTATTCCTCTGTCGCACAATGCATGAATTTTATACTACGAAACTTGTCATGGTTTATGGTTACTAAAAACGCACTGCTGTAGTCTATGACATGACGCTGATCGCTGACGTCTGACTGTCAGTGTCAAAGTCAAGCCTAGTGTTCTGAGTTGATTTTTCCGCGTTTCCGGTGCTCCGTGCTTCGTTTCGTTATCTTGTGTGAATCTGATTTCGTTGAATTCAGTCTATTTTTGTTTTATTATTGTTTGTTACTGTAAGTATTTTCCGTTTGCATTTTGCATGATCTTATTTTTATGGCAATTTAGTTGTCTCTTTCTGAATTCCTGAATGTTCGGCATACGGTACCTACCTAATTTATTTATTAGTTCAGATTCAGACACAACCTACCTAAAAAATAGTAACAAGACTAGGTACCTCAGGTTAGTTTTCATACTCATAGAAGTCATGGGTGCTGGTACTGCCTGGTAGGTAGGTTCGCTAAGTACCGTGATACTGCTAATAGAGTAATATCGTAGACAGATAAAAATATCGAACTCGAGTAAGCAGGTTGGCAACTAACGACTACTAGATATGAAAGATAGTAGGTATTTCGTGACTGCTAGATACCTATTAGTTGTAACAGCTTCAGCTGTAGGTAAGTACCTAGGAACTTTTTGATTTACATCTGAATAAATTTTAATAATCATCAATCTTGGAGGTAAAATTAGCAGTCGCTTTTGTTGTTGTTATTACACCTAAAAACTGGCTGCAAAACACTAAATAGGTAACAAGTACTTGGAAGTCTTAGTAACTCACCTAGCTATTTTTTATTATTTTAATCTAAGGTAGGTTCTTAGGTACATAATTTCACTCACTTTACAAACAATCCTGACTCGAACCGAATATCTTAAAAAAAAACATTTAAAAAAATCGTGAAAGTAGGTATTTGTTAAACGGATTTTTACTAAAGCCGGGATCCGCTCAAGTCTGCCGCGCCATGTGTGTTTTTAGAACTCTGGGACAACCCCAACAGAAGAAAATAAAAGTAATTAAGTTATTAATATCTTTTACATATTTGATTTGAAGAAAAAACTCGCTTAGGACTCGCGTTTTAGGCGTATTGGGCAAAAACATATAATTGGGAGACGTCTACTGCACATAGTAGGTACCTACAAGTGCTTACAACCTCTTAATAATACCTGACCTTGTCTCATATTATTTAATTTGGTGTCGGCGCACCACATTTTTTTCTTTAATTTTCAATTCTCCGCTGTCAATCGGCCCGCTATCATTTACTCGTTTTTCTTACATTCTTCACACTATCCACCTACTTTTCTTTTGCCTGCTTCTCCCTCTCCATTTGTCAACAGACAACTACATACATCCCTGTTATAATTTATTTTCTTCGTATGCTCAGCATTAGTTAAAAGATCAAAACGAATAATTACGAAAATCGCAATAAGCGTTTCCTAGCGCCCGAATATACCTACATTAGTACGACAACTCCGCTCCTTATACGCTCTGACATAAAGATTTAAAAAAATATTTTGTCAATCAGGTATCAACCATGTTTGCCAAAAAAGTGGTTCTCATAACTGGCGCCAGCTCGGGGATCGGTGCAGAAACAGCCATAGACTTCTCAAAGCTCGATGCCAAGTTGGTAATTACAGGAAGAAATAAAGAAAATCTAGAAAAAGTTGCACAACAATGTGTAGAGAATTCACCAAGTAATTTGAAGCCGTTGGTCGTAATCGCCGACATGAACATTGAAAGTGACGTAGAAAACATTGTGAAAAGAACAATAGAGGAATTCAAACAACTCGACGTCCTAGTGAACAACGCTGGCATTCTTGAATCTGGGACTATAGAAAACACCACTTTGGCTCAGTATGATCGTGTTATGAATACAAACGTGCGCGGACCATATCATCTGACGATGCTAGCCACTCCTCACCTAATCAAAACACAAGGAAATATTGTAAACGTATCCAGCGTCACGGGGCTAAGATCTTTTCCGAACGTTCTTGCTTACTGCATGTCTAAATCTGCTTTGGATCAATTTACGAGGTGCGTTGCTCTCGAACTGGCACCGAAGAATGTTCGTGTTAACGCTGTAAATCCTGGTGTGATAACAACGGGTCTTCACATGAAATCAAGCATGAATGAACAGGAGTATGAAATCTTTATTAAGAAGTGCGCAGACAGTCATGCACTGGGTAGAGCTGGAGATGCAAAGGAAGTCTCGTCTGTGATTTTATTTTTAGCAAGTGACGCAGCTAGTAACATCACTGGTGTAACTATGCCTGTTGACGGTGGCCGCCATGCCATGTGCCCGCGATAGTGCTTTTGGTTCTGATGTAAGAAACTCATTAATGCTTCGGGTATATGTTTAAATAAAGGTTTTAAAACAATCATAAATGGGTTTTACATTTGTCACACATCCAAATGTTATAGTCGTAGGTTAGAGTTATCCCGTAAAATACGAACATTCAAATTAATGGATTTTTTTTATGACTGAGTTTAAGTAAATATCGACGCTGGAAAGCGATTTTGTCGTATCTCGAAAAATGGCATTTTTTTTTATTGCATCATTGAAATAAGAAAAAAATACTGCGTCAGACAGACGGTCTGATCAACGTTTTCCTACGATGTGTTTTTTTTTTGATACGTCGTTGACTTTTTCAAAACTTTTTTAACAAAAGATACTTCAAAATGCTGTAAATACCATAAAATCAACTATTTTTAAGTTATACATAGATACATCAAAAACGCTACAAGTATTTTTTTAAATTTTAAACCTATTTCGCTTGCCTATTGCTGTATCTTGGTAGAATTGAAATACCAATATTGCTGTAACTAGTATAAAACGCATGTTAGACTAACTTGAGAATGCTATCATTATTGCCATCTGATAAATTTCATTATAAGAAACTAGCTGACGTCCCGCGGTTTCACCTGCGTAGATCCCGTTCCCGTGGGAATACAGGGATAAAAAGTAGCCTAGGTATGACACTCAGCAATAATGTGGCTTTCTGTTGGTGAAAGAATTTTTAAAATCGGTTCAGTAGATCCCGAGATTACCCCTTACAATTTAACAAATATACAAACACACAAACTTTACCTCTATAAAATATTAGTATAGAAGTATAGATAAGTGTTCCAAAAATGACCACTCTGATTCAGCTAGTTTACGAGTTATGAATTTTTGAAATAGTTTTTGGCTCTGGTGTAAAGTTCAACTTTTCGAGATACTACAAGATTGCTTTCTTGCGTCGATATGTCTTATCGTGCCCTTACTTCAAAACCTAACTAACTGCATAAAACGTAGTTTCGACACAATCGTGTTTATAGGTTCGAATCGTAAAATTTCTATTAAAACAACTGATAATGAGGAGAGTACGTGTATTTTTCATTAATTATTGTATTCCTTATTCGGGTGGAAGAGAAAAAGAACTTAATTCTCAAAACAAATAGGAATAATTAAACATTGGCTTGATAAGTGCTGCAGATTAGTGGTTTTTCATGTAGCCGCAATGTTTTCTTGTCTTTTGAAGAATAGAGTTTGGACAGCAGTTTTTTAATGATTTTAATTAAACGAAATTTGTATGTTTACCTAATGGATAATTGCTAAGACTAAGTAAAAATCTTTAGTCTCTTGACTCAGTTATTAAATTGTTATTGTTTATCTAACTTGAATCACGTAAAAACCACATTCAATGTTTTTCCTGACTAAAAACATGGTTTACAGTGCAGAAACCTTGCTTTAACTGACAATTATTGGGTTTTGCCTGTTCTTTATTTCAAAAATCTCCTGTTAAGTTACTTTAGCTAAAAGCTAAATCCTGATCGAAATGTCATATCGGAAAACGGGTTTTACCATTAGATAGATCTTGAAAAGGAGATTCTAACGGTACTTTTAACTCATTTTTGCCCATAAGTGACGTTTAGTTGGTTTTCGCTTTAAAAGGGCACGATATTATGTAACAACAAGGAAGCTTTTGATAGAGAATAAATTACAGATAACAACTACTACTACTCAAGCTAATAATCAAGCTCTTCACAAATTTTCGATAAGCAGAATAGACTACCTAAACGTAGGTATTGCAGTTTCATGACATCACATTAATGAGCACATCCAATATTTCAATTTCAAATTTAATCTCAATCAAATGCATTAATCGTAATAGAATCCAACTGCTAAAGTGCGAATAAAGCGAATAGAAATTCTTATGTAATACCTTTTAGTCAGTTATTATCGTCGTTACTGACAAGACGTTGACGTCAAAATAAGCGAATAAGGAGATAGACTGTTAGCACTTGATTGCGAAGGTCAATATTTATGGTCGATAGCGATAGTAATAAAAAACTGTTTTGTTGAATAAAGCGCGCAGTCGCGTAGTCATTTAAAACTGAAAAACTTATTTATAAATAATAGGGTTGTTGACACATATTACGAATTCATATAAAGGGGAATGCCTGAAAAATGCTTGAAATAGACAGAAACTACTAACAGTCCTTAATTCTATTTAGAATAAATTAGGTATAATGAAATAATTCTCAAGTTTGTATACCTAGGGAGAAAATATAACGATCTTTAAAATATTTAACTTGATATCCGTCCCATTCCTTCTTATTTTATCATGGAGGTCAGTGTTTATTTGACATGAGTAATCGACATTCAGCCAAACAGGAATCGTCAAATGATCTTTAACGAACTATTTTATAGAATTATTGCACAGTTATCATTCATTTAATATAATTCGTCCTATTTATACCGTAAATCTAATTAAAATAATATATGCATGTCAATTAATTAAAATCAAATTATTTTCAAAAGGCTGTATGCATCATAATGTCTTTTGCCTTACTGACACTTTGACATTACTGCATTTAATTTTTTCGATTGTTGATTTGATTGATCGATTCATGGTTTTGCGTTTGCGACTTGAGTTACTAGTATATTGCTTTTTAGGATATTTAACGACGACTTTGGCCATTTTTTAAGGATTTTGATTTTACTTCTGTACACGTTACCCATTTTTGAACACGGACTTAGATTGGACCCGCCTAAACGACGACTCGGCTTTTTGAAACGGACCTGAACCTGCTTTATATACGACGCTGCTATTATTTCGGACTTGTGCCCCGTGTTTATTTAAAAATGGATAGAAACGTACACTGTGTTAATTGCTATCTCGATATTGCATCGATGAGACGTAATCTTTTTAACGTAACATTTAAATGCTGTTTTGTTGTATAATTATTGCATATTAATCCTTAACCTTGACTTAACCTATATTTTAGAAAAAAATATTGGAACTGGCTGGACTTCTACCTAGTTTTTTGATAATGATTGAATTTGTAATGGATTCCCTACGATTTATAGTGCAATTTGGCGTATATTTCATTGTTGTCCATTTCAAGCATTTTTTTGTGTGGCTGATGGGCAATTCCCTTTATGTTTTAAAAATCAATGATAGTTTTTAGAATCCTAAATTAATAATTTAAGAAACTAATCGTTTGTCTTTAATTAAATAAAATTGTTTTAAATTGCGTTATTTCATACCCATTATCACGTGACTGCGAACACCAATCAGAGCGCGATGACGTCACGAGCCTCGAGACTAGCTGATTTATCTGTCTTAACGAAGGCAAAAGTATCAGCGGTGACCGATTTTCTTCAATAACTTATTAAAATTACTTTATACCTACGATATTTATCACAATGGAGACTGGATTTATGAAAGGAAATGGTTCTAACTTACCGAATATTGATTCTTTGATGGTACTTTGCTACAAACACGAATTTTTGTGCGTCGGAGTTTCGAAGTACAGTATGACCAACTTAATTGTGAAGTATAAGGTGGCGCTACTTGTCAAGCAAAATTACATCTATACGTCAAACTTGGTACATTTATTTTAGTTCCGTTTTTTGCCACCTACATAGATAAGTTGGTTTAAGTTGTAAGTAGTAATCTTTGTAATTGTAAGTATTTTTAAAGTGATATATTTATATGAATGAAAGAGACTTACTAACTTACTCATTTTATATACATTTTTAGAACTTTAAACTTCTCATCTATCATCAACAAAATAAAAAGTTATGTTAAGTGCAAATTAGTATGTTTGAAACAAACAATAACATTAACAAACAAGTAATACCTAAATGACAATTTTGGAAGAAACTCAAATACATGGATTTAATTTTGATGTTTATAGTTTATTTCGAACTCACATCGAAGTGATCTTCACAAAAATAACTGGTACCTACTTGTTGTTGAAAATGATGATGAATGTCTACTAGCCATTTTTAACCATTTTCTCTTTATTTCTGCCCTTTTTGGAACGCTTATGAAAAGTTTTTGTGGCGTACTGATTGACGTACTTTTGCACATCGGCACTGTACAACATTTATTGTAAATTGTCGTATTCATTTTTGTTTTTAAAAGTATATTCCTATGAACTGAATCAGACAACTGAATCAGTGCAATGTGACAAATCGTAAAGTTTTCAAAACGGCCCGTGACGTCATCGCAGCCATTTGACAGTTTAGAGCGTTTTAGCCGGAATTTTTAAAACTGTTTTAATTTACGTTTTTTCTTATTAAAATAATGTCATAATTTTTCAATTAATATTTTATTTGTGTATAAATAGGGTCTATCTATAAAATAAAAGCGATTCCAAAAATTAGTCAACAACCCTATTACCTATGTATTCTTTTTTTTTACTCTTTTTAAACTGCTGACCAATTCTATGTTTTTTTTTTGCTCAGGTATCAAGAATGTTCTCAAATAAAGTAGTTCTTATCACGGGAGCTAGTTCAGGAATCGGTGCCGAAACTGCAATCGAATTTGCTAAGCAAGATGCAAAACTCGTCCTAACAGGAAGGAACAAGGACAACCTGGAGAAGACTGCGAAAGAATGCGAAGCTGTGTCTCCCAGCAAGATTATACCGTTATCTGTTATCGCCGATATTGACAAGGAAGACGATGTGGAAAGGTTAATTAAGGAAACGATCTTCAATCTCAAGCAACTTGATGTGTTGGTCAACAATGCTGGAATTATGCAAATGGGTTCAGTGGAGAATACTTCTCTTGCTCAATACGACAGCATAATGAATACAAATGTCCGTGGTCCATATCATTTGACCATGTTGGCCACACCGCATCTTGTTAAGTCTAAAGGGAACATTGTTAATGTATCCAGTGTGGCTGGTCTGAGGTCTTTTCCGGGCATTCTTGCGTATTGTATGTCTAAAGCTACCTTGGATCAGTTTACAAGATGTGTGTCTTTAGAGCTTGCTTGTAAAGGAGTTCGTGTTAACGCTGTTAATCCGGGTGTTATTGAAACTGGCATACACTTGAGAGGTGGAGTCAGTGAAGAAGATTATGCTGCGTATTTGGAGAAATGTAAGGAAACTCATGCATTGGGTAGAACAGGAACTACCAAGGAGGTTGCGAATACCATTTTATTTTTGGCCAGTGAAGGTGCCAGTAATATAACTGGTGCAACAATCCCAGTGGATGGCGGGCGTCATGCAATGTGCCCTCGTTAAAATTGAAATAAGAATCTCATATATCTAATGAAGTATAATACTATCGAATAATGTGTACCTATGTGTGCTACCTACTATTAGAATCTCTGAAAAGTCAAGTTTCTCAAATATTTTGTATCCTAAGCATTTATAACACGTAGGTAACACTATGTTCGTCATTTTGTGTTCAATAAATATAATTGATTAGTTAATTATATTGTGCTTATATTTATTTCTGTCGTAGTTAAGTACCTACCTACTTCCTTTTCCGCTTTTCCTCAAAGATATCACTGCGGGTTGTTCGAAAGATGTACCGCGGCCGCGGACACGAAGGGCTAAGAAGAAGATGTCTGAAACTCCCTGCCGCTCCACCCAGAGCGGGAGAAGTCATAAATTGATGACTACACATCCTCCACAAAAAAACTTTTTTACAAAAAATAAAACCGACTTCGACAAAAATAAAACACAAAAAAGTAAAAAATAAAAATCAGCTTATTTTTTATTTTTGTCGAAGTCGGTTTTATTTTTTGTAAAAAAGTTTTTATTTTTCACTTTTTAGTGGTTCACATGTGCTTACCCCTTCACAACGTACCGGCGTGATGTTATGTTATGAACCTGTGTTAACAATAGACAGACAATATGAGATTTCAGCAATCCCAGTCCATTTGCTATCATTTATTGAGGAGTTCCGTTGCCTATCTCCGAAGTTCTTCATCAGATCTTCACAAAATAGTTTTTATAACCTTTGTAGTGAGTACAGGCGTGATATTATGTTGTGTGATGGCGTAAACAATGCTTAGATATGCTATAGCAACAATCGCGGTTACTCTGCTGTTATTTATTGAAGAGTTCCCCCGATTTCTACAAGATCCCATCATCAGATATTGAAATAGTGAAAATGGGACCACACGGGAAGCACCAGCTTTCAAATGAAAAAAGAATCATGAAAATCAGTTCACCCAGTCGCAAGTTATGAGCTAACAAACATAAAAAAATACAGAGGAATTGATAACCTCCTCCTTTTTTTGAAGTTTTGAAGTCTTTGAAGTTTTTTTTAAAGTGTGGAATAGAAATTATGGTAGGTAAGTAATAAAATAAATTAAAGACCACATAATCAACTCTATATAACTAGGTAGGTACCATACTTTTCTTGGGAATTGGGATTGGCCTAATTGAAATAGTTCTTCAGTTTCTGGTATGCTGTCAGCCAGCGCAATCTAATTAAAAATACTTTCGATATGTTAGAATTTCATTTATTAGCTCATAACATGATTTTACATAAAGCACTTATTATTCAACATGAGTAGGTTTACCGAGGATCGTGTTGAAGATCCCGGTTGCTGAACAACCGCCGACTTCGACGATGATCTTTCCAGTCTGTATTCCAGTTTGAATCAGGCGCATACCAGCACAGACTTCAAGTGACGCTGGTAGAGTAGCAATGCCTAGGTTGATACGGCCGATCTAGAATAATAACGAATGAAAATAACTAGGTAGTTATTCATCACATATAGTACCATAAATTCATAGTAGTAGTAGGTACTACTACTATGAATTTATGGTACTATATGTGATGAATTTATCAGACCGTAGTGGTAGACACACGGCGACACAACACGCTATATATTTCCATTGTAACATAAATTCAATTTGTATAGCTTTCCCGTCCAATGCGTGATACGCATTAACTGGATTTGTATAGCTTGATTGGTTGTGCTACCAGCTCCCTTAGACCCATAGGCGAGCACTTTCATCAAGACACCTGCTAAGCAAAATTATTTAGCCATTGCTTCTATATACTTAAGTTCTAGAATGGAATGGATTGTCTACTTACCGTCACAGTAGACTGTCCAAGAAAACCGGCAGATTTCACCTCAGTTTTCAGAGCAACGGATCCAAGGCAGGATCCAGCGGCCCATATGTTGGTGTTGTCTCCGGTGCACTTCTTCATGTCTTCCATAGCCTGGGATCCAGTTTCCATAGCGTCATTGGCTATTGAGACTAAGTGCTGGATGTCTTCAGAGACGTCAGCGATACGTTCGTCGACGCAAGTCATAGTGCTGGATAGAGTTTCGTTGAACACAGCGGCTGCAGCGACTCTGTGGGACTGAAGAAAGAAAGGAAAAGTTTTAAATTTAATTTAATAAATTGCTCAACATGACATAGAAAAGTTAATCATTTTAGTGGGTAGTTTGAAGTGCAGTGAAAAATATTGTTTGACTTGAGAAGCGAGACTTAAAGTTGGAGTGGATGTATGCCCTGTTGATGGCAATAGGCTCGCCCCCTATCAGATGGGACATAAAAAACATAAGTGGTGAAATGTGGTTTTATGGGTACTATTAGGGAGGTACACCTCAGCCTTACCCTTCGGGGATAACAGGCATGATGTTATGTTTTATCTGTTGTCTCAGATAATAAGCGTGATGATCGGTCACCAGTTTGAGATTTTGCTGGCAATATAGTTTAGTTCTAATAAAGGGGATCGGACTGACTCAAAAAAATAGAATTCTGTTTAGTCCGTCAGATTATCGAAAAATATTGGATACGTGTTATTTGTTTTATCAAATCAATAAAAATTGACGAAGTTATAGCGCGTCAAAGATCACAGAGTGGGGCTTGAAACGTCAATTGAAGGTACAAAATGTACTATCAATAATGACGTCACACGAGTTTTCGAAGCACTGTATCGTCTTCATTTTTTGTTTACGTGAAAAAATAAAAAATATGTAGTCGATTTTTTTTGGAAATCTATCTGACGGACTAATTAGTTTTTTTTTTGTCCGATCCCCTATTGGTTCCTGTAACTGATACTACACTTAGGAAAGCTACATACATTATTCTTGAGTGTCAAAGGCTTTATTGAAAACGTTTCCGTCGGATAATTCCCGACCATAACGGGAGCGAAGCCACAGGATAAAGCTAATACAGGGTGTAAACGGACCCTTCACGAAGCCGTCAACCAAGGACAATCTCCGTAACCAGGTTCCTCGAAATGCTCTAAATAAAATAAAAAATATTGCAGTGACGTGGAGAACAAGTGCCTTTAGACTGATTTGTAACGTTACTCACATCAACACACTCCTTAACTGCCACGCTTGTGTTCGAGATCCTGTTCATCACATTCTCCACGGCTTCAGTGACTCGTTGCCTGAACTCCTGGATATTGCTGATGATCTTGTCTTTGATCTCCTGAGCCTCTTTGATGATGCCAGCGTTGAAGGCATTAACAGAGTTCAATGCTTCCTGTGCTGATTTACGAAGATTCTCAACCAGTTGCGTTATGAGTTGCCTGCAATTTTTTTAAAACCTTTATTCATAAGTGTTAGATTTATTAGTTGAATAAGATTTACCTATGGTTTGCTGCAGACTACCTCTCCGTATTTCAAACTAAGGTGTTCCTAGATCCCGTCGTCGGGGCTACGGGTTGCTCGAAAGAGATACCGCGGCCTCGACACAAAGGGCTAAGAAGGAACATGGGTGGTTTTTAGTCAGTAGAAGTCTTACACTCTCTACCGCTCTGCCCAGCGGGAGGAGTTATTTGATGATTTCCCACCACCCCAAAAAAAAAGGTGTTTCTAGACTGCTACGTTGGACTAGTACGTGTTAGGGTTTTTGAATTTAGAATTTGCTAATTGATTATTTTAGTCTATACCTATTCATAGGTATTTATAAAGCTTTCATTTTAATATTTTACACTGGCAACTTTATCTTTTTATGTAAGTTGTGGTCGCTCTGTGTTCGGTTGAAGCAAAATGCGGCAACCATTGCAATCAGGGAACTCGATTCTTCGGGCTGAAAACAAGGCGGGAAAACGGAACGTTTTAGCGGGTTGCTCAGCCTCTGGGTTTGAGGACTGGACACGATAGGTTGTTGAATTAAATAAGTACCTAGTATTAAGGATTGATTTGTATGTGCAGTTCAAGAAATATAATACTGTTCCATAAACATACCTACATCATTGCATCGTTATTTAACTACATCCTGTTCCCGTAAGGCTTCCCCACACTAGTAGTCGCAAGGACTGCTGTGCATGAGGTCCTGGGTTCGATTCCCAGGTCGTCCAAAGTGTGGGTATCAATATCTGCCCGGTTGAAGGCAATAGCCTCGCCTCCTTTTACGTGGGAGATAAATATAACATAAATGTGGGTGTAGTTAGTAATGGGTATACTTCTAGTTCTACCAAACCCTTCAGGGATTTCAGGTGTGATCTTATGTTATGTATGTGTTTTTAGATTGTATTATGGCTTAAATACCTGGTATGCGCCACGAGGTCGATGTTGCGATTGGAGACTTCCAGCAAGTCATAGCTCGGTACATCTGGAGCTCCAAACGCCGAGGATACCTGAAATTAAAACAATATTAATTTAATAAAAGCAAGAAGAAAACCACTGGGTCAGCATCGCGGAATGGCCCGAGCAAGGGTTGGGGGGATGGCGGCGCAGCGCGTGTTTAAAACATTGAGAGCGTGCACGGGACGGTCCCGCAGGTCGACTGACATGCCGGACACCCGCCATCAGCCTACTGGGCTACCAACCCGCACTGGATCCGACGGCCCATTGGGGGTTGGTAGGTAAGTATCGCACTATGTCTTCGAATGTTTAGTTCTAGGACATTAATTATCGGTTTCCTAACGGTTCACCGTCTGAACCGTAGTGGACTGCATATCTGACCTCCACAACGACCACAACCCATTTAGCACTGGGTAATATACCACTCCCGCAGGTATGACTGGGTGTCTGACTTTCGCGCCACTTGACTACCTGTAACGACTGTACCTAAAACATTTCCAATGACAGCCGGGAGTTCGGGACCAACGGCTTGACGTGGTTCACGAGGCCCACAGGAATGTCGGTATGTACTAATGGTAGTCACCCACCCACTGACCAACCTAAACATGCGCGGCTTAGGCTGGAGAACGACCCGAGCGGCCATTATTATTTGAGTATTTCTCAAAATAAGTGTACATCTGTTGAAAAAAAAGTGTGCCTCGAAATAGTAACAAAGTTTCAATGTTTTTATTTAACCATACATACAAAAAATAACATATTTGTGAAGAAAAACTATTAAACTTTAAAGTTGTGAAGAATAAATGGTAAAACCATAGTATTCAATCAATTTTAGAAAGCTTTTTTAAAAAGATGTTTTTTGCGTTTCATACAAAAATCAAATTGCCACCCTACGACTTCATACATGTAACACTTCATAAAATTCGATATGTCGCGTTAATATTGTGCATTTTTTGTATTACAGACCTTGATTAAATGTAGTTTCTATATTAAAGTGATTTTCTATGGGGTTTCATAGTAAAATATAAAAAAAATGCGAAAAACAAAATGAGTCGTGCCCATTTACTTTTTAGTAACTTACTCTTTAGTTACGTTTTATTTCTACTTCCACGTAATTTCTGAACGCATCCGTTATCTTTCAACACGGGCAACACTAGCATCATTCTGATTGGCTGTAGGTCTGACGTCTCCGCCATAACTTTTAATGTGAAAATCAGTTTTGAACGTGTTGTCCAAGGGAGATTACTTTTTCGTAATAAGAAATACTTTTTCACTTTTTCACATTAAGATAAGTCTTGATTTATATTTGTTATTGTAATACGTGTCGTACGAACATTTAAGCGTATTATATTATTTGCAGTTTCAGGTTTTATCAAACCATCGACATAATATGATCTTAATTTGTACAATTTTCGTTGCTTTTTCGTAACGTTTTTTTATGAATTTCGTTACGTTATGAAAAAGTATAGTGTAAAGCTGAGTGTTTAAAGCTCTTAAAACTTTGCCAATATTAAAACCTTAATGAACATTCACTGGCAAATAGTTCTTTACGAATTTTAAAGTCTCATATGCTTTATTTAATAGGTTGGTTTATAGCCTCATGTTTACTATTTAGTAACATCTAGAACTATTTCATCAATATTTCGTAACAACTTTTTCGTTACGTACACTTTTTTTGAGAAATACTCATTTAGGCACGAGCTAATAATATTTTTAATAACCCATGAAGTACCCAAAAAAATCTTACCACGGTCAAAACACAGAAAGCAGCGAACAATTTCATGATGAATATCAGAAGGGTGTCAACGAGTTCACACTAAGATGTGATGCTAACACAGCATCCCTAAGGTTTTTATATTGTTTCATGTAAAGCAATGCCCATTCTTTTGCCATAAAGCAAATATAATTTATCTTATCTAAATGCGCCAGTGCTGCGCTGGAATTGCGTTAGATTTTAATATTTACCTTAATTAATTACCGTGGTACAATATAATCGATTGCAACATTTGGTCGCATACATAATTAGGACTAAGTTGACCTACCTACATTCTGTTTATCTTGGATATATAACGTGTGCGATAATAACTGATAACAGCGGTTATTGCACTTGTCTGTTGTTTATCGATATCAATGTTGATCGATAGGTACTTTTTGCTTGTCGGTCATGTAATATTTATATGCATACCTAATTTCTGTGATATAATATGAACCATCTTTACAACTACAATTCACCTGGAAGCCGCAAATGTGCAGTTAACAAGGCTCCAAAAGGTTACTGGAAAAGTTTGCCAACAGGTCTATGGCAATTCTAATTGTGTCAGCCCAGAACAGAGTCTGGCCTGGCCTGTTTAGCGCTTTCAGTAGCATCCTTCAATACCTGTAATGAACAAACAACAGGACATGTAGGATACGATATTATGAGCATCGCAAACGTATACTCCAGGGCAGTTACTAACCCGTCGAGGCTGTGGTTTGTCGAAAGGTTAACGCGGCTCCGACACAAGGGCGAAGAAGGAACATGGGTTTGGTTTTTAGTCAGTAGAAGTCTGACACTCCCCTTCGCTCTGCCCAAGAGCGGGGGGGTTATTCGATGATTTTCCACCCACCAAGAAAAAAAAAAAAAAGGGCAGTTACTAATCCGGGGGTGCGGGACTGATCGAAAGAGATACCGGGACCCCGGAACACAAAGTGCTAAGAAGGAACAAGGGTGGTTTTAGTCAGTAGAAATCAGATACTCCCTTTCGCTCCACCCAGAGCGGATGATTATTATTTGATGATTTCCCACCCCACTAAAAAAAGGTAGTTTCCAATGAATGGCAATTTTCTCGTAGCTGCAATGGTCAAAGTAGCCTTTAATGTTCAATTTTTAACATCCTTTTGTTAGGTCCCTTACGAGTCACTCAGTCACGGCTCTCAGGCAAAATATGGCTGAATTGATAAATAAGAACGCACATTTGGCAATATTGTCGGTAGGCTTAATTCTTCCAAGTCATTGTGCTCTCATTTCTGTATCATATAATCTCGAATACTGATAAAGTATTTCGGTACCTACTTGAATCTCAAGGTTTTTCAAATAAAACATTTTTATCACCCCTCATGAAATTATTCTACATTGGGCAATAGCTAAGATTATTTATTTATTAGTAGCAGTTCAGTCACAGATTACGTTCAGTGGCCTACTTTGTACAACATGAAAATTCGAGAACGAAAGATTGGATTCTGCACAATGAATTTGGATGACCTACATTATACACTGTGGGTAGGAAATAGGGTTCACTTTGACTTTAACGATAAATATAGGGACTTTCTTTCAGTCTGTCTTTCCAGTAAATAATTTTCATTGATGATGACGATTATGGAACATCAACCAACTAAGGGCCGTTTTTAAGTCGCGGGAAACACCTGTATAAGGGACATGTAGGACCGGGAAATGTGACGGAAAGCAGTAAAGCAGTCGGTGTTTCCAGGCTGAAATGATGACGATGATGGACCAACTAAATCCCATCATTATTTCGAGGGCGAAGTGAGATTCGTAGGTACATCCTTTTACTGCTCTCCCGATAAGTCTGGACTTTCACTTGATTGGTTCTTTGACGTGAATTTGTAGCCAAATAGTGCCAAGTTCACATCATAGTGATAATGGGCTCTTAGGGCGCTGCCATCTTTGGCTTAACTAATCACCCCGATCGATACCAAAATGGTCTTCAAAGCCGTGTCCTACAAGTTGGCAAGGCTGAAAATATTGCGTGGGATTCTCATAAGTTTTATTTAATCTGATTACCTATTTACCTATCTCTTTATATGGCTTCTATAATAATAATAATAATATACTGTTATTTAGACTGACAATCATTGCCCATTATATCCTTGGGTACTTTAATAGGCAAAATTCATTATAAATTAATCTACATACATAGTTGGAATAACTTATGCCAGTTAGTAAAACTAGGTTAATTTAAACATGGTACACCTACTTTTATATCAAGGTTCCAACTCATATGAGCTTAAAGTATCATTCACGTTTATACATAAGGCTGTCCAGGGTGAGAGTAAACTATCGATTCAGATTATTTTTATTACTTGTGTTTCAAACTTTTATTACTTAATATTGAGGAAATTGTGCCCAGTGGAAAAGTTAATTTAGAGGCTTTACGAGCACTCACGATAATGATGTCCTGGGTTCGATTCGATTGGGGTTTTCAGGTTTTTCCATCAGTAATTTCTCAGTAGCAGCCACGGAGCCTGGATTTGTGCCCATTTGATGGCATTATGGGACTAATAAAACATAACTAGTGAAATACGGGTTTATTATTAAGTACACTTCTGCCGAACCCTTCACAAAAAACGGAAATTTGACAAATCCCATGTTTCGATAAAACAAAGACCATCTAAAAGTTTTTTTTTCTCTCCCTCTCCTTCAATGAATATTTACGTTATTTACTCTTATAATCACATGCGATTCATCCCTCTTCATCACTCATGCCCAATTGCCTATACCACGACAGTCGATTCCCTTTCAACTTTCCTGTACCTAGCGCAATTTTTAAACTTCCATACTCATTCCCTACTTTATCCATTCTTGTCACACCACACATCCAAATAAACATTCTCATCTCCGCTTTATGTAATCTTTTTTCATCCATCTTTTTCACAGCCAAGCATTACGAATTTACGATTGATACAGGGCCTAATCACGGACTTATAGGTACCTATTTTTCCCCCTCTACTTATATACCTATATTTTCCCCTGTAACTTGAGGCACGCATCTCTGGATCGCAACACGCGGACTGGCCTGTTGGTCTAGTGGTTAGTGACCCTAACTGCTATGCCGGAGGTCGTGGGTTCGATTCCCACCCAGGACAAATGATTGTGTGATGAGCACGATCATTTGTTCTGTGTCTGGGTGTAATTTATCTATAATATGTATGTATTTAGAAATATATAAGTATGTTTATCAGTTGTCTAGTACCCATAACACAAGCTCTGCTTAGCTTGGGACTAGATGGCGTTGTGTGATAGTTGTGGAATATTATTATTATTCCCTTTATTCATTATATAAACAAATTTCATACATTTTTAAATATTTCCTATAAAAACAATAAAAAAAACATTTAAAAATATAAAAAATTGTAACCCACCGGTATCGGGAACAGGGTCCAAGCTACCGGCGGTCAGGGCTCCAGAGAAAGGAACCTCCTAACAATGCGAGCCGTGTCCAGGAGTACCGCTCTCTGCATCAAGCCCTTGATCCAGCCGCCTAACGAGAGCCTCCTCAGATGTTGGTCGAGGCTCTTGGCAATTAAGCCATTGGCTGTGATGACTATCGGCACAATGATCGCTGAGTCCACATCCCACATGTCGACAACCTCGCGAGCCAAGTCAAGATACTTGATTTGTTTATCTTTCTCGGCTTTCACGAGGTTCTCGTCATGCGGGACGGTTATGTCAACAATCATTGCGCGCCGCTCTGATCGATCCACCACCACTATATCAGGCTTATTAGCTATAATAGTCCTGTCAGTGATGATGGATTGATCCCAGTACAGTGTGATACTGCCATTATCGAGAACTGGGTCGGGCACATACCTGTAGTACGGCACTTCCGATTCCACAAGGTTGTATTTCAGAGCAAGTTGCTGATGGATAATCCTGGCTACAAGGTTGTGTCTATGCAAGTATTCTCCGTTAGCTAGACGAGAACACCCGGAGATAATGTGACGGATTGATTCGCCCGGACGGTGGCATGCCCGACATATGTCAACCGTACCGTCCTTCACAATAAATCTCCGGTAGTTATTCGTCATCATAACTTCGTCTATAATTGCACAGACAAAACCTTCGGTTTCTCCAAAGAGTTCCCCGGAACGTAGCCAGGCTACGGACGCTAGGAAGTCTACATCTTGCCCGTGTAGGGCCCGGAAAAAGCGTCCGTGGAGCTCCTTGCTCTGCCATACCTCCATGCGGTCTTTAGTGTCAAGCACTACAGGTTTGCGCCAGTTCTCTTTAGCCAAGGAGAGCGGGGTGAGGCCCTTGTCCACCGCGACAACATCTCGATGCATCCCCACGTCGGCTTCCAGGAAATATTCCCTGAGACTGCATATCTCACGATTGTGGAGAGTCTTAGCATTTAAAAAGCCTCGACCTCCACACTTCCGTGGGATATACAGTCTCATAACCGAAGAACGTGGGTGATGCATTCGATATGTCGTCAACAATGTACGAACCCGTCTATCCAGGGCGTCTAGCTCTGTTTGAGTCCATTTGAGTATGCCGAAAGAGTACATCAAAACCGGCATGACCCAACCGTTGAAGGCACGCACCTTATTTCCGCCTGATAAAAGACTGTTACATACTTTTCTCAGGCGGCCAAAGAAGCGTTCCCTCAACGATTGCTTCATGTCGGCAACGTTGATGCCCAGCGCTTCCGACATACCCAAATACTTGTAGGTTTCGGTTGCTGAGAGGGATCTAAGATTTATGGAATCTGTGAGCTGGGTTCCCACAGACTCCACAATCCCCCCTCGCTTTACATGCATGACCGCACACTTATCTACACCAAATTCCATCCTGATGGCGCTACTGAAAGCTTCAGTGATCTTCAGTAGCTCCATCAGGTGCAAATCATTGGTGGCAAAAAGTTTTAGATCATCCATGTAAAGGAGGTGAGATATAATCTGACCACCTCTCTTCAACCGATAGCCCAGACCTGAACCCTCCAGCAGCGTGCTAAGAGGATTCAAGGCTAAGCAGAACCAAAGTGGACTCAAACTGTCGCCCTGAAATATACCCCGCTCTATCCTTATCGGTTCGCTATTCCTCTGGATCCGTCGACATCCTGGATAGTGAAGGACTGTCCTCCATTGCCCCATACACGACATCAGGAAGGTGCGCAGGGTTGTATCAATTTTATACAACTCTAGCACCCTCAAGAGCCATGTATGTGGCACCGAGTCATAGGCCTTCTTATAGTCTATCCAACATGTCGACAGATCCTTTCGGGAACTGCGAACCTGTTGGCTAATGGCCATATCAATGAGGAGTAGCTCCTTAGTACCACGGGACCCGTTCCTACATCCATTTTGAGAAGCAGATATAACAGAATTTTCGTTAATATGTTTATTAATTTTAGCTCTCAAAATGGAGGTAAGAACTTTATAGACCGTTGGTAGACACGTAAGCGGTCTATAATTTTTGGGTTCCGCAGTACTACCCGATTTATGGAGCAGGTGGGTTATTCCAGTCGTCAGAAACTCTGGTAGCGACCCTGACTCTAAGGCTGACTGGAATAGGGCTGCCAAGCAAGCATGCGATCTTGTGATCCATTTAATCCAAAAGTTGTGCAGTCCGTCCGGCCCTGGTGATTTCCAATTAGGCAACGGACGAACTGCACAACCTACATCTTGGGGGCTGATCGTTATTGCCCCCATTTCTGTTATTGGATCGCACGCTCGCTCGACCTCCCGAGTCCATTCACCCTCGGTATGACTGACAGGTACCGACCAGATGTTGCGCCAAAATGAACACATGGCGTTATCATCCGGTAGGCACGCGTCAGTCACACCTTGGTCCGGTCGCTCCCATGCTCTGTAAACCCACCTTTCATCGCTTTGGAAGGTGCGATTTAGAGTGTACCGTTCCACCCGACGCTTATACCTACGGATACGGTTTGCCCATGCATACACTTTCTGCTTCCAGAAGTCGATGCGCTCTGTGATACAGGACATGTAGTCTCGAGGACTGATATCAGTCCCCGCAAATGCCCGCCTCACAAAGCGCATCACTCGAGGGCGATTGTTGCCCTCCCGGAAGCAGGTTAGTTTGCCGATGAACGCTCTGGCCCCAGCAATGCGTCGCTCAATCCTGCATTGCCAAGCCGGTACGGCTGGTTTCGGTCGTGTAGCTCTGTCATCCGGAAATTTGACATGAGCTACACGACATGCCGTTACAGCCGCGCAATACAGAATCGAATGAGCATCAGTGAGGTTTTCGCAGTTATCAAAATATCTTGATAACTGCGAATCCAGAACAGCCACCAGCGCCCTATTTCTGTTATGCATGGGCAAACGAGGTAAGCGTGGTCTAAGTTCGGGCGTCATGAACCGATATTCTCGGATCGCACCCTCCAAAGTACTCCTCATCTCCTCACTGCACTGTGTACTTACATCAGTAACCATGTCACTACTCACGTCGTTTTCGCGAATATCTGTTGTGGTAGACTGTGGTGGTACCACAGCCTGCGACGGCGTAGCAATGACATGGCCACTCATTTCAGTCCGCAAGCGATCAAGTACGGTGTCATCCAACATACGATTACGCTGAATGACTCGCACCTGATCCGATAGTCGTTGTGCCGATACGTTGACAATCCGATAGTCGTTGTGCCGATACGTTGACAAAATATTACATTTATTTTTATTATTATTATTAACGTTATTATTATTATTATTAAACTTTCTTTTGAGACACCCCGTACTTTTCCTTCATCAGTTCAGATAATAATGTATTATTATATCAGCAATATTGTAGTCCTAACATGCCATCGCATACTGACTGCATATCTAAAATAGGTACTAATTGCTTCCAATGTCACAAATATGTGTTACGGTGCCATGTGTTAGAACAGCATACCTATTAATCATCAGCTCATGTCATGTTGTGGCTGACCGACATAATGTTCGGATTCTAGGGCTCCGATATTATGTAAGTAATTGTTAACTTTGCTCCAATTATGCGCGCCTAGTTTTCATCCAAGGTAGACTACGCATCGATACTTGATTTGTAGTGGTAAGCATTTTGTATAACATTATTATTTACACAATCTGGTTTCGATTCTCGGGTCGGGAAAAGTGTTGGTGGGATATTCGATCAGGAATTTCTCAGTGGCAGCCACAGAGTCTGGACATATCCAGACGCCCAGTTTCCATTATCACATAGGACGTAACACATAATTGGTGAAATGTGGGTGTACTATTTGGTACGGTACACCTTTAGCCCACCATTCTTCTTCGGGGATACAAGCGTGCTGTTATATTTCAATGAAAGTTATAATTTCAGTGGAATTAGGCGCCTACAAGTAACCTTTAGCAATCCTGTATGTATACAGCATACTACTAGACACTATTTTTCTCACAGGCGCTGAAACAACTTAACTTTATATAATTATGTAATATTTTAAAATCAAGTGACTAGTTATAATTTATGGTAGAATAAAGTGATAATTTACCCCTGATTAATATCTATAAAAACTTTATTATAAATGTCAAAGTAAGTAATTGAAGTGAACTAATTTGCACGCGTAGAAGAATGCTGGGTGTTGCAATCAGACGATAAATTGCAGTGTAATTTCGAGGTTAACATCCACATTAAACTACAGGATCTGCTTATTATAAACTAGTAATACACGATAGTTAAGCAATGCATGAACCTAATAACAGGCTATACTATGATATTACCTAGCATCGAATAAGATTTAAATCTACTAGGAATATGGAGTTTAATCTATTTATCAGTCAAGTACCTAAATCAGCGCAATAGTTATTATTCAAAACTGCTGTTAAACAACACTTTTGCCCGTTTTCACCGACAGTAACCGGTACCTAAACGGAAGGTTTAATATTGTTGAAAGTGTTGAAAAGTTGAAAATGCTTTTGATAGTCAAATATAACAAACAATATTCGGAGCTAGAAATAGTCATGCTCGTGGTCCTCATTGCTCAAGTTCAAGTGGTCGTGGTGGGTTTAATAATTTGCCAGGACAAAGTGTTATTGGGTTATTTTATCTGGTATTTCTCAGCACCAAACATAATAGTGTACCTATAAATAGAATAATATTCTTATGTAGGTAAACCATACAAGTAGGCATTAATAAAAGAAAAGATTTCACATCTAATAGGGTGACACAATCGGCGGTCTTATCGCTAAAAGCGAGCAGCTGGATTTGTGGCCGATTGATACCATCAATTTGATGCCATTAGGCTCGGCCCAAATAACGGACGAAAAACTGAACTGGCGTAATATGGGTGTATTATTATGTACAACTTTTCCTAAACATTCGGGTATAAATAACTGGCGTGAAGTTATATAATTATTTAAAAACCCTGCGTGTCCTGCTGGTTGTTCGCTGCAGGAACTGATGGACGCTACCGAAAGCGCCAAACTAGTAGCCCAATTCTGGGCCGACACAATTTAGATTGCCATCAACACGCTAAGAAGAAGAAACACAAATGATTTAGCTCTGTCTACACTAATCTACACTTCTACACTATAATAATAATATTATAAAGAGGAAAGATTTGTACCTATTTTTGTATGTTTGTATGTTTGTAATGAATAGGCTCAAAAAGTACTGGGCCGATTTCAAAAATTCTTTCACCCTTGGAAAGCTACATTCACCCTGAGTAACATAGGCTACTTTTTATCCCTGTATTCCCACGGGAACGGGATCTACGCGGGTGAAACCGCGGGACGTCCGCTAGTTTATAATAAGTTTAATTACTGTACGGATGACGCATATTGCAGTGTCCTCTCAATGGTTCTCTCAGAACAATAAATAATAGTGAATGAATGTGAATTAAACACATATAAGTATAAATTAATGACTTAATTGTGTCAATATTATGGCTACAGAAATCAGTAGGCCATGGTTTTCTACTCGCACGGTGTATAAGACCTGCCATTCCCACAATATTATTATATTTTCAATATTATTGAAGCTAGTATCTACTTTGTACTATTGACGTCATTATTCGAGGCTTAGGTACGTTATATTAGCACTTACCTACTGAAGTCACTTAAATACTTTATAATGAACACTTTAACTTATGGAGTAATCAAACATTACAGGATTCCACAAGCTCTTGCAATATTTTTCAAATTTTTTGCATGATCTTTTCAGAACAACGCTCCAAGCGTATTATTTCTTAGCAGGTGTTGGGAGTACCTAGACGGTTGCCTGTCAATCTCAAGATCTTCTTTAATATCTGCATAAAGATAAAAAACAAGCCATGTCGCTGTCCATCAGTACTGTCCAACTGAGAGACGCTGAGAATTATTCTTAGAAATTCTTTCGCTGTCCACCCCTGGTGTACAAACCGGGGATGGACACCGAGGCTTAAATATTATACAGGATCGTCCCGCTTCCGGCCTCCGTAGTAGGTGACGGTGAGTAATGGGCTAGCTCACCGTCCGTACGCCTTAAGACGACGACAGGCCGTGTCGACACGGCGCGTTCGTGTTCCACGCGCGTCTCATAGGGCCTACTACACGCACGCACTTCCCCACAGTTTTGCCTGCGGGATTACACGGTGCACACAGTACATCGCGCGTGTGGTTTGTAATGGTAATACAGTTTTACCAACCATACGCGCGATGTACTGTGAAGTGTGAACGAAAACTGTGGGGAAGTGCGTGCGTGTAGTAGGCCCAATAGAGATATCAGCAACATTGAAGAGCCCCGCAAGGGCCGACGCCCGTCGGGGCTGCGGGTTGTTCGAAAGAGATACCGCGGCCTCGGCACAAAGGGCTAAGAAGGAACATGGGTGGTTTTTAGTCAGTAGAAATCTGACACTCCCTACCATTCTGCCCAAAGCGTTAGGAGTCATTTGATGATTTCCCACCGCTAAAAAAAAGGCGTACAAAGGTTAATGTTGACCGTCATAATTATAAACAATATTCGTACTAGTGCAGCATTTTTCTCGATCCTTCGACTAGTCCTATAAACAGGCAAGATATTTCAGTAAACAAAGGAACCAGTTGATTGACATCTAAGCTCATTAAAGATGCAAATTAAATGCTGTTTATTTATTTATTTCGTAAGGAAAAAAATTAAAACAATTACATAAGTAATAGTTTTACTGTGAACTTACGTTTTACGTATAATAGGTTGTACGAGTAATAGGCCAGTAATATGAGTCAAATTGGACTTAACCATTTAGCCAATTTGACAGAACATCGGCATTACTATAGTGTAGTAATGAGGATAACTGTTCACGGACATGAAAGTTTAATTTTCTCAAAAATGGTATGTAATGTTGCCATAACATCTCTAAAAAGTATCCAGAAAGTGAACTTTACCGGAGACTTATTCACAACTGTCCAGTAAGAAGCGAGATTTTAAACTTGGAATCTCCTACTGTCCAGTAAGTAAGTATGTAATTTACTTACTGGACACTAGGTCATCCTCTTTAGATCTGTTTAGAAAAAAAAACATAGTACCAGACACAGATTAGAGTTTAGCCATTATAACCAGACCTCACCTGCGGTTCGGTCCGGTTAACTCATACTTGGCCAGGAAGGCTTACTTACTGGATTCTGCAGTAATGTACTATTTCTTTCTTGAAAAAAGAATAAAAGTTTAAGAAACGCCAAAGATTGAAAGTAGCGCATGGAATAGGGTAGATGACAAAAAAAAAAATAATTAGTCCGTCAGATAGATTTCCAAAAAATATTGAACACGTATTTTTCTTTTTTCACGTAAACAAAAAATAAAGACGATATAGTGCTTCGAAAAGTCGTGCTACGTCACAGTTTGGTACATTTTTACCCGACTACGGCAAAGCCAAAGGAGGGTTATGATTTTGACTGGCTATGTATGTATGTATGTATGTATGTATGTTTGTATGTATGTGTGTATCTTCATCTGTTCCCTCATAGCTTCTAATCTACTTATCGGAACTCGGCATATGAGGTATCGTTAGAACCGTCTTAATTTTCCGCTGAACATACGCTACGTGACGTGTCACAAAAAGCTATTTGGCGCCCTCTAGCGGACAAAAAGTAAGGCTTAAAAAATAAAAATGGAGATAAACACGCCGTGTTTGGTATCATTTAAAAGGGCCTCACTTGTACATTTCCAAAATATTGCTCAAATTTAAAATCACGCCCTCTAGCGGACAAAAAGTCAAGAGTCAAAAAAAATATTTAACACCAAAATTGTTTAAATAAAAAAAAGTAAAAAACTAAAACCCGACTACGACAAAAAAAAACGACGCTGAAAAAGTATGAAACAAGATTTTCAGGATAGAACAAAAAGAAAAGCCGTAGTCACACGTTATAGGTACCAACCTAAACACTTTAATACCGTGTGACTACGGCTTTTCTTTTTGTTCTATCCTGAAAATCTTGTTTCATACTTTTTCAGCGTCGTTTTTTTTGTCGTAGTCGGGTTTTAGTTTTTTACTTTTTACCAGACTATGACGTCAAAAGCCCCTTCTCCATGATCTTTGACAAGCTTTATTTTCATCAATTTTTATTAATTTGATAAAACAAAAAACACGTATCCAATATTTTTACCCGACTACGGCAAAGCCAAAGGAGGGTTATGATTTTGACTGGCTATATATGTATGTTTGTATGTATGTGAGTATCTTCATCTGTTCCCTCATAGCTTCTAATCTACTTATCGGAACTCGACATATGAGGTATCGTTAGAACCGACTTAATTTTCCGCTGAACATAGGCTACGTGATGTGTCACAAAAAGCGATTTGGCGCCCTCTAGCGGACAAAAAGTAAGGCTTAAAAAATAAAAATGGAGATAAATACGCCGTGTTTGGTATCATTTGAAAGGGCCTCACTTGTACATTTCCAAAATATTGCTCAAATTAAAAATCACGCCCTCTAGCGGACAAAAAGTCAAGAGTAAAAAAAAATATTTAACACCAAAATTGTTTAAATAAAAAAAAAGTAAAAAACTAAACCCCGACTACGACAAAAAAAACGACGCTGAAAAAGTATGAAACAAGATTTTCAGGATATAACAAAAAGAAAACCCGTAGTCACACGGTATTAAAGTGTTTAGGTTGGTACCTTTAACGTGTGACTACGGCTTTTCTTACTTTTTTTTTCGATAATCTAACTGACGGACCAAAAAGAATCATAGGTATTATTTTTTTAGTCAATCAACTACCCTATTTCTTGCCCATTCTTCTCCATAGAGATCTACGCTTTAGAATGGGGAACTTTAGTATTTTCACAAGTTATTATTCCTTGTGACCTGTTCCTTCTGTTCTTATAAACGTTCCCTGTTTGAAGGAGTCTTATCTGGGTCTTCCAACCAGTTTTCTATTGCACCTACCATCTACGGTATTATCATTAACCCATGTCCCTACATAGAATAAGATTTTAATTAGTGATGTAACCAATGTTTGACAAGTAAACTATGAATAAAACATGGACGATGCATCGCAGAACAAGTTACCATGAATAAACGTAACTCGCGACTTCTTACCATTATAAGTAAGTCAAATCTAACATATTATGTAAGTGTTACGGTGACATAACATTACATAAGTGCTGATAATCAAATGCACCTTGACCCGCCACCTTTACGAATACAATATATCACAGATAAATATATGATGGAGTGAAAGCTAATATTTGTATGGTCATCTTGATTTGATGACTGGTGGTATTGTGTTTGAAAGTAACGAACATTAAGCATCCGATGTTGGGGGGTTAAAACAATTAAGCATTTAGTTTAAGTTTTACTAGATATTAGTGAATGCGCTTAGATAGCCTGCGAAATTAAATTTTCAATTTGCCAGTCAGTGTCATTGAATCTTACCATTTCTTGATTACTTGTTCAGCCATATTTGTTACGGTCACGAATCATATTTTAATCAAAATACAGCCTAATTGCAAAAAAAGTACGAAAATATGGTATGCATTTGAGCTCAAAAGTTTTAAAAGATGCAACTAATCGCGCAACAAACCGATAATTTGTTTCGATTGAAATTTTACTGATTAAAATAATTTGATTGGTGGTGATTGTAATAAAATCGGAAATTGATGTCCATATAAATTTGTATGTTTAGCATTCCTTGGCTATTGCTAAAAATAGTCTCATTCAATTTCATTCAAAATGTCAACTTTTCTTCCGTATCATGGAATATAGCATTCTCATAGCATTCTACACATGAATATCTAATTGAGGTATTTAGTTTGTTTGGTTTCAAAACAGTTCTTATATACGAATAATGTCTAATGGGTAATTTGGACCGGTCTTTTTTGCACTCCACCTGCATTAATTGTGGTGCAACTAAGGAAAAACCTGTCAAGTCAAGACTGCAATAAACTGATTTGATTGATTGACTGACCGTACACCAGTAAAATGTCACCGATTTACGAAATCTCGTAACGCTTGTATCTCAAAAGGAAGTTCCAACAAGTTGCCATTTTTATTTATTAATAAACTGTGATGATTACTTATTACAATAACCAATAAAGTCCATATAAGTTCAATCTCAGAAGGAAGCTCCAACAACATGCCTTTGTTATTGTTCCCTACCTCAAAAGGAAAAATACGCAACCCATAGAAGATCACTTTGATGTCCGTCTGTATGTATATAATATTTATTAAATCCCTCTCTTAAAACGATATATGAGTATAGCTTGAGTTGAGCATAGTTTGATTTTTTCTGGGAAGTCATGGGACTGCAGATCCTCTGATCTACAGTCCCTAGAAAATGCGAAAAAATCAAAGTTTTAGTTAACGTAAATAAAGGCAGGGCCGTTTATGCCGCAAAAAATGTATATTTCTATTTCGACACTCTTAAGAGACCTTATAAGTTCCCTTCAAAAGATAGAAATATACGTTTGAGTTGTAGTATACTACAGGGATTATTATTAGGTATATCATGATATTTAGTAAATCACAATTCCTGAACTATTTTTATTATTTAAAACTCTCTGGGTGAGTCCGACTCGCACTTGTCTGTTTAATTTTATACTTTAACTTTGATTACTGATTAAAATAACCAATAAAGTCCACATTACGTCACTTTACTGTACAGAAGAGATCCCGTATGTACCTTGTAGGTCAGGCTGTCTTCATTCGGAAACACGTGCATTCGAGTTCATACCACTTCAGTACGCTTGTGCAATTTATTCAAGAGAATCAATAAAGAAACAGTTATGTCGCGCATTTCTTGACACAAATACTTCAGAACATTTTGCATAATATGGCTTTAAGTAATTGTTTAGAATGTTAAGTTGAAATCCAAGAAGAGAACATTTCGAAAAAGGTCTTGTTTGCTTACCTGTTCCTTGAACTGAAAAGTTCATACCTGATCCATACAAATAAAGTGTCTGTTTATAATTTCAAAATAACACTTTTTTTGCTGAATGCATGTGAAAAATGCATGTAAATACGGTACTGTCTGTTAGCCTGCGATATCCCACTGCTGGACCTTCAAATAAAGTAGAACATTGGTTGGATCTGCCCTGCTCGTCCCGCTATCTGCTGTGAGCTCTACCGGAGGAGGTGATTTTGAGTGGTAGAGAGCTGATGTTATAAGAAGTAATATTTATTTTAGAAAAAGGATTAGGTTAACTTCCGTGTAAAAAAATAAAAACCTTGAAATTGTTAACAATATCCGATTTGTAAAATTTACACACCCACGACTAGTTTAAATAAAGTTTAACAACTGTATCGACCTCAGTCTGTTTGTTTTGCTTCTTGGTGGAATGCTGATGCCCTCTAGTAGAATATAATCCTGAACTTGAGACTAATGCGTAGAATAAGCATGAAGTTTCTACTATAAATTACATTTATAATAAATCAATGTGCAGAATAAATTTCTCGTTAATAAATTAAATAAATGACACCGGTTGAGTGTCCAAGATAAATTCTTTATCAATGGTGGTATCAGTTTCAATGCATATTACACTGTTATGTTCAAGGTGTCCTTGCTTTTATTTTCACTCAATAAAACATCCTTTATATAAGGATGATCTTTGACTATCAGTAAAAGGATTTTGACCATCAATTCTGTCCAATCAATTGTAACCTATCACAAAAAAGCTGATGATCTTCACAGGGCGGTTAGTTCACAGCTGAATGCGAGTCCTCGAGAATTGAATTGCATGGGGCGCGCGTTAAGATGCCTATGTTCAGCTATGGCCTGTATATAAGGCGAAAAACTCACTAGCTTTTCTCTCTTATTTACTCTAAACTATAAAGTACACAACTGCCATGTTGGGCTAGTGGTCGTTATGCGACAGCTGGCCATAAGGTCTTGGAATCGGTCCCCAGTTCGGGCAAATCGTTATAGGGGTTATCTCATTAGGAATAATTTCATAGCACCAGCCACGATATCTGTATTTGTGCCCGATTGAAAGAACTAGGCTCATCCCCTATTCATTAGGACTTAATATTTTTACCATGTTACATGTGCCTCCCACTAGGTGGACCGATGACCTGGTGAACGTTGCGGGGATCCGCTGGATGCGAGACGCACGGGACCGGTCAATGTGGCGACACTTAGGGGAGGCCTATAACCAGCAGTGGACGTCAATAATGAATGATGACATGTGTATGGTACAACTATTAATTAATAGCCTTCAGTGAACTCCTATTGTTCTTATACAACTAAGTTCTTCTTACCCTTCAAAGATTGAAGGTGTGTCACGATTAAATAAGTAGGTTATGTAAAACTTGACACTATACAGCCCAATGTCAAATCATGTTTTACTAGTAAAGTAAATATGTACACATCTTAATGTCCTTAAAACTACAATTGTGATCAGTTACGCTATTGACTTTGATACTTTGAGAAGGTAATAGTAAAACCAAAACAGCTTGAACTGTAAACGTTTTGAGACTTGTTTTAAAATAATTGTTCTGTGGTGTCTTCCTATGATGGTCTTTAGAAACAGTTGTCTATATAGACTCGATTCGTTATCAACTAAGGTTTATAGTTAATTGTGTATTAAGTAATTATTAACAATAAGTAGTTTAATACCCTACAGATCGTTGAGTTTATTCTGACGTTGCTTGTCATATGACTTATCAGTTTTGTTTTTCCTCTCATCATTGCTTTATTATCTTGTTTTTATGCTTGATCATAATATTTATAGAATAGATTTAAAAATAAAAGATTTGCTCAGACACTGTTTATATTAAAATGATGTTGCTGAGTTACTTTTCTTGTTTATTTTTCTTCATAACTCGTTATTATCATGTGAAATGACAAAGTTATGTCTTTGTTGTTTTTATACATTCTGGTCACGTTGCAACTTTACAAAACAATTAGGAAAGATTTGATTTCTTGAAACATTTCATCGTATTTTATGTCAGTATTTTGATACTGCATAGCGGAGTGATAGGCTATAAGTAGCCATTTTTTTTACGAACTCCCATTTTTAACCGACTTCTATAAAAAGAAGGAGGTTCTCAATTCGGATGTTTGTTTTTTATGTTTGTTCGGGCATAACTCCGTCACTTGCTAACCGATTTGAAAAAATCTTTTTTTGTTGGAAAGGGTACCTATACCTACTTCCCAAATGGTCCCATAATTTAAATTTTTATCGAAATCGGACAAGCGGTTTTTGAAAAATCAACAAAACTCAAAAAAAATACTACATTGTCCACATTATGACCCATGAACATGTGAACCACTAAAAAGTGAAAAATAAAAACTTTTTAACAAAAAATAAAACCGACAAAAACACAAAAAGGTAAAAAATAAATCAGTTTCTGAAGTCGGTGGCAAAAAAATTAAATCAAACAAACAAAAGTCACCGACTTGAGATTTATTTTTTACCTTTTTGTGTTTTTTTTGAAGTCGGTTTAATTTTTTCAGGTTGGTTTAGGTGGCCAGGTCTATGAACGTCGAAACCAAAACAGTATGTAAAGTGTCATTCTGTATTTCTGCCTACGGATCCATTGGAAAAGTCGAAAAGGCATAGGTTAATGAATACAGCGTAGATGTGAAACCGACGCTAAAACTGTTACCACGTATTTCGTGCATAATTTTGGCTCCCACCACAGAATTATTTTGTCGCATCAAAGCCAATAAAACAAAATCTGTCCATGGGTAACATTTACAACCCGGCGAGAGACCTGGCCCCCTGTTACACTATACGCTGTTCAGTTTCCACAATCTGACGAAGCAAAATATCTTGGAATGTACATAGACCGACGCCTGACATGGAGAAAGCATATTTTTACCAAACGCCTAGCAATGGGACAACAAGTGCGCAAGATGTATTGGTTGATGAACAGAAACAGCCAACTATTAATGAAAAACCAACTTTTGTTATACAAGAGCACAGAACAGAAAAAATGACATCGCAGAGTAATGTCAGCCGTACCACGCCTACTTTGCACTTCCACTGTTCTTTCTGTTCCGTGTACAAGAGTATAGTAAAACCAATATGGACATACGGAATACAGCTATGGGGTATGGCTGCCAACTCAAACCTAGAAATTCTGCAAAGGTTTTAATCAAAAATGTAAAGGATGATAATTGACGCACCATGGTATATCTCCTGGACAGATTGCAATAACAAAAAAAAAATGTCACAAAAAAACAGCTGCTTCCTACAAAACTGCAATACCTTCACGGTCAAAATACAATTATTATGGAGATCTTTTTTTTAATTTTTTTTTATTATAAATGGGCTTGCTCTTGACCTCAATTTTGCCCTAAGGGCAGAGATGATGTCGACGATGGAACGAGCTTACCCAGAAGAAGCCTGTTTACTCGCGACTTAGGGTTATATGAACTCGGAAAAACCACCAAAATCTGATTAAAAAAAAAAGCCATCGATCAAAAATTTATATGAGATCGAGGGGGATGGATGATGTAATAATAATCGGTGTCCTTTCTACCTTGTATACTGAAGAAACATTATGTTTGTTTTCTCTATACAAATTCATTATAACGCCTAAAACCTTTAAATCTGCAGTCTGCGTTTAGACGTCGTCGGTTGTCTGACGGCAAACACGAACACGACCGTGTCATGCATTTTAAACATGTTACCCAATTTTACAAGGAATCCGTGTTTTACCTACTGATGTAAGGTCTGAGCTTGCAAAGTGTTATTTTAGTCTTGAACACTCACGGATGTTTCTTTAAAGATAGAGGGAAGTTGATGGTGAGAAGGTTATTATGTTTTCTTACCTAAAGGACCTCTGTCCTTTTCATTCATCATCATCATTTCAGCCGAAAGACGTCCACTGCTGGACATAGGCCTCCCCTAAGTGTAATTTTTGCTTAGGGGGGATTTGCCATAATCGCCACGCTTGGCAGGCGGGTTGGCGATCGCAGTACGGTCGATACAAAAAGCACAGAGAACGCTGCTGCCCATTCTCTGGTACATCCCTTAGTCGCCTCTTACGACACCCACGGGAAGATATGGGATGGTGCTATTCTTTGCGTCCGACACCATACGGTCCTTTTAGGAGATTTGAATTATCAAATCTCAGTCAGTAAAAGTCAAACCCACTCTGGGCCGCATGGTGAGTAACGTCCCTCGCCCTAGTCTTATCAGTAGACAAATGATTATGTATATATGCAAAGATAGTTTTGTATCGAGGTGTCGGGGCTGCGGGTCCCGGGTTGTTCGAAAGAGATACCACGGCCTCGACACAAAGGGCTAAGAAGGAACATGAGTGGTTTTTAGTCAGTAGAAGCCTGACACTCCTTAGCAGGAGGGGTTATTTGATGATTACCCAACTGGCAAGAAAAAAAGTAAAGACATCTTTGCTGCATTTCTTTTCTGTAATCTAGTATGGCAGTAATCTACCTTTATTGACCTCATGGTGAATAACGTCCTTCCCATTTCCCCTCCCTGCAGTAGACAAGTGGCTGATTATGCAGCAAAGATAGTTTTGTATCCAGGTAGATATATCAACGCACTGCACTACCATGACTGCACTCTCTTTACCTTTTTGTACTAAAGGGTCATCTTCGCTTCAATGAAGTCCATGATGTACATAAATAAATAATTTATTACAGTGTCATAGATGGACAATAAACATAAAAGCTAGCCTTAAAAGTACCATCATAATTTGTACAAGATGACAAGGAACTGCTTTAGGATGCAACAAGAGTGCTTTATGAGGCCATTAACGGGCTTGGTTTACGCCATAAATTCATTTATTCATCAGTTTCTTTCATACGTATTCATGTAGTGACTCCCATATTTAATTTCACGGTAGTAAAACTGACATATAATATGGAAGGCATCTCAGATCACAGAAACAACAGGAGATATGGCAAGGAGGCGTGGTACATGCGAACTCATGTGGCCACGACGGGGCCTTATGCCACTTTCAATAATAAGTCGAATGTCAACTTGCGACGTCTTCACTGCTCGTGATTTTTTACAAAATGCCGCGTTGTTCAGTGAATGTTTGTAAAAATAATAGCTGTATTGTGAATTACACGAAAGATGGTATCTCATTTCACACGTAAGTACTACAAAAATAATGTTTTTCATATTAAATTCATTAAAACATTACTTCGTGGTACGAGAAACATGATGAAAAACCAAATCAATTGTTTTCATTAGGAACAAAAACCATTGCTTGTTTAGTACAAATCGACCAGTGAATCGGCTGATCTAATAGCGCAATGGATAGGTGTTTTACTGATGCTCTCACTCACACAATATTTTCGAAAAGCTGCTGCTGTCAGTCTTTGTGAGCTAGAGATGTCTAATTGTGATGTTTGTAGTTGTCGATATTTTATACGATGATTCTGCGTATACGTACGAATGATTATACATATTATGCATTATACAATTAATTACTCTACACAATTGTTACTGCAGTATAAGGCGTATTTTATGGCATTACTGAGAGTTGCCGTAAATGGAGATAAGAAAAACCAATATTCTGTACTATGTATTTACTAATAAAATATAAATTTATTTTTAGTTTAAACAACAAATTATAAATATAGGTAGGTACTAATAAC
Source organism: Diarsia dahlii (assembly GCA_949775195.1). Taxonomy (NCBI): domain Eukaryota; kingdom Metazoa; phylum Arthropoda; class Insecta; order Lepidoptera; family Noctuidae; genus Diarsia; species Diarsia dahlii. Next base: position 11,688,895 of record OX459198.1, read on the forward strand.
AACGTTTATATTATCACGCTTTCTTATTTTTGCAAGCAATACTGAAAATAGAAAGTGCTTTTTATTGCTTAATATTGACTGAATAAATAGTATTCATTGGTTGCTCGAGTTATCTATCTATAAACTTAAATAAAAAGAGAAGTCCTGACTGACTGACTGACTCATCAACGCCCAGCCCAAACCCTTGGACCTAGAAAGCTGAAATTTTGCACAGAGGTTCCCTTTATAATGTAGACAAGGAATAAAGAAGGATTTATTTTTATTTTTTATTATTAAATACGTTTTTTTTATTTTTTGTTAGTGATTTGTGTCTGTAGTAAATCGTAATATTAACTTACTTATTGTATTGAGTCTGGTTCATCTAAACTAACAGACAGACAAAAGTGCTGCTAATAATCAGCACTTTTCGAACGTCAAAATCTGTTGCAACACATCAGTGGTGTAAGTTAATATTACGATTTACTACAGACACAAATCAATATACATTTTTTTTAATCAACCTGTTTTGAATAAATGACTTTTTTTATTTTGAATGATTTCTGGACATATTGTTTTTTATTTATAATATATTATTTTCAGGAAGGTAGTGAGCAATACTTCATCAATTAAGAAAAACAGGAAGAACGCATTCGATATGATGAGACCTAAATCAAACTCTTTTTCCAGTAAAAAACCAAACCCTACTCAGTAGCAACCAAATATCAGCAACCAGAAGCGAAACAACCGCAATCCTGCTGGTCCCCGTGGGGTTGTCAGACCACCACCCCCTAGAAACAAATCCTTAATCCAAAAACGAAAAAATAAAATATACCTTGCAACACTAAACGCCAGAACGCTAATGACAGACAACAGAATAGAAGAATTAGAAGAAGCAATTAGATTTATAAAATGGGATGTCATTGGTCTTTGCGAAGTGAGGCGAATAGGAGAAGAGATACGAGAATATAACGAATACATTTTTTACTTCTACGGTGAAAAACAAGGTATATACGGAATGGGCTTCTTAATAAAAAAATACCTGAAAGACAAAATAGTCAGTTTCCAAGGTGTATCAGATAGAATTGCAGTTATCAATATAAATTTGCCTGATTATAAACAAACATCGTCGATTATCCAAGTCCATGCACCCACAGAAAATGATACGAAGATAGCAAAAGACAAATTTTACAAAGATCTGACAGAATTAATGCAAAAGACGAATAAAAACACAATATTGATGGGAGACTTCAATGCCAAGATAGGCAGCAAAACAAATAAAAATGAGTTTGTCGTAGGTGACTACAGCAGTGGAACAAGAAATGACAACGGACAGAGACTCATAGATTTCTCCTTTGCAAACAATTTTAAAATAATGAACAGCTTCTTCAAAAAAGGAAAAAACAAAAAGTGGACTTGGATGTCGCCGAACGGTAGAGACAGAAATGAAATCGATTTCATTCTGACAAGAGACGATAGGATATTTAGCGACGTCCATGTGGTGAAAAACCTTAATTTCAACACCGATCATAGAATGGTAAGAGGTGTCATACAATGTGAAAATCATAAATCAAGAAAACATATTATCTCATCTACTGAAAACACAATGATAACATTGCCTATACCACAAAATGCGCTAAGTGAACTAAGAATTGCATTAGAAAAAGGCGGAAGAAGCAGAACATTGCAAGAAAATTACGATTTTCTGGAGAAGACACTGATGAATATTAATAAATTGCGTACTAAAAAGGAGAAAAAAGATAAATTAGGAGAAGAAACGATAACATTGATGAACCAGAGGAGCATTATGTTGGAGAAACGAAAAGATAACCGTCAAAACATCGCAAATATTAGCAAAAAAATCCAAGTATCTATACGAAAACACAGAAAAGCGGAGAGACTGAAAGTATTAAGAAAACAAATAGGGACAACAGGTGGAATCAAAAAAGGTTTAAAGCAACTGAAAGAATACACAATGGATACCTAACATGAAAACCAAAATTAAGAAGAAAAATGAGAAATTGGCGATTAAAAGATTATCAATAGCAAAAGTAGCGACAGATTTCTATAAAAGACTATACACTGAGACAGACAAAATAACATGCACAGAAACGGACAAATACACCGATGAAGAAGAAGAAATACCTGACATACTGGAAACTGAAGTCATAAGAGCTATTAAAACACAAAAAACCGCCAAAGCACCTGGAGACGACAAAATTTCGAACGAGCTACTGAGAGACACTCTAACCGTTATATCAAAACCTGTAACACATCTATTTAATGAAATACTGGCTACTGAAGAAATACCAACTCAATGGACGAAGTCCACTATTGTCCTGTTACATAAAAAAGGAGACAAAAATGAAATAAATAACTACAGACCTATATGTCTAATGTCCAATTTATACAAAGTATTTTCTAAAATAATTCTTAGTCGAATAACGAAACACCTAGAAGAAAACCAACCAAGAGAACAAGCGGGGTTTCGCGCTGACTATTCTACCATCGACCATATACACGTGGTCAAACAGATCATCGAAAAACTTAATGAGTATAGCCAGCACTACTACATGGCATTCGTTGACTACAACAAAGCTTTTGATTCTCTAAGTCATAGCTATATCTGGACGACGCTGAAAAACCAGGGTGTGGAAAGCAAGTACATTAACATAGTAAAACAAATATACAAAAACTCCACAGCGAAGGTTCAACTTGAACAGCAAGGAGAAGAATTTAGTATCCAGAGGGGCGTCAGGCAAGGCGATCCACTTTCCCCAAAACTTTTCACGGCAGTTTTAGAAAATATATTCAGGAATATAGATTGGAAACATTTTGGAATAAATATTAATGGAACAAACCTCAATCACCTAAGATTCGCTGACGATATAGTGATATTCGCGGAGAGACCAGACATTCTACAAACTATGTTAAGGCAATTAGATAAAGACAGCAAGAAAGCAGGTTTAACTATGAATCCAACGAAGACTAAACTAATGACAAATGCAATAAAGGAAAGAGTAGAGATGGACATAGGAAAGGAGGTCATCGAATATGTTGATGAATATATATATTTGGGACAACTAATTTCAACAAAAGATCAATATTCTAAAGAAATTGATAGAAGAATAAGCAACACCTGGAAACGGTACTGGTCGCTAAAAGAAATTGTTAAAAACGAAGCAATACCTATGTCGTTGAAAAGCAAACTTTATAATACATGCATCCTCCCATGCCTCACATATGGCTGTCAAACTTGGCCTGATACGAAGAAAAACTGTCAAAAACTTATAGTTTGCCAACGCAATATGGAGCAAAGCATGCTTAACATAAGGCTACGCGATAGGTGGACGACGTCAAAAATAAGGAAAAGAACAAAAGTAAGCGATGTCTTACTCAAAATAAAAAGACTGAAATGGAACTGGACAGGTCACATTATGAGAACGGACAAAGAAAAATGGACGAGAGACGTTATGGAATGGTATCCTAGAAATGGAAAGCGACTAAAAGGACGCCAAATCAAGAGATGGGAAGATGGGGTGCGCCAAAGTTCACCTAAAATTTCAACTCCGATAATTGGAAATCCGAAAATGTTCTTCCTAACATTTTTCATCCTAACAATCGCAATTCCTAACTTCTCTGTCTCTAATGTTTTAATTCCGAAGCATTCAACTTCATAATGTCTGTAGCAATAAACATCTATTACACTATTATTTGTTTTCCTATATTTTCTCAACATAACCATCTTTTACACTATTATTCAAAGTCATATCTTTTTTGTTTAAATTACTTTTTATTCATAATAATCAGTATTATAAAAGGTCCCATTAAAATAGGTGGACAAAATTTTAGAAATCATTCAGACCGCTAAAATAAGGACAATAGCAAAAAAAAATATAAGAATAAGAAATAAAATACCTACTTTTATAGGATGAGTTTGTTCTAGAGTGCCGGCAATTTATTATTTTAAGTCAAAATAAAATCACTTTATTTATAGTGTTTTTTTTTGTTTAGATGTCTTTAGTTAGGCTTACTAAACGCTGTGTTATTTGTCCACCTATTTTAATAATAATATTCCACAACTATCACACAACGCCATCTAGTCCCAAGCTAAGCAGAGCTTGTGTTATGGGTACTAGACAACTGATAAACATACTTATATATTTCTAAATACATACTTGATATAGATAAATTACACCCAGCCACCCATTAATGGGACCTTATATACTATGCAAAGATATCCATAGGTTAGGTTAGGTTAGAAATGTGACCAACTACGCGCGAGCCGAGCGAGCGAAGCGAGCGGTGCCGCGGCAGCGGCCGGCGAGCGCAACCTCGAAATTGGTCGCGAAATTTTTCTAAGTATTTTTTTCATAGTGCCCCCAAGACGACACTCTGACCTGAATTTCATTCATTTATTTTATTTCAAGACAAAAATCAGTGAAACGACCTTTAATCATTCTAAACAGTTGTATGAGTGAAAATATTATGGTAATTATGTTTAGGAATAAAAGCGTTAGGATAAAAAACAGTAGGAGTTTAAATATATTTACACTAATGATATTATGAATTCCAATTTTCGGAAACATGAGTGTTATGAACATCGTCGGTAGGACTACAAATAGTATGAATGAAAACTTTAGGATGAAAAATTTTAGGAAGAGTGATCATTCGGATTACAAATCGTTAGGAAGAACAATTTCGGATAAACAACTTTAGGTGAGCCAATATGGACCCGGGAAGATGATTTACCAAAAGGATGGAGAAGATTAGCTCGGGACAGAGATGAGTGGAAGAAACTAGGGGAGGCCTATGTCGAAGGACAACCTGACCAACAAACTGGTTGCTGAAATTATATTATTATTGTTACGATAGAATTAAGTTACTTTTATTTAGCTATTTTTAATAATTAGTTTATATTTTTAATTTTTTAGTATTTAATTTTAAACATAAAATGTACTGTATTTTGGTCAGAGAATAAAGGCTTTTATTATTATTATTATATTTTCAGGACCCCAAAAGAACTTTATAACAATATAATAATAAATAGAAGAATCGATAACTTTTCGATTAGGCAATCACTAGCGTCGAAGTAAAACAAAATGTATTAAGTAAATTGTTCGGTGCATGGTAAATACACGCTGTGACTGAAGGGATAAGGTTTATAATTGATTGTGTAGTACGTAATGTTTTAAGAAATGCGGGTGTGTTTGCGAATGCGTATATCTATTGTTTTTACTGCTCTGCGTGTGTGAACTGTCGACACAGGTCCCCATACATTTTCGGCTAAAGGGCATATCTCCTGTTGTTTCTGTGATCTGAGGAAGGCATGGTTTTTAAGGCAAGACGCGTTTTCACAATATATTTTATGGTAATAATTTTGTAACACTGAAATCGCAGTGGTTCATTGACGTTATAACATCATGCTATTATTCTCCGTAATGGTTGGCAGTGTTCATAGCAGTAAATTATGTAAAAGCATGTCCACATTCAGCCAGTATATTTCAGTCCCTTAGTTGCAGTCTTCACCATGAATCACCATTATCTGCCAAGCCTTTTCCCAACTATGTTGTAGTGGACTTTCAGTCTAACTGAATGCAGCTGAATACCAATATTTTACATGAAACGACTGCCTATCTGACTTTTACAACCCAGTACTGGGTAATACGATACCTACTTGGTAAGACTGGGTGGCAAACTTTCGGGTCACTGACTATCTGTTACTACTTATTGCCATTTGTATTACACTTATATGACACACATTGAGGCTCTGGGCTGCAACGGTAAAAATCCTGAACCGAAACCTTAATAATTCTTTGCGCCACTCGAAAATCGACCTTACAACCATCATCCAATCATGCAAATCTTACCAATGAACTGACGGTTTTTAAAAAAAGTTGATTGGCAAATAACGTCAACGTTCGATGTGGTTAGTGCAAGTATTTATCTTTTGACGTGAAGCCTGTAAGTGATCGAGTGATTAAGATTGCATTTAATTACAAGTCAAGCCCATTCCATAAAAGAGGTTTTACTAGATTTTATGCTAATTTAGTTTTAGCAAGCATCAAGTAGAGTGCTTGCAGACTGCTAGTTTGTTACGAGTTAATTGAAACAAGTTAACTTTTACGATAGAAAGATTACTAGCTTCAGATGGTAAGTCTACATCAATTAAATAGGCTTTAGTTTGTAATCTTACACTAGGTTGGAGAAAACGATCTACTTGAAATAACATTAAAATAGAGTTGTAGTTTGGTGAACCTCAGTGTGGTCTGAAAGGCATGAGAGGAATTTTAGTTTAATAAAAAACCTCTTGAACAACACAAAATTTGGTTTTGACTGATTTACTGCCTCTTGAGTAAGCAAAAATCTTTAATCATCATGATTATCTTCCGTACTTACTACCTGTATCGGAGAAGCATATCTTCATCATCATCTGCCTAGCTTTTACCCAACTTTGCTTGGGTTGGCTTCCAGTCTAACCGGACGCAGCTGAATACTTGAAACATTTATTCATCTTGTAGGCATTCAAAGCAGCTGTAGCTAACTGTGATCTTACTACATATGAACCAGATTCCTTTTACAAAAAGTTTATTTTTCTTTCTGTCAAAAATAGTCATGTTGGAGAAAAAGCTCACATCAAAGTAAATATAAATAAAATCTCAATTTTACTAACACAGCCAACTAGAATGTGCACAACATAGTTTTATTTGGTCCTATGACCTTAGCTCTGATCTCCTTTCAATCCTTTCGAATTAAGATGTTGATAAATGAGCTGCGTGACAACGAACCTGCGACCTTCTCTGCGTGTTGCTACCGGACTCCTTAACTTAGTCTATTGCATCAGAAAACAGAGGGGACTTTGTATTGCGTATGCGTTTTTTGAGGCATAGGTGGGCCTACACACTCGCATACATCACATAAGTGCACTACTTTTTACACGACTGCCAAAAAAAAGAGTGTTATTGTATTTGCTTGCTGTTTTAGCAATTGCATCCAATGTATTGTAAAGTGGAAGAGCAGAGTCACCTAACACTAGCATCGCCTTGCTTTTATGGTAATCTCCAAATGTTTGTTAAAATAAACATTTATTTTTTACCCAAAAATCGGTTTTTATGTTCCTATTGCAGACACAGCTTGATTCTTTCCTGTAAAAGATTGTAATCTATCCCACGGACCCCAGTATGTGGATATACGTAGTTATTGTTGTAATGTTTGTCATTGTAATTGTTGTAATGTAATGTTGCATGTTAATAGTAATTGTAGTTAGGTACATGTTTAGAAAATCTTTTGGCTATTTTGTCCTTGCTGAAAACCTTGTTTCCGTCCAACGTGACTTATACAGGGTGGTCCCGATGATACGACAATAAATGAAACCACTGGTAGTTCTAGTTCATAGGAGCATTTTTAAACTATCAAATAAACCCTAACACCGAAATCGTTGTCGTATCGTTCAGCACCAACCTACCTAAATTTCTTTGCCAAATTCTTTTATTCCTTTTTTTTCTACACGTTAATCGGTGCAAATGATTCCTAAGCTTAGTAAACCAATATTTGTTTGTAAATTTTATTGTATTACGTTTACAGTTTTATTTAGTTTTTTAGTTTATTTAAAAAAATATATTTCTGTGTTAGGATTTATTTGATAGTTTCAAAATGTTCCTATGAACTGGTACCTACTACCGTGGTTTCATTTATTGTCGTATCATTGGCACCACCCTGTATTGTTATTTAAAAGCGTCTAGGACTTGGTTCTACCATATAAAGGGGTAAACCATTAGATATATAAATAAAACACGAGTGGATCATCTACAACCAAACAATGTAGCGGGCGGTTTGTCTTGACATTGCATTTTTCAACCACATCCGGTCAAATGTAGAGAACCAGCATCAACCGTCTGTTCCGAATTATTGGCCCCTTGACATTTCAAAAACCTAATAATTGTATGAGAGACCTTCTTTGAGCACTTACTCGTACCACAGATAATATAATGCGCTCGTACGATGTTTTACAACTTCGCCGCCTACACATACTCCTTGTAGTAAGCCGTATTAACAAACCTTGGTGTTTCCCCAACCCGTCGTAAACACGATGACTTCTCAGAAGAACCTCTGATAGCAATCAGCCATGTACATCCATCGAGGTCTTCGGTTACAAGGAGGGAGGTAAACTACCCTTTCTTACCTCAAGTATTAAGATCACAGATTGAAAAATCCAGTCTAGAGGTCACGCGAATATTTTATGAATAGTTCCTAGAAGTGTGGCTCTCACTTTTGTAGCGTTTTGTATTTCTACAGTTCAACCAACTTATCTGTGCAGGCGGGAAAAGAAGGAACTAAAATAAATGCACCTACTTTGACAAATCGATGCATTTCTGGTCCTGCTGGTCACTATACAATGATAATTGACAAAATTTAAGCTGATCCATTACCAATGTTATTTAATTTTCTGTCCTGTTGCCTACACATCACAGGAGCTGGTGGACGCTACTGAAAGTGCCAAACTCGTCGCCAAATGTTTGGCTGACTGAATTTAAATTGACATCGAGCCACTAAGAAGAACGTAATTTTGTTTAGGCTCATATCTTCATCAATCTTAAACAGTTGAGTCTTAAATGGTATTCTTTACAATCTTTCCTACCGTGATGTGGGAATATCGGCTTACTGGTGGCTACCGATTGGCTTAAACTCGTATCGATAAAGCCAGCAAGCAAGCAAGTTTAGAAAATGTGGGTAATTACGAGGAAAGCAGGAAGGAGCTGTGCACGATGCCGACACTACGTGACTGAGATTGGGGCCATGTGGAGCAACCACGTTCATACTTATCCATAATTTCAATGATCCACGCTCTCTTTTTCCATTTTGTATTGAATGAGATATAAAAATGGTTTCCGTGAATGTGGTAACAGACAGACATCTTGTTAGCAATGTAATTGGTGTTACTGCAATAACGCGATGCCTTATCCTGGTTGCAATATGAGAAAATAAATTGTAAGCTTTATAAAATCGTTTTTTAGATCCTAAATGTAAAAATGTCCGATGATTCTTTATATTTAAATATAACCGCTGCTTAGATCGAAAGAGACTTCACTCTTGTTGAGTGAAGTAGATTCTCCCGATTTTTTCGCAATCTGGACGTTTGCACGTTGTCCTGGAGGTTCTTTCTGTTATAAGCGAACTCTAACCCATTAAGTGCCGTCGTGATCAATTAATTTACTGTATCATCATCATCATTTTAGGCGAAAGATATCCGCTGCTCCCCAAGTTCCGCCACATTGACCGGTCCCGTGAGTCTCGCATTCAGCGGATTAATTTACCTAATGAAACATTATTTTCGAATAAAATGTTGGACCAAAGGATCAACAAAATCTAGTAGGACCAGCACTTGACTCTCTAAAACACATTGAGTATTGAGATATTATGTTCTATAGATCATTGCAAATTACAGTTGACCCGAATCAAAGATCACGTGATTTTTTTTCCCCTGTCACAGAATTACCTTTCTCAATTGTTAGATGACATGTGACCCGACAATTTGTCGAGTCATGTGACTCAAATCACGGGTCCTATTGGCTCCTTACGTGAAGGATGTGCGGAGTGTAATCGTTATTGCTAAATTACGCTCGAGAATAGACGGCGTCTCGTGGGTTCGGAATTTTCTAGATGGTGCTGTTGATTTGGGCTAATGGTTGGTACTAGCAGGCCGGTATAATAATCCCTGGGATGGGTCTATGTCGTTCTGTGTTGCATGCTGTGTCTTTCGCCTAAAAATCTTCAATTGGTTTGTATTGTATCCAGTTAGCGTTAATGGGTTGAATAGTGAATTGATTTTAGATAGACAACTAAGACGAACCATGGATAAGCAATGGACAAACTTTGTTGACATACAGATTATTCGACAGAAAGAGACTCCCTTTTGGAAGGAGTTGACGAAAATACAATCCGGTAGCTTTTACTTCTAATGAGCTTATTTGGACTGTTAAAGTCTTACTTCTTATTTTGAAAGCGAAAGTTTGGATTAATGTTTGTTTGTTACTCAATCACGGCTCAACGATTTTGTATGAAATTTGGTACAGAGACAGATTACAGTCTGGAATAACACATAGGCTACATTTTATCCCGGAAAAATAAAACCACGGGATCGAAGTCGCGGCCAACAGTTAGCATTAAATAATGATGAAGATCTTGGCGAGGATGCAATTTTCATTACAACAATAGACAATTATTATGTTCGTTATTCAAGGTTGCGTCTGAAGGGGTCAGTTACAGGTTAAGCAGATTCAGACTAGACCATTGTAGTTTATGCAACGTTACGTGTTGTTCTTTCTTGAAGTCATCAAAAATGACTCCCTTCCGCTCTGGGCGGAGTGGAAGGGAGTGTCAGACTTAAACCCATCCATTTGTCATCTTAGCCCTTTGTATTCCAGGGCCGCGATATCTCTTTATCTACTTGAAATAAAGATAAATAAATAAACAAAGGTCGATGTTTTGTGTGTAGACATCTTCTTGTGGTTATATAATTTCATTACCAATTGTTCTTAAAAGGCAATGTGACAATATCGTGACATTGCTGAAGTATCTAACTGTAGAATCATGGCTAAGGTCTCCAAAACTGTAAAGTCGATATGTAAATAAATAAAAAAGAAGGTTAAGTTGGTACTAACGTTATTTCAGTTAACGTTAGGTAAACGTTAACGCAAATAGACTGATTTGGAGCATACAGAGTAGGTTTAGGGTTGCTCTTGTTGGTTTAAAATGATTTCTTATTTATTATTAATTTCATACTCGAGAAATTATTATTTCCCTATTTGAATTTGATTCTGTTAACATTTTCATGGGTCTTAATTTTTTTGCACGAAACCATAACTTTTTTAAATAAAAGTAGACACTTTAATTTTCATTAGGTACGATAATCAGCTTTGCATCATTATCTCCGCTGCGATGAAATTTTTGAAATGCAACTCGACGAAGATTCAATACTTTTTGTTACTAAGAAAAATATCTTTGTTTTCAGTGTCGTCAATGCCGTTTTAATATCCCTCCCAACTTTGATCCCTGCGGAAATCAAGACTAATCTTAGATATCTTTATTCTTCAGTCACTTTAAAACTTCAGCTTCAAAAACCTCCGAACCAAAATTTTTGTCAGCCCTCACTTCGCTACAACGGCGTATGTTACATGATAGTGTTAATTGGACCGTATCAGAGGCTTCTAAGTATTATGTTCGAGGTGATCTGCCGGTGACCTAGCACAGGTCGCCAATAAGGAGCATTTGTTGTAAGTAGCGAGCGCCGATAAAAGTTCTGCTCGGCTATAACACTGTTATCGTTAGTCGTGGACTAAACTTGAGTCGGACTTGACACCCCATTAGAATTATTGACAGCTACAAATAGTTTATAATTTGACACTTTTCAATATAACTATAGACATCTCTAACATTGATTACAGTGACATATGACATCTTTAGCATTGATTATAGCAGAATGTTACTATGCGTTTGACAAGGATGGCTGATGTAGGAGGCAACGAAAATATAGGGCGATTCCCTGTTGATATGATGACCCAAGTTAAAAAATGGACTTGTGTCGGCACTATAAATATGGATGTGAGTTAATTATCTCTTTGATCGGAGAGCTGTTGTGCGTCATGTAAGGTGCCTACAGTGCGTGCTCTTAGTCAGCTATTGATTAGATGAATTCTTTGTACGATAACAGCATCCGTACTATAATTGTATCTTATCAAAATGAATGAGACCTCACACGAAGAGTTTTTGCACATTCACAATTTATAACACAGGTCTTGTTGGTCTAGTGAGGTTTGATTTCCAGGTCGGACAAAGTGTTATTGAGTGTCAGTTTCATCAGCAATTCTTCAATAGTAGCCACTGTGTTTGCATTTGTGGCCGCTTGCTGGTAATAAGCTCGCCCCTTATTACAGGGGACTTAAACATAATTAGCGAAATGTGGGTAGGTATATTTGGTAAAACTATGCTTATGTAGGTACACGTTTTAACCCTTCGAGGATTACATGCGTCATGTTATGTTTAGATAACAATTATAAAACCGGTTGTTGTCGCAGTTAGGGCAATGCTTGTTCAGCCTTGACCAACAGTGGGCTATGCATGTTGACGGTATGTTGACCATTTGCTGAACATAGGCATCTCTTAAGTTGTTCCACAGTACCCCGTCCTCCAGCTTCCACATCCACTGTGCTGCATCCACATGCATCTAACTTGGATGCTTCTCGCACAACGCTTGTCGACTATTAGGTACTTAGTGGCATATTATCTAATTACCACGTCAAAATAACATCTTTTCACACCGTGGGACTGTAATTACTCAGCATTCCCAGATTTCCATTGCCACATAATCCGCCATAATATTTTTTGTGCATAGCCGTGGCAATAGTGAAATTGCGACAGGATATCGATGCCGCGGGGCTAGAGAGTGGTGGGAAGGAAAACTCCGACCTGAACCAGTAGGCAGCTATCTTGTTATGTTTTTCTAAAATTATGTAGTTTCTGTTAATTAGAATTTTGTTTTTGTATTGTTCAGTACCACTTTTGTACTGTTATAATTATTATGATGTCGACGATTTAAAGTAATTTAGTAAATAGTAATTAAAATGATTCAAAAAAGTCATCATTATAAAATCACACCTGTGAGCTACTATAAAAGTCAAACTAATCAAATTATATTGTAAAAGTTTTTAGATCTCAAAATCACATCAGTCCCCAAATTCGCTCCTTCCTAGTTTCCCCGTTAGGGGACTAGACGTCTCGTAGAAGGGCTAAGAAGGAACATGGGTGGTTTTTAGTCAGTAGAAGTCTGACACTCTCTTCCGCTCTGCCCAGAGCGGGAGCGGGAGCAAGAGTCCTGTGTCGCTGCCGTGAGAACATTACAAGCCGATTTTCTAACACATATTAGTTTATAAGAAAAATCAAAACGTTATTTTCTTCCTTATTACAACATCAATAGAGCCTCATAAACCATTAAAAGTTCGCTCAATAATTATTAAACCGTTGATATATTCTTTTCTCAAAAATGGTATGTAATGTTGCCATAACATCTCTAAAAAGTATCCAGAAAGTGAACTTTTCTCAAAAATGGTATGTAATGTTGCCATAACATCTCTAAAAAGTATCCAGAAAGTGAACTTTACCGGAGACTTATTTACAACTGTCCAGTAAGAAGCGAGATTTTAAACTTGGAATCTCCTACTGTCCAGTAAGTAAGTATGTAATTTACTTACTGGACACTAGGTCATCCTCTTTAGATCTGTTTAGAAAAAAAAACATAGTACCAGACACAGATTAGAGTTTAGCCATTATAACATGGTTATAGAAGGGAGGTTCCAAATATATATCTATCTCTCTTTTTGGTATGACATTTTATGAGATACATATATTTTTGGAACCTTATACAGCCATTTTATACGTTGCGTTTTGTACTTAGTAATGTTGTAGAAGTATAGTGTGGGATTTTATGATTGTATTTAGTAATTTCAGTTTATTAAAAAGTTTTTTCTAAAGTTGTTTCCTAAACTGCCTCGTTGGTCTAGTGGTCGCAAGCTCGACTGCAGAGCGTGAGGTCCTGGGTTCGATTCCCGGGTCGGCCAAAAAGTGCTATTGTGTTTTTCACATATGAATGTAACCTTCAATATTAATTAAACGAATTTGTTGTTAAACTTTCTTTAATTTTTGAGAAAAGCATTATACAAACCTCAACCAGTAAGAAAGCCATCCTGGCCTCGTATATGTATAACCAGACCTCACCTGCGGTTCGGTCCGGTTAACTCATACTTGGCCAGGAAGGCTTACTTACTGGATTCTGCAGTAATGTACTATAAAGTGACGTGTAATAAAAATGTAATGATTTTATGTATTCCAGAAGGTTAATGCGAGGCCGCTTGCGAGATAGTAGGAAAACGTTTTATATCCTAGTTTTCCTTCAATTTTGATAGCACAAACTACTAAAAGATTTTAGTAGTTTGTGCTATCTAGATTTTCAACTTTATCGCTACAGCATTAGGTCCAAGGTTGATTAGGAAAATTTGACAGGTTTGGGTAGCTTAATGTGCTGTCGTCTGTACATTTTAGGTGGACAGATTTCCTTGTTAAGATCCGTGACTGGCCAGTATATTCAGGTTTCAGTTGTCATAATCTTGATCTAAACTATAGGTCTCAGTTTAAGGAAGTCCGTAATTCCGTATCATTATATCGTGCGTTAAATTATATACTTTTAGTTTTTATTTAACTTGCCGTGTTAGAGTCTGTTTGTTAGATTGTTAACTTCTGTCTTGGTCAAATCTTGCATTGCATTTCAAATCAGTTCCTCCAACCGATTGAGCTGCAATTTTACGCACACTTTTGGTTTTAGTGACAATATATTTTCATGACAGATATGACAATCCTGGAGCTAGGATTGCCTCCTCACTATAGAACTCCTCATCGATAAAAAGCACGGACACTTATCTTTGTATACGGGTTCAATGTTGATAGATAAACCTAATTTTCTTCTCTTTATTTTTATTTAATAATAACTTGTTTTTTTACACATTACTTAGGATTCCGTACCTCAAAAGGAAAAAACGTAACCCGTAAAGGATCACTCGTGTGTCTGTCTGTTTGTCCGACCGACCATTCCCCCCCCCCCTTATCTCCATCTCCGAAACTACTGAGCCTAAAATTCTGAAAAAAGTACAGAAATTAGTTCAACTCGTATAAACTACAGGAAAACCTATAAGAAGTCATGGTACGGAACCCTTCGTGTGCAAGTCCGACTTGCACTTGTCCAGTCTTTTTTATTTTCTGTTGTATCTTTGATAATGGTTTCACTTGTTACGTTTATCTGTCAGTTGTTCTATTGATTCATTACGAAGTTGCTATGGTTGTATAACCGATGACAGTTGGTTAGTTCATCACTTACGTATGCAGCAGAGGCTAACGAACCGAACGTAATCACTGAAGTGTTTGTAGTGACGTTTCAAAGCAAGATTTGTCGGTGAATCTTGTAATTAATAGAAGAAAATTGACATTTACTTAACAAAATACTGACTCACCAATGCCAAACCCGACTAGTCTCTGATACCGAGTACTTAACTTAGGTATATTTAATTACTCAGTATTGTTTTTGCCATTTCAGTGTTGGATAGACACAGATCTATGGAGGATGCCTAGACTCTAGATCTAGAGCCATCTGTTTTCCACACGGGAATAAGACTAAAATACTACTATGTACTTTAAGACGTCGTCATGGTAGCCCACCTGGTCTTTTGATACTGAGAACTTAAAATTAATTTGATCGTTGATATCTAAAGCACGATCAATTTTATTGACACGTAATTGAAATTAGAAGAACACAATACATGAGCAAAAAGTGTATTGAATTCCCAGTATTTTAAATAACGTACCAAAAAATTAATTAACTATTTACTAAACATAAATACGTTTATGTAGTGGGTGCTAATAATAATACCAAATAATAATTTGGCAAAGTAATTACCTGCGGAGTAATCCGTGAGCATACTATTAAACCGTCAACTCATTCAGATTACAATTAAACACCACGATTTATTGCGAGCAAATTATAATTTAAGCTAGATTGCATTGGCCACCAATATTGAGACCAATGTTGGCCCCAACAATATCCGTGTGCACAAAAGTGACCGGTAGTTTTACCTAATTTAATATGTATTTTATTACTAAATATTCATATTTGAGTTGTGTAATTAGGTAATCGTTACTGGGATATGGTTAATTAGGGAGGATATAATTAAAAACACTTAAGGCTTGGTTAATTTATTGACCTAGAAAACCTAATATTAACTTGGATTATTGCTTTGCATATTAATTTATAGTGTTAAGTAAAACTGCTGTTAGGCAGAGGTGTACCATGTGAGACAGCCTTATTTCGCCTGTAATGTTCAAGTCTCATGTGACTCTGTGGCTATTACTGAGAAATTCCTGATAAAAAACCCCAATAACGATTTGCCCGACCTGGTAATCAAACCTCTTGCACCACAGCATCGCTTGCAACCTTTAGACCAACGAGGCAATTTATTAGTTTAATGTTTTGTCTTTGGGGCCTTGAATGTAGCAAATGTTGGCTCCAATGTATGACTCAGACCTCATGCTCTACTACACTCGTGAGAAACTGTCTAGCTGCTCACTGTAGCCAGCAAATCGTGATAACTTCAATGTTTATGCTGTACATCGTAATTTTAATTCACGTTACGCTAATTACAACTCTAATTGAAGTGGTAATGGATATAAATTAAGAAATAAGATTATAAAATGGCCGAAATATTTCGTTCTGTCTTTACTTTCGTTTAAAATAGAAAGTTGTTGGCAATACATTTCATTATGATACGTTTAATAATTGCATTCGGTGTCGGTGAAATGGCGTTATGAATATATTTTTTTTATGATTTCTTGTGGTGTGAAACGAAATGCATTAGTGTCGCTTTTAATAAAAACCTGTCAATTTATTCATACTTTGTTTTGGGAGTCAATATTATTGAGATACCAATGACTACGAGAATTTTAAATACGACTGCAGGTCAACAAAACTATTCAGCTTTGTTGACCTGCAGTCGTATTTAAAATTCATTAGAGTTAAAAAAAAAGAGGAATTACTTCGTTAATTTTGAAGAGTTGCAAAAGGAACGGGGGAGGTCTTTGCCCAGCAGTGGAATAGAGTAGGTTTATATAAGAAAAGTTTAAGCTCTGTCTAATTTAAAACGTGTAGCCATTAAGAAGTTTCAAGGCGACCTTCGCGAAACCTTCTCGCCTTCTTGGAGCGTCAGCCCAACTACCTATACTAACTTTACTGAATAGTTAATCCTTTAACCACGACGTATTTCTACACCGTTTTGCGAGTGTGAAATGCGCTCGCTCTCAAAATGGTGACATAGGAAAACCCAAAATCCTTTAGGAAACCGGAATTTCCTTTATCTGATAATTTGATGACATATGACGTCCGTAAAGCCGCAGTGGGCACGGATGGTGGACGATTGTCCACTCCTTGTAGAGAGAAGGCATATGTCCAAGCAGTGGAATCATTATACGATGATTGTGCTATTAGCTATTTTCCTAAAATAGTGTCTTTTTAAATTTAATTTATTTCAAAAGTATCGCTTTTTTTTGGTATTGTTACCTAGTCTACAATTCACTACATTTACATTAACTTTTTATCTTTCTCTGTACAGAAATGCTGTATGAAATTCATGTCCGAAAGTTTTATTGACCGAAAAATATTTCACAGAATGCAAACGAAAGTGCTTTGAGTGAAAGTGACATAAGACTACGTTCTTTTGAAATAATTAGCTTGAAGGTTATGTAAGAATTGTTTTACTTCTTCGGGACCATATATGAGAATTTAAAAAGAAATTCAATGTTACCGAACTATAGTATCTAATTAGGAAAACTGGTCACACAGAACATGAAACTTTTCTGAACAGTTATACTTATACAACATCTGTCTAGCCTTTTCCCAAATATGTTGGGGTTAGCTTCTAGTCTAACCGTATGCAGCAGAATACCAGTATTTTACATGGAGCGACTGCCAATCTGACCACCACTTAGTACCCAATTAGTATTGGATAAAATTGTACCACACAGTAGCCGCATTTAGCCACTCAGTTGCCAGACAGTTTTACTATTCCTTTTCATGATATTGATGTCACCGTCATGGCTTCTCCTATATTAAACATATGGTCCTTTGCATCATTATTTTCAGATAGGCTCACATCTGCCCGTTGGGGAGTACACACGGCTACACATCAAGCTATAATAAAATAAAATATAAAGCATAAGCCCACCCATACGCACTAAACGGTTTGGGAATACTTTCATTGTGCGTACAGCTAAGGAGTGGAATTCCCTGCCAGAGTCTGTATTTCCTGATAGCTATAACCTAGGGGTCTTTGAGTCAAGAGTGAATAGGTTACTTCTAGGTAAGCGTGCTCCATCGTCGACCGCATCATCACTTTCCATCAGGTGAGATAGTGGTCAAACGCGAACCTATCAATAATAAAAAAATAAAAAAAATGAGTTTCCCTTTATATATAAAGCAATAAGCAACACATAACACAAATTATATTCAAATAAAACTTGATGAATAACATCATAATCAGTAAGGTAAACAAAATAATGTAATTATGTAATTCTAACGGAATGCAATAATTAAAGAAATGTCATTAATTAATTATGTAAAATATAATATTATCATTTTATTGGCATCCAATTAGCTAACCAATAATAATTATAGAAGCTACTGTTACCTACTGTAATAATTTGCACTATATGTTGTAACGGTAAAACCAAGTTAGTGTAGTTAGGTAACGGTTTAATGCGGAATGCAATTTAATCGATTAAGTATGCTTAATAATAATATTATGACGGTTGGTTGTTATTAAATAATCACTATATATTAATAGAAATATTCAAATTTAAAAGCTTCTTTCTTTTATGTCTGGTGCCTTCCTTTTACTCTAGTAAATCGATGTTGATAGGCTACATTTATATTTATTCGACGTCATGGGTTTGTCAGTTGAGTCTTATACTTATACATGCTGATTGGTAATTGGGTGCATTTCTTAAAATGTGTTGTACCCGCTTTAGGCTTCAGATAATTATAGTCTCCATTGTTTCTGCCATGGAGACTATAACTCACCGTCTATATCCCGTAGTTTTAGCTTTGTGGTCAATTGCTGCTGGAACCAAAGCATAAAGATACTTACAGACAAAAATGATTGCATTGACTCTCTGATAGGATAGGTTAAAATACACCATAGAGGCAGATCTTACCAGATTTGGTAGACCTAGCGGACCAGCGGGTTAAGTCAAACAGCCAAAATTACATGGTGGTAAACATTTGCGAAAAAGACGATGCAATTATCTATCTAAAAAACTGTACTGCCCTTTCATTAAAGTACTACAGAAATGACCAGAAAATAACGGGTACCTATTCTTAACAAGTTGTTAGGAACACTCGTTATTTTCTGGTCATTTACTTGCTAAAAGTGGGTATTGCACTGTGGCACCATTATGGAAAGCTAATGAAACAATGAAGGCGTCCATGTAATTTGTTTTGTTTTATAGCTCTGGCCCAGTATCACCCAATATTGGTTATAGGCCTCCCCTTTCTTCTGCAATACTTTCCGGTCCCGTACATCTCTTAACCACATGTACCCCGTGATTACAAATTTATATACCATCAACTGCGCTTAGTTTGGCGTAAAGTTTAAACACCAGAACATATAATTATTTAGAAAATGCACAATTGGCATGATAGTGCTTTTTCGAGAAGGTTCGACTCCAACGTTGAAACTTTAAAAAAGAAGATGTCTCAAGGAATTGCAAATATCTGAACGGACCGGTTATTGTTCGTATTCAATCGTACCGGTTGCAAAAGTCGTTATTTCGTAACAAAAAGTGTATTCGGACAAATTTCTGACGGTGGTCTCATCCTGCTATGTTCATGCTTCTACGCTTGTGTGCTCTTTTATTCTAAGACACCAAACCTGTGTGTTCTGACTGAACCCCGCGTCTGAAAAAGTGATACTAAGTGGTACCTTTAAAGCATTGTCAGTGGTTGACCAGAATCTGGATGAAAAAGTGCCTGGTTCACAGCAAACCTCACTCCGGATGCTGGGTCTATTACAACGACTTATAACATAGTACGTAAAATAGTTCTACTTCTGCAGTGGACACTAGGGCGCTGTTTTATTAACTTATTTTGTTTCAAGAGAAAGGAAATTTGAATTCTCAACAGACCGTTTTTAGTTCAGGCTGACAAAAATTTGGACTCAATGTCTTTTGTATTATTTTGTGTACCGCTATACAGTGCGATCAAATTATCTTGGTAGTTCTGAACATAGGCTTTGCGAAATTTTACGCATGTAAACTTGGGAATAAAACTGTTATTACCAGATAAACCAATACTTAAACGATCAGAAAATATGTAATTTAAACAGTGAGAAATACAAATAAAATAAATATCATAACACTTTTATACATTCGTTGTAACAAAATGACCTGCACGAAGTTCGGAGCTGCCAAGATAATTTGATCGCACTG
The DNA here is from genome assembly GCA_949775195.1 of Diarsia dahlii. Lineage (NCBI taxonomy): Eukaryota > Metazoa > Arthropoda > Insecta > Lepidoptera > Noctuidae > Diarsia > Diarsia dahlii. Next base: position 11,708,947 of record OX459198.1, read on the forward strand.
TACCTAAGCGTAGTTATTGTATTGTTTGTGCGACAAAACCACAAAAATATTCTTGATGCGAAAAACAAAATATTATAGTGTACAATGTTAACAAGCTAATCTTAATAACTAACAGATTCCAATATAGAAATATGATTCAAAATTCTTTCCAAAAGATGATGATGCAAATAATTTTTCAGTAAAAATAGTATTTATGTAACTAGCAACTGATTAAAAGTTATGCATATTACTTAGATTACAATTTTAAGCTGTTTCAATTATTTTGTGATAGAATATTTTTAAACACAAATAATATTTGATAACAGTCTAGTCCACTACCACCTCTTTTACATATAATTCACCTAAAGTGCCTGCGAGTGGACTTAAACACGTACGTTACTATAATTTTACATAAAACAAACTAAAGACCCACAATCAAATATAAACTCTTATGACTCTAACTTAAGGTTGTTAATACTTTCTTTGTTTCACGTAATGACAGCTGATACGTTTTCTATGTGAGTTTAGTAGCCTTGTTCCACATAGACGCGTACGCTGTAATTTAGTGAAATATGTTCTAAGCTCATAATAAGTTGAGCTTGAATACTATCCTTGACACCATATCTCTGTGTAGAGCAGCGTGGTTGTATCGGCGCGTGGTGTTGGACAAATTTAACGACGCCTTAGTGATATTTCAACTAAATTTCGATACTATATTTCATAGATGTTCAGGAGAGCAGCTCAGATGGCAGAATTGAGATCAGTACCTTATAGTACACCCACATTTTACTAGTTACACATATACAGATACAGGCTGTAAATGAACCCATCGTGAAAGCCGTCAACCAACTAAGTAATGGATATTTTATGATATTTTTTTTTGTTTTTTTTTGGTTATAGAAATAAAAACTGATTATTTTTTCATTAACAACTGTTTTTCGGTTGACTGTACTTCACTTGTACTTGTGTCAAAAAGGGGATCAGAACGGAATAAACAAAAGAAAAATATTGGCAGTGGATCGGTTTAGGGGATCAGGGGGCCAAATCTCAATTTTCGACATTTATCTCGAGTTCGAGTTCGTAAGTCTATCTCTATGTCTATCAAAAATATCTCTATCTCTACCAAAAAATTTCGAATTGAGCAGAATTCCTTATTCTCAGTCAAAATAGAAATAAATGTCACGAAAATGTCGATTCGAGTGAAGCTAATGTTACCATTATGAAGAATCGCGCGTTCCGTTTTAGGTAGCTATGAGTGAATGAATGATTTTGTTTTAAAACGCTGACTAAACCTAACTATTTAAGTATAAAAGAAAGAAAGAAAAAAGGTAGCACTCCGGGAGTGCCGGCAGAAGTGAAAACTTCAATATTAACTTTCAAACTCGCGTCAGGGTCACGTGATGCTGATCGAAAAATCGTAAACAAAAAAAAGTGCTCAGCGCCGCTAAAGAAGTTTTCACTTCAAAAAGTATTTAATGGTTTCACAAACAAACAAGTAAACATAATTATGAGAAACACTTAAAATTAGGACATCATTTATATATTTTTGAATAAGTCCCGTGCAAAGCCAAAGTAGATAGATAGATAGATAGAATACTCTTTATTATGTACACCAAATTACAAAAGAAACAATAGTAAAACATTTTACAAGGGGTGACACAATGGGCGGTCTTATCGCTTAAAGCGATCTTTTAAAGACAACCTTTGGATGGATATATGGAAGAAGGAGAAACAATACTGCAGGTAGCCTGTGGTGTACCATTTACATAATTATATACAATAAATACATACATATACATACATAAACACATATTACACTTATATAAATTTACATTATAGATAAGTGCGAAGAACTAAATTAAAATAGCTAACAAAAATTTAAGCCTACGGAGACAGATACAGTTTCTTTATCATGCTTTTAAAAATTGGCAGAGATTGAGCCCGCCTTATAGACACTGGCAAGGCATTCCATAACCGTACTGCTTGAACTGTGAAAGACTTGTCGTAGAAACTGGTGGAATGCATCGGCATCTCTAATCTTAAGTTTTCCCATGACCTCAGATATCTATTATGTGCGTCATGAAGGAACTTGAAACGTTCTTTAAGATAAGCGGGGGTTGTAGGATTGAACAGAATACTGTAGAGCTGAAACAGGATATGAGAATTCCGGCGAAGACGTATAGGAAGCCACTTGTAAAAGTAAAACGAAACGTTTAGTGTAAAAATAATCAGTTTGACAGCTGACTGTCTGTCAGTGACTAATAAAATTATGAAGCAAACAATTATTTACCTTCGTTTTCAGGTCTATTTTAGTGGTATCCTGAATTACAGGAGCCAATAGATCTAAGTATTAGAACCCTTCTTAAATCTTTATTTAGTCTGAAGTTTTTAATGACTTCTGTTTCGATCAAGTCGTAAATATCGACGGCGGGATCGCTGTCGTCGCCGTGTATTGGCCAGTTGCTCGCCACTTTCCAACAACTCCGAGATAAAAATGCTAATAAACTCGTCCATCTTTCAGTAGTTTCAAGTCCAATCGTAGGTACACAAATTACAGAGTCTGTTATCTGCGCGAAGGTCGTCGTTTCAAGAAAACACAATTCACAAATCAAAGAGTATAAATCGAATTTCCAGTATGAGATGCCAAGGCGTATTTTATTTACAAACTAAAGAAAAGAAAACACAGTGTACAATCCAAAACTCAACAAATTTACTCAGAAATGACGTGTCTATATAATCGACATGACATCTCTACTGCTCAGAAGCACTCGACATGAACTCTAACGTTAGCCTTCGACATATGTCGAATTCGACATCCCCAGAATAGCAACTTTTAAAATTTCTCGAAAAAATGACGTCATTAGAAATTTTTCTCGAGTTCGACACCATCTTTAGAACCGAGAATTGGCCCCCAGACCGGAACAACTCGATGGAAATTATTTAAGTGCAGTTGTTAAATTGACAAGTAAGATAATAACAATGTGTAACATTTCGAACTTTGACCTCCAATATCTCTGTAACTAGAAGGTTCCCCAGAAATGGTTCAGAAAAAACAAAATATCGCTATGAATGACGGGGACAACAAGTACTTATCTTTCGGCTTTCCAAAGGGTATTTTACACCGTTTAAATAAATCCCTTGTCCTTCCTTCCTTAATAGTATAAAACAAAGTCGCTATTTTTTGTCTGTTTGTCTGTATGCTTAAATCTTTAAAACTACGCAACGGATTTTGATGCAGTTTTTTTTAATAGATAGAGTGATTCAAGAGGAAGGTTTTAGTATATTATTTGAACGACATCCACGCGGGTGAAGCCGCGGGCATCAGCTAGTATGTAATAAAGGGCGAGCCCATTGCAATCAACCGAGCACAAATCCAGACTCAGTGGCCGCTACTAAAAAACTACTGATGAAAGAATCAAATAGCACATTGCCCGTCCTGGAAATCGGACTCAAGACCTCATGCTCAGGAGTCGCACTTACTGTCACTACACGAAAGAAGAAATAATCCTTGACACAATATCTTCGTATCACGTGCTATTGATAAAACAAATGACGGACAATGAAGATGATGGTTATAAATAGGTAGTAAATGTTCCATTGACTAAGTATTCCTATTATATCTTAACACTGGCACTTTGTATAGCATTATTTGAACAAAAGGATACTGTTCGTTATTTATTGTGGTAATGTAAGGATCTTTGTTGGAGACAAATGAGATAATCCTCTTTTTATTGTTATGTTAGCACCTATTATAATAAACCGTTTATATTATGTGGGTTTTATGACTTCGAGTTCGACACCTACAGCCTGGGCTTACACACAAAAAAGAACATTAACCCTAAAGGGTTCCGCGATGGGTTTGGCAGAGTTGTACCTGATAGTCATTATCTTCATCAGCCTATTAATGTTCCCACTGCTGGGACACACGTCTCCTCTCTTTGAGAGGGAGTGGGCTATAATCTACCACGCGGGCCCAGTGCGGATTGGTAGACATCACAACTCTTCGAATTTTTGGTTCTAGGACATTCCGGTTTCCTCACGATATTTTTCGTCGCCGTTTTTGAGAGCAGTGGTGATGAAATAAATTACACAGAGTAATGCGCTAGGAGGCCTATGTCCAGCAGTGGACGTCTTTTTAACCGACTTCTAAAAAAAGAAGGAGGTTCTCATTTTTTTTGTTTTTTTTTTTATGTTTGTTCGGGCATAACTCCGTCACTTGCTAACCGATTTGAAAAATTCTTTTTTTGTTGGAAAGGGTATACTTACTTCCGAAATGGTCCCATATTTTTTTTATCGAAATCAACAAAACTAAAAAAAAAAAACTACGTTGTCCACATTGACCCATGAACATGGTGAACCACTAAAAAGTGAAAAATAAAAACTTTTTAACAAAAAATAAAACCAAAAAAAGTGAAAAATAAACTTTAGAAGAAAAATCAGTTTCTGAAGTCGGTGGCAAAAAAATGAAATCAAACAAACAAAAGTCAACGACTTCAAAAACTGATTTTTTTTCTAAAGTTTATTTTTCACTTTTTTGTGTTTTTTTTTGAAGTCGGTTTTATTTTTTGTTAAAAGTTTTGGCTGAAATGATGAATGCGCATGCCTGGGTTCATCTCCACGACTAACTGTTTGTGAGTTGGGGCCGCCACCACTGAGCCACCTGATAGGTACACACATATTTACCCAGTTATATTTAAGTTTCATGTATAGTAGGGGGCGCATCCCGATTATTCTTTGTCCGACCTGGAAATTGAAACCATGAACTCAAGTTCAGTAGTCCGACCACTCACACAAGCCTTATTGTAACACAAATACTCATTAATTAATTTAGGAATACAAAACAGTGACGATAATTTAACACAGATTGTAAACAAATGAATGTAAAGAATGTGTCAAATCGATATTTAATTTTAAATTCACGGCGAAAACAATTCTCAGTATCGACGTTAAATTAATTATTCGGTGAATTCTTGACGTTTGCGTTTCTTGATAACAGGTTCATAAAGGCAGGCCTACACTAAAGGCGGATGCGGTGACAATGCGATGTCATAACAGAAAGATGTAATTCCTGAAATCATGGAAATTAATTATATTTACTGGGTCTTCTATCTTCTTTATTGTGTGGTTATTGTATAACCTGGAGTCAGAGTTTTTATGCCGCTCATGGGTCTCTGAATTGTTTTTACATGCCGTCAAGAAGTATCCCTCAGGCATGCTGGTTTCGGCGGCGGCGACCTCTCGCGTCCGGCCCTGGTGCAAGCCATGGTCCGGGGCGAAGAGGAATGGGACGCCGTCGCCTCCTTCTGCGAAGCAGTGATGCTAGCGAAGGAGGTGGCGGAACGAGAGAGGGATAGAACCTCTCAACGTCCCAGCCGCCGCGGAAGGCGCTCCGGGCGTCGGGGGTCACGCGATGACCTCTGGCCACCGTTGACGCGGGCCTGTGGACGGTGAGTAACGGGCTAGCTCGCCGTCCGGCCGTCGTCATGGCGGCAACAGACCGTGTCGGCGGCGCGTACGTGTTCCACGCGCGCCTCAAAGAGATGTCAGCAATATGGAAGGAGGCCGCAAGGGCCGACGCCTGTCGGGGCTGTGGATTATCGAAAGGTTAAGCGGCTCCGACACAAGGGCGAAGAAAGAACATGGGTTTGGTTTTTAGTCAGTAGAAGTCTGACACTCCCCTTCGCTCTGCCCAAGAGTGGGGGGGGGGGGGGGTTATTCGATGATTTTCCACACACCCAAAAAAAAAAAGGCATGCTGGTTTCCTCACGATGTTTTCTTGCACCGAAGCAGCTGATGATTATATACAATACGCAAATGAATCGAAGAAATATTTTTTTTGATAAACAAAACAATAAAAAAAACAAAAAAAGTCAAGGCGTGCCACATCAGAATTCGTACAGCCATTCCTAGATAATGTAACAGATATACATCATGAAATTATAGGTAGGTACCCTAATTGAATATTCATTGTTATGTTCAAAGAAGATGAAATAAAATGTTTGTATGACCGCATAGATTTTTTTGCGCATTTTACACAATAGTTCATAATTCTTGTTTTGAAGAAGTACCACATTAAGTGTGGTTAAAGCCTTCACCGTAAGAATAATTAATATTTTAGTGAATCCCCAGGTGTGACGTAGCTATTTATCTTGTCAGTTGTAATAGATGAACAAATTAGTGGTAATTGTTAAAATAATAAACAAAGCGGAATGTATATAAATGTATATTACAGTGATCGGTAAGACTTGTATAGTAGTAGGGTTGAATTTATTGCCAATGGGTTTTTTTTGTGACGGTAATTAATCTTGGCTGTTACTAATACTGTCATCAAGACAAATTGGGTTTCGTTATAGCCGCTTGAGTGACCTTATTATGGTTTAAACAAATGTGTAAAAGTGACTATGTAATCTACACCTGTGTTTCTTTGTGCATCTAGGATAAATGGAAAAGGATTTTCTTTGCGTATCTGGGATAAATTGAAAAGGATTTTAGGAAATGACGGGATAAGTAGTTCACAGGAGCACAAGCGCATAGTAGAGAAATGTCAAGTCACAATAATATTATAACTTGTCGTAAACGACAAATATATTTCTCACGCGTACTTCTTCTACAAAGTAGTAGCATATATACCAGTATATAGTGTACTTAATTTCAGAATCTTTAGAAAATGTGTGTGTGTACTTATTTTTTGGTACTCTATCACAATGCTGTCCTATTTGACCCAAAGGTTGACTGGTAGAGAATGCCTTGTGGCATTTAGTGTACCATGTACCACTCGTGTAGTACATGAAGTTTAAATAAATAAATAAAATTGTAGTCTATACCTTAGTTATATGGAAAATATACAGTAACTTAAGCAAGATGCCCTTTTTTGGAATGAACTAAAAGCTATCAAAGTCTTGATAACCTGACTGATTTATAGCTGTTGCTAAATTACAAAGTAAAATCGTGGGAACACTAGAAAAAGATAAGAAAAACAATTGACCATTACCTGAATTGGTGAAAGGAAGCACATAAAACAAGGCCAAAGAAAAAATCAGACAAAATTGAGACAAAAAAGTAGTTAAAAAACTAAAAAACGAATGTAACGACGTATTTTTCATCCAAATCGGTTCATCCGTTTATGAGTTATGAGGGAACAAAGAAACGGACATACATACATACATACTTACATACATACATACACGTCAAACACATAATAACCCTCCTTTTGGGCTTCGCCGCAGTCGGGTAAAAAGGAACATTTTAAAATGAAAAATAGAAAAATAAACTTTCTTTAACTCAAAACACTTAGTTGATCAATGTGCAAGTGCATGTCGTGGCAAAAAATAAATAAAAAGTTCCAATATGGTTTTTCCACATAAAATGTAGGTGCTTGTTTTCGTAAAAATAACTGGCATAAAAATATTTGCCTATCCAAGTTTTATGCTTTCTATTTGCTTCCGATATTAATATTTGCACACCCAGCCGTTTAGGGAGATTTTTAGAGAAATTATCGCCCGGTTTAGCTACCTGACTTCTTGAAGTCTCTCAGTTGTGAAACCAACGTAAACGAAAACATTGCAAAAATATTTGGTCAACCTTAAAGTAAACGGTATAACTTACAAAGTCGCGTGCTAGTTTATTTTTATAGAGTCCAAGTTATACTGGTTTTCCTCTAGACAAAACAGCTTGATTTATTGTATAGGTGATAAAACCTTTCTCTTCACGTGAGATGTCCATTTAAGAACGGCATGTAGTGTAAATTGCATTGTAGATAACAATGTCTTGTGCACGATCAAATGGCGGAATGTCTTGAACTGTTTTCCACAGATATTTGCCGACTCTCTACTTTCAGTTGCCTTAAATGTTGTTTAGTGCCTTATTTGAGGTCCCAGTAGGTCGTAAGTAAGCAAATAAGCGGGAAGTTCTGAGTATAGCGTTTGATTTGTTAGGTTTAACTCGACTTTCTGCGGTCATATTGTGGGTAGACTGTGGTTTATAGATCTCTCTGTATCTCACAACTTTTTACTTCGTTATGGCTATACCATTGTTGTTTCAGGGTAGTAAGAAAGCCTCTCGCTATAACTAAAGGATTTTTTAGTAGATTTTACACACAAATTGTTATTTAAAAATGTAATTCATATGCTACGCTAGACAAATTTTCGTCGCTTTGTGTTAAAGGTTTCTGTTTAAACTGATAAACAAACTTGAATTCTGCACAGTTGGTAAACATTAAATAAAGCAACTAAAGAAATTATAGTATTAACAATTATAATAAAAACTAGCCTTTTTCTCACAATCAAGTTTTGATACGTATTCGTTAATGGACTTTACTGAGTAGAGAATCAGAGTTGAAGTAATTTTATTTTTAGCTTCACCTTTAGGACTATAATTGCAGATGTTCGTCGTTAACTCAGAGTAATTTCGAGCGCCTAAGGCGGTCAGCGTAAAAGATTTCAAAGAAAAAACGCTCCGTCAGACTGTAGCCTAAGGCCGCTCGGACAAAGACTTTTAAAAAAATGATCGCAGAACTGACACTCCAGTTATTAAGCAGCTATACACTATACAGGTTGTAAACGGACTGTTCATTCACGAAATCAAATTATTGCAAAAATGATTTATTATTGTTGGAAACTACTTGTTTTGGAATGAAATGGATGATAAGGATAGGAGAATGAGATGCATTCTTTTTTCTGTTTCTCAATTAGTCGACATCTCATGTCATCCCCCTTCTAACCACATCATACAGGGTGAGACCATGTTACACTGGAATTGTATAGCTTGACGTGTCGCCATGTGTACTGTCAGCGCCCAGCATTATCTGACCCCTGGGGTCAGGTAGTGCTGGGTACTGACTGTACCAATAATAATTTATTTATTTATTTATTTATGCACACACTAAATACAAAAAAAAGTATAAAACATAACAAATAGAAGAGCACAAAGGTACTGCTTATTTCAAAAGAAATTTCTTCCAGCAGACCTGCGAGAGGAAAGTTTGATTAGAAATGTAGACAGAGTGTGTAGACAAATATATATATAATAATATATGAAACTACGATTAAAATATATGACTGTTATGTATAGAGTGTTTTGAATGAGATGATGTGAGGGTGTGAGTTGATGTGTTTAAAGTTAAGAGATGGATTCAATGGAACTGTTCTTTCTTCTATGTCAGTGACAACAACGACGTGGTATTTTATAATAGTCTGACCTACTCTAGTGTTGTGCATGTTAGCTCGGCTATTGAAGTGTAAACACTGGTGAGTAACGTCAGGTAATCACTGACACTTCCAGGATTAACTATGTTATTTTGTCCTATTTCTCCAACTGATACTTAAGATTATTTACTAGCTTAATGTTAAAGATTTTGTAAAAGTCTTTTTGAGATACCAATAAGTCTACTAATAATGTAAAGACTTGTCATTTTGCTGTCTTCGATTATACCCTGTCTGTCTTCCATTCTATTCTAGCCTACCTCCCTCTTAGCCCAAAACCTCGTACCTAACCGAAGTGACTTTTGCACTGCCATTGATGATGCAGTGGAAGTGGCGAGGTTCTGGCGTAACAAAATATAAAAATTATCGTTCCGGAGACATGAAGAAGAAACTGTCTTCCAAAGCGCACCACGAAACAAAGAACTAAAAGGGTAGCCGCTTCGTTATCCCGAATACCCGTTTTTTGTAACCCATTCTGCGATCCGCCAAAGACTAAAACAAAAAGGCGACGTTCAAACAATCCCGCCTTCATTATAATGCTGCCTTTACAGCGACTCCCAGAATTGGGCAGACGTCGATCAAGTTATATGATTATGATGAAACACGCTTCAGACCAGACGGTATAGAGAATTTAAATGTGAGAGACAGTAAACATGCGGTGATTACTTTTTGTTAAGAAACGCCCAGACTGTTTTCACCCTTAGGTACAGAGGTAAAGAAGATAGTGAAAAAGTGCCCCTTCATTGTGATTACAAATAATATAAAAAGTAAAATACATAACAAGGAAAAACTAACAAGTGCTGAGGAAAAGGAAGTAATTCATATAACACATTGATCGGATTTGAATACAGTCGGCTGTTGCTTATGAAGTCTTACTACTGATGCGACATGCACGATTATAACGTTGTCATCATAGATCATATTCCTCTTTATAACCGGGTAATAAAACATGTTTTGCCTGTAGATGAGACAATAAGATGTTACGTGCAAGCACTAGCTGGCAAGCCATTGATGAACAGAGGCTGATAAATCAAGACTAGGGACAATTCATCTCGGTAATCCTAATGGGCTACATGAGCCAACTCAGCCGAAATTTCGGCGATTTGCGTACGCGTTTAGTTGCCCGGGCACAGTCAAAGTGTAGTAAAAAGTTGCACTTCTAGTGTCACGCGCATGCTGCCGACTTTCACTGATTTGAAACCCGCCGACAACAAAGTCGTCGACACACAAGTCTGTGGGTTGGTGGATCCTGGTGTAGGGTCCTTGTGCCTATAAAGAAGTACATATTTTCGATCAGTGAACCAGATATCAGTCATTGCCTCATTTCAGGATAATGCCACATAGTGCATTGAAATAATTGTTGACAAAGATAAGGAAGAAAAACAACCTGACAATTGACACGCCTTTCTAGAGCCAAAATAAAAATTATAAACAAGGTAATCTATGCTTTATCTTCTGCGTCACTAGGGTCAAAAGAAAGATATAGGTTACTGATGTCTTTAGGACAATGATACAAAAATCTATTCTGTTTGTACATTTTGATATCAAAATAAAAGTGACTAAAGATACTGTTGAAAGTTTGCAAAAATTGATATCGACCAAACAAAACTACGGTTACGTAAAATAAGCCTTTTTAGATGCAGATTCTCCTAACGAACTGTTAGAATTTTATGTGCATGCAAAAATGGCGGTCAATCTAAATTTATATCCATTGCGAATTTATATACAACCTTTCGAACAAGCTTTAATTTGCTGTAGCTGAATTCGTTATGGCAATTTCATTAATAGCTTCTCTACCGTTTTTACTATTTCTCAACAAACGTACATTCACAATATTAAAAACTGTTTTGACTAATAAACAAAATTAATTCAAAATAAATGACCTAATCATTGAAATTATGATGCCTTGAACTACATAATTATACTTTAAAATGTCAAGATTAAACATAGTTCAATTATCGTCGGTCGGTTAAACTTCGTATGGATATAATAACCGCAATAGGTACTACGGACTTTAAAATGTTAATAAAACAGAACTGTAAACGATGAAGACAATACTTTCAGTGCTACTCGAAGACCGTAGACACGAATGACGTTATTTTGTAAGCTGTGCCCAATCTATTATGCACAATTTTGCAGTATTTTTCATAATTAAGTTACTCATCAACATGAGTTACTGAATCAAATTGAAAAATGTAAAAATATTTCGAAAAGTGGATGTAAGGAAATAAAATTATCTACTAAAGAGTTAGAGATACTGGAAACTTTAAAAGCCGTGACAGTTATTGGTGCCACCGCTGTTAATGTAGAAGTCTACATTCCATATTAAGGAAACGAGCGTAGAGATGTACCAGCGCAACGCACCACCTGCATTGAAAATTAATAAAAGAAAGCTAACTCATCTAGTTCACCATATACTCGCGTCCAGGGTTGACGACCGGCTACATCGGTCAAAAGCGATTTAATTGAAACGCCATAAACGGACGCCGCACCTGCATGGATGCGTACAGCAAGAAGATAATATAGTGACGTAGCCACGTAGCCATTAATCTCGCAATCGGGTCTCGAGAAATTGCAAATGTCTGACTTTACGAGTCGTCTAGTGTGAGCCGATAACGAATTAAATCCACTTTTATGTGGTCGGGTGTTAAAGTTGTTCAATGTTGAACAAATTGCGGTTTGGTGAGTGCGAATGCAGCATTTTTTTTTGATGAGTTTTATTGGAATGTCTTTTAGCAAGATAATTGGAGTCAGCTGAAGGGTAAATTGCAAAATGGTTTATAGGTAAGTAATGAGGACTCGTTTTGCTTTTTATGAAAAGGAACTTTTACCAGGCTTATTTCACCCTATCAAAATCTTCATATTAAAATGCAAAGCACTTTAACGAACAAGCGCTATCAGAAAATCACCAGGACGAGAGTGCGCCAAATCAGTAATATGGTCATTATTGCGGTACTCTGACGAAGGCAGCTGTCAAGCAATCAGACTTCGTAAAAAATATTGAGTAATTATCTTTAAATTATTGGCCTTTTTTGAAGATATATGAGCATGGCTAATTTGTTGAGACTCCCTTTTTTTACGGCAATTTCTTATTTGCCTGTCAGTCAAGCTTGAGTCGCAGTTTAATGACCCGCGTTTTCAATTTGTCACATTGATCACTTCTGGATCTTTTAGCAGGGTCTTGATTCATTCATAATCAATAAGCACCTGTATTATACCTTATACCGTGGTTGCTGTTATGACGAGCAACCACGGTTGGGCGAGCAAAATCTTACGAAATCAAAATTTCCAAAATTGCTGCAACCTTACAAGTAGTACTAGCCTAGTTTTGTACTTTTAAAGTTATGGCATAATTATGAAATTTTGAATTTGCTCAATACGGGAGACCATTGCAGAATATTAAATAATATAATTTGTCCATATGCCAATAACGATATGATTTCAATACGCACACAAAATTATCAACAAATGCACGTGTTTTATTCATTTCAATATGCTTTTACTACTATCATTTCCTGGGCCTTCCGCAATCATCGCAAACCAACATTATCAATTCGAAATTTATTCTCAATTTGTATCGTTGTTTACAAGTCTTCTCAGTTGGCATGTGCCGAATTCTGCAACAGGTTTGTGCACTTCTGACTCACATGTTTTTGTGTCTTTGCCCCTATGAGCTGTATTTTCATTGGTATTGATAAAAACATAAGGCGAATCAATGCGATTTGATAAACTTTGTTCAGCTTCCGAAGAGGTCTTGAAATATTTCTCGACGTGGGAAAACTCAAGCAAAGTAAGAAGCGAATTATTTTCTTTTAAAAATATTGTTTTAATCTTGATGAGAACTTGGAATCTTTCCAGATGTGCAGAGTAGTAGGGTGAATTTTTATAGCACCTAGAGCAGTGCAAATGTCGAGATTTATGGCCTTGATCTTAATATTCGTATCTGCTAAACTTTCATACAGTTTCATAGTCACCACATTCTCAGTCGGAGGCAGCCTTAGATCCAACCGATAGCCTCTTCTTACAGTATCTAAAATCTCAGATTTCCCAGCGCATTATTTGCGTACTGTCTTTACAGATTGTTATGCCTCATTACAACATACCTTGTCACAGTTTTCACGTAGTTGTGATCTTTAACCCAGCACGTTAAGGATGGCCGTTGTTGCGACTTTTCGCATTATTCTTGTTATTGTTTAGAATTGACCCTTTGGAACGTTGTCTGGACTTAGTGTAGTCTGAACATATTTTTATCAGTTGATTATAAGAAACCTTTTTTAATTTGCTTTCTACATTTGTCTAAAAAAATTGAGATTTGATAAACTTGCACACGACATTTGATGAAGATACGGGGATCTTCATCCAGTAGAATGGTATCTCCATTCTACTGGATGAAGATCCAGTTCTATCGGTTGAAGATGCGGAAGCAGATGCGGTTCCATGAGCTGAAAATGCGGGAATAGTCTCTCTCGGTTGAAAATGAGAGACGTTTTATTCTTTATAGAGGTTGTCTTCAATGGTCATGGGTGTTTTTCGTACCGCAACGTTAACTATTTGTACGTTGTCTACATAATTATACATTGCTCCGGATATTGGTGATAAATTAATCACACTTTTACGTAGTGCAACATGATGATTTGCTCCGGCCTTTGCATGGTCTAAGAGAACTCTCATATTTTGTCTTCCTCCTCTCATATACTCATTTCTTAATAAATTAGTTTTGACCACTTCACAATCCATCTTAATTGGCTCAACATTATTTTGATAATTAAACTGCTAAAACCATTATAATTATACGAAAATTTACCTAACATTGTTTAGGAAAATTTTGGTACTTCACAACCAATGGTATAATAATATCAAATAGACAATACTTATAAGCACGTGCCGTATTTTGTTTCTCAATGTATTGTGTTTAATACGCTGCTGGCCTACCGTCGAAGCCCTTTCACCGGCATTGATAACACCTCGCGAAAAGTCACCAGTACATTGTATATAATAGCTATACATATATACTTGTAGGTCAACGTTGAAAGTGTACAGTTTATCCTCTCATGCCTTGAACCGATTTGAGTAATTTTGGTGATATACGATGTACGAGACAATACGGTAGTTGGTTTTTTATAAGTGTGATACTGATGACCGAATAATGTGCAAGTACATTTGCATATTATGTATGTGTTTGGATATAACGGATATTTCAGCCAAAATCAGCATATCAAAGTAAATATTTCTATCTCAGATCACGAGATGGCCATAAAAGGTATACAATATACAAGGCATACAATGCTCTATCATGTATTTTTAGTAACTTTCCACGAAAACCTATCATCTACGCATTTCAAATACAGCTATTATGGTCGACCCTGCCGGGGCTGTGGGTTGTTCGAAAGAGATACCACGGCCTCGTACACAAAGGGTTAAGAAGAGGAGAGGGCAAAGGCATGGGTGCTTTTTAGTCAGTAGAAGTCTGAGTCTTCCTTCCGCTCCGCCCAGAGCAGGAGGAGACATTAGATGATTTCCTACCCTCCAAAAATAAAAGCTATTATGGTTGGATATATTTCGGATTGCGATCGTGGCTTCATATTTACTTTAGATTGAATATTTAGGTAAATATAAAGGACCCTCACGTCCTCGTCATGTATGATTAAACCGTTCACACAATTTTGAAGCTCAAACATTGAAAATAACTACAGGCACGATGATTTGTTCAGTTGATTTTTTCCAAGGTTCTTTTTATTGTAAGGACGAATGGTAAACTTGACCCATTCATTCCACGTTGTCCATTCATGTTATGAAGATAGACGAGCGATATTATTAATAAATAAAGGCACCTTTAATAACAAATTATTGTTTTTACTTTATTAAAACATCGTGTGTTTGCTAAACTATCAGGAATCTTCCTACACACAAAAGAAAACAAGATGGAAGTAGAGCAACAGTAGGTACAGAATCTTAGGTCATCATCGTTTTATTCAAATTGAAAATTGATAAACTAATAAATAACCTAACACGCTACTCTTGGAAACGGTTCATATTGTTAGGAGGTTCCTCTCTCTCTACTGGCGATTATTATTCATATGTTAGATTGAAATATTATTAAAATTAAATGAATGTGCAAAGGGAGTAATAACAAACGCAACAGAAAATAAAGCTAGCTTAGGTAAAACGCTCACAGACGTTTTCGAAAATTACTACAGGATTTCAATATGAAAACTGGCAAATCGGCCATTGGTACAATTGTAACAGTTTTAAATTTCACTTCTCCTTCATTTGGTAAATTTTCATCATGAAATCTGCAAAAGAATAGAATATTTTCAATTTCCCTAAACAGGAAACTGAACCCGGATTCATTCTTCTGACTCCATCTGTCGAGGAACAAATTCTCTTCCTTATATGTAAAGTTGAACTACCTAGGTAGTATAAGCCTCACCTTAGTTCCACATGTCAATACCACTTAGAACATTCCATGGTCCATTAAAGTGAAAAGCGTAATCGATAAATGCTGGCAAACAATGGTTAATGAAGTAGTTAGCTCCACGCCTATACTGATTGTAGGGCGTGTAAGACTACCTCGTGACGGCAACGATTAGTAATGTTTGTCTTGTGTTACATTTCTAGTAAGTTCTATGATATTATTGTTTTTTATCTTCTTCCGTACTAGTACTACTGTTCTGTATCGGTGCGTTCAAAAACTTTTAAATTCACATGACACAAACAACCGGAACAACTATGTAGACTTGTAGACCCTACAATTATTAGTTCCGTGCGGGAATCGAACTAGCGACACACGGCGCAGCCGCCAATAGCTAAGGTACTGCGCCAATCGTGCCATCGTACAAACGCCAGCACGTAAAGCCACCTACCTGAAACTGTCTAATTTTCCCAAACAACCTTGAACCTAATTGTTTAGTGACGAAGTTGAAAATCTATTAAAAAAAGGACAGAATGTAGCTTAATGTACTGAGCTGGTGTATATGTTATAGATCCATACATACACCACCCACCATTCATTATTTTAGCGAATAACAGAATATTTTACACTAGCTGATGTCCGCGGCTTCACCCGCGTGGATGTCGTTCAAATTATATACTAAAACCTTCCTCTTGAATCACTCTATCTATTAAAAAAAACCGCATCAAAATCCGTTGCGTAGTTTTAAAGATTTAAGCATACAAACAAACAAACAGACAAAAAAGCGACTTTGTTCTATACTATGTAAGGATAAGGAAGTGGTGTTACACTCCTATGCTAAGTGAGAACTGTGTTACAGGAGTCAGAAGGGTATTAATTGTTGTAAACAAACTATGTATTATAACCCGGTGTGAGAATCAGTCTTATTATAATGTTCATATTACTTAATATAAATACACAAAAATATAAAGATAACGGTATTTTGGTACTAAACATTCTGACCTTACAGTTACATGGAAGTTGTCCGTTTCAATATTCATAATACTGCTAACTGCGTAATACGTACTTGTGACATCCAATTGTGGAAACTACTGTTATGTTTATCTACTATAAAGATATATTTTGATATACTCACGTGAACTTTAACCGAGTGTCATTAAAAAATATGTAGTTGTATTTAATTACTTTTTCCGCTTGACATCTCTCAGGTCAACCTATGAGACTGACTTCTGCTTAACCAGACTATCCTGTTGCCTTGAGTGTTAAGCCTCCAGTAAGGGCGTAAAAACTTATAGAGCGTGAACTGCGGGGTTTTGGGAGCCTCGGATTAGGGCGTCACAGTGGAGGGCACAAAAGGACAAGCTGGCCTGGAGTCCATTTATCTGAGACAAACACTGTTTATAGGTACAAAAAATTAAATTAGGTACCAAAAAAAATCGAAGAATTTGGATCACCTAATTTCGGACGTGATGCCTGATAGAGACTCCTAGCATACTCGCTCCATAGCTCGCTGAGCGACATTGAATTTATGGACCAACCGTACCGTCCGACCGAGATAGATAGAATAGAAGAAATAGCGTAAAGTTTACAGCTCCATCAGTATTTCTCAAAGGAAAAACATTTTACACCGATATTTCGTCAGGTAAGTGCTGTGTAATACTGGCCGAAGGCAATTGCAAAATCTAGACCCACATTGCTTCCAAGAATTATCTTCGGGAAAAAACCCAACAGCACTAGACGACCTAGTGATACAGTGCGGTTTGCTTAACAAACATCCTGACACTGACCGGCAAATTGCAAAAAACGTAAGATTTGAATTGACTACAATGACTTTTCCCCCATAAAGTATTATTTTTCTCTTTTTTTCGCATTACACTTTTGCTTCGTTCATGTTCATCTTCGTCTTGTCATACACATACGAATCCTATGCCCTTGAATTATCTGAAAACAGTAAAAGACCTTCCAGGACCTCTTGTCATGCTTTCTAATCAAATTTGCCTTATAAAACAATTTAATAAACGCTTTTCATTCTATTAAAAATTTTCACCATAACATGTTCTTTCAAAGAAATAAAGACGTTCATGCAAATAGTTTCTCTTCTAGAAGCCATTCGCATCCGTCTATGACGTCAATACGTTAAGTAATACCATTGTTATCGATCAAAATGGAGATATTTACAATAGGAAGATTATCCAGTTTCCATATTATCATCTTATAATGATTGGCGTCTCTTTTGTAGTTTTTCTTTTGTCTTTGAATGTCTACTTTTTTACATTGATCTTGTTTTTTTCATACTGGTAGATAAAGTCGGAATTGATACAATGTATGAAGTTAGTAATATAGATTATTCTGGCTAAATAATTAGAAGGTCAAAATCTGATGTAATTGTAATAAATTGACGGAATGTAAACAGCTGTGGTAGAGCTACTAAGATGCGTGCTAGAACGATAGTGAGAACCGATCTCGACAAATTAAATAATTAATAATTTCGCACCCAAATATTTCCTGTATTATATTTAACTCGGTGATCTCCATCATTACCATCTGCCTAGCCTAGCCTTTTACCAAGTATGTTGGGGTCGGCTTCCAGTCTAACCGGATGTATCTGAATACCAGTACATATTTTACATAGAGCGACTGGCTATAGTTAAGTATTTTATTTAAAAAAGAAACTACTAAAATCTTCACAATTTATATTGTTTTCTAAGAACACGCTTGATTGCACTGAGCAATGCGAACATTAAAACTTGGATGCATTGTAAAACAATAAGAATTGCTGCAATTATCGTCTGATCGGCCCTTGCTTTGAAGTCAAGGTCTACCCGATCGTTTACTTGTCTTAAGTGTATCTGCACCTCGACATTTTCAATACTTAACGAGGACTCATAATTAAATAGATTCTAAGAAAAAAATGTTACTAATAAAACCAACCGTGTCTGTGCCTTGCCCATTCGTAGAGCATGAACTTCAGCGGAGATGAATAAACTAGACAATAAAGATTAGTTTATCAACGTGGTTTTATAGCAATTTTGTTGTAATTAAACTCAAGAAAAATAAAGTTCTTAACCGGATAGATACTGCTATAGATAATAGAGTTCAGTGACAAATTCTTCTTCACGTAATAGTGCCGAAGAAATAAGTCAGAGCTCCTTGATTGCCCGCGTCATAGTTATAACTGGCATGGTGTGGGAAGACAATGCGTTCAACAACGTATCTACTGAGTACAATAACTTGTATATTTGCACATGCATCGTCACTTGAAAGTCTGTCTGTACCTGCGTCGTATTCACGGCAAGCAAGTCCTTCAACCTTGGGACCTGTACTGCGGATATTTCGCTTGTTCATTTTTTCTCCTTTTCCGCAAATCTCCGCTTCACTATTTGCTTGCGAATCTTGTCGGCAAGGCATCGGATCAATAATACGTACTTTAACGAACACGGTCACGTCTTTGGCATTTGTTGTTGTACCTACCGTAATTGCTATTACGAATCGCATCAACTGCTTCAGTGCAATGTTTGCCCGTTGCAAAACATTTGGTTGCCAACGAACTTATTTAAAGAAAAAATATTGTGTAGGTACGCTATGTGTACAAATTTTGTTTGATGCAATGCTGCCATACGGTATTCAGGGTAGATTATGTACGATAATGGGGAGGGGGGTTAGTTACAGACAATCGTCTTAATGCATTTTCATGTCGAGATGATAATGAGAAACGGACGTTGAACGCTGTATTATTCTCCAGAGGGCAATAGGTGGCGCGATATGATAGCCCAGGGCTCGACAAGTGCGGTCGAGGCCGGGAGCCCGGGAGAGGTGGCAGCCGCTCGCATACCGCACTCAGTATACAATCGCGCGTCGCAAGTGTTGCGCGCACGCCGCTCACTGCAACAACCTCGCGTACATATCAAATCGACCGCCTTATCGATTACTCCTTCCGCTCCTTTGAACGTCGTGCGATTCCGAACAGTGATGAGTGTCTCTCCCGATAACGTGTGAATTATTGGAGGATTAGGAATATAAACAAGTGCACGTGATGCAGCGGTAGACCGCGCCGACAGTGTAGACCTATCGGCGCCGCTCCTGGTGTCCAGCCCCATGAGTGTCAGTTCCCTACTGGTGTCCAAGGAGTCGTGATGTGACAGCGATACGTGTCGTAGTGCCAGTGGAATTGTTTTGTGAAAGTGTGCACCGAGCGTGAGTGAGCAGACGGCTGCCGGCGCGGCCGGTGCTCCGTGACAATGTTGAATTGCACCGATCTGGAATGCATCTTACACCATCATCATTACTATGCACACCTGCATCACATCCATCATTTACAAAATGCACAGGACCCAGGTACGTCGACGCTGATATTAATACTCGTAAACCTCGTAACTAGTGAGGGTGATGAAGATGATGAGGTTTTTAAATCAATCATCGGAGAACAATGATGAAGCAAAGGTAGTAACAATGAAATTGTTTGTTGAAGAGCTAACGTTGACTGCTAATGATAACAAATGAGACAAGCGAAACGTGTAGGCCTCGGTAGAAATCCTTGATTTAGATACTGCATCAGATGCAAACATTCAAATAGAAGTTAATGACGAAATTACCTTAGGTTTATTGCGATGTGTTTTAATAATGCGAGAAACCTGCTTGACCTTTACGAAAAATAACAAAAAAAAAAGAAAAATTGGGCACAACATTTAAAAGCGATAATGGACTGAAAAATAAGGTTCGGTGCAATAACTAGCAGGTGTTTGGTGTAGGTATCACGCAACGGACCTGCCTATTGCGAGCTGTTTTCACTCTGTTAACTCACTTGGACGAGCGACTTCAAAACCTGCCTGACGACGCGAAATGGACGAAATATTTGTACAAACAAATGTTACACGTTTTCTCTTTCAACTCGTCACAGACATATTGAATAACTAAACTGATTATATTAACTTTACCAGATGATCAGGTCAGGTTTACCAAAAGCTTCTTAAAAATTAAATTCCAATAATCAGTTCAATTAACGGTTATAATTATAACAAGTCTAATAGAGACCTGGAATGAGTAATTATAATTAGTATTACAAAAGGCGCAAGAATTCAGGTTCTGTTGAAAATCATAAAGCATAATTATTTGGTTAAATGTGTCGTACAGTTGTGCAAATAATACTCTACGATGTTGTCATAACCGTATCGGCTTCTTCGTTTTGATCACGATTCAACTTTTCCATACTTTCCAACATAATTTAATATAAACAGTAAAACACATTCTTGTTTATTAAAAGTTGTCGCTTCATTATCAATAACAGTATCAACATTTATAACGGTAAATGCTTGGCTACATTCTGCCAAAATCTGCCAAACTCTTTTGGAAAATGGAGAGCAACTAACATTCATATTTGTCTTTCTATCTATTGATTAATTGGTTTATTAGCGTTTAATGAACAATGATCAATGAGTTTCAAGTTCGTTAGTATCATAACTACACGCGAGCTATTTGAAAACAAAAACAAAAATTTAAAAACATTCATCTTAAATGCAATACGTATGTTAGACTGGTCTGGATACCTGTGTACCTGGCGATCTGTTAGATATTAATGGTGTGAACTCGCCAAAGTCCTTGCGAGGCAGTTTGGCGGGCAGTATATTAATTTCCACTATTATTTATTTTCTGAGTTTTATTAATATATATATATACCAATAAATAATACGCTACGGTAAAATGCAGGTGATACAGAAGTTGTAAGTGATTTTTTCTCACGTCAAGTCTGTTAGCTATTTCTAACAATCCTTTCTAATTAGACTGTATCTTGCATAGGTAATTCAATCGATACGCTCTTTGTTACCTTTATTCGTACACCGACTTACAATAATGGCATTTACTGACGGTCTAACATTTGTTTTGGCATTCACTATTGCATACATTATTGTTTCAAATGTAGGTTCTTCAAACGTTCTTCATTTCTTTTCACTAGCAACATACTAAAAGCAATCATCGTCAAACAGCCAAAAATTCATTATTTTTGTATCTTATCACACGCAATGAAAGTCGGTCAATACCTTTGGAAATTATACTTAATAAGGATCATGTTTGTAAAGCACTTATGTGTAGCGATACGTTTGATTATCTCAGTAATAATTTGAAAATGTTCAACGTCGTTATCCCTAAAACAAGTCACTTGTAAGTTAGTTTATTACCGTGCTAAGCGAGTGTTTCGAGTGCAGTATTTCATTTACGTTAATCTTAATCTTATAATGGTAACGAAGGAGCAATACGTATGCCATCTGTTCTAAACATTCTAAGACCGAGGTTTTGATTTTGTGTTCTTGACCCTAAACTCAACTCAATCAACCGATCATTTCAAATTCCTCTATACTTGTTTCAGAAATACTATGTATTTTAACTGTTTCCATATCTTATTTATTACATCTATGTTCGTTATATTCAAAACCACAATCTCGTGCAAAAACAAACGTTTTCGTTTCCTTGAGAGGCTGAATGTTACTTCATCATAATTGTTGTTTTATAACTACGTCTAAGATCTATTAATAAATTATGACAGTTTTCCTCATTCTTATATCCATGAACTGATAAATAAAGTTGTTATTATTTTATTGTGATTGTCTCTTTCAAGTCAACATTAAGAGAGCGTATATAAATACAACTGCAGCCGTGACCAATTAGATTGAGTAAGGCCTATATCTAGATTAACGTATCATCACGCCTGGAATCCCCGAAGAGTTAGGCACAGGTGTACGTAATGGTACACTCACATTTCCCCAGTTATCTTGAGTCCCATATAACAAGGAGCGAGCTTATTGCTATCAACGCGGCTGCTACTGAGATATTCCTGATAGAAAACCCAATAACTCAACCCGACTCGGAGATCGAACCCAGGTTGTCCTGATCATCAGTCAGACTTGCGACCACTAGACCAACGAGGCAGTATTACGATAGATTTTTATCATGTTAAAACCTCAGACAGCTAACCATACGTTTGTGCTTAGCTAATAAGTATTAGGTTTTTCGTTAAAGTAGGTTCAGCAGTAAACGACAAGACAAGATAAACGGAAGAATATGCAGTTGTTGTTCTAAATTGACTTAAGACTGATAATAACGTTTGGAGAACTAATATTAGCCTCTCCGTACAATTTATCATTGATTAGTCCGGAAGTTTTGTACATAAGTAATTATTTATAAGTCTCCAGGACTTGTGACTCAAACAAATCCGTGATTGTTTTAATACATTTTAAATTAAATGTTTTGTTTTTTGTTGCGATGAAAAGTTACTTTGTATTCGATTGCTGCAGAATAATTGAATAATGTTTTTGTTTCTTCATTTCAAACAATAATTATCACGATCAATGTGTTTTCACACCTCGTAAAATGTTGTATGATACTTGCGACAAAGTAGGAAGAAAGAAGTTCAGCCGTGTATGTATACTTACACGGTTAAGTTCTTTACTTCTACTCTCTTCAGGCAATATTTAAACCTTCTTTCATTCATCATCATCTTCCTGCCCTTGTCTTTACTCCTTTTTCCTCCTTTTTTAACCGACTTCAAAAAAGGAGGAGGTTATATGTTCGTGTGTATGTATTTTTTTTTTCTCTCATAATATCATTCCTCACACAATCCATCCATCTTTTGTATGGCCTTCCTCTCCCATTACCATTCACCAATCTTACACTTTCATTAATACTTCGAAAATTCAAAATCCTCTTTCAATATCCATAGGACCATCATTGAACCCAATGTGTATATTTAGGGGATCGGACTGGGTCAAAATAATATGATTCTGTTTAGTCCGTAAGTTAGATTGTCGAAAAATATTGAATATGTGTTTTTTGTTTTATCAAATCAATAAAAAATTACGAAGAGTGGGGCTTGAAACGTCACTTGTGTCGTCAAAATGTACTATCATATAACGTCACACGAGTTTTCGAAGCACTGTATCGTCTTCATTTTAAGTTTACGTGAAAAAAGAAAAAAATACGTGTCCAATAATTTTTGGAAATCTATCTGACGGACTAATTAGTTTTTTTTTGTCCGATCCCCTATATAGTCAAAGTAAACAATACGTGATTTAATGAAACTAATTACTATCGTTAAAATGTCACTTAAGGGATATCTTCCGTGATTATCATTTGTTACAGTGTTTAATTACTATCGACTAATTAATAATATGTATTTAGTATAAAACAAATTAATAATTGAAAGTTGGTGTATTTGAATTTAAACTTAATACCGAGTTCACTGACGGTCTGCTACTTTTCACTCATGCCCAAAGTAATAAGTTGAAACGTGGTCGACCGTCAGAGTAGTCGGTAGTTCATTCATATCGGAACATCACTTGATCACATGCTTAACCCCCTCCGTATATAACATGGCCAATTGGTTAGCGATCTCCCCTATACCGGGGGATCGCCATAATCATCTGTATTAACCGACAAGGCCAATGTTAATATCTGTTGCGAATGCGCCTGTGTAGCCAACAGGTAGTTCCCAATTTATTAATTTGCAACGTGTCTCTTCCTACTACTAGAGCAGCGATGGCCCAGTGGTGGCGGCCACCACATATGAGCAGTAAGTCGTGGGTTCAAACACAGGCAGGCGCATTACTTTGTGTAATTTAATTTCATCACCGTTGCTCTCAAATCTGGGAAGGAAAACATCGTGAGGAAACTGTCTTAGAAAATGTCTTAGAACTAAAAGATTAGAAAAGATGTGACATCTACCAAGCCGCACTGGGCCCGCTTGGAGGATTATGGCCCTTTTCCTCTCATAGAGAGTAGGCTCGAAGTTCCACCAGAGGGAATATAATAGACTAGGCCAGCTGCCTAGGGCAGTTTTGTATTACATAGGCGTCAACTGATAGGTCTGTCTAATCAATTGAGTGTCTAGTCTCCAGTACAATTTGCATTTGCTCTGCAACGATTTGAATTAGTTCCAAGTTGTAGATTTAACTTTCTAATCTTGTCTTCAAGAGTTCGCCAATATTCAATCAATTTCTTTATGAGTAATGATAAGTCATTTTGACTATAATGAGAGTCAAGATTAAGTATGTTGTTTTGTTCTACATTATCTTTACAAGTATAAAACAAAGTCGCTCCCGCTGTTTTTACGCTTGGATCTTTTAAATACGGACAACGGATTTTAATGCATTTTGTATCAATAGATGGAGTGATTCGGGAAGAAGGTTTATATGTAGTACATTGTACCCGTGCGAAGCCAGGGTGGGCCGCTGGTATACATCATAACCAACATAACAATGGAATCGATATCTATTACTCGACATGAATAAACTCAAGGCGTTATCTGCAATATAAACAACAGACTGAAATATAAATTCGTCAACAAGAAAGTCGAGAGATAATGAAAACAATACTGGTCAAGCAAGACAATAATGTACAAGTCCATCGCCTTTACCTGTCATCGCTATCTTAGTCCTATTTTCTCATTCAAGCCCAAAATTATATACCAATAAACTCGTATATTTCGCGTTTCCTTCCACTCTCTTCGAGTTAAAGGTATCTTAGATAATATCCTGGGCTTGCATCAGGGTAGGAAACGCATGTCACGATATTGAAGCCGATAATTATTTCACTGATAATGTGTTGTATTGTGGCTAAGAACAAGTTCTAAACTAGTGATTACGAGGTTTTATTGAAATGTTCAGGGTGTGATAAATCTATACTAATATTATAAAGCTGAAGAGTTTGTTTGTTTGTTTGTTTGTTTGAACGCGGTAAACTCAGAAACTGCTGGTTGGAATTGAAAAATTCTTTTTGTGTTGGATAGTCCATTTATCGAGGAAGGCTATAGGCTATATAACATCACGCTTCGGCTAATAGGAGCAGAGCATAAATGAAAAATGTTACAAAAACGGGAAAAGGTATTACCTTTTTGAGAGCTTCCGCTGCCTGCGCTGCGAAAACGGTTTAAGTTACGCTAATATCATGTATGAAGGAATTGTTCCTCTTTAAAAGTTCTAAAAAAAAGTCCGCGACAGCATATATGTATCTATCTTTTAAGATTGACTCACTGTAACCTTTTTTTACAGTTAAACTGTTAGGTTAAAAAGAATTATTTTTTGCGAAGCTTATTTAACCCATATGGTATTAATCTATATCTAAATAAATGTGTTTGTTAGAACGGAAATTTAATATAGAATATTTGTGCCCTTTACTCTAAACAGTTTAAACAAATATCTTAGAAGATATCGCAATGTAAAAATATCCGCGAGGCAAAATAATTCGCGCGTCGCAATGTAGGTCCGGGGGATTCTGGCTGGCCTTCCGGGAAATTCAAATTCAAAATATTTACTGCATCATAATGTTTACAAGTCTTAGTACAGAGTGTTAGAGATACCTATAGTAATTCACACTTTAATATAATCTAAGCTAATCTAAACCATCTAAACTATTTTAAAGAGGAAAGATAAGATTTTTTGTCGATATCGAGAAAGGTTATAAGCTATATTTATGTGACGCAGACGAAGTTGCGTGGGTCAGCTAGTATCTAAATAAATGTGTTTGTTAGAAGGAAAATTTAATATAGAATATTTGTGCCCTTTACTCTAAACAGTTTAAACAAATATCTTAGAAGATATAGCAATGTAAAAATATCCGCGCGGCAAAATAATTCGCGCGTCGCAATGTAGGGAGATTCTTTCCGGGAAATTCAAATTAAAAATATTTACTGATAATATTTACTTTTTTTTTACTTTTTTTTTTGTATTTTTTATCATAATGTTTACAAGTACAGAGTGTTATCGTATATGTTTTTAACAGTAAGAGATACCTATAGTAATTCACACTTTAATATAATCTAAGCTAATCTAAACCATCTAAATCTATACTAATATTATAAAGCTGAAGAGTTTGTTTGTTTGTTTGTTTGTTTGTTTGTTTGTTTGTTTGTTTGAACGCGGTAAACTCTGGAACTGCTGGTTGGAATTGAAAAATTCTTTTTGTGTTGGATAGTCCATTTATCGAGGAAGGCTATAGGCTATATAACATCACGCTACGGCTAATAGGAGCGGAGCATAAATGAAAAATGTTACAAAAACGGGAAAAGGTATTTCCTTTTTGAGAGCTTCCGCTGCGTGCGCTGCGAAAACGGTTTAAGTTACGCTAATATCATGTATGAAGGAATTGTTCCTCTTTAAAAGTTCTAAAAAAAAGTCCGCGACAGCATATATCTATCTTTTAAGATTGACTCACTGTAACCTTTTTTTACAGTTAAACTGTTAGGTTAAAAAGAATTATTTTTTGCGAAGCTTATTTAACCCATATGGTATTAATCTATATCTAAATAAATGTATTTGTTAGAACAGAAATTTAATATAGAATATTTGTGCCCTTTACTCTATCCAGTTTAAACAAATATCTTAGAAGATATCGCAATGTAAAAATACCCGCGCGGCAAAATATTTCGCGCGTCGCAATGTAGGTACGGGGGATTCTGGCTGGCCTCCGGGAAATTCAAATTTAAAATATTTACTGCATCATAATGTTTACAAGTATAGAGTGTTATAGTATATTTAACAGTAAGAGATACCTATAGTAATTCACACTTTAATATAATCTAAGCTAATCTAAACCATCTGAACTATTATAATAAAGAGGAAAGGTAAGATTTTATGTTTGTTACGATTTAGCTTAATTTATGTCGGATAGTCGATATCGAGAAAGGTTATAAGCTATATTTATGTGACGCAGACGAAGTTGCGTGGGTCAGCTAGTTATTATAATAAAGAAGAAAGATAAGATTTTTTGTTTGTTACGATTTATCTTAATTTATGTCGGATAGTCGATTTATCGAGAAAGGTTATAAGCTATATTTATGTGACGCAGACGAAGTTGCGTGGGTCAGCTAGTGTTTATAATATAACATAACATCATGCCTGTATTCTCCGAAGGGTGGAGCAGTGGTGTACCTAAAGTACACCTACTTGTAGCCAGTGATGTTTTAGTCTCACGTAAAAGGGGGCGAGCTAGTTGCCCGCAACCGGGCACAATACAAAAAAGCTATAATCATCATTCATTCATTCTCCTGCCATTATCCCAATTTACAAAAAAAAACTATAATAAATGTTTATATTTGTGCAAGTATAGAGAAGTGTTTCAGATAATTTTATTTTTTCTCTCAATACGAATTGTGTGTACGTCGCCATTTATTGAAAAATCGAATCACGTCATACCACCGTAAGATTAATTAAAACCATTCACAAGGTTCTAAAAAAGGAAAATCATGATAATTATAAATGTTCAATTTATTTATATCCAGATTATATATCCAGTCATACATTAATATCTGAGATTGTTTAATAACTTTTACAATGTAAAAGTTATTAAACAATATTATTTTATCATAATCCGATCAGTCACAGTGATTGACAAATATACATTATAATTTCACATTCTTCGCGTATAAAATCGTTAATACCTGTTACTAAAATATTGTACTGTTGGAAGTATCATGTTTGGAAATCTAGAGTTAAGTAACGTGACCTTGGCTAGCCAGGCTAAATATTCAAAACATAGGTATCGTTTAGATCTTAGTTCTTGATAAACGGTTTGTTAAGCGTGGTTTAGACAATGACACAGTTAAAGTAGAAGGTGATGTGCATAAAAATCAGGAAAGAATAAAAAGACGGACACTTAGGTATGTCCTCAATGATGTAATCAGTCGTCGAAATATAGGAGACTCTTTTAATTTTTAGGGTTTCGTACCTCAAAAAGAAAAAACGGTACCCTTATAGGATCACTCGTGTGTCTGTCTGTCCGACCATAAACCTAAAGAATTTTAGGTTCAGTAGTTTCGGAGATAAGGGGGGGGGGCCTTATCTCCGAAACTACTGAACCTAAAATTCTGAAATAAATACAGAAATTAGTTCAACACTTGTAGATTACAGGAAAACCTTTAAGAAGTCTAAGTACGGAACCCTTAATATTATTTTATTACAAGCCTACTAAGGTAAACTGCAATAGCCTCCCTTCCCGACATTTAAAAATATTCCGTAACTGAGAATGCAAGTATTTGAAAACTCATTTTCATGATCATAAATGACTTTTTAAAAATATATATTTTTTTAATTACGCTGGTCTACAAAGTCAGTCAGCAGAGTTTTAATCAGCTGTATGACAATTCAATGTTTTCTTAAAATTTTCCAAGTAAAAAAAAAATTGGATACAAATAGATTAATAGCTTTACCCATAAATTGAAATCGGAATAATCTAAGATCAGTTATCCAGGTTTTATGTTGTTGCGATTTAATTAGTTTTTGCAAGCATAAGTAAAATGTCAAATCAATTTCCACTCTGGTCCTAATTAGTATGTTGCAGAAAAATAACTACCTACCAAGTAGATACATTTTAATAATTTACTGACTTTGGTATGGTAAATTTCGGGGTTCTTCGCAAAATACATATAAGCTTGATGAGGTCAGTCAAAGCATGGGTGATCATTGTGTTACCTACACCTACGTATTCGAGACTAAAAAAATCCCGTGCTCCGGTGGCAAGCACGTTAAGCCGCTGGTTTCGGATACTGTATTGGGGACCACCTCCAAAAGTGAATGGTTCTTAGGCTTATGATGATGATGATGATTGTACTATAGTCTAAAAACCTTCTAAAAATTATATGCCAAGCCTAATATTTGTAGTCGTAATGTAGACCTAGCTTAACCATATTTTTGTATAGATTCCACAATATGTTAATATTGCGATTTCTATTTTTACAAGCTAGAAATGCTGATGACCTTGCAAAGGGAGTAATGGACTAAGAAGAACCTTTTAAAATATTCACTAAGCGCTAAATGGTGAATGGTTTTAAAACTTAAATGCATTTTAATGCCGGTCCTGCAAAAAATATGCATCAGTGACGTTCAGATGCATGTTTGAGCACGTGATTGTGATGTAAAAAATGTACCCAAGTATTGTATTGATCGATAAGATTGATAAAAAATAATAAGAGTTTGTACTCGGCTAACTGCAATTCATAGTTCTGTTGTAACTAATATATTCGGTGAAAGCAACATGTGATAGGGCCTATCACCGAAGGAAAGAAAAGAAAAGATGGATGGATTGTGTGAGGAAATAACATGAAAGGACTGTATTTCGTTACTCCGAAGTTCGAAATACCGAAGTACGGTATACAGAAAGTTCGTGAGTCCGAATTACGTTAGTCAGAATGTACGCTATGATGAAGTACGGTATTCAGAATGTTCGTTACTCCGATGTACGTTACTCCGAAAGTTTGCTACTACGAAGTTGAAAGGAGTAAATGATG
Source organism: Diarsia dahlii (assembly GCA_949775195.1). Lineage (NCBI taxonomy): Eukaryota > Metazoa > Arthropoda > Insecta > Lepidoptera > Noctuidae > Diarsia > Diarsia dahlii. The sequence goes on from OX459198.1 coordinate 11,738,807, forward strand.
CCGTGACATCTGACAGGGGAGAATGGAAGAAAAAACGTGTTGCGCAGACCCTAAATGGACCCAGAATGGCACAAGGGCAGAAAGATGATACATAGCCAATCAGCATTAAAAACATTTCAGGATGGATTTTTTATAACATTTTTAATTGGTAATACCGAGTTCACTGAGAGTAAATGCCAACGTGACGTCTAACAGGGAATAATAGAACAAGAAAACGTGTTGCGCCGACCCCAAATAGAGCCGCATTTCGGCCGTCTGTGATCTCGGTAGTACGTTGCTTTAAAAATCTAAAACTATTCCTGAATCATTAAAGAAGTTTAATTAAATTCGCAATCAATAATCATGTGTGGTAATATCATATTTATGTGCGAATAACAGGCAACAATCAATCATGCTACAAACGATTAACGCACTTGTATACACTGAACCACAAACAACTCTAATAGGCGCCATATTATCCAAATGAAAGCAAAAAAATCTTTGATTCCAATAGAACCTTTGTTAAACGGCCATAAGGAACTTATTGGATACTTAAATCGGTGGCAATTACGGAAACTGTTAATGAGTGCAGCAGATGCAGAACGACTTTCAATACGGGAATATTGAAATTGCTGCATTAGTCCGGTATAGCTGCTTTGTCGGTGTTCTAGCAAGCAAGTATGCCTGAGGCCTCCCGGTATTAAAACAAGTCTTTTGATATCGTTCACACAGAAAAGGATTATCAGGATGCGAAGGGTATGGTACCCGTCGGGGCTGCGGATTATCGTAAGGCATAACGCGGCCTCGGCACAAGGGCGAAGAAGGAACATGGGTTTGGTTTTTAGTCAGTAGAAGTCTGACACTCCCCTTCGCTCTGCCCAAGAGCGGGGGGCGGGGGGGTTATTCGATTAATTTCCACCAAAAAAAAAAGGGTATGGTAAAAGTCGGATTTTCTGCAAAAACGTCTGTAACTGCCTCATCATGTGGTACACCCACAATTCGCCCAGTTATGTTTTGAGTCCCATGTATTAGGAGGCAAGCCTATTACCATCTACCGGGCACAAGTACAGACTCTATGGCTGCTACTTAGAGATTTCTGATTGAAAAACCCTTTAACGCTTTGCCCGACCCGCGAAACGTTACGACGTTAGCCATAACATAGTATGACCTTGACTTATTCCGAACTCGATTCATACGATCTTAACGTTTTTCACTCTTTTAATGTCGAAAACATGGTTATAGCGAAAACGGCAAGTTGGAATACCGTCACAAACTCTGTATCTAACAGTATTGGTAGTTAAAAATGAATTATTAACGCTAATTGAGTACAAATTTACAATAGAATTTCAATTGAAGAAATCATTACGATTTATACAGGATGTGGTCAATGTTCTTTACATAATTGATGAATAATTTAATTTCTTAGTGTAGGTAATATAATCTTATTGATGACGTATAAATTAATAACATGTTACCATCGACACTTTTAATGATAATCTTGAGAAAACCAGTCTTTTGAATATTGATCTTCGTTAGTATCTTAAATTCTTAATAGATTTGGCAATTTCGTAAATAGCATGTTCAAGTTTCACCTTGCCTTTTGCGGACCTCAAATAACGTAAAAAAAGGAGCTAACACGTACGAAAGTTAAATTGAGGAAAATATTTAATTAAGATATAATTGCCAAACTTGAGACAAAAAAATAATAATTTACGTTTATAATAAATCCAAGAAAAGCATAATTATGCAAATTGTCCAAAGGTTATAAGTGGTTGAATCTTTGGCCTTCCCAATATCACATATCTACTCTTAAAGCAGGCAGACCTTTTTTCTTGTAGATCACCCCTAAAATATATACACACAAAATCAACGATTAGCCAACAAAACAAATAATTTACAGGAGTCCCACAAGGACATACACTGGGTCCTGCAATACCAACAAACATTAGTTGATAAATAAGGTCGTTAAGATGCGTATGTAGATTCTGTAGTGAGGAGGAAAACCTACCGACACAATCTAAAATACTTATTTTTATTATAATCCTTTGCAAGTGCAAGTCCGTTCACTACAGAAGAACTTCACAAACCTGTCTACAGTTTGACAAAAAGATCAAGACCGAAACTCCGGCTACCGAATCAACAAACGTAAATTGGGCCTCCGCACTTCACAATGCGAATAAGACCCGACTGCCCGAGTAATCGTCATCGTCGATTATGCATTTTACAAAATGGTCGATTTCCGAGGGTCGATCGGTCAATTACGAAGTGCGACGAAGTTTCCATCAGTTGTTACATAAACGTAGTAAGCGGCGCACGAGTGTTGAGTCGGAGTAATTGGCTGTGAAGCTTTTTGTTACCATTATTGTTGTTGTTACAGCGCATAGCCGAGAGTACGGTTTTTCCTGCTTCCATCTTAATACTGGTTTACATTACGCTGACTGAGCATTAAAGCTGATTATTCTTTTCAACGATCCTTAATTATTTCGTAGTTTCAGTGTTACATTACTGGGGTAATTTGTGAGATTAACACCCGTTTAGGCTTCGAATCGAACAAAATGGTAGCTTTCGATTGACATACGATTAAAATTAAATCAATACAAAACACGTCGCTTTATTTAATATTTAGGCAAATGCTTATATTAAGATCGGTATAATCAAGATTTATGACACGATCTGATGTTTCCATAATATATGGTGTTTTGTAATAACATGATTACATTTTTAAGCAGTTTGTAAATCGCCACCTGCTAGGCCTATTGGCAAGACCGGATTTATTTAGTGAGCCGTCGATCTCTTAGACATTTTGGTGTTAGTTCATATATCTTGTTTCTTGCCCATAACTAAGCGGAGACAAATGCCAAATGTGTAATTTTATGAAGTTTAAAAATAGATGTTAGACTTATATGGATGTTTTATCTTGTATGTATTGACTATTGAAGGTCTGTAATTTTTCTAGAAGTATTAGCCTTGACCCTGTTAATTCAATGACCTCCGAATTTTAAATACTGCAGCCAGTAGACGCCGATAGATCCGTCTAGAGGTTACTCAAAGGTCTCAGTTCATTAAGAAAAACGGTTGGCGGAACCAAGTTGTTTCTCACAGGATCCTTTTTTACTAGCATTTATGCTAAGTGTATAAATGAAAGTAGAAGAAAGGAAGGCAAACCAAAGGTAGCCAAAGTCGTCGCGAATGATAACGATGGACGTAGTAACAAGGTGTATATAGACAAATCTTTTGAAGCACCTAAAAATATCAATAAAAAATATAAAATTCCTAAACAGGTAAACAAATAAACTTAACCTACCCCAACACAAAGTAATGCTAGAAAGCAGTAACTTAAACCATAATTGTAAGAAATAATAACACTGCTTAGTATTCAAGCAAAACAGATCTAAATCTATCCAATGTGCTTGGATGATATCAAAGCAAATATACTTTGCATTTTATTAGTATGCCATAGAGACGTGGGGACCACGTTTTGTGCCCTTCTAGGGAGAACAGAATATCTATATTACAATGTAAGGCACATGTTAAACGTGGCAGGTGGTGCATTAGGATTCCTAGTGCATTTGTATTGTTGATAGTTTGTTTTGAATTTTAGACGTGGGAATGTGTTTGGGCTTTTCCCGCCGATGCAGTGTTGTGGTGGATAAATGTTTTATTTATTTATTTATTTAACAATTTATGTACACACAGAAGACATCACAGGAAATTAACATAAAATAATAATTGAGTACAAAGGTACTGCTTATTTCTTTAGAAACTGCCAGCAGACCTGCTAAAGGAGAAATTATGAAGAAATGTAGACGATAGTGTGTGAGAATAGGTAAAGAATAATGTGTATATGTGCCATAACTAACTTAACCTAAAATAATAAAATACACATAATTATAAATAAATAAATATAGATATATACTCTGGGTAAAGGACAGCTTTATTGTTTGTTTTAAGGAATAATAATCACAATAGGGATCTACCTGTTTAGATTTATACGACAAGAAGTAGTATTGGACGCCCGCCAGCTAGATGACCCCTTTTTTCTTTTTTTTTGGTGGGTGGAAAATCATCGAATAACCCCCCCCCGCTCTTGGGCAGAGCGAAGGGGAGTGTCAGACTTCTACTGACTAAAAACCAAACCCATGTTCCTTTTTCGCCCTTGTGTCGGAGCAGCGTTATCCTTTCGATAATCCACAGCCCCGACGGGCGGCTAGATGACCCCTAAAAAGGTGTTTAGTGTAGTCACAGCATGCAGAAAACGGGGGAGAGTGGTGATCAGGTGTTTGGCACAGTCTGAGAGAACTCTATTCCTAGCAGTGGACTATGTGGTCACATCTCCATCATACACATTTACGTCAGCTTCATCCGTGTTATACTGATTGGGACCCAGCCGGTAACCACGCTGATTATCACGTCAGAGTCAAAGTTCAGATCGTCAAGCGTCAACGAGCACCTGAGCAATGACAGCAGTTTGTTAACTTATTATTATGTTTAGGTTGACACTGTCCTTATCATGGAAATCGCTGATCAACCAATCAAACTGATAAAGTTATCCCTCTATAATCATAAGCATTACACCAACCAGTCTCACGGAAGCCAGCCTTATTAGATAGCAATCATCCCCAGCGTAAGTACACCAATTTGCATTTCATTCATAAGGAAGTGGAAATTCGCAAACGTTTAGGATGTCAGCTGGTAGATTAGATCTGATCAGCGGCGATGCGCGCGCTTCGGTGGGAGCACTTGGGGCTGACGAATTATTGTGAGTTCATCGTACTTGACCTTTGCACTTCGTATGAATTTATGAAGCAATTGGCTAACGCTAATTGAATGTAGGCGGGCACGGGTTGTTGATTAAAATTGGACGTAATTAGATAAAGATGGCTGCTGTTTGTGGAATTGCGGATTGATGTAATTGTGTTTTGTGGGATCTGAAAATCGGAAGCCTGCCTGAAGATTGTCTTCTATTGGCTTAAGGATTCGGATAGATTTTTCAAAAAAATAAAAATATCACGCCCCCCCGAAAGATTATGCGGAGGGGTACCTACTAATTACGCCAGCTATAGTTAAGAACTATTTAATAGGAGGTGAGCCTATTCGCTTCAACCAGATTTTGGGCACAAATGCAGATTTTGGGCAGTTGGGCTACTATACCTACTGAAAAATTCCTGATGGAAAAATAGGTTGAGTATATGAAAATCCATCACAAAACATACCGTTCACCCGAACGATTCAAGCGTTCTCCACATACGTTAACAGCAAAAAGAAATCAGTTCCGCCTCGCAAATAAATTGACTAAACAAACTTAAGCGCCCATGAAACCGGTAATCTGAGCCGCAGATGGTCTTACCCACTTACCGGATCGTCCACAAATTGTAATAATTGGTTGTTCACACTCGTCACCGCTACGTTGCGGTGCCGCGAACTAAATTGTCGCCCTACAGAGTATTTGTGAAAATTTTAGGTCACTGAATACCTACTAACTTCAGAAAGTTTGAAGTTGTGTTTAAGATATAACTTGGCGTGTAGCTACAGTCACGAGTAAAAATATGCATAAATAGCGGAAAAAAAAGGATATTAAATCATAGTCTCCTAATAATTAATGACAAAAATAACTATAATTTTATAATTTTATTACTTCGAAAGTCTATCGAAAAATTTCGTTTGATACACGTGGGCACTTATTACTGCAGTTTTCGGCTCCATAACAACCTCACCTGTGGCTCGGTTGTAAATTCCGCCTCGAATGCCTAGCTGATGCCCGCGGTTACAACCGCGCGGATGTCGGTTATCGCGACCAAAAGTAATATTTTCGTACCCCCCTTTCAACCCCTTGAATAAAGTTTTTTTTTTATTAAAAAGTAGCCTATGTCCTTTCTCGGGTATCAAAATATCTCCATACCAAATTTCATGCAAATTGGTTCAGTAGTTTAGGCGTGATTGAGTAACAGACAGACAGACAGAGTTACTTTCGCATTTATAATATTAGTAAGTAAGTATAAGTATGGATGTACCTACTATTTTGTGTCTTTAGCTGCCACAGGGTATTTAAAATTTAAATTGAAAAAAAAAATTGTCCTCTTCTAAGATGTCTATACAAGTTGTAGTACCTACATTTGTGCATTTACGCCGTGTATTCCTTCGGTTTCCGGTTTTGTAAACACTATAATAGAAAAAGGAAGTGTGAGATAATAACATAGCAAACGATAAGATTCTACTCTCTAAACAAACCTTATGTTTCGTTCTGCCAATTTCCTTTGGATTTTCATTATGTCACTGTTTCGCACGTTCTCTGCTTTTATTTCACTTACGACCGATGGAGCGAACACACCCAGTTTTTGCACTTTACTACGTTCTTCCACTTTTCACCCTTTTTTGTTTGGATGGTAAGAAATATCAAATGACTCCTCCTGCTCTGGGCAGAGTGGTACCGTGTCAGACTTCTACTGACTAAAAACCATTCATATGTTCCTTCTTAGCCCTTTGTGTCCGTTTACTTTAAGGTTTCGATGAAGGAATGATTTGTCCTTGTACGTAACTAGTTTCGATTGATGTATTAAAGGCCGCGGTATCTCTTTCGAACAACCCGCAGCCACGATAGGTAAGATACTTCACCGGACTTATTTAAAGTAAACATTTTCCTAGAAAAATACTTCCAACAAAGTAGCGCTTAGCGCATTTAACTATAAAAACCGAAACCACAATTAAGTGTCTGTCCCAGTTCTAGACAAAGGTCTCTTTTGTTAAAATTATCAGTATATTATGCGGTGATTACGCTAATCGCTGCGCCTTGACACCTCAAACGTGCCAATTTTGAGATCGCAAGTTTAGAAGTGTGACTGGCACCTAAAAGGAAAAATCGTATTCTATTATTATTTATATGGGGATTATTATCAATCAAAGTATAATTTAAGTATCGATTTAGATTAATTTGGATGCATTTATTAAAATTAATGTCCAAAAAGTGATTGTTTAATAATTCATTTCCAAATTCGTAAATAGTTTTGAACGTCTCGCCAAACGCTTGCTTATGATTTAAAAAAAATGCTGTATTTAAAAATCGATTATCCAAATTCTATTTTGAATTAGAATACCTACAACGTTCGCTAATTGAATTTCAAAACATAATTTGTTTTTCAGTTCCAAAATTGATTTCATTGTACGTACACATGGTTTTAAATTGAAGGGCTTACATCTATGGCAAGTAAGTTTATTGAACCGATAGTTTTAAGGTCAATGTTAGATTGCTATACAAATGTTATGTGGGTCATGGTGATGGCCCACGTGATACGTTCGCTGTTAATGACTTTGCTACACTTAATTACCAGATAAAGGACGTTGACTTAAATTGATCGGAACCGAATTATAATGTGTTGACGATTAGCGTGCTTAATAGTTCCGAAAATTCATCAAAAAAACGTTAAATGGCTTTAATTATTCTACTGATTAAGGTATTTTCCCTCAAGTATCAAATTTATTAAGTCTGTGGTATATTCGGGTTGTTTAGCTAAAATAATTACATTTATAGACAGTATCCAAGTGTGCCAGTCCATGGCTCTTTGCATCGTGTGAACTGTATATTCAATACAACCTTCATACCATTATTTTATAATTACCATATATCCTAAAACAATCGTTATTGTGTAAACATTAAGACCCACACTTAAGTAAGCATTAGCATATTATTTTGCAAAAGAATTAGTATGGTAAATGAGGTCAGTGATCTTCTACTTTAAGCGATAGTGCATAACGGTGTGATTATAACCAATGTGGCAAATGGATAATAATCACGCAATATAACCAATTACATTTAGTGTTTATTTATTGTTAGGAATTTTTGCTTCGTCATCATTTCGTCGGCGTGGCGTGGCGTGGCGTCCATCCCTGAATTTATTTATTATGTGATTTCTTTTGATACAAAATCACATTTCAGTTAAGCGAGATAACAAAAGAGGAGAAAGAAAAATTCAAAAGTTTCGCTCTGATGTACGATATCAAAAGTTTAGAAAATGCGAATTAATCTTTGACTTGAAAATTTAAACAGGAATAAAAGCATCACGGATTGCAATGTTTTCAATCTTTTTACAAATATCTGTTTATCGAACAAAAAATTGCATTCTAATCTCTCCAAGAAAAGATCATTAGCAAAAATGCGATAATCAACAAGAAACTAAGGCGGCTCGTAATATCCGATCTTCATTTAATATCGTTACGATTCGAAGCGGGATTCCGAGCAATGTTTAGAAAACATGAAATAGTTGTAAGTTGTTGTATATTACCGACGCTTATAAATCTTATACATAGGCTTATGTTACTATAATTATTCATAACTGTTCATATAAGTATTGTTAGTAATATTATAAGATTATGTTAGAATAACTAGATGCATATCAAATGTTTTTGATGTGACAAATGACGCAATGACTGAGTAAGAAATCATCCCGCTTGTTTTTATCTGACTGCATTCTGCGTTGAGATTGAGACGTGTAAAAATACATCATAGTTTCCATGTAATATGGAGAGAGCCTATTGCCATAAACCGGGCTCAAATCCAGACTACTGGGATTTGCCCGACCCGGGAATCGAAACCAGAACTACGTGTTTAGTAGCAGCGCTTGCGACCACAATGGGCCTCTGACTTGGCTTTACATTTACGAGATATATCTGTCAAGAATACGGGTTTCGAATAAAGTTCTTTTAAAGGGGTTTGAACTTTTTTGTATGGGAGCTGGCATATCAACCCACCGCCATTTTGATTTCTTTGCTAAATCGTGGCCCACGACGAAAGTGGTATGTGTGGATAGAGGACATTTAGACGAACAAAAAATGTCAAGCAACACGGTACCCCAAAGTGTCACGTTACCGAGATATTTGAAGGTAAAGATCGATAAATGTGTACAACGAAAATTATTAAAAATAGCCTTAATACGTGTTTAAGCGTAAAATTGTATCAAAATAATCGTTCCCAGGTTGATTATTATTATGCGCACGAAAAAATTGCTTCGCATCGCAATGAAACGCTATATTATGGCAAAGAATAGTTTTCTTGTGCTCCTAGTAGTATGTAATGTACCTACTCTCTTCCAATAAATAGTAATAATAGTAATCAACGCCTATAGACACATAAAAGGTCTATTTTATAGTGGTCATTGTACTCAAATGTCGATCTTTGCCTTCAAATATCTCGGTAACGTGACACTTTTGATACCGTGTTACTGGACATTTTTTGTTCGTCTAAATGTCCTCTATCCATACGTATCACTTTCATAGTGGGCCGCGATTTAAAAAAAAAACAAAATGGCGGCCAGGTTGATATGCCACATTGGTTCTATCCCCTTTTAACCAATGCTCTTAATAATAAACTAATTTTGAGTCGACTTAAAAAAAGAGGCGCCAACCAAATATGAATTAAAAACAAAAACCAGTTAAGATCAATAGTAGATTATACAACAAGTGAATAAAAAGGGAATTTAATTCGAGGTACGAAGTTGGATCCCGAGAAGGATTCTAGAGTAGAATCACGAGCGTAGCGAGGGATTCTAGATTAGAATCCTGAGCGGAGCGAGGGATACAAGTACCGAGATAATTTTTTTATTCACGTGTTGTGTACTCTACTTTTTACCATTGACTGTGAGAAAATAAATAGGAGCATGGTATTTATATTTATCAAATTTTATTATATAAGTCATCATCTGCCTAGCCTTTTCCCCACTATATTGGGGTCGGCTTCCGGTCTAACCGGATGCAGCTGAATACCAGTATTTTACATGGAGCGACTGCCTATCTGACCTCCACAACCCAGTTAATACTAGGTACCTAGGTACCCTTTGGTAAGACTGGATGTCAGAATTTCAGGAAATTTTATTATATAAGTAATCAGAAATAGAACAACAAAGGATTAAATATTAAATTAAAATCAAAATTAAAAATTTATACTTAGTAAAATTAGAACAATTTTCAAAATTTAGTGATAAAGGCTTGTTTGATAATCAAATCATCTACTATAACTGCTGCTTTAGAACGAAATGATTCCGGAGTCAGTCTCGCTCTCATTTTCGTCATCGGAAGAACTCATTTTAGTATAATTACTTATGTTAAGAAGATTTTCCAATAACACAAAACAACCACAATAACAGACAGAAAAGAACGTAACTAAATTGGAGGGATATTTTTTTAAAAGGAGATGGCTAAATGACTGCCTCCAGCAAGTATAGGATTCCCACACTGACTCGTAGTATTTAAACAATCAAACATTAATTATTAAGTGTTTAATAATTTCCTAGAAGTTGCATGAACTAAAGAAAAAGCAAAAATTAAATCTCTCTTTTCATTGACATAAAATGGCGAAATACTCGTAATAATACAGCTGCTAGTTGCTATAGCAACTGCAAGCTAAGGATGGCCCATATCGCTTTTCAGAATGTTAAATCGAAGTAGTACTTATATCGATTCTTGATAACAGTTATCAAAACGATTTATTTACTTGAAACTAAGAAGTGGTAATCAGAGTTTTTGGTGGGAATCTATGGCGTGCAATTCAGTGTCTTGTTTAGTTCCTTGTGTTTTGAAAATGGGGTGGTTTGAAAGTGACTGTCGATTCTACCCAATTCAACTTAAATAAATCCTAATCAAATAAAACAAGGGATAGCTTCGAATTATGGATATTCATTTAATCGTGCTACATATTTTGCGTAAAATATGAACTGATGATTATTAAAAAGTAGTTCTATTTTTTTCTTCTATACGATTATTTTATTTCATCTCTAAAAAAAGCACACGTCATATTATGTCAGACGTCGTTTCCACCCTCGCTTTGACCCTTTTGCTTCTCAACGCGGACTTGACTTGCAGTATATTCATCATGCTATACATGTACTGCGGTAGGTATAACCACGCAAAGACTGCGGCGGCATAATCATCACTTCGTTGCCTGCTGCTCTACTTACTATCCTAACTGTAGATGACTCACCTTTTTTTATGCGTCTAGGAAATCATCAAATAACTCCTCCCGCTCTTGGGCAGAGCGGAAGCGAGTGTCAGACTTCTACTGACTAAAAACCATCCATGTTCCTTCTTCGCCCTTGTGCCGAGGCCGCGTTATCTCTTTCGATAATCCGCAGCCCCGACGGGCGTCGGCCCTTGCGGGCCCCTCCTTGCTGACATCTCTTTGAGGCGCGCGTGGATCACGAACGCGCCGTCGACACGGTCTATTGCCGTCATAAGACGGCCGGACGGCGAGCTAGCCGATTACTCACCGTCCACAGGCCCGCGTCTACGGTGGCCGGAAGCCATCACGTAGCCAACGACGCCCGAAGCTTCTCCCGCGGCGGCTGGGACGAGAGGTTCTTTCCCTCTCACGTACCGCCACCTCCTTCGCTAGCATAACTGCTTCGCAGAAGGAGGCGATGGCGTCCCATTCCTTCACGCCCCGGACTATGGCTCGCACCAGAAACATTCGTGTCCGGTGAGGACCTGCGTAAGACGGAAGGGGCGCCGTGGCTACTCTCTAGCCACTCCCCAAAGAGCCCTAGATGACTTACCTCAATTGTTAACCATCATGGGTTAACTATTATGTGGGTTATTGAGGTGAGTCATCTACAGTTAGAATTATTCTAGAACTAATAAAATATAAGAAACATCGAACAAATGTGACTTCCATTTAGGGGGATGAAGACCTCAACTTTTAAGTCAAAAAATATACTACGTGTATATTTTATATAAAAGCCAAACTACAAATAATCCTCTGGATGACATACTGTCATATTACTGCAGCTGTAATGTGGGGAACAGAACTCTGGGCTGTTGCTGTCATGTAATGACAGTGATCTGGTATCTGGGATGGGCGAGAGACCAGAACACGCTATCCGCTCCGGCTTCATTTTTAGATAAGAATAACAGAAAAGAATAAAGTCATTCACATTTTTGCTGTTTTATTTTCAATATTTTTTATGTTAAAAACTTTAGATTATTATTGTATCGATTCTGTTACACTTGAATTTCAATCCCATCTCTATAAAAATCAAACGTCATATGTCAGATGTCGTTTGAACGCTTTGCCGTTTGCATGTTCGTTTGGATTTTTTATTTTGGATTTTCAATGACCCTCGCTCGCCTACTTACGGACCTCTCGCTACTCGACACAGACAGAACACCACCTATGAACATTGTCTGTGAAAACCGTCTTTATTTTACTCACTTGGATGAGTCCGTTAGGTTTTACAAGAGTAAACACGCGGGTGGGAGTAATTTTTGCGCGGATTGCAGAAAGGCCGTTGTATTACATTTTTAGGTGCAATTACCCCTTTGTGTATATTTACTAAAGTACCACGATGCGAAATCGGGGTGGCACGTTTAGTCTATAATACAATTATATCAATTTCAATGCAGATACATCCAAATGCCTAAGTAAAAGTTCATAGCAATGACATTTGTTTGCAGTTTTATACGTATTGACGTAGGAGCTAAACGATTTTATTTTCAGGATTTTCAACATATGATCAACTTCCGAAAGTGTTTTTTATATGAATTACTAATATTCAGCTATTCAGCGTTGCATTTTGCTAGGTGCCATGTTTATAGATGCTTGGTTCAGTCGTTCTAACTGAATTTAGCCATCTCCTTTGGAATGGAATAGCTCCATTCAGCCACCCAGTACGTACTTTCAGCAGCAGCGATTTTTTTGTACGTAATTCGTGTTTGTTCCTAATTCAAAATGTCTTTATTCACTCAGTGATTAAAAGAGCGTTTTATTCACTGTTATCGATGAATAAAATGCCCATTTTCGAGTGGCAATGGTAAAAAAACATTTTCCTTAATAAGTTTGCCAGTCAGTCAACATTTTTATCTAAATTTATAGGTAGCTTGGAGTTTTCCTTGGTAGGTTGGGAATGTAAATTCCTTGTTTATATAAAAAAAGTTTTTTCTATTTGAAGCAGTGTTTAGTGTATCATACAGTCATGTTTGTCAATTTTAATTTGTGGTACAGGTTTTGACTCGAGACTAAAACCATTGAAATTTAAAATATGAAACCAGATATAAATTAGCAGTGTGTGTAGCGGTGCACACAAGTGCAACTTTAATGCTTCCTTACCTGGCTTTATTTTTAGAGTAGACGATCATAAAGATAACATTTATAACAAAATCATTCGCTGGACACGATAGTAGGTACCTATGTGGTTTTGTAATTGAAATGATATCAATTGCTGGTTTAGTGTCATTTTTTAGGGTTCCGTAGTCAACTAGGAACCCTTATAGTTTCGCCATGTCTGTCTGTCCGTCCGTCCGTCCTCGCTTAATCTCTGTGACCGTTAGCACTAGAAAGCTGAAATTTGGTACCAATATGTGTATCAATCACGCCGACAAAGTGGTAAAATAAAAATTGGAAAAAAATGTTTTATTAGGGTAGCCCCCCTATATGTAAAGTGGGAAGTGATATTTTTTTTAATTTTAACCCTAACGTGTGATATATCGTTGGAAAGGTATTTAAAAATGAATAGGGGTTTTCTAAAATCATTTTTTGATAATGTCAATAATTTCGGAAATAATCGCTCCAAAAGTAAAAAAACAATGCGTCACCCCCCCCTCTAACTTTCGAACCATAAGCTTAGAAAATATGAAAAAAATCTGAAAAGTAGAACTTTATAAGGACTTTCTAGGAAAATTATTTTGAACTTGGATGGAAACAGTTTTTGTACAAAAAAGACAAAAAGTTGTACAAAATAATTTCTGGACTAAGTTTGTAGTATAATCGTATATGCAAGCATTTTTTTTAACTTCGTTTACATATTTTATTATCCTGAACGTATCTTTTTTCAAACTAAAAAAAGAATTATTACTACGGAACCCTACACTGAGCGTGGCTCGACACGCTCTTGGCCGGTTTTTATTAGGTGGCACGGAGTCAAGATTTATGCACGGTTGATGGCGAATTGGCGATTGGTTCGCCCAACATTGGACTTGAACATTAGTACCTAAACAATGTTAAAATTCTGAATGGTATCTCGCAGTTCAACATAAGATGGTTAATTGTCATCTGCTCAACCAGATTATCCTGTGAGTGTAAGGCCTCCAATGCACTATTATTCTTAAAATCAGGAAATTAAACTATGAACAAACATTTATGCCTTTAGAAACAGAAAGGATACTCTATGTTTGTAATTCTTATTGAACTGGTTATGAAGATAAATGTGAAACATTAATTAGATTTGCGTATCAACATTATATTTTACTAAAATGCCACCAATACAATGAATTTGTATGTCCTTGATACGCCCGTTGGAAAGAAAATTAAATAAAATAGATTACTAGATATTAGGTAGGCGTTGTGACATTTATATTGGTGACCATCTTTTACATACCGAGTTTCCTTCGTACCTCGAAAAAACGTTAAGCCTTTGGTCCCGGGCGGTAGTCATTTGTAACAGGTAGTCAGTGGCTCGAAAGTCTGACAACTTGTCTTACCAAGGGGCATCGTATGACAAAGTTCTAACTGGGTTGTGGAGGTCAGATAGGCATTCACTCTCTGGTACTCAGTTGCGTCAGGTTAGATGGAAAGCCGACTCTACTATAGTTGGGATAAGGCTAAGCATGTGTAGGCATGTGATGGTTTAGTAAGCCATTTAATGAGTTCACAATACGATAAGGTAAGTTATTCTTTAACATCTTACGTCTAACTATAACTTCATATCTAAAAATAAATTACAAAGAGCAGTATTCATTAATGAATTCGATATGCATTGATAACTCAATTATATCTGCGTGATAAAATAAAATTACGTAAACGACCTGACCCGAGTAGAAAGGCATTCCGAATAATTTTAGTAAAGTAAAGTAGGAAGTAAATATTACATCAGATGGCATTGATTTTTATTCGTCAGATTTATGTGTAACTGTGTAGAATTTCATTGACATTTAGAGGAAAGCATAAGTTTTAACAACCATGGAGTATTGAGCTTGATTTGAAAGTATTCAATGATTTCGTATAGTGTGGGAAACTTCTTCATAAAAGTTTTTTTTCAGATCACATGAACTGGGAAAATATTAGTAAAATAATAAGTTATTACTAGTAAAAAAATTAAACAAGTAGTTTCAATAGAAAAAATCTCATAGCACTGAGTTAAAACAAAGTTGAAGCCACAACAAACTCGACAAAATCAAGTGCACTTGTACTCAAATCGGCTACTATTTGTATTCTACTGATAGCTAATTGTGTCAACTGTCAACTATCCAACCAAACAGCTCAATATGACACACATTTGAACATTTAAACTTCGAACAAAACTCATAGTTCTACAAAATAAACAAACTGTAAACTAAAGTCAATTAGCGTGAGCCGATTGGAAAAAAAACTGACACTGGCTGGATACATTCAATGCTACAAAAAAAAAAGAAAACAAATAATTTCTACAATCGATTCGCCTCGGTGTTCAATGTCTAACGATGCTTACATTGCTTACTGTACCTGAGTTCGTAAGTTGTGTGGAGCAATAGTTACTATTGCGTTGCTCGACGCCGTCATTTGTGTTAATGACCCGCATTTAAGCTGATATATGTAGTTGGATAGCAAGGCTTGTGTACTAGCCAATGTCATAGTGTTAGGGAAGGAAGAAAGTGAAACCTTTCACTTTTCATGAGAAGGTATTGAACATATGGGTGCAGAGTCTTCTCTATAATAATGTCACAAAGTATTGGGATGTCCGCAGGGCAGCATCATTAATGTTGATTTTGATGACCTCCTGTCGTCTTAGAAAAGACAGGTCCACTCATAACTGACTTTTTCCTCCAACTTCATCCAGAATATCTAGTGGAATAGTAGTAGCTTTACAAGCAACAACATACTAACTAAAACTCAGTTGAGAGCAGGCAATCTTTAGAAATAATTTATTTTAATTTTCTTCGAGGCACAACATTGATGTAGCGAGGACTCGTATAAATAATGTTAGTATGACAATGCACATAACAAAGAAATGTTGCTTACAGGAAAAATATGACGTCAACCAAAGGCTGAAAAGCTGACTGAAAAATTCTTTGTCTTAATATAATCCTACAAAATAATGAATATTCAGTAAAAACGTCATCACAAAGAAAAACGTCGACAAACACACTTATCGTAAAAATTCTTGAAATATACCTAGATCTTACATATTTATGAAACTAGCGATCGATCATAGTAATTTCAAAGAATTTCTAGAAAAAGTGTGCTTAATAACCCGCTTAGAGGCGAGTCTTCACGCGCGACAAGAATCGGTTTCCAGCGCCATCTTAATTGAAGAAGTGTAAAGAAAATTATAATGTGTTAAACAGCATACTGTAGTAACAAGCAAATCTCGTTTATCAAGCCAGCTTCAAGTTTTTATGAGTTCATTAAAATTAGTAGGCCGCCTGCTTAGCTATACAACTCAGACATGTCAATCGATAGAAATCTAGGCAAGCGTGTTTCGTCTTCAACCGTCTGTAATTGCATAAAAACGGTGTACGACGCTTACTCGTTTTCTCTTACCGATTTGAGTAAAATTCCGAGCGTATATGTATAAGATATTTCGTTGTCATTAAAGTCATTATAAACGGTGTTTTTTTCGCTCTTCGTTCGATAAAAGGAATGAAAGGAAAGCGGAATAGAATCCCCGCAATGTGTTATATTCTTATTAGGGGTGAGTACCGACTTTAATGTAAAAGGATTGATGACCGGAAAGCCTCAACTTAAGAGGAATGAGTACTGGAGTGATGGAAAATCAAGATTTAGTTAGCACAAGTTGAACCGTAATCTTCACTACATTACTATAAAACAAATCCTCCGCCGCATCTGTCTGTTCGTGATTAACTCAACAACTGCTGCACTGATTTTCATACTGGTTTCACCAATGGATAAAGTGGTTTTCGAGGAAGGTTTTAGTATATAGAAAAAAATCGAAATTCAACCCCTAAGGGAGTAAAATAGGGGATGAAAATTTGTTGGGATATTTTTGGAAATAAGCGCGGGCGAAGCCGCAGGCAAAAGTTCGTAATAAATAAAAATCACGTGTCAGTATGTTCGTACACGAATATATCCGATACCACCCACCCGATTTCATTAAACATCTGTGATTAGATGCGGTTGGTCCCAGACTGAAAGATAGGTAAAGCAAGGCTGGAAATTTATAGCTTGATGTGTCTCTGTGTATGCTATAAAATTATTATTAAGACTTTTTTTTTCTGTTTTCCGAGTACTATTTTGATATGACCTGTTTGGGGTCATAACACGAATGAGATTCAGAAAAAGAGCAAAAATAATCGTATCGTAATTTCAAGAATTTTATCACAACATTGGCAGAATCACTGGCCTGGTTTGCTAGTCGTGTGGTTAGAACAAAAATAACCAGTTCTGCATCCAATTACGATTTGCCAGTTTTTAATAAACTTGCACACACCTGTGTGGTACAATTGGCGAGAAATTGCATGAATAGTAAATACAGCTGACTTGATATTTAGTGGAATTCCGTCTGACTGTGTAACCTTAACGATCAATATTATTTAAAAAAATAACTTCAAATGTGATGATATCTTCCATCTTCCTACATCAGTCCACTGTTTGACAAACGTCTCTCAATGTCATACGTGATTCGACTCGATTATCGACAACTGTTTTCATCTAACCTGAAAATAAAACTAAACTAATTACCTACCTACTTGTTATACAGTTTTCAATATCTCAAAGATAAAACTGGAAATGTAAAAGAAATTTGACAGTTTGTGGCTTCGTGTGCTGGCGTCTGTATTTAAAGGAGGTTTTCACATTAGCAGATACATTTTCAATACATATATTGAAAATGTATCTGCCAATGTGAACACTTCCTAAGCTGACTTACTCAAACGGACATTCTTCTGTTTTTGTAACAAGTACTTCACTTCATACGCGGTAAATTGCTATTGTTTGCGATACTATACCCTATCGTTACTTGATTGTAAATTCTTCAGTCACACATTGCGAGTTTTTAAAGACTAGCTAATCAGGGTTTTTCTCGGGAAAATTCGAATTTCGTAATTACATGTATTTATTGTAGTAGGTGCTCGTACAGTCGAACAAGCTAATAAGTATACAGCCAGCTAACTTGTATTTACTTTTAAGATTATACAGATACATTTAGCATACAGCGGTTTAGGATACAGCGTTTGACATTAGTCGCGTAATGCAAAACACTTGATAAAACAAAATAACAATCAATATTTTCAGTGTTATAGAATTATAAAGATCTCTACCCTGTATACTTATTAGCTTGTTCGACTGTACCTAACCTTATTGTCATAATATCACACTTATTTTATCGAAATAGTTACTCAGAGGTGTACCTACCATATTATGTGTCAGTTCTATTAAATAGAGTCTGGGATTTTTGCCACAAACCAGGAACAGATTCAGGTAACAACTGATCAAATCTTGTTGGAGAAACCCTATATAACTTTGTATCACTTAACAGTGGTTCCGTACTTCGCGATAATGTACGTTCTGCATACAGTACTTCGTAGTAGCAAACTTTCGGAGTAACGTACATCGGAATGACGAACATTCTGAGTACAGTACTTCGTAGTAGCAAACTTTCGGAGTAACGTACATCGGAGTAACGAACATTCTGAATACCGTACTTCGTCATAGCGTAAGTACATTCTGACTAACGTAATTCGGACTCACAAACTTTTTGTATACCGTACTTCGGTATTTCGGAGTAACGTAATACAGTCGTGGGTTTGCGACCTTTAGGCTATCGAAGTTTTTCTCTTTGAACACCAATTTTAAGAGCACTAATGCTTAGAGCACCAAAGATATTCTCAGTTTAGAATCCATCACAAGCCAATTTCCAATGTGACATTTTCTTATCAAGTATGGTTTTCATCTATTGTTTTCACTGCTACAAATGCCTTTCTACACGTGTCTATAAATTCCAATATTAATTTCTCAGCTTTTGCTACATAATTCTCAAAATAGTTATGAGTAAGTCATAAAAAATGTGTCTACCTACACTGTATAGATCGTTAGTAAAATTTTATGTCAAAGATAATTTTTATGTGACTGTATTTGTGTCAATTTGTAGGTACCTACATAAATACAACAATAAATTAGTTGTATTAGGAATATTTGCATGTAAACCTGAAATTAAGCTTTTGATTAGTTTTGGCTTTATTGTTTACCTCATATTATTTTTATAGCAGTATTATTTTAATCATATTTCAATGAGAGCAAGAGATGAAGCTAAAAGTCCATACCTCATCTTACTCATATATTACACCTAACTCATACTGATTTTTTAAAATAATAGTAGATTGTACACCAAGTGCATAAAACGCACCATTTTGCGCGAGACGTTTATCCATCCGATGCGAGCTTGCGAGCGAGGATGGATATAAAGTAGAGAGTAAAATGGGTTTTATGGACGAGTTTTACACTCTACTTTTCACTTCGATTGCGAGGAAATGAAACAACAACTTGTAAATATTGTAAAAATAACTAAGGTTCCCGCTAATTAACTTTATTTTTTTCAGTAGGAAACTTGACATAACACCTGACTTATGTCGTTACTGCTCAGTTATAAAAACATTTTGAGCAAGCCTATTGCCATCAACCAATGTAATTAGGAGCAAGCCTATTGCCATCAATCAATGTAATTAGGAGCAAGCCTATTGCCATCAACCGATGTCATTAGGAAAAGCCTATTGCCATCAACCAATCTTGGAGCAAGCCTATTGCCATCAACCGATGTAATTAGGAGCAAGCCTATTGCCATCCACTGATTTAGGTAATTGAGAGCAAGCCTATTGCCATCAATCAATGTAATTAAGAGTAAGCCTATTCCCATCAAATGATGTAATTAGGAGCAAGCCTATTGCCATCAACCAATGTAATTAGGAGCAAGCCTATTGCCATCAACTGATGTAATTAGGGACAAGCCTATTGCCATCAACCGATGTCATTAGGAAAAGCCTATTGCCATCAACCAATCTTATTAGGAGCAAGCCTATTGCCATCAACCGATGTAATTAGGAGCAAGCCTATTGCCATCCACTGATTTAGGTAATTGAGAGCAAGCCTATTGCCATCAATCAATGTAATTAAGAGTAAGCCTATTCCCATCAAATGATGTAATTAGGAGCAAGCCTATTGCCATCAAACAACCTGATTAAGAGCAAGCCTATTGCCATCAAGCGATTTAGGAAATTGGGGGAAGCCTATTCCCATCAACTTTCCTTGTATTCGTAATGAAAAGCAGTAATCCCTTGTTCTTAGATTATTAACGAAACGAATTAAAGAGGTTATTCTATGAAGTTGAAGTTGTTCGTGTGGCTGTTGGGCCGATTACCTGTGCCGATTACCTTGGTCTTCGACGAAGACTTTACTTTATGCTCTAGAGCATAAAACGCGACTTTATGTCGCCTACGCACGACATAAAGACGAATTTTAGAGCGAGAGAAGTGAAAAACTAATTTTATATCTTTCTTTCTTTTTTAAATTAGATTAACCAGTAGGTTCTGGTAAGATAAATAATCAGTTGATCAATTGGTCAAACTAGTTGACTTGTTAAAAATGCAATCTACATTTTATGCAAAAATGGACCAAGAATTACAAAAGCGCCAACTCCATAAACACCCAAATCTATTGCTAATGATACCTAAATAAGGAATATCTTTAAAATAGTGTTAATAAGATTATGTAAAATATTTTTCGATATAGGTATCTTCGCCCACGTTCTCGACTTATTGTTTTAAGAGGCAATCGACACACATGCATATAATTATTGATCTTTTGTTTGATTTCGCACATTCTGTATTTGCACAAGACAAGTCTACCTTCAGATATATTGACATACAGACCTATTTCTTTGAAGATGAACTAGTATTTCGTAACTTTTTGCTTAAAAGATTAATTATGGTCATAAGCATAAAAAGGAGAATGACCAGTTAAGGTATTTTGTATCCGTAACAATTTTTTAACAGCTTTGTAAACATATCTTCCTTCTTAGAAGCCGCGTACTACACCTTAGAGTCACTTTCTTCTGAACCTATTGAAAACATTTTGCTGATGATATTTTCACTTGCTGCGAGTTTTCTGTATTCTTCAAAAGAGATAAAATAGCAACCGTTTTAAACTAATAAATTTATTTGAATAATTATTGGTTCGATAAAGTAGAAATCTGTTTATTAAATAAATTATCGATTTTACAGTTTCCATTATACTCGCGTCTCCTTTTATTTCATGAACAGTCGCGCGAGGGTCGAAAAGACCCATCTTTTTGAATGTATTGTTTTTAATAACTTAATTGAATTTCGGGATTATTTGTTAATTATTTGGAAAGAGGATAACAAAACAAACTTAAAAATAATAAATGTTCATTATTTAGAGAAAAACAGTACCTAATATAAATCACCAAATTCAAGAGATCACTGCTAAATCTTACTTTTTACGATATATGAACAAAAAACAACTTTAACTTTTTTTTGTAATCTAAAAACATTGAAAAATCATTTTAATTATCATAAATATCAACAATCTTCTAAATAGTGGAACAATTCAGACTGTCAGAATGGTGAAGATAAACTCCTTGAGGACAATCAAGTTTCTGAGCTTGAAAATTTATCAATATCCAAATTTTCTTTAATTTCTGCCGAAATTTCACGTTCAATGTTTTCCTCTTCTAATATAACTGCTATTCTCTTGTTATTCAAATGATTTGACGACATATCAACAAATAAATAAAATCAAAATAATATTTTTGTAATAAAAAATACACTAACGCATTACGTCGCACAAGGGTCGGAACGACCCATACTCACTTTAATCGTCCGTAATTTCCAAATGCCGCACGGGGACTGGCTGAGGTGGGGTGTGCAGATAGCCTGTGAGGCTACTTGAAGGTACATAGAGCGACGACACGAATGAACTAATACAAAAACAGTTATGGCACAAAAACTA
Source organism: Diarsia dahlii (assembly GCA_949775195.1). Lineage (NCBI taxonomy): Eukaryota > Metazoa > Arthropoda > Insecta > Lepidoptera > Noctuidae > Diarsia > Diarsia dahlii. The sequence goes on from OX459198.1 coordinate 11,760,720, forward strand.
GAGTACTGGGTCTTTTCGACCCAGGCGCGAGCACCCGCGGGTTAACGCAAGAACTTACGACTTAAATATACATTAAACAGATCTCCATATCGAAGAAAGTGTGAACCATAAACCTATCGATACCCAGTTACTTTTTGATCGTCTGAAGATTAAGTACTTCTTATAGTAAACTTTCATAGGTTTCTAATGTACCGTTATAAAACGTTATTGCCGATAAATATGTACTGACTGGTTGCTTTACGTATAAATTCTGGTGCATAGCTGCTAATCGACTGGCTTAATTAGGTTGCTTATTGTTTACGCACGACATCTAACATGCAAGGAGAAATCCGACACTTAGGCGTTATTTAAAGGCTTATGCTCGTATTAACAATATTAGCGCAGTAGTTAGAGGTTCAGTGGTGGTATAAAAACTCTGATACCAGTTAAAGCACTAACCACGCGATAAAGAAAGCGCAGCAATTTGAAGTACTGAAGCTAAGCTTAGTCTCGAAGATGAAGACCCATGTTCGATGAACACAAAGTACTTGGTACATTTTTACAATAATAACATCGATTTTTCTCATTCCTTACCGAAAGCTAAAGCAAAGATTTGACATTTGGGCACGACCCTTTATATTTTTGAAAGGAAAAACTTTTCAGGTGACGCTGAGGTCCTCGCTGCCGTTTCATGATTTCCTACTGCCCAAAAAAAAACCTTTGTGTTTTATGTTTTCTTAGATATATATTACAAAGGGAAACTGTTAACCCATTCTTAATTAAATCGACTATGATTTCCTCGAACTATTAAGATTGTGTTTATTGTTTTATGATCTATTCTATGAAATCTAATATTCTAAGAAACTCTTACCTAAGTAATTGTCTGCTATGGGCCTGATTTTTCTTTTTTAATAACATAACATCACATCTGTAATCCCTGAAAGGTTAAACAGTTCTATCGAGGTATCTTAATCTACCTTTGATAGTACATTTACAAAGCATTTTGTCTCTTAAGATTTCGTTAAGTCCCATGGGGTCCCAAGTAGGGCCGACCCTATTACCGAAGCAACCGAACACGAAATTAGGTAATTGCTGATGGAAAACCGAACAACACTTTGCCCGACGCGACATAATTGCCGTTTTGCCAAATCCTGCATGATGATTTTTTCAAGAGTTATACGTGCTTATATTTCTACGTTCCTAATATTTCATCAACTCCAAGATGATAAGTTTACCACTAAGCAATTATAAAACGGGAGAGGTAACCAAAATTGCTTAATAAAGACACGCGAAAATATCTCGTGATGGTCGAACTTTTTTCAACCTTATACCTTAGGTAATAAGGGTGAAAAGTGGTAGACCGTCAGTGAACTCTGTAGTACATCACAATAATTAGATAATGCGAGCTTACGATACGCAGCAACCTCAACTTGCAAGACGAGATGCCTGTGCGCAACGGGGAAGATAGCGGGCTTGTAAAGGAAAATGCACATTGAAAACATTAATTATTTGTTGAAGGCACGAGGTTTTTAGAGTCTCGACAAAAATATTACCCCGAAGAGACTGAAATTTCAGTTGCTGAAAATATGTCTTTAATAGCAAAATACTGTTAAAATTTTACATAAAAAGGTGTCGCTTCGATTTTAGAATACAGAAAACTTGAGATATCGAAAAAGGACAAAACTTTTTATTTGCTCCTTTTTCTTTCTTATTATGCCTGCCACAATACATTCATCGTTTCCTTGGTGTTGAATCCATCAACATTTATATTACCTTTTGTAATCAACATTTTTACTCCTCTTTCAGTCACATGCGATTCCCTTTTGAACTTTTCTGTAATTGGCGGAACTTTTGAACTTAATCTAATATACTCGCTCCCTCATTCTAGTCGCTCCACAAATCCACCACAATATTCTAATCTCCAAAACATAACAAAATACAGTGCAGTTACATTCTGTAGTCACCTTTAAACTTTTGCGGTTTCATGTGCAATGATTCCGTTGTGCGCTACGCCTAATACGGTCCCACCGGACGTGGCTAGGGATTGCATTACTTAAGCCTAGGAAAATAATCTACATATTGCGTAAGGAGAATTACTATCAAAAGGTTCTTGGATACAGTTATATCTGATTTGGTAGAGTAATTATCTCGTAAAGTTCGTAAATCATTCTGTTTTTTAGTTCAAACATGAAACTTGGATGAAGTCACCTAGTATGATTATGAAAATGACCAATGGTCTCTTTTAATAAGCTCGGTCCCAGCTAAACTGTCGGGGCTGTGGGATGTTCAAAAGACAATACCGCGGCCCCGGACACAAAGGGCTAAGAAGTAACATGGGTGGTTTTTAGTCAGTCATAGAAGTCTGACACTCCTTACCGCTCTGCGCAGAGCGGGAGGAGTCATTTTATGATTTCCCAACCTCCAAAAAAAAAAGGAGGCGACAAAACATTACCATTATTCTCTTGCCCATATTATTATCCCAATACATTAGGGGTCTTTTCAGGTAATCAGGAGCACAATCATGGATCTTTCAAAATAGTAAAAAGCGTGCAAAGAGTTCTAAGAGACCTCCTGTACCGGATAGGCAGCCATTTAAGCTGAGAACGTTATGAAGAGATGTGATCGTATTTACGAAGGCCAAAAATAAACCTAATGCAATTATTCAGAAGACGATCCAATTTGCTTAAAAGTTCTTGGGAAAGATCAGAGGTACAAACATCAGCATAGTCTATAATGGGTCTAATAATTTATAAAACCCCACAATACTTTCTTTGAAAACCACCAGAATTTAGCACTATAAAGACACCTACGAGTAATTCCTCACGTATATAAAACTTTGCAGTGTTTTGTTTTTACAATGCCAGCAACCACCCAAACATTGTGGATAACACATTAGTATTTCCTTCTGTTTATAAAGTCACCGTGGGAAAATGTGAGCAAGCGGCCGACTTCCATTCATACACTCTTGTAACACGCAACGACACAGTGTGCACCCGGCTAGGCGTCTTATCATCGATACCGCGAAGGTTAGTAGGGGTAAAAGAGTAGACTGTTGTCAGAGACCTAGCTTCGTACATAGGTACGTGCTTGGTAGGCTCATGCCCTGTTTGTGACCAGATTGACACACTACATCAATTTTGTGTTTCAGTAGCAGCCACGGAGTCTGGCATAGTGCCCGGTTGATGTTAATAGATTCGGAACTTAAAACACAACAGATAAAATGTGTGTTCTATTAGATATATACGTACTTCTACGAAACCCTTCGGGGATTACATTCATGATGTTTTGTTATATTATAACCATTTCATACAACTGCCAAAGAGTGACAGTTATGATTTAATAAGTACAAATTAAGTTGGTAGTCACTTTGATAAAGTAATTGTTTACATGACATGCTCTCGACGTTGACGTGATTGCCCAATCACGATCACGTCACATTGGTTAATTATTGTCAGTACTGTCACGCATAGCTACAATGATTAAGTGACTCTTGTGATTAGCTGTGTATTATTTGTTGTAATCGTATAGTTTTTTTTTATTGCAAAATGGGCCTGCTCTTGACCTCGATCATGCCTGCCATGCATGGAACTAGCGTGCCCAGAAGATGCCTGTTCACTCTCGCTTTACTATTTGCTTTATTTACGGTGTTAGTATGGTATCGCATTGCACGTATCACGTTAGGTCTCTGTGAGCTATTTACTCATATATTTACATGCATAGTAGGAAAACGAGTGCGGCCTATTGACTTACAAAATTACATAAGAATGAAAAACTTTATGATAGGTGTTATGGTGGGAAATATGCTATAAAACGTATGTAGGTAGGTAAGTTTTTATTAGAGTTACCACATTTTCTCATGCAGTAGTGAACATGTGTGTTTGTAGAAATTATGTTGTTTTCATTCAGGAAATTCTTAAGGGCTTACTAAATCATTTTGAAATAAAAATACAACTCTTTCTAATAAACATAAAGAGCCTTGAAATACTGTGAAATACATGACTTATGTAACAAGTTTGAAATAACGTTTTCGAAAATAATAATGTGTTTGACATTAATAAAACAAATTAGTTACTTTCAGATAATGAATGAAGCCTTGAATGCTTCTACTAAAACAGCTGTATTATAATCTAAATAAGCGCTGTCATTGATTTCAAGCCTTCCGAATTCAGCAACATCATTCATCCGTAGAGAAACCAGCTTCTAACATTTATGTAATAAACGTTTTGAACCAAAACTGTGTTAATAGTTTATCCCAGTTAATATGTTATACGTTTTCTAACTTGGACTGACTTGCGTTTGAACAATATCTCAACGTAATGGTGAATAAGTTTGTGGTGAGAAAATGTGCAAGTTTACCTAGAAGTGGCCTAAATTCACACATACCTACAGAAACCGAGTTTACTCTATGGTTTAATGAAATGTTCATCGGCAAAGGTGTTGCACAAAACCTAATAAAGATTCGTAAAGTGTAAAAGTGAATATGGACGATCTCGATCTGAACTGCAAGGTATCAGTTAAGAGCGTGCACTCAGCCCGTTTGCACAGACTCAAATCAGAATGCAGTCCGTCTGTCTACACTCAAAGCATGACGCAGGCCTGACGTAGCACCCATTCGGCGGTTGCGTCAGGCGGTGCGATCACAATAGCTGTGAAAGTATACTAGAAAGTGCAAGTCCACTGTCTCACGTACACATTATATCAGACGGGGATTTACATAACAATTACACTTTTGTGGGTAACTAGGACGATATTATGGATGTACTTAACACTTCTAGTGGTTTAAGGTCAGTGAGTTTTACCGTTTCTCGAAAAGATCACTGTCGATCATAACGTTACTAATTAAATTGATGAATTATTAATGAATTTCACAACTTTATTTATGTAGTCGACAACCTTGCTTCGAATTTGATAGCGGATATTTTCATTTATATTATGTAAGTTTAAGATAATTATAATAATTTTAAATGATGCCAAAATTTCTATGTAAAACACTTATAATGTTACCAATTCAGCCTATAAAAATGACATTGAAACAGATGCGTCTAAAGTTACTGTACCTATTAGTATGTAAAGATAATCAAGAAACGGATAAAATTTTACATCTTTTAGATTTCACTTGGCATTTATTTAGATATCGTTTCCGTATCACGTGAAGAGACAATATATTGAGCTGTTAGGCGGCCTAACAGTTAGGCGAATTAGATTCTTTTGTATTCGATTTCCATGGTCTAGACAAAGACTAATAAAAAAATTGAGTTCCGTATCGAGTTACTATTTTGATAATGCCGTAAGAATCGATTGAGAGAAGTTGCTTACGACTCGAGTACAACCAAGTGAAGCTGTTGTAGTGGTGACCTATCAACCGGTTACTGTGATACCACAGTCGTTAATAAGGTATTACATCATCGAGGTACTAATGAACATGATCACCATTCATAAGGCAGCTCTCATAATATGGCTAAGTAGTTACGCTTTACTACACGATTTTACACTTATCCTGTCTGTAAACAAAGACACTTTGAAAGACACCAACCATGCGTGTTTAATTGCTTCAAAATAAGCTAACTGACTGGCTATTAAAATTAAACTATAATGATACTGAAAACCTCCTTAAAATAATGACCTAAGCACACAATATCTTACTCTCACACATCCACACACGCATACACCCACAGACTCCCACACCACACTCACACACAATTACCCATACTACATATCTACTAACATCCTCTTCGCATAATTAACATAGATTTTAATAATTGTAAATCTATACTAATATTATAAAGCTGAAGAGTTTGTTTGTTTGTTTGATTGTTTGTTTGTTTGTTTGTTTGAACGCGGTAAACTCAGGAACTGCTGGTTGGAATTTTAAAATTCTTTTTGTGTTGGATAGTCCATTTATCGAGGAAGGCTATAGGCTATATAACATCACGCTACGGCTAATAGGAGCGGAGCATAAATGAAAAATGTTACAAAAACGGGAAAAGGTATTTCCTGCTTGAGAGCTTCCGCTGCGTGCGCTGCGAAAACGGTTTAAGTTACGCAAATATCATGTACGAAGGAAATGTTCCTGTTTAAAATTTCTAAAAAAAAGTCCGCTACAATATCTATCTTTTTTTACTATTAAACTGTTAGGTTAAAAATAATTATTTTTTGCGAAGCTTATTTAACCCATAAGGTATTAATCTATATCTAAATAAATGTAATAATAATAATATTCCACAACTATCACACAACGCCATCTAGTCCCAAGCTAAGCAGAGTTTGTGTTATGGGTACTAGACAACTGATAAACATACTTATATATTTCTAAATACATACATATTATAGATAAATTACACCCAGACACAGAACAAATGATCGTGCTCATCACACAAACATTTGTCCTGGGTGGGAATCGAACCCACGACCTCCGGCATAGCAGTTAGGGTCACTAACCACTAGACCAACAGGCCAATGTGTTTGTTAGAAGGAAAATTTAATATAGAATATTTGTGCCCTTTACTCTAAACAGTCTAACAAATATCTTAGAAGATATCGCAATGTAAAAATATCCGCGCGGCAAAATAATTCGCGCGTCGCAATTTAGGGAGATTATTTCCGGGAAATTCAAATTCAAAATATTTACTGCATCATAATGTTTACAAGTACTGTCGGACAGAGTGTTATCGTATATGTATTTAACAGTAAGAGATACCTATAGTAATTCACACTTTAATATAATCTAAGCTAATCTAAACCATCTAAACTATTATAATAAAGAAGAAAGATAAGATTTTTTGTTTGTTACGATTTAGCTTAATTTATGTCGGATAGTCGATATATCGAGAAAGGTTATAAGCTATATTTATGTGACGCAGACGAAGTTGCGTGGGTCAGCTAGTGTAACTATAAAATGCCGTATGATTGATTACTCACTACATTCTGTCAGCGCGTCTAGTACATAATGTGTAAAATGAAAATGTAAAGGGGGTGGGATCCTGGTGTCCTGAAAACACAGGCCATGAGCCTAGCTTAGGCACCAGTCTCCCACAATATATAATACCTGAATTGTGTATCTTGTCGAATCTGACCATTGTAAACTAATTTATGTATATTGTGGTGAGATTTTTTTTAATTATTATTATTATTTAATTAGTAGCCGGTACTTATAAACAATCACTCTTTTGCAGTGTAGTATCTTTCTTGATCGTGATGGTTAGTGCCTAACCTGTCAGGTTTCAAAGTTTTTATACCCATTATACCTACATTACAAAATCTCTCAGGTGCTCACAAGTGATAATTACCGAGGAAGAAGTGCATACGACAATAACTAATGACAGGGTCGCGTGATTTAGCCATAACGCAAATCTTAATCCATCATCATCATCTGCCTAGACTTTTTCCAACTTTATTGGAGTTGCCTTTTAGTCTTACAGGATGCAGCTGATTACCAGTATTTTATTAGGTTATTAGACCAATGAAAGACATAATTTGAATATGAACGAATAATATTTAATTTAGTTCCTTCAGGAAGGGTGTGTGTGTTCTACTAAGCTACACGCTACAGACTAAGCAATGGGGTCATGTGTATACGTTATACGTTTTATTAAAGAACAAAGAGCTACTTATTCAAGTAGTATAGGTATACATTTTTGTTATTCCAACACGCCCCCTCAAAAATGAATCTATTTCTCAAAAAATAAAATTATTTACAAAAATAATTTCACACCTTCCTGTATCTGGGGTACAAATAACATGGTCCACCATTTAGTGCAAAGGATTAGGGAAACCCAGAAAAACCTAATCAGACCAATTCATAAGTATCTTGCTTATATCTCAAAGTAATTCAATGACCCTAATCAGTCAATATTAACAATACTTATTTCTTTTACTTTTACATAGTAAATTACATCAATCCGAGCTTTTCCCTCATTTGGTTTTTTGGCCAACTGGTTACCTGTGGACACATAAATCATTTTAATACAATTTTTCTCCACTTGTTCCCTAGAGAAATGATATTTGATATCAATATGTTTCGATCTTTTGTGACTCGTGGGATTATTTGCAATACTTATATAATTTTTATGCTGTTCAATAATGATTTCAACCATAGAGCCTCTCTAACTGCTTCAAACAAAGCCATGTACTCAGCTTCTGTAGAAGAAACCGCCACAGTTAGTTGCCTCTTTGTATTCCAGCATATTGTGCTTTGTTTAAATAGTTTAAACAAATAACCCGTAGTACTTTTCCTGTCTACTTCGTCACCTCCCCAGTCAGAATCAACACAGCCACTTATATATCATCATTGTTACAGTTACTTCTTTCATAAGTTAACTTTAAATCAATGGACCCTTTTAGGTAACGTAATACCCTTTTTAAATATGACCAAAGTGTATGATTGCTTTTGTTGTTTTGTGGTTTCTGCTTGAAGAACTTTTAAACTAGTATCGCGTCTTTCACTGATCAGTTTTATTTCATGATCTAGCAATCTGGTTTTCACAAAGGTTAAGGTTAGATTATCCTCTGCCAGAGTTTCAATTGCAGTAACAACACCATCATAGCTTTTCGGTAAAGTTAGAAATAGGTGTGTGATTTTATCCACTTCTTCTAATTTTGCGCCAGCAGCCATTAATTCAATTAGCAAATCGTCGAATTCTTGAAAATGTTTCATCAATGAATTTTCCCCTTTCAACTTTAAGTCCAACAGTCTTTTTCTCAGAGATAATTGGGTTGCTATGCTTTTTCTCTCGTAAATGGAATCCAGTTTTTTGAAAACTTCTTTTGCAGAAATGTTACCACTTGTAAGTCCCAACAATGAATCGGATAGATATTCGATTATCGTGTTTTTTAGCGATGCTCTGCTTTTTGTGCCACTCAGCGTCCAATTCAGTAGGAGCATCTTCATCGATCACAGACCTTTAGCACTTCAAACTCATTTAAGAGATTCCGTATTCTAAGTTTCCAGATACTGTATTTGTCTCCATCAAATGGTTTAATATTTCTTTTCATTCTTAAATGTTCCATTATATTAAATCACTAAAAGTCACTCAGAATACTTTACACTGTCACAAAGTTCACAGGGCTCACGTCTCTTTCACTTTGCACAAAAAGTGTCTTTTAATTTATTTAAAAATTAATATTTATTTATTTAGTCCGAATCACTGGTTTTACTTTTTATAGTCCTTATGCCTGGGCCCATAACCTATTAAGTTATTAGACCAATGCAAGACATAATTTGAATATGAACGAATAATATTTAATTTAGTTCCTTCAGGAAGGGTGTGTGTGTTCTACTGAGCTACACGCTACAGACAGACTGAGCCATCAGAGCCATGGGGTCATGTGTATACGTTATACGTTTTATTAAAGAACAAAGAGCTACTTATTCAAGTAGTATAGGTATACATTTTTGTTATTCCAACATATTTTACATGGAGTGACTGCGTACTCCCTCAACAACCCAGTTAGTACTAGGTAATAATTATGATACCCCTTAGTACGACTGGTAGTCAGTCTTTCGAGCCACTGACTACATGTGACTTCTGTCATAGATTTACAAATTACCGCCGAAATCAACAACCAACCTAGGCAAGCGCTGTATAACCTGATGATTCAGCCGAGCAGCTGTGTACCGATAAACAAGACTAATCCATACTTCCATCCATACTATCCATACTTCCATACTAATATTATAAATGCGAAAGTAACGCTGTCTGTCTGCAAATTGGTATGGAGATATTTTGATACCCGAGAAAGGACATTACATAGGCTACTTTTTAATAAAAAAAGAAAAAAAAAAAGAAACTTTATTCAAGGGGTTGAAAGGGGGGTACGAAAATATTACTTTTGGTCGCGATAACCGACATCCGCGCGGTTGAAACTGCGGGCATCAGCTAGTTAAATATAAAGACTTCCGCAACAAGACTGTAGTATTCAGACAATTAAGTCGCCGAATTGAAGCCTTAACCTTTACAACGTTTTGCGAACAGCACTATCACAGTTCATACGTCGTATGTAAGTACAAGCTACAAGTTTTTGTTCGTTAAAAACATAATGAGTTCATTAAAAATGCTGTGCAAAAAGTTATTATGTTGTGAACAATGATATTCCCACAATATTGGGTGTAAGTGAGACAGAGAATTATTATGTTTGTCATGCTTTGTTGATTCGAGGTTTGGGGCATAAGGACATGCGAGTCAGCTAGCATTTTTCTTGAATAATACTTCTTGAAAAACAATATGACTGCGATAAAGTACGAATTAATCAGAGATCCAAAAATCTCAGTAGGAATTTGCCAAAAAATTGGAAAGTAGTATCGATGACAATTATTTGAAACTGTAATCTATAACTCTAGCTCTAGAAGAACAAAAATTCAACAGGTTTTTTTAATCACATGACTTGCCATATTTTTGCAGCAACTTTTGTTGCTTAGGACTTGTTGTATTAATATTAATATTACAAACTCTATGTACATAAATAGCCTTTGTGACTTTGAAAATAGAAAGTAGTTTATATTCCAAATTATTAATCTGGGTTAGCAGTTAGAGTTGTTCCGGTCTGATCCCCCAAACCGATCCACTGCCAATATTTTTCCTTTGTTTATTCCTTTCTGATCCCCTGTAATTTGTCATTCCGTTCTGATCCCCTTTTTGACACAAGTAGAATTAAAGTACAGTCAACGGAAAATCAATTGTTAATGAAAAAATAATCAGTTTTTATTTCTATAGCTTACAATTGTACGATCATCTCACAAACTACCAGGAGAACAGAAGTAGGAAGGAGGTATTGGAATCTTTAAATCAAATCTATATTATTTCTTTCTAAAACCATGCACTTTTTTTTGTTGGTGATAGGAAACCAGGACAGTAAAGTCCCACAAACAATGAAATGCATGGTATTAGAAAGGCTTATTATAGATTTGATTTGAAGATTCCCATTTCCAATACCTCCTTCCTACTTCTGTTCTCCTGGTAGTTTGTGGGACTTTACTATAAAGGCATAATATAGATTTGATTTGAAGATTCCAATTTCCAATACCTCCTTCCTACTTCTGTTCTCCTGGTAGTTGTGGGACTTTGCTGTAAAGGCATAATATAGATTTGATTTGAAGATTCCAATTTCCAATACCTCCTTCCTACTTCTGTTCTCCTGGTAGTTTGTGGGACTTTACTGCCTCTTCTTTTTTTTTAAATCTAATAGAACCTGTACAAATATTTTGTTGCTGACTGTCCTAAAAATGTGTCAGGGTATCCGATTCTTTTACGGGGGATCAGACCGGAATAGAAAATAATTTATAATAAAACCGATCCCCTAGGGTATCAGTTTTAGGGGATCAGACCGGAATAACTCAGCAGTTATTGTGCAAACAAATTCCATTTAATTAGTGTCTAATACTTTTTTATTCTGCGTAGCTTAGCTATGTCGTCGAATTTAAATTGAGTTACTGATTAAGTAAAACAATTTTTTACTGAATTATACGGCACTTATAGAACAAGTAAGATTTAATTCATAGTGGCGTATGTTGAAGAGTATCATAATTATGAAGAATTTTAGAAGCGTTTTCACCATTTTCAAAAAAGAAAAAAAAAGTCCTTAAAGGAAAGGCTGTTGGTAAACCTGTGTAAAATTGTCCGTAGTAATACACATCATAACATAACATCACGTCTGTAATCCCAGAAGGGTTAGGCATTAGTGTACCTCCCACATTTCGCCAATTATTAAACATAAGTTCCATGTAACAGGAGCCAGCGTATTGCCGTCAATTGAGCACAAATTAAGACTGCGTGGCTGCGTCTGACAAATTCCTAAAGAAAAAACTCAGTATCGTTTTGCCCAACTTGGGAATCGAAAACAGTACCTCATGCTCAGCAGTTGCGCTTGCGGCCACTAGACCAATGAGGCAGTCGCAGAATCTGTGGAAATTATATTATAACATGAAAACGACGGGAGCATACCTATATGCTACATTTTGCTGACCAAATTAAACAGCAGTATGTCACAAATGTCTATCATTTATCAAGCTTGAATAAAAAATCAACAAAAGGTGGTTACGCAATCCTCTATACGAACTCGATATTTAAATATCTAAGTCGATTGTCACGAATACTTATTTAGAATGCGGACCGTCGTTTTGTTGATATTATCGATACTGTTTAAGTTCATTGGTCGAGTGGTTGGAAACGCGACTGCTTAGCATGAGGATTCGCAGCAGACTGCAGCCTCGTTGGTCTAGTGGTCGCAAGCGCGACTGTCGAGTTTGAGGTCCTGGGTGCGATTCCCAGGTTTGCCAAAATGTTATTGGGTTTTTCAATGAGGAATTTCTCAGTAGCACCTATGGACACAGTCTGATTATGTGGCCAGTTGGTGGCACATTTTAGCCCCCTTAAGCATGGGGCTTTAACATAACTGGCTAAAACTGGGTATACTGCCCTTTGCCTAACCCGTCAAAGATTTCAGCCTCTCTTCATGTTGTCACTACATATTATAATTATAAATCAAAGTCCTCCGCTGCGTCTGTCTGTCTGTTAAACGCGATAAACTCAAAAATTACTACACCGATTTTCATGCTGATTTCACCAATGGATATAGTGGTTTTCGAGGAAGGTTTTAGTATAAATAATATCGACATCCACGCGGGCGAAGCCGCGGACATCAGCTTGTATTATATATGTAAAATTGAGGGAGGACACCTGACTGCCTACTTAGGTTACTTAATATTTAACAATAGTAGTAGGCCACGACCGATTTGAACGCCTTTACAAGCATGTTTGGTTTGAGTGACTAGGCTAGTAAAAGTATTTCATTGTATTGCAATGAACTAAGTGCCTAATGTGTCAATGTCTGTTTAAGAAGGTACCAATCTGCTTAAATAATTTAATTCGACCTTTGTTAGAAGTCTCAGTGAATAAAAATGTGACTTTAAAAAACATATCAACTAAAATATTGTTTTATTTTAATTTGTTTCTTAAAAATGGGGTTTTTATGCACACCGAGATACCAACACCATCGTACAGTATTGAGTCTTAATAATTTTGGGGAATTAAAGAGTTCATTTTTGAAAATAATTACCTGTCTGTAATAATGATTTTACTTATCTATCTTTAATAGCATTTCGTCCGCAAAAAATACACCCTTTTAGCAAGTGAAATAATTTTATTGTTAGAATTGGTTCATTAGATCTGGAGACTGCTCGCTAGATACAAAACCAATTTTACCTCTTTTTAATATCAGTAATAATAAACATGAGCTCTTACATTAATTTATTCACATACTAACTTGTAATATTTGTGCCGTAACCCTTATTCTCTCCGCAATTCAACGTTCATACAATGATTTGTTTAAAACAATACTGTTATTAGTACACCGATGCCATTAAGTGACAATCCGACAAAGTTATTCGTTTAAACACGTGGGAATCAGGAAGGAAGGTTACACAACAGCCGCACGCCGCTTATTTATAATCTGATAGTGTTCTCTTCCGGCGACACATCAAGCTATACAATTTCCAGTATAACATGGCTTTTCATTTGATAGGTTTCCTTTCCAATGAGAGATCTGTACAAACTGGTTTTGTATTATAGTTTGGCCGTCGTGCGTAGACACCTATCATAATTTTATCAATTTGCAATCTACGTTCTCTTGCATAGTATTCGTTTTATGCTTGTAAATACTACGTGTGAAATCATATTCTGTGAAGAGTGGATGTTTTATCACTTCTAGGTAAAACTTTGCCCTAATCCGGAAGTAGACTCCTGCAGTTGATATAGTAGTAACATAAAGCTTCAATGCTCTAGCATTAATTTAGGGGGAAGCACCAGGGTAGCTCGGGATTTTTTTTTGCGATTTTCAGGTGTTCACATTTGCAGTTTTTTTTATTCAGAACCTTAACAAATATGACTTTAAAAAGTTATAATCTGCTATACTATCTATACTAATATTATAAAGAAGTATAGTTTGTGTGTTTGTATATTTGTTAAATAGGGTATTTCACCAAAAAAATCTAATTAGTCCGTCTGTTAGATTATCGAAAAATATTGGAGACGTGTTTTTTGTTTTATCAAATTAAAAAAAAATGACGAAAATAAAACGTGTCAAAGATCATGAGTGGGGGCTTTTGGCGTCACTTAGTGGGTAAAAAAGTACTAACCTTGTGACGTCACACGACATAACACGACTTTTCGAAGCACTGTATCGTCTTCATCTTTTGTTTACGTGAAAAAAGAAAAAATACGTGTCCATTATTTTTTGGAAATCTATCAGACGGACTAATTAGATTTTTTTGGTGAAATACCCTATTGTAAGGGGTAATTTCGGGATCTACTGAACCGATTTTAAAAATTCTTTCACCAATAGAAAGCCACATTATTGCTGAGTGTCATAGGTTAAAAAAACGACAAATAAAAAGCCTTTTACGTGGTAGTCCGTTTTGCAAAGTGAATCGGAGAAAAAACGGTCGAATGAAAGCTAAGAAAGGATTATTAACATTATGCCCAACGAAGTGGGCACGGGTCAGCTAGTAATCAATAAATTCATAATGTGTTTATGAATTGAATGATCCTCAAAGTTTATTTAATCTTGATAATTGTTGCAAAAAAACGTAAGACAGTTTGAAGTTCGTTTTCACCTTAACCGTCAGGTTCAATTTTTTTTTTCAAAATAAAACTCGCCGATTTCGGAAGGCCTTCGATCATTCTACAGACTAATTCAAACGAAGGCAGCTGATGACGTGTAATTTTAATTACACAAACTAATAATGCAAAAAAGGCAATACGGAAATAACGACCATTTATATTTAACGTAGGTACACCGCAAATCAGACATGATTACACGAGGTCGGTTCTTATTCGATCAATCACATCAAAGATTGGTCATCTCAGCTTTCTAAATTACACAAATGGCAAAGATCAGGACAAGCCGACAAATTGCTTGAAGGATGTAGATTACACGTAGATGTAAATTATGGTGACTATAATTTACATCTACGTGTGTAATCTGTGGTCATGGTCTTTAATTTAGGGTTCCGCCATGAATGTTAACGATATCTCTCGGATGTTGGAAGCCGGTTTGTTTGTTTATAATGTTGGTTGCCGTAATAGTTGGTAACTACCGAGTCATAGCTTCCTATGGATTTCTAAGAGGTTAGTTACGAAATACGTATATAATTTCCTAGAAACTGTTTATGTTGTATTAAAATTCTTCGCTCTATATCCTGTGTTAAACATGAATGACTTGTTAAGTTGGTTTCAACCTAGTTACACGTCCCTTAAATAAAATGTTCTCAATTGAATCTCCAGCTTACTGCAAAATGACTTATCATTCATTACAAACATAAAATCTTTGGCAAGGTTACGTTATTCAAAAATAATTGAACCAGATCATACCTAAAATAGTAATCAATTTCGTAATTGGTAGATATTTCTACGGAACCTAACTGGGCTAAGTAGGTGAACATAACCGGATATTTTAGCACTTTTTGTATGTGTTAATTGTGAGTTTATAATGAAATCGAGACCGCTAAATCCGTGAGTTATTATTACAAAACATGATTAGAATTTATTGGTATTGTACTGAAGTGAGATAAGCGTTTATTTTTATTGGGTTGCTGGTTTTTGTTTCATCTTATTTTTCATGTGTATACAAAAAATATAAGACTAGCTCTTATTTATATTTAGACTATCATAATCGGTCTAACCTTTTCCAAACTATGTTAGGGTCGGTTTCCAGTCTTACTAACTGACATCGACAACCCAGTATGACTGTCACAGATCTACAAATGTCAAGTACTTATTCACGTGGTTTCCAAGGCACGGAGAAAAACTCGGTATGTAATGGGTGGTTACGCATCCACAGATTAAGAAGATTGCACCGACCTCCTCCAATTTATATTTAGAACATAACATCGTTAAGTGTTTACCGAAATCTTGTGCATAATTTAATGTAGGTGAATATAGATTTTGAGACTGTTTTTCCTATTTTGTATAAAATATGTAGGTAGGTAGATAGCCTAATAAGTTATCATTAAATAATTAAATAACAGAAGAAACCTCAAAATTTCAAACATCTCCTTTTAAGAAGTGCTCTCACAACAATTTTTGCATTCAGGTTTTTCCAAAATACAGCACATTGCAAAATATTGACCATGTGTGGTTAAATATTTGCGAAACTTGTGTGCTTGACATTATAATTCATTTATTTAAATTCCTTACAATAGGAACTTAGTATTTCTAACAGGCATTTAAATAAGATAAAAAAGTTATGAGACATCTTTAATGGTCAAATAATGATGGTTCCAATCAAGGAAAACGTTAATATCGGTCTTTAAAACCCAGATTAAGTGCAAACTGGGTGACTTAGGTCACCTTCACAATTAAAATCTGTACATCAATGCACAAAAAACATGATAAAAAGTAGTAATCCTTCAGTAATTGTAATAAAGAATGAATTAATTTTGACAAGATGTTACCGATTGCGATACTAATTGCGACCCTTTTCATAACGGCTCTATAAATATAATATCGAACCGTTGAGTTTGTATGTCGTTTGGTTTTTTATTTTTCATCATCATCATCATCAGCCTATAATGTTCCCACTGCAGGGACTCAGGCCTCCTCCCTAGGAGAGGGATGGGCTATAATCCACCACGTGGGCCCAGTGCGGATTGGCAGATGTCACATGTCTTCGAATTTTTTGGTTCCAAGACATGCCGGTTTCCTCACGATGTTTTCCTTAACCGTTTTGAGAGATTTTTGATTTTTATTGTTAGCTAAATAAAAATATTTTCATGCTGAATTTCCGTAAGTGGATTATGTAGAACCTATTTATCTTTGAAGTTTGACACCTTTTTTTGGTTGATGGGAAATCATCAAGTGACTCCTCTTGCTCTAGGTGGAGTAGAAAGCGGAAGGATTGTCATACTTCTACTGACTAAAAACCACCCAATATTCCTTCTTAGGTCTTTGTGTTCCGCGGTACCGCGGTATCTCTTTTGGACAACCCTCAGCCCCGGCAGGTGTCGCAGTCTAGATTTGTGTCCGGTTGATGGCAATGAGCTCACGTTTTTATTACATAGGACCTAAACATAACTTCGGGAATGAGATTGACCCATGTGTTATTTGTTTCAAGTTGCTACGAATGTACGTTATGTTACGAACTTAAATTACAAGGTTTATCTGAAGGAAACTTTAAGTGAACCATGTAGAAACTGACATTCATACGTCACTGTACTTCTTGTTAAACATTTGTTAGTATTAGGTCAAGGCTTGCGTATAGTTCTCGTAAGCACTTCTTTAGTTATTTCTGACTTGTAAACAAGCTCCATACAATGAGTAGCAGCTATCATAAATATTGTAATGAGTCGATTGTTTAAGTTTGGTTTGAACTGAGATATTAAAAACACACCGCACACGTAGCGATAAAAAATAACAAACTATCATCCTCTGTTTAACCTCTATAAGGGAAAATCATCATCTATTCTGCCTTCCGAACTGCTTTTCCAACTATGTTGGGATCAGCTCCCAGTACCGGATACAACTAAAGAAGAGATGGATGACTGCCCTTCTGATCTCCACAACCCAGCTAGTACCCAGCTACCCCTCAGTAAGACTGATTGTTAAACTTTCAGGCTACTGACTGCCTGTAATGGCTGTCAAAGACCACAAATGACAGCTCTAAGAAACGCTCAGAAACTAAGGATCAATCAGAGCAACTGTTATTATTTATCAACAAGCTCCTGGTATACTGAACTCTTGTCCAAAATTGTATGACTGTTACACCAGCGGCTTACGCTGTGTATTGTCAGGTGTGCCGGATTTCAAGGGCAGAGTGCTCTTTATGAAAAGCAACCCAAATCAATGTCAATGTTAACAATTGAAGAGACCAAATGAATGGTTGGTTCTCATTCTCATAATACGAAGTAACATCAAAACAAAAGTTTAATTAACCATAGTAAATTTTACCAGTGGATATAAAATATTGTAGAAAATACTCGCTACATAGTAAATCATTGCAATGGCATAGTATATAATATAATAATTGGCTTTCATTTAGTTTCACTGTTTCATACGCTTACTGTATCACATACAAATACAATAACTATTGATTGGTATTTTCACTGTTTTCTATAATGTAACAATTAACAAGAATCTACTTAATAAAATTATTTATATATTTTCTGTCAGATTTATGCCTAAACCAGTTAGAAGCATAAATAACCATGGCAGAAGCCAGATATTGCCAGTTTTCGTATTAAAAGCCACGCACGCAGTTAAAACAGATAGATTAGATGAAAATTGAATGAAAATATGAATGAATCTTTTTATTTTTCATAAGACGTATGCATTTCTTTGTGATATGATTAGGGAATTTAAAATCTTGCCAGAGCCACGCCATAAGCTTGATAGCTTACGACGTAATAGTTCACTCGGTAATCAGTTGTAAAGATTCGGTTGGCTGGAACTGTACAACGCCTTCTATGCATTTTTTATGGGAACTGTGATGCGTAATTTTTCGACTTGATGTGTCACAGCACGCCGAATTGCGCAACGTAATTTGCGACAGGTGCCAGGTGTGTCCCTTATCTTAAAAATTTCCGAGACGTGGCAAGAGCATTGTCGAAGAAAGCAAAGCTCATTTTTTTGGTTTTTTATAGACAACAAGAACAGGGTATAAAGTTCTTTATCCCCCATAAAAAAGGGAATATCCTTCGACCAGATTGGTGTTATCTCTGGTAGCCAACAGTTGTTGTCGGGCTCTTCTAAAGTCTCTTAGACCCTTAGGTAACTTTACTTGCGTGATTTAGAATTTTGTTGATGGTTCTACATTTTTGTCATAGATGGCGGTGTAGTACCTACCTACTTTATGTAGTGCTGCTTTAGTTTCTTCCACAATCCAGATCGACTGTATGAAAGGTGATAAGTAAGACTAGCATGGGGATGGACTACTGATATGAAAACGTAGAGAAGGATGTAAGAAATAAAACATATTGCGCCGCCCCTCAGTAAATTGCTATACTGTCAAGAGAATTAGTCCTGTGTGTCCATACCAAGACCTTTCTAATGCAACACGTCAATAGAATTAGTGTTAATTATTAAAATCTTATGTTAACCAGGCTATAGAAGTTCAAACTACGTGAATGTCAAATGAACAATTACCACAAGAATGCTAAGTACAGCGGATGTTTTATTTTACATAAACACTTGAATGGGTTTTTACTGATTTTCACAGCTTATCAATTGACACAAGAATTTGTTGTGTCGTTTTGTTTCACCTTCTAGCCAGTAAAGTATAATTTATTCAGTCAAATATTACCAACTCTCGTAAATCTCTTGCGAACTGGAAGAATGCGATGTGTAGCATCATAGAAAGCGCAATGTACATAATAAAAGTATACTGTATAGTAACTCCGAGGTCACCATTTTGAAAACAAAAAGCTCAACCAAATCCGAAACTAAAGTTTATGTGTAGCATAAGCATCGCATCAGCATTTATTGAGGGACATGATACACCGTGTGTTCCGTCTTCCTCTAAAAACACTGACGCTGGTCGTAAGGCGGAGGATGACATTATTTTTCCCATCAGGCCCTATATAGGAACAAAGCCATAGAGTCAAATGGGAACAAGTCCTTTTCCGCATACCGTGCACATCACCCTTTCAAACTATCATTTGTTTCGTGTGTATGCAAGTGTAAATAGTCAAGCAACCTTTTAACCGAAAGCCTAACATTTGATTCAAATAAATTCGCATATCTCCTGGGTGGTACTCCCACATCAGTATGCTACCAAGTCCCTGGAATGTTCTTTGTATGATGATTAGCTGAATGAAGGAATGTTCGCCGGTCAAAATTACGACGATTGACAATTAACTCATTTATTGCTTCAATTACCTATTCGGCTGCCATTGTTGTTGAAATTCTTTGAAAATGTGTCTTGTATAGATAAGTACGTAAATTAACTGAAAAGTTGCTTAATGAATGATTTGAGGGTGTAGGTAGATATTGAAAATGTATGAATATTTTCAGTTGCTACAGAGAAAAGTTCACTGTCAAGCAATGAAATTGGTTACGTATATTGGTACATATATCGATTGAAACAAAAATGAAACGTAAAAAATACATTGATAAGAAAAATAGTTAAAAGAAAACTGAAAAGTTAGAAATGAATCACTGATAGTTACAAGTTACAACTCGGTCGTTATGATAACATGGGCGCGCGCATCGAAGCGATCGTTGTTGCGAAACAAAATAATCTGTGACACATACTGAAAAAATGTATAATATATTATAATTGTAAAATGTAGTTTTTACTACTATTGTTTTACTTTCTGTAGACTGAATTGTTGATCATCTACATTCAAACTGAGGCAACAATCATGCCAGACATGTGAGACGCAAATATGCTCGTCTTTTATTTTAATGATTAATTCGGAAGTCACCACCATACAAAAAATTATTACAAAAAATGATTACAAAAATTGGAGACAGTGAATCTCTTTTTGCATTTAGTAGTCGCAACTAGCGCATTATTTCTGAAAAGGGAAGATATTTTTTAAATCGTTGGAAATTTTAGCTATAGTTTGTATACGAAAAATACAAATGTGTCAGTCAGTAAAGTAGAAGTTTTGGGGCTAAGAAATAAATTGTATCGGTGATTTCAAAATATCGTGAAAAGTAATGCAATAAAACAAATTGTCAATTCAATAAATTGCTTTAACTCAATCATTGACTGTTATAACTCGTAAACATAGTATCATTAAAAAGAAAATGTTTAGAAAATGCAGAAATTCTGAGCCAGTGAAAAGGTCACGATTTCACAAAGGTTTCGCAAACCCTTTGAGAAAGTTGGCACAATCGCTAGAAGATAATTGCTTTCTTTTTATGGCAATTATTGTTAATGTTTATAGTGGTTGTTTGTAGTAAGAGTCAACCTCCATAGCCATACACCATTGGTGTAATTATGCACCATTGATGGTTATGTGTGTTACCACCAGTCTTACCAAAAGGTATCGTATTACCCAGTACTAACTGGGTTGTGGAGGTCAGATAGGCAGTCGCTCCATGTAAGATACTGGTATTCAGCCATCCGGTTAGACTGTAAGCCGGCCCCAACATAGTTGAGGAAAGGATAGGCAGATGCATGGTCAATGATGAACGAATGTTGATGAATGATGATGATGGACTGTCAATCCAAGAGTTTCTGATTCTACACATTTTGATTTGTGAAATTAACATCTCGGTCAATTCTCACTCGCACATACATTGCACAGATGACAGACAGGTGTCAAATATTCTACAGCTGCAACATAATGTTCAGAGAAACCTTTCTCTATGAACATTATGTTGCAGCTGTAGAATATTTGACACCTGTCCTACCTGTCTCTTAAAGTACCTACTTTCGCCAGTTCGAATACAAGTGACAGAATGCATGGCAGCACCATCACTATGACAGCATAGATCTAATAATGTAAGGATGCCGTTTATGAATTCGTGCTATTGTTAGAGTATTGACGATAAACAGAGTTTTTAATAATCGTGAAGGAATAGATGGACAATAATGCAATTGAGTGATTAACTGCGAGACAGTGGGCTCTTCGATCAAACTGGAGTGCGGTCTGTCGAAAGGAGAGTGATAGAATTATTATAATTATATGACTAGCTGAACCCGCGCATGCGTTGCAATGCTTTTTTTCCTACTTACCTACCACCCTACCTACTACCCTACCTAACACCCTACCTACTACCCGACCTACCACCCTACCTACTACCCTACCTACTACTCTACCTACCTACTACCCTACCTACCTACTACCCTACCTACCTACTACCCTACCTACTACCCCACCTACTACCCTACCTACTTCCCTACCTACTACCCTACTTACTACCCTACGTACCAACCACTTTTTAACCTTCTCTGGACTTCCACAAATAATTCAAGACCAAAATTAGCCAAATCGATCCAGGCGTTGTTGAGTTATGCGCTTACCAACACATTTTGTGATTCATTTTTATATTATAGAAAGATAGAAAGATTACGATAATTTATCATCATCATCCACAGCCCGGCTTAACCCACTGCTGGGTATAGGTATCTCCTTGTTTCTGCCAACCTCGATGTTCTTGTGCCAGTCTTATAGCATGATGGCAACAATGTCGTATACCTATCATCTCGACATTTGCGTATTTTCTTTATTATTCTATTACCTTTTTTTTTTCATTAATTAATGTTTCGTGCACATGCAGGCACGTTATTAGGAGTTCAGCCTTAACTACGTCTTGACGGGCGTCTTGTTGTTCGATAGAGATACCGCGGCCCCGGACACAAAGGGCTACGAAGGAGCATGGGTGGTTTTTAGTCAGTAGAAGTCTGACACTACCTTTCGCTCTGCCCAGGGCGGGAGGAGTCATTTGATGATTTCTCACCGTCCAAAAAAAAGTCTTCAACGTGCTAAAGGTGAAGGCCGAAGTGTTAATTACCCTGCAAAGAAGATGTCATTAGTATTTTGCGTATTGGAAACTGGAAAGTCACTTCAAGTATTTTTAAATAATATTCTCGACAAATAACAGGTTTTTGTCACGATCTTGTGTTGGTACGAAGTTTCACACAAACGAAGTGTTTTTAAAAGTAACGGAGTTCACCATAGTTCACGCATATTTGTATTTTTCTTTTGGAGTAAACGCGTTTTTCAAACATTTTTATTTATATTATAGACAGTGTGTTTTTAATATTGTCAAGGACCAAAATAATGTGAATAGGGCCAGAACTAACAATTTTTACATTATAGAAAATTAGTCGGGGTCACGCAATCGTAAAGGAGCAGTTTAGCTTCTGCGGCCGACGAAGACGTTATAACCACAGTGTGTAGGTATAACTTCTTCGTTAGTATGTCAATGCACTTATGGATTCGACCTTCTAAAATAAACAGATTTATTATTAAAAAATACCAAGCCAAATCTGTTATGTTACGGTTTTCAACTATCAAACTAGGTAAGGATTGCTTAAATTATCGTATCATTTTTGCAATCACGCCATAAATTTTATGAAAAAAACAAACACTCTTTTGTCTAAATTTGAAATAGATATTAAAATAAAGGCCTCGTCTGATGTGGGTGAGGGAAACATAAATATTATGTAAGGATCGTTGCAGGTGGCGTTCTGTGGTTTCTGCATACCTTCACTGGAAAAGGGCGTGTACGTACGTAAAATGCCATCAATATGAGTTTTAAATTTTGACGTCATTATGATGCCTTTATCAGATAAACTGAATGAGGAAAATCATAATAAAATTCATTACTCATGAAATATAAATCTTGTTTTACGAAGTTATTAAAAGTCAAAATAAAATGAAAACAAAAGATAGTGCCGAACTGCTGAAGATAATATGATACCTTAAGAGCTTATGGTACCTCAAACGCGAGTTTTATAATGCGTAAAAGTATATGATTCACTGCAGTAATCAACATCAGAAAAATATATGACATTCTTCAGGATATATGCTAGTGCCATAGTGTTGTGAAAACATAATACAACTAACTTTGCTTGATAGAAAAAAATCGCGAAGATACCTCTAAAAATTTCTTATAACGAGTAAAAACCATACTAAAATACATGTCAACGTTCTGATTTTTTTGCCAAATAATTCTACAAGCAACATACTAAAGTCATAGTGTTTTACTTTTTTAGTCCAATTAATAGTTTTTTTGTAAATCGCAAAATACCACTAATTTCGCACTAAGTATTCGGCCGCAGCGAAAGACGTAACAACCGCTTTGTAGTGCAAGCTGATTAGAACTTTATTCTAACAGAATTTCAAGCGAAGTTTGAACCACCACAAATAGGGTTGCTAATCTGAGGTAGCATACGCTCTTAAAGCACACACAAGGTGGAACAGTTCCAGTTCTGCTTACTTAGGTACTCGTGCAGTCATCATCATCATCTTCCATCCCATTCTATTTGGGGTCGGCGCAACACGTCTTCTTCTTCCATTCTTTCCTGCTAGACGTCAAGGTGGCATTTGCTCCTTGCTCATTCATATCATTCCTCACACAATCCATCCATCTTTTCTTTGGCCTTCCTCTTCCTTTCCATCCATCAGTTTTTTTTTATTATAGATGGGCTTGCTCTTGACTTCAATCTTGCCCTAAGGGCAAAGATGATGTCGACGATGGAACGAGCTTACCCAGTAGAAGCCTGTTTACTAGCGACTTAAACAGATTAGGGTTATACGAACTCGGAAAAACCGACGCAGGCAGGGAATTCCACTCCTTGGCTGTGCGCATAATAAAGGACCCAGCAAAGCGCTTCGTTCGAATGTGTGGAATGTCGACTAGGTATCGGTGATACCCTGCAGTACAGTGCGATCAAATTATCTTGGCAGCTCCGAACTTCGTGCAGGTCATTTTGTTACAACGAATGTATAAAAGTGTTATGATATTTATTTTATTTGTATTTCTTACTGTTTAAATTAGATATTTTCTGATCGTTTAAGTATTGGTTTATCAGGCAATAACAGTTTTATTCCCAAGTTTACATGCGTAAAATTTCGCAAAGCCTATGTTCAGAGCTGCCAAGATAATTTGATCGCACTGTACGTATCAGTATTTATATCTATCACTTTTTTAGTCACATGCGTTTCATCCCTACTCATAACATGACCATACCAAGATAAACGACTTCCTTTCAATAAATTGTACTCATGCAGTCATAACTCGGTAAATTAGTATTCTGCTTTTTTCCCTACAGTCTATCTTTTGATATTGTTTGAAGGTGCAAGGTGTACTCGTATTAAAATGAAATAAAATATTTTGGAAAAACATTATGATGTTTGAGGTTTTTCTGTTAATATGTTCGCTACAGAAAGAAACTACTTTCAGACTTTCAGTGTCTGTTTGTCCATTTTTAGGCTTCCGTACCTCAAAAGGAAAAAACGGAAACTCTCGTGTGTCTGTCTGTCTGTCTGTCTGTCCGACCATTGCCCCCACCCCTTATCTCCGAAACTACTGAGCCTAAAATTGTGAAAAAAAATACAGAAATTAGTTCAGCACGTATAGATTACAGGAAAACCTATAAGAAGTCATGGTACTGAACCTTTGATGTGTAAGTCCGACTTGCACTTGGCCAGTTTCTTGCAATAAGTACGATGAAATAAGTTTCTCATATCGGAAATAATGCCGTTGCCTCACAATAAAATATCACGGAACACTTATGCCCGATCTATAGTCAAGTTAAAGTAATTACTTGGACTTAAGTAATTACTTATGCAAACATTTTTATGCAATGGGCAAGAATTTAAACGAAGTTAGAACCGTCAATGAAAGCAAACCTAGAATTCTAACCTTTGATAGTTCTAACATCAAGGAATTACTAAACTACAGAGAAAAAATCGTATCTTAAATAATGACATTTACTCAAGTAATCACTATGACTTCTTTATAGATAGTACAGTAAACATTTTGTCTTTTATTTCAAGATCAAGTTTCCGTTTTGATCTTGAATAAGGCAAATATATAGGGAAAATTATATCAAACATAAAATGTAAGTACAGGAAATTGCATTGACCGTCAACCACTGTGTCATCAAGTAACACAAATCGTTCAAGTTTACTCCGAGCGTATCGTAAATTGTGACGGCTTTGAGAATGTTTTGTTTTTTTTTCTCAAAAGAATATGTTATGAGATCATTGCCCGAAAGGTTCAAGGGATTCGTAACTTCAGTGTTATTTCCGTTGGCGAGGAAGTTTCAATTTAAACTGATTATTCTCGTTATGATTATGAGCTAGGTCTTTTTTTAAAGATGTGAGGGATTTAGCAAGTTGTGGTATAGTACAGATTATTTTAACTATGCTAATAATATAATTATAATTATCTTAAGTGGCACGATTGAAGCTTTAGATTTTCCACCTTAATATTCTTTTTTAGTTAGCCCGATCCATCCCACTCCTAGGCAAAGGCCTCCCCCTATTCCTTCCACTTTTCTCTTCCACCTCATAATGAATTAAAAAATATTTCTGTGCATGAAAAACAAAGTCGCAATATTTTGAATCTCTTTTAGCCGAGATTGAATTACTGTTTATCTCAACTAAGATCCTTATTCTTAAGAAGCGTATTTATAAACCGCCACGCGTAAGATCAAAAGAGAATTCTTACTCTAGGAAGTAATATTTCATTAAAAATCTTACGCACTTACAATAAACTGCGTCACCACACCTCAGGACAATTTCAGGCTATTAAAGCTATACAAAACCAAATCAAGCTTATCTCTGATTGTGCGGAAAGCTCATACAAAGCGAGGTCAGGTCATATTGCATGAGTACAGTTTGATGTGTCGCCGTATGTACAAATTGCTCGCAAAATAATTACTTCCTCGAAACTACATTCATTAGCTGCTTGACACTTATTCCTTTAAGTTTTTTTCCCTTTATTTACTTTTAACTTAGCGGCAAGGAAGCTCATCATTTAGCTTTATGTCTGAGATATGGCTTCTCCGCAGACAATTTATTATATATCGCTCGGTAAAACCAGAAGTGTAGAGAAGCGTTTTAATTACTTTATGAATATAGCTCCGTGTGACTTGATGTTATTTTGCTAGATTGCTAACTCATCTCAAGTGAAATATGATTAGACAGAGCTTGTATGGCTGGAACAAAGTAACGTCCAGGGGTTCACATTACCCTAGGATTTTGAAAAATAGTAATTATATTACTATATGAACTTGTTTCTATAATTAGCAAAATTTAGGTACTAAGAAAATGTATATTTTTGTATCAAAACTAATAAGCTTTTGTTTTGTCCCCAGGTAATAAAACATTTTTACTTCGTGCCTTACACAAATGCAAAGAAGAAATACTTCATCAGCAATGCTACGTAAGTATGTAGTGTGCGAAGGACACTATTCTACAGAACAGATCTCTATGGTTCTCTAGGGATAAAACATTTAAGAGTGTGCGACTGCGTGATAATTGTAACACAATAATTAATTTACCAAACAGTAAAAAGTATTTCAAATGGCATTATTTTCAGGAATTCACAATAAACACAAATCAACATTTCTTTCCTTAACAAAATCTGAAACGGATCTATTTATTAAGAAATGGTGACAACGATTTGCGAAATATCTTTCAAAATGACCACTGAACATAAGGTTATCGGGTCAGTCTTACTGCATAGAGTACTTAGCAAGACATTATGACTAGGTACCCAGTAATAAACCGCTTGACTGACTGCAGTTTACTATAGAGATTGACATTTGAAGCTGAAAACGCAACTTCCGTGTGGTATGTGAAAAGAATGTGTTAGAAAGTGTATGTAAATCTATATGTATATGTATTAATATCCACCAATTAATAAACTGAGTGTCAAGATGATTACTCGTTATTTAATGTGTTTGAAAGTATCTCTAAATAAGTGTGTAGGGAACAGGGTTGTCATGAAATAAAACCACAATAGACAAGACCATTAATTTTATTTATTTAGGTCTTGTCAAACTCAAACTCGAAACTCTATTCCATTCACTAAGTCCCTAGGTCTTCGTGGAGAAGAATGGACAAGAAACTCCACGGGAACATCTTTTAAAGTATTTTACAAGGACAACCTGACGTTGTCCTTGACTGTCTCAAGTTATAGCAATTTATCAGTGTACATAAATAATAAGCAATATAAACCATATTATGGTACATATTTCTAAGACATAGTAATCAGGAATATTCATAGAATAATATCAAATAACTTACATAAACATTATGGATCCTTTAGAGTAATACAAATAGGTTTCCGCTTTTACACATTTGGTATCTTCATAACTAGGCCACAATATGTAAACTTAATTCTCTCACAATTACACAATGATACACAAATGGAATACACTTTGGGTCTGTCTTTACCCTTCAACAGTTGCAGCGTAACTGGCCCTGAATTGGCGGTACTTCTACTTTTATAACCGTCGAATATTAAAAAGTACATCAACGACTACCACCATAATAAACCAATGGCAAATGGTTATTCATTATAGCTAAATAACTAATAACATAAATAATAATTAACAAATCCTATGTAGTGAAACTATTTTAAAACGTCATTAGGTAATTTACCAATGTAGTATGTTTTTATTTGTAATCTTTATGACTATCGGATGAAATATGAATATCAACCGATAGTTCAGAGAATTGATTGAAACTATTTAATTTATTAAAATTGCAAGATAAAATCTAGGAAACACTTAAAGTATCGTTTAATAATAACTATATAATTTATTGGCAATTTATAATAAATAAACATTTAACTTGACTTATCTATTCAAATACCACAATAGTAATTGTGGTTCGGAAACCAAGTCTTTTAATAAAAGCTACTTCTATAAAATACGTCGGGATATAGAATATCATTAGAATAATGTAAATTAGGTTTATTTTAAATTCGAACCTTTGTTTTTAATATATTTACGATAATTATTAAATCAACAATATACTTGACGCAACGTCGCCCTACGTCATTGTCACTTGACATTTGACAGCCGACGTTGCTACGTTATTTTGGTCAATAATGAGAGTTTCTAAATAGTTACCTAGATATTCTTATACATATTGCTATGCCATCACGGCCATACTGACAATACTTCGTCCTCGAAGTATCACACAACAAATAAAAATAAAATAAAAAATGTGCTGTTAATTTTACAATTAGAAAAAGAAAATATATTCTTGTTTAGAATATTTACATGGACATGGAGGTCCAAATTCAATTTACTGTCACATAGACCATCAAACTAATTATAAAAATAAATATGTAGCCAACTGATTCCCCAGATACCTTTCACATTCACCCACTGCCCGTGAGATGACTCGGTATCAACCAGAGGCCCCAGCGGATCAATATTATAAAATAAATATATAGCCAACTAGTTATCCAGATACCTTTCACATTCACCCGCTGCCCGTGAGATGACTCGGTATCAACTAGAGGCCCCAGCGGATAAATATTATAAAAATAAATATGTAGCCAACTAGTTATCCGGATACCTTTCACATTCACCCGCTGCCCGTGAGATGACTCGGTATCAACCAGAGGCCCCAGCGGATAAATATTATAAAAATAAATATGTAGCCAACTAGTTATCCAGATACCTTTCACATTCACCCGCTGCCCGTGAGATGACTCGGTATCAACCAGAGGCCCCAGCGGATAAATAAAATATATGATATATATTTTTTTTAGGGTATACGAGTAGAGGAAGACCAAAAAAACGATGGATGGACTGTGTTAAGAATGATTTATGGTAAGAAAGGATGTGTCTCATGAGATGACGAAAAAACAGAGTGGTGTGGAAGAGGAAGACGGACAAGAGAATGATATATATATTATTTTTTTTAAACTACTTTTAAATAAATAATTGTAACATTATCAGCACAATCAATAATTAACATTATGAACCACATTATAATAATTATTGATTCATTTTGAATAACACATCAAAATTTCTGTCTAGATTGAATTCTCAACAGCAATGTTTTCATCTAGGTATCTATTTATTTACCACACTAGTATCGCATTTTTTTTTGCCTTTTATCTATGACTTTATCGTGTACTGTTTCTTTGACTATCATTTTATAAAATGTACCCAGATCGTAATCAATAGTATACTCTAACCATTGAATCATACAATCTCATTTACATCACCAAACAGTCACCGCTCGGTCAATCTGACAATATCATTGCGAATCTAGTTTACCATTTTGTACTATTCCGTAAAAAATACAGTGATATTATTATTTTAACAAATTATCTAGAATCTAACAAAGAAAATCTTAATTTTTTAGATAGATTAACATCACGTCTTGTGATCCCCAAAGGGGGGGAACCTACCTAATCAAGTTTAAACAAATAGGTAATCATTTAAATGAATAATTATCACATTGGTAATATTACATAATAAAAATACTCAATTAGTAATACAACTTAATTAGTATTTTGCCATGTATTGCCACATCTAGTAAAAAAAAACGAAACCCACTTTTGGTTTGTCTCAGTATTTGCTTGGCTGGTGATTAGCTACTAGACATTTGTGTTGTTATTGTAATCTTTTATCCTCAAATTCGTTGTGATGTTTTTTTTACTATAAACGTAAATTTCTGCGTTTTCATAAACATGTTCTTTTTTATTTAAATTAAATTTATTATCAGCAAGTGGATTATTGTTTATTCTTGATGAGGAAACCCCTGAGCATTAAAGAATAAACATGTTTTCGTATGAATCAACAAGTCTTTTGTACTAATTGATTAAACATAAAAGTTATCTTCTTATCAACCCAATGCACAACCAAATAAAGGGAACTATCAGTAACCCTACCTTGTCACACTAAATTATAAACATTAAGTATGATGTTTTTATTTATTACATTATTACATAAATTTATTTGTTATCCACTTGATACATTTAAGTAGTAAAATATTAAATTTCTTTTTTTAATGTTTAGAAAGGAGACTTAACCTTTTGTATGGAACTTCGGCCATAATCTGTGTCCTTTAGGATTGTTGGGAAACTAATCTCTGTACAGAACGAAGTAACATTTTTGTCCATTTTACTGTTTGTGTGTATATAATAAAAATTAAAACTGCTAAGAAGTTTACAAAACAAAATCTCAATTTGAATTATTTGATCAGAAGTACACTTTAGTATTTCAAAGTGATAAAATCGCCACACTTGTTTCTTAAATAATCGAAAAATATTTGTATGAGAATAATACTTGTAATTAATATTACAAGCAACCAAGTACAAGTAACATCACCTATCTTTCACATTTAATGTCTAGATTATTTAATTATATTTTTTTTGATTCCAGATTGAATAGAATATTGCGATAATTGAAAAACTATTACTATTTGTACACAGGAAATAGGGCTTAAAATCACGAACAAATACTTTTACTCAATTTGTGGGAATTTTTCTCTTTTTTTTTTTTTTTAATAAATGTGACAAGTTCTCATGGCCGATAATAATTATTAATACATCTCTCATATCTTTAAATAGTAACTTGTATTTCACCTACAAATTTTTAAACTTATCTATTAGACTAGACAATAATTAGGCTTTGTACATAATGTAGGTACATTCTAACATTTAAGATCTTGTTTGATTAACCCAGTTAGACCGACCGACCCATACATGGGTTTCGAGAAATAAAAAATTCTACCCTCGTTATATGATTCAATCTTATTTATTTAGATCGTATTAGAATTTTATTGTAGTTTCAAACTTCATACTACGTAACGTTTATACATTAAATTCACAATATTTATTTTGCGAGAACTAGAATTATCAAGGAAATAAAAAAATAACGTTAGATATTTGAATATCTTCAATCCCATAATCTCATTAATTGAATTGAAGATGAGATACTTATTTTTCTTTAATCGTATTATTGGATGTTTCATGAAAACTAACATACTGCATGAATTTGGGGGTACTAACCAAGCCAGGGTAATGCTTTGCATTACGAAAAATTTATAAATATTTTCATCACAAGTTTTTGATGTCTGGTACATTAAAAACTTTTAGAAAGAAGCTTAACTTTGAATCAACAATTTCCTGAATAATTCTAGTTTTATTTTTACAGTTGCTCGGATCTCAATATCCCTTTGGATCTTTTATTACTACGTTTTTAGAGAGTTAAAAATAAAACAAAGCCTCTAAAGGCCTTACCGACATTAGCTAATTCGTACTGCTGCTTGATTGAATCCATGGCCTGGCTTCCAAGTGGTTCCAGCGCAGCTTCTCAATCTCGCTGTCGGAGTACGTGCTGTCGACGTTCTGATCATAGCCAAGTCGAGGCGGTGAGCTATCGGCGTCACAGCTTTCATCATCGTCACAGCTTTCATCATCACACCAGCAGCAGCTCCAGCATTTATCATGAAAATAAAACAGGAAGACCATTAGAAATTACATCAGAGAGCCAGAGACTATCCCACTTCTGATGTTAGAAAGTGTATGTAAATCTATATGTATATGTATTAATATCCACCAATTAATAAACTGAGTGTCAAGATGATTACTCGTTATTTAATGTGTTTGAAAGTATCTCTAAATAAGTGTGTAGGGAACAGGGTTGTTATGAAATAAAACCACAATAGACAAGACCATTAATTTTATTTATTTAGGTCTTGTCAAACTCAAACTCGAAACTCTATTCCATTCACTAAGTCCCTAGGTCTTCGTGGAGAAGAATGGACAAGAAACTCCACGGGAACATCTTTTAAAGTATTTTACAAGGACAACCTGACGTTGTCCTTGACTGTCTCAAGTTATAGCAATTTATCAGTGTACATAAATAATAAGCAATATAAACCATATTATGGTACATATTTCTAAGACATAGTAATCAGGAATATTCATAGAATAATATCAAATAACTTACATAAACATTATGGATCCTTTAGAGTAATACAAATAGGTTTCCGCTTTTACACATTTGGTATCTTCATAACTAGGCCACAATATGTAAACTTAATTCTCTCACAATTACACAATGATACACAAATGGAATACACTTTGGGTCTGTCTTTACCCTTCAACAGTTGCAGCGTAACTGGCCCTGAATTGGCGGTACTTCTACTTTTATAACCGTCGAATATTAAAAAGTACATCAACGACTACCACCATAATAAACCAATGGCAAATGGTTATTCATTATAGCTAAATAACTAATAACATAAATAATAATTAACAAATCCTATGTAGTGAAACTATTTTAAAACGTCATTAGGTAATTTACCAATGTAGTATGTTTTTATTTGTAATCTTTATGACTATCGGATGAAATATGAATATCAACCGATAGTTCAGAGAATTGATTGAAACTATTTAATTTATTAAAATTGCAAGATAAAATCTAGGAAACACTTAAAGTATCGTTTAATAATAACTATATAATTTATTGGCAATTTATAATAAATAAACATTTAACTTGACTTATCTATTCAAATACCACAATAGTAATTGTGGTTCGGAAACCAAGTCTTTTAATAAAAGCTACTTCTATAAAATACGTCGGGATATAGAATATCATTAGAATAATGTAAATTAGGTTTATTTTAAATTCGAACCTTTGTTTTTAATATATTTACGATAATTATTAAATCAACAATATACTTGACGCAACGTCGCCCTACGTCATTGTCACTTGACATTTGACAGCCGACGTTGCTACGTTATTTTGGTCAATAATGAGAGTTTCTAAATAGTTACCTAGATATTCTTATACATATTGCTATGCCATCAAATGCATTTGTAATATCAGGTAATTTATATATGTGAGGTCGTGTTAGGCTACATTTTGTAATTCGATGCTTGTTTAACTTTTTGCTTTTATTCGTATTAGTAACAAAGTTCAATTTCGTCATAGCGTTCAATTTTTTTAGCGTTTAGTTTAGCTTTGACATTTATACTAACCTTTCAAATTCGCTCAAAATTAGAAACAATTAACGACAACAACGATTTTTTCTATTCAAATTTAGAAATATATTCATATTTTTTTTTCTTAGTTTACAAAAACATCCTAACTAGGTAAATCTATACCATTTAAGTCTAGTTTATAGGCTTCCATTGCATTGGGTAAGTTAGTTCCATCGTCGACCTCATCTCTATCTTTAGGATAAGATTGAGTTCAAAAACTGGTCGCTTTAGTATAGAAAAACTAACCTCACGACGTGACTTGATAAGGCCTTTCATGTTGTTTGCCAAGTCTAACTCAAACTAACGTAACCTTTACCCTCACTAATTCAGCCAGTACAAGCCACGTTCCAGACGTCACCATAAACTCGAACCCTAGAGCCACAGCATAAGTTACTTTGACATTGCCTTTGTATCTCGCGATTCGCGTTTGAAATACAAAAACTTTACGAAACCCGTTCTTATTATTGTCCGAAGAAAGTTGTGTCATAACAATTGGTCTTTGACCAGGGGTGGCATGACAAACTTTATGTGTTTGCTTCATAAGGTTCTATTCAAAATTTACTGGACTGGCAGCTGCAGGATTACCATATATCAGAAACACCCATATGGTATTCTGACGGGATGTCACGTCCGTAGATTCTTTAGCATGCCTTAGTTTTAATGCACACGCGATATCAGCCTATAATGTGTGTGTGGCCTGCTGGAACCTAGGCCTTCTCTCTATAGATCTCAATGTGTGGGAGGTGGCTTGTAATCCACCTCTAAGGCTCAAATCTTTCTAGATCATCGTCCGTGTCGACGGCGCGTTCATGTTCCACGCGCGCCTCAATGAGATGACAACCTCCAAAAAAAATAAAAAGCACATTTTTGAAGTTTTGATTCTAGGATTTAAAAAATTTGTACCTCATTTTACTTTCAACCGGTTTGTTTGTAAGAAGAATATTCAAACAATACAGATTTGTAATAAATAACAGACAATAATAACAACAAAAAGTAGGTCGTAAGGGCAATTTGTGTGTTGAACTGGTGATATGTTACCGAGACATTACTTTCACTACTACAGTGGTTCCGCGAATTTTAGTGAATGCTTACCACAAACATCAACGACTTGGTCCATCGGCCATCTTACTTGTTTAAACACCGCTAAATGTCGGTCAGCACACCAAAAAAAAGTGATCAAGAAATACGAGTTCAACAAGTTGTTCAAAGGGTGCAATTTAAACTTGTTTAAAAAAACATGCTGTACATAAATAAACACAGATAATAAATAATTTGTTTCTTAGCTGTTGTTTTTACACTGGAAAAGCTACTTTAAATTTTATTTAACATATTATAGCGAAGATGTTTCGCTGCACAAGATTACAATAAGACGTCTTCGTTTATTATATTATTATCCCTCGTATATCGTAATCTCACTTCCACATAAAGGTTGGCAATTTTTATTTTAGAAGTGTTGACTTTGTTACTTACTTTACCTAAACAAACAGATTATAAATGGCATTGCGTCACTGTTATACATCCTACAAAACAAAACAGCATGAAAAATACATGGCCTTTTAATTTACAAGCTACCTACTTGATCTCAAAACTTATCAAGAAATATTTTTATGCATCTCGCACAATGTTGCCCTAAACTTCGCTATTGTATAATACACGAGTTTGAACCAAACAAACAAGTTCCGAGCATCAACAATTAGGACAGCAGGCAAAATTAATAACATAGCATTTATGTTAAATATTCAATTACATAATTGAAAAATAATCTTGCAAAAAAAAAACCTTATGAATAAACGGGTTGAAAGAAAAATGGTGTTTCGTAATTTGTCTAGTTAATCATGGCGTATAGTTGCGTAATGTAAATAAAAATGCTTGTGAATTAGGTATGCGTGCTCGCACACGCAATGAGCATTGAGCAGGTTTTGTGAAGTACGAAAGTATTTACTGAAATGTGTTTTTTATTGCCAATTTTACTACGTTGTCGAGGCTTAACGGTAAGCCTCTTATTTTGTAACAAAATAGTACTAGCTACTCCGGCTGTTTGAAGAGAAATCTAACTATTCGATTGTGTAGACCTGGGTGAGCCTATGGATACTGTGAAAGATTCTGCAAGTGAATGGTTAAAATACTGAGATAACAGGCTGTTTGGCAGAAAAAAGTACATGGTAGTTCAAAAGTAAAGACAAATTAATGAAGGGAAACTGTGGATGGAAACAGTCGCCTTCTACTGTAATACACCCGTATTACAGTAGAAGGCGACTAATGAAACGATAGATAGACGATGTGAAGAAAGACAGGGTTAGTCAGGAGGTAAATGCTGAGATGATGAGTAATGGAGAAGCAGGTATGGAAATTGGAATGAGGGCAGAAGAACGATGATACTTGAACACTGAGACTGAAAGACTACTATATGGAACTCACTGTGCAAAATATCTGATCCTCTGGAATCCTTATTCTTATCCTTACATAGTATAAAACAAAGTCGCTATTTTTGTCTGTTTGTTTGTCTGTATGCTTAAATCTTTAAAACTACGCAACGGATTTTGATGCGGTTTTTTTTTAATAGATAGAGTGATTCAAGAGGAAGGTTTTAGTATATAATTTGAACGACATCCACGCGGGTGAAGCCGCGGGCAACAGCTAGTTCTTGATATAAAGACATTTGAAGTGACAAATCGTGTCAAACGTGATCACTGTTATATAAAACAAAAGGATATTTCGTAAAACACTATATCGTTCGCAACAATGTCTAACTTAGTATTGTCGCTGAAATACTTCTCTCTAGGGAGATGATTGCGTAGGTAGATATTACGATACTATTGCATATGTGTAAACTTATGAGAATGGATGTTTGTTACTCTTTCACGAGGAAACTGAGGAACGTATCTGGGTATATACATCTGTGAACGGGTTAACATATAGGATAGTTTTTATTCCGGTACATTACGTGGGACAATTGCCACACTCCATGCCGCTGACATAGGTTAAGGGTAACTTTGTCAATATGCCAAAGCCTTACACAAACAATTCTTTTGAATATTTTGATGGTCTGATTTGATGCTCTGATGTACCAAATGGCAGAGCCAGGATATATCCGGTTTCAATGTTTTCTTATACGCCATAATTTGACTAACTAGAGCAAACTCTCAAAAAATTGTCGGAGTGATTTTATAGAACTATACTTTTTTTTCTTTTTTTGACGGGTGGGAACTCATCAACTAAACCCTCCTCATGGGCAGAGCGAAAGGGAGTGTCAGACTTCTACTGACTAAAAACCACCCCTGCGAACAACCCGCAGCCGAACTATACCTACTTACAAAGGTATTAAAGTTTCGGATCTTTCGATAAACACTGACACTAAACAAGACGTATCTCAGCAAACCACATTCCTCAAATAATCCTTAACAAATTGCATAGTAACGTTCAAAAACCAACAAACGCTTGTTCAAAAAAAAAACATTAACGTAACTCAAATTCATCGGCTTTTTTTATAACCCCCAATTCGGTAGACCCACCAATCCAATGTCGGATATAATGGCTTCTACTAAATATTTACACCTCCAATTAAGTCTTGATCACATCAACCGTTTATTTACGATCTGTGAACACACATACATACCTGGGGTGTTGTGGAGATCCGTAACCGTAACCGAAACTATCAGATATCCGAAATAAAAAAATATTCGTAACCAAAACCGATTTGAAAGTTTTGGATAGTTCGGATAAAGGTGGAGTAAAAATCTAAATATTTTTAAAGGGTTAGGTATCTCTGGCATATCAGCCTGTTTTACCTTTATAATCTAGTAGTTTACCTTTATAATAATAATAATAATTGCATTTATTTCGGGCGGCGCCCATAGTGTTAGTAACAATGATCTTAAAAACTAGTATTAGTAAACATAATACACAATAGACAAATAATAAATAACATTAAACAGTATGGAGTTTCATCCAATGACGCAGCATTGGAGACTCCCATCTATCTGTGAATAAACTCAAGATAGTGTTGGTACTACCACGGAGACGAGCAAGTAGGGAAGCGCTTCTTTTACGTATAATGGCCGCAAAACCATCAAGATGCCTTTCCGCAAACATCCCTGACGCACTACATCGCCATGGCAGCCCCAACAATATCCTGAGCGCGTTTATATACTGGACACATAGATCGCTGTATGCGCGCAAACTATAACTAGTCCACAGGCTGCACGTGTAAAAAGACGAACAAAATGACTTAAACAAAGTTACCTTGACCGCCTCCGTACATCGCGCAAACCTGCGGGCCAGCATGTTACAGCGTACCGACAGCGATCTACGTTCCCTGTCAATGTCCATATTATCTCTTAAATTGTCGGTGACCCCATGACCCAAGTACTTAAAACTTGTCACCCTATTTAAGGGTGCTCCGCAAAGAGATATCTCCGGTATGGTTGGGTAACCTAGGGCACCTGCCTTAAAAACCATTATCTCACTTTTCTTAGTGTTGTACTTGAGTCCTTGGGCCACCGCGTATTCCTCACATATTGAGACCAGTCGCCTCAAAGCACCGATCGATGGGCTCAGCAACACCATATCGTCAGCATAGCTAATGTTACGCAAACCCCATTTTTATAGTAGTATTCATTTAAATCTAATATCCGTTTTTCTAACGGATACTTCTAATATCTTATTATCCAAAACTGGCGAATAATCCAAAAAAAGTCATATCCATAAAAATATCCGAAACCGGTATAATATAATTCCTATATCCATATCTGTATCCAGATCCGAAGTTTCATATCTATAACATTCTGATACACACTAACAAACTCAATAAATTACGGTGCCTTGATGGATTTATTCGCAAACACGCGTTTATACGTTGTTATGAATCGCGAACTGGCAGGAGATTAGATTTGCATGTTTTTTTTTATAAAGATAGCATTAAATACTTTTCAACGGGACCTCATCAATCATTGTTGATGCGCAGATAGCTGAAAGCAGTACTAACTGTATACTGTTCGATGCACTTTTTGTGTCTAAAGCTGGTCTATAATTATATATATTTAAAACTTCTGATAATTATGTTTCTTTAACTGTATCTTTATTTTTTTTATGGTATAAAGTACTCACGCGTATTATATTACCACTTTTAGTATTTACTAAAAGTGGTAATATAATACGCGTGAGTAACCTAATTTTGAAGTGTTAGGTGTTGTCGGTCTAGTTGCAGTAGTCGGTTGTTAGTCTCAGTTTAAATATCAGAGTAAAAAGAATTTAAAATAAAATAAGATGCAATAATAATTATTATTGCTCTCTCTTCTAGTGGCCCGAAAGTCTAATAGTCAGTCTTACCAAGGAGTGACCAGGAAGTGGGTTGTATTCATGCTGAATTCGGTTAGACAGATAACTCGAAAACAGCTGGGAAAAGGCAGCTAACGAATAATAGCGACAAACATCTTCAAACCAATACTTTACCAGTTATTCAAGATTATCAACCATTCGAAGTACCTAACTACAAATGTACTTAGATCAGAGTATTATAAAGTTTAACAATGACACATAGCGGCTGGGACTACAACCAGCGGTGGAGCTGTCACATTTGTTATTTACATAGTTTTAAATATCTTCAATGACTAATTACTTGTAGAAATTGATTCGTACTTTCTTTACTATGCACGATCATGCTCTCATGACATAAGTATACAGTACGCACAAAGTATGAGATATCTCGTCTCCTCTGACATAATGTTACCATACGCCGGTAATATTAATTTTCTGTTACGGCACACTGCTTTATTATGTAAAAAGTAGAGTGTAGGTCTATTTTTTTAATTATGTAATGTGTAATCTAACCTATATATCAGTTACTTTGTGATTTAATCTGTGCATGCTTGATGTATCTTCATTAGGATTAGGGTATCGTACTAGATGTAA
Source organism: Diarsia dahlii (assembly GCA_949775195.1). NCBI lineage: Eukaryota > Metazoa > Arthropoda > Insecta > Lepidoptera > Noctuidae > Diarsia > Diarsia dahlii. The sequence continues at coordinate 11,800,025 of OX459198.1, forward strand.
AAAATCAGTACTTTCATCCTTACATGTAGGAATGCCTGCCTAATTGTAAGTTGAAATTGAAGGCTTAAAATTCAGCCAGGATTCAGGAAAATAATTTTTTTTTGAGAACACATTGAGAAAGAGGGTAATGGAGAACAGCATTTTAGGTGTAAAGGGAACTGATAAATAAAATAGGGAGCACTGGACTGCGTTTAAAAATGACAATAGGGGATCGGACTGGGTCAAAATAATATGATTCTGTTTAGTCCGTAAGTTAGATTATCGAAAAATATTGAATACGTATTTTTTGTTTTATCAAATCAATAAAAAATTACGAAGATAAAACGCGTCAAAGATCAGGGAGTGGGGCTTGAAACGTCACTTGTGGGTACAAAATGTACTATCATATGACGTCACACGAGTTTTCGAAGCACTGTATCGTTTTCATTTTAAGTTTACGTGAAAAAATAAAAAATACGTGTCCAATAATTTTTGGAAATCTATCTGACGGACTAATTAGTTTTTTTTTGTCCGATCCCCTATTACATTCGTAGGCAAAAAGGCTCAAATAAGATATTGGGCGGGCTACGTGAGCCACTTTTATCACGACCGCTGGGCAAACGGCCTAACACGATGGGTTCTTGGGGATGAAAGGCGCCGCCGAGGCTAGCCTAGAAAGATGTGGCGATCACGAAGGCTGGATCGAGGCGGCGCAGGAGAATAGTACCTAGAATATAGGGAGCAGGGAATACTTAGGGCATAGGGGGTTCAGCTGCAAAGGATTGCCAGATGTTAATCAACAGTATCCATTGAACATTTTCGTACATTGAACTGTTACAAAACTAAATATAAGACACAGAAATCTTCACACTGCCCATTTAAAATAATAAATATTCCTAGAAATTTAATTTCTTTAAAATTCAAACCAAATATGGGAATTTAGAACTAATACACGCCTCTCGCTACAATTTTAATAAACATGTGTATCTCATTACAATGTTGTTCGTATAAGGTGTTCAATCAAATTAAATCAACTCGCATGTCTGACCTACCCCATTGCTCAATGTAAACTAAGCACGATCTCTTATTTCAATTGCTAATGCCATACTTAGTGATGGCATTGTGGCCCTACCACTTGTCATGAAAAAAAAAATCTAGTGTCGTTGATTCGACAGGCTATGTTTCTATTAAAATAATAGTTAAATAAAAAAAAAAAAAATAGTTTAATTATTTAATTTTACATTTTTAATAAAAATAATAATAAATAATAAATTGTTTATTTCTCACCACAATATATAGTATTCAGAACAACAGTTTTGAGACAGAACATTATTATAGTTTAAGTCATATATTGTGGGAGACTGGTGCCTAAGCTAGGCTCGTAGCCTGTGTTTCAGGACACCAGGTTCCCACCCATTATCGTTGACAATACCTCAAACTTATACTCTAGCGCTGACAAGTGCAGTAAGGAACAAAGTATAGAACTGTTAGTATAAATCATGTAATGTGTTATGTATCCATGTTAGTGCGTGTGTTTGGCATGTGTGTCTCACTGTAATGTGTATTGTGTTTGTGTATGATGTTAGTTATGTTTGTGTGCGTGTGTTTAAGTAGATATGTGTGTGAGTATGGTAAATATGTTTTGGTTTGGGGAATAATTAGAAGTGAATAAGCTTATGAATTATTAGTAATAGTTTGTTCAGTGTCATCATAATTTAACTTTAATAACCAGTCAATTAACTTCTTTTTGCAAGTCACATTAGTAAGATTATATATATGTAATAACTTATTGGTCCGATTGTACAAATATCCGCCCAGATAACAAAAGAAACGCTTAGCAAAAGTTGATTTATAACGTTGACGCTGCACAGGATCAAAGCGTCTCTTACCACTGGCCTTGGATGGATCATATACCAACAGTTTGTGTTGTTTGAGCAGGATATGTAGAATAAATACTTGGCGCACTGTCAGGACTTTACACTCCTTGTACAACTGTTCAGTCGGGTACCGATATGGTCGGAAGAACGACACTTTCAGGATGGCTCTTTGTGTTCTCTCTAGTTCTAGCAGAGTAGTTTTTGGAGCGCCACCCCAGGAAGTGATGCAGTAGGTTACTATTGACTGTGCCAGAGCATAGTACACCGATTTTAGGGTATCTTTATCGACTACGCATCTTAGTGTTTTAAAAACGAAAATTAGTTTACGCAATCTATTACTAAGTGTGTTTATATGCTCTTGGAACCTGAGGGGATCGGACTGGGTCAAAATAATATGATTCTGTTTAGTCCGTAAGTTAGATTATCGAAAAATATTGAATACGTGTTTTTTGTTTTATCAAATCAATAAAAAATGACGAAGATAAAACGCGTCAAAGATCTTGGAGTGGGGCTTAAAACGTCACTTGTGTCGTCAAAATGTACTATCATATGACGTCACACGAGTTTTCGAAGCACTGTATCGTCTTCATTTTAAGTTTACGTGAAAAAAGAAAAAATACGTGTCCAATAATTTTTGGAAATCTATCTGACGGACTAATTAGTTTTTTTTTGTCCGATCCCCTATTAGGTTTGTGTCTTATAGCATCGTATTGGATGTATTGTCTGTGATGTTGCTGTAAGTAGTGGTAAATAAATAAATAAATAAATGAATAATAAATAAATATTTTATGCGGGCCTTTTGTTTATTTTAAAGTATAAAAATTCTTCACCTTTCCAGTTTTTGTGGTATTTTATTGTTGTCAAACCAGATTTTACTAGTTAGAAATCGTAAGACCGTAAAATTGCGGTAAATATTTATTTTAGGAATTCTACTTTTTGAGAATCAATACTGTTAAAATGTAAAAAAATATTATCACGATAATGATCTGTTTTAATGTTTTTACTCGTAAGTAGATCTAACATAAATAATATCAAAGTGACTTCTTGTCGACAACTGCTAGTATACTCGAAGCATTTTAGTTTTGGTGTCAACATAGTATGCAATGTTATGTGAAGGAGTGCAACTAAACGAGAATGGTAATTGGGCTAACGGTGCTTTAGTGTTTTGATTGAATTTATAATAATTGTTATTGTCTGTTGTTATAACTGGAAATTTGTCGTACTTATGTAAAATTATTATTGCTATATTTTTTTGGTCCTACATCTTGTTTTTAATTTTCGTAAAGGGGCCATCGGGTGGGTGGTGCTTTATCATTTTTAATTTTAGACAATACACAATCTTTATAATGAAGCTTACCTTGTCTTGTCATTTTATTATTCGCTTTTGCTAGTCTTTCTTTATAGTATGGTTAGTGCGTCCCGCTCTGGGTAGAGCGGTAGGGAGTGTCAGACTTCTACCTGCTAAAAACCACCCGTGTTCCTTCTAAGCCCTTTGTGGCGAGGCCGCGGTATCTCTTTCGAACAACCCGCAGCCACGACGTAACTTGGTGTTGTTATATGCCTTCCATGGGTCTCTGAGTTCGCTAGTGAAACAATGCGTTTGCTATGAAAATTGTGTGCCAGTTTGCATTCCACCAGCAACGATGAACTGCCAAGTTTTCACGTTATTATAGTGTAAATGTGAGTGTATGCAGCACACGGTTTGAGTCCCTGTTATAGTCAAACGTGTAACATTTTAGTACCGTTTATGCTACTTCTTTAGTAGGATAAAACCCAGAACACTAAAAATACTAAAATGCTGTATATCGTTTGGTTATAAACATTGTGATGAATTACGTCGTCGTACCTTCTTGTAATTTAGGCAAGTAAGAATACAGTTTTACCATTTTTTTAGAAAATTATGTTTAGCTCTTTTAGCGGTAATTTTTCAACCAACACAAGTGTCCCATTTATAGGCAACACTACTTTAGAACAAATAATTTAGAAGTACAACAAATACTAAAAAACACTTTGGAAAGTGCAGACTTGCATTCAGTATATTTAACTAAATAATATTTATCCACCCATGGTCTATGAACTTTGCCGCCTCAATAAACATGGCATAAAGTATTTGCTAAGATTTTCTGTTCAAGAATTTACTTCGTAAAAGGGTCCGAGAAGTATGCAGTATTTAGTACTCACTTTACAAGTACAGTCTACACGAGTACCAATATGTATGTACGTTCAAACAAGAATTTCTCGTGAATAAACGATCCAACTTTGAGATAATATGACCTACTCTATAATAATACGAGTTCCAAAATATTAGTTTCGATACGTAACATGAAATTTAATCAATACAGGAGGCGAAAATTGCAACACGTTGCTAAGTAATAAATAGTAATAATATAAATCATTTTATCCAAAAGTTAATATTGGAAAAATACAATATTATAAATCGTAGTGATAATAATAATAATATAAAATAATAACTAATTGTTTTAATAATTATTTAAGTGTATTTATATTGGTGCTCGGGACTGTACCTACTTGCAATATATGTAGCAAACTTCCGCATTATCTATCACTAGCTGATGCCCGCGGCTTCACCCGCGTGGATGTCATTCAAATTATATACTAAAACCTTCCTCTTGAATCACTCTATCTATTAAAAAAAACCGCATCAAAATCCGTTGCGTAGTTTTAAAGATTTAAGCATACAGACAAACAGACAGACAAAAATAGCCACTTTGTTTTATACTATGTAAGGATATAGATAGAAGTCACTGAAGTCGCAAGTCCTAAACCTTCCGTTAAATAGAGTGGTGATGGTGGTGTTTGGTATTTTTCCGATTAAGGGTAAAAGCTAGCAAATATGATTGTATTCACTAGTGTTGTACTTTTAGTCATCATCATCTGCGTAGCCTTATCCCAACCATATTGGGGTCAGTATCCAGTCTTACCAAATGCAGCTTTTTACTTTTCCTACAGCTTTAAATACTTTTGGAACCCATGAAAATTACGTAACGAGACGTATCACTAAAGACCTCTGGTCAATTAACATATTTCGCAAAACGCATAAAGTCACAGTTACGAGTTTTGTGACATGTATTGTTCTAAAAGAGTTGTCCACAGACTGGTCTAGCTTAAACAAGTTAATGTACTAGCAGACTAGTCTCGTTTGACCTACTTACTATTGTTAGGAAACAGTTTACATACAAAAAAAAAAACTTATTTCTAATTGAGTTGCTTGAAAGTGACAAAATGCATGGTTCCGGTGCCATTTAGTTTACATAATTGTGCGGTAGTTACAATAAATGGGAGTGGATTATGAATACTTACAAATAAAAAACGGATTTGTAAGTCTACTTCTAGTTAGTGCCCGTTCTATTGTTGGAGCAACTTTGCTATGACTCAGTATTTGTTTAGGTCTCGCCACACCACTGCTGGGTATAAAAAGCCTATACAATTGCTCGATACTCAAAAAAACATTCAGCTGCTAACCACTACCCTATATACGGAGAACATCACTTCATCGAACCTGAGAAAACACTCATATTAAGAATCTAAAGAATAGTTTCACCTAGAGCGGCATTAATTGTTCAAGAATGTAATTACTAAAGAATTAAATACTTAATAAAGACCCAGTGCTCAGTGCAGCAATAAATACAGGAGCAATTTACTTTAGATTTCTTAAGAAAAAAATGTTATGCACAAAAGCAATGAGGAATAGAGATTGTTTACATAATTTATATTGTACAAGTGGAATTCAAAGCATTAACTTAGGTGTTTGACAAGGTCATGTTTCTTACGTTTCTAACATTTTACCGGTCAGTGTTAGGCTGTAAGTGTACAGATGTAGACATAGAATTATAATTTAAATAAAAATTATCAATGCACCCCTTTCAGATATAATATTAAATGACTTTTTCATAAGATCTCAGATCGCAAAAAATAACGAACATAAATATAAACAGGGTAAGTAGTTTGTAGTGTACTGCTAATTCTACACAAACACTATAAGTTGACAAACACATTGTCTGATAGGAAACCCTCTAATGGCAATTTACACTAACAGCACTTTCCAAATTAGTATGATGTACACTCCCTTGCCTTGTTAGCTGCAATTATCACTTGTTAAATACTACCTGTCTGGTAGTACTTAACTAGTGATTATATTTAATTATTCTAATTGGACAATGCACATAGTAACTAAACCTTTTTATTTTATGTTCGTACAGTCCATCCAAAAGTTGTCTGGAAGATATCTCTATCAGCGTTAAGTTGTATCTATAACCATAAAATTTGCAATATTTAAAAACAGTTGTTTAATTTAGATGTACGGTCGAACCAGTTATTAAGTATACAGCTGATTACAGCTAGCTAACTTGCATATACTTTTAAGATTACACAGATACATTTAGAAACTGATGTCAAACGATACAATTTTTGAAGTGACGACGATGCCTACAGATCTGAAACTTTCGATGACTAACTATTTCGGAAGTCTGATTTTTAGCACCTTAATTTTCAGTCGGGGGTAGGCGCGAATGGCTTCCGACACATGGTAGTAGTACGACCAGCTATAGTCCGATATAACACTCACCACTTGTCCCAGACGGGAGGTATCCATGAGGAAATTCCCTTTAAAAAAATAAAGGCTCTCAGCTTTGAAAATGCAACATGGCAGATAGACAGCCCTACCCACAAGCTAGCCTATGTATCAAACTTGTATGCACCAAGTGGGTGCTAATTACTAGCCCGATTTCTCCTTCGTGACAGATAACTTGTGACATTTTTTCTATTAGATAGTCGGAAACTGGTTTGTTGGCGGTGTAATTAGCCAATCTTGAGCGGAATGCGGAGGATAGAGCTGCTAAGCCATGTTATGACTGAGTATTTCTTGTATTTCTTGAGATAAAGCTACGTTAACAAGACAAAAAATACTGTTACTTAGGTATATTGCGATGTTTTTGTATTCTAAATAATAAAAATTGCTGACAGAGAAAACGCAGAGCCATCAGACCAGACCGAGATGATGTTAAATAAGGATGTATTAGACTTGAGCCTCGTAAACGATGAAGGTAATCGAGTATTTCGAATAATTTTGACAAAATCTTCTCTTAAAGGGTTTGAATGGAAACGTGAAAGTTTTTTTATAATGTAATTTGTTTTATTATTTGTACTATAATCTCATTATTTTTTGTAGATATAAACGCTTTTCTGGATTTAGCAAAAATTACCCACATAGTAGAGTTTCGAGATTCTAGATTGAATACAAAGACTCGATGACAATGCCTATGGAAAGAGCCAGAATGATCTTGTTTATTAATGATCATTGTAGTAGGTACCAATCTACCTTAAACTACTTATAAACTACCAGGAGGCCCGCTGGCGGTAGCCACAGTTTATTTATAATAATCCAATCACCAATTTGTCTGTCCGTAATAACTACGATATTCCCCTCGAGCTTTCGTCTTGTGTTTAACAGAATGCGTTTAGTACTAGACACCAGACTTTTTTACACGTGGATCAACTCTAAGGCTGAGTACTAACCAAAGCGATCAAAGCGATCAACGCGCGTAACCATCACGTTCATATTTGGTTTAGTCTGAATGCTGCGTCGCGCCAACAGAGGGCGCCCTCCTTTATTTCGAACAATTGAGTGCCATGACGAATGTGTCGTATTCGCGTGACCAATCAATCGCTTTGGTTATGACAAGGGGTTTGAAATAATTTTAATATGTAAGTAGTTACTAGACACAACAGATAATAAGCTATAATTATAAGAAATCAAACCCATTTACAAAACACTTAATTATACAGTTGTCACTGCATAATTGTTCTAATTTCCTAATAGGTTTTGTTGCCAGACTTAATAAGCTTCTTGGTAACTGATACTCAAAACAATAATTAAGTCAAATTATATTAATAGCAGTGCCTTCACATTTTGAAACCGGTAATAACCAACTGGTATTTGAATCTCTATCTGATCGAATGTATGATAGTTTAATGTCTGTTGATTGCAATGAATAAGCTGGGAACAATGATACTGAGAAGCTAACAATGGTGGTCAAGTGCGAGCGTTGGTATTATACTTAATTATCTTTTCAGTAGGTATGTACCTATTGCTCTATTGTAAGTTCAGCCCTTTTTTCATTGGAGAATTAGATAGGTTTTATTTTTCTTCTGATTAGAGTGAGGCAAATTCCGTACGTGATTTGTTTTAATTATTAAGAAATTATAATAAAAGTACTACAAAAGTTACTGTAATAATATAATTCAATCATGATTCGAAAGACACGTGGCGCCATCTATTATTATCATAAGAACCTTATTGTTATTTTTCACGAAAACAGTACTTTTAAAGAAATGAAATTACCTACCCTGTGTCCGTTTCGGTATACTTAACAACGCACATGCAAAATTTTAGGATGATCGGTTCAGTGGTTTAGGTATAAAAAGGTAAGAAACGAACAAACTTACTTTCGCATTTTCAACATTAGTTAAGATTCACACACCTATAAACGCCTACGTACAAGTTAGTTGACAATTGACGTGTTAATTTCTTCTGGCTTTCCGCGTAGGATTGGCATCACCACAGCTGGCGACATTAACTGCCCGTGCCCTTGAGCGCGCGTTTAACTCATCGCCTAAACAAATAAGGTTGAAAATGGAGATGCGTTTGATTCTCGTGACTGCCAATATGAACGATAGTTCGCAAATTTAATTTATTAAAAAAAAAATACGCTGTAATGTTAAAATATTTTTACACATGTCTTTAGTTGGTTAAATTTCCTTTCTGATAGTAAAAAAAAAATAACAGTTATCGCTCAAAATATTGAGCATTTCGAGACGAAAAAGTTTTTTCGTGTGATTTTTTTGTGATTTTGTGATTTTTTTTTCGAGGTTCTTGATTAATTTTAGAAAATATTTTTGCATAAGTCTTTTACCTATACATTTGACTATACACTGTATTTTTTTTGGAATTGTAATAAGTAGCAATACGGCTAACTCTGCAACGAAAAACAGGTCGTTTTTACGGTGTCCCTCTTATCTGCGCCTTAAAATGTGACGAGTCTATTGGCATTAAGTACCTACGTTCAGAAATTCAAACCCCAGACTACTGAGAACTTCCTCTCTCTCTGTTGTGTGGAAATTAGTGAAAGGCGATTAGTAAAACGGATTTAACACTGATGTGAGTCAATATATTCAGCGGGGACATCCTAGAAGGAAGTACAATGACCTTATTAGTGACATCCTTCGCAAAGGTCAGGTGCGTAGCAGTCGTCAGCGGTACATTGAAAGGGCCTTGACTGGCCTGCGTTGTATGAGAAGCGTAGCACGTAGTAGGTACTTTATGATTTTTGTCACTCAATTGGGAAAAATGTGTTGGGTTTATGTTATGAAATTCTAGGTTTAGGTAGTAGGTACTTGAGAAAACCTTGTGAAGTTCGTAAAGTTTTAAGGCGGGGTTGCAGTAATTTTAAGATTTTTGAACCTATAAAAATCGAACTAAATACGAGTTTTTTAATAAATAAAAATCATTACATAAAAATTGAACATACTCTCTAGTAAATCGTAAAGATAGAAACGCGATTTAGAATGATCGGCTCGATACTTTTTTTTATCAAACATGACTCTAAATCACAATTTCAAACGTGTACTGCTAAGACATTTCGTCATGAATTTATATGAAAGTTATATCAGTAGATAGAACTTTTTATTCTGAAGTAAATGGTGAAAACAGATTGTATAATTTCTTTATAGTTTTTCTCCAAGATGCAAAAAACAGTAAAAATTTAGGCATTATATCGCTCGCGCGGCAGGGCGGGGGGCGAGGTCGTGCGTACATAAAAACAAAGTACTGCAACCTCGCCTTAATAGAAGAGGATAAGAAGTTTTAATTCTTGTCTTCGTTTGATTACAATTTATTATAGTATTGTTAGGGTTTGTAGGAGCCCGTCGAGGCTGCGGGTTGTTCGAAAGAGATACTGCGGCCTCGACACAAAGGGCTAAGAAGGAACATGGGTGGTTTTTAGTCAGTCGAAGTCTGACACTCCCGAGCGGGAGGAGTCATTAAAATTGGATGATTTTCCACCCTCTAAAAAAAGGCTATAAGTTATGTATGATACATAAACATACATCTACCATCCCACACTGGGCCCGCGTGGTGGATTATAGCCCATCCCTCTCCCAGAGAGAAGGCCTGAGTCCCTGCAGTAGGAACATTATAGGCTGATGATGATGTTATAGGTAGTAGGTACTTTAGGAAACCTTGTGATGTTTGAATAGAATCATACTAAAGTATAAGTTGTTATTCTTGTCTTCGTGCGATAACAGTAATTGTATTGTTTGGGTCGGTAATTGAGTAGGTAGTCTAATTCTAATAATATCTTTATTTACAATTTTCCTTGTTGTTTCATTTGAATTAAAATAATCATTGTTTAAAAATCTAACTATGGAAAATAACATTATTTATTTCCAGTTACGACTTACAACTATTTAATTATCCTTCACGATTTCCGAAGTTTCCTTGGGAGAGAAAAGGTGTACCTACTTACACTATAACTTCCCAACCTATTTTAGATTGACAAATTACGGGTCCTTAATTTCATTTATGAATGTAAAAGGTAAGATTTCTATTGGCTTGTTCGCAATGCACAATGCTTTTAAAGTAGATAGCGATAAGTAGTGCCATCTGTCTTATATTTTTGGAACAATTTTTCATACACTTCAGTCGCTTGGAATAATTTTGTGTAGGTATGTAATGTAACTACGGTGACTTTTTCGCAGTCAATATTTTATTCGTGTTTTTTGTATATTATGGTTTAGTTTTGGTAAGTTCTGTTACAAAAAATATTAATAAAGTATTATCTTCATCTTGATCTCCACAGTAAGTAAAAAATTTTTTTTTTTAATACAGATAATCTAGAAAACTTACATAAAAATGACTGATAATCGCGGTTAAAATATACTTGAACTTCAATTATCTTTTAAAGGTAATACTCAAACTAAATATAATTATACTAACTACTACTCTACTAAAATAATAATAAAATTGTCAATGATAATTATTAATGTATTACTCCAAAAATAATCATCAGCAGACTTATATTTACTAACAAATTAATGTCATCGGAAATTTATGTTAAACAAGATGTAAACAATTACATCATTGACAACAATATAATAAACGATAACCTCTTAATTACCTATGATCAAGTATGTTATGACCGTATGGCCATGTACTACACTGAAAACAAGTCATAAACATTGTACAGTATGACCATTTTAAGTGTGAATTTCATGGTGGCGCCACTGGTCAAGAAAAAATGCAGCGCTACGTCAAACTTAGTACATTTATTTTAGTTCCGTGTTTTTCCGTGTTTTTCCGCCTGCACAGATAAGTTGGTCGAAGTGTAGAGGAAGTAACACGGCTTGTGACAAGTGTTCACTAATAATAACACCTTGACAGGTGACGAGATTAGATTACGACGTTTTGAACTGTTTTTGTTTGCTTGGAGTATTGATAAGACAAGCTGAATTGAAAGAAAGAAAGGTAATAAAGAAAAAGTGTTTATGCATACACAGATACCTACACATTAAACATAAATTATTGACTTAATAGTGTCAATAATAATAGTATAGAAGAAAAGTGCTACGAAAGTTAACCTTTACGCAGATAGACCCCTTTTACTTACGTTGGCAGTAAATGCGGCTTACTAATGGAAATGTCAGTCAGACACAAAAAGTAAAAGATATTGTAGAAGTGTGTATTTATGAATGTTACGACTGTAGCACGTGATCACGCAACCCCAATAAATAAAGAAAAGTGGCAGCATACCTTAAGTAGGCATAACTTAACACTTAGCACACCCTGTATTAAATGTGATTATTAAAAAAAAAACACCTCTACCATAAACTACGAGGAATGTTATGCTAAATAACACTCAATACTATGGAAACGTATCTAAAGCTCGTCTAATCCATACTCAAAGATAAACTTATGTAAGTACATTTCTATCCGACTTAATATTCGTAAGCTGTTACCCCTCTCGCCTTGGGCGCGGTTGCCGTGTGGAGACTAGAACGTTCCAAAATTACAATGATGTATGAAACACGGATCTGTCTGTGATACTTTTTATTTGTTTTCCTGGTATATTACATTCCATTTGTTTGGATAATTTTCCGTCAAAAAATGTCTTGTCATAGACGGAAAAAAATATTATGCAAAGCAATTTATCAATGATATAATTTTAAAAAGATAGCATTATGAAACTTGTTTGGAGTTAGAAGGAGGAAAGGAAAAGAAGGAAGGAGTTGAAGAGATAGAGAAATAAGTTGTAAAAATAAATCTTTTTGGCTCAATTTCGTAGTTACAAAACAAAAAGGGGCCCTCAAAATCCACTCATGTTTTTCACTAGAATTTCTAATTTTTTTCCAGCTTTTCTCAACCTGCAAAAGAACTCCTCTGACGCATACGTCAATACGTATTATATTTTATGTATTTTGATTTAATAACGTGTCAGTTGTCACATCCAGCATAACTATTAACACTTTTATCCTATCAGTCAAGCAAGAGGAAAATGACAGATAAACGGCCACTTCCTAACGTTCATCCTAGGTCAACCTAGTTAAGAACACATGCACGGGTTTCCGTCTAACTGACTGCCAGGAAAATAATGACTGTATGAATGTGGATGGCGACATTCATACAGCCAGTATTTTCCTGACAGTAAGAGTAGAGTGACTATATGAATGAGTAGAAGACTACGAAAGAAATTGGATGAATATTGTGTGAAGGGTGATATAACTAGAAAAGGGTGACTGCTGTGATGACGAGTAATACAGTAGTTTGGAAGAAGAAGAGTGCTGTGCCAGCCCCAAGTAAATGAAGATAAGGGCTGGAGAATGATAATGATGATGGCTGACAGGAAAAGAGTTATTCTTACTCGTGTCTGTGGCAACAGAAAGCTGGGGATTTTCATAACATAACATCATGCCTGTAATGCCCAAATGTGTGGCATAGGTGTACTTCATAGTACACCTACACTTCGCCAGTTTTGTTTTATTTCCATGTAATAGCATGTGTGCCGAATCTATTACCGTCAACCTGAAATTCCTGATGATAAACCCCAGTAAAAAGAATACTCTTTGTCCGACTGGGAATTGAACCCAGCATTCCCACAACTCAGCAGTCGTGCTTTCAGTCACTAGACTAACGAGGCAATACAAGATCAGGATTTATTACTTTTAATATTATCTGACAGTCCAAACATAATAAAAAATATTCTTTGTGAATAATGCCGTAAGTCGACATGCGCGAGACATATATTTTATGAAGGAATTCTTACAGAAATCCATGAATTTTACAATAAGCATTTGAATAGAATAAATATTTGTAGCTATTTAATATTGGCTAATGAATGACAGTCTGTAAGGTAACTGTAAAAATAAAAATATATATTGAATTTTGGAAAAGTATTGTGTAAAAATTAAAGAATTTCTATCTTGGCTAGAATCTATTGTAGGAGCCAAGTTACTTAATGAATGCAGCATTGTCTATTAATAGATATGCTACTGAAAAGTTTGTAAAGAAATGGTAAACCATGGAGAAAAGCGGAAAATGTTTAACTATCTACCTAAAGCCATCCTTTTCAAAGTCCTTTCACCTTTCAACTTAAGTTCTTTAGAAATATTGGACGATGACTTCAAACTTAAAACAAACATAACGGAATTTCTCTCAGAAAGCAATAAACTTTTGTGAAGAGCTCTTACATAAATGGTCAGCAAATACAAAAGTGGTACATAGCGTTCCTAGAAACGGGTATGTATTAGATGACACCTGTTTATCATATTCATAACATCACGCCTGATATCCTCGAAGGCCTATTCAGAGGTATTTTTGTTTGGGACAAGCCCGCCCAAATCTCTGTAACAATTTCATAAAAAAATGTCAGGTTACAATTTCACCAGCTTTTTAACGAGCTTTCCGAAAAACACTAATAGAAACAAACTCTGCTTGACCTGGGAATCGAAATCAGGACCTCAAGACCCCCGTTGGGGCTACGGGTTGTTCCAAAGAGATACCGCGGATTCGACACAAAGGGCTAAGAGGGAACATGGGTGGTTTTTAGTCAGTAGAAGTCTGACATGCCCTACCACTCTGCCCAGAGCGGGAGGAGTTATTTGATGATTTCCCAACCTCAAAAAAAAAGGCCCTCAAGACCAACGAGGTTGTCATGAATATCAATAATAAATAAATAAAAAGTTTTGTCGTTTCCGGATGTAATTTAGATTTGGATAACGGCTTAGTACCGGAACTAGCTACTTCATTTTAATTATTGTCATTTGAATATAACACTATTTGCATGTCTTAATTGTTTAATACGCCTTGTAAAGTGTGACTGTTTGACTTTTCGAGGTGAAAAAGTGATTTGACGTTTACGTCACTTTGCGGCACAAGTGTCGGTAAACACGCAGTGTCTTTGAGTTAGATTGATACCTATGTAACTGTGACAGATTGATATTTCATTGTAGAGTTATAATATGGAAAAATGTTACGTTATAATTGCTGTTGCTGTATTTATGTTGTTTTAAGCGAAGTGGCAGTCGGGAGTCTGAGTTTGTACCCGTATGATGGTAATACACTTGCGTGCAAAAAAATCGACCCACCCCGTACGCTTTCGTTCATAACACGATAAATAAAAATCTAAAATTAATTAATGAATACTTTTCACACTGTTTGTTAAATGTTAGTCTGAGAATACAATAGACCTGTTTTTACTGTAACACATTTTGGTTTATTGATTTTACAGGCTGAAAAACAAAAACGGTTAGAATAGCTCAATTCTTTATTGAATAATTTTGAATGTAAAAATCAATAAAAGCGTTAAATTTCTCGAGAAAAGTTTGGTCAGTAGCTTGTATTCCCCCACGTGCTCTTATTGCAGCTTCCTTCCTGCTTTTCATTGACCTTTTTAATGTTTTTATGAGTTCTTGGGGTATACATTTCCACTTCTCTTGAATGGCCACCTTTAGTTCTTGGAGGGTTTCTGGGGGCTGATTTCTGGCCCTGACCCTTCTCTTCAGCTCATTCCATAGACGTTCAATGGGATTAAGGTCAGGGCTCCTTATTGGCCACTCCATAACAAGAATTTCCACCTCACGTAGGTACTGGAAAACTATCGTAGCTGTATGTGGTCGGGCGTTGTCCTGCATTAACAAGAAACCATCGCCTATAAATCCGGCGTATGGCATGACAGGTTGTTCTAGCAACTCCTGGATGTATCGCTGTGCAGTCAGATTTCCTAGACGGGGTCCGGATACGAACCGAAAATCCGTTTTTCCTCTCAAAGAAATTCCGCCCCAAACAGTCCACGAACGTCCTCCAAAAGCCAATTGATCTTCAATACAAACCTGTGCAAATCGTTCTCCCTCTCTTCGGTAAACTTTCCTGCGCCCATCATTTCCATGAAGACTGATTTTCCACTCATCCGAGAACAGTACGACCTTCCATTGTTCGAGTGTCCAATCAACGTGAGCACAAGCAAATTGAAGCCACGCTTGGCGATGTGCGGGGGTTAATTTTGGACCATTAGCGGGTATGTGGGGATGCAATCCGATTTCTGCAAGTCTCCGTCGTACCGTCCATTCACTTACAGCTACACCGCAAACATTACAAACTTGCTGTTGCACCTGAACGCCAGTCAAATGTCCATTTTTTAAACTTGTAGACACCATAAATCGATCATCTCGTTCTGAAGTAGCCCGATTTCTTCCGGAACCTGATCGTCTATTGAAGCTCCCAGTCTCTAAGAACCTTCTGTACACTCGTCTTACTGCTGATCGGCTTAGGTGAAGACGTCTGGCCACGACGCGCTGATTCAATTCAGCCTGGATCAGTGCTACAACTTGAGCGCACTCAGACGGAGTAGTATCCATTTTCACAGAGAGTAAAAACAATTAAACTCAAGCTAAATGGTCACTTAATCAGTAAAAATAACCAATTATTGAATAAACAATAAATTGATTAACTTTTAACACACTGCAATGTCACTGAGAATGCGTTATTAAAAAAACTTTTTTGCAAAAAAAACAACCGACTTCAAAAACACCAAAAAGAGAAAAATTAACTTAAGAAGAAAAATCTGCTTCTGAAGTCGGTGACTTTTGTATGTTTGACTTCATGTTTTTGCCACCGACTTCAAGCTGATTTTTCTTCTTAAGTTTATTTTTCTCTTTTTGGTGTTTTTGAAGTCGGTTGGTTTTTTTTGCAAAAAAGTTTTTTTATTTTTTCATTTTTAGTTGTAATAAGTACCTATATATATATATATATCCTATACAAATATTTACTATGCATTTAACATTAAACTAAGAAACCTAACCCTTAACCTTCAAGATTCAACTATTTTTGCTTTCAACTCTTAACCGTTGAGGAGTGGTACTACTCCTCAACGGTTAAGAGCATGAAGACAAGTGATGAATGCTTGATGCGAATACTTGAATAGCGTCAGAAAAAGCACGAAACACGTAATACGTGTCTATGAAATTCATATATAACAACTAAAAAAATGTGTATTGTACACATCTGCATACCCCCTCAGAGCATACAGGCGTGATGTTACGTCATGGTAATGTATATTCAATAAACATCCAAGCGATTCCAGCAATTACGACAGATTTGCCGTCTATTTTTGAAGAGTTCCATTGTATATCTCCGAAGATCAGCACCAGATCTTCACCAAATTAAAATGGGACCACCTCAGGAGTACACTCTTTCAAATAAAAAAAGAATTTTGAGAATCGGTCCACAAATGGGGGAGAAATCAGGTAACATACATAAAAAAAAAAAATACATACACACGAACATATTTTATAACCTCCTCCTTTTTCGAAGTCGGTTAAAAATGAGAAATGAGGGCGTCCAAGTAAACGAGTCAATATCATCAACAACATCCCGTTTATTGAAGTGTATGGTATGTTAAAATTAAGTTTATTAAACATAGCTTCAAAATCCATTATTAGTTTTTGTTTGTATGATCTTAATTTTTATTATAAATTGCATTCCAAATCGAAACTTACAGGGCGGGTCGATTTTTTTGCACGTAAGTGTAGATGCACCTCCTATTACATGGGACTTAAATATAACTGGAGAAATGTGGGTGTAATTATGAATACAGCTCTGCCTAACAAATCGGGGATTACAGGCGTGATGTTATGTTATGTTACTACACTAGAGCTGGTAACTCCAAGATTACTTTTAACGAAAACTATTTAATTATTCATGAAAGCATGAAGTTAAGTATAGCATTTTTTCTGGTCATCGCCGTTTTAAAGCTTTATTGCGGATAAATACGTGTTACGTTACGTAGTGTGTTAACCATTGGCCATAACGGGCATGACTCATTCTTTCATTAGATACATATCATAATGCACCAACCACGTGTCAAAGTATCATGTTACCGGTACATCCTAAATGTATTGGTTTTTGTAATGTGAGGTATATGATTCATAGATAAATTAGCATACCTAATTACCTAAGGTTTTCCCGTGACTATTTTGACTTAAATTGCCATTACTTTACGTACGTATCTAGATGTGGTGTATGCAAAAAATATAAACAAGCTTCTACTAAAATACAGTGCATTTATTTGTGGTTTATTCTAGTCACTGTTTATAATGAGCAAATTTTCCGGTCATAATAAATAACATCGAAACACAAATAAACAATTCAAGCTTCAAGCGTAATTTGATTTTAACACTAGTGCGTCAATTATAAATAGCCTTAGTGTCAAATAAGAATTCACGAGTTTACAGACTACGACGTTGGCTAGTTAACATTTATTCATAACATACAGAAAAATATTGATTAACACTTGATGTAAACAAAACTGCTCTTCATCTACTGAGTCATGTTAAAGGCATAGCCAGTTTATTCAGCTTAATGCTTGACCACATGTTTTATCATCGTCAGAAAAACTGGGCCAATATCCACGACAGACAAGTCATAAGAAATTGATATTTGGCTTGATAGGTACATAAGAATATAATATAGTATGTCTTTTTATACCAAAGATTTTTCTGAAATACCAATTTAAAAAAAAAACCTTTTAGCGACTACAATAATAATGGTGAAATGTACTATAAAATTACTGTTTCACAAACAAATAATCCGATTCGCAGACTTAGTACGGACGGCGAAACTCTACTGGTACTACGATTACTTAACAGTTTACGCAATCACATATAATGTGTCTATTACATATCTATTATGCTACAACGAACGAACTACGAATAATAATAATGCAATAATAATTATACTAAAGCTTTGGCGAGAATTTCTACCGGAAGTACCATGCATCCGAGTTGTACGGAGTGCGTACAAGGCGACGAGATTTCGTGTGCGGCCATGAAACGAGCTTTATAATGCGGATGTGACAGTGAAATGGTTGATGTATGTGATCTGTTTTCACAACGGGTTATTGTTTTGAATATACATGTACCTTATTAGTTTATTTATGTTTTGCCTTTAACGTTCCCACTGCTGATAAAAAGGCCTCCTTTCAGTGAGCGAGTTGGTGGATGATCCTGGAATACCATTTTCAAATAAATATTTTTTTATAATAATCTTCTTTGTAATATTTTAGTAGGTGGTTGACACATATTCGAATTGTTGGTTCAATGACATGACCGTTTCCTAACGATGTTTTCTGTCACCGTTTTGTAAACAGTAGTGATGAATTAAAAATTACACAAAGAAAGGTACCTATTTGAGTTCAAACCCACGACGACCTAGAACTTAAAGGTTGAAATCAATAGCTATAAGCCACCACTGCTCTAGATAAGTTATTTATAGAAGTCAGTAATCAGAAGTCCAGAAATTCGCCTCATTTCACGTCGTGGTGTTGTTAGTTCTTGAGGAAAAAGGTATGCTTATCACAAGGGCGTTGAACCTGTACAGCTATTTACTTAAAATTTTGATTAACGACATTAATAATTTCTTTAGTATTTTTATGTGTTGTAATTGTAAATAATTTTTGCAATTATATATTTTTTTATATAATTTAGTTTGGGATTACGTAGTTTATTTAATTACGATGGCATTATTTAAAAACATACAAAAACAAACCATATAAAATATCCTTGACATTTCAAAAGATATAATACATCTCTCAGGTAGATACAATACATAATCACTGATCACAGGGACGATTGATCACATGATTAAAAAACATGATTAATTTATTCAATGTTAATTGATAGCTCCCGGCGACATGTTTGAATATGAATACAAACCTTCAGTTAAAATAACTAAATACTTGAATGTGAATGCCAAATATCATTTTTTAGTTTTGTAATATTTCACAAGAATAATAAATTCATCTCTAGCTGCTGGTGATAAAAAATATGCCGTGTATTCAAATATTTGTAAGAAGTTGTAACTGATCTCGATTGACTCCACCTAATTATTGGTAATCGGAAGATGTAGGTAAATTACGATCTTTGACTTGTTAGACTGTGGGCAGCTTGAATCTAGTGTATATTAATATCTAAGTCACTGATTACACTTATTTATTCATAATTTTAAAAGAATACTATTAAAAGGCATAAACAACATGTTATTTATTCATCATTCACCTTATTAAATCGCGAATTTCGAAGCCACTCCGGCAATGTGAAATTAATAAACACCCTTGCTAAAGGCATTGCTCTTATTCCAGTTTCAAAATGACTCTACAGGCCTTTCATTTTATTTTATCACTTTTTCAATCACTATCCTTTTAATAAAACTGCCACTAAGTTTTTAATCATTATAATTTCAACAAACGATTTTTGACAAGCAACCTTTACGAACATTTTAGGATAATTTTATTCAATGTTTTTAATTAAAAAACCAAAACCTGTTCTTCCTTAATATAATTATGGGGAAAACCTTACGTCTGAGCCAATGTCGGGTGAGACGCCGCAAATTTCTGAAGCTTTTACTCTGAGCCGTCCATGAACCATAACCCCATTGGTTATGAGATTGTTTTCGCTTTTGAACCAACTTTTTTCCGAGTTCATAAAGCCCCAATCTATTTAAGTCGCGAGTAAATTGGCTTCTTCTGGGTAAGCTTGCTCCATCATCGACCTCATCTCTGCTCTAAGGGCAAGATTGAGGTCAAGAGTAAGCCCATTTCAGTCGCATGGGTCCCTGGTCATCAAGGACACGAAGGGAATGAGATAGCAGATGAATTAGCCAGAAAAGGAAGATGAAACCTTTGTGGGACCAGAGCCCAGGTTACCGATCCCACATATTATAACAAAAGGAATCATCCATAGAATAACTATAAGAGAGTCAAATCAAAGATGGAACGCAATAGAAGGTTGTCGACAATCGAAAGAAATCCCACAAACTACTCAAAATGAGCAGGGGAACATAAGACTAGTAGTAGGGATCGCAACAGGACACTGTGGACTCAATAGACACCTGACGATTATGAAAGTAAAGGAAGACTCCATATGCCCAGCATGTGGAGAAGCAGAAGAAACAAGTTTCCACCTTGTGGCTGAATGCACAATGTATGAGCTACTCAGATGGGAAATCCTAGGAACAGATGAGATTAATGAAGAGAAGCTTGCAGAAATCTCTACCGAACAACTGGTGAGCTTCTGCAAGGCAACAGGAAGATTCGCGATGCCGACCACCAATAACCCATGAAGGGGATCCACCAAAATGGGGAACTGGGCGAAATAATCCACAACGAAAGGACTGATCGCTCGCCTGGTGTCTGCCGGCGTCCCCGAAGATAAATAGAAGAAGCCCATTTCATATTAAAAAAAAAACTCGGGTTTGAAGTCGAAGGCATAGGATATCCAAGTCGGCCATGAAAACGAGTGCCCAGGTGGAAGGTGTAGGTACTTCTACTTATTGTAACCCTCCACAATAACTATAAGTATAAAAACAGTGGTTACATTGTTTGAATGAATGGAGAATGATAAATATTACTTAAATTAAATATCAATAATATTGGGTTATTGATATTTAACTGAAACAAGAATACGATCGCTATTGAATTTCCTGACTATACCTGATTTTGTGAAACAAAAGCGTCTAAATGTTCAGGAATACTTTTTGCCTCTATTTGCCTCCTACTTAGTGTTTAAATAAAAAAAATCATCCTTAATCGAAATTGAAAATATCTCATGTGAAATGGAGAAACACGACTTTCTAAAATAAGAATTATTTACTGTTAATAGTATTGTTAATATTAGTGCGCCATTTATATTTGTGCTCAACAGCAGGCAAATATTTAACTTAGTTGTTTGGTCAGAAGTGTGACGTAGCCTTGGTTACGATAGAGCTTAGGAAACTAGTATACTTATATTATTTTCCGATTCATCATCATATTAAAATTTATACACGGCCTTTTCCCATCTATGTTGGGGTCGGCTTCCAGTCTTACCGGATGCAATAAACTAGAAAGGAGTAAATAATGGGGTGGATATAAATATGGAATAGAAGATGGGCATGGAAATGATGATGACTGTTTCATGTTTAAATCATTCTCAATATATTTTGTACGTAAACTTGTGACG
Organism: Diarsia dahlii; assembly: GCA_949775195.1. Taxonomy (NCBI): domain Eukaryota; kingdom Metazoa; phylum Arthropoda; class Insecta; order Lepidoptera; family Noctuidae; genus Diarsia; species Diarsia dahlii. The sequence goes on from OX459198.1 coordinate 11,821,444, forward strand.
TCAGTACAAGGGGCTGGGTCTATCAAACAAAGATCACAAGAGAATCGTGATCCACAATTTGACAGACAAAATGTTAATGGTAATAATTTGCAAAACAAATATTTTGCGAGCAGTCAAACTGAACTCCTGATCGCTTCATTTATTTTTGCACACGTTAATTCAATAAAATCTACCTAGTTTATCATGTTAACTTAATTTGTGTATTTATTAGTATCATTTATTGTTTCAGGTACTAAATTCTGTTTATTGGCTACCGAGATGTCTGTAAGTAATTCTAAATGTTCCATTACCGTCCTGCTTATAAAGTTTTTTTTATGTAATGCTGTTTTGGAATTCTTTTATTTTCAGGAGCAATAGCCTAATGGCCATGTTTTTTTATAAGTAATTAGAAATAAAAAGATGGTTTCAAGGACAAAATACTTTTGACAGAAGCGAATATTATCGTTCTTGTTAAAATCCTTTTGATATATTTTTTCTGGTTGTTTTATAGCTGAATACCGGCTCTGTTACTAACCAGGTGTTTTTTATCCTGTTTATATGTGCTTAGTAAGCTTAATTTAACTGTATAACGTAGTAAGATTAACAATGTAACCTTAACAATTGTAGTAACTAGCGTCATCTAGCTGCTGTAACTGAAACAATACCAAGCTAGGTAAAGTTTTTGTTTGCGCTGTATTATGATTGTACTTTAAACTTAAGTAACTAATTTCCGCTATCTGAATTTAGTAATAGAAACGTAGAAATTGTCGAACTCATCTTATTTGTTTTGATTTTTAAATTAACCTTCTTAGAGTTTGACTAACACAACTATAAAATGGTCAACTATAACGAGGGAAACAAGTGCCTTTCGGCTTTTTTTCAGACCCATTATAGGCTTCGCCTATGCACCTTCTTGAAAAAGCAGCAAAAGTAGCTGCCACAATGCGTGAACACGCGTATTAACGCAGTGTGCATAGGCCGTCTAAAGTCATGTGACTAGTAGTATTTGGCATACCTAATCTTAAACATAAAGTTTACGTTCCATGTCCTAAAAGCGTGAAGTGATTACACACGCTACAATGAATCTAAGTGAACAACTAATTATGGTCGGTTAGTCTATTTTTAAACTAGTTTATGTGAGAAAATGCGTCACAATAATAATTTTACAATGAGGAAAAGACGTGAGCCTGTAATTTCGCATCACATTTACGGTTGGCGTTTAGATCGGTCGTCTTAATAATGGTAAAGTAAGATGACGATGATGATTTTGTAAAACATTTCTTGCACGATTTTTGAGAATATTACTGCGTTGATCACTTAGGTCATAACATATTTTTTTTTCCTTAATTTTGGACGTTATAATACGCCTCACGCCTGTAATCAGACCTTCACAGCCCAGTTGGTACTGGATAATATAATACCCCTTGGAAAGACGGGTCTTTCTAGGGCCCTCCCCTGCGTACACACGTTCAAACAACAATTCATAAACAAGTGATTTTCACAATGACAGTTATTATAGCAAAACCTATAACTTCTGATAAACAGTTCATTGTTCATCATAATAATTTAAGCCCGTAATGACCCATCGTTGGGTAAAGGCCTCCCCTTTCTTCTTCTCCACTCTTTTCTGTTCTGTGCGTCCTTCGTCCATACGTTTCCCAACCAACCCAACGCACTTTAGAACGGCCTTGGTTTTTTAGACCCATTGTTCTCTAAATAAAAAAAATAAATGAGTGATTCAAGTTTGCCCACTTAATTATTATCGTTAACCGTCATCGTCATCATGGAGTCATAATACACAATAGGGGATCGGACAAAAAAAAACTAATTAGTCCGTCAGATAGATTTCCAAAAATTATTGGACACGTATTTTTTTCTTTTTTCACGTAAACTTAAAATTAAGACGATACAGTGCTTCGAAAACTCGTGTGACGTCATATGATAGTACATTTTGACGACACAAGTGACGTTTCAGGCCCCACTCCAAGATCTTTGACGCGTTTTATCTTCGTAATTTTTTATTGATTTGATAAAACAAAAAACACGTATTCAATATTTTTCGATAATCTAACTTACGGACTAAACAGAATCATATTATTTTGGCCCAGTCCGATCCCCTATTGATTTTAGACCTTTGATCGTGAAACAAAAAAATCTACAAACAGATACAAAGTTCATGTTCGCAAAAAAGCTCGGAGAAGCCAGATTGGTGGAAAATCCGTGCTATTATTGTTTTAATGTTTGGTCGTCTAATTTTAGACCTTAGATAAAGGTGAACTTTGATAGTGACGTAAGTAGATTTCTTAAAGTGCGTACAAAGTCCATATTCACAAACACTCCATTGAGTAAACTTTACGCTTGAGGAAAACCCATGTTATCTAACATGAGTTTGAGTACTTTTCCTAAAATATAGTTCATAATAAAAAAGTTGTTGATTGCTGGTTAATGTATGATCTGATTGATCGCTTTAAGTAGTTTAAGAACTTTTTCATTTTTCATTAAGAATTTACAATATTTAATTAGTATGTGCCAGTAAACCAATCCGCACTGGGCCCGCGTGGTAGATTATAGCCCATCCTTCTCCTAGAGAGGAGGCCTGAGTCCCTGCAGTGGGAACATTATAGGCTGATGACGATGTGCCAGTAAACTGGCTGACAGGCAGCGTTGATTAATTTTGATTACGAAAGCCGACCCTGCGTAACGGGAAGAGGCGATGGTGATAGTTAAGAAGATCAAGAATTAATAATAAAATCGCATGAAAAATATTGGTAGGCGATTTAATTGGTTTAGCACTGTAAAATATATAAAATCAAGACAGCAAAACTATCTCCAGTCATTATATAATAGTCATGTTATGTACCTAAACAGGATGTTTTGCATAGCATTCTTCTCCACACACAATGATCAACTCATTTGCAATTACAAAGATCTTAAAACAGGTAGGTAATGCATGTCGTTTCCTAGATGCTCACATTATTAGTGTACTAAGGAAAATCTATAGTAAATTATTACACCTTTACACGTAAGTCTAAGACTATGTATATTTATAATACAGTTCGTGATTCTGTCTATATTATCATGAAGCAGATCTAATCCACATCACGATAACATGGAATTATGTAATTATTATCGTTATTTACTTATATCCTGTAAATATGTGACATTTTGCATAAAGATCTGATGATTTTACGATCTTATTATGACTGTTCTTGATAATCGCTTCAAGTGCGTTTACATAATCTTTAAGGCAATCTTTGAGATTACTAAAGTTAGGGTTTATGTATATAGTATCTACTATTTGAATTTGTAAAATAATGCAAAATAATTTAATTAAAAATAACACAAGAATCACAACAAAGTTCGAAAGAATTTTAAAGTACTACCTCATTGATAAAATATATAAAACGATGTTTCTATATATGTATCTTTTAAAATTTCAGAGTTTTTTACGTAAAACAGGTAAGAAATTTCGTGTTTTTTGATAATTAATTTTTTATATTAAGTATTATTTGAAATTTGTTCTCAAACAGCAATATTTCTCTAAAAATATTGAAAATTACCGAAGAAACCGCATAATGAAAATATTGAAGTACATACGAGTAAGTAGACGGGATGAGAACTGTTACAGGAGGCAGCGATGCGGTAAGACGTAGTTACACGTTACGTGTGATGTGAAAACGTGACCAAAGCAGAAAATTCTCGTGAAGAAAAACAGTAATAGAAAATATTTTTAGGTTTCAAAGAACACGTGGGTATAGTGAGGGCCAACCCTCACTATCGACTGCTGCCGTACAGTGTGGCAACATTGCAGTCTCACACATTCTCAGTTGACAGCATCTAGGAGGAGTTTATGATGCCATTTTTAGTGGTGTCTGTTTTTTTGCTTATATCTATAGCGCTTAAGTTTGGTTTTGTTTAAATTTTCATGAACATACATCTTAAATAACAGGTTCCATCAAAACTATGCGCTCTGCATAAGTATATACGAAGGAGGACGGAATAAAAAAAAATACAATCGCGAGATTTTTATTTAAAAATCACCTTAAAAGCCTGCCAGTTACACAAACACTGGTAAGATGGGTTTATATATATTCAGCATTCTATACGGTGGCATTCCTGAATATGTAATGTCTGATGATATGAGCAATATCATCAATTAGATGTATACTGAGATGCTTAGATTTAATACAAAGTAGGGTCATTATAATTACACATTTACATTCCACTGAATATTTAGTAAGGATATATACCAACTTGACTTCAGCGGCTTACAGGAGAGGAGCCAGTTGATTCCAAATCCTGTATATTTTGATACTGTCTTAATCATCCTTATTCTCTTACCCTTGTCTCAATTCATTTGGCGTCGGCGCAACATGTCTTCGTCTTCCAAATTCCTAAATATAAAACTAAAAATATTCTAACCAACTATAACACTAACGCGAGTAACATCGTGAAAGTTACTTAATCAATTTGATGCATGTGCACTACTGTTGCAAATGTTGCAATGCACTGTTTTATTGATTTCACCCCAATTTAGTATAATTATAAGTAGTCGCACTATTTCATGACATTTTTATTAAGGCACTCCCTAAATTCAGCATTCGCCTATAAACCTATAATGTAACAGTTCAGATTCGAGCCTGTAATGTTATGTCGCATTCAGTGCGCAATCCATTACGTTACAATCCGTGAAGGAGTAGCTTTAAACAATAATTAATTTTAAAACTTAGGTCTTAGGCCCGTAATTCACCAAAGCGGAGACGAGCAGAGCGGAGAGGAGATGTGCCAAATTCGACCAATCACAGGAAGGGCGAAAGACCAGATGTAAATTTTAACTAATGTGATTGGTCGATTTCCGCACATCTCCTCTCGTCTCCGCTCCTCTCCGCTTTGGTGGAAACCGGGCCTTAATCTGGTGTCGGGGTTTTTATGACACCCATGGGCCTCTGACTTGGCTTTACATGCCGTTGAGATATTTCTCTCAGGTAAACGTAAGTAAGCATCTAATATGATGAAAAGATGTATACAGTCGACCCCATAGTGTCTTTATCACCCTAAGCTTGGGTGCCACTTGCACGGTGTAAACATAACGACAAGGTACCTTACCTTTGTTTAAACATCAGTAAAATAGTTTGAAGTTCAGTAAACTTATAATTGCATACAAATTGTTGTCAAAAACTGGTAAAGCAATTACGATGACCATGTGTACGACACTATACCAATAAATAAAACAGTCGGCAAGTTGCGTAAATTATGGTTTCTTGATAATATGTTAGAGGATGATGTATAAATTAACAATTAATAACTTTTACCAGTGGTCCTCAAGCAGGTTTCTAACACCTTGATTTCCAGTTTCTCAAGTACTATGATCGTGAATATTATTTTTCTGCATGAATTAACAAGAATATAAAAATAGCCACATTTTATTATCATGTGTCGTTTTTACATTTCTGTAAAATCATCGAAATAGCCAAATTATTATTACAGTACCCGGCGATAAATATTGCACATCGACCTTTGGAAAAATCAATGCAATTTATTCGTTAATTAAGTTCTTACTTTGTATTAAGCTTGCCGTGGTACATTTTCGAACCGACTTAGCTTGCGGCAGTTATATATAAGAGTACAGCGGAAAAGAGATGTCTCGAACAATCATTTCGTATATAGTTTCTGCAAAGGTTGATGTGCAATATTTATCGCCGGGTACTGTACTAAGGAGGCATTAAGCTGTGATAGTATCGAAATAGCCAAATTATTATTAAGGAGTCAATTAGCTTTATTTCAATGCCATCATCACTAATTGCGACATTTTCATATTTTTTAAACTTCGGAAGTACTTTTATTTGCTTTAAGATAAAATCTAATAAAATTATACAGCATGATAAATGAGTTTGACTCATAAAGGACGGCTCTACATAATTTTGACTCATGTCATTACTGTCAGAAAAGTTACCTACATAATTACCCAACATAGTCATACAGATCGGATCAGAAATGACATGTGACAAATTGCAAAGGAAAAGTGTTGTTATTGTTGTTTACTATTTGAGAAAAAAAGAATAGTAGATTGTATCACAAGGGAGCAAAATAATATTTTTACGGCGAGGGCGCTTTTTTGAATCCAGAGCGAAGTGAGGGATTCTAGAGTAGAATCCCGAACGTAGTGAGGGATTCTTTAGTAGAATCCTGAACGTAGCGAGGGATTCAAAGTACGTCGCCCGAGCCCAAAATATATTTTGCACCCGAGTGATACACTCGACTTTTCATCACCCTCTATGAGAAAATAAAAGGCGCCTCATATTTTATTGTAATATTATTATTTAATAAAAATAGAGTGACGACACGTTTAAATCCATCAGACATATTAATTACGAATATGTGTCCAGTTTTACGTCCTTATTAAGACAACACGTTACTAAACAACCTTCTACTCCTTATTAAGAAATTGTCGTATGCCTTTAAATATTTCTCCCTGGATTTCGTAGGGATTAAGTTTTGTATGACGTTATTAGCTTCTATTTTTATTGTTTCAGGAGTTAATGCACTATCACTTTCAGAACTCAGCTCATTTTTTTTTGCACAAAATACAATAAAGTCCGTACCGATTATTAGAACAGAGAACAAATTTTTGAAGTGAAAACTTCTTTAGCGGCGCTGAGCACTTTTTTTTGTATGGGTAAAAACTTAATATATAATTTTGTCACTCACTCACTCACTGACTGACTCACTGACCGATCATCAAAACTCTAAGGCACTTCTAGCAGACCTAGAAGCTTCAAATTTAGAATACAATTAGTGTTTAGTGTATAAACCAAGGAAAAACTTAAAAAATATGCAATTTCAGTCTAGTTTTCTAGATAAACTAACTGCATAAAAAACGTGATGCTGATCGAAAAATCTTACGCTTTTTCGATCAGCATCACGTGACCCTGACGCGAGTTTGAAAGTTAATATTGAAGTTTTCACTTCTGCCGGCACTCCCGGAGTGCTACCTTTTTTTTTTTTAATTTAGTTACCGCGTCTCCTCGCACCGTACAGCCAACACAATACAATTTGCGTTCGATTTCAATGAACGATTCATGTTCTAAATTCAAATCTCATTACTGCCCGCTAAAAAGTCTAATGGAGAAAAGAGCTACTTTGCTCGCACTTATAGAGGAACAAAACGACACTTTTCGAATTGAAGGGATGAAAAGGCTTTTATCAGTTGTTTACTCGATACATTGGGTACATTTATTTTTCATTTGTTGTTAGTTTAGTAAAAACATATATTTTTCTATTCTTAGTCGTATCTAGTATCATCAAAGTATCTTAGTACTTTGATGTTGTGTCGAATTAAGTCATCGTAATTCACAAACAAAATTAACATAAATGTAAAGAAGATTCAAAGAATATCCGTTCCAAGGAACTCTAAAGAAACCGGTTTCACTTTTAAAATAGTTATTATTGAAAAAGTGGTTTAAATTAATTAGAGTTGAAAAGCACCTGTTTAAGTTCGGAGTAAAATTAGGCATAATAATAAAATTACAGGTTACTGGTGCCGTCTGCAATTCGTTCATCACGACTTTGCATGATTCTGCTCTGGTTTTGGACGTACACTTTTTAAATGATCATTTCATGGCAGTTTTTTATCTTTAAAACTTCTTTCTTTTCTGCGTTTAACTTTGTTGCGTGTAAATTTAACGGTGTTTTCTAATCGGTTCGCGTAAGTTGTGTGATTTCGCTCCATTCTTAGAGTATAAAGCCTTAGAAGTTAGATAATAAGCTTACGAAATACGAAATGCTTACGAATGGGAAAATCATGTTGAAATTGGTGAAATATCGAAATGATGAGAAAAAATTTAGTTTTTTTTATGAAATTTAAAAATAAGTATCTTGCAAGTCATGCAACTTGCAATAATTATAATAAAACGTGACGTCTTTGAAATAGCTATTGTTTTTATGGTCTATGCATCGTAATCGCTTCACAACATTCCCCAGTAAATTGAAAGTAAATAATAAATAAATTCTTTGTTTCTCCATAGTTTAATCTGAAAACAATAGTTCACTCCTTTAGAAACTAACTAACTGATATGTGACATCGCGCTACGTTAACCTGCTTAACCGGACTATCCTGTGCGTACCTTGAGTGAAGGCCTCCAGCCAGGGACTTCAAAACTAAGCGACTACACGCTAAGGGCACCCCGTATGAGAAACAACCCTTTTTTTTGGGGTGGATTTGGAAATCTTCAAATGACTCCCCCCGCTCTGGACAGAGCGGTAGAGAGTGTCAGACTACTACTGACTAAAAATCATCTATGTTCCTTCTTAGCCCTTTGTGTCGAGGTCGCGGTATCTCTTTCGAACAACCCGCAGCCCCGACGGTATGAGACATAACCCTCAGGTTAGCGTTAGGCGTCGCTGGCGAGAACAGTGAGGGCAAGCTTGGTGTTACATAGACAAATAGGCCTTGCCCTTTAATGAAGGGCCTGTGAGTTTCAAATTTAGAGTGATGAAGTAATTACGAGGTTGACAATACAAAACAAATAAACGGTGGCCTGCCTTCTGGACTCTTGGAACTGATTTCTTATTTTCGGACTTCTTATTAAATTTAATTTCCACTTATTTAGAGGTTTTGTTAAATGATCTCAAAACATCAACATTCAACTGATTGAATCAATATTATTTACGGTATCTTTAATATTGTGCAAATTCTTTTACAATCTATATATATAAAAATGTTATGTTGGTTTGTGTACGCTTCAAAAACTTAAAAAGTTCTGCACCGATCGAGCAGAAATTTTAGGATGGTATATAATCCGCATCAAGGATTGTTTTTACAGTATCCACGCGGGCGAAGCCGCGGGCATCAGCTATAATGTATAATTTTGTTGTTTCAATTCAAAATTTACCTTCTCGGTCGTATTTCTAAATAGCAATTTAGAGGCACAAATAAAGAATAACCTCACATTCAAGTTAAAATTACAATTTAGCAGCAGGCTGCATGATCCTCCAAATTTTTTTAACCCTGAAATGTGATGTTCTTTAAATTATTATAATCGATACTAATAAAATACTTTTAGATTCATTAATCATGTTCAATTTACATAAATTATTTGATCGTTTTAATTAGACCAGAATTTATCAAGTTTTTCTCGTATATACGTGCAAAATATTTCGTAGAATATTCACTTTGCAATACATTCAATTTTTTTTTCCAAAACCTAACGTAAGTTCTATTCTTTAAAATAATATTTAGGTTTAAGACAGATTATGAAAAATAAAACTGAAATGCACATACTGAATCGAGTAAAACACTCTTGAAAAGTTAACTACGAGTATAATATTATAATGACCAGTAGGTACTCGAATCGGCGTACAAAAAAAATAAACACCCAAAATGCATAGGCCGAGACTGCGTTTACACACTTTCGTCCGATTAATCAGTCATCAACAAACGCAGGTAATGACGTATCGCCTCGAGATTTTCCGCCTTAGAGCCTTCGACCCGTAAACTCGATCGAAATGAAAATGTAATTATCGAAGTAAACAATGGTCAAGTCGTTTGGCGGCATTCGTGCGTCGAACATCGCGGCAGTCGCACGCGCGCGGTGCAAAACAGGTACAAGCGACGAACGATCGGACGTTTTACCTTATCGCGTGTTCCTTACATCGCATTGTTCGAACGAGATGCACTTATCTCCATGCCGTGCTATCGAAAGTGATAAATGATTTAGTACCGCGGATGCACTTGACATTGACGCGTCAAATCTCGATGTAAGTTTAGTGATCAAAATGTTGTTTCAGTGGCTGTGCTCCCTACAATTAGCTAAGGCACTAATATATTCACACTTTTGTTTTAATTATCCGGAAAACTCCGTTTGTTATCTGCATTTTATTGTTGTAGTATTGTTATGGTGATTCCAGACGTTAGGCTTGGTACGCATTAAAACCGCTAAATGAGTGAAGATTAGGGGAAATAACTTTTCAATTACCATGTCATGTTGAAAATGCCTATTTTTTCTTTAAGTAAATATGAGGTAGTTATTAAATTTTTTTAATTTAAATTAGTTATAAAATAGTGAACATAAATTAGTCACATATACCGATATGTGACTAATTTATGTTCACTATTTTATGGCGTTATTACAGTAATAAGTAATATTTAAAAGTGTTTAAAACTGTGGACTAATTTTCGTTTGTCAAGGTGTTTTTTCGTTGACGTTTCAAGGGTAGGATCACGTGCGTGCGATGCGTTTCGAAGCACGCTGATTAGAAGTGAACGATTAATTAACGATTTTGGAAAGAATATTTAATGAGTTTCTGTCTGTTGAACTAATTTACTTAAGTGGCTCTGAATTGTAACTCAAGGATTAGTTATCTATTCATTACAATATTCAAACTGGAGGGTAATTTATGATATGACTCTAGAACTCGTTATAAGACCTTAATTAAAAAACAAGTGCAAACTAAGTGAACTAAGGTGCCTCAAAGGATTCACCAAAATACGGTGACCATCAAAGTATTTAAATTCAGTTCACCAGCATTAGCTGTTGACATTTCAATGAATAATTATTATATAGGTAAGAAAAACGAGTTTTAAGTTCTTAAAGTATCGTCATTAACAATTAAGATACCGTAATGGGGTCCTTATTTCAAGGGCTGTAATATATAGAAGTATTAACACTGTGAGGCCTGAATACTCAGCTCATAATTTGACGACGAAAAAATACTGGCTGTAACACAAAAAAAAATAACGAACGCCACTCATAAAAAAAAATGCAACAGCAAATCTGAAAAAAAACAAATCTTTAAAATTCAACTCATTTCAGAATTCTGTATTCGTTTTTCAAATTCTTATTGTTTCTCTGGCAGTACTTTAACCCTGTACATTACCTGAGTACTAAGATATAATTATGCAAATAACATGTGACAAAAACCACGAGCCAACTGACGTATTTCAGATAAGTGAAGTTGTTCGACTGTGTACATTTGTACGTTGATTTTGTTAGCTTGTCTCGCTATGTAAACCTTATTGTTTACGTAGTAAGTGTTGAAATTGATATGTTTTCAAAGGCTCCTTGATTAGGTATTAAAAGTTTGTTTCTCGGATTTTGGGAGAAGAATCTGAAAACGAAAAATTTCCATCATTTTCTCTGAAAAGAAAAATGTACCTATGTCATGTTTGAGTGGAAGTTTTACCCTATCTAAATGTTAGTGTACTGTTTTAAATTATAAAAAGTTGATGTGGCACTCGGAGACTGCCGCGGTAAAGCTATTGCATAGCATTTTTTATCAACTTATGCATATAATTATTTATTTATTTTATATAAGCAGTATTTTTTAAAAATAATTTAAATTATATAAGTAAATCAAAAGTAACCTTCATAGACTAAGCTAGTAAGAAACTCTATGACAGAAAATTTAAAAGAAAAAGTATTGACAGCTTGTCAGCCTGACGTAAGTGTCATAACATTGAAAAATATGAAAATTATTTATTTTATTTAAGATATTTTATAAGAAAACGAATCGTTTTCTAAGACCGATTCGCAGAATAGTAATGCAAAAACCAATAAAACGTATGATAGATGCGTAATAATAATAAAATGAATGTATATAGAGTACTCGAGAAGTACTCACTCATTATCTTTCACTATTTTTTCGTGACTTCCTTCATTAACAAATGCACTTTGTTTATTCATATTTAAAACACTTTGTACACAAATTATACGAGTAAGAATATTTTAGAAGGAGAAAGCAGAGAGACAAAACAGAAAAACTTTACACCTTCACACGTGAGGTTATAAATTATTTAATTTGACAACCTCAGTTGACAACCTTGTTATTTTCCGTAACCATAGCAACCTGGTTGAATACTGAATAATGAATATTTTCGTTACGGAATTTCTGGATTCGCTCTCCACGCTCAAGGCCCGAGATAGAATCTATGCAATAGCTAAAAATCGTATTGTGGCTATGTAATTTTCATGATAACAGCAGGTACATAGAGCAAGTGCTCTTGAATGTACTTGGAGTCACTCAAAGCATTTTTGAGCATTGAGTACATGACATCAGTAACTAATATCAAATCTGTTTTGTTCTAAACATTTAATTGTATAGTGCACAGAAGTAATGGTGCCCAGTTTTTCAAATATAATGCGATGATATTAATATAAAAGTTGAATGTAAACAACGTAAAAGTTTAACCTTATTTGGAGGACGTTTTAAGAGTTATAATTATAATAGGCTCCGAGCCTCACTCCAGCTAAGCAACCGTCCTGTAATTGTATAATAATTGTATTTAAATTTAAAAATTATAGTAGATATAGAGACAGCTATAAAAAATGTAACTGATATAATTTTGATGTCGTAAATGCCTAAAAAGCGACACACGACGTCCAAGCGGTATTGCTACATCTTCAAACAATGTAAAACTTCATAAATGATAATTATGTAGGTGCTTACACATATTTGCAATTGTAAATTAGTAATGAAGAGTACACGTGTAGACAGGTATGTAATGTATATGTGTGTATAAAATACCTATTAATAAAATGAGCGACCTAAAAAATATAAAAACCTACTTTATTAAGTAATTCATCAAACTTTTAATCGATTTTTAACACTACCAATTTAAATCCAGAGCTGCAACATAAAGGTCAAAATTATCTTAAACTATCATGATTACATCAATCAAATCCAAATTGGAACCTATTTTGCTGTAATAGCTTCCACATAAAAATGCTATTGCTAATAAAAGGCTATGTAACTACGATAATATCAATAACTGCGGCGAATTGACCTTGGTCAAGCTTGTAGTAAATAAATCAAATTAAAATTGTCGCGTAACCTTTTATGTTTAATATTTAATCAAGAATGCGTATTTTAAGCTATTGCATAGCTTCTATTGCGGGCCTTGAGCGTGGAGAGCGAATCCAGAAATTCCGTAACGAAAATATTCATGATTCAGTATTCAACCAGGTTGCTATGGTTACGGAAAATAACAAGGTTGTCAACTGAGGTTGTTAAATTAAATAATTTATAACCTCACGTGTAAAGGTGTAAAGTTTAAAGTTAGACAACTGATAAACATACTTATATATTTCTAAATACATACATATTATAGATAAATTACACCCAGACACAGAACAAATGATCGTGCTCATCACACAAACATTTGTCCTGGGTGGGAATCGAACCCACGACCTCCGGCATAGCAGTTAGGGTCACTAACCACTAGACCAACAGGCCAGTCCAGTGAAGTCCAGTTCAATGATAAGACACTTACGTCAGGCTGACAAGCTGTCAATACTTTTTCTTTTAAATTTTCTGTCATAGAGTTTCTTACTAGCTTAGTCTATGAAGGTTACTTTTGATTTACTTATATAATTTAAATTCTTTTTAAAAAATACTGCATAAATGCATAAATAAAATAAATAAATAATTATTTGCATAAGTTGATAAAAAATGCTATGCAATAGCATTACCGCGGCAGTCCGAGTACTTTTTTTTTTTTCTATGTATGTACACCGATTACGCAGAGATTAATGATCCGATTTACGTGATTCTTTTTTTGTTTGATGCGGAATAGTTGCCATTTGGTCCCATAAAAATTTTAGATAGTTTAGCCCAATACTTTTCATTTTATGAACATTTTTTTAATTTATGAACCTTTTTCGTTATGTGTGTTCGCGAATAACTTCGCCGTTTATGAACCAATTTTGATGATTCTTTTTTTATTGGAAAGGAGATATTTCAAGGGTGGTACCATGATATGGAAACCAGGACTTGGTGATGGAATCCCAGAAAAATCGAGGGCAACCCTCAAATTTCATAGGCAACATACCTATTACCTGTTTCGTGCTTTTTCTGACGCTATTCAAGTATTTTTGAACGGAGCACATGCCACTGAAACAATTGAGATTTATTTAATTTGGATATAATATAATGTTTATTTATTTCCTTTTAGATAATCGATAAAAAGTCGATACTTATCTGAACGACAACGAACGTAGTAAACAATTGATTGGCAGCGGAAGAGGAAATTATCAACGTTACAGTGACGGATCACGAAAAAACATCACAGTGACTTCTGATAAGAATAGATCATTTCATCAAATAGTTTGTTTTGTGTAAAGTGCCTAAAGTGAACGAAAACTGTGTTGTGGGGACTTGCGATGACACGTCTGCGATTTTGACGTGTTTATAGTCGCAAATCGCAGAAAAACTGGAGGTCGACACGTATGAGGTGTCAGTTGTCGTCCAGCTGACAACAGATGTCATCCCCATTGAAGTCGGTGAGTCAGACGTACATAAAATAACTGTTTTACATTTATCAGTGCAGTACAGTCGAACATGCAATTGGGTTTACACGTTTACAGGCAGCTAATTTCCCATTACTTCCAAACAAGAGTTTGGTAGTCAATTATCTGACATAACTCTGTTGCACATAGCATACGTTATGCCTCCACAGCTGGGGAGCAAGACTCTTCTCTGTAAGAAGGACTTTCTTAAATACGTCATAAACTATATAAACTTAAAAAGTCATCAAGAACAATACCGCTACGTATATCGTCGGTGGTGATTGTAGAGATGAATAACGCCTATTCACCAAACAGTTTGTTTGACAGTACTAAGTTATTTTTCAACCACTGAATTAGGATCTTTTGTGGTCAAGACTTTGTCATCTCCTTCGTGGCTTACGTGATCTATCAGTACAGTTTTACACGTTTTGTTTATTTTAACAGTTATCAGAATTGCCATCGACTCGCTAAGAAGAAGCATGTGATAATGGTAGATTGTGCATTTAGACCAAAACGTTTGCTAGAGCAATCTACTTTTCAATACGTCAGGTGGTACACACGGTGGAACACCAAGCTATACATTTCCAGTGTAAAATGGCTTCTCGCATTGTATACATTTTTAGCTTTATTGGTCATCGTTCGTGCGTAGGTACTTCAGGTATATCCGTTTTACTCCATATTTTATATGGAATGGTAGACGGTACTTGTAGTCACTAGTAATTAGTTTTAAAACTTTGATGGTGATAATTACATGTTTTGGGTTATTCGTTGGACTACGCTTTCAATTCACGAATCTTTAACTTCAAGTATGCGATCTGTATATTTATTGCCACGTTACGGGGGTTGTGCTGAGTCCTGTTAAATAAAACATATTATGAATATTTCGGGCATATTATACCTCACCATAAATTTTAAAATAGTCTACTTCTCATTGAGTCAAACCAAAATAGGTACCTTATTTTTCGCAAAGTACCTATTCCTAGGAAAAAGAATACATTTTCAAAATCAAAATATTTTATTTGACTTAGGCCTATATTGTCACTTATAAAACGTCGAGAAAAGGTACATGGTTTGGGTTTAGTATGAGTAACGTATCGTTAAAATAACAAGCCTTTCTTTTTTTGTCGCCATTTTGAAGTTAAAACTGGCACTATTTGCCAACAGCCAATTATCAACAGTAGGTACTCGCAATCGATTCTAATTTGAAAACACATTTGGCATCAAACGTGGCGTACCGAATTGACTTAAAACGTTCTTTAGTCGAAAATCGAGTATTCGAATACCGTATACTCGATTTGGTTAATTAATGCAAAAAATGTCCCCTTTGCAAATTCGTCTTCTAGACATAAGTTATCGAAGATGGCAAAACTGGTCCTGCCGGTGTTTTTGTGAGTTTGAAACATGAATAAACGGCAGCCGAGTTTTAAATCAGTCTCTAAATAAATAATAATAAGGCATTTTGTTTGAACTAGGATCTTCTAATATTAGCTCTGAACTTTAAGTACGATCACGTATTCTTCAAAATTGATTTTGATTGTTTTTCTTATGATTTTTTGAAGTAACATCAAAATATTTTGACTGGCCTGTTGGTCTAGTGGTTAGTGACCCTAACTGCTATGCCGGAGGTCGTGGGTTCGATTCCCACCCAGGACAAATGTTTGTGTGATGAGCACGATCATTTGTTCTGTGTCTGGGTGTAATTTATCTATAATATGTATGTATTTAGAAATATATAAGTATGTTTATCAGTTGTCTAGTACCCATAACACAAGCTCTGCTTAGCTTGGGACTAGATGGCGTTGTGTGATAGTTGTGGAATATTATTATTATAATTATATTATTATTATTATTATTTTATGACCCTAATGATATTATTAAAGTTTTATTATGTTTGTTATTCAAAATAGCTGGTTGTTCGTCACCACTTTTAAAATAGATAAAACTATCTAAACTAGTTTGTTTTTGTGGTTTTGCTACTATTTTTGGAAACAAAACTGTTGGTTTAGCTTAAGAGTAATTGAGTTTCATGAAGGTAGCTTACTTAAAACTGCATGAAAACCCACTTTGTATAATGAGCTCTAAACAATGCATTGCGGTATTTCTGACATTTTTGTTCGCAGTGAACGAATTCAAAAGTATTAATTCCTAATTATTTAAGTGTCAAGCAAGTTTTCGGAGCAAAAAAAAAAGAACAAGAGAACTGTCACAGGGGTTTTTACAGTAGTAAAAACCCCTGTGACAGTTCTCTTGTTCTTTTTTTTTTTGCTTTGAGAAAATTGTTAACAATAAGAGAACTGGGGTCCCATTTCCTGCATAATATAATGATTGATACAATATAATACAAAAACGCAAGATAAAACTATTTATAGAGACGCTGTCTCTGAAATGAGATTTTTTTTCTTGAATAAAAAATGTCCTGATTCTTATATTATTTATAGGATGTCTATTTGAGCGAACATTTATATTGTCATAGACACCATAACTATAATCTATTCCGCTATCAATGAATCACTAACCAGTAGGTTGGTTCTAGTACTCATTGAAGCAGGTGTCGTGAAAAATCTGGTCACGCTCAGTTATGCCTGACCTTGCGAAGAACAAAATGGATTATTATTGAATGAACTTACTGCCATTTTTTATTTATTATTTCACGAGTTATGGTTATGGAACAGAATGATCTGAATTAGAATTATGATAACTTTTTTTGGATAAATAATGAAGTAGCACATTTATTTTAGACCTTTTATAAAAAGAGAAAAATATTTAAGCATGAAAATGGTCGTTTTTTGTCTGTTATTAATTTACTAACTAGTAACTTTTTATTAATTTGTACTTTATTTATGATCTGAATGTCATTCGCAAGTTACCAAAGTATTTTCATTTTATAAATAACCTTTCTTTTCTTCACTTATGATAATACTTACGTAGTTTTAGTTCTAAAAAATACATAACATTTTATTAGAATGGTGCAATAAAATTAAAATAAAACATGGTCTGTGGTCGAACACTGGCAAAAAGAAAGTACTTATAATTTAAAATGGGTTAAAAAGTTTTTATTTTTCACATTCAACCTTGCCAGTGTTGTTTGTTATAAAAACAGGACCGACGCCGTGACCTTGTCAATGCGTCTGAGTGATGAAGATAAAAGAGGACGAAACAATACACCGTGCGAGGATACATCGCTTATCACTGCCACTTAAGGCTGCGTATTCATTATATTTACACTTTATTGCAATTTTTATAGTACCTATGTCTTCCTGTTGGGTCTTAGAATACGTTTCATTTTTAAATTAAAATAAATTATTATACTATAGAGAGTATTCATTACTATAGAGAGTTTAATACTGCTTCTCTCTGACACTTTTTCCTCTTCAATAGCTGCAATATCATGCAATCAATGATGTCAAGACTATTATATTCTATTGTTCGTTACCAATCGCAAAATAGAATTGTAATTTCTAGTGTCATAAATTCTCTAGCGATGCGATTCGTTTAGACATTGACCATATTGTTAGCTGTTCTGGTGAATAGCACTAACATGAATAGTTAACCAGCTAATCTCTTAATATAATAGCTAAAAATAATTTTAACAGCATCAAAAAGAAGCTACGAAAATCTACGCGTAGCCGTAGCTGTGAACCTACGTCAAAATTGCTACAACTCGCTACGAACTTTTTGGTTACAAACTTTCTGTAAGCAGCACTTACTAGCCTTATAAGTAGTAGCTATTTACTCACTAATGCATCATATAATTGGTATTTTACACACATATTAATAAAACGTGACAAATAATCATGTTATCGCTATAAATAACTTCAAGATATCCTAAGCAATCTCGACATACGCGAAGAAAAATGTAGAATGTGTTTGCAATTAATTTCCTTGCGTAACTCTTGAGTGAAATGAGGCAATATAATGGTCTTAGGCAAGGGCTAGATACGTATATGTGTATATAACTGGCTTTATACCTGTATTTCTATATAACTTTGCCTAAGTGAATTCGCCGCACCTTATGTTCCCATGGTTATTTACTTTCGACTGCCAATTACTCATCTTTAAGTTATTGCAGTAAATCAAGATTTTGTAAGGGTTAATATTGTATAGACTGGTGTAATAAATAAAGGAGTAAATAATATGAGCATCTACGATTCAAAGACGTATACATTACTAGTTTTAATTAAATTGTACACGCTTGTGAGGTGTATTTACGCGTAACTACTTGTATTATGTTCTTTGACAAACTTAGGCGGATTTTCAAATGATTCACATCTATGTCAGTACAACATCATTTTCCCACGCACAAACCTACCAATTACACTACTTAATCACTATACTTTACTGCTACAGTTGATACGAGTAAATATAATGTTTTGACGTCATCACAAAATGAAATAACTAAGAAGAACACTGATTTCTAAGAACTATAAAAAAATAAATTAAAAGCTATAGGTATTATGATAACGTTTAATCTTAAACGCTCTTGTTCTGTAAGCTATGTTGTGCGGTAGTCATTGTACGTCATATGCTACAATAAATTGCAGTTTTCATAGTACACTTTGAAAGAAAAGAATAATGTGTTTTATTCATGATAAAGCTAACTTCGTGGGTTATTAATAAAATCATTATCAGCCTATAGGCCTCCTCTCTATGAGAGGGATGGCCTATAATCCACCACGCGTGCCCAGTGCGGGTTGGTAAATATCACATGTCTTCGAATTTTTCGGTTCCAAGACATGCCGGTTTCCTCACGATGTTTTCCTTCACCGTTTTGAGAGAAGTGGTGATGAAATAAATTACACAAAGTAATGCGCCTGACTGGATTCGAACCCACGCCTCACTGTTCGTAAGTCGGGGCCGCCACCACTGGGCCACCAGCCACCACTGTCCATTAATAAAATAAAGTTAAAATCATAGAGACAGACATTAATAAAAATCACGTGCCAATGCCAATGCAGCAATGTATTATAACCATAAACATCAACATTATTATACGTTTAGTTCTTTAGTCCTTTGGTAAATAATCCCATATTGTTCAGTACTTAAATCTACACATTTGTAATCATTATGGTATGCAGCAAAACATTATAAATACCTGATTCTCATCACCTTCAAAGGTTGTTACTATACATAATTGAAATACTTTTGCTATATTAAACACCTACAAAATGATTTAGAAGTTGCCGGTTGGTGCTAGAAATATCGATTTGATGTTACCAAATGCCAAGCCCAAAGGTCAGGAAATGAATTATCAGCAACAGTGAGCTTTCAGCGTATGTTAAGTTATTTAAGTTCCAAGTTAATTCATCACCATCATCCACAGCCCAACATCACTCACTGCTGGGTATAGCCCGCTCTTTACTTAGCTCTATGTTACACGTTAAAGTTAAATAAATAAAATAAAAAAACGATAAATTAACCACTTAAATTGTAAAAACCGGTGTAGTAAAATATAAATTGCTGATTTAAGAGTGTGTTGTAAAATATCTTGTGTATTTTTCTTTTTCAAACAGGATTTTTGATGTACAAGGATGCACATAACTAACTTTTTGGATAACTTCTATCCATACCGATAATATTTTTGTGAAGGAACGTCTACTAGTGTTAGGAGACAACGACAGGAAATACAGTACGGTACTCAAAAGGAAGAGTTAAAATTGTCATGTTGCAAAACTATTCTACTCTACAAAAAGTTTCAATAAAATAAAATCAAGGATGAGTCAACAAAATTATAAAGCACTCCCTTATTACCTCAAGCAGGTTTTTATCTAGGTCATAATATACTACTACTACAGGCATCAGACTAAAATACGCCCCACCTTTTATTAAACGACGACCTAGAGACTATTTCGGACAAGTTCCAAATCCACTCCCATTAAACAAATTGATACACCCATAAATTCTATTCGCACCCTCACAGAGACAATAGTTGAGCGATGAGACCGCCTACTATAATGGTATACAATTGACCTTGATTCTTTGCGTCAGTGACTCTCCCATGGGCCATTTCGCCGACCCCATCAAGGTTAGGCCCCGAACATACTGCTCCAACGTTCGGCTGACATGCGATCCATCATTCTAATTTTAAACCAAGAGTTATAATTGAGTTATATAACACTTTATAATGTTGTTCACGCGAAACGTCAAGTTCAAAAACAAAAAAGATTAATTAAATGACCGTGTGAGATTTCAGAAGTATATTGGTTTTACCATATTATTTCAGTGTCAGATTAGATGACATTGGTTTTTGATATGAGCTAGTATTTTTTGCATGTGTTAGGGTTGTTCAAGTCAGAAATGTTGTTGTTTTATATTTCTGAGATAAAAATGAACAAATACTTTTGAAGTCTTTTGTTTATCGTGTATACTGTGTTAACTTATTCATGTTTTATTTTCATCATTTGATACTCGGTAATCATTTTATGTTAGCCTTGTTCCCATTTTCCTTGTTCCGCACATACACACGATGTCTGTACGCGACGCGTAGCTTACAGGTTGACAAACCAGCTAAGCGCCGCACGGGAAAATGAAATGTTATTTTTATAATTTATCTTTTGACAATAACAATTTAATGGAGTAAATTGATATGGTTCTCTTTATAAGGCAAACATTTATTGATTATTGCTGGTTAAGTGTTTTTTCTTAATATTATACTGTTAATGTTTCTCATAGTGAGGTAGGCTTGTTTTCTGCAAACACTCCAGCCATATAAGTCATCAAAACTATTCTTTAATTTATGCCTCAAATGTATTGGTACTTTACAGTCGTAAAACATGAAATACAGAATCGGTTGTTTATATTTTCTAGAGTTACCGACTACCTACTTATTTTCGATTGAATTGGTTGAAAGAAACTCGCTTTAAAATGGGTTTACGAGTACAAAACTATAATTATTCATGTAACCAGCATGCTCAGGAAACGTTGACGATAGCTGTCTTAGTTTACGTAATTATAATATGCTAATTGTAGCGTAATAATTCTTAGAGATAGCCCGTATCCATTTCCTGGTTTTAAGTAGCCCATTTTAGCAAAAACTACTTTTATCAAAAACATTAACAACTTCACAATTATTAGGGGAAGAACCAAAGGAAACTCGTTACATAAGCAAAACGGCAGACCGCTCCTTCAAAATACTGAATTTTGACAGCTCGACAGTTGATGGGTTAATTATTAACCAACAATTTCTAATACAGAATATAAAAAAGCAATAAAAAAAAACTTTTAATTTGTTGATTGCGCAACGAAGGGATTGGCGGTGTGTCCCGTAAAGGTCATTCTGTCTGCTAATTCCAGTAACATTTAGACCAGTTGTAAATGAAACAAGCTGTGGATTTGGTACAAGGCCGGTTTGACACAAGACTGACATAACAATAATAACTGTTACTCTAAAATGTCCCACTGATACATTAGATATCTATACTGTGGTTGGAATATTTTGAGCTTGCAAAATTCTGATTATATTTGACAACAATATTTTTAAAAGATTAAATTACCTTATTAAGATTAGTATTGGACTAGGCTTCTGTTTGTTATAAAGATAAAATCTATAGATATCGAGACCACAGTATAAATATGACAGTGTCGAGGGCAATCATAATTGCAAAAACAATGCAAGCTTCAGTACAGATAATAGTTCTGAGTGATAGATTAAAAATGAAAGATTTGTCGAATAACTTTTTATATTAATTTAATTAATTGAGGTCCTATTGTGTTATTGGGGTTTTATTTTAGGTTTTCTACTGAGAAAACTTATTGCTACTGAGCTGTCATTTGTCTAGAGTCGACTTTTATACGACGTTTAACTGGCAAAAAATAGGATTACTACCTGTACACATGCCTACTCGTAATGTCGAGTAATTTTTAACTCCTTTATTTTCTGATAATAAGAACAAACAAAACATTAAATTTTAATAAATTTGTACAAAATTAAAATCAACTAAAACACAAACACAATAAATTTTGATTATATTAGATATGTCTTTTTACTATTCGACTTATAATAATGTTAACAATTAACCTAACTTTTTCTCACTATTTTAATGCCTATTGTGGAGGATGGAAGCCTGATCCTATATTACCAAAATAAAATAAGGACTCTCGTTATAATATTTTATCATTTTATCTTATCTTTTCTTCTTTACGTTTGACACAGGACCAAATAAAAAAAGTTATTAAATAGAAAATACATTCCGCCAGCACCAAAACACTATAAATAAAAAGGTTGGTCGGTCCACATCACCTATTATAAAACGCAAAAATATTAGCAAACATTTTCTCTCCCCGCAGTGACTGTCAGGTAAGTCATAAAGTGTATCATTCGTGAATTTGTTTAGAGTTAACCGTGCGTGATGGATGATGGCACATGACGTTATACTCTGTCATGAGACATTACGTGGAAAATTTTACAACAAATGCTCTTGTGAAAAGGCATAAAATATGGCTAACGATCTCATTTGACAGCCTGCGGTCGTTCCTTGTTCTAATGTAACAGTATGATCTGAATTTCGAATGCACCGAGATCGCAAGCATAATTATGTGCACTTCTTAGGCAGGCATGAGTAACTCATGCCTGCCTAAGAAGTGCACATAATTATGCTTGCGATATCGGTGCATTATCAATATCGGTGCAGGCTTACGCCTTGGGGGTGGGAAATCATCAAATGACTCCTCCCGCTCTGGGCAGAGCGGTTATAGGGAGTGGAAGAGTTCTACTGACTAAAAACAACCCATGTTCCTTCTTAGCCCTTTGTGTCGAGGCCAGGGTATCTCTTTCGAACAACCCGCAGCCCCGACGGGCGGTATGAAAAAGCCTGGAATACAATATATGAGAAAGAAAGTAAGAAAAGGTAAAATTAGCAAGAAGCGGCCTCAAGCTCTAATGTTTGGTTGGTTGCCTACTATCTTTCAATATTTCCATGAATTATTTAGTTTGATATAAGTCTGACAAACAGTATTAGCAATCACTGTTTTAAGCTTTCACGGTTCATAACTATATTTAAAATGTCACTTACGGGATATCTTCCGTGATTTTTTATTTGTTTTGAGTTCCCGATATGAAACAAACCTGGTGATACTGTGAGTGTGTTTTGCCGTGACTTAGTGTCGAGTTCCAGTAGTGCGCGTAATAAAAGACAAAGAAAGAGGGTAGACAGATTCGTCTGCTCCTAACAATTTTTCCATCCACCCGCATTCTCCAGTTAACCCGCGATCATGGCGCTTGCAACAGCGTCGAAATATCGGGAACTAAAACAAATAAAAAAATCACGGAAGATATCCCGTAAGTGACATTTTAAATATAGTATTAGCAATATTACCAGTACTAACTGGGTTGTGGAGGTCTGTATGTAGTAGTTTCATGTAAAATTCTGGTAATCAGCTGTATCCGGTAAGACCGGAAGCCGACTCAACATAGTTGGGAAAGGTTAGACAGATGATGATTTAGTTTGACCTACCCTGTTACCTACATCCAAATGTCAGTAAATTATAGACAAGTGAGGGCTACTGATAGTTAATATTTTATTATGTACGCCGTTAACGTCCGACCTGTCAAGCTGTCAGTCTAAAGCCATTAATTTATCACATAAACAATTCACTTGTAAACGAGTGAGACCTAATTGAATATATAAATAAAGAGTAAAGAGAAAAAAATATGGTCTTCTCTAAGGCAAAGATATTTAGACTCTTTGGATGAACTACGTACGATCTAGAAATGCAGACAAACAGACATCGGTAAATAGATTAATGACTACAAACGGAGAAAAAAGGGACAAGGACGCAATATAATTGCGTTCTACTTAGAATACATGCTGGGAACATAAACAACTGGTCTAGCCAACTCTATAGTTACTTAATCGTAATCCAAAAATACATCAAACAGAAATACGAGGCAAGCAAAAAAAGGGTTCATTCAACAACCACCTGTGAATCAGTATAAAATATAAGATCTTATTTATTTATTTATTTATGCACACACAAAATACAAAAAAGGATAAAAAACATAACAAATAGCACAAAGGTACTGCTTATTTCAAAAGAAATTTCTTCCAGCAGACCTGCGAGAGGAAAGTTTGATTAGAAATGTAGACACAGTGTGTAGACAAATTTTAATTAAAATTAAGAACTAAGCATATCCATATAAAATAAACATACATAATATTATATACACATATAAAAATAAATACTAGTATCCGAATATATACCTGTAATAAACATACACATTTATAGAATATTATCTTAATCACTAACGAACAAAAATAAAGTGCTAAAAGTGGTTATGGAAATGTACAGTAAACAGACGTTGATCGCTTTAACAATAAACCTTTTGACAATATAAATATCAGCTGATGCGGTACGTCCTTAAAGAACACATAAACGATAATGCGAACATCGCTGGACACTTGTTTACAAAAAGACATATGAACAAAACATATAATACGAAAAATTATCATAATAATATACGTTCTCAAGGGAAGGAAAGATACTGCTAAAGTAAATAAAGAAATAGAATGAGTAGATATTGAAGGTGAACGAGAAAATGCTTTCAAGTTTAGATATGCGTTCATTCATTCTCTTTCCGATTCTCGTAGCGTTGAAGGCAAAATCAATGTCAATGTGGTATTATTCTTTTTATATTGCCATGAGTATGCGAAAGTAATTCACAAAAACGAAATAAATATTATGAACAATTACAATGTCACATGGAAGTGAATAATTCGTAGTGATTGCTATAATTCGATACGTGACTCGCATCAGAGGTTCACGGCAAGGTCCTCCGATGATTTAACTTGCTGCTCTGTAAAAGAATATCATCCTTTATGATTGGAGCCATTAGTTCGAATTTTGTTTGTCTTCCTGTTTTACGTCAGCAAATCTAACTTTGTCCAGTTTTCATCAGGCCACGTAAGGACAAACAGGAAGACTCCTATTTAAGAAGTCCTTGATCCGCTGAACCTCATATGATTCATCCTTTGAGGATGCAAAGGTCTTTTGATAACATTGACCTGTGTGAATGTTACATAAACAATTTAAGGAATTCCGTTTGTATCGTTTCTCACTTTTCAATCAAAATGACAAATAGTAGGGCCATTTGTATTTTTGAATCGTTACAGGGACAAAAAATAATTATTAGAAACGTAATAGGCTAAAGGAATTAAAAGATTCATAAAATTAAATTGTGTATTTAAAGGTAGACTTTTATATAATCGATAATTAAATTATGTTATTAATTACATAATTATTACAACGACTATAAACCTACTTATTTTAGATTACATATTATTTAATTATAAAATCTATAAAGAACTTTATTGAAGTTTTAATACTTACCTACTTAAAAGTAATTAGAATGGCAGCGAATTCTCGAAGCATTTTTGTAAGGACAAGACATTTGCACGCCACTCATACATTCACACATATATTACAGCGGGTTCAAGTTCCAAAGCCACTTTGATATATTGCAAAAATGTAAATAATAGTGTCCAGTCTATGAAAAAACTATATTTATTAGCGTCTTAAGTGACTCTTCGCATACTAATGCTGTGACGCTGAGTTATTTTATGAATCTTTATGGCTACGTATCGTAATCACTATGCAATTGAGAAATTGTTACTCATTTTTTTTCTCTTTAGAACGTTCGTGTAGCGTCAGAAGATTCTAAGGCTTTATATCTCTGTTAGTGTGGAGGAAAATGTCGCTAGGAAACTTGTAATATCATAATAAAATTCTAAACATGTCGCACTGAGAGATGGTGTTCTCCGTTCCCTAGGACATTTGTAAGCAATAGGGTATTTTACCAAAAAAATCTAATTAGTCCGTCTGTTAGATTATCGAAAAATATCGGATACGTGTTTTTTGTTTTCTCAAATTAATAAAAATTGACGAAGATGAAACCTGTCAAAGATCATGAGTGGGGGTTTTTCACGTCACTTTGTGGGTAAAAAAGTACTATCCTTGTGACGTCACACGACTTGACACGACTTTTAGAAGCACTGTATCGTCTTTATTTTTTGATTACGTGAAAAAAGAAAAAATACGTGTCCTTTATTTTTTGGAAATCTATCTGACGGACTAATTAGATTTTTTTGGTGAAAAACCCTATTGGCGCAATGTGATATACTATAAATATGTTAAGTAGAATTATTTATTACGACGACATTTATCCTCGATTAGGGACCTTTAGTTACTCATTAGACACTCTATAAATATTTACTGGACAGTTTTAGATTTATGGTCAGACTCCTTATTTTAAAAGTATCCATCGAATGTCTTAACTTATCTTGGTACATCGACTTTAAAAAACATATTTTTTTACGTAAACTTATCTAGCAGCCCGTCTCGAATTTAGTTATCATTTTATCAATCGAGATTGGTCGAGATTCTAGTGTCCAAGAACATTCTGGAAACAGATTTGTCTGGGAATGAAAGAAAGCTGTTATGATAGATATCAACGTGTATCAAAGAAATTCAAAACATGTGTTATTGTCTGCCCGTTTGATACAAAAGTTTGACAAAAAACGTGTGATAAATCGCTACAATTTATTTGACTCGACAATGTTTTGTATAATGCCGACTTGACAGTCAAAATAATAAATTAGGTAAACACAATACAATACACTGATTGCGTGTGAAAACACGCACCAAATACTTAGAATAAAAGACAGCGTTCGTTTGTTCGTCCGTAGAAATTAATGAAGCGATAGATCTGAGTACAGTCATTTTGTATTAGAAAATTTGTGGGTCAAGGAAGGACGTACTCGTAGAGCAGTTTTTGTTATAGAACATCGACTTTTTTTCTACACAACTGAAGCTGCGGCATCGCATCGATACTAATGATAAAGTCGAAGACTGTTTTTTTGTCTCATCGCGCTAATCGCTGGAACGACCAGTCGGATTCGAAAACTCTTAAAGCATTTGATAGGACAATTCTTGCGGAAGGCTGTAGGTTATTAAACATCACGCTACGACCCTTGAAAACGCAGCAAAAGGAGTAAAACCGCGGGACATAGCTAGTCAGTTAATAAAATCATGACCGGTCCGTAACCTTGACTGCTTCGATGATCACAAGCAACTCGACGATGATTGTGTACTCGAGCGCTCTTGATAACGACTGCGTTTATACTTTTGTCTTGCTCTTTTCAGTTTTTTCAGATTCAATTTTAGTTTCCTTTATTTCTAATTTTCTTACTTACATTTATTCGGATTTTGGTTCATATGGACCTATTTATTAAATTTATTTATTTATTTCACACACTATTTATTTCTTAGGCGTGGACGATACAGAAAATTCTTAGACCTCATATATTGGGCAATTGACTCCATTGTGTATAATTTTCTATACCTGTTATGAATTCTTCACGAGATAGATATTTTGACAACACATTTTCCGCAAGAATATAATTGGTTTGTCATAAAGCCTTGGATTTCTAGCACTAATAAACCGTCATAATCACTCGTAAATATTAACTTATGTATGTTTTAAGAACTAAATTTTCCACACATTTAACTTTTCCAACACCTACAGGAAATAAGAAAGTACCTACCTACCTAACAGTTTCAATTAGCAATACAGTAGGTTAAGTACAATAACAGTTTACCAATAAACCCTCAATGAATGGTATACGTGAGTGACGTATATTGTTTGTAGTAGGTAAACTCGACTACATGTAGGTACAACGAATACAACAAAACCTTTTCAGCATCTACCTACTTAACTGCTAAACGGGATCAAGATCTTTCATATCTAGTTGAGTTCTAGGATAGTATTTGGTAGATTTTTCTTAAGTCAGAATGATGATGACTTTAATACTGATTTTGGCTTTGCTGCTAACTTCATATTCAATGTCACATTATTTACTTACCTTTGTGATGGATTCTTGATTAATTCTAGAGCTTTTTGTAATTCTGAATTGTCTTAGTTTTCAGTTTAACTATTAAAGATTTGAAACATAAAGGAAATCAGTTGCATTCCTTTGCTGAATAGTTATTTAGCTTCAAAAATTCCTTAGATTCCAAGATACCTTTACAAATTATTTTTTGCAGACTCTACCTTATTTATTTTTTCTTTTATGTAACATGGTAACATGATAATCGCATGTCAACGACAAAAAAGATATCTATTGTTAAGAGTGTTTTTTGTCTTGGACATGACAACTTGAAGTCCTAAATGATGCTCGCTGAATGAGCAATGAATGCTTTTGTATTCTGCTCGTTGTTTCGCGATTATTGACCACTTAAAGGGTACCTAAATGTTTAAAACATTTTATGAGATTTAAAAAACATCACGGACTGACTTCAAGAAAATGACGTCGATTTATTAATGCGACAAAACCTAAGTAGGTTCAAGTCAAGTCAAAAAGAACAGCTGTTCCGTGGGTCTTACAAACCTATAAAACGTGAGATTCACTTTGTGAATTTCACTTTGTGTCTTGTGAGTTTGTGAGTATCGCCAATACAGAGCAAATACTACATGTTGATTAGCGCAGATCACTAAACATCATCTAGCATCTATCATACGAGACGTTTTTGGATCATTTGAAAATATCAAGCAGATGAGGCTGCAGAAAAGTCGGTAGCCAAATGCGGAAACTCACTTGATTAGCTGACGTAAAAAATGAGAGGGGACAAAAATAGATTTAAGTACTATTTGTTTTAGAGACAGAAGTACTTGGCGACGTCAAAGTGGTGTTTAACCACGTGTCAATATACATTACTCATAATACCTCTTAAATTAAGGAAAAGTCATAAAAATGTTGGACTTAAGATATTTTTCTCAAAAATGGTATGTAATGTTGCCATAACATCTCTAAAAAGTATCCAGAAAGTGAACTTTACCGGAGACTTATTCACAACTGTCCAGTAAGAAGCGAGATTTTAAACTTGGAATCTCCTACTGTCCAGTAAGTAAGTATGTAATTTACTTACTGGACACTAGGTCATCCTCTTTAGATCTGTTTAGAAAAAAAAAACATAGTACCAGACACAGATTAGAGTTTAGCCAATATAACATGGTTATAGAAGGGAGGTTCCAAATATATATCTATCTCTCTTTTTGGTATGACATTTTATGAGATACATACATATATTTTTGGAACCTTAAACAGCCATTTTATACGTTGCGTTTTGTACTTAGTAATGTTGTAGAAGTATAGTGTGGGATTTTATGATTGTATTTAGTAATTTCAGTTTATTAAAAAGTTTTTTCTAAAGTTGTTTCCTAAACTGCCTCGTTGGTCTAGTGGTCGCAAGCTCGACTGCAGAGCGTGAGGTGTTGGGTTCGATTCCCGGGTCGGCCAAAAAGTGCTATTGTGTTTTTCACATATGAATGTAACCTTCAATATTAATTAAACGAATTTGTTGTTGAATTGAATTTTTAAAATTAAATTTTTTAATTTTTTTTATTTTTTTTTTTTAAATTGAATTTTTGAGAAAAGCATTATACAAACCTCAACCAGTAAGAAAGCCATCCTGGCCTCGTATATAACCAGACCTCACCTGCGGTTCGGTCCGGTTAACTCATACTTGGCCAGGAAGGCTTACTTACTGGATTCTGCAGTAATGTACTATCTATGAAAGTGAACATGTTGACTGACTTGAGTGAAACACATCATGTTAAAAACTTACTGAAACCCCAGTAAAGACTGATTCATCAGCTTAGACTGTTTGTCAAATATAAAGCTTACTTTACTTATATAAGCTTGGTTAGTACCTAGGTAGGCCATTCAACTAAATGTCTGAACGGCACTGGTGAATGTTTTGATATAATCTTAATCAGTCTATACATTCCTAATGTTCCCACTGCCGGGGTACAGACTTCCTCTATATGAGAGGAAGCAGGAGGGAGGTGGCACTACTGGACCCTTGCTGCTCGCGGTTTGATATTACTACGAGTAGTTAATGCTGGAAACGAGATTTTCCGGTTTTAAGAAGAATTCTTATATTATGTCAACCCTCATTAAGTCAAAAATCTCAATAATATGTATTCCCTTCATAATATTCAGTCTTAAGTATATTTGAACAACGTCTATAGTCATTGAACAGTACTATAGGTACTTGTTTCTTTTTCCTGGGAAATTCTAGGTGAATGTCTTCTAGGACATGGGTTATTCCAGTCCGACTTATGGCAAACATAAGTTGGCACTTAGCTCCGGCAGGTAACTCGTGGTTCAACTTATGTCTTTCACCTTACTTTGGTATAGTTTTGGCTTCTTGCCCACATTCAATAAAAAAGTTCTGGGTCAAAATATTTTATTTAAGTTCTCAAATTACTTTATTTATTTGTACAATGTGCTGCCTTTTGGTGGTTTCAAGGCACTTCCCTATTTGTTCCATAGATATTTAGGACTGACACATATCGGGCTGCGACCTCGTAGGGCTGTAAGTTAAGTATGTGACTGCGGATGGATAAATTGATAAGGATAATCATGTATGTATTTTACGCTACTAGTACTACTCGATATTCCTAAAATAGTTTTGGGTTGAAAATTACAAAAAGTGATTCTATTCTGTTATTTTTGTAACTATGTATTTCGTTTTTTGAATATTTTATTTTTCTTGACATCATAAAGTACCTACCCTACTTATGTAGCTTTTCTTTAGTTTTACCTCATTTTGATTTACTCTGCCTGTATCAAATAAAATAAGTCTTGAAAAACGTGGAAAAATTCAAGCTTATGTTAAAATCATTGCCTATAAAAACAACCAAAATAGGTGACACGACCTGACAACATGACAGGAATAACTATTTATCTGATTAAAAAAATGCAAAATTCAACGTGCTTAGACATCGTTAAAATAACATCAAACTAAATAAGCCATCCATCATTTGTCAAATATTATGTCCGCCTCTCGGCTTTGATAAATATTTACATTTTAACAATACAGGTTGTTTTTGAACAATTGCACAACAAAAAAAAAACAACATGACATGAATATTTGAGCTGAAGACTTAAATGAACAATTACTTAAGTCCTTACCTTAAGTAAGAATACAAAATGAAGTGCAATCTGCATAGTAAATGCAATGATGAAGCCAAGAGACAAGATTCAATCAAATTCATCAATGACGTCACAAGGAACAATGAAGTGAATGTAAGTGAGAACGTTGACGACATACCAAGTGACGAAATAGGAATAATTTGGCAGCATGCCTGCAATACAAGTGAACTTGTCCCTAAGTGAGGAAGAAACGCGGCTCGCAAACCTAAGTAAGGGATACAGGTAGTCCAATTGTGATGAAGGTTTGACATGCTGAGTCACTGGCAAAAGTGCCTGCTTAGAATATTGAACAGGAAAAGGCGGCTTAGTTCTTCAAAGCGATTGACTTACATTGACTGTAAGAAGTCGGCATGAGTGCGAAATTTATTGAATAGGTCAAATCCCACAGGGATGAAAAATATCATATGTTCGAAATTCCCAGGTCACGTCTACCTGTCCGTTTAGTCGTTAACTAATTTCACGTTTTAAGAATGTTAGATGAGATACTTTCAATTGATATTTCATATACAAAATAAACTGATGAAAACCCAAGAAAAGCCGTCGTTTATTCAGTAACGAAAGGTAAGCGTTGACAGGCATTAAATATGTCTATTGCTTATTTTATAGGATATAATTGTTATTTACGCACATAAAGCAGAACACAGCAAGTCCTGAGGTTGGACTTGCTATGAACAAATTCAAAACCACTCCATAGGGAAACAAAAATAAAAATAAAAAATATTAACAGACTGCGCCTGCAGCCACCACAAATTCCAGTTAAAACTGATTTCAAGTTCGGTGTTAGCGCCGCTTTGGTGACCCCAGACAATACGCACCCTTTGTGTTTACACCCTTGTCCTACCTCTGTTGTAATAATATATCAGCTTCGGAAAGAAAACATAAAATCTTATTTTATTTTTTAAAGTCGTGTTTTTGTAACGTAGGTATTAAAAATGGTGCTTTTAATAATCAATTTTATTTTAACAAATCATGAAGTAGGTACACGTGCGTAAATAAAATATTATAATCTAAGAAGAAGTATTTTCTAATATAGAATCTTCGATCAATAATGTACTAGATTCCCGATAAGCGCTTCAAAAACGGCCCGAAATATAAGACCACAAACGTATTTGTGGTCTTATTTCAAATCAGTATGGTCCAATCATAGCCAACATTAAGACGTCAAAATACCGCAGTATGCGTTCAAAACCTGCGGAAATAAACACCGTAACACCAAGGTTTTGGAAGGAATATCTTTTTTTCGGTACTTTAATATCATTATGTGCTTTTTCATAATATTTAAACTGTAAATATAATTAAATCAGCGAATATTATAATTGTTTGGCCAATGTTTGCTACAACGCACCAACTATTGTATCATGTTCTTGAACAGGGAACGCTAGTTCCGCAATAGAATAAGCACGACATTGTACACAAAATGCTTTTAACCGTATTGCTTAGAGTTTAAGTTTCATTTTAGAATGAATATTTTTGTACTGATGACTTTTTACTTTGGAGCGACATTTAAAATGGTTTGCTTCTAATCTTTCTCCGATGAAAGGGCTTAAATAAATATACTTTACAATGATAATTAAACGTTATGTTTAAGTGTTAAGGTTTATAATCATCTGAAGTTGTTAATAATATTGCACTTTTTTCTAAGATGTTATGTAGATGTTTACGTGTGTGCAAACGTGGCCACTTGAGCGACTTAGTTTTGTTCCTGATGCTTAATCTAGTACTATTATTGATCGAAGTATAGAATGAACGTTATAAGAGGTTTTCCTTCCTCCCTTCTGCGAATCAAGACTACATCAACAAGTACAAAGAGTCTAGAAAAATATATAATATCATATTATATTATATCCGTATTGACCTCTAATTGAATACAGGTCAACGTTAATTTATATGTCATCAGTGGGTATTTTTATCTGTCATTTATCTACTGGTAGGTATAGCAGAACATACATATTTCTTTACAGAAAATGACAAATAGTTTAAAGACTAGGGTGGATCTAGCTATTTTAACCCCAAATTTGTAGCAGGGTCGCCGAGCTCTGCTTGTGTGAATAGAGAAACTGAATTTTCCTGGATTTTATACCCAGCTACATCGATTTTTCGCCCCTGTAAACCCCTATATTGAAACTTTTACTGAAATCGTTGGAGCTGTTTTCGAGAATGTGGTCACAAATATTTATACAAATATTGCTCATTAATATTAATAGCATAAGATTAAGAAGGAAAGCTTTAAGTTTGATTGTAAGAAGTAATCACAGAAATGAGGTAGTTGAAGTCACGGGTTGAAGCTAGTCGTTTTTATTATACTGTAATAAAAGTGTAATAATAAAGATCTAAAATGTAATAAATGCAAATTATGAGTGTGCTTAATTGTTTTTCAAATAATATTGATTATGTTATTGAAGCTCTAATCTATTAAATTAAACATTTAATGAATGAATGAATTTGTACATGCATGTGTTGTGTGTCTGTATGTTGTCATGAAACGAAATAACTTCTGTGAGAACTTGCATGTGTATGTAATTGAATGTCATTAGAGAGACCATTTTACGTAAAAAACTGAAACCAATTCAGCTATTACGAATCGATCGGAAAATATTTATTGTCATAATTTATGACTTCGAGTTTTAACTAAGGCTTTCTGAGGCCAGCACTGAATTTAATACATGTCGGTAAATTGTTTTTCTTAAAGATGATATTTAGCAATAATAATGTGAAAAATGCCTTATTATTAATCAGCCTATATTAACCTAGTGTAGGTTTACGTTTTCAATTTGCTTGGAAAAACAGCGCAGGATTTTTTTGATGACCTTTTCGTAAAACTAATTTTATGTACCGGGACGACCAAGAAGTTAAGTTGATCCTAATCCTCACTCCGGTTACATAACTACGTCACCACTGTATGTTGGGATTTCCCGTTATCAATATATTCTGAAAATATTGATATCTTAGAGACAAGAGGCGACCATAGTTTACCTATTTTGTTGCAGTTCACGAACTATTTTACTATAATTATGCTGTTACATAGCCTTTCAAACAATCGGTTTATTATTAGTTAGTTTGACTGTTATCTAAATTGTCTATTGTGGTAAAAGTCAATTAAAATTTTATTTGTGTAGAAAGATATTGATAATTAAATAACCTTCATGGAAAATGTTTAAAACCTTTTCCAGTCATTATTTTTATTTATCTCTAATTACATAACGCACATAATATAATAACATCACGCCTGTAATCCCTGAAGGATTGGGCAGAGGTGTACTTATTAGTTTGTACACCAACATTTACTGCTGCTACAGAGGAACTCCCAATAGTATAACCCAATAACGCTTTGCCGGACATGGGAACCGAACCTAGGACCTCATGCAGTCGCGCTTGAGACTACTTTACAATCAAGGGAGTCATTTTATTTCTAACTAGCTGATGCCCGCGGCTTCACCCGCGTGGATGTCGTTCAAATTATATACTAAAACCTTCCTCTTGAATCACTCTATCTATTAAAAAAAACCGCATCAAAATCCGTTGCGTAGTTTTAAAGATTTAAGCATACAGACAAACAAACAGACAAAAATAGCGACTTTGTTTTATACTATGTAAGGATTATGTATGCAAATAAGATGCCAAACGTTTAACGGTACTATCGTGCATTCTGAAAGACCACGGAAATGGTTGAGGGTGAATGTACTCGCGAAAACAAACAGCTTTTGTTCTACAATTTTTGAAAATAAGAAAACAAATCATCTTCCGGTAGAAAACGTAACGCAGCGTCAGTGGGTCGAATTTTTAATTTAGTTGTCTTTGTTTTGGTTTTTGTGCAGTCTTTGTTTTATAATTATGATTAATACCTTTTTTTTTTTGGTGGGTGGAAAATCATCGAATAACCCCCCCCCCGCTCTTGGGCAGAGCGAAGGGGAGTGTCAGACTTCTACTGACTAAAATTCTGTGTTGCGTGTGTATGCTTTTCTTTTTAATTACCAAAAAACCCATTAAGAACCGGACATGTTTTTAACCGCATTTCTGCGAACAAAAAACCTATGATGCCTTTTCAAATGTTCGGGGTTGGCAGAAAAAAAAGCTAATATTGACGCGGTAGCCATACGAACTTGGACTTGACCGTGAATGGCCGCGGATATTTGATTATGTTTATTATGATCCGTTGATAGAGTTTTTAATGCAGTGTTCGTAGTACTGATTGAATGGCGTTGTTTATTTGGAATATTATTGGCCGTTTATACCTTGCGAAAGTAAAATTTTATTTGGCACCTTTACTGCCAACTTCTCATATTTGAATAAAGAACTACTCGGACTCTAAGTGGTTTCTTACAATGTAATCTTGAAGTTAAGATTTAAAATTTTAGTAAGTTTTGGTCAGTCATAAATTTTTTGTTTACTCGTAACACTGAATAAAACTATGCAAGACTTAAATGTACCCACTTGGGTATTGGCCTCCACTTTCTTGTCTGTTCTGTACGTCCCTTACCCATCTTTTTCTCACGCTTTTGCAACGTACAGAAAAACAGTTTGCTGGACAGAAAACAAAAAGCCTTTGACATTTTTTTTTCGTGGGTTTTGATTAATTAGCTCACTGGCGTGACATAGTTTAGCAAAAGCTAAAACATCCATCCAACACCTTTTGTGAAGTTAACAGTAATTTATAACAATTAAATAGGCACTACATTTTTATAACAGCTAAAACAAAAAAGTATAATGCTCTGAATAACAGAACAAATGAATGAATCAGTGAAAATGACAGATACAGTGGTTTACCGAAATGTTTGAACGAGGAAAATCAACAGAAACATGAAACATCACAATCATAGTAAACAAAACATGTGACACATTTGGCGGTAAAAACTGCACGTGATTTTTATTTTTTTATTACACACGTTGTTGCCTGATTGTAGGCTGCCATGGTTGATCTTTCACGGTTTTTATTTATGGATTCTCACCCAACATTTCGCCAGTTATGTGTTCGATGTAAACCGGACACCAGTCCAGACTCCGTGACTGATAATGAGAAATTGTAGATGGAAAAGTCCAAATAACACTGTCCGATCTGGGAATCGACCCCAGATCCGAGCACAGCAGTCGCGCTTGCGACCACTAGACCAACGCAGTCAAGACAGTGCATTTCCATCTAAATTATTTTACAAGTCAAATCCCATATGCACTTGTGGTATGTACTAAATAAATATGTTTTCTTTCTTTTCTTTTATGTTCCGTAGAAAACGCCTAATTAATAATTATCATTGATAAATTAGCGTGTTAATGTAGGTACTATTAAAACGATTTTGTTCAGATTCTTAGTTTGTTGAACCAGTTTCGTTAACCTGTAGCCCTTAGCCATGAACTCTTCAGTCGTTGGTATAACTGGCACAATATATTTTGTGGTAGGTACCTACCTACCTACATACCTACACATTTAGGTAGGTACCTACCACAAAACATGTACACCTACGGTTTGTGTGGGCAGATGACATTGTTGCCAATGCGGAAATAACCTGGATGAGACTGGTACGCACGGCTACACATCAAGCTATACAAAACCAGTTAATCTTGGCCTCACTTTACTAGATCTTTTCGCACAATGAACGATCAGATTATACTGGTTTTGTATAGCTTGATGTGTAGCCGGGTGTACAAGCCCGTCGGGGCTGCGGGTTGTTCACAAGAGCTAAGAAGAAACATGGGTGGTTTTTAGTCAGTAGAAGTCTGACACTCCTTTTCGGTCTGCCCAAGAGCGGGAGGGGTTTTTGTCAATTTTCCACACACCCAAAAAAAAAGACTGGTACAAGACCGTGGAGCTTGGCACAAGTAAAGAGAGGCCTATGCCCAACAGTGGGTGAAGTCGGGCAGTAGATGATGATGATGATGACGGTTTGTTCAAAGACTAAGCTAATTAAGTGTCCCACATAATGAACGCAGCCTCCTACGGAATAATACGTTACTTAATGACTGTATGACTCAACGTCGTAGGTAAACAATAACATTAGTAGGTAGGTATTTACTGTTTTTATATACCTAGTAATTTTTTTGAAAGTTATTATAATACATACAAAGAGCGCTATGCTTGGAATACCTTCTAGAAATGGCTTATTGGATAAATTGGATAAAAAGTTCCGATCACAATGCCAATCTCTATTGAATGACATAATATTTAAAATTGTAAAACATTCTACGAGTATCTTCGATTTTCAAACGTAATCGACGTTCAAGGCGCTTTTCAATTGATTTTTTATTTTATTTTATGCTGTAATTTTTTTGTATAGCGTTTAGCGTTAGGTCTATAGCCCGCCTATTTGATAGATTCTGGCAATTTTTTGCGCAACTTTTTATGCGGGTTTTGAATAAACAAACAATACTTGATAATTCAGGGCCAACTACTTATGTTTCAAATGGGAACGATTCTTTGAACAGCAAAATATTATAACAACGAACAAAAAATATTGTCAAGTATCATAATTACTTAAATTTTTCCACTGACATCCATACCCATATTAAAATCAAGTCATGTCATTGTACTGTCATCTAAAACACCAATTTCAAACTTTATTATCATCATTTATGCACTGATTGCTCTAAAAATTAAAGTAATATAATGACAACAGTATGAAGTACCGAAGTTATGGCGGAAGCCAAAAGTTTATTTATAAAATTAATGCAAAAAACCTGTATCTAAATATAATACGCAGTGAAACTTTTTTTCTTCGGAGAGGCGAAGATGTACCTGTGATGTTTGTTAATTGATACTATTTAGGCACGTGTATTAATGAGTTTAATATTTAAATGAGTATATCACAAAATCATGCCTGAAAACTCGTTAGGGTTAGGCAGAGGTATTTAAAGGAGATGTATAAATACATACAAAAAAATAAAATAAAAAATCTATTAATCTGTGAGTCCAAGGTTGAGATATTGGGACTGTATAGACAGCAAATGACTTCGTCATTCGGCCTGGTTTACTAGTAAAACGATGCACCAAATATACTGAACAAATGTGGTGACTATGTAAAAGTTATTTTTTTTGTAAAAGCAATGAAACCTAACAACATACCAAAGAGAGGCGGTTCAAAGCAAGTACCAAGATTTTACAGCACAGTTAACATAGGCTCTAGGACATAAATTCTGTAGTAGTAACTGTTGATGACAACATAGTAAGTGCTTTTGCCTTTTATATTATGATTAAGCCATTTACTTCTGGTTACATCTAGACATCTTGGCAGTAAAAACTGGTATGGTAATTGAATAATAATTTTGAACTAAGTTTTATCGGTTTCATCATCTTAGTTGACACTGTGCATAATTAATATTTAAATACTTACTTTAAACTCTAAAAGCTCTATATTTTAATGCTGCTTCTTCATAAACTACCAGATACCTCTAAATCTGCCAATATATTTCAATCACCCCATCATCATTTGCCAAGCCTTCAAACTACGTTGAGGTTGGTTGCCAAATGCCAGTCTTTTTTCTCCAGTGCGTGGAGCGCTTGCCAATCTGACCTCTACAACCCAGTTAATACTGTGTAATACGAAACCCCTTAGAAAGACTGGTTGTTAGACTTTCGGGCTACTGACTAGGTACCTACCTTGACGACTGTCAAGGATCATGTGTCCTGATACTCGTCAAAGCCAAAAATGGACTCAATGCCCGACTTTGTGCATTTTTTTCCAAAAAAATGATTTTGGAGATACTTTAATGTAACACAAAATACACCTAACGATTATATAATTATGAGAACTGTCATTAAATCCCAACATGCGTATTTAACTGTTCTCTACAACAGTTCATTGAACTATGGACTTGGCAGCTTTGTCCAAGTGTAGTACCATCACTGAATAATGATATTTGTCTGTACACATTAGTCTACTAAACCCTAGGAAACTAGGAAGACGGCTTGAATGCTGATTGGGATTTTCAGGACGTGAGAACTTCGGAAAATTATACAGCTTGAAGTGTAGCAAGCATTCTAGGGTATGGGAAAACGATGGCTTAACAGCTGTCATCATCATCATCATCATCAGCCTATAATGTTCCCACTGCAAGGACTCAGGCCTCCTCTCTAGGAGAGGGATAGGCTATAATCCACCACGCGGGCCCAGTGCGGATTGACAGATGTCACATGTCTTCGAATTTTTTGGTTCTAAGACATGCCGGTTTCCTCACGATGTTTTCCTTCACCGTTTTAAGAGCAGCGGTGATGAAATAAATTACACAAAGTAATGCGCCTGACTGGGTTCAAACCCACGACCTATATAATACTGTTCGTAAGTCGGGGCCGAGACCACTGGGCCACCGCTGCTCAACAGCTGTGCCAACTGCTAATAATTAATTACAGGAAGGAGATAATCTAGTTCCTGTTTATTATTTTATATTTTACCGGAGGTTCCTTCTAGCTTGCCATTACTTTTCTATCTTGAGGCGTCATTTTCTTCAAGTCCTACCCAACTGCCAATTGTTTCGACATTTAGTCATTTTGTGTCGGTTAGTTTTAGTTGAGTTGAACTTCAAGAATTCTGTTTCGGTCAAGGTCAGTCTTATTTTATTTTGTTTTGATCGCATATCAACGTTCAAACTCTCGGAAGCCGTAAAATTATATGGAAATTTAAATATATTAATGTAACATTATGACCTCACAAATTATCTCCAAAACGGGTTCGGCACAGGTGTTCACAATTCGCTAGTTATATTTAAGTTCCATGTAATAGGGGGCGACCCTATTACCACCAACTAGGCACAAACCGGAGAAAATTAACTATTTCAAATATGAATGCGTGTTTAGTTGAATAAATGAAGTAGGCACCAGTGACCAAGTTGGTCTTTAATTATTGGCCAAATATTGTTCACAACACTGAATCATTGATTAATAAGGAAGATTTTTGTATTTGTTTTGGCCACATGTTTGTATAGGCACTCGAGATTGACGTGGGCAATTCAATAGTTCTCAGAAAATATGACTCGAACTCAAAATTACAAATAGCTGTTAGATTTTTAACACAATAGGTTAATTAATCATTGCCAAAAAGTAGGTGCCGAGTAATTACCAATGAGTGGAACTGAAGCAGGCTTAACCTAAACTAACACATTAATCTGTAGCAAATTGTTATTTACTTTAAAAAATAAATAAACAAACAATTAGCTAGCAAATCATTATTTACTTAAAAAAAATCAAAATAAACAAATTTTCCCATAAATTAGTACCTATCTCATTCATTTTCAATAATACGGCTATATATTGAAAAAACACGAATTCAGTCGAGAATTTAGAAGTATATGCAAATCAAGAACAGTTAATGAAGATTACGGTATAATTATGTTGACCAGTCATTTATAAGACTCCTATGCAGATGCGTTAATAACTGCATTTAGACAGTGATATAGGTATGGTGGGTGTTTTAATGTATAAATTTATTCTTTGACCCGTGAAGTGATTACCTACAATCTGCTCTCATACTAATCTATACTTAATATTATAAAGCTGAAGAGTTTGTTTGTTTGAACGCGGTAAACTCAGAAACTGCTGGTTGGAATTGAAAAATTATTTATGTGTTGTATAGTCCATTTATCGAGGAAGGCTATAGGCTATATATAACATCACGCTACGGCTAATAGGAGCGGAGCATAAATGAAAAATGTTACAAAAACGGGAAAAGGTATTTCCTTTTTGAGTGCTTCCGCTGCGTGCGCTGCGAAAACGGTTTAAGTTACGCTAATATCATGTATGAAGGAATTGTTCCTCTTTAAAAGTTCTAAAAAAAAGTCCGCGACAGCATATATCTATCTTTTAAGATTGACTCACTGTAACCTTTTTTTACAGTTAAACTGTTAGGTTAAAAGAATTATTTTTTGCGAAGCTTATTTAACCCATACGGTATTAATCTATATCTAAATAAATGTGTTTGTTAGAACGGAAATTTAATATAGAATATTTGTGCCCTTTACTCTATACAGTTTAAACAAATATTTTAGAAGATATCGCAATGTAAAAATATCCGCGCGGCAAAATATTTCGCGCGTCGCAATGTAGGTACGGGGGATTCTGGCTGGCCTCCGGGAAATTCAAATTCAAAATATTTACTGCATCATAATGTTTACAAGTTTAGAGTGTTATAGTATATATAACAGTAAGAGATACCTATAGTAATTCACACTTTAATATAATCTAAGCTAATCTAAACCATCTGAACTATTATAATAAAGAGGAAAGATAAGATTTTTTGTTTGTTACGATTTAGCTTAATTTATGTCGGATAGTCGGTATCGAGAAAAGTTTTATGCTATATTTATGTGACGCAGACGAAGTTGCGTGGGTCAGCTAGTCTATCAATAATCACATTAATCACACAAAAATAGGTTACAAAATTGTGCAAAGTTCCTGATTCCTGTTTTAAGTGATGACCTGCGTTGCGATGCCTGCCGGGGCTGTGGATTGTTCGAAAGAGATACCGCGGTCCCGGGCACAAAGAGCTATGAAGGAACGTGGGTGGTTTTTAGTCTGTAGAAGTCTCATACCCCCTTCTGCTCCACCCACAGCGGGAGGAGTCATTTAATGATATCCCAAGCCTAAAAAAGAAGTCTTACAATAATTCAAAAGGAATTATTTTCATTGTAGCGTATCTATGAACAGTGTCTTGATATAGATGACCATGCTAAGTGGCCATTTGCACTTACGTATATGAAAGGTACATTATATTTCTAAGAAACACGTGAAGCCGTATATAATATACATGCTCAGTAAATAACTAAAATAATATTCCTATTGTTACAGTCACTTTGCATATTTTATACAACATGTGCTTCTCAGCGCGTAATAGTGTGCACATAATCAGATGCTGTAGTATAAAAAAATATATTATATATTATGTAGCTAACGTTTTTGTACCGTGAAACGTGAATAGACCAAAATAAATCGACCTAAAGCCGTTGTCGTTAAATACGAAAGAGGATGGGAAGGCTCAATATGCAAAAACAAACAAATGTAAGTGGTTTCATGTTTAAGCTTATTGATTTAATTAAATTTTTATCTTGACCTCTGGTATTTATGTTTTTTATTTGAGATTTAAATAGAAGGCTTTTGCCCTGAACAAGCACAATATCAAGCTCACGTTATGCTATCATTTAAGCCTAATACGGGATCTAGAAAAATCAGTAAAACTATGTACAGAAGCACAAATTGATTCCAGCCGTTATTACGGCTCAATTTATAACAAGGGGCATATTTGCCCCTTGTTAGAAATTTATCGTTACATTGATAAGTAAAGAATTTATAGAGAGAAATAATTAATCGAGCCACAGTTTTTTTAATTGGCCACAGGATCAAACTTCTAATTTTATATCTCAGCCACGGGAAAATTATATAGCCTCTAATATACTAATTCGTCTTCTTTACAACGCCCACTAAATATTCTATATAAAGCATCAAGTGACGATCAACATTTAATTAACTTGTCCTTGTTATTTATACATAGGCACCTAATTTACTAACTCAGCCACGGAATTTATATCTCACCACCATTTTACATTTTACATCTTCAACACAAGGCCCTCAAAAAAATATAAATGAAGCGACCGTAGTCAACATCATTTATTATAACTTCGCATGTAAAATAATACATCACATTCTTTTATCGTGAAAATAGCAACAGAAAGAATTGGCGCGAGCGCGCGAGACGACAGCGACCGGCCATTTGCACCAATCAGAGAGCGCCAACGTATATTATATATGAAATGTCAACTTTTGATATACTTTAGATTATTATATTTACGTTAAAAATACCAATTAGTTACAGAAATGTTTTTACCATTGTCTAATTGACTAGTCACAGGCAGACTGTATGATTCGTTATTGTAAACTGAGGGAAATAGGTTAGGTTAGGTTGAAACTGACCAAACGCGCGCGAGCCGAGCGAGCGGAGCGAGCGGTGCCGCGGTAGCGGCCGGCGAGCGCTACTTCCGAGTTGCTTGCAGAAATGTTTTCACAATTGTCTAGTTTTCCGATAAAAATGAAGTTCTGAAGCGATTCTGTCGATAATTTTTGTAGCACAACATGTAAATAAAATCGATCTTTAGGACATTCGGTACTCTGAACTTCAATATTTTAAAAAAAATATATATATTTAGGTCATTAAGTACTCTGAACTTCTGTAATTAAGCCTTTCGATGACACGACAGGAGTTTATACATACTATTAGTGGCTAAAATAATTATAATATTTGATGACAATTTTAATTAAATTTTGATGCTCAGTTAATGTGGCATGAGTTATAATTTAAACGTACTGAGTTAATAAATTAGAAACTAATTGAATATTTTTTTGATGCCATATAATAATATTTTAGAAGTTTTCTGTTTGAATTCATGTTACAAATTTAGATGCTAAAAAAATAATGCTATTAAAAAGAAGCCGGTTTAATTAGGGGTGCTAATTAAACCGGCTTCTTTTTAATAGCATTATTTGCATCTAAAAATCTAACTTGCCTTCTAAATTACTAAGTCAGCCACAATTAACGAGCATCTAAATAATACTATCTTAGCCACAAGTTATCTTTTTTAAAGCCACTCTAAATACAACTCAGCATCGTGATTATTTTTTAGCATCTAAATTTGTAACATGAATTCAAACAGTAAACTTCTAAAATATTAATATATGGCATCAAAAAAATATTCAATTAGCTTCTAATTTATTAACTCAGTACGTTTAAATTATAACTCATGCCACATTAACTGAGCATCAAAATTTAATTAAAATTGTCATCAAATATTATATTATAGCCACTAATAGTATGTATAAGCTCCTGTCATGTCATCGAAAGGCTTAAATATAGAAGTTCAGAGTACTAAATGACCTAAATATTGAAGTTCCAGAGTATCGAATGTCCTAAAGATCGATTTTATTTACATGTTGTGCTACAAAAGTTATCGACAGAATCGCTTCAGAACTTCATTTTATCGGAAAACTAGACAATAAATTGTGAAAACATTTCTGCAAGCAACTCGGAAGTAGCGCTCGCCGGCCGCTGCTGCGGCACCGCTCGCTTCGCTCGCTCGGCTCGCGCGCCTTTGGTCACAGTTTTAACCTAACCTAACCGATTTCCCTCAGTTTACAATAACGAATCATACAATCTGCCTGTGACTAGCTAGTCAATTAGACAATGGTAAAAACATTTCTGTAACTAATAGGTATTTTTAACGTAAATATAATAATCTAAAGTGTATCAAAAGTTGACATTTCATATATTATAATATACGTTGGCGCTCTCTGATTGGTGCAAATCGGCCGGTCGCAGTCGTCTCGCGCGCTCGCGACAAATCTTTCTGTTGCTATTTTCACGATAAAAGAATGTGATGTATTATTTTACATGCGAAGTTATAATAAATGATGTTGACTACGGTCGCTTCATTTATATTTTTTTGAGGGCCTTGTGTTGAAGCTGTAAAATGTAAAATGGTGGTGAGATATAAATTCCGTGGCTGAGTTAGTAAATTAGGTGCCTATGTATA
Source organism: Diarsia dahlii (assembly GCA_949775195.1). Taxonomy (NCBI): domain Eukaryota; kingdom Metazoa; phylum Arthropoda; class Insecta; order Lepidoptera; family Noctuidae; genus Diarsia; species Diarsia dahlii. The sequence continues at coordinate 11,866,190 of OX459198.1, forward strand.
AATAACAAGGACAAGTTAATATAAATGTTGATCGTCACTTGGTGCTTTCTATAGAATATTTAGTGGGCGTTGTAAAGAAGACGAATTAGTATATTAGAGGCTATATAATTTTCCCGTGGCTTAGTTATAAAATTAGAAGTTTGATCCTGTGGCCAATTAAAAAAACTGTGGCTCGATTAATTATTTCTCTTAATTAGCACCCATTTATAGATATTTAGTGCATTATAATTAATTTTTATTAAACCCTTGACTTTGATCTTTGAAAGTCGTTACAGGTAGTCAGTGGCCCTAAAGCCTGACAACTGGTCTTACCAAGGGGTATCCGATTACCCAACCATAATAATGGGTTGTGGAGGTCAGTTAAGCAGCCGTTCCATGCTTCCATGTAAACTACTGGTATTCAGCTACATCCTAGACTGGTGAATAGACTCGAGTGGGCGTTAAATGATAAGAGTAGTGGACTGTATAAAATAGGTTTATTACCATTTACCATAAAGAATAATGTCAATTAGATACAAAGAAATGCCCGTAGTGGCCTGTGTCGGTAAGCTGAGTGAGGGGAGCGCGAGCGGCGGCACAGCACTGCACCGACACTGGAATCTGACCCCCAACAAAGTTGGGAAAGGGCTAGGCAGATGATGATGATATTGAACCCTTAATTGATTCCCTCAATAGGTTTCCAAGCCACTTAAAATACACAACGTAGAACTAATGCCTCAAAGAGAACAACAGAATTTCACACCACAACCATTAGTGGTTCGTTCAATGAAGCGGGATGAAGTTCGTTACACTCAATTTGTTTATGCTCTAAGTGTGCAAGTGTGCACGTGCGAACACACGTGTGCACTGTGGTCTAGGCGAGTCAATAGCCATCATTATACTTAGACAAACTTTTTATCTGTGCAGGCGGCAAAATACGGAACTAAAATAAATGTACCAAGTTTGACATATCGTTGCAATTTTTTCTTGACAAGCAGCGCCACCTGCGCCACCCCACACTGCAAACTTAAACTGGTCTTACTGTACGCTCTTCATGGAAAACGTCATCTAAATGGACTTTGAAGAAAAACAGAATGTTTGTCCGCGTCATACGCGAATTGCGATCATATTTTGCATTATCTTTCAATATGAGTTACGACCAACGAATCGAAAAATGTACCTTGATGTGCTGGTAATAAAAATAAAATGTGTTTATTTCAGACTCATATCATCCATTTGTTAGTAACAAATTATCGTAAGACTAAGTTAGTGCAATTTCTGTGTTAATGTAAAAAGACCCGCTGAATACACATTTAAATTAAATTAATACCTCACATATTAAATACACCCGAAACATGTAAGTACTAACTCCAGTTTTGGTATTTGAAAAACCACTTAATGATGACTCGTCAAAGTAACTCACAAATCCAGCAATTCTAATGCCTAATTTGTACCTAAATATTGTTCAGTGCTAACTGTATAGTTTCCTTAGTATATAAATAAAAAAACTCATTCTGTGCTTCACGAGATGACATGAACAAAAATATCCTGAAAATTGAAAATCAAGCAGACTTTCTCCTGCTACTAATACTATTCATATCTCAAAAGGAAAGATTGGCTAAGACTAACTTGGATCTGTCTATTAGTCTATTTAAACAATTCCTGATTATCGAAGGCGATTTCAGTACCTACCTAAAATCGAAGTTCTTTTTTTTTTTTTTTTTTTTTTTTCATCAAAAGTTACATTAGTAGGTATCATACAAATTTTCTGCCAAACTGCAGGACAGTTTGTCGGCAGCTGAATTGCTAGAGTCAAATTGATGGTTGGCTGAATCTACTTTAGACATCGAGCAATTATTATTGGTACTCGTATATAAAACATTCTAAAGTCCTACTTTCATATTCTTCGTAAGAACAAAAACAAAACCATTCAGAACTACCTTTTAAATTCTTAATACCTAGCCTGGTTACTAATGTTAGTATTCAAGTTGCTTGAACTCCAACCTTGTACCTATACTAATAAAATTATAGCCGTGAAACTGAAAAATGCGTTAAACGGAATGATCTACGACTATTAATCGCAGGTTTCTGTCGCGACTGTTTTGAAGGCCGGTGTTAATGGCCTAGCTATGGCGCACTTGTAGAGCGATAAGGTTGTGGCCACATGGTACGATTTTGCGACCGCGTTTGTTTGATTGGTGTCGTGGTGTAGGGTGTCGTGGCACTGTTTGGGAGAGAAATATGCCCAGCAGTGAACAGTGGTATTGTTTTATTTGGCCTGATTTTTTTATACTTCTGCCACGCGATCTCACACAAAATGTTACTAGGTATTCTGTAAATAAAATTAACTCAATGTAAAAAAAACCTATATACCTTTGTTTGACAGAAGAAAACTTTAGAAAGAATTCCCATTCTGCTCAAAATGGAAATTCTAGTTGGAAGTTTTTTTGACATTATTTAAGTTGAAGATTAAAACGAAACCTTATCCTTAGTCAGAGTTTATTAATATAAGATGTTATCGAATATACAGGCTTTTTATGGTGTCCTTCAACTTAGGTCAAGAGTTCTCCAAACAAAGCACGACGGCACGGTTGGCGCAGTGGCTAAGCGATTGGACTGCTGCGCTGTGTGTCGCGGGTTCGATCCCCGCACGGAACAAATATTTGTATGGCCTACAGATAATTGTTTCGGGTCTGGGTATTTGTGTATGTGACTTTAGATGTTTGTGAACCCACCCACAATACAGGAGAAATTCCTAGTGTGGGGCAACGATTTTTCGTTTATCATAGAATTAATTAATAGGTACCTGCTAATGGAAGTCCTGTCTTAAATTCGGCGTATATAAAATATTAAAAAAATGCCACCGGTTGCCTTTCGTATTGTGTAGGTAATTAGCATAATGTGTTAGAAAAATAAGCTAATAATAGAAAAAGTTCGTTTGAAATTCTAATGGATTCAAGGATTTGTGTTTTATACGCGATTCACATTAAAAATTACCATCACACACCTTTATCACGTGTAGTTGCACGCGTATTTTATTTAATGTCTATGGTTAATAAGAAAAATGCTAATAAAATACATACAACAAAAAACACCGTGACTCTGCCGTATTGACGTTGCTTATGAGTTTTAAGTTTATTTATTTATTTTATTTATTTATTTATGTACACACAAAATACAAAAAAGGATAAAAACATTTAATAAGTTAATACTAACATAATTAATATTGGATAGAACCTTCATACATTTTGATAAGGATTACTATTGAAGAGAAAATTAGAAAGAGTACTATAATAATAATTATTATGTTATTTTTTATCGACGTAAGTTAAACCTACCTACCGTACCTGAAAAAAAAAACTAAAACCCGACTACGACAAAAAAAACGACGCTGAAAAAGTATGAAACAAGATTTTCAGGATAGAACAAAAAGAAAAGCCGTAGTCACACGGTATTAAAGTGTTTAGGTTGGTACCTATAACGTGTGACTACGGCTTTTCTTTTTGTTCTATCCTGAAAATCTTGTTTCATACTTTTTCAGCGTCGTTTTTTTTGTCGTAGTCGGGTTTTAGTTTTTTACTTTTTTTTATTTAAACAATTTGGGTGAAAATTTTTTTTTACTCTTGAATTTTTGTCCGCTAGAGGGCGTGATTTTAAATTTGAACAATATTTTGGAAATGTACAAGTGAGGCCCTTTCAAATGATACCAAACACGGCGTATTTATCTCCATTTTTATTTTTTAAGCCTTACTTTTTGTCCGCTAGAGGGCGCCAAATCACTTTTTGTGACACGTCACGTAGCCTATGTTCAGCGGAAAATTAAGACAGTTCTAACGATACCTCATATGTCGAGTTCCGTTAAGTAGATTAGAAGCTATGAGGGAACAGATGAAGATACACACATACATACATACATACATACATACAAACATACATACATACATACATACATACATAGCCAGTCAAAATCATAACCCTCCTTTGGCTTTTCCGTAGTCGGGTAAAAAAAAATGTAAAGAAACTTTGGTCGTTGACCTTTGTATGTAGCGGACTTTCATACTTTAATATTATAACTGCGAAAGTAACTATCAGTGCGGTATGGTATGCCTGTAAGCTTTTTACCCATTTTTTACACAAAATGTTCACTCTACTCTTTAGGGCATGCATAATATGATACTTTTGGTCCCGGTAATACGTTATTAGCGGATAATTTATAACCCCGAAAGAGTCGAAGCCGCGTACAAAAGCCAGTTCATAATACTAAACATAAAGTTACAAAGCTATGTAGATTTAATTTAGAGTAGCATATTATTATTTAAGCATTTGAGAGGTTATTGACTTTTGCACTAAATGAGTTTCATTCTGCATAAATTAAAGTTAAGTAAGTTCACAGAATACAATAGTACTACGTACAGAAGGGACACTCCCTTCTCCGCGCTCATATTAAATACCGCACCTCACCCCGCACTTCGAGGTAGTCGTCGCCGACTCTTGAGCAATGGCTCGCGCTCGTATTAGTCGTCGTTCGGTTTTCACGACGCAGACCTTTGCACTTTCCGCGCCATTTTTTAGGCTACGACAACCCTACTAGAGTTTACGCACACATTTGCACGTGCACGTCGTGAACAAACGTTATTTGTTTATGTAGTAGTAATAGGTAATTATTTTGCGGGCGTTGTATGGAGTGTCCGAGGGTAAGTTGTAAGTTCCATTCAGCAGTGAATAATTAAACCAGTATTTTTCCCTTTTGTTTATAAGCGGTTATTTATTTTTTAATCTGTTATGTACCAGAACATTTAAACAAAGAATACCAATTGAAAAAGTTAAAGCTAGTTTCCAACTAGACAAAAATTTCATTTGTCGCTAAAATCGAATATAAATGTTTCCAATAACCAGACTAACACAATCCATTGACCAAAGTAAGACCTACATAGCACTTGGTACGAAATAATGATAATTTTCTTCAGTTCCTCAAGCAAAACAGTATTTTTCAGATGTTTACGATACAGAAATTAATGACATGATTATATATGGCGTCGTAGAGTCAATCTTTAAATTCAAATCTTTCGTTCATACTAAAACCAGAAGAGATGTATTATCTAGTCAAAATACAACCACTGATTATTCGGTCATTATGTCAGTATAAACATACATTACGCTCACAGCACTTTATGTAAAACTATGTTTTGTGGTAATGTGCTGCCGGCTGTAGGAAATGTTCAATTATTGCCAAATATCGTTGTTGTAAAACAAGCGGTTTATGAAAATTGTGCGGACAATCGTCGGACGTTCACCCGAGTCAGACAGTTTTCACACGTTGTCTTTGAGTCTGTAAAAGAATAATCAGTAACTGTATTTAGATATCTTAGAAACGGAAACAAGTGGCAAGCTATGGATATCTTTAAAAATAACCATGACTGTTATAAGTAACATTTTATTTCCTTTTTTCATTACGTAACATCCTCCTCCTGTAATCCTCCTGTAAATGTAAATACTAGTGCACCCACATTCACCAGTTATTTTAACATAAATATAACATCATGCATGTAACCCAGAAGGGCACAGGTTGATGAATATGGCATCTGGATTTGTTAGCTGGGAAACTCCTGAAGAAAAAATTCATTAACACTTGCCCGACCCGGGTATCAAACCCAACGAGCCCCTTTTTCTTGTCTGGAGATAAACAAAAAAAACTATTCTTAGAAAAGCGCTCTTTGGTAGTAGTTGTAATCTAGAGAAAAAGTGGAAGGAATTTACTGCGCATTCCACTAATGAATTATTTTGTTGTAAGTGGAAAATTTCAATTGAATTAATTCGATACGAAACTGACTATTGTAAATCTTGCTTGTTAAAATAGTTTTCGCTTTGCCCGTAATATGCACATACAATGATTGTTTCAATTAAATTCAGATCGTTTATCGTAATTTATAATGTACCTACCTACACTTACAGATGATAAATAAAAAATATAGAAACACTTTCAATTTAAATTAAATTCGGATCTAATGACTCTTGATAATGATCAGTCAAAGTATAATTCGTGAAAAACTGTTAATATTTTTCTGCAATTACAAACATAATTTTTAACACTTCGGACACTCAATAAAATAAGTGGTACCTCAATTTGAATATTATCTTTTGTAAACTTGGTCCATGTCACAATATCGTGAAAAATTGTTAATATTTTTCTGCTATTACAAACATAATTTTTAACACTTCGGACACTCAATAAAATAAGTGGTACCTCAATTTGAATATTATCTTTTGTAAACTTGGTCCATGTCACAATATCAAGTCTGTAAAACATTACTACCTCATTATGATCCTCGATTTTTTACTCCAATGATAAACAGCATAATCATTACGTTAATAAGGTTGAAAATGATGTAACAAGCTAACGGTTATCAGATTTTTTGCGATATACAGAAGCAAACGACAAGGTAGCGGTAGAAAAAATAATTTGCAATAATAATTGATAACTCGTAGTACCGAGATGTGTTTGAATTGTTTCCTGAATTTAATAAAACGTAGTTTGTTTGTTCTTAGTTTACAGTATTTTATACTCAAACGTGATGATGACGCTTATAATCCTGAAGGGTTAGGAAAACCTACATTTTGTTGGTTATATTTCTTCCTCTTAGTGCTTTGGTCACCCAATGCTGAATATAATAGGTCTCTTCCAAATATCTTCACTTAACCGGCGAGTCTAATGCTCGGACAAAAATCCAGACTCCGTGGCTGCTACCTACTGAAAAAAACCGTATGTTTTATGAATATCTAGCAGGTAGAACATAAAGCACGAAAAAGGCAAGACGATAAACATTTGAATTGGAAATCGTCTAACTAGAGTTTAAGGATGCTTTCAACAAAAAAGACAAGTTACAATACGATAACCACCAATTAAAATTAACTTCCAGTCGGACACAGATAATAGATACGTTATTAAGTGTTTATCCATGTACCTTATACTTATCGTTCTTTTTCTTTTCAGGTAAGCATCAAGTTCGATTCTGATAAAGACAGGAATCAGCGTTCTCACCAAATTGTATGTATGAATTATTCATTATTTGAGTTATATAACTTCACAAAGAGCCTTGATGTATTTTATGAAGGCTCTTGAAGAGAGTCTTCTCTGGCAATGGTAGGCTGGGATGCCTATATTGCAGATATTTATATAATGCAGGTATATAGGCTAATGAACACTTATATGCCATTTATGTCACTCGTTATTTGTCATTCAATTACTTCAAGCTCTACTTCTTGTTCTTCAATTAGGGATCAAAGTAAGCTTAAGTAAGTAGTATAGAAGAAGGTATGATCTTGCCGATCATACCTCTTAGGTGGAAGTGGATCCTGGGTTACACCATATTTCAGCACCCATTGTCGATAAAAAGTTTCCACGTCAAGATCTTTTCCAATTACTATTTGAGTGACGCTAAGTGGAATGGATAAATGATAACAAAGTTATCATTTATCCATTCCACTTAGCGTCACTTAGCGTTTTTTAGGTTATCATTTATCCATTCTAAAAAATGATAACTTTGTCATCATAATATAAATAAAAAAATAAAAGGGCATCAAAAAGCTCTTCCTCGACGCTGTCAGCTAGTAATGTGCCCAAGAGACTGGCATTTGACTTTGTATGTCAACACTTAACCTCTGGCCAAGGTCCTTGGGTCACGATACGAGTGGAATAAGTGGTCAATGTCATTGACATTTCTCTAAAAAATACCTTAATACAGCTAGCAGGTACAGCTAGGGTCAAGCACACAAGCATATTATTGCTATCGATTCACCGTAACCATTACTGAATAGTGTGAAATATAACACTTGGATGGCCAGTGTTCGTGTACAATCTTAGATTTTGTACATGTTGAAGTAAATTCCGGAAATTATCTACGAGTGGCGACTTCATTTTAGAGTATTAAATTAGTTTAAAATAAACCAGAAAAGCTGTATGATCGGAATCAAATGCACAGCTCACAGTAAAGTAATAATGGTTATATTCGTAGTCCTAGGTAACTAGGGTTTAAATCCAGTTGTAAACTTACATTTGTGCCTATTAGCCTTGTTTTGTGCAGTCTCCTGCTTATACGGAGGGAAGTGGAAATTTTGTTTTTCCTAATCCTCCATCATTACTTTTTAATTATTTTTTTTGTGGATACAAGACAGTTAAATTGTTTCTCTGGGACTTCGTCAACCTTTTCTGGTGATCACAACTGTTGATTCTGACTAAGATCGGCTTTCAGTTGCCGTAGTTGGGCATAAATACCTATAGCCACTATTTTGGTTCATGGCCTGCAACATACGATTGATATCATAAACATACATGACATTATGCACCGAATCAACCCATAAATAATAATGCAATATGTAATACAATGCGGAAGTTCGTAATCCGTAATATGAACAAATGCAACGGTTGAACGGCTCAGGCATATTGCAGCCGACTGACCTTTTTCGCATTAATCGCTTGAATAGCTTTTGATAACATTCCAGTACATTATCGTTACCTATGTTGCGTTGTCAGTGAAGAATACGAGTATCTCTTCTTGATCTATAAAAATCAATTGCCATATTTTCGTCACGAGCAAAAATATGTATGTATACACTTGGCAAAATTTAAACTCGAATTTCTCCTGAAAAAACGATTGCAACTTTGAGATATGACCTCCTTTATAATAAAATGGGTTAAAAATATTAAGTTTCGTTGCGTAATATGAAAATAAAATCAATTCAGTGCCGAAAATTGCTTCTAAACGTTGCAAGTGTATACATATATTGGCGCTGCTGACTTTATGATGACTCAAATTGTTTTTTTTTGTGTTCGTAATTGTCAGGACACAAATATTTACAAACCTTTTATATGAAAAAAAAAAAGGTTTATTCTTTTTGTTGAATGCACTTCTTATTTTTGCATTATTAGAGTTGCACCCTTGCAAAGTCGAAGCGAGTCGCTAGCTTGTAGTTAACAAAATAAAAGGAAGGAAAAACAAAGCATAAGTAAATAAGAAAAAGGACATACCTACAATTGTTTTCTTTTAGGTCATCGTCTTAACCACAATAGGTACCTAGAATGAGCAAGAAACGTTTTATGTTATGCAAATTCTACGCGTTATTAAGACAGTCCATTATGGACTTTGCTTCAGCACTTACTTAAAAAATAATGGGTGTACCAATACCCTTAACGAAATCGTAAGGTAGGTTTTTCTTCACGCCATTACTATCATTTATTTGTTCTTCAGTCTTGACCATCCTTCTAGGTACGGAGAAATTGGGGTTCAAAGTTGCAACATTTTCACTAAGCTAGCTTTAGCTCAGCTATTTTTTAAATGAAAGTTTTTGATGCTGCATTAATTTAAATACCTCCTTGAGCCCCGTATTATTCAATGCATTCATCAGCACAATGTTTTGAGTGCATATTATCTTCATTTAGTCCGAAAACGTGAAATTTCTCCCCAAAATACCGCTAATCTAATATCGCTTATCTAATTTAAATAGACATAAAAATAGCATCCGCCCAAATCCACCCCCACAAATTATTTTCTAGCTAAATCCAGTTCAGGTCAATTTTGGGCGTTGTCCATTCTGGCTATCACTTAGCAGGCGAATGACCAATTTGCCAAAAAGCACGCCAAGGTCAAAGGTCGTGTCATTTGGGCCCGTGTGGTACAATCTAAAGGAATTACTTTTTATTATAGCTCTATATAAAATTAAAATGATTCTGAGTACGCATGTGTCTTTACTTGGTATTTTAATTTGGCAAAGTAATTTCTGAAACTAGTGATTAAAATGTTTATAACCAACCCATACTATTTGTAACCATAAGTACAATTCCAATTCTTGTTTCGTCGCTCCCAAAGCGGTTTATCCTAATGTTTTTTTTTATTTTTCTAAATCACACACTTTTCAGCTCTCTTTCATTTTTCGCTTCGCTTCGTTAAATATACTTAATTCTGTGTCGAAAGTGGGCGCATTTACTATCAATTTAAAACTAATAAAAGCACCATAAATTCGCCACAAAGGTCATAAACTAAGTAACGACCCCATAAAATAAAATGAAGCCATAACGCTGACGCTTATGTTTCAAGTGACACCATATTTTCAGGGCGCAGTGTAAGGTAAAGTGCTTTCGTGCTTTCCACCAATATTTTCTCACTGATGATACCTAGTTTAGTTTCCTTTCCTGTTAATGAATTTGATAGCTTGCTTTTTACGTAATGATGTTAATTGATGAAGGTGCCACTAAAAGCTTTGAAGGTTAATAATAATAGGTACCTATACACAAGAATTCATGAAACGTGCAATATTTTATTATCAAAAAATACTCTATTGCAATATATAGGCTGGCTACCGATAGTGAAATCAGGAATACAGACTTTTTAACGTTGTTAAATATGAAAAATATACATATTTCATGTCGTCGGAAAAAGTGGAATGAACACCTCGGACTTTATAAGTCGACGTTTTGATGATTTTGTTTCTATTCTCCTCGAATCTTGCCAGTGCAACTACACAAAAATACCTAAACAGATACCTGCTAAAGATAAATGAGTTCGTATTAATCAAATAAATTCATTATCCTTTGTGGTCAATCAATCAAACAGATCAAGCCAGTCACCTTTAAAATGCACTCAGATGTTACCAACAATAAGGTTTATTTTTACAGAAGTTACGTCCGGACACATAGGAATCTATTTATATAAAGATTTTGTGAAGGTATAAGGAAGTTTTTTCTCCTGTTCAAGGTTTATTTCGAATGTTATCAACACATGATATGAAAGGGTGGTTCCGTAAAATACATTCGAACATAGAAGGACGTAGTATCGAACAAGTATTTTTAAAACATTTTCGTTGTTATTACTGTTCGATACTGAGTAATGATAGTCGTGATTTTGCATTTAATTTGAGTGCAGTGTCATGTGAGATTTAATTTAATAAAAAATTGCAATGTCAGTGAGTCGTGGTAGTCATTTTAGCCGTACGAAAACAAGAGTTTTGGCAAAAGAGACCGCGAGTGTTTAAACTTCATAGTTTTCTGTGATAGCTGTGAACTTACTGGCTGAAAGGAATATTTTACTTAATTTCAAGTAAGTAGTACCTTTTTACAAACACTACACCCGTATTTATAAACAAGTAATTACTATTACTTGAGTAAATGTCATTGTTTAAGATACGATTTTTTCTCTGTAGTTTAGTAGGTAATTCCTTAATGTTAGAACTATCAAACGTTAGAATTCTTAGTTTTGCTTTCATTGACGGTTCTAACTACGTTTAAATTCTTGCCCATTGCATAAAAATATTTGCATAAGAAATTACTTAAGACCAAGTAATTACTTTGACTTGACTATAAATACGGGGGCTAATGTTATGACTTTAATTTCTTGAGTTGACAAATGTTTACTCTGAATTTAAGTTATGCTATACATCGTGACAACGTACACTTGGGAAAAACTATCGATTAATATTGGCTTAGTTTACGATAAATTACAGGTTGCATCCCGTTTATTAAATTTAAAAATAAACACCATGCTGTATAAAACGAATCGGAACGTGTATTATGTGAGAAACAAGATACTTAACTAATATATTTTTAAACCTAACATATTGTATGTATGTGATACTGATAAATCACTGTATAGTTTAACCTTAAAAGGCTGGCAGTACAACCAGTTAGTTAACCGTTGTAAAACTCTTGCAAAACGAACCTAACAACTTACATGGCAAGCTCGTAACTTTAGATTGTTAATTAACAGACCTACGTGTTTAATATAATTAGCAGTTATTGCCTTTACTTAAGTACCTATATGCACCTATCATCAATTTTATTCATCATGGAACTTTATAAAAATTATTGCACTAAAGAAAGATTTCACGTGTTGTTAGAATACTCAAGTAGTTACACAATAATCGTACTATCGTTCATACAATCGTAGTAATCTGTGATACAATCAAAAGTTCCATCAACTTCTGAAGACGTTCAATACACTCTGCTATAGTGGTATCCAAAACCCTTTAGGTCTTGAATATCAATAAACAAAAGAGTGGCGAACTTTCTACTCAAAATCAATGACTAATTTGCAAAATAAAAAGCATATTTTCCCACACAAACTTGACGGATTAGCGGACGGTTTTCAGTCAATATGAGGTTGTATTTCGCCCCTAGTGCATGGAGGGGTTGTAAATAATTGAAGGGTTGAGTCACCCTTCCAGACGGGAGGGAATGTCGATAGGGAAATGCACTCGCCAAGCTTTCTTGCACTTTGAATGTCAACTGTGAAATTAAGTTTCGAATAAAATCGATTGAGTTCAAGTAAAACAACGAATGATGAATTTATTTTTCTATTTTAATGCTTAAAAAACGTAACGAATTATTAACAAACAAGTGCGTTAAAAAGTATCCTTGTTTATTTAAAGTGATTATATTTAAGAGCCACATAATTATTAACATAGTAGTTAATTATAATGATGCAGCGTGTAAAACGTGTTTTGACTTCATCGCATTATCCACCCACTCATTATCCTCATCAGTAGATTCACTTTACTTTGCAAATCACGAAAATCAATTGCAAGTACAACTACGCGTCAACAGTCCGAGTCATCGTCAGATATTACTTATAGGAAGACTCAGATTTTAATTAGACCCATCGCTCATTAGCCAAACATCATAAATCCATAACTTTGTGGGAGGTGTTTTGTCATGTGCTAGAACATGATTAGAAAAACGTGTAATAGTACCTACAACCTACACTTATGGTTACGGAGATTCATATATAGATAATAGGTATGCCACATTAAATCAACTCAATCAACTGAGCGCATCGCATTACGTTTGCATTTCCGTATACAATTTATTTTGCAGCCATCTTTAGGTCGTTGTTCGGTATCCGACTGGTATCAATTGAAGCTTATTGAATATTCATAGTCGTATGCCAATTTTCTTCCCCCACACAAGTTCTGCAAAAATAGCATAGGATTTCCCTGTCCTGTACTATATGAGGATTGCTGGTAACAGCTGGGAAATCGAGCGAATCTAAATAGCGTGTATTTGAGTCCAGCTTTGGTCTGATAAAGGCAGTTGATAAGTGGTTTCAGCAGAGTTGACTGCCCAGGTAGCCATTGTCAGTGGTTCAACATCTGGCCTCTTTAATAAATGATAAAATAAATCAAGTCAATCAATTAAGCATATCACAATCCATTTGCATTTCCGCATACGATTAATGCATCTGTTCCTTTTACGTCGTTGAACTTTTTAACTCCGGGGTTTTAGATGTTTGCCGAATATTAATCTTCATGACTTTCAGCATCGTGAAATTAGTACGACTGCACTAAAAATGCTAACAAGCAAACACCACAGTTTTTGGAAGGTCCGTGTTTGTTTACTAATGGCGTCAAATCCGTCTTAAATCTTTGTCTCAGAACGTGGCATGTGAATGTCCATCTTTTAGTACATAAATAATTCAACGCGGCTCCCTAATAAGTAAATGTATCTGTTCGATCATTCTGTTATAGAATATTAAGATAATCTCTGCATAGAGTAAGACACTCACGTTGCTTTGCACGGTCAGTTCGTGGTCAGTTCTTTGAAGTCTTGTGACGTCAGTTCTGATACCTATTTTGCATTTTATTACGAGCCACATAAGTTGTAATTTGAAGTGTCTGAATAATTTATTTCAGAGTTTTATTGTAACAAAAAATAAATTTACATAGGCGGCTGTTTTTCAGTTGTAGCATAAATCAATCTTTAAATAAGATAAATAAACTTATTCAGTCACGGTTTGTTTATTTCTGCAATGTATTTGATAAAAATATTTTATTAAATTAATATTTTATACTGCACTTTGTGGGATTTGTATAAACTAGATTTCCATAACCAATTGAATTAGTTGTCGTATTCATTGTTAATTATGGCTAAACTGTAATATATAATTATACCCCACAAAGTTTTCCTTTACCGTAAAAATGTTAAAATATGACATTTTTAATTGAATCGTTGGCAGTCTCTGAACCCTTAAGTTTAAGACAATTGTCTATTTATCAAAACAACCTAACGACTTTATAATTAAACCAGTTACATTAGAGATAAGGAAAAAGAACCAGCAGCCAATTATGCAAAACAATACTCCTAATAATAAAAAAAACGGATGCAATTGCAATACAACAATACAATGTAGAATAAAAAGATTCTTCGTAATCACGTTCCATGCACTTGTTAATGGCAAATAGTTGAATTTATCACTTCAGTGGAATCTCTATTGTTTTCTTATCAGACACATTATCTGCTGTTATCATAGTATCAAACACGTACTGACAAGTAACGCGTCAACTTGAAGGTGATCTAAAGAATCTTGTGGACCAATGGAAGTGGAAAATGTTGAGTGCTGGATTAAGATTTAGTATTTTTGTTTTCCTCATTATGGTTTATCTTATTATCTTCATTTGTGTGGTTTATGAGACGGAGATTTTAGCGTCTTGTTTCTTGTTTGAATGTCAGTACCTAGATGAGAGATGAGTTTAAGTTAATTTTTATGTAAACAACATTCTTCATATAAAATCACGTCTGTACCCCCGAAGTGTTAGGCAACCTACATTTCGCCAGTTATCTTCAAGTCCTATGCAATAGGGGGCGAGCCCATTATATATTTATTATGTATACATATATAATAGGGGCGACCCTATTAGATATATTTAATTACCCAAATTATATCGTATTTTTATCCTATACTTTCTGGGTAAAAGCATCTTCCAAATTCATTCCGAAACTGTTTTAAAATGTTGTTACCATCAAACTTACGTGTAAAAAAAAACACACGACTCTTATTTCAAGAGGAGGAAGTTTATTTCAGAGCCTTTTTATTACTACTTATGCCAAAAAGTTATAAAACAAGTTCATCATTAAAGTTTCATACACAATTATAAAATCTTCTCATCATTCAGTTTGTAAAAACAGCTGTATGGAGTTAATGACCTTGTGTCTATCTAATAATGATTTGATTATGGTAATAAACAGAAATTATTTTAATACCTTATAAGATTCTGGTTAATAAACAGAAATTATTTTAATACCTTATAAGATTCTGGTTAATAAACTTACTTGGTATGTATGATAAAATTCATAAAATACACGTGTTTGACGTATTATCTCCGGAATTATTTAGGTAATATGAACGAGTACCCAAATCAACATTTTAAAATCGTTTTCATACATTTTCAAAGATTTTCTTTAATGGTTACATAAGTGTGGATACTGGTTCGGGTTTTACCTTATGAATGGTTTTAAAAGTACATAAAAAGGTTATCTACCAACCGGCACTGGATCCGCGTGGTGGATTCAGTACAGCCGATTATTTCTTATAGAGACAAAACCTGAGTATCCCTGCTGTGAGAACATTCTACAGCAAAAGTGAACAGGCACCTTCTGGGCAAGCTCGTTTCATCATAGACCTCATCAATCGCTTTCCATCAGACGTGTTCGAGGTCAAGAGCAGGCAAAAAAAACTACGACACCTGGGTTCGGCCTATGTTCAGCACCACTGCTGAAAGACATTCACACGTCTTTTGGCTGAAAGATGATGATGATGATGATGATTAATTTAAGAAAATGCTATGAATAGGTACTTCTTTCTACCAGCGAATTTTCCTACCGAAGAAACGTCCCGTTTGAATAAATAATCCATTTCGTTGCCACTTCATAAATAATACGATTCCAAGAGCCTTCAATATAAAATCATGCAACAATGTCTTATTGTCCTTATTGAATGCTTGTCAATAAAAGGGACGTTTATTTTATTAGGTTGGATACACTGCATTCAAATTAGCTAGTAAACCATTTATAAATAAATTAAAATGGAATGCGTGTATTGTAAGCAGGGAATTCCCTGTCAGGTGTTATCCTTGTTTTATCAATAGGATCGGGAATACGTTTTGGAATATTATTCCCAGGAGCTTCCTGTGGTACATTTTACAAGTGACTTAGGTACTTGCCCTCTGGTTCTTACCAGAGGACAATACTTTACTATTTCCTTTTATTATTATGTTTTTTTAATCTTTTGTGAATACTTTTAGATAACTATAATAGTATAGGATATAATCAGCATATTATGTTCCTCTTCACCTTTCCACGGTGGGTTGTATCTACCACGCGAACCCAATGCGGGTTTTTCACTAACTACACTGACAAATTGAACCCTCGATTTCTAAAATGTATTGTCAAATCACACATCCGCCATCCATTAAAATTATTGCAATTAGATACCAATTGCAATCATGTAAATAACGAAAATCTGATTAACATTATAGTAATAAGCTAATCAATTCAGTTGAATTGAATATTAATGACATAATTAACCCTAGAAAGATAACCATACCACGGCATACGTTAAAGATAACCATACGCTTCATAGGCGCACCCTTTTATAACATGTGTTTTTAATTGATTTAATAAAAAATATTTATAATTTATGATATTGTGTTAAAAGGTAATACTATAAACTATAAATTTTAAATACATTTTTATTTTATTTGTTTATCTAAAATAATTTAAAACTAAATAAGTAGACCTCTAACAAAAATCGACAGCCTTATGCTTCAGGAAAATAAACACTTATAATCATCTTATAAAAAATGTTTTTTTTCTTATAAGCTGTTTGACTACAATATAATAAGTATAAAAAAAATATCTATCATCAAAACAAAACTTCAACATCACTCCCAGTACAAATTAATCGATTCTTAAAAGTTTCATAAAAGATAACCATACGCCTCGCGAGCGCACAGACTCGTCATATGAACAAAACTATAGAACTTACAGCATGGGAACTGCTATCCCGTGAAAGGGCTAACCGACGACTGAGTTGGCTCAGAAGGACAAACAAATACACGCGTCGGATAAAAAACTATAGCAATATGTTTCCCGCGCAGGCGCCTCTGCGACGTAGGTTATCTTTCTAGGGTTAAGCATTATATCTACATAACTAAGGCATATACTAACTAGGTTGTGGAAGTTGGACAGGTAGTCGTTCCATGTCAATACTGGTGTTCAGCTGCATCCAGTAAGACTGGAAGCCGATCAATATAGTTGGGTAAAGCCTAGGCAGATGATGATGAATTGAGCAATAGACAGAAAAAAAACGACGCTCCATCAATTTTGTTAATAAAAACTTTTTAATTGAAAAGAGGACTTGGAGGATGAGTCTTACCAGTGGCTTTCCAAGTACATATTTATCCACTTCAACTGGAAATCACAAGTTGAGATTTATTACCCATATACAGACAAGCAAGCAAAATGCCTTCTGTAAAGCTAATACTTGAGTGCTATTTTCTGGAAGGATCAAAGTACAATTGATAAATGACCATACCATACTTACCTGAGCATTATCGTTGGTTATCTTGGTCTACACGTGGCTCGCATTGTCTCTATACAGCATCTATACAGTAATACTGTAGTGCCTGTGTTACTTTAATTTGCGTGAAGATTCGGATGGTACCTAATAATCATCATCATCATTGGTATGTCTGATACAGTCAGCAGCACCACACTTGGTAATGTTTAGAATCAATTTTTGCCTACTGTATAGCATTCACTTTCATGTGACGTAACGAAACCAATATTTTACTTTTATTAATGTTGATCCTATCCCAAACTTGCAATAGTTTTTTTTACAAGAAATTTGCGTTTGTAGGTACTTTACTAAGTGTGTTTTATTACTGCTCATGACCATATACAGTTTTGATAAAAAGTTTCGTTATGTTAAAATTAGGTTCGTTTCAGTAGTCCTCAGGCTAGGGTCAGAGAGTTCAACAAGGCGTTTCATGGAATACAATATATATTTTTTAATGTCTTCTGGCGGCTCTATTGGAAACACGGACTAAAATGATTTCCAATTCCTACTTAGTACCTATCTAATTTGAACTAAAATTTCATAAAAGCCATTAACCAGTCAACAGACATCTTGAAATTCATGTACTGATAACGATATTTAAACTTTCCAGATAACAGGAGTCACTTGCAACATAGTTTGATATGAAGAAAGTATGTCAATAGTTTGTTATTTGGCTCTTTGCCGTACCGTACCGTATTTATTGAGTGCAAAAAATTAAATATTTTAGAGGAAGAGGTAACTTCATCATAATACAATCGTGCCCTTAAAGCGAAAACCAACTAAAGTCACTTATGGGCAAAAATGAGTTACAAATACCGTTAGAATCTCCTTTTCAAGATCTACATACTAGTAAAACCCGTTTTCCGATATGACACTCCGTTCTGGATTTAGCTTTTAGTTATAGTATCTTAACAGGAGATTTTTGAAATAAAGAACAGGCAAAACCCAATAAGTGTCAGTTAAAGCAATGCTTTTGCACTGAAAACAATATTTTCGCCAGGACAAACAACATGCCTCGACAGACAACTAAATATCTCACCACACAATTAACTTCAATATAACTAAGGTTATGACCAAACGGTGTTGATATTGCATCGTGCTCTCAATAAAGTAACTAGTATTTCAATATTGTGTCAAATTACCTTTAATCGGGAAACCCACGATTTGCGGTTACATTAGCGGTCTGCGGCTAATAGGTAACCATCCTGTATTTTTCCGTTATATTTATTCAAGAAACTGAGGGTTGACTCCACGATGTCCGAATAGCCACTACTTACAGGATAAATTCGAAGATGGAATAGAATAGGGATGTTTCTTGACTTAAAAAAATATGATTCTGTTTAGTCCGTCAGTTAGATTATCGAAAAATATTGGATACGTGTTTTTTGTTTTGTCAAATTATTAAAAAAATACGCAGATAAAACGCGTCAAATAGCATGAGGCTTGTGACGTCTCTTTCTGCAAAAAAATGTCATGCACTATGACGTCACACGAGTTTTCAAAGTCATTGTCTTCATTGTTTGTTTACGTGTAAAAATATGATTACGATATTTTTTGGAAATCTTTCTGTCGGGCTAATTTAGTTTTATTTTCGTAAACTACCCTTTATCAAAAAAAAAATCTGCGAAGTAAGTTATGGGGAACTTAATCGTAGATTGTGAAACATGGCTCTTAGTACCTTAGCACTTAGAATAATTAATTAAAGAAAATCTGAACCTTGATGACAATAATTTATTCCTTAAATAAAGATTAATTGGTAGTGTTGTTGTTACTTTGATGTATTACCGCTAAAGTATGCGGGATCATGTCTTCCGTAAAGAACACTTTACAGCATAATAAATATAAACTTTACAATATTTGTACCTCTGTTTTTTTTTCAATAAAATGATTTTACCCTTGATACAGACCTATATTTAAAGTCTCATTACTTGATGATTTTAAATAAACCCATTTTTACCCACGACGGAACGGAGACTGTATAGACGTATGCGTTTGGGGTGAGAGGATGTTTGTTTGTTTGTGCAAATACATGTTGCCATTTTTCTCCAAAACTGCTAGTCCGATTTTAATGCAGTTTTCAGTTATAAGTTTGGGTTTGATTGGTGCATGTTCTTAGATAGGTGTTACGGGAACAACTCACTAGGGGGCGCTACAGCAAATATTTTTTGTGCAAATCAAAGTTGCCACTTTTCTCCAAAAATAATAGTTCGAAATTGATGCAGTTTTCAGTTATGGGTTAGGGTTTGATTGGTGCATGTTCTTAGTCAGGTTTTACGGTGACAACTTACCAGGGGGCGCTGCAGCAAACATTTTTTGTGCAAATCAAAGTTGCCATTTTTCTCCAAAACTACAAGTCCGATTTTGATTCAGTTTTCAGTTATGGGTTTAGGTTTGATTGGTGCATGTTCTTAAATAAAAAATAAAAGTAAAAAGTTTAAAATAAAAAGCACAATTAAAAATATTGAAAAAACCCACGACGGTAAAAATTAATTGAAAAAGAATAAAATAACATAAAACACCCGCCTTAAAAAAACCCAAAAATGTCCGTCGGGAGCTGAACATTGCAAAACTAGTTCATTTAATGGCATCCCCCGACGGATATTCTTGGTTGAAAAACAAGCAGGCTCTCTAATATCTATATCTTTATTGGTATGATTATAAAGATTATGCACTAAAACTCCTGATGATTTGAAGTATTTGATGCATGTGCGATGTAACTTGTAGGTGAATCAAAAACAATGCTGATAAGACTGATAATGCCCTGACGCACTTTGATTGATTTATATCCTGTCTATGTCTTCTGTAGTCTTCCGCTTCATAACAGTAGCTAAAATGCATGTACTCGTAAAACGCTAGAATTTTCATCGATTTTGAACATCAACCCACCTGAGACGTAACTTCTACAACTTTTCAATCTTAACACGCGTGAAGGAGGTGCTGCTGACCATGAGGTCCTGGGTTTGACACCAGGGTCGGGTAAAGTGTTATTGGTTTTGCCATCATTGTTTTTTAGTAGGTGCCACGGAGTCTTGATAAATACAGTTATATTTAAGACCATATTATACCATATTTCATGCAAATAAAAAATCTTGAATCTATACCCGATCGATGGCATAAGGCTCGCCCCCCATTAAACGTGACTTAAATATGACTGGCGAAATGTGGGTGTACTTTTAGATACAACCTCTACCTTAGCCTTCAGGCATTACAGATGTGATATTATGTAAGAAAAACTTTATTGCGTATGTCTGAAGGGGCACTGCTGTGTTCAACTGGAGATCCCTTCGCTCTTCCTTATTTGTTTGAAGGCCAGGGTTGCAGAATTGGTTCGAAAGAGACACAGCGTTCCTGGAAGGCAAAAGACATTAAGGTTGAGGTGTAAAAATGACTTTTTACAAGGTCAAAGTCATTCCGGAACCTTTATGAGCTCGGAGGGTTGTATTAATGATTTTGGTGATTATAATTCTGTAACTACATATGTCTTACAGCCGCGAATCAAATGTTCATCAACATACAACCTATCACTGGCCTGCAAATTGCAAAAAACTAAAGAAAATTTGAATTTTGCGGGCTGGTTGGAGGATTCACCTTAAGAGGAACACGAATGGGTTTTAGCCAATAAGAGTCTGACACTCCCTTCTGCTCCGCCGAAAGCGGGGGGAGTCATTTGATGATTTCCGATCCTTAAAAAAAGGTGAATTTAAGCTAAAAGTCCGCAATAATCCTACGACTTACCCAGCAGTTGCATACAAAACTTGTAAGGTTTTCCCCAGGAATAAAAAGCTAGGTCGCCGCAAGACAGACATGAGTCAATCTATGATAATATTGAAGTAGCTGCACACGATACGGTTGCTTGTTGCCGCCGTAAGACAGCACATGATCAAAACTAGTTTTTCATTGCGTAACGTTAGACTTATGAACCTAGCTGTATATGCCAGCTGGGTGGCGTAGTAATGCTATGTCTAAGCGATAGTTTTCCATCATTGCAAAGGCTTTATTTCAAATGGTTAAATATCATGCTTGTATGCTCTAAAGAGAAAGAGAGAATGGATGGAACACCCTTTTTTGGATGTTGGGAAATCATGAAATGACTCCTCTCGCTGTGGGAGGAGCAGAAGGTAGTGTCAGACTTCTACTGACTAAAAACCACCCATGTTCCGAATTAGCCCGTTGTGTCGAAGCCGCGGTTTCTCTTTCAAACAACCCGCAGCTTTCAAACAACCCTCAGCATGGATGGAACACCATTACTTAAAGCACGATTAGCTGAAGGCAGGTTTGTTTATTTGGACTTACCGTAAGTATAAAATCATAAAGAAAAATCTTATTAACGCGTACAACACAAATCTGGTCAATCAAAGCTGTGATTGAATATTTCAATGATACCTTTCTTGACCTAGAATTGGAAATGCCAAGCATGCACGTCGTGCCGTTATTGCAAATTCTACTTTAAAGCATCGAGAATTAATAAAGCTTAGCTTTGCTCACCTAGGACAGAGTCTCAAATCAATATTATTAGAAACCAATTAAGATCATTAGATTGATACTGCTACTACTTGTTTTTAATAATTTTCCGGGTCTTTCATGTTGCAAAAGCTGTCTTATTGACTTGAATGACTGCGATAATAAAGTTTCTGGAGTGTGATATAATTGATTGATCCATTTTCCGAATGACGTGTGTGTCTCAATATGTAATCTATTGAATTCTAATGCACCTGCTTTGGTAAGCCCAGTGTTCAAAATCTATTTTTCTCGTTGACAGTACGGATAAAATTGTATTTTCCTTATAGGATCTTTAATGGGATCTTTTGCATTCAGAATTCATATCTGTTTTATTTAAACAGGCTTTGTGATTAGCAGCTGATTTTGGTGACGTTTTCCTTAAGTTTTATTACATTTTGGACAATTAACAGCAGAAAATTATGAACTATTATGAAAATCTTGAACCTATAACTAGTGTTTTCCTTAAGAGTAAATTAACAA
Source organism: Diarsia dahlii (assembly GCA_949775195.1). Classification (NCBI taxonomy): domain Eukaryota; kingdom Metazoa; phylum Arthropoda; class Insecta; order Lepidoptera; family Noctuidae; genus Diarsia; species Diarsia dahlii. The sequence goes on from OX459198.1 coordinate 11,888,530, forward strand.
TGAAATACGAATTAGGACGAGAATAGGTTTTTACCCTACTCGAGTGCTTTCCATTTGCTTTTGTGCATTTGGGGGCCATTTATCGAGTGTTTGTGAGAATAAATGATTCAATAATATTTACTGTCCCACATTTTATTAATTATCTATTACTTATGTATATCTAATAAGCACGCTTATTGCTCGTGGGTGTACTGAGTCTGACACAACATCATGCAAGTCTTGTTTTGGCGTCACTGTTTGGTTTCGTATTTTTCTTATGCATTCCATTTCAGTAAGTTTGGTACAATTGTTTGAGGTCCCTATTGGTGAAAATAGCGTCATTGATCTAGTGATCGGAAGCGCGGCTGCTGAGCTCATTCATGCTGAGCAGCGGCGCTTCCGATCACTAGATCTCCTGGGTTGGATTGCGGGGTCGGGCAAAGTGTAATTGGGTTTTTTTTTTAATTTTTTTTTTAGCCACAGAGTATGGATCCGTGCCCAGTTGGTGGCATGATCCTACGGTCATGTAATAATGGGTTTGCTCGCCCTCTATTATGTGGTACTTAAACATAACTGGTGAAATGTGGGTGTACTATAAGATACTCCTCTGCCTACCCCTTCGGGGATTAACTGCAGGCATGTCGTTATGTAATTGATGAATTTCACAATTACTAATCATGTTTAAGAATAATTATGTTTAGAAGTTTATCTTTTTTGAATAGCTTTTTGACACGTATTCAATTTTATAAGTCTAGGATGTCGACATAAGGATCATAGTTCTTTCGACAGTGACTAGTTCATCAGTTCCGACTGAGTGCAGGTGTGAGGGCACGCAGGTCAAGATAGGCCTAAGATGGGACATGATGTGTAACGTAATGTTGTATCTTTTTTCTAAACATTGCATGGATAAGCCTCATAAGCGTAAGTAGGTATTTTTTTGTTTATTGGTCTATGGTTTGTTGAATCTTTACTCCTTCTTAGATTGGTTGTTCTGCTTCTGAACAGTGTTCATGGACTTTCTTTACCATAGAGAGCTACGCGGACAAGGCAAATAGAGCTCTTTTACAGTAATTATGACTTGGAAATTCAAAAGCGCCTGCCAACTGGCTTATTAGAATTAAATGCTGTGTGTGTGTTGATTTAGGATCGTCAATACATTTATCTCATACAAATACAATACCTAATATGCCTATGTCACTTTTTGTTTTGAAGACAATCTTGTGATTTCGTCGCGAAATTGTTATTTTTATTTTTTTGTGAACATGGTTTAAAATCGAGTTATCCTCTTACGTCAAAAGATGCATTAATATAACAAAACATTATTAATAACACAACAAAATATTTATATTTCACAAGTATCTGCCATTTCTAGGAACAGTTGAACCAACACAGATTGGTGCCTAATAGGTACTACCTTTTAATTTGTATGACGATTTATTGTATATTAGTCAAACGACCAACGTGATATCTCACGTGGCTGTATTGATGATAATGGAAATCTTTTTATATTAAATAGTTCTTGGTATTTCGATGTGCGTATTGAGATTTCTCTCATCATATGGTATTTAAATCATCTTCAAAAAAAAAGGGAGATTAAACACCAAAATTCTGCACGGGGTAGGTAGAAACTAAAGGTATTGTAAGAATAAATATTCCTTTAAACCAATATGCGTTAGGTATTGTGATAAAGAATAATACAGTGTGTAAGAATTACCTACATACCGTACATACCGTAGGTACATGTATACCGTATACATACACATCGTAAGTATAACACTGTAACACGGGACTTTTCATGACCTTATTTCAGAAGTATCAACTTCTTTAGCTTAGGTATAATATGGTTTGATTAGTCCACTTTATTGACAAAATAACAATTGATAACATAATTAAAATTCAAGTTATTATTAAAGTCAGGGTTGGCCCGATGGATTTCCCCGCGGTCAAAGCCCTACCTACATAAGTGACCGTAAATAGTTTATAATGCAATTAGTACCTAAGTATTTCAATCACTTGTTAGACTAAGAAATACGTTACGCAAATAAAGCAATATGTGTGTGATCCTTCTATTTCTTACTGCATTTATTACTGACAAAATACACACTATTAGTATCTAGAATTACAATGAATATATTTATTTTACATAATGTTTGTTTCTACGTAACTAAATATGCAAGTTGCGATTAATATGTATATGACTGAATACATCATTAACGCATTCATATTTACATTATTTTGACCTTTAACAGTTTATATATGAACAGGTTGTACTGAAAAAAAATATCGAAGTCTAGATAACTGGGTGGTAACATTAATTAATGTAACCAGAATTACGTAATTTTTTGTTATTGAAATGTTAAAAAACAACTTAAGAATAAAAACTTGCTAGCTTCTGAAATACTTTTTTTCATTATAACAGGAAAACGTGTAATTAGACATCATCATTTGCACCTCATTAGTTAAACTTTTTATAATTATATTGTATGTGTGTTTTGCAGAGCAGTGGTGGCCCAGTGGTGTGGACTTACGAACAGTTGGTCGTGGGTTCGAACCCAGGCAGGTGCATTACTTTGTGTAATTTATTTCATCATCACTGCTCTCAAAACGGTGAAGGAAAACATCGTGAGGAAACCGGCATATCTTAGAACCAAAAATTCGAATATATGCGTCATCTACCAATCCGCACTGGGCCCGCGTGGTAGATTATAGCCCATCCCTCACCTAGAGAGAAGGCCTGAGTCCCTGCAGTGGGAACATTATAGGCTGATGATGTGTGTTTAATGACAAATATGTTGGGGTCGGCTTCCAGTCTAAACGGATGCAGCTATATACCAGTATTTTATAAAAATACTGCCCATTTGCTGAACTCCATAACCTAATTAGTATTGGATAATGTGGTAAGACTAGTCGTCACGCTTTCAAGTCACTGAATCCCTGTAACGATTGTCAAAGATCTTTAAATGACAGTCGGGAACACGGGACCATGTAATGGATCCCATCGTGGACCCATCCACAGATCAACATAGGCAAGCGCTGCTTAACCTAAATATTGAGCCGAGCGGCAGTGAACGATCTTTTTATTATTTAAATACATAAATAAAGCATGTAGACGGTAGGTTCTAATCACTTGATCGTTTGTCTCTCTGCCAGTTTTCTCGATATATTATTATAGAAATAGATTAATTCCTTATTTGATAGATAAAGTAATGAGTGTGTCCGTTATAATGATCACCAGCCACTTTATCTGTCTTGTTATTAATTTGCATGAATAATTGAATATAGATCATAGAGCTAATCACATTGCCTACATATGCAGCAGCAGTAATAAAATAAAACGTTGTAAATGGTGGCTGTACCTGAAAGATGTATTGCGATGATAAAACTTGCCAAAATCTGCCAAGATGTGCTAGAACCAGGGTGCTAAAAATTATTTGCAGGATTTTATAAATTACTTATTACACAAAATAACCGTCGGGATCGGGAGATTAAATTACTATTACCGTACCGACTATCATTCTGAAACACCAACAACACAGTTTCTGTAACGAATAGGTAAATCAGTCTATAAATCTAATCTGGGGTAACAACATCCGTTAAAACTTACCTACAACTTTGCGATGAGATTCGACGCCAGATTCAATTACAACTTTTCAGTAACTTTAAGAATGCATAATAATGTTTAAGCATCCCATTACCACCCAACCCACCCACTTTTTCTCTGCATCTGAGCTAAAAAGTTCCAACAGTTTCGTATGAACTAAACGACAACTAAGCGTTGACTCAATAGATAAATTCAAGAACTATCTGAATATGACAAAGCATTGATAAACAAACACATAGCCATTAAAAGAGCGTTCTTTTAATGGCTATGTGTTTGTTTATCAATGCTTTACTGAACTTAATTATGAAGTTACAAAGAGAGCGTTCTCTTTGTAACTTCATAATTAAGTTCAGTGTTAATTTTTATAGCCGGAGACTATATGATTATCTCATTGCAACTCTGTTTGAATGTTCGTGTACATGACTACATGTGTTACATTAAATTTACATAGTGCTCTGTTGAAGGACGCTCTGTGGTTTTAATTTCCATTGAGCATGTTAATATTGAAGATCTTATTGTACAAGATCGTTAATCAGATTAAAATAATCGTGAGGGTAATGCCGTGTGGTGTCGGACGTAAAGAATAGCACCATCCCATATCTTCCCGTGGGTGTCGTAAGAGGCGACTAAGGGACTTACCAGAGAATGGGCAGCAGCGTTCTCTGTGTCTTTGTAACAACCATACTGCGATCGCCAACCCGCCTGCCAAGCGTGGCGATTATGGCAAACCCCCCCCCTCCTGGGGGAGGCCTATGTCCAGCAGTGGACGTCTTTTGGCTGAAATGATGATGATGAATGATGAGGGTAATGTATACACCGTCGGAGTTGCGGGTTGTTCGAAAGAGATACCGCGGCCTCACATGATGAATATGGGTCAGTAGGTGAAGTTTGCGGGGAGCTCTTAGTTTAAGACGTAGTCGTATTCAAATAGTACCCTTAGAGTAATCAAAGGACCAAGGTGTCTCAATTTCTGCCACAAAGTCGATAAAACACTGTCTAGATATACAGCGAAAAAAACACCAGATTTAAACGTAGTACAGATGCCAAAACATCAAGTTACCTGAAACTGAGAAATTTTCCCCAATCAACTTTGAACATAATGGTTTGTCTATAAAGTTGAAAAGCTATCAAAGAAATTTGACAGGGGGTAGTAGCTTGTTGTGCTGGCATCAGTACACAAAATAAAAAAGTTTTCATATTTGACAAAGATAACTTGAATTGATTGAATGCAAAAGGTACAAATAAGAATAGGAATATTAGCACTGTTGCTGTGAATCTTGGCGCAGAATCTCCTCTTCACGGATAGGAAGCTTGAGTTCCGCCAGTAGAGCCATTATTATTATATAGACTGATAATGATGAAAGTTATTTTAATGCTTAGGTACTCCCTCAAATTTAAGGCTTGTGTTGAACAATCTATAACCTCAACGGTGAAAGGTTTAACAAGGCAGTAGGTACATACTATCCAAACCTAACCACAAAAACCAGACGTGAACTAATCACATGACAGCGGCACATACTACACAAACAATGGTGTGACCTCATGTTATGTATCATTGTCACTATATGAGCATGTGAGGACCATATGGGCACGGGTCGTAGACTCCGCACTTCGTGCATACAAATTGTTATGATTGACCTTACAGTGTTTATGTTCCTATTGTACTTCCGATTGTTATTGAACCATTTATCGGTGTCGTGATAGTTTGAAGAGAGGTGATATGAAGTTTTGGCTGTATCTTTACCTATTTTCCTTCCCTAACGGTTATACTTAGTTAATCACTGGAAGTCTTGTAGAATCCTTCTCCTTCCACTCTCCTTTTTTAATGTTCTTTTTTTTTAAGCAGAATAGTCTGGTTCAAAATCATTTGACCCAAAAGTGTTCGAAACTCATTTTCTGATAAACCAAGATATCGCGGTAACACCAACTAATCTGCATTAGTTAAGATACTGAGCTAAGAATTAATTCATTTAAAATTTCATGTTTTTTATTTTTTACATTTTTACCTTAGTACCTACCTTACTAAATACCGATACACAGCACACTCCACTCTAGAATAGTCTAGAATAAAAATACTACTGGGCAAGATCCTGTCTCCCAGAAAAAAGTATTTCCATTTGTAGTGGTCGTTTGTTTAGGTCCCAAGTGCGACTACTGAGCAAGAGGTCCTCGGTTTGATTTCCAAGTCTGGCAGTGTTATTGGTTTTTTTCCATCAGAAATTTCCCAGTGACAGCCACGGATTTTAGACCTAGGAAAATGTGGAAGTACTATTAGGTTTGCCTCGACCTAAGCCTTCGGGGCCTACAGGCATGATGGTGTTTTGAGTTTAAATTCAAATTCAAATATTTATTGCTCAACACAGTACATAATGTTGCATTTATAGGTGTTAAGTGAATGCGCAGTTCACTGTGATGTACCAAATTAGGCATGCAAGATTTATTGTTAAAAATTATACAAACATTCATTCAAAATAATATCAATTAATACCATAAACCGGGCAAAAATTAATTACACAATATCATAAAAACATACATTGTAATTGTCATAGATTCAAAATAATAAGTAAGTAATGTCAAAAATTCAGATCAATAAGTATGTAATATTGTAGTAGTATTGTATTGTAGTAGTTTAATTAATTATATTGTCAGATTGTTTGCAAAACCATTGAAATTCGAATTAACTGCTAACTTTTGTAACCATCACATCCGTTGGATAATCCGATGAAAACATTCAAGGATACTCGTAGTTATTTTAACCTATTTTTGAATACCATTACTACACAAATAATAATGCAGCCTTATTATAGAACCTCATTTGATTTTTTTTTGTTTGCAAACAATATAGCCGGCTACTATTATTGATCGAAGAGCCGGCTACATAAATAGGTGTTGAAGCTTTTATGTTATGTGCGTTCAAGGGCGTAGTATTGTGTACCATGTTATACGTTATGTAATTATTATAATTGATTGTAAAATCTGTTAGACTTTGTTGGCTCGCTAATTAGTTGTTATTTTGATTTGATATTAAGTACATAGTTACTTGGTTTAGTTAAGGTATGCTTGGAGTAGATTATTACACTATTCATAAAAAGGTATTTGGATATATAATATAAAACGTGATGTTCTGGAAAAAATAACGAATTTCATTAACGATTGTTTGCCAGTTTGAGTACCTACTATAAGCGACCTACCCAAATGCCCTTTCTCCTCTGGTATTGTTCGTCGTGACGTTGAGCTCCTTGAGTTATAGGCACTGACTGGACACTGGACAGGTTCACTCAAATGTGTGTGGTTCTTTCTTTAAAAGACCATCTCAGACATTATTCTGCATAGTCTTCATATAAGTACCAAGATTATGTTTCTTCTCAGAGTAGTCAAGTACGAAACACCGGCCCCATCTAGTAAAAAAAAATAAGGTGCAAAAGAGTTTGTATAAACATCATCATCATCATCAGCCTATAATGTTCCCACTGATGGGACTCAGGCCTCCTCTCTAGGAGAGGGATGGGCTATAATCCACCACGCGGGCCCAGTGCGGATTGGCAGATGTCACATGTCTTCGAATTTTTTGGCTCTAAGACATGCCGGTTTCCTCACGATGTTTTCCTTCACCGTTTTGAGAGCAGCGGTGGTGAAATAAATTACACAAAGTAATGCGCCTGCCTGGGTTCGAACCCACGACCTACTGTTCGTAAGTTGGGGCCGACACCACTGGGCCACTGCTGCTCTCAATAGAAAATGGAAATGTGTTTGTATAAACACATTTCCAGAATTAAACGGTTTTTATGTCTGTCTGTTATCTATAGTTCCGACTTATCTGTCACAGTATCCAGTACCTACTTACCCAGATTTCGCAGCCCGTGCTCTAAAAACAGAATATCAATAACGTTTCGAGCAAGACTGGAAATAGACTGCGTTCTATAATTATCTGTAATATAGGTCAAATAAGTTCAGACAATATCAATTCCATTCTATTAAAATACAGTCCTGACGTAATTATTATAATTGCCTATAAAAACCACAGAATCAAGATTTATAGGTATCTACATTTAGAGCAAAACCGCAAATGAGATCGGAACAGCTGTGTAGGCAGAAAATAAATCAAAGAAAAAAATGTGACTCGACATGGTCATGATACTGACCGATTTGTGGTTACGTACGACGTAAAAGTATTAGTAATGTTAAAGGTGGACGCGCGTCTAGACACTCCGGCCGCACAGGAGCTGGGCATTTTCGTCCGAAAATGTTTACGATGCGTATAGGTCCGCTGGGTTCCGGACTATGTATTTCATATTTATATGAAACTAGCTTATGCCCGCGGATTCCTCCGCGTGGATATCGGTAAATTACAAAAACGTGATTTTTCATACAAACTTTCATCCCCTATTTAACCCTCTTGAATTTCGAAAAATTCTTCCTAAGAGGAATGAGGATGATGGAGGATGCTTACTTCTTAAGAGGAATACGTGTGCGAAATTAAAAGTTTCTTGCCATAAGGGTTTAGCCTGTGCGTTGCTCCTCAGTCAATAAGCTTTGCCTTTTAATACAGACAGATATATCCGACAACTCACCGCACCGTGATGACGGGTCTTGCGTCGCATCTAAGTGCGCGTCAGCCTTAATGGATCTATATTTTTTACGTAAACGATGTGCTAGGATGAAACTCGAAGGAAAAAAGTGGTATTAAAGTGTAACGTTCCATCTGTACACGAAGTCGGTTTTTCCATATATTTTGATCGTGTAGGTCCCACTTTGTATGAGACAGCTGATTTTTGTCCATGCCATACATAGTTTAGAGAGAATAGAACTGACTTTTAACGCAGTCAAGGTTAACGTTAGTGTGACGATGACTATTAATTACTTTAAACACAACAGTCCCTTTAAGACTAATAGTGGAAAAACCCGAACTATAACAGTAACTAAGCGGGATGAAAACAATCATCACCAATTTATATACCTAGCTAAAATTAGCTCAGTATAATGTAGAATTTAAGCTACATGTACGAATAAAAGAAAGTCTAATAGCAAGAAATCTCTCTACCAAAGCCTACTAACCTAATCACCTCACTGCAAGACTAAACAGAATCGATTAATTTCTATCTTAAACATCGCATTAAACCGATTACCATAACTGTTGACAGATTAGATTTATGACGCAACATATTGTAGCAGTAATATGAAAATCATGATTTCTTTCTTCAGCTGAAATTTCTATAAAATCTTTTTCGTCATACCTAATACTACTTCATACTATACACACGTGTAGAGCCGTGTCTTGGGGTAGTAATTGTAGTTTATTTTCCTTCTGCTTTCGTATCGATGGTTTATTTATGAAACGTTTTTACTCCTCTTGTGCAGAATATAGGGAAACATTTGTCATATCAGCAAGTTGGCCATGGTCTGGTCACACTGCATAGGCATTAAGTGTCGGTTTATCCGCCATTTTGACAAACTAAGTTAGCAGTGGTCTACTAGGGTGTACCAGTCGATTGATTTCGATGTCATCACCATCATCTTCCTGCCCTTATCCCTTTCTACTTGGGGTGGGTTGGCGAAACAAGCACTTCCATTCTCCCCTGTCAAACGTCACGGCCTCATTTACTCCTTTCTCCTCGTTTTCCTTTCCATATTTCTATGTAGTTATCTAGGCTTTCTTCTAATTCATAGCACTTTTTCCATTACAACTCCAGAAAAACTGTTAGAAAATTAACTGAAGTTCTCGGTCAGGTAGCTGTCGAGTTTCCTTACTTCCCACATCACCAATAAAATCATCAGTTATGGGAAATCCAATCTTCTGTTATGTCTGGAATAAGGCCTTAATGTGGGGCTTAAGAACAACATGTTAGTTTTTGTGTACACCATTAGGGCAACCCTCGTCAAAATACTCGGTTTAGTTAATTTTGTTAGTGGTAATGGAAGAGTTTTTAATTAAAAGAAGGTTGGGGTGACACATCAGTGTCATTGTGGTGAGTGTTTGTAAATAAATACATAACCACTGACTAAGTCAGTTTTTAACATAACACCATGCCTGTAGTCCTCAAAGGGTTAGGCAGACGTGTAAGTAGTAGTACATCCACATTGCGCCAGTTTAAGTCCCATATAGTATAGAGTCCGAGTATATGGATATCAACCAAGCACAGACTCAGACTCCAAAAAAGAACCCAGTAATACTTTTCCCAACCCGGGAAACGAACCTAGGAACACATCCTCAACAGTCGCGCTTGCGACTACTAGATATTTTTTTAGTGCAGTAAAAGAATGTGTTTAGAAGAGAAAATAATCACGATGAACTCCATATTTCTGTTAAACTGGAACAGCAATTAGTTATGTTCAAATTAATAATTACACACATAATTTAAATTTTAATTTTTCAGGTGCATACCAGACTTCAGAAGTTGTTATTACCGTATCACCCAGTAACCATAATCTGAAATGAACGAAAGAAACATTTTCAATGAGTAGGCCATTGTTTTATTAACATAATATTGAGTTACCTACTCGTTACGAAATAGTTAAGTAGATCAACATACACAGTGCGTAGTACCTACATAAGTAATTATGCATGTTGAAAACTGATATCGGTCGTTCAATACAGTATTATGAAACTTTATCTTAGTAGGTATATTATTATAGGAATACCCGTGTAACACCTATACTGTTATTTACCGCGTAGATTGTGTTAAGATTTTCGTGTTATTCTACATCATAAATTAATGTTGGAAGTTGCTGCGCTTTGTGTAGTTGTTTTCTTAGAATCGGTAGCAAGAGTGAGGAAAATATTGTGAGATATGTATTAGTCTTCTTAAATACACTATGTATTTTAGCTCGTTGATTGCTTTACGTAAAATTATAGTTTTCACAAAATGTAATACTTTGTGTCAACCTAACTTTTTCAGAGAAAAATAATAGGATAACGAGAGGCGAGACAATATCAAAAATCTCAGAAAGGAAGGAAAATCATTCCTTGTTTTGAGATAGGTGTGATTATTAGTGATTGCTTCATTGAAACCAGTGAAATCCGTTTTCGTGAAAGGCATATTATTATTATTTTTCTTTATGACTTTAAAAAGAGACTTTAAGAATTTTAAATTCTGAAATTTAGTCTGTTAATCGCACAAAAATCAGAAACCGTTAAAATTTCTTGGGGAAGCTTTACCTCTAGATTTCCTGTTCCTCATTTATGGCATGCAACTCTTGCCAGATAGGTACAATAGGTAGCAAATTCAAAACATGGGTACCTAATATGACTTGCTACCACAAAAACTTGATTTTGCTTGAGCATCACCTCAGCAGGTTTCAATACAATTTATAATTTATGCTGACTGCTCAAGTGGCCGTATATTTGGAAGACTTTTTTGCTAAGGTCAAGCAACTATAAATCGAATATTATGGTGGATAGCTATTTCTCAAGTATTTTGTACGGTATACTATCTTATCTGTCAGTAGAAGTACCCCTTTGATGGGTGTTTGACCACGTCAAACAATATTTATTGTTGGTTTTGTGAAATTCCAAAGGTATCCTGCTTATCTAGGAATCAATGCACGTATTAAAACAAAGCTGACACTTGTGTTTATACGCTTTTTGATAAGATAAATGTGCGTAACGACTCAAGAATGGGGATGGTTGCGTACCTACTGAAATCAAGATTTTCAGTAATCACATCTTTAGTATAAAACTTTAACTTTAAAACTAACTACTTGTGTCTTCATCCCTCATACGATAAACTATAAAGAAACCTATATAGGTAAATCAAATGCAGGTTTATAATGTAACAAAAAGTTTCAAATAAATACATGCATAATATTAACTTTGTTTCCCTTTAACAAATTCCTAATGTCAACGAATCGTTATGTATTCTTGCATTTGCAAATACCCACGTGATCGAGGATTACCTAGTTTTTACGACGTTTTTGATTTGTGTGACAGAACCTACAAAACACGGCTCTACAAAATAATGACCTCCTAAACAAGTCACAAACCGAATCAAAACCAGTACGTAATTATGTAAATAACAAACAGCAAGCAATGATATGAAAAATGATCAAATCGCCGCCGACCGTGTCCCGCGACACGCTTCACTCGCGGCCTTCTCTCGTTGGGGTTACGAGTTACGATCTACGTTGCAAATTATATAATTCAGATTGTAAACAAACCAAATGCGATGCAATAAGGTGGATATTATAAAATTGTAGCAGACCGTTACTGTCATAAAATAGTTTCGCAGAAATACCTAGGTGGCTTCTTGAGTCGCCTGCATTATACTCCTGTTTCCGGAATGAATAATTTCCTGTTATTAGGTAGTGGCTTCGCTTACCTACCAAAAACTGTGATTAGGAAATCTATCAAAAATGTACCTACTGAACGGACAAATAGATTGAGCCACTTGAGTTCAAATAGAAATGAAAACTGATGCAGTAGGTAAATGGACCTCTCAATAACCACTAGGTACAATAATTGTATGGAAAATTGCCATCATTACTTTGGCGACGTTAATAGACCTATTACGTTCTAGCTATCTATAAGACTAGCAAATTTCACATTCGAGATGATCTCTCACCTAAGTAGTTATCGCCTATTAATGATACTCTCTTCGATCGAGTAACTGCTGTCATAAGTACCTAACTGAAAAGTGAAAAGAGATTCATCAGCTCTACTTCGTAAGTCTTTGAACTCGTGGGTAAACTCAATGTTATCGGAACCACCGACTAACTATCAACTACCTAATCAAAATTGTACCTATCAGTCACGTACCCCCATTGTTTTCAGATAGATGGCCTTCCGTTATACCACCGTGGTTATATCGACTTATAACCATTTACATTTCCAAATTGCTCAGATGAAGTCTGAAAAACGGATGTTTATTCAGGTGAAGCTGACTTTAAGAACAGAAAATACATTAAATAAGTGAATAAGTACTCTTTTACTACAAAAGTTATTTTGAATAGGTTTTAACAGATAATTTATCATGAAAGGCCTGAAATTACTGAACAAACTTAATGATTGACTGTAACAGATGAGAGAAATAACGTCCTGTTTTTGTTCGTTTCAGCAATGTCGGCCGATGGGTCGACCACGGACATCAATGCCCTGCTCAATGATACAGGTATGTTTTTCTTAATAATATTGTAATGTTTTACTGCCATCTATGGCTCTAACGTCAAACAAACACTGATTGTGCGTCTCTTAGTAGTACGCCAGTTTCATCATAGATGGCACTGTACTTCATTTATGTCAGTGTTTGAAATAGTTTTACCGTCTGTTTTATAGATGGCGCTGTTACAAAAATTATCATGTCACTACTAGCGACATCTTACGAGGACTTGTGGATGTTATTGTTGTATGTTAGTTCATATTATTGCCGCTAGGGAATTTTAGTATCAGTATTTATTTTAATATCTGAATTCTCTACTAGATGTCGCACAATTACTTCTATTTAACCATTTAAAAATTCAGTAGATCATAACAACTTCTTTATTATTCTAAAACAAAACTTTTATCCAAATTGACTTTGCACTTATAGTAAGAACTACATCGTCCTTTTCTGTTCAAATTTTTATGGAAAACAAAAATGGAACTTATGAGCTGAGAGTTAAAACAAAGGTGGATCACTGTCTTATTTCAATATTGTTAATGTTAACACCTAACTTGACCTAACCATGATTTATACGCAAGAAATTTTAAGGTAATGAGTGTAAAATATTTAAAAATATATCGTATTTGTGCTTGAATGTATTCATTTTGATGAAGCGGTAGTAAAACAAAACTTAATTAGTTCTTCTTGTTCTGCTACTTTCGTAGCAAATTTTCGTTTCATTCGTATGTCCTGTATGATTTATTGTAATGAATGGTGCGTCATCCTTCTAAAGTGAAAATTAGGTATTGTCAAGACTTGTGAAATCCATGAATAAAATCAACGTTCGACTATGGGTCCGTCTGCGTCATACAATGTCGTCAGTCCCCATAACAGCTGGCAATACATAATCGTCTCTTCAAGTGATAATCAGTAGTACAATACTATTATAATAAATCTCTGCTTCGATGTGACGTACGTCAACGGATATGACAACATTAAGTTTTCTGAATACCCGTTTTTTGCTAATTGTGACGGGTTTCGCGGAAGCGTATTTTTATGCAACGATGAGCTCTGTGGAAAAATAGTCATTGTGTGGTATGACAAACATATAGGTACGAAATGCTTTAGACCAGCTGTTTATTTGTTGTTAATACGTAGGTTCGTCAGGCTTTCAAACTTTTAAATAAAATAGGTGGGTACGGCACCTACTTGGTGTCTGTAGGTCAGGAGGTCCATGAAGTCATAATATAAAAGCTATGGGCAAACAAAAATAACTTTTCTTAAATCATCTGTATTGTAATGATTCTACTAAAGCGGCCAAAGCCAAAAAAAAATCAAATTGCCTCGGACATTTTAACTTTTATAGCTGCTCCTATTTAGAGATAATAATATGGTGATGGTTTTATCATATTCAAAAGATTAAATTTTCATCAGTGTATCCCAGCTGGTAACTAAAAAGCTTATATATTTTATAAAACAACGCTTATCTGTCTGACGTAGTTCACTGGGCATTTCGGGTATCATTTTCAACAATAATAAGCACCTACTGTACAGAGAAAGGTCAGGATTGACGTATGAAGTAATTATTATCTTCCAGTGATTAAGGATTAATGGGTCGAGCTAAAAATAAAAGTTCATGTTGTGACAATGATATGATTCATGCGTACGTAGCTTCTATAAACAATAAAAGTTGAATAAATACAGGTTAAATAATCTTTTAGTCGCAAAAAGTTTCTACGTCCTACCTACAATATTCCAATTTACGTAATTGGTTATGCAAATAAATAAACTGTAATAACCTACGTTAATTTTAGGTTTGTCTGTTTGAGAGTTTTTTTTGCGAAATACATGGGTCTTTGAATAAATTATTTGAGATTTAGTAGTCAAGGATTTTAATTAGGTAAATGATAATAATGTCAAAACTCAGCCGTGAGAAGGTTAAGCTTCTAAAATACAAAAGTTAATGTTAAGATTATACTTTAACTAGAAAGGAAGCGTTTTATGCAAACATTAGTATTATTAAGTAGTGTTAAAATAAATAAATCAACTTATTTTTAAATTCAAGGAGAATCGTAGTTTGTGAATGATCTTTGAATATCTACTTACTATTAACTTTAACCTAAGAAGTCATAATTTAAATTATGTTCTTAAGATGAGTAGCAGGTTCTGCAGTTAATACTATAAAAAAGTTTAATAACCCGGACACGATGTCGCTACATAGATAGATAGTAACTATCTATAGAAGTAAATATTCAAAAACTTTCACTGATTATATCTCTAAGCCTTTGGAAAACCCAGGTAGCAGAATTAAGGTCTTTAACCTAGGAAATTCCCTTCAGCTAATAATTAGATTATTAAAATATTGTAGTATCTATTATTTGAGTTAAAACCTACATAGGTATCAATAATATGAAACATTAACTACAATACGACAATACAAATTAATTATAAATTAAAAGTAACGCGCAACAGCCAACCAACCCGTACAATTAGAGACAAAAATATAAACCAATTAACGAGGACTATTCCAGAATGAAGAATGACATTCAGTACGTTGACACAGTAGAACTTTATGTATCTAGAACGAAGTCTATGGAAAAGTTGATACGAGAACCAAAATAGGTAAACCCTAAAGTTTCATTAGGATAGGATTAGCCTACAATAGCTTTCACTGGCCTTGCGATTCTCATCAAATTCTGGTCCAATACAAATCCTTCCTCACGGCATTGAACTAAAGGTTTAGTTGGTTCGCAGATAAGTACGTTGCAATAACACTTCAAAGTAAAAATGGCGACAAGGTTCTCTTGTAAAAACATATTATGATTAATCAAAATCTGCGCAGAAACTTTGCTTTAATACATAATATTCTAGTTAAAAGACAAAATCATCCGATTTTATATGACGCGTATTTAGGAGCAACAAACAACAATACTTGGCCTAGACTGATAGCAATTTATTATTATCAAACTGCGGGGGGCACGATGTCGATAACAAGCTAATAATAGTGCTTGACACACCTTAACCTCTTGAAGTATTTATCAGACAGTTATCGACCGTGGAGTCCTCCATGCCCCCGGATCAAGGCGTGTATGATCAGCCCAGATAAATTGAGTAGTTTGAAAATACGCGACCCATTTCATCATGCATTGTCTATAGCAGATAACTCTAAATGTTTTTGTTCTGAACAGACGCAAATCAAAATTATGTAAACATGTTTTTTTAAGTTCATGCTATTTTAGAGGTCTTTATCAGAAACGAACCCAAAATAGCTTGTTATGAAGTGAAAAGTTTAACAAAATTTATATTAATTTGCTGTTAGTAGTTCTGCGATTGTCCAATAATTCATTCTACGTACAAATTAGAAACTGACCTACCTCACAATAAACATCATTGTGAAGTGCGTGAACACAAGACAAACAAACTCTTCCTAATTTGCAAACCAAAAAGAAGAAAAGCATAGGCAATTATCACACTGTCAATAAATTTTGGCTATAAAACTTCTTTACAAATGCTAATTTCAATTTACGAATGAAGTCACACGGTTTCCATCTCAAGCTCAACCTTTCAATTCCCGGTCTCTTACCTACTAAGTATTAAGGCGAGGTTACCCTACTTTGTTTTTATGTACGCACGACCTCACCCCCCGCCCTGCCGCGCGAGCGATATAATGCCTAAATTTTGACTGTTTTTTCTCTCTTGGAGAAAAATGATAAAGAAATTATACATTATGTGACCCGAGATAATACACATTTTTTACGACCTTTATTATGATATAAGTTTTATTTTTCAAAGCCTAATATAACTCAAGTAAAACGATTATTTAGCCATCATTTCGACATGTCTTTGCGATTTAATTGGATGCAGTGAAGTGTAAGTAATCGTGTATCGCATGCCCGACATATCATGATCGAAGAGTCAACTATGTAATACATTTTTTTCAAAATTTACGTACGAGTAAAACGCTATTGTTGACGACGTTTATCGGGGTAACCCCGCCTTAAGTAGAACTGATAGGTAGGTCTGTGTCCAGCCTAGCAAGCAGTATGACGGAACGGCGCCATGCTAATATTACATCTGCGACCACAAACATCTACGTCAAAGGATAAAGTACAAAGATACCCTGAGATTAGATTACATCGAGTGCTATTCTCTGGTGGTGCAAAATATGGGTGCGGGCCCCACACCTACAAGCAATTCAATTAGATTCCATTACATCCGGCAATTAAATGAATTGGCGGAAATGGTGACACTAAAGGAAGCTTGGTATAGGTTTTTCCTGGATTTAATTTTCCAAGCGCATTATAATATTAAGAGGCCACCAGAATAGAATACAATTCTATCATCCGGTTCCTGACTAAGATTGCTTTTGCATGATATGTGTTTTGTTATTGTCAGCTTATTTGTGTGGTCACATAAGTAATGGTATTGTTATGCCCGTAAATGTTTTCGTCATACTAAACCAGTTAGAATCAAAATAAATAAATTATGGCATAATAAGTGACGTCGTTGGCATTAGATCTAGGCGATTCTCCATATTGACGCAAGGAAAATTCAGAATTATGAAACGCTTTACTTTTGAATTGATTCCGGTCAGGCTTGGTTAGCAACGAGCATACTAATGCTAATAATATTATCCTCTTAGTTTCACTTAACCAAAGAAAATGCAATAAGTAAATAATGACAATGCATCTCCAGGCACAATTGGGTGAATTGCCCAAGCAAAAAAATACACGGCATACCTGAGAACGGTAGTGCAATGTGCTGATTATTAATTTTATATATTTTTTCTCAACAACGTAAGTATTTCTCTACCTTGGCAAAAAAAATCATTGGTATCTACCCTCTAATATACCCAAAAAAAAAATTACAAAGTGTTATTTTATCATCACGGTGACCTGTCCTGAACCCAATTCCGCTCATAACATACCTTCTCCTGCAAATACATTCGTAATATGGATTTAAATTGATTTTGTTATCATTAAATTATAATATATTCGATCAAATAAAACAATTTTTGTTTGTTTATCTTCTTTCTCATGGATTTGACAGGCAGTCAACTTTTGTCTGGAAAAAAGTTATCATTTCAGAGGACAGTAAGTTTTAGTATAATAGCCACATCAACATTGCGTTGTTACGCCCCTTTCACCTTTTCTCACTCCGGATCAGTCCGGCTTAAGCTCTCGGTGCTAACGCACCGGTCCCAACGTCTTGCGGTTTCCCGCCAAAAAAGTAAGTTTATCATTTCAGTAATATGGGGACAAAAATAGTTTCATTTCGGTGGCTGTTATAACTCGTGCTAGATTTGTTTAATTTGTTTCAAAATTGTGTATTAAATTCGCAGTAAGTACTGTTTTGTTTGAGTAGTGTTCATATTTTTTAAATAATTTTTTTTCGGAGTTAAATGTAGAACTAACCTCTATTTTATCATCTCAGTGTTATCATTTCAGTGGATTCGGTGGACTGTTATACCAATTACAGTCCACCGGAATTAAAAGTATCTCCGAAATGATAAAAACATAAAGTTTTAGAGATCCTGGTGTCAAATACAAAGTCATAGTTTTGTAATGTACCTACTTTTACCTAGAGTGTCGATTAGATTATTTAGGTGTATTTGTTGTGTAATATTTGTGCTTAAGATATATAATTCATATCATTCATATCATAATAAACATTACATTACATTAATATCATTATTTGAGGTTATTGTAACCTCAAAGAATGATATATGTAATAATACTAACTGTAATATCTGTATATTAATGATGATATTAAAAAAACTGTGTACTGTCCTGTCTCAGTGTTTATCTAAAATTTGTGGAAATCAAACCTAACAAAGTACGGAACCCTGGCTGGGGGCACGGTTGTTCTTAGCTGTATCATTTCGGTGGATTTATCATTTCGGTGGTAATTTTTATCATTTCGGTGGACACTTTTAATTTCAGTGGACTCTTAAAACTTTATCCTTAAATATTTATGTAAGTTTTGATAATATTTGATGTCCACTCACGCACAATGTTATAAAATAGACTAAAGTATTATTTGTCACTAAAAATATATAGATTGCATTGAAATAAAAAAATCCCACCGAAATGATACATAAAAATCTCTTGTTGAAATTCACCCAATTATGTGCAGATACAGACATAATACGGAAGTGTTTAAGTGCTCATGAAGATTGCATCTTAGAGACTTCTTCTTAAAAGTTAGATCCTATCATGCAACGTTTCATTGTGAACATTCATGAAATGATCACGTGGAATTGAATACTTATTGTAAATGTAAAGTTCAATTGTTTAATGCTGTAGATGTCAACGTCCACTACTGAAAGGCCTTCGAATCAACAGTATTTTTTGCCTCGACCCAACCAAAGGTGATTTCCCGAACCCTGTTTTTTACGCCGAAAAACATGTAAAAACGTAATGTTTTGAAGTAATTACGTAAAGTATGTTTTTCCTCTTGTTGTGTAAAACAATATTTTCAATGTCGAGATCATGTACATTGCACACGTCACTGTAATCTAATACATTGGGAACTCTATGTAAGTACTTCACACGTTCCTATATTATCTGATATTGCGTATTTAATCACGATCTTGATACGCAGCTATTTTATATTTACATTTGTTGGAAAATCTGAGTTTTCTGGTACCTGTGGTCAGTCCTCTAAGTAAGTAGGTAGGTTATTACGTAT
Source organism: Diarsia dahlii (assembly GCA_949775195.1). Classification (NCBI taxonomy): domain Eukaryota; kingdom Metazoa; phylum Arthropoda; class Insecta; order Lepidoptera; family Noctuidae; genus Diarsia; species Diarsia dahlii. The sequence goes on from OX459198.1 coordinate 11,907,874, forward strand.
TTGTTGACACAAAGCAGGCAGCAGCTTATAATTTACCTTAATATTTGTAAGTCAATTTCTATAGTATGTAGTAGGCTCTTTCAAATACTTAACTTAAATGAATCGTGTCTTTATTGAAGGTTCTCATTTACTGATGCTTTAATTATGATTACTCACATATCTGCCTACTATTTGTTTGAAATGGAAAAACTTTAACATAAAGGTCATTTCCTATTTAAAGGATAATAAAAAAACCCTGTCTTTCATGACGTAATTATTATTTGGAATATTCCGTAATATTCATAAAAACAGTAACTGATCAACTTAAATAAATTATTTTGTAAATTATTCAAAACACAATAATAAATAGCTATACAGGAATAACATTAAAATTTGGTAAGGTACCTAATTAGGTTTAAGTCTATTATGTTAATTGAAATTCTAAAATAATATTTGCTCACTAGTTAAACGTGATAATTACTTTTAATTAATGTTAAAAATAATGATCTTAATTATTGTTTTAACAAAAACGGTAGTTGCTATATAAAAACACTAATAATAATTCTTTTCCACACCTTGGAGTATGACGGTGACTGGTATTCTAAGGTGAACAGCATTTTTATTTAATTAAATTGATAAATATTAATAGATGTAATTTCGATAAATATTAATATATACCACTGAAGCTTATTCCAATTTTTTTAACGTTAGTCTGTTACTTTTTTTGAGACTACTAATAATTTTAATATGTTTAAAATAGGGCAGGATTAGAAATGTTTCTTCTGTTCTTGTCATTATTCAGTGTGGTGCTCTTGCGGACACCAACTTGACATAGGATGCAATTGTTGCTTCTCTCATACCCTTTTCTCATACCCACTGGGCAGTGGGCACTAAGCATAACTAAAATTTTGATTTTAAATTGTTGTCTCTAGTTGTAGGGCTAGATTAAAAAAAAGTAACAAAAATATTTTCAGTCCATTAACTTTATGCTCCACTCTATAAAAACTGTTTTCATTTGTTTACAAACAATGTGTTCATATGCTGTTTCATTATAAGTACTTAACGTATTCTAATTTGGGAATGACATTAAACGTACGTGGTATCAGTAATTTTCTGAGGCTAAAATCGTAAAACTCGTTCCAGAAAAATAAGTTAAATAAGGACACAGTTGTTTTCCCAGGAGATAACTGCTACAACTATTCAATTATATAGGCAGGTCACCCTGGTATATAACCTGAATATTTTCAGGGCCATGCTTATTATTTTAAAGACATGAAATTTTAAATTAAAAACAATAATCAAGGCACATTAAATTTAAAACACAAAGTAACAACACTGTATTTTAATCAGAAATTTTATTTTCTCAAAAATGGTATGTAATGTTGCCATAACATCTCTAAAAAGTATCCAGAAAGTGAACTTTACCGGAGACTTATTCACAACTGTCCAGTAAGAAGCGAGATTTTAAACTTGGAATCTCCTACTGTCCAGTAAGTAAGTATGTAATTTACTTACTGGACACTAGGTCATCCTCTTTAGATCTGTTTAGAAAAAAAAAACATAGTACCAGACACAGATTAGAGTTTAGCCATTATAACATGGTTATAGAAGGGAGGTTCCAAATATATATCTATCTCTCTTTTTGGTATGACATTTTATGAGATACATATATTTTTGGAACCTTAAACAGCCATTTTATACGTTGCGTTTTGTACTTAGTAATGTTGTAGAAGTATAGTGTGGGATTTTATGATTGTATTTAGTAATTTCAGTTTATTAAAAAGTTTTTTCTAACGTTGTTTCCTAAACTGCCTCGTTGGTCTAGTGGTCGCAAGCTCGACTGCAGAGCGTGAGGTCCTGGGTTCGATTCCCGGGTCGGCCAAAAAGTGCTATTGTGTTTTTCACATATGAATGTAACCTTCAATATTAATTAAACGAATTTGTTGTTAAACTTTCTTTAATTTTTGAGAAAAGCATTATACAAACCTCAACCAGTAAGAAAGCCATCCTGGCCTCGTATATAACCAGACCTCACCTGCGGTTCGGTCCCGTTAACTCATACTTGGCCAGGAAGGCTTACTTACTGGATTCTGCAGTAATGTACCATTACTGGTATTTAATAAACAAAATATAAAATAAATTGAATAAAAACTGTAAATAAGAAACCGGAATTAAATAAAAAAATTTAGGCATGGTATCTTCAGTTTTGTAGTTTTCCTTCGTACCCGGAATTTCCCGGGACGCGGAAAAATGCGTGAACGACTTATGCATACTGTATGATGCGTCGTCGTAATTTTCCTGCTGCCTTTTCCAATAATTCTGTTTACTGTGAACGGAAAAAAGTACATACAATGTCGTTGCATATTATTAAAATGACACGCGCGCTTTTAGAATAAATAATTTTTCCATAACGTTTTTATAACTTGGGTAAACATGAAATCATGTTTGTTTACTCATGTAGGTAAACAATAATGTAATGTGTGTTTAAAATAGTATTATGATATACATAGTAAGGTATTGGTATTACACTGAGGAATATAATAGTTAAAAAAGCTGCGGTAATTTTGCTAAGTAAAAAGCTCTAGTAACTACCTTTACTACTCTAGGTCCTGTAGGTGACAGCCGCAAAGATCGATCTTAAAGAGTAAGCAGTTTCTTTCATTGTCAGTCCGTGTATGGTTGACCATCCCGAGTTTCCTCTTCCTCCGTACCTCGAAAGGCACGTTAAGCTTTTGGGCCCGGTTGTCAGTTATGGACATTAATCGGCAGTCAGAAGTCAGTGCCCGAAAGGTTGACAACTGACTTGCTAAGAGATATACTATTTCGCAGTATTCACTGGGTTGTGGAGCGTAGATAAAAAGTTGCTCCATGTAAAATATTTGTATTAGCTGCGTTCGGTTAGTTGGTAGGAAAAGACTAGTCAGAGGATGTCTGCACTCTGTAGAATAACTCATTTGTCAATGGAATTTTTAAGTCTGTATTAGAATTTTATATAATGTTTACCTTGTTTACTTCCCACTACTCAGCAGTACTACTATAAGTATGACTATTACTGAAATCACTATAATTCCATTCAATGTATTGTCCTGAAATATCACTAAACCACATATTCCGTCATTTTCTACAAGAGGAAAAAGTCGAGAAATTCCAGAGAGCAAAATTTAAAATGACATAAGATGACCACAGCTACATATTGCAATCCCAAACAAATAAAGTAGACCGTGCTTATTAATATTAAAGGTCAATATTACAAATGCTAACTTCAACAAATTTTTTTTTTTTAACATTTTTTAAAATGTATACTTTTATTTTCCTGTACACCTGTTGTTTCTCTGATATGTGCTGTACACCATCCTGGACAGCGTCTATAGTACGTACCCAAGAAACATTTTGTTCTCATAGCATATTGGCCTATATTTTTTCCACGGTTGGAAAACAGGCCTCCCTGTATCATAGGGACAGAACTGTAATCCACCACGGGCTCATTATGACTTAATTCATGTAAAAAGAACCACTACAAAAAAAGGTTTCGTCAGGATATTTTCTGTCATCTTGTTTTTTGTCATGTTTTGTTGAAAATATTGTGTGACGTGTTCCATTATTGTTAATAAATGTCCCGAAATCATAGTGACTGTTAAACCCCATTTTATCATAGTAGTTTAACAATATTAATGTTAAATATTTTGTTAATATGTGTTGCACGCATTTTTCATTTACATTTTTTTCACGCATTTTATTTTCTTTTATTTCAGAATCAGACCTCACGAGTCTATCGCATGTTGGTAAGTACATCATTTATTGTTTATCATTGTTTTTTATTGTTTTTCATCAACATTAATTGTTGTGTTTTTGACTTGTGTGAATTTTTAATATAGGTGATGGGTGATTACGTATTTATACCTACCTACCTACCTACTTACATTACTAGTTTTTACTATACCCTGAAAATAAAAAGCACCTGGTGCAGAAAACAATGTTAAACTGCAAAAAACGTCAGATAGATATTTTAATTTGCAATTAGACAGTTTCTATAATTTAAAGTATCATTCATATCAATCAGTCTTTGCTCAACGATTTAGTCACTTCTATAATAGTAACTGAGCTGATTGACACCACGACTTCATAATTTAACCCCTCAAATAGGATGTTTTGGATAAACCATTGCCACGAGGCGCGAAATTCAAAATAAACATCTATTCTTACGTGAGCACATACTCTCAAGTGTTGAGAACCGGAATAGTTAAGAATTTACACGTTCATTGCTTGAAATGTGAGGAAACATCGAGACTTGAAGGTAACAATGCGAGTAATGGACACAATTCTGAAGATAAAGCTCATATAAATCCAGTTCTTGCTGCTTTAGGGATAGAAGAAGGTTACACAATGACCGATGTTAGGTAACATTGTCACTCAATATCGCATTGAAGTGAAGAATTTATGAGTTCCTCATGCGAGGTTAACGATGATTTGGGGGCCATTCTCGTTACATCCATTAAAATGGCTATTAGTAAAAGGCGAACAAGATACCTACTGCTGATGTTTGGAATCGGGTTAATGTTTTCTCGGCCTTCTAAATATCTTTGCATCACTCTCAAATACACTGGTTACTGTAAAACAATGCTGCTCTAGACTTCAATAATTCATTTGATGATAAAAAAAAGTCTTAGTAGTTGTCGCCTTCCGCAATACAAAGTCAAAATGCCAGTCATTCGTGCAATGTTTGAACTAGACGTCCTACTCGTACAAGTAACTACTCATTCAATAAATGCCATGATCAACAATTTCTTAGATCAAACCCGTCTGAAGTTATTTAACAAATTAATAACCTTCTGCAATGAGGTTAAAGTTTAAATTGAGTAACATAGTTTCTGAAGAATGGATTACTACTGAAGCAGATTTGAAGATTTGTGTAACAACGCACATAAATTATTTAGTGTTTGTGGTTTTATTAACATAGCATCTTCTATGAATACTGGGTTCATTACATGAGGTGTGGAGTAGAATAGTTATTGTCCTAGGTAATGTTGATAGCGTAGGAGGAATCAAAGATGAATTGATTGATGGTATTATTGAGTCAATTGAAACGTATGACTCAATAGTCGATTTTGAACTCAAAGACGTACTAGTATAATTTGAATCTCGTACAGTAACAGTTTTAATGCGCATTCGGCTCAATAACAAATCAGTCATCAATCGACGAAGGGCAACTGCACACGTTACCCATTACAACAATATTATTGATTAACAAACAACCACAAATTGTTCGATATATGATAAACTGACGCTCACAGAGTGGCCTTATTGTACCAGCATGCGTTTCAATTAAGGCTCATAACAGTAATTGGTGTCAGCATTCGGTACTAACAGTTCCTCCAATGTTCGTGTAGTTTATTCTATTAAATGTTCAATTTACACAATTTAGTTGTGGCGGAATTTGAAATTGTCGGCAATTTGTAAACTCAAACTCTTTTAAGCTGTACGTTGGGTTACTACGAGATTCTACACTAGAATGTACAAATAAAGTTCTGTGTTCAATAGAAGTGGCTAGAACCATTTCATCAAAGTTTGCCGCTCATATTTCACAACAATATTTAATGTCCGTTTCAAAGTAGTTTTATATATTGGTGTCATTGAACTTGATTCCCACGTGGGTCCAAGGGTTAATCAGCCACGCCGTTTGCAAGTGATCAAATTATATTTTCCCACGAAAATGTCAAGAGAGTGCAGTAACTTTTACGTGAAGAAAACTCGTTAAAATTCTCAGACATTTTGGCAAATTACCAATAACTGCCAGAAAATGCAGTACACGACCACATTACTACTTCTCAAGCTGTAACTTTATTTGCAGCTTCCTTATCCTTCTTGATTTGGCTCTCTATTAGTAATCTATGATTGTAATTTCCGTAAACATTTGTCGGAGTACAGTATCGAAGATTTTCGAAGTTTATAGTTTGGTTGAGGAAGTAAATACTGATGCTGGCAATGTTCCAGAGATCGTGACAGCTGAGACAAAGGTTGTAACTAATTTATTATTGTTAATCAAGTCTTAGTATTAGTACAAAGAACGTTTGTACTGGGTCTTTAAAATATGAGGTTTATGGAGTTTTCAATCTCATTACTGTACGTAAAACTATTAACGTACGTTCTACTACGCAAACAGGCACCATATTTGTTAAAATTTGTTTATACTGTGGCATATTGTTTTGCATTGTTACGATTTTCCTGCGTAAACCTTTGTTAATCCGTGACAACCGTGACGAACGTTTCAGATAATTCTTGAAAGTTTTCTTCGTAAAACGTATGGAATGCAAACCCGAATCGTAAAAACGTAACCAGGGGTTTTATTTAAAAGTTTCCTTGTGAGCCTCGGGTCATAAATTACCCACTATTAGTATTAGCTATTTTAAATTACCACATTAAATACCTAATATTTATCATGTGGCTAACTCGTGATGGTCATAGTACGCTGACAAAAGGAATTTGCGTGGAGTTCATGAATATAAACATGTGCGTATTATATTTGAATATTTCTCACATTTATTTCACGTCTCAGGTCTTTACGTGGGTTCGTTTCTCTTGTTATTTTAATTGCTTGCACTAATTTGTGTGGAGCGAAAGAACAATAATGTCAGTCACATTGCAAGTCACATTGTCAGTCACATGCGCTATTCATTTGAGACAGACTTCAGTTCTCAGACTGTTTTAATTGGCCACTTATTGGCATGATGGAGTTACTTACGAATAAAGGCAAACTGTGGAAATAATATCATTCGTTTGGCTCGTTAATCAACATATTTAATCACCATGGCTTCTTCTTTATTATTACTAACTTTAGGATGTTTTTCCAATCGTTACGTAAAGAGACAAGTCAAGTTACCGTTCCAGTTTAATAACTAGATGTATTATTTAATATTCTGGTAAGTGTTTTCTTGCTATCAGTGATAAAAGTCAACATTGAGGGCCAATGAACTGATGCAAGTTTGATCCCCAGTTACTGGAGTCAACGTAGCAATTGCTAACAAATGATGATGTTAAAAAGGTCATTGATAAATAAGTGATTGTTGAGTATTCAACCTATTTAGTACCCATACAACATTTGTGGAAACTTTTCCAAAGTACCTATTGCGTCAGTGATTGTCCTAAGCATATCTCTATAAAACGGGAGTACACAAGGAAAAATGGGTACTTATAACGTCAGAACAATGAAATGGATGAAACAGACAAGCAAGAAAACATGCATTATTGTTGTTGAGGAAGAAGCTCAAACAACTGCACTAGATGCATTTGTTATTATCTATCAGCACACTGAATTAAAACAAAAAAAAAACATAAACAAAAAACAGGAAAATCATTTGAAAAACTGCGTAAACATTAGCGTCTTCCTTTTTCCAGACACAATTACCGAGAATGAACCACATAAATGTGTTTTCAATAACACTATTTATAATTATTGTAGAGACGCAGTATATTGTGACGTTGATTCTGTCCAGAGCATATGAAGCGAACAATTAAACAAGCTTTGATTATTTTCGCAAGACGAGAAAAGATCTGAGGAAGTTCTACGCAGCGATTTTCCGGAGAAGAATTTTGCTACTGGATTAACTGGCGAAACCATTCTTTTAGAATTTACGACCCCAGCTGATACTAAATAATACAATCACTTTTACGATTCACCTGTATTTTGCCAGATCATTTTCAGCTCTTGCGATATCAGGCTTGCTACTGATAAACGGAAAAGGAATTTCCCAAAAATAATTTATTTATTTGGGTACTTTAGTAAATAGCTTTTAATACTGCGAGTATGTTCTCAGTATTAAAAACTGTTTGCAGCTTCAGATTAAATTATTAATTATTGTTAGTTAGTAACAAGAATAGGTACTAACTAGGCTTCAACTGTCATTTGATAAGGCTCTAATGTCTCTTATCTTAAAGGCCAAAGTAGTTTACATAATTTAGAATAACACTCACTAGAGGCATTGAATTATATTATAATTTATTGTCCGTCAAGAATGTTGTCGTTAAATTAGTGCAATGATTATTTTGACATTTACCTTTAGAACAAGTTTAAATAATTTACAATTAAACATAAGACTATAATATTTTAAACTTAAATACGTATAATGTTGTGTTCTATTGAATTCCAGTTTATATTTTTAACTTAGAGTGTCATAATCTATTTACTGAAACACAATAGAACTTTGATAGTATTGTGAAGCTTTCAAATGCATTAAGGTAAACAAAACAATACATTGAAAATAACTAAAACCAAGTAATCAATAAATAAGTTTTAAATTGGTTTTAGAGGAAACAGGCAAATAAAACAAGTCGGACATAACTTTCTGGCTTGCATAAATCTTTGATTTATAACCCGCGGAAATAAATGTTTTACTTATCATATAAGAAGTGCATATTACCTATAAAGCTTATTTGACTTAAGTTTTGTTTCAAACAATTCTTATTATATTATGATAATGAGACTGCTGTCTGCTCATCTTCCATAGTTGGTAACTTGAGAACTGAGAAATACTACGACTTTATGTTATTTGACACATAATTACCTGAGTAGCAGCCACGGAGTTTGGATTTGTGCTTGGTTGATAAAAATAGGCTCGCCCCTTAATGACGCTTAAAAAAATTACTAACGAAATGTGGGTGTACTACAAGGTAAACCTCAGCTCTTCGGGGATTATAAGCATGATGATAATGTTGACACATGTCTTGAGACGAAACGACGACGTAGTGCGTAGTATTCAGGAACATTCTCAAATATTTACAGGCGATACTACCTCATATTTGATTTGGTGTCATTATTCGATTCGAACAGTAATACAAACACTTCGTATTACGATGGTTAGATGTTAATTTCAATGAAAAACGTATTGGTTTTATTTCTAGGGCATGTCAATCATTGTTGTGGTTTGTTATTCGATTCGCGACGTGCAGTGCGATGAAGGCTGAATTTTATTTGTCTAGGCGATATCCCGATATATCTCCAAACAAAATTTATTTTCGTTTTCTCAACAATTTTTATTTTCAGTTTTCTCGAATCACGTTGAACTTTACCACTAAATTTATAAGGTTTAGTTTGCGTTAATTGTTTACAAAATCGTTGAGGAGTTAAATTTGTTTTATTTGTATGGTGTATGGCCTGTCCTTGCTATGACACAACCGACCTACTGACCTGAATGTATGAAATTAAACAATTTCGATGCTTTTGTTAAGATATAGGGCATCGTTGCTAATTAATAAACGTCACGATAATTGGACAGTTCTGTTGTATGTACCCACCTACCTAGTCAGATATGTTTGTTCCGTTGACGCCATTACTCTTCTTAGAAAACGAGATTTTAGTTGTAAGAGATAAAATACAGATTCGGGTTACTGCGGAAAAATAACGTGATAGCTGTAAACTAAAAATAATGCTCACGTGCATCCCTGAAAAACAGCTGCTTCTAGTTACTTTTCTCGTAACCTGTAACGGCTGATTGTTGTGCTGAAAACAAAACATGCGGTAGCTTATTTGCTATCAATCATGGCATCAACGGTCTTAATAATAATGAGTACTCTTAACTCAAGGTTCTAATTCCCTTGATTACAAACTCAGCACGCGTTTAAATAAAGCGTCGGCTAGACGCATAAGTGCTCACGTGCACATTAGAATGTAAAGATGACAGAACAGTTACATATTGTGGTAATTTTCTTGTTATTACAGTGGAAAATTAGAAATTTTGCAGATGCCCGGCGATTAGTCAGCAGTGTTTACTTTGTTTGAGAGCAATGCATACATATGCGTTTTTGATTAAAATATGATTACGATTTAATCTAAAAGTACTTGTTACTGTTTATTTATTAGTTTCAATAGGAGGATGAACCTGAAATTATCCTGTTGATGTATTGTTAGAAATAAAGAAATATGCAGGTAAAGTAGGGTTAAATAAATATATTTGTTCACCATAGTACAGACCATATTTTTCCATAATTATGCATTTTTGGGACTTCTTGTATTGTATTCGCAACTTCACATCCAAAGCGCTTATTTGCGTACAGGTTTTAGGACCTAATAGCTAAAAACAAAGTGATACTTCTTTTTGAAAAGTTCAGAAAATTGTTTTCTTTGTTTTACAGTGATAGAAGTTTGAAGAAGTGCTTATAGAACGAAGAACAATACACGTATGATTTACGTAATCCTTAAAGTATGTGATGCCATAATATGTAACTTTGCGACCGAGACGGTGGTTTAGAATGCACCTAATTAATACGTATCTGAGACCAATTAAAAGTTATGCAATGATTATACACGAGGTAACTTTTAACGATTACACACTACGATTTCTGTACTAATGAAATCTATTTTCTGTCCTATTTATGCTGTTTTCATAGTCCGATTGTTTATCGACCAGGAATAACCATATTGTGCCCTCTTAGGCTGCCTACGTAAACCGCATTGTTACTATTTTATGTTGATGGAAATAGGAAAATGCAGTATGTACTAAGTACGTTTGTTTACTACTGAAAATACCTCCCCGCGTCACTTTACAGACGTTGACGCTAAATAAAGCAGGATTTCGACATTGAGGTGTTTGATTGCAAATTGTTTTTGCTATTAAATACCAGTCTTGTGTTGTAGCTATAAAGATGCATTAAGTAACTCCTTTAGCTAGGTTTTTATCGAGTTTAAACCTGACATTGATAGATTTAAAAGTCCTTTTACGTTATCTATCACTGATTTAGATTGAAGGTTAAGATAAGAAAATTAATAGTTATATAACAACATTCATTACAGAATTATAGAGTAAATAAGAGTATATTCTTGCTTGAAATTAGAACGACAGAATATAACAAGGTTACAAACATCAGAAGCTGATGGATCTGATTATAAAATACTGAGCGATTGTGTGACTGCAAATGTAAACAAATCATCTAAGATAATCTATTTCTAAACAATTTTCAAATCGTGTGCCAATATGAACATGTTACAGTTACAGACTCAGTGCTCAGACGCATTCAAACTATCAACAAACGGCTATTATGTTCTAGAACAACACAGCATGAACTGAATCTTAGACTGTCGTAACCCAATTGCAGTAATCTCAACTGAAATTACACAATTATGTACATAGTTGTTGTAACATCGCTGGCTACCAAGGCTGCCATATCAGCTGACCAGGAAGAGAAGAAGCTTTGCATAGCGTCGTATTTATAGCTATCGATATCTCTGGGGGCGTGACTCTTGCGTCGTTTCACAGGTGCATCGTTTACGCAATGGGGCTTGCGATGCGGTGTCTATCAGGACTCTTATGAGTCAATCAATAAATGTTGCAATAACACTGCTTCTAGTTCCAGTACTATTAATAATTTAATTTTAATTGAGGATGGAGAAAAACAATGTTTTATCATATTCTCTTGTTTTTATTGTGGTTCTCAGTCTTGCTAGTTTAAGGCCAAACACACGTGTTTATTATTATGATTTGATGCGGTGAATTAGCAACTCGATATTATTTACCATCTGCACAATGTGTAAACTTTACGATACTGGTTAGCCGGTTTGAAGGGTTATGCTAGTGTTTATAAAACAAATGAAAATGTGAGAAAAACAATGTTCCGGGATCAACAAAAAGATTCATTGTCTTTTAGGTTATTGTCTTATTAATACTCTTTTAGGTTATTCTCTTATTATAACTCTTTGGTTATTGTCTTATTATTATTCTACACCCAGACGGTTCGTGATCCAAAGAAATTAACTGAGCTGAAACTAATTCGATAATTAACTTTTGTTCTAAAAGCATGTGGGTTCTTAATGTTCCACTAAAGTTTTATGGTCACCGTGGCTGAATTGTTCAAAAGATTGACGTCAATAGTGTAAGTATGTCTATTTGTATTGGTATCGGTATCAATACAGCATGTGACTTTATCACTATGCTTAGTATTGGTGGAACTAATTGCTGATTATCTTTAAAATTCACGTGATTCTCGGTCATAGAAGTTATTACGTTCTAATTTGCTCTCTCTCTTAGTCGCCAACATGTGACAGATTAGTCGTGGTTATGTGGTGTAGCCCACAACAGACTGCGGTCGCTGCCTTCGCGATCGTTTTCTACCGGTCCCTATTGACCGCATGGCGAGTACATACAGCTACAAGGATCTTGGCAACAGCTTTGATGGAGTCTGTATCAGATTGGAGACGTGATCTCGTGCCTTCGACTATACCCGGATATACCATTTTAATTTTCTGGAGTTTAATACTACTAGTAGACCAATGGTGGTGATCAAGATAGACCCTTGGTTGCCTTTTGAATATTGAATCTCCATTTGCTACGGTTAACCATTTGGTATAGCTTGCAATCACTAGCCTCATAGTTTGACCATCAATTTCTGCCTCCTCCTCTGCTGCTTTTTACCCGACTACGGCGAAGCCAAAAGGAAGGGTAATGATTTTGGCAGTCTATGTATGTATGTTCCACCGTAGCGCCTAAAGTATTGGACGGATTTTAATAAATTAGGTGTCAATAGATTCGTAAGAATACTGCGGGTGACATAGGCTATATTTTTATAATTTTTTTTTTATGGCGGATTTTAAATGTCAAAAACTTTCCTCAAAAAATATTAAATTGAGATAATCATAGCAAGTTTGGTATCAAATGAAAGTTCTTGGCGAACACATTACAAATATGTAAGTATTATATTATCGTTTAAGTACACACAAAAATAAAATTCAAATAAATAATTAAGTTCAAAAATCTAAAACCCGACTACTAACAAAATCGCGGTCTTAAAAGTAGAAAACAAGAAAATAATTCTTGTCTGATATTCTCCGTAGTCGCATGCCACCTTGCTAATGGCAATTAGCAGCTGACTTCTGTATCAACGAGAACGCCATGAAGGAGCATCAGGTATCAGTGGCATGCGACTACGAAGAATATCAGACAAGAATTATTTTCTTGTTTTCTACTTTTAAGACCGCGATTTTGTTAGTAGTCGGGTTTTAGATTTTTTAACTTAATTTTTACATTGCTGATTCTTAGTGTTTCAGAAACTTGCTGTAACGAATATTTATGTTTCAGTATCGTGTCACATTGAGCTATGTACTTTTCCAGACTGCTCAATTATTCAGTTTGAAGCGTCTACATGATTAGTTAAGTCTGTTATGCGTAGTATGTTATGTAATCTGACCTGAATGTCAAAAGTCCAATGCTTTGTAGAAATATCAATGTTCTTTTTATTTATTTACCTTTATAAATTTGTACATAGGTAACATAAAGGTAATGTTGCATCTTTCAATAAACACGTCATGTAAAGAAGAAGGTCACAACAAATTGATAATAGCAATGAACTCACTATTTGCTTATCAACAATGCTAACAAAACTGATTAGATAATAAAACAAAATCAGTTTCCTATGTGATAATGTTTGTTTTTATTATTTTAAACATTCTTCTGCGATTGTCAATGATAAGATTGATGTAATGTGTTGTAATGTTTATTTATAAATTCGTCGAAAATGTGGAAAAGTTCTTTAGGTTACGTTTTCTAGTAAATGGAAATATTTTTGTAAATATTATTGTTTTTACTGGAGGTAGGACGTCAGTTCTTTCAACAATATTCTTGACTTTATTTAATCGGCGAACGTTTTATTTACTGTACACTGGAGTTTAGTTTTCAACCATGTGTAAAGGATATATTTTTATAACGTATCTGTTATTATTTTGCGGCAGTCAATCGGTCATCGGCATACGGTGGAACAGAACAATCGGAGTCAGTTTCAGAGGTCACAAGTTCAATATCCAAGTCAGGTATAAAATTAGGCATACTGTGAGCATATTTGGGAAAATATAATTATTCCCGATTGTCAAAACTTAGTTTATGTAGGACCTACAATGAAATGGACATATAATAATAATAATAATAATATTCCACAACTATCACACAACGCCATCTAGTCCCAAGCTAAGCAGAGCTTGTGTTATGGGTACTAGACAACTGATAAACATACTTATATATTTCTAAATACATACATATTATAGATAAATTACACCCAGACACAGAACAAATGATCGTGCTCATCACACAAACATTTGTCCTGGGTGGGAATCGAACCCACGACCTCCGGCATAGCAGTTAGGGTCACTAACCACTAGACCAACAGGCCAGTCTATAACGTATCAGCATGTAACGTAATTATTTCAATGACCGCATGTTATCAAACAAGTGTCATTTACCGAAATATCACAAACGTAACGTAAACAATTATTACAACGTATTGCACAATGTTTTCATAAAGATAATAAAAATTTCAGGAAAAGCCACATCAGTTAATTAATATCTGTTTGTAAACATCCTCTGATGAAAATGAGCCTTCTCGTAAATTACCCAATTTCATCATAATAGGTACATAATGTGTAAATTCTTCCTATTTTTCTTTCTCTATTTCTACCCCTCACTGCTACCACTTAATTTTCACAATATCAACCTCTGGCTATAAGCCTTTTTCCCAACCATTTTGCCAGTTCTAGTTTCGAGTCTAAACGGATGCAGCTGAATACAAGAAGTATTTTTCATGAAGCGACTGCCTCTTTGACCTCCACAATCCAGTTAGACTTATAGGATAAAACTTTTGTAAGACTGGTTGTCAGACTTTCGGAAGACTAACTACCTGTTGTGGCTAAACGAGGTAGAGGGAACTCAGTATGTAATGGGTGGACCCATCCACTGGCCTGAACATCGACCAGAGTGGCTATTATTATTTAGTCACAAACTGCTCCACTTATCTCCACTCTTCGTTTTCACTCGATAGCGAGTCCAAAGTCACTGTTTTCCTCTACCTAGATATTGTCAATATTATCGTTTATTGTGAGGATTAAAGCCATAAAGGTACTGGCCTGTTGGTCTAGTGGTTAGTGACCCTAACTGCTATGCCGGAGGTCGTGGGTTCGATTCCCACCCAAGACAAATGTTTGTGTGATGAGCACGATCATTTGTTCTGTGTCTGGGTGTAATTTATCTATAATATGTATGTATTTAGAAATATATAAGTATGTTTATCAGTTGTCTAGTACCCATAACACAAGCTCTGCTTAGCTTGGGACTAGATGGCGTTGTGTGATAGTTGTGGAATATTATTATTATTATTATTAATCATAAACATAGACGGGATTTACAAATGGTACCTAATTATTTATCTTATAATCGATACGATCAATAATCACAATCCAACCTTTAATTATAAAACAACACTTGGGTTTTCTTAATCGTACGGACGAGATTAGGTTAATTTAAAACGCAGTCTTTACGAGTATTTTTTTATCAACTTTATTTCTAACGAATGTTAATTACCGGCAGGTATAACCCTGTAATTAGGATCAAGAAGTCAGATAGCATATCTTATTGTTTAGTATTAAGAAGCGCTTACATTGTTGGCAGTGATGAATATAACCTCTGGCCAATCAACCCAAGTACCCAACCCCCAGCACTGTAAGGAACTGGCATTTTTCAAGGTAATTGGTTCAGGTATCACACTAATATTATAAAGGCGAAAGTGTGTGAGTGTGTGACTGTGTGAGTGTGTATGTTTGTTACTTCTTCACGCAAAAACTACTGATTGGATTTGGATAAAATTTGGTACACAGATAGTTTATAACCTGGATTAACACATAGGATAGTTTTAATCCCCATTTTATCTTCCCGTGGGATAATTTTCGAGTTGTAGCGGGTGAAGCAGGACGGAAGGGCACTGACGTACATACGGTTACCACGTACCATTCAGTACAGTGTTTAAACAAAAAATCTTCTGTTCCATTAAATTATAACCGTGTTGGATTGAAGAATAACGGAGGGAAAAAACGATGTGGTTCAGAATAATGTACTGATCACGTGATAACCATTTGTGCGTCGGTGTCGCTGCCATAAGTTTGACTGACTCTTTAAAGTTTCAATTTGGTGATGGTATTCTTTGGGTCGTGATTAAGACAAGTCAGCAATGTATGGACTCATATAGACATAATTTATGATCCCATTTTAACTCTTAATATTACAAAGCAGAGGACAATTTTCTACTAGGTTCAAAGGATTCCCTTCAGAATGACCAACAACAATGAATTGTACAATATCTGCATTTTAATGAACACCTTCGTATCTTCCGTCGTATTATGTGCTTTGTTTTAATTCAGTGATTACGGCTATTGCATAACCAATAATAAAAACAAAGACACCTAAGTACCACAAAAAATATAGGTACTACGTACATAGTTAGAAAAAAATACCATCAGTCGTTGAATGAATTGGTGATTGTATTCCTAAAATAAAATATAGTCATTTATAGTCGACATTTCATTACCTGTTTTTGTTTTCTCCTACGGAAATGTTGTTTCGAACGGAAAAGTAATTTAAAACGAATGTTAAATAAAACAGACTGACGTGAGAGCTCATCGGCGTCGGTGGCGGGCGCGGGTGTATCTCGTCTGACTCTGTCACAGCTGCCCGTCACGTGATCAGACGCAATTAGACAACGCACCTTCGTCATGTCATTGA
Organism: Diarsia dahlii; assembly: GCA_949775195.1. Lineage (NCBI taxonomy): Eukaryota > Metazoa > Arthropoda > Insecta > Lepidoptera > Noctuidae > Diarsia > Diarsia dahlii. The sequence continues at coordinate 11,924,376 of OX459198.1, forward strand.
AAATATTTTAAAAACAAAACCACGTTAACAATTATCACTCTTAAGACTTTGAATATAAAGCTAAAAATTATACCTTTAATACAATTGACGCAACAACTTTGTCGTAGTAATTCAACTGCGCAATTCTCGTCGTAACATTGGAATTTTGTGTCCCCAAGATTTGTGTAAGATTGAACAATGGGCACAGTGACGTCTTGCCGTGGTCTTGGAGAGCTTCTACGTATTTCGTAAACAGGGTCTTTGTGCCCGTATAATTAATAGCGACACATTCGAATAAACAGTATATTTCAAAACGTTGCATCTGAAGAAAAAGTTTTCAGTGTCGCTGCTACAATTTTTCATCACGCCAGTTTTCAGAAAACACACGCAGCAGGCTCCTTTATTATTTGATATATCGTTGCCCTAGATAGGAAGATGCCAACATACTATATTTCAGAGAAACTACACAATAATGAATTAGGGTAGGCGAGATCAAACATTGCAAATTAGAGTCTGTTTATTTTACCATCAAAGAAGTCTTAAAAAGATAAAAAAGCATCTCGTTGATTCGACGTTTACTGTTCACTTTCTACACTAAAAGTAAAATTTATTATGAGCTAATCTTAAAACGGGTTATTGACATAACACTTACAGAAATAATCTTCGTTTAGATAGATCAAAATTACATTCAGCGATGTAATGGCAGATTGATGGCAACATAGTAAAATAAATTGGTATTCACTGAATAATATCACTGTTAGGATTAGCGTATAATCTTTTAAAACGTTTTTTATAAACACCATTTATGAATCATACAGAAAGTTAATTGGTTTATATTACAGTATTGCGTAGTTATCAAAGTCTGTGCTACAAATCATCCATGTAATTAGAGTACATATTGTGTATGTATCGAGTCACGTGTTTGGCTTATAAAACATTCATTCGAAGGACCAGACGTTACGCAGACGGCTCAATTTAGTGACGTAGGCTCAAAGTCGTTTGGCTGAAACCTTGGTGACCAACCTTGACCTAAGTGACTTCCAAGGTGCACGGGTAATGTTTTGGAAGCAATTGTGATTGCCTTTAATGGTGATCATTAAAGGCAATCACAATTTACTAGTTGACGATCCCCCGACGTAAACATTTTTTTTCCAGAAACAGGAACTGTTCTTTGCCCAGTGGTTATTTGTTATTTGTCAAATGTTTATTTACGTGTGGAAACTTTTGATGTTTGCTATGTCATAGCTGAATTTCGGAACTCCTCTCTACCGCATCGATTTAGAGTTCCACACTCAGAAGGTGATCTTGACCTCACACGTCCAAATTGAGAGTTTGTTACAATCTTTACGATTTCATTTTGAGCGAGGCAAACATAAATGGTTTTCGTTCAGCCAATTTTTATGGGACAACATCAGAATTTACTGGTTAAGGTAAAATGTGGAAGGTCTACCTTGCCCTTACCGTGCTTTTATTACCGCAATGATCTTCAAAAATATAATAAGGTTATGAATGTAAGAAATCCTTTAATAAACAAAATTTAAATTAAGTTTTTCCAAGCAAGTGCTTGTAAACACGAATTCACGGTCAGTTTCTCAGTTCAAACTATGAAACATCTGATGGCCATCTTTGTTTGAAATTACGACGTCACACAATGACGTCAAAACTAATTACGACGTAATAAAATTAATTAATAATGACGATACTTAAAAACAGGAAGAGCATTCATCTAATGATAGACAGATACATGCTGTCGTAACGTAACGTACCACCCACTAGTCATTTTGATTGACAGGGCGACAAATCAAAGGGTTATTTTTATCCCACATCGGCTGAGGGTTGACCCACTGCTGGCGGCCACTAATGACGCAAGTACAGACCTTCAGTTTAATATTTTAGTAGTTAGCTCTGAAGCAACCTGGTATTGATCGGTATAATTTTTTCTCAAACATGCTTGGAAAGAGCATTATTTTGACAACCTTCTTCGAGATAAATCGAAATTGCTGTACTGGCCAGATACATGCGACCAGCGGCCGGCAAAAGTTGTATGAAAATCCATATCTGTCGTGTTTAGCGGCCAAATAAATTACATACTAAACTCATATCTGTCGTGTTATTTAAAAATGGAACGATCTTTTACTCTGAACCATAGCAACCAAGGAGGTGACTTATTAAAGGTTTTATTTAAATTTCGAATTGGCTGAACTCTTCAACGCGTGAAAAATTATTGTTGTATGTGATTTTGAAAAGTAAATTGTGTTTAATTTCCTCGCATTATTTGAGAAAAGTACTATACAAGCCTTGGCCACAACTAGGCATTGATGGACTTACGTATGTGTGCCTCGGCTTCGCCTCGGCCCACATTTACACGTTCGTCCATCAATGCCTCTGTTGCTGGCCGCTGCAGTAATGTACTATTAATCAATATTTTAGTAAGACGAGGTGACGAATATAAAATGTGATCTTCAGAATTTTACTGCTTTCACAAATTTAAATTTTCATCAGCTTTTCTTGAACGATTTTCAAGGTACTTTAAAATTGAAAAGTAAAATAGTTTGAGCAATGCGGAAACTAAGTTTTTTTAACGTTCCTAACGTTTAAAATAGAAGCTATTTGCGATGCAGACGCTAAATTGTCTGTAAATTTATTCGTTTCGGTCATTGACAGTTATCTCGTTTTATCTGATTGCCCAACAAAACAACAAAAGTAAACAATAACAACAGCTAATTACTTTTTCCACAAAAAATCTGTTTTGTGTTTCAAGAATGACTATTATTATTATTCAACCCAATGTTATTATTTTTTTTAATGTTTGCTTCATCAATAACATAATAATATTGTGAAAAATAACAAGATTAAATAAGAGCGTTTAAAATATTAACGTTATCAACAACATTGAAAATAATTTCCATAGTAAGTAGATTAATATCTACCGAATAATAATTTGATAAATAGTTAACAGTAAATAAACAAAGGTGTTTACTACGCAGTTACGATAAGGTTGGTTTTTCATTCGTTTTTAATCATTAAATTTTTCCTAACAAAAAACCCATTTATAATTACATGATTTATATTGATTACCGGTTGCAGAAGTTAGGTACCTACGGGTAAATAATTTTCATTGAAAAGTAGAGTCGATGATTTTTGACCTATAGATACTTTTTAGTAAGAATTCGGAAGTAAACAAAACACCTGAAATTGATCATCCAAGGTCTTTAGAAAATAAATTATCACCTAAACAATTGAGGAAACGACGCAATTTCGTCAAATCCAGCTCAATGCCATTGTTTAATCCTTACAGGATTATCAGTAGCATTGGGCTTAAGAAATTGAATCATCAAAACACGCGACTTCTAATCTTAGAACAATATAGTTTTATTTCTAATAAATAAAAACTAGTATCTTATCAAGGAAAATAGTAGGCTGATCACCTAGTTGCTTTTATCCAGGTACTTTACAGTAGTTTTGCAAAATATTCCATTCGAACGAAATTGGTTCAAGTCTGACTCACCTGGTTAGTTCAGCAGCATAAAGCCCAGTATCGTCTGACGATGTGGTGCAAATTGCGAATACGTCATTACGGGAAATTAGGGCTTATTTTTATTAGCATAGAAGTGACTCATGCATAGTAATATTAATAAAGGCTATATGAACGAAAGCGCAATAGGGGATCGGACTGGGTCAAAATAATATGATTCTGTTTAGTCCGTAAGTTAGATTATCGAAAAATATTGAATACGTGTTTTTTGTTTTATCAAATCAATAAAAAATGACGAAGATAAAACGCGTCAAAGATCTTGGAGTGGGGCTTGAAACGTCACTTGTGTCGTCAAAATGTACTATCATATGAAGTGTCTTCATTTTAAGTTTACGTGAAAAAAGAAAAAAATATGTGTCCAATAATTATTGGAAATCTATCTGACGGACTAATTAGTTTTTTTTGTCCGATCCCCTATTATGAAGCTCAATTTGGATTTGCAAGTAAGGGTGCATAACAATAGTAATCACGGATGTATGAATAAGTTCATTTAAGCTACCTAATAATAAACATTTATATCTCAAGTTGCTAGAAATAAACTGATTAGTTACAATAAAAGCCATATAGATAGATATAAAATTTTATATTGCATGAGTAAGAAATTATATTATTATATTATTTTTTATATCTCAGTTGCTAAATTAAGCGGATTATAGATACAATAAAAGCCATAAATAGATGGATATTAAATTCCGCATTGCATAAGTAAGAAATTATTATGAAATAAATGCGAAGTACAAACAAACCCTAAAACAAAGACTATTATTACTCAAAAATATAAATCGTGAAAGTACTTGTAGGTGCACCTCTATCTAACCCTTCGGAGTTACTCACATGATGTTATGTTGTGTTAGACTACTATCTGTATATTTATTTGTAATCTCGTTCTGTAAGGGCTGTACAGATTTTGATGAAATCCGTTTACGGGGCTCAAAATAATCGATCTAGCTGGGTCTATGTCTGGGAAAATTCGATTTAAAACACATTAAATCGATTCATCGTTCGAATCGATTTCATTTTATTCGATTTTATTTTTTTATGCCAAATAAACTCAATTTTCTTTCTTTCTTTATTTCTCTACTTTCACCCAAGCAGAGAGAGGTCTGTCATATAAACTGACGTATAAATGATAGACGGCACCATGATTGTCTGCTCTTGCAAGAAGTTCTACGTTCTTAGTGGCAGACATTATCCAGATATCAAACTCCGACCTTGAAATTCCACCCTTGATTGACAGTGATGGTCATAAGAATTGCTCAACAAAATAAGGATCGTCTACTACAGTATTCAGACTTTTCATGTTTCTATTGGCAAATTTGCTAAAGAATTTGAGATGACCCTTACAGCGACAATGTTGTATGAACGATACCTGTTTAATGCATTTGAAACATGTCCTATCAGTTGCAAAAAGACGCAAAGAGAAGTCTTCGTACTTAAGTTATTGACGGAGTTTTCTGTGGGTTTGGTATATTTTTGTTGAAAGAACTGCGAGTATAATAATGCGATATGGATGAGTAGAGATAAGTATACTTGACAAATCGTTCTTAAATCCACAATCGCGAAAAACGTACCTTTTTGCACGTGAACTAACAACAAAACCGAGTAACGCCAACAGTCATAAACTTTTAGAAGTAGCACTACTATTAATTTCAACTTTACCGCAGCGATACAAAAGTCGAAATTGTTTGGACGAGTGCTTATTTTGAAAACTTATTACGAACGATACAACGCATGAAGCGTTCAAGGCGTTTACGCTGAACGTACGTAAATGTCCATTATAATGTACGTAAACCGTACATTTATAAAGCTTGTCTGTCTTATTGTTTTCACGAAGCCAAATCAAACGAGCGGTGATCCGGCAGACTGAAGAAAAACAGGACGAAGACAGTTTTAATATTTGCTGGGAAACTTGTAAGACGCATTCAATGTACGTAATTCGAAAATAAAATATCAAATTTTCTTCCTTCCTAAAATTGAATTTACCTTAGAATGAAGTTGGTGGTGAAGTGAAATGTGTTTACGAAGACATTGAAAGGAAAATAATAAGGATAAAATTCTTAACGAAATAACTGCTAATAACAATATTATAAGTCGTTTAACCACTTAACAACGTGCGCATGATCACTAGAAACCAAACATGACACACGTTTCACGCTTTTCCTCCTTTCAACTTTAAACATAATGAGAAAACATCATTACCGGTTGTTTATTCAAAAATAAATATAGCAACGATGGTGCACGATGCATTTATTATACAAAACAACGTTTTAGATATAGTTGACACTGAGATAGAACCTATTGTTAAAGTCAAAGGAGACAATACTAAGGAACTTGTTGAAATAGGTAATGATATTGGAAACCAGGATTTCACGAAGAGGTCTGAAGTTGCAACTGCTAATGATAGAAAAGCATTTGTATAAACCACTGCCAAGAATGAGGGAATGCATTGATATGAACAAGACGAAATGAATGATGTGGTAATGAATTGTCTCACTCTAAATATAGCCAATTATGTTTGGCAGAGAAAGCGACAAATCTTTATAGTCATCATGAAGATTTCTCTGTGTGTTACCTACGTCAATAGTACAATGTAGACTTCAAGGCACATGTGACATACTCAAATGCAGCTATAAACAGTTTTATTGCCTTTTAATATGCTTTTGCTATCCTGTCTGTTGCTTTGCTCACGTCTGTTTCTAAATCGGTAAAGGTAATAGGGTCTCAAAATAAATCGGTTTATAGACTGTTGAATATAAATCTTCGATGGAACAGTTTTGTTGAACTTACGTCTGAATTCGCTGTTGAAATTAGCATTAAGATAATAAACATTACTGAGTAAATCTTTAACCTGTTCGTGTAGAATTACCAACAGATTTATTGGCTTAATGATGGGATGATAGGGCTCACGCAAAACTCGTTAATTTTACGCACCTACAATTAACAGATATTTTCGTAAAGCTCATATTTGGTGCAGACTGTTTCAGTGTTTATTTTCTCTAGTATGTTTCTGTTAAAATCAATCAATTTTTCGTACTACCCAAAATAATAAGTAAACTGTTTGAGATATAACATTTACAGATGCCTAATAATATAGTTCGCATTATTGAGTCAGACAAGTATTTTGAGAGTAATACTGTAATAAATCAGAAACACAAATCCACTTAGCCTTTTCTCTTTAAGATTTTCGGAATACCCAACAGTAAGGACTGTCGATAAACGTCAGGAATTCAGTAGGAGTTAAGTCGATTACATGAAAATTTCCGGTCGATTATTGAAGATCAAACCGAAGTATAAAATCGATCAGAATCATTTCCTGTAACGCACGAGACTTCTCAAGCTTTTAAGATACCGAATGCGAAAGTAATCAACCTTAATGCATCTATAACAGTATCTTCGTTTACTGATGTGCAACATGGCAGTAAAAAGGAGCTAACAAAAAATTACATGCAGTAAAAAGTGAAATAAAATCCAAGATTAAAATCTCTCCCATATCTTTAATGATTCCTTTCATCGACATCACGTTGATGATGAAGCAAGTAATAAAATTTAATTAGGGCACACGTGTTTCAACGTCGGAAGGGACGATGCATTTCGAGACTGGGTTACCAATGACGTCAGAAGCGCCCTACATCCACTGCCAGACTATTTTGGTTAGGTTTTTTTAGAACGCATCTCTGGACTCTGAATGCAGTTTGGACTACGTGTGACGAAATAAGATATAGAGTTGTTTTTAAGCCACTTCAGGATCGTATATCACTTCACTTTTAATTGGTCTCTTCAACTCAATGATGCAGTACAAAAAGGCTGTCGTATTTTTGGGTGCTGTACCCAAACAACCTTCTTTAGGTCGCTAGGTAATTACAACATTTAAGTATGGGTAAGGGTAAATTAGCAAAATTCTAAAGGTAGATTTTATTACATATAAAGTTTTTACGGCGGGGACTTATTATATACAAGTATCACTGATGATGTTATTTTAATAAAACCCCCGGCTTTTGAATCGTATAAATAAGGTAAAGATTTTGCAAAGGCACGATTAAGTTTTATTATAAAACACTTTAACAAAAAAACCCCGTCAGCTTTCGATTTTTTAGGTAATTTAAAATATTTTAGGTGGTAATTATTTTAACAGAGCTATTAAATACCCTCGACAATATCTACCTTCAAACGTCCTCCTACACCCCCTCTGATGGTTAAAGTATTAAAAACCCATTATTCAATCACCTGTCACTCACGTCAAAATGACAGGTAAGGTCCAGTTGAAAGGTCGCGGTGAAGTGACATTTCACGGCACAGTTACCTCATACGCTTCACGCTTCCATCTTTATTAACGGGCTTTGTATATTTAGTTCGCTAGCTACTCCCCCTATGACGTCAATGCTGACATTTGGGTCTGCGTGTGGCAAGCGTTTCTAGTCTAATAGCCCTCGCCCAAGAGTTATTGCTAATAAATAAATTGTCGCGACTCATGTTTTTTGTGAACTTTCTACTATAATGTAATGTAGAAATTGTAATTCGTGGACTATATTTTATAACTGCGTAAAGGTGTTTAAACTTTATAGAAAGAGGTTAAATATAATATAGATAGGTACGATGGCTTGAAAACATAATCTAAAGTTAATCGTTTTCTTTTGTTAAGTCAATGATTTTCAAGTTCCAATGTTGGATGTGGTTATCACTGCTCTGTGGTAAGTGGTAACATATAGCTGATAGGCTGCACCTAAAACTGGTTACTTCATCTGCTCTTCAGGCACCCCAATCGCATCAATATTGAGCACTTTTTGATCTCTCGTCGAAATTAGGCAACTGCTTCGTCAGCTAGTTTATTCAGCAAGTATTTCAAGATCTTGCGTAAAATTAGCTAATAAAGGATGTGAGTAAAACGATTTCATGGAATAGGAAACTAAATATTTACTCCACATCGAGGTGAGGTACATGGGATTGACACTGCCAGATTGTCTGTCAGACCTTGCAACACGGTTGTAATCTCACGTTGTAACACGACCTGTTTATTGAACAGTACAAGTCTAGTTTGTTTGAATTATTGTCTATTTCGGTTCTGATCTTGAAGACGTGCTGGCTGGACATCAACCACGGCTTTATTGTATCCCGTAAATGAAAAATTTGTGCTTTCAAACTCGTATTTTCAGTTTAATCGGATTTCAGCTACGTTAATGTGTTTATATCTTGAATGTGTTTTGAAATGTGGCCCTTTCTAAACAGTCGCTCAAATAACATACAATATTTGTATCTATTTGACGCCAACGTTCGTTAGCCAAAGCTGAATGACGAAAATGAGCTAAAGCTGCACAGTCTGGTAAGAGTTTAACTACTCTCCGCCGTTTCGGGTTACACAAAGGTGCATTATTATTGTTTGACATCAAAATGGCAGACAGCGATAAAATAAGAAAGAGATAGGACACTTTAATACTACCGACACGATGAACTTTCCAAATGTGTCTGTGTACAAAATTAACGGGAGGACCGTTTTATTGTGAGTCAATGAACTCCAACGAGACACACAAACAAACAGGTGAACAAACTCGCAAACACACAACATTCGATTTGATGAATCGGTATCGGAAGTAGGTCTGTTGCATTTGATTTGTAATCGATTATTGTAATCGATTCGAAAGATTTACGAATCAGGTTCGGTACGTGCTCGAATTAGCCGCATCTTTGATCGTAACGATTGAACGTTTGATGTGTTCCACATGCACAAATAGCGCTGGATCTATTGATGCTAGTTTTTCTTCGATTTTGATTAATGCTTCTCGTGTGCCAACATCGCAATTACGTTTGGTTTACTGGGAAAAGATCCGATGTAAATCATTACGAAATATGATACTAACATGATAACAAAATTAGACCAAGATATTGCCTTACTACTATGACTTTACGTAAATTCATTTCTAGGTTTTTGTTTCTCGTTTCAAAAGGTTCTCCTATGACCCATCAAAGAATTTCTTAGGGAAATCTCAAGACCAAATGACATTAAGGAAAATGACCTCAGGGCTTTTTTATGTTCTTTATGGCAATCATGCATGTATTTTTCAAACCATAAACTCAAGATGAGTCAAAACTTTATCAGATGTAAACTTCCTGGTAGCAGTGGAGGATTTTTTTTTTTCTTTAGGTAGACAGACGTTTTATAATTCCTGCAATCTCCATTAATCTAATCGTAGCATTTCTCCTAAGCTATAAAATCTGTTTTCTAAGATGAATCATAAATGAACAACACCATAAGCAGTCAAGTCCCAATAAATCATAACCAAGATGTAAACGTAAACAGGAACCTCGGATATGAAGCCGACGAGCAGTCTGAAGTACTAACAAGTGTATCTTATTAATATCTTTCGAATGTAAACATTTGAAGGAAGAGGTTTCCCGGCTCCTTTAATTTAGTACAGTCATCGTAAATTTTATTGTATTTATACATGTTTACGTTAGCAGTGCATTTAATTTATGTGCTCTTCTTACTGAAATAGTCTTGTTTTTCGACTGGAGTCTTGTTTTGACTGGATTAGATTTGTCTTGTTTCGCGATTGCGTAATGATGAAGTATTAGTTGTATTTATCATCCACCTTACCTTTCCTATGAAGGAAGGATTATAATGAATTGACGTAAATATACGAGTATCAGAATTACTTTTTTGATTTATGGGTAGGCAGTCGAAGGGCCATTAACTACTAACACATTCTGATTCAATATTCAGTTACTGTTACATAAACCAGTGTTTTTAGTAATCTTTATAAAACTTATAAATTGGCATACCAAATTCGCTACTTCTTTTACGTTTTACAAAAAAGTACTAAGTAATTAGTTAAGTGTTATCGTACAATAATTAATGACTTTTAAAATAAAATCGAACCATGTCGGCTAGGTTAAAAACCTTTCCAGTTTAATTATCAGGGAATTATTTACGTCTTTGTATGTTTTAATACCAGTTGGTTAATTGGGTTTCTACGACGTAGACATGACTAAAATACAACATTAATTAGTTAGGAAACTAGGAAATTGATTATTATACTGGTTATAATTGTTAGTCGTGCTACTGAAATCCCTGTGTTTATACAAGATTGAAAATATTATTTTTACGGCGGTAAAACTAATATCTACCGCTCGCATTCTTTTACTATAATAGTAAAAGATAAAATCTGTAGATATGAAGATACTGCTAGTAATTATAGGAGTTACTACCAGAGGCGCGAGTTTCTCTTCCTTCGCTACAACTTCCGTAAACAACACTTTCTTTAACTAATATTAGCTCAAGACTAAAGTATTATTAATGTTATTTATGTCAATAGTTATTGAAGATAATATACTACACTTTCTGTATGAATAAGCTTAGAAACAACAATAACAAGCTAATAACACATCGTTTTATAGGTACTCATTTTAGTGCTGAAAACAAAAGCATAAACACGAATTTCTATAATTTACTGCTTTATCATTAATATCAAAATAACCCATCTTCACTCGGGAAAAATTGACAAGAGAGAGATTGGGACCATTGAAGCGGTTCCAAGAAATCTGGGATTTGTAAATTTAATTGGCCATATTACGGATGGCCAAGTTTTCGCCTGTCTGGACCAAGACCCAGTTGCCAGACAGTCTAACACGACGTGTATTTTTAAAATAAATAAGAAGTCATACCAATAATTCATTTCGCAAAGATTAAATAAACGTATATCGATTATCACGCCACGTTAGCCTAAATAAAAATAAGATAAGTGACAGAAGACTTTCATCGGCTCTTATTATACCGTTTGATGTTGTGAGTTTGCACTGATGGCTTCCAGACTGTTCCATGAGTCTGTGTTACTGGTAAAATTCGTGTTTTAGGGTGATTTGCTGATAGTTTTATTATATTCTTCATCATGATTATAAGCTAGAAAATCTTTATGAGCTTTATTCTGCGAATGGTTCTTTGGCAAGTCATTTGTATCATCGAGTTCTGAAGTCTAAAACGAGGTCTTTGTCTGGCAGGGAGGTGATAAGTCAACAATTTTATTGTTTCGGCATCTGTGGCCTCTCTCTCCCGGGCAAAGACCTTTCTCGTTTCCCTAAATTTTTTACAAAGTCGAGGAGTAAGTACTTAAGCGGCTGAACAGATTCTATGTATGTAAATATTTATAAATGTAATTACATAATTAAATACGATGCATTGTAAGCTTATCTATTTATTCTGGAATGTTTGCATGACGACAATAATTTAAACCAATATTTACGTTCCCACTTTACAATTAATAACTGTTACTATTAGCGTTCTTTTGTAATCTTTAAATTGAGTTTAGTTCAAGTTCAAGGCATGATTTAAATTTAATGTTGCTTCGCTACGGAATGAGGACAGTCTGTGGACATTTGACCTCTATAGTCTTGACTGTTTTGACGCCGACCAAAGTATAAAACAAAACTTTAATTATTTATGAGACAGAAATCAATACTTTAGTGAAATTACTATCTATTGAGTGCTCCTAATGAAATGCTTAAAATAAAACGTAGTAAAAGAAAATGGCTGCCTGTCGTGCTGGTTTAAAATTATAATTTAGAGGAAACGGTACATTTTACCGTTGTTAAAATAAAGATTAAACACAATGCGTTATTGTTATTACATGGCTCCTACAGAAAGGCTTCGTGTTTTGCTATCCAATAGTGATTGATTTGTTTTGAAGATTGTGTAAAATAAGGAACGAAAACCCTTGATATTTGATTCGTGTTTTGTTCATTGTGTCATCATAATATCCTAGTGTCATCAGTACTGGGTTTCTGGTATCCGCGCTATTATTAAAAATAATATACAACATTAAAACCTAAAAAACCGGCACGTCTTTATTACTAGACATTTTAGTCTTGATATACTTACTTACCTATCTGTTATTATTAAGTAATTTGTGTAATAAATTAGTACCAACATTTTGGTCTATTAGTATTCAATCGAATATTCGATGATGGTCTTCGAAAGTTGACACCCCTCCAAATGAATACGATAAATTATTCACCACATAATATCTGATGGAAATCTTCGAATCAAAGTGCACGTGAACCTAAAACGTGATTTAAATTTATATTGAAACTTGGTTACAGTCAAAACATCGCTGGTGCCAATCTGTTTAATATCCCACTTTAATATAGGAAATTAAAATGAATAATTGCGAAGCATATTCCTGATGTTATGAAAATAAATAATTTGAGCACATCCAGAAAGCGGTTAAACACTTTCGTGGCCAGAATAAACACACGTTTTAAAGGTTTTTGCAATGAATCGACAATATTTAAATGCTAAAGAATAAGTATTATGTCGAACGGAAGTGATTCCTGTTAGAAAAAAATAATTCACATATCAGTCAGACAAGTGAAGTTTCAAAAGAGGGTTCGTAACTATTTGTAAATATTGAACCAACCAGAACCAATCTTGAAGTAGCAACGTAAATAGCGAAAGACACAAATCTCAATAACAAACAGACTAATGAACCAGTCACAAGCGATTATCCTATTATAGGAGAAGATGGAATTAATGAAGGGCAAGATTCTGAACGTAGTCTGTTTGGTGTTTATTCAGTTTTTCTAGCAATTCATATTTTTCTTCATCATCTATTTTAAACTGCACCTAACTATTCTTGCGTGCAGCTACGAGGATACAAAGTTCTTAACAACTACTTTTATCATAATTGCCTCGACACGTGTATCTTTTATATACTATTGAACGTCTATCAGTCTTTAAGTCTTTGTAAATAGAAGCTATTGTTGCATGTCATGGGGCTTTAAATACACTGTTCCAATTACATCTGTTTATGATTATCACCTCAGTAGTTCATATTTTACGTTTAAATTTATATAACTTGAAGGAAAATTTTTGCTTCGTGTTATTTGAGTACCTGTCTGTGTTTTCATAAATTAGCAATGTATTTTGCTAAATTTAAGGTAAGTTCGCTAGGGTTACATATAGAAGATAACCTGCTAGAAATACTGCAGGACCGTTAATTGAAACTACAGCATCACTCATAGTGACATTGACACTATAACACGGTTTCAACCGAAGTTCATTAGCCTCCACAACAAATGAAAACACATTGTGTTCCTGTTTTCAAAACAAATGTACCTACAAAGTTAAAGAAACAAATAAAACGAATGGCAATTGTTTACCCAAAAAGAAGAAAAATTTAACAAACCATATTTGCTCCAGAAAATTGCGTTAACAGTGCTAGTTTGCACACGGAAGCTGGTTACATTTTTGTTTTAAACAAACATACAAAATTATAAACAAAGCCCCGTACTCGAGTTTTTGAAACCTAGATTGGATGTGGCTGTTGTAACACTTTATAGTTCAGACATTCATTCGTAATTTATTGCGTACTTCCAAATGCTTGTTCTGAAGAAATATGGGGGTAATGAAGATTCCTTCTTAGTGGTAATGAATGTAGGTGCTTTAATTATTGTTTTAAATAAATTCATTGTTGTACATTATATTGGATTATTTTGATGGCCCAGCGAGGGTGGGTCAACATTCTTCTTATTCTTCAACAAAATGAACGACATTCTGAAATCAGCTTAAATTCCACATTGTTTTAAGATTCTAGCAGTAGATGAAATCAGGTCTCAGGTCAGGTCAAGCTGTGGGTGATGATGATGACCAATGTGTAAGTTATAGGTGGATAACAAGAATCATAAGAAACATAGTAACTTACCTGCTGTATGAAAATGACAAGGTTTAACTACTCTAATGCCTTTAGGGATCTATTATAGCAATTGTGTAAATTACAACTACATTGGCAAGAACAACGATTCGTTCTTCATTGTTGGAGATACGATGGATGTGTTTCGAAGACAAGTGGTGATGTTATTTATCTCCATACTTTACAGTAAAGTGCATATTTAGTTATTTATCCGGTAACCATTCTGTTTACAAAGCTCTCGTACGTTGTTTTTGTTTACAAAAATAGTTTATTAACGTACTATAAATTATACTTCTCCACGTCTGAAATGCATTACTTGAGTGAACAAATTACGAGTATTTAATATTTTCCGATTTTAACCTTCGGAGCTTTTAACATCTGTACAAACAGAAGTGATTTTGGATGACGTGACTGACAGTAAACATTAGTTTTTGAAAATCGTGAGAGCTCGATAGTTGAACGTTATAAACGTTATTTTGTATTAATAATCATTTGTTTTATGGGTTACTAGCGACCCGCCCCGGCTTCGCACGGGTGCAAATGGATGTTATTGTACATATAAACCTTCCTTGAATCACTATCTATTAAAAAAACCGCATCAAAAACCGTTGCGTAGTTTTAAAGATTTAAGCATACAAAGGGACATAGGGACAGAGAAAGCGACTTTGTTTTATACTATGTAGTGATAAACAGATATATATCTTCCATAGAAGCCACCGCTTTATGTTCGGGATGTATAACCGTAAGATGAACCCCATACAGACCCATATAATGCCACCACTGTAAGACGACTACCGTCTCAATCGGCTAGCAACAGCGCATGTAGGTACAAATGACATGAGTAAAGTTCGACAAGCCCAATAAGTGTGAAATATATGCACGTAAATTAAAATTTATCATTACCGCCAAACAGGTGTCGGAAATAGAGAAAACCCGTTGGATTTGTAGTAAATAAATTGTTGAAGAGGTCATAAAACTACAATAGGGTATAAAGTAAACCACGTGGAAACTATAAGAGGTAATATTTCGGACATTGACAGACCTTGGGGCTACTGAAGGATTTGATAGCCCTGTGACGTAGTGCCCATAAAAATGGACAAAGTACCACATTAGCATTGACGTACCCAACATATTGTATATTGTTTATATTTTTAAGTTATGGTGGCGAATGTAAATCTTATATTTTCTATAAATGATTAAATTGACTGTGTAACAATGTAAATAGGCTAGTATTATAATGAGCACTTCACCTGAGACTTCATCTGCGAGAATTAGGATAGATCTGCTAATATGTATGAATTTGATAATTATTGTTTATGGTCCGGTCCACACAACAAATAATTTAGCTTTCAGCCAGTAAAAATTTTTTTTGAATTGAATCATTAGTTCCGGAGATTATCCCCTACACACAAACCTCAGTCTATATAATATTCGTATAGATTATTTCATAATACAATGCTGGCTGAAATAAGATAGGGGAGAGATCAGTAGGCATATCTTGCGTAAGTGATATAAAATGAAATGTCTTGGCATATCACCAGTTTTATATCGCCCTTGGTAACCGACGGTTTAGTATGTATACCTATTATCTAACTACATATATCTTAGCCGCCACTGTGACGTAACCCGTTACCAACTGGGTAATAATACAATTCATACGAGTTTGGTTCAAAAGTTCTGGTAAATTATTTGTTTTGAGAAATATTTTGTAAGTCATCTCTAGTAAGGGAAACTCTATCTACAAGAACTTAAAAAAATACATTTTTATCTGTGAAAAACATAATTTGCGTAATTAAAATTACTTCATTTTATTTTGAACAGTTTTATTTATGTAAAAATTTCATAAGTCATAATTATTATTAGCTGTCTAGATAACATCATCAAAGTCTGCGAGAACATCTAGTATTTGCCAAACCGGATAACTAGTAATTTAAATGTCTTCATTTCCAAGTATTAGACGAGCTTCAACTGTTCATAATTATTTTAGTTTAATTTTCACGGATGCTCACTGTGTCAGTTCTATATTTAGTTCATGGTGACAATTTATCATTGTGTTCTATGTGGGCCATGTCTTTATCGCGAATCTTAGATACGTCTTGTCATTGCTTCCGATATCATATTAGATTAAGAGGACTTGTATAGACTTGACTAGTACATTTTATTTTAACACACCGACTAAAATTATTGGTACATAGAAGTCAAACTAAATTCGTCTAACTTGAGAATATAGCACAACTAGTATTTTTATCATCTCGAACTATACAAGCGTGGATTGGCGTACTTTATGCACAAAATATATGAGCGTTTCATTTGCATAAACTAGTTCATCGACTTCTAAATAATATCGTCATTTGCTAAAGTGTTCAGCCGTGACATCGGAACCAGTACAGCTGCAATAAATTTTCAACTCTTTTATGTACCAGCAATCTTGGCTACTTTGACTCTTGGCCATAAGATTATATGTTTTGACGTCCACCAGTTTATATCGTGACTCGTAAAATATTTAGAATTTCACAAAACACACATCCAGTTTGCCTGTTCACAAAAGTTTCTGAGAATACTCGTGAATTAGGGCAGGTAGTGACGTGTACAATATCCAATTACCTTTAAAGTAAACTGCAAAATCTAGGTGACCTACAAACTTAGATTTTTACTCCAAGAACTACAAACTATTACAATAAACCAACTCAATACTGCCGTCTAAACGTTTGAAGATACTCTCCAACTACTTAGTCGCTTTCAAATGATTTTCCTCCCCGTTTCCTAAAGTCATACTCCATTAGATAATTTCTAGGTAACTGCAAATATAAATTGGCCAATATCTAACACAAATTGATGTTTGACGCAGAGAACAGAATACTGACCCATTTCTTTTGAGGGGAACGTTTCTATATGACGTCAATGTGATGTAACTGAATTATCTGGACGTTAACCTGTTCTAAAAGAGAGATATCGTTGCGTAATAAAAATAATATATGAGGGTCAGAGTGATCAATGGTTATGGAATGACTATTGGAAGAAAACGAAAACGATACTGAATAAATTATTTTCAAAACATCTTTGACCATGTAACATTTCGAATGCTAAATCCAAATACTATTTTATGTCTCTCGTCTAGTAACACAAATGCTATTTTCTATCTCTTGTCTAGTTAGCTTCTATGTTGTTGTTATAAATCACTTTAGTTAGGTACTGAGCAACGGTAGACAATACTAAAACTACTTTTGAAATGGTCCGTGACTAATTTCTTTTTTGGCTTGTCTTTCACCAGCATGCAAAATCGGGGCGACCACGTTACAATTGCTGTTGCGATAACGTATTGCTATGCTAATTTGAATTAAGTGTTACAGCAATAAGCTTTATTATTGTTTTATTCTGAAATGTTTTACTAAGTTTGTTATTTGTGGATGAAATTAGCCCCAGACTTCAGACGACATACATAATGGAGTAGAAGCACATAGAGTGGTTTTGTCTGGGTTGTTATTTCATTTGGCAAAATGTGCATTTGGCGTGTATTCAAACGTTGATATTCTTGAATATTGAAGCCAAATAAACAACGTGTTTGTCCAATCCACTAGATGTCGATGTAAACAAAAGTATGAGTAGGTAAATGACTAGTTTACTTCAGATGAGTGATTTTTAATAGTTGTTACGTAGATTTTTCGAGTAAAATTTGGAGTCGAGGAAAAAATAAATCAGGAAGCTTTGTTTTATTGCTCTTGTTCTATTTGATAAATTATACAGATTTGTGAAAAAATCTAACAACTCATCCAAATATTTTCGGAACATAAACACTACTATTTTCATTAAACTGTAAGCTTTTTCAAGATTTATTGACTTTAATTTCAAGACTTACGGGTGACAAAAACGAATTATGTACTCTTTTCTTCCCAAGATTATCTTTTATCAGAAAATTGTCTTTTTCCCTTTTGTTATGTGATCACTTTTTCATTCTTGTCAGCCAGATTAATTGTGAGAGGCTGATATTAATAGATAGGTACATCAACAATAAGTAGGTATTGATAGGTTCTAAGTGATTTGTCTCATGCATTTCTATTATACAAATGGTATCTATTTTTATCACAACAATGGGTTTTTTATAGCAGCATTGTTAACATCTTCCACATCCGTTGATCGTTCCACGTGGTGATTTTTTGAAATGCAGTCTTAAAGTTTCAAGGTAGTCTAAAAGTGTTAATACTGGAATTGGCATATAGCTGCAATAAAAATAAATTAATGATGCTTGTGTCTTTTAGAATAACCTTTTTGTAATATCAGATTTAACTGATGTAGGTAATAAGCTTTGAAAATGTCATAGTAACTTTTAATACTGTCGCTAAATTACAGTTGTACGACTTGGACTGTCAAGTCAAAGGCCCCGAGTTCAAACTCAAGGCATCTCTGATTTTTCGAAGCATGTGCGTGTTGTATAACTATCACCTGCTTCAGTGAAGGAAAACATCGTCGTGAGGAAACCAGAATGACCAAGAAATATTTCTCGACAGGGTGTAAAGTCAATTCAAAACCAGGATAGGCACGAACTACACCATAAAGAAACTTTAAATTACGAAGATGTCGTTTATTGCGACTGAAAATCTGACTTTTTATCTATGTAACACATCATGTCTGTGTTTAAAATATACTTTTATCTAGGGAACTAGATAACCCATAAATAGTTTTCCAATTAAGTCCACTAAAGTAAAAAAAAAAACAATGTAATCAAATAATCATGTTTAACCTGGTCTCATTCACAAATTAAGGCCATATAGGTACCACACCCATGCTAAGTGGTCTTAAATTCCAATTTGGCAACTGGTCTTTCGGGAATATTGGGTAGGGTAAATGCTCTAGTAACGTAGTAGGAATATTTTGTGATCACGCGAGCAGTCACGCACGATTTAGAGGTCAAGAATCTATGGGTCCTCGACTCATGCCCTTGAGTTTTTTTTCAAAGCAACGGTCGTCTCGCCCGGTCTGCGGTGTTGCCAATCGTAAATATGGTAATTCGCTATAGCAGAAATGCGTGGTTTTGCGCTGTTCTATGTCTGGGCACGCAAAGAGGTTATTAATGTCAAAAGTTTAATTTGAGGTTATTTTTTTTTCGATGCTGGCGCAAATTTTAGTGAGGTATTAAGCTAACATTTGTTATACATTTTTGTGGTTTTTAACCTGGCGGATTTATAATTTTCATGACCACACTAACTTTTTAATTATGTACACAATGCATCCCGGTGGATACGCCACAAGGTTCAGTAACATCCTAATAATAATAATTATTACTACGCTGAAATGCAACAATATCTTTTGACGCTATAAAATAACGTGTTTAGAGAGACTCTATCAGTAAACAATAAAACAATAAATATAGATTTGGTGTTTGTTCCGATTCTTGCCACGTGCCAAACGATCCTAGCACAGCTATATCTACCTAAATAAGTATCAGGTAAGTAGGTAAATAAGTAACGGAAAAGATAAAATAGTTTTATTACCACCAGGTTTCTAGCACAGTAGAACATAATCGGCTTTCAAAGTAATCATAGGCAAATGGCTATTAATTTAAAATCATGATTCCTAATTTACATGTTGAGAGAGTTACGCTTACGTTACATGGAAGACTAGAACTGTCTATGGAATATTATTTAATTGGCTAGACGTGTGATTAAATTAGAGGCCAATTTCTAAGCGAGAATTGGCAATGTTCAGGAACATAAATTAATAAAGGTTATCTACCTACACGGATACATTTTTTATAAGGAGCTCTGAAAAGGTAATATAAAAAAGGAGGATTCTTTTGAAACCATTTAAACAACTGAGGCTAAATATTAAATGAAGCTGTCTTTTATAAGCAAACATTTACAAATAATGAAGAAAACCTTTAACAACAAAAAATCAGCAAAAACTTTTCAAGACCTTCTTAACATTTGTTTAGAAGCAAAACAAATCTTGATGTTTTTGTAATAACAAGCAAATAAATCACACCTTTGATTACAATGACTAAAAACAATAACTACAGAAAACAGTTTCAATACAAACCAAGATTTATAATACAAAGGATGATGGCAACATAGACTTACGGTCTTTTATTTATTCATGTGCAGTTTACTTTTCGAGTTCGACGGCCGGTTACGCACCTGCGTTCATTATGATCTTTTTATTTTATTGTCATTGCCCTTTAAGATATAGACAGATATAATTTATAATGTGAACTTCATCGTTACAGTGGAATGTCATCGGTTCCTGTACCTACGACTAGTGACTCACCAATTTTATATTAGACTAGGTTTTTCAATGGCTTGGATTCTCTCCGGAGTTTGTTTAAAAATTTTTCCTGGTGCTCCCACCGAAAAGTCTTATATCACTGTAAAATTATGTGCTCTCGTAGCCAAGAACTGTAATACTTAAACATTTTCCGAGTTGATTTGTGTAAAATGTAGCAGATAGGCAGACGCTCAATGTAAAATACTGGTTTTCAGCTGCATGCGGTTAGACTGAAAGCCGACCGGAACATAGTTGGGAAAAGGCTCGGCACATGAAGATTTTTGTGAAAATAATGAAATCAGATTTAGCATTGCTAAACATATTTATAACATTTTAGTGGTTCCAAAGGAATTCGGTAAAAAAAAATGTAGGTAAACCTAAACTAGAACTGGCGCCAAAAAATTCGTGAAGGTTGAGTAAAGTGTTTCATAACTAAAACTGTTTACTATTAACGTACAAAAACATCATGTGATTAAAAAACGCAACTGAAAAACGTTACTATATCGCGCGATTCTGAGCTTAAGTGACTTTAATTTATGTGTGCAATAAGGGTTATCTAAGCAATGTAGTTTACCATTGCTAAATAAAAACTATCCATAAAAACTATTTGGTAATACCACAAAGAATACTACTACAGGGTATTGCAAGTTACCACGGCATATGCAATCTTTCAAATGGTTTCAGTGGTTGAAAATGTGAAGAACTCTTACAAAAATAACCTTTTTCCCAAAATTAAAGAAAGTAATTAGAAAACGACAGTTTTATTTCAAACACGATGAAAGAAGTAATTAATTCAAAAGAGGAATAATCTTACTGTCAGCGGTTTTACTCTTACACAGTCTGTTTATTAAAAATGTAAATCTTTACACAAAAAAGGCGTTACTCGAGTATATTCCCATTTAGTTCTAAGAAGAGTTCAACAACCCGCTAAGATCCTTGATCTCTGAATGAAACAGTTTTTATTTAATACTCAAAAGTCTTGGTGTAATTACGATAAAAATAACGTTTTTTTTTGCACTTGGGGACCATGAACGTGATAAAACTCAACTTTATGATTTAATCATTATTACTTTAGTAAAACTTCCTGTCTATAAAGTTAGCAAAGCGAGTCTCTAAAGTAGCGAACAAATTAAATGTTAATGTTGTTTTTTTACTTAAACAAAAACAGTAATTACCGATCTTCTTAAACAAGAACGTACATACTACGTCAGATACCACGTGCCCTATCATTAAAGAAATAATATGAACAAAAAAACACTTAATATTACACAGTATCTAATATAATTACAGTGTATAATAGTGGTCATGTTAGGTGAAGTGGAACTGGATTATAGAGCCACTATCTGCTGCATGCCTATTGTCCAATGAACTGTGGTTCAAAATAGTCATTTTCTGCAGCCAAAAGGCGTCGAAGCAGACCTGTGGCTGGACGGGCTGGAGAGAAAATCAACGACCAGTAGCTCACATTAACACTGGATCGAAACAACTGGAAGTCATGAGGAGAGACGTATGTGCCCAACCGTGGGATGACGCTGTATAACAGTATGGGTATCATTACTGTACAAAAGTTACCTAACAACATACGATGAAACATAGCGATGATGAAACGTCGATGGATAAGAGAAGAGTCTATCACCCTTCTATCAGACAGCAATTGACGGGTTAATGGGTATTTTATGGTGAACTCTGGCCATCAACACGTTTCGTGCACCATCGCTATATTTCAACTAACATACCATACAGGGGTCAAATCCACCCACAGATTATCAAACTTTGATTAAGTACTTGTGACCTTTTTATCTTCTAAGGGAAAATGGTGTGAGAAAATACACGTAAAATGACGCGATGTTACATAACATTTTGTTATGTTAGATTGATCCCATTGATCTTGATTGAAATGATTATAATGCATGTGTGATCCGTGTTTGATCGTAATAATTAGCCCCCTATGGTGTGAGCACGCATGGCAAATGATATAATCACGTTTTAAATGCATGATGTTTTAATTGAACGCACTGACAGTCATTTTTTATAATGGATTCAGCGCCATATTATTTTCTGAGAAACTAACTGATGCCTTAATTGGTGCACATTTTTAGCATGAGAGATATTTGTGTGAACTTAATTGTTGTGAGATTTTTTTTCCATTTATTATAAAATAATGTGAGTGGGAAATAAAATGAATCATTACTTCCAGTTAACACCAGTCATGTCAAAAATAACACCTTTATGTATTGTCAGTAAACCACTTAACGATTTGTCTTATATTTGTTGGGTTGCTCTCTCCTTGAACTTTGATTTTGATTGTCCATTTTATAGCTTTTTTTTATGATTATAAAAACTGTGTTTGTGGCTTACAATAATTTTAAAAAGAAAAACAATTAAACAATCTTTTTTCGTCTGACAATCGCCTTTTTAAGTGCACAGGGAAAACAATAATAAAAAATGTATTATTTTAACAGCTGATTTTTCACGGAAATAATCTAAAACAAAATTAACTTTATCATCGTAATATTTTACGACATTCTTTTAACTAACTGGATGGTATCATTGAAAATAATAAAAGTATTAGCTTATCTAAAGTATTGTAAAGCTTTTAATACAACCGTATATATTTCCGAGCACATGGCGCATTCGTGATTCCCATTTTTATCGTAATCTCACCTCTTTTAGGTTCTACTTTATCTATAGTTTATCTTTTAAAAGGAAAAAAACTAAAACGATGGATTTTTCCGGGTTTAGGTAGCAATGACGGGATTTTCCTAAGGTTTCGTACGTCTAATCAATTCGATATCTGAATCTACAAAGTGTCTTGCCAAATGGCATCAGTTTTTTGGTATCAAAAGATAGTTTATAATAGTATCTTAGTGATAAAATGTCTCACGAAATAGTAAAATAAATTAAGAATATTTGATCAGACGGCATAGCGACCGGTAGCAAATAAATTGACATTGTTTGACATTAAACGTGTCCAAGTACCTACTAACAAAAGACGGGGAAACAATACTGTAGCACCTGTTTCTATAAGAACTTTGATGACGTATTTATTGAAGACAAAAATATTGTTATGAGATTCGTAACAGACGGATGGCCCTTAACAAAAGATATCTTACGTGAAAATTTATAGAAAGAGTGATTCGCGACGGTTTTATTGTTCCTTTTGCTATAACAAAGTTTTATTTTTCATAGTTTTCAGCGAAGGAAAACAAATTGTTGTAGAATAATATTTTGGTTTCAATTATTACATATTTTTCACGTATAGTTAAAGTAGTAATCCTAATTTATTTAACAATAGTACCTAATTGCCATAGACTTGTGAAATGTTTTGACTATTTGTCTTTTTCCTGTAACTAATAAGTACTTTTCTTAAAGTTCCGGCTGTTAAATAAAAAGGCAAACGTAAGAATTTAACATTAACATACTGATTTACAGATCAATACAGAATCACATGAAAAAGCCACGATAACTAAAGGGATAATACCGACATGGTTAGTTCGTCACGATGTAGAACATGCCATCATATCGTGGCCGACAAAATTCTGCTATTCATTATATTGTCACATACCTATATAACTAACTGAGATAAATTGTCTCGGTTATCTTACCTACTTCGACCATAGAACATCTTAAATATGTTTATGGAAAACTACATATGATTAAAAAAATCTGTTGACGTTTAAAAGTATTTAAAATATCAACATATTACTTGTTGAACGCTGGGTTTTTATTGATAGGCAATAAATAATAAGCAGAATTTAGAATTTCCGAGGTGTTATGAAAACTTTGGAAACATCGATTAGATAATCTAGAATCTGCAACGATGTCTGTCACAAAATACATAATTATGATGTAACTCATCAAGAAGTTTCTATGCTGGAGAGTCCCCATTATTATTTAGTCTTCATGTCTATTTTTTTTCTGTACTTTTTTGAAAAGTTGACATTCGCTTTGACATTGATCAATTTTATTTCGCATTTTAAAAAGATAAACTACTTTGACATTACGGAATCCCGTTCGTACTAGTAATTTCTGCCAAACCAGTATCAGTTATCAATGTCACCCGTTCAGTTTCTAATCCGGCCTACTTTTTAACCGCCACAGACATACAACTAATGTATTGTTTACTGTGGACAAGCTTATATGAAAGTGTGAGAACCGTTACATGTTAATTTGAAACATATTTGGAACAATGGGCGGTTTTTCCTTATAATTTGATTATATCTTATCCTCAAGTTTTTTCCCGTTAGATAATAGGAATATTATATGGTATGTGTTCTTTCCGGTTCTCGTACGCAAGGAAACCCGCTCTTTTAGTTTGGGTCCATGACTGGCTTTATAGAAAAAAAAAAAAATTAAAATCCCACGTTAAAAGGTTCACTTTAGATCGGTTTTTGGGCATGGGCCAGACTTTTATATTAATGTGGATTTTTTGAGCAACTTATAAAATCGAAACACGTGGAATAATTTAGTGAAAAATTAGAACAACACAATCGGTAGTGGTCACGAATAGACAGAAACCTGAAAATCGGACAACCAGTTATTCCAAGGGATATAGTATTTTACCTAGTTCTCCACTGTTGCATCCTGTGAAACTGAATCCCGACCCCAAAATAGTTGGGAAAACTGACGACGATGAGGAAAAAATAATTATATTTAGCGTCAACTACCAGTAAGATTCAGCTCATTACTAATACGCTATTTTCTAAACAGTTGCTACAATTTCTCCAGCCGTCAAAGTCCGTATACATCAACCAACTTATCTGTGCATGCGGGAAAATACAGAACTAAAATAAATGTATCAAGTTTGACATTTGAATGCAAATTTTCTTGACAAGCAGCGCCGCTTAGAACTGCACACTTAAAGTGGTCATCCAATAACTTTCACTTTTCTCCACGTTTGCCATGTGACATTAAGTCAGCAAATGTCAATTAATTACACGAGGTAAGAGACAAACGGTTAATGTCAATGTCTTGATAAAAACAAATGACTCCATGTGATTAAGCTTATCTGAGATGCTTGAAATGTCTCGCTATTTGATTTATTTATCTTAAATCCGTGTTTGTGAGACATCTTGCCAGCAAAGTAACGTATGACTTGTGAGTATGTAATGCTATTTTTCAGTAGCAGCCCCGGAGATCTGATTTGTGCTCGATTGATGGCATTAAGCTCGCCCCCTATTACTTGGGACTTGAACATAACTGGCGAAATGTGGGTGTACAAATGGGAACACTTAATTCTCTGTCTAACGTTTCAGGGATTACAGGCGTGGTGTTTATGTATGTAGGTAGGTAAATGGTACATATACACCTAAACTTTTAGAGGAAAATAGGCGTCGCGAAATGTTGATATGTTATGGGTATTTCCCGGTTCAAGTTTTGTTTTTTAGTATCAAAACCACAGCAGTTATTTTTATTGATTTGATACTGCCAATGTTAATTAATTCTTAAAAGTAATACCCAGTATAAATACCATAGTTGGTTCAGTAATTATGATAATTTAATAAAATATTTAAATTAAATAATTCAAAGCTATATTGCCAGTTTATTTTGTATATTTACGTTATATTCATAAAATTTTCCGAAGAATTTCTTACAATTTTAGCCAATACTTCCATAGTGAATTCTTCTTAAAATTCTTGAATTAAATACCTTTTTCGATTCCTTTTGCGTCAGTCAGCGCATAGCGTGTCGTTATTTTAATTGACCAGTTTATACATAATTATTTTCGACACAAAAACCTTTTTCTTTCGAAACATAATTTATTATGATGAAACAATACAAGCGATTGTAAGACTCGGCATAAAAACAATCAATTATATCTAACGATAAAATTAATCTAAATTTCATTACCTATTAGTTTGTAACAGAACTTAATTACAATCATAAACTCTTGCATCATAATTATTTGCAATACTCTAATAACATAGTATCACTTGTTTTTGTGATTGTGGATAAACATCTGAATAACCTGAAAGTGTCTGAATACCCAACTATTATCCTACTAATATTATAAACGTGAAAGTTTGTAAGAATGTATGTATGGAATGGATGGATGTTTGTTACTCTTTCACGCAAAAACTACTGAACGGATTTGGATAAGATTTGGTACACAGATCGTTTATAACCTGGATTAAGACATAGGACAGGATTTTATCCCGATTTTATCTTCCCGTGGAATAATTAGCGGGCGAAGCCGCTGGTAACACCTAGTTATATATAAGGTTTTTAAAAGTATAGATTTTAAACAAACTTGTTTCATCCATGCTATATAGATTATCATAAACCTCCTTTTCTTCATTCAATGTGTAAAAATTGAGCCACTGTAAAATGCGTCTGGAAATTATGCTTTGATCAAAAGATTAAGCCTCGTTTGGAGTTTTCCATAAGTATCTATCTGATGTTATCTTTTCATTTCATCATTATATTTGCTGGTGTTACAGAAAAAAGGTTAAGCTGCTTGTAAAATTCGTCTCTATGTCAGCGCAAGAAAGCATGATTAGGTGTCCTACAGATTTTTCCATTCACTATCTGTTCTACCATAAATCGAGTTGTTTCTTTCTTTATTGTATTGACTGATGTTACTGAAAAACGTTATTAGATGCCTGTAATCATGAATTGTCTAACTTCGGGTGTAATTTTAAGAAGCATGATCTTTGTAGTTCGATATTATCAGTTGGGCCGCTTTTCCATATCTTTCAAGGTAAACTTTTCGTCCGCCACCTCTAAGCAGCCACCGCAGTGCAGCAGTGTGTGTTAAAGTAATTTCAGAAACTCTTTCAGGGCCGGCCTAGGCGCTAGGGTGACAGGATTGTCACCCATTCAGTGAAAACTTTAGCCCAGCGATTTTAAGTATTTTTTTGCAATCAGAAGAGAGATAGAGAAATCTATATGAATAAAAAGAGAAGTCCTGACTGACTGACTCAACAACGCCCAGCCCAAACCCTGGGACCTAGAAAGCTGAAATTTTGCACAGAGGTTCCCTTTATAATGTAGACAAGGTATAAGGAAGGATTTTTCGAAATTCAACCCCTAAGGGATAGGGGATGCAATTTTGTATGGAAAATCTTCATTTTCACGCGGGCGAAGCCGCTGGCAAAAGCTAGTATATTATATAAAAGCTAGTATATTATAAAAATATAGCCACATTTATAGGTATGATACATGAAGTCTGGTTTAGTAACAGTCAGCGGATACCAATATTTGTATTATACCAATGCATGTTTTGTGCTCAGGAGTAACAATAGGTTATTTGTAATTACTCGTAAAGTGTTCATACTGTTGAGTGAATAATTATACTCACATGTGATGTATGTACTCAATTACTCATACACGATATGAATTGCTTTTTATAAACCATTACCTTGTACACACGGCTACACATCAAGCTATACAAAACCAGTATAATCTGATCGTTCATTGTGCGAAAAGATCTAGTAAAGTGAGGCCAAGATTAACTGGTTTTGTATAGCTTGATGTGTAGCCGTGTGTACATATGAAAAATTATACCTAAGAGAATGATTTAGTAACAAACACAGTTTTATGATATTGTCTGTAAAATTGACAACTTTCTGAGCTTGTGTGCAACATTTAATATTGTTTGTAATTAGACAGTAGATAATAAAACTGAATGGGAATTTAACTTTCTCATCGGAAGTTGATCAACTCATATTGTGTTTCAAACGAAGATTGTATCGAGATTCCACGATTATTTCCCAAGTAATTGATCTCTCAAAAGAACAGAAATCCCACGCCTTCCTCCAATTTAATTTCCGTTATTTTAAACATAAATAATAAACACCAAGGTAATAGTAAAAGTTCACGTTTAGTTTCAGTTGAAATATACACGCGTAAAGGCACACACTACGTTCAGTTTTTATAAAATCTGCACATGTGTGCGTTGCTTAGACCACCTACGTATATGTCACAGAACAAATAAAATAATGCATTGAGTAAACAGAATTCTTAATGCACATTTGATGCCTACGCGGCCTTATAAAGCAGGATTTAAAGTGTTTATGAATCAATATTGATAGAAAGAAAGTATGTATCTCGGTAATTTCGAACACTGATAAAAAGTATCTACGCCTTCTCAACTAGTCAACTATTAGATTTTCACAGCCCACTGCTGGACCACTCCTAAACTAAAGCTTTTTTACAAGTGACATACCACCTTTTCAAAGACGTCATATCACCAAACTAGGGTACGTTTCATTCTATCTACGCCTATTATTGTAAACAAAAATGGGAATTTCAAATTATTCTTAATGTAATCGATAATAACATTATAATATCTCGGATTATTATTTAAACTGGGTTTTCAAATAATGGAATTCCCAACTATTTCAAGATATGAATCTAGTTTCTCATGATTTACCTATATTGTTTCATATTTCAGTGGCCGATAAGGCCTTATCGACCTAACAAATGCGTTTTGCTATTAAACTATGTTCGCGAAAGCAATAATCAAGTACTTACCCCTTTATATCCGTTTCGTTAGGGTCAGATTGACCTACTTGTAAGACATTGCACTGCGGATTGGTTTAACGCAATTGTGAATACCTGAATACCTTTGTGTCTGTTGCAAAAGTCTATCAGTTAGATTGACAACAAGTACCAATTACGTGACTCGGGTTACCAGAGTAATCGTTATGTCATTTTGATACTTGCACTGAATGTTATTGAATTTATGTCCAGTTAGAAGTAACAGTCGAATGAAGTAATCATGATTATTTGATACTTTGAGATTAGAAAATGTGTTTTCATCCATTTGCATTCAAACTACATGACTAATTAATTCCCACAAATACGTTAAACAGCGAGATATTAATCAGGTAATTAAAACAGTTTGATGGAAGTACACAATTTAATTAATTAGTTTGTGTAGAGTTGTACTCAGCGAGGCGTCTGTACAATTACTCTATGGTCGCATATAGGCATCACGTGTCGGGTCATATCACACTTGAGACGCGTGCGGCTGTGTACACTCAACCACACTCATTTGTTCTGAGAACAACTACTACTGCCCCTGAAATATACATATACGCGGATAAAGTTAAGTGGCGGACTTATAAATGAAGTTGAGTATACCAATGTGAGTCGGTTTGATTGCTTCACTGTGTGCCGTGTGAGTTGGGTTTCAGTAATTAACTCGTATCTAAACGGTATAGGCAAATGTATTATGTGACTCCAACGTCTGGGATTACTGAGTGATTAAGTTTTTATTGCTATGCAACGTTAGTGTAGGTCGGACCTTTGGCCCCTTGGCAACAGTCCCGTCAGATTAAGTATAGGTCTTAAGTCTATCGGAAAAGGGGTTATTTTTACCTTTAATGTGCTAAGAAAAGTCGCTGACTTGTTGGATATTATCAGTGGATTTACTCTTACACACTTATTTCTGTAAGAATATTGATTGTAACAGAAATAAGTGATTGATTGTGTTGAATCTTGACTGATTTTCTTTTATGACCAGTCCATACAGTAGCATACTTCTCCCTACGACTTATTGAATATTAATACCTACCGTGATAGTTACAATAGCAAATAATAACGCTACACGTTTCTTTAGGCACGTGGTTTGAGAACAGTACTAACAAACCTTCGATTACCGGTTTATTTAAGCTGCAAGGAAATGAGAAAACGCTTGAGAAATAAATCTACAGAAATCTGATGTACTAATATTGCATGTATCGGTCTAAGAGAACGTATATGATATTTTGTTATAGCCCATATTGTGTCCCACTGCAGGGCAAAGGCCCTCTCCTTTTCCCAAACCTCTTTAGTTTGTGCAATTTCTGGTCACGTTTGCCCCACGAACATGACTAGCTCGTCACACCACCTTCGCCGCGATCTACCTCGTCGTGTCTACCTTCAGGCGTTCAGTGAGTGACGAATCGTCACTCACTGAACGCCTGAAGGTCTGAAGGTCTTGTACCCTAGTATGTCAAGTATCGTCACGATACTTGACATACTAGGGTACAAGACTTACTAAAAAAATAATTGCTCATAGGTGGGGTAATCATAACATTATCCAACCAATCACGCATAGGTATAATATGATGCAATATATTACTCGATTTCTTTACTGTACTTCTAATTCCCTCAACCGGCTTGATAGCATGTTTGACCAGATTATGAATGTGGATGAAACAAAAGAAATATGTTAGGATCTTAAGAGTTGATGTGTGTTTTTTTTTACATGTAAAAGGGTCTGAATTTGTGTATTATGTACTAAGTACCCTCAATTTTCATGAAAATTATATTTAGTCTGACATAATGCCCTCTGGTAATGTCCCTAAAACAAAAAAAAAAGGAAAAATAAGTTTCGACTATAAATCAAACGCACGACAAAGTAGCAGATTCAGGTCATAGATCAAGCGACACGCACCTACTTACCACCAGATTGCAACTAGGTAGAACCGTTACGTTTTACTCAGGAAAATGTACGTAAGATGATAAACAGCCAGTATAACTCAGGTTTCCCCCAAGAACACCCACTTTTTGACCAAGGGAACTTTTATTTACCATAATATGGTTTAGCCCACGCATTCAAAACATCTTGATATGATCTCCCAAGTAGTGCTGATCTAAGAATAGTTGACCCTATTACTACTTGTGGGATTTCTAAGTATGCGAGGGCCGTAATATCTAAACTGAACTAATAATAAACTATGAAAAATCTATTTTCTATGTAGGTGTATAGAAAACTCAAACGGTAGATGTTCCGTGTGATAAATATGGCATTGATTCATGTCATTGACCTTAGATAATACGTTTCCCATAGAAAAATTATTTAGTTCTAAGAAACGGGAACTACTTTAATGAAAAGACGTGTATAGCCGTCATAGAAATTAACTTTAGAAAATTCCTAAAAAACGACCATCTATGGCCTCCCACTAGGTGGACCGATGACCTGGTCAAGGTTGCAGGAACCCGCTGGATGAGAGACGCACGGGACCGGTCAATGTGGCGACGCCTGGGGGAGGCCTATGTCCAGCAGTGGACGTCTTTTGGCTGAAATGATGACCTTCTATGACGTCCATGGAACACGTTTTTAATCGTCACATCAACGTATATGATATGACTTGTATGTAAATTAGTGAAGGGGTACGGTAAACGTCGTGACTCATACACGTATTTTCCAGGTGAGTACAGATGATTAATTTCACAATATAAACAAAATAATACACTAGATTATAGTTACATAAGTATAAATGTTTTACTAAGAATCGCTTCCTTACGTCGGTAAAGACGTATCTCGTGAACATAATATTAAATTCGTAATTGTTAGTAACTTTTTCTTGACACGTGCGTCATTATACTCGTAACTGCATATAAATATAGGCATATATTATACATAACAATACCAATTTCAGTGACTCACGGTCCACAGAAGTCAGTGTTCACGAGAATTAAAATACAACTTAATGCGTAACTACCTAGTCTTCGTGGAACCAGGCAAACTCTAGTTTATTGTGGAAAATTTACAGTTTTTCAGCGATGTTTAACCGGCAAAGTATGTATATATTTCCATATACAAAAGCTGAGTAATACCCTAACATCTGCTTAGAGAAAACTTTCCAATTAAAACCTGGTTTACATTATGAACGAAAATATTATGGTGGGTGAATCAGGTTTGCTTTTGTAAATTGAATTTTCTTACAGTAAATACCTATTGCATTCTGAGTATTTTCCTCATTCTATCGATAAAACTCTTCTAGAAAGAAACTTCGGTTGAATCGATTTCGAAAATATGTTTTGAGAAGCGATTCGGCATTTTTAACGTAATCACGTTAGCCTGTTTTATCCCTTCATTTACTTTTTCATCCCTTCAATTCGAAAAGTGTCGTTTTGTTCCTCTATAAGTGCGAGCAAAGTAGCTCTTTTCTCCATTAGACTTTTTAGCGGGCAGTAATGAGATTTGAATTTAGAACATGAATCGTTCATTGAAATCGAACGCAAATTGTATTGTGTTGGCTGTACGGTGCGAGGAGGCGTGGTAACTAAATTAAAAAAAAAACAAAAGTGCGCGATTTACTTCCCTGTTTTAGAATAATCGGTACGGACTTTATTGTATTTTGTGCAAAAAAATGAGCTCTACGTCGAGTTCTGAAAGTGATAGTGCATTAACTCCTGAAACAATAAAAATAGAAGCTAATAACGTCATACAAAACTTAATCCCTACGAAATCCCGGGAGAAATATTTAAAGGCATACGACAATTTCTTAATATGGAGTAGAAGGTTGTTTAGTAACGTGTTGTCTTAATAAGGACGTAAAACTGGACACATATTCGTAATTAATATGTCTGATGGATTTAAACGTGTCGTCACTCTATTTTTATTAAATAATAATATTACAATAAAATATGAGGCGCCTTTTATTTTCTCATAGAGGGTGATGAAAAGTCGAGTGTATCACTCGGGTGCAAAATATATTTTTGGCTCGGGCGACGTACTTTGAATCCCTCGCTACGTTCAGGATTCTACTAAAGAATCCCTCACTACGTTCGGGATTCTACTCTAGAATCCCTCACTTCGCTCTGGATTCAAAAAAGCGCCCTCGCCGTAAAAATATTATTTTGCTCCCTTATGATACAATCTACTATTTCCACATGACTCTGCCTTTTACAAGCCTATTTCAACATCATCTTCTGCGATTATCCCAATTTATTAAGAGTCGGCGCAGCATGTCTCCTTCTTTTGAACTTCTCTATTAAGTCATCTCATCAGAAACCATCTTTCTTGACATTCTTTCAGTATTGTGCCCATTGTGATGATGATTTAGATACTTGCATATACGATATTACTGCAAAACCATAAACTACATCATCCAAATTACGTCTAAGATTACGGTTTTCAGGTTACATCCAAGCGAATGAGGAACCGATTAGCAAAGTAAACACAAACATAGGAAACTCGTTCTTTACCTTGATATAAACGCAAGTAATTCATCCATCGACAGGTCACCTAGAAATCCTTCTATTTAGGCCTGTCTAAATTGCACATAAACATTCGATTCGCGATTTAGATATCAAAATAAATATAAAACTGGAACATTTTGTAGTAAAACGTGCGAGAACTCACACCTAGAACCACGCGTTTGATATCATCCCAAACCACTACTGAAAAGGAAGTTATGAATAAATATGGTAGATAGAAGGTCAGAACAGATGGTCCCGATTCAGAATTAGGCCTTGCCCTCAATTCTGTTTCGTTAGTATACCAGAATACAATACATTCTTATACCTCACTGTTAGTTGTTATCCAAGTACATACCATCCGGCAGAAATACCGTTACTATGAAAACATTGAAGCCATATATTTCACGATATCTAACTACTTATAACAGAATAAATTCAAAAATGGGACAAATTTGTATGAAATTACCTGCCACGTAAGTTCACGGGAACTAATCGTGTATGGTGTAACAGGCCTTAAGTGTGGGAGCTACTAGTAGTAGGACCGACACAGTTAAAAGTATGTTGAAAGTTCGTTAAACCCTATTGCAATTGCACCTTTGTTTATAAACATCCCTGCATTGTCCGTGTTGTAATCATTGTCTGGCTCCTTATCTACAAAGATAATGCTATTACAAATACTCGTAATTACGAGGAATAATGTATAAATAGACAAGATAATAGATAGAGTAGGTATTACTGGAATTAGTAGATAAGTACCTATTTCAAAAGGTTTTTGAGGACACTCGATAGTTACTGCGTTTTATCTGAGAACAGGAAAAGTGGTAAAAGCATCGTTTATAAGATTGGGGATTTCTACTAAATAATTGAATATGAAGTAAGTAATCACTTGTCACGAGGCTGTAAAAGTATTACTGCATATCAAGTATTCTTATTGCACACTTATGACCAGTGATAAGCTGTCTATTGTGTAATTTCTGATTCACAGAATTATCTGGAGAGATTTTCGATGATTCAGGTAGTCTTATGTCATTGAGATTGAGATTGTTGATAACGGCTACGTGTATCCTATTTACCTTCGTTTCTATAATCTTGGCTTTATCATAAGGTTTAGTAAAGGCCACTTTTCACGCTACTCGTGTCCTTTGAAAAATAAAAGGCTTTGCAATTTCAGATAAATGATGAATCAACTCTGCCTAATCAATATCTTCTGTTGCTTTAAAAACTGCTTTGACTTTTATGAGTCAGAATAAGCTACTTTGTTACCGAATAGATGTTTATAAACAATTCGGCAAAATAACAATTACGACATATTTTTTCCTTGTTTGCAAAAAAACCCAGTTCTTTGAATCAATTCAAAACAAACCTTCGTGTTTTTATCAAATCGCGATAAAGTTGCCCAGATATTATCGTTGATATTAATAACAACAACAATAACAGTGCAATCAGTTCCGCAAGAACGGTTTAGGACTATAAGACACGATGATCACCTATCGTAAAAGTACGACGCAAAATGATTTTAATATAAACCTAATGTTTTTTTAGGGTTCCGTAGTCAACTAGGAACCCTTATAGTTTCGCCATGTCTGTCTGTCCGTCCGTCCGTCCTCGCTTAATCTCTGTGACCGTTAGCACTAGAAAGTTGAAATTTGGTACCAATATGTGTATCAATCACGCCGACAAAGTGGTAAAATAAAAATTGGAAAAAAATGTTTTATTAGGGTAGCCCCCCTATATGTAAAGTGGGAAGTGATTTTTTTGTTTTTCAACCCAAACGTGTGATATATTTTTGGAAAGGTATTTAAAAATGAATAGGGGTTTACTTATTAAAAGTAAAAAACAATGCGTCCCCCCCCTCTAACTTTTGAACCATAAGTTTAGAAAATATGAAAAAAATCTGAAAAGTAGAACTTTGTAAGGACTTTCTAGGAAAATTATATTGAACTTGGATGGAAACAACAGATGGAAACAGCAATTAACCAATATAATTTGGTCCCTAAATCGTATGAGCGCCTATACAATCCAGAGGTCAAGTTTCATTAGTCCTTTGAAGAAATTGTATAAATTATAGCATACCGTTTTGGTACGGAACCCTTCATGTGCGAGTCCGACTTGCACTTGGCCAGTTTTTTTTTTTAAACGTTGCCCCACACTAGAAATTTCTCCTGTATCGTGGGTGCGTTCACAAACATATAAAGTCACATACACAAATACCCAGACCCGAAACAACTATCTGTAGGCCATACAAATATTTGTTCCGTGCGGGGATCGAACCCGCGACACACAGCGCAGCAGTCCAATCGCTTAGCCACTGCGCCAACCGTGCCGTCAATGTAGGTAAAGTCCATGACTGAATTTCAGTATTACAACATGAAACTCATTGTAACTACGCAGGAAAATGAATTTTAGCTACATCATTACTATCAATTATTTAATGTATGTTTCACTATAATTTACACGCAGTATTAATTGAATTTGTTAAAATAAAGGTCAAATTGATTGCGACGTTCTGTTAATTGTTGCTAACTATAGTGTTTTGTTCTGCAGTGACATCTTTTTGCATGTTGTGAATATGAGTCCTATGTTTTGAAATAGTATTGTAGCAGAGGCACCTAAAGGCCTTCTACTGCGAACTGAAAAATACGACAAATTGCACAGCTTCATTTGGCGATGAAGCGTTGTATTAGAATTGTTTCCCTGGCTTGCTTTGTGAAGTCAAACGTTTAATTCAGTATTCTGTTTCTTGAATTAAATTAACAAACAAAAACCTGCCCAAAAAAGGTGTGTTGTGTTCCAGGATTAATGTACTTATGTTTGTGAGTCTCGTTTTGACAAGACTTATTCAAAACAAGAATCACACTTAAAAATGGGTGTAAACGTGAGGTACCTAATTAACAATTCCACAAACTCTAAGTTTCCATGTAAAACTGTCGTGGCTAATTACATGCATTTAAGTTAAGTTGGTACTGTCGAGTAGGCGACAGCGAGGTTTCGCCTTGGCACAGTTAGGCTAGCTATTTCACAGCTGTGCCTTCCCGCTCTGTGTAGTACTTATAGATATAATGATGGGCTTAGAATTGCTAATAAGCAAGAACTGATGGTAATACCGAGGTTTTTAGGTACAGAATCATCGAACATGATGATTGAGATCCGATACAAGGGTAAGTAATACTTCGCACTAGTCGGTTAAATATGGGTAAATTGCAACAGTTTTAGCACATTTTGCTATATCACCGCCTACAGAGAAGAAACGAGTTTGGCTATTGGAAATTGTGTGAGATGACAATCTGATACATTGTATTCAAACTAATGATTTATAGAGCAACTAGGAAGTATATCACGCTTAATATAAGTTCATAGTTTTGGCAAGCAGGAAATACTATTAAAGAATTGTTGTTCGGCTGTTACCAAGCAATATTACTGACTCTAAAATTAGCCAACGTAAGCCTTTAACAGTTCAAGAACGGTCTTAAGATATTTCTAAATGTCACCGACATTCATTAGGTGTGTTTAGAGGCTAAACAGGCTGTATATTTAAGTTTTTATCAGACAAAGGCTAGCTAATAAGCCATGTGATTTGTTCGTGATCAATTCGACATGCTTTGGCATTGTCTTTTATTGATTTGTTACTTGATTTATTTATTAAATATGTAATTGTGGGAATTGAAGAAATAATGATACCTACAATGATTACTTTAAATTTAAATTTTGAATAATATTAATCAACACTTTTTTTAAAGTTACGTTTTTTCCTCTGGAGTAGAACAAAACAATCAACAATTCTCAAATTATTTCCGCAAACAAAAACAGTTTGTGGCTATAAAAATTACATGCCGAAACGGTTGTGGGAGCGCCTCAACACGGCCTTTCATAACAGCCAGGCATGACTAAGTCGCGTGATTGCAGAACCGTCTGGCCCCAATACTTCGCTGAACTTGACATCCATCAAGTAGATTTAATTTGGCCCTTAAATGCTGTATGGTAAGAACACAATTAATAGACACACAGTTACCAACTTCCAACGTTTCGACATAAATTCCGACAAAAGTTTCAATGCCGCAACAGTTGTATCCGACTCTAACAAAAAATGGAGGTTATGTATTTCACATGTTCAATCTCAATCTGTCGGACGTGTTCTCTCTCATGACCCTTTGATCTAGATTTTCAGACAAAAGCTAGGATAATCCATCCAGATGTGATGTGGGTGTTTTAACTAAAATAGCTCCCGAATTGGGTGTGTTGTGACGTGAGACCTACATTTTGAAGTATGTTTTGAATAAAGTATGCTATCACGATTATGATACGGTGTTTAATGGCGAAATTTATAATCTGGCTTCACAACAATACCACTACTTTATGTACAATAACTGTGTTATGTGTTCGTTACATTTCGAGTTTGGAATTTAGAATTGCAGACTTATCATAAAACTCCATAAAATCCGCCTCGTGATTCTTTAGGCTCATTGTTGTGTAGAACCTTCAGCTCTGAGGTTTTAAAAATGCTATAAAAACAAGTGCGTGTGGGAATTTAACGTCAAAACTGTATGTCAGACAAAGTTCGTTATGACGTCATCAAAGCAGGTTTATAGAATAACCAACCTTATAAACTATTCTGTATTCGCACCTTGTTTATCGGTCTAGTTTAGCAGTTGTCACTTCGAAGGTAAATGAAAGGATAAAGGAAGCGCCGATGAAGTCAGAAGATTGAAAGATCGCTACGTAGAAGCTAAAGTAAGTAAATTTTGTTCACTATCTCATAGTGACATAAAACCGGCCTTCAGATCAAACACCTAGCAAACTGATAGGTCTAGTTGCTCTGATAAGAGAACTGTCCGTGTGATACTAATAGTTCTATGTAGATTCGTAAGGTCCTATTTTGCTTGACACTTTTGTGACAGTGAGTTGGATCTCTTCTAATGTATCCCAGGATCATTTAAGTAGATTTATATCAACTAGTCAATCCAATCCTACTGTTTGCTTTATAGGCTGATCTTCTGCAGAAATGACAAATCTGGATTAAGTATACCTACTTTAGGTAGTAAACCTCAAAATTCCTGTTTCTGTTGTAGATTCCGATATGTTGTAACACTAAAATGTTATCTACCACTAGCTGACGTCCCGCGGTTTCACCCGCGTAGATCCCGTTCCCGTGGGAATACAGGGATAAAAACCTATAGCCTATGACACTCAGCAATAATGTGGCTTTCTATTGGTGAAAGAATTTTTAAAATCGGTTCAGTAGATCCCGAGATTACCCCTTACAATTTAACAAATACACAAACTTTACCTCTTTATAATATTAGTATAGAAGTAAAGATAACATAGCATTCATCCATAGCATGTTTATACAATGACTTAATATTTCACAATTTACGCCAACCACTTATCTTGATAGGCAAACGTAATCTAGTTTATAGTCTGATGAAGAGTGATCGGTTGAAATCATTTCGTCTATAAAAAGATGTTCTCGTAAGATGTAGTAAGTACAAGTACATACTACGTACTGGTATTACATGGAACTCTTAAAGCATCTATTATAGAAACGGTGGTGCCCCAATTTACGTCCCCCTCAAATTTTAAAAATCAATACATGGTTATAGAGGGAGATAGAGAGAAAGAGAGGGAGAAGAAAACTGTTGCAGGTACTTCAACAATTATTGCCAGACAAAATGGACATGATATTTAAGTGCTAGCAAATAAGCACTCAGCCCCTACAAATTCAAAGAAACAAGCACCAAAAGGTTCAAATACTCTTTGTACTAAGAATATAAAGTTTCAAAGAATACACGCTCTTAAAGTAACTTCTATAAAAGGAAACAGCACAATTACAGAATAGACAGAATTGTCAGAACAAGTCACGCGCTGATTACAAAGAACAAAAAGCATTAATTTCAACGTGACATCATTAAGAACAATAATTGTAATCTGACTCTGACTGCGCATGCATTATAAAAATATAAAATAATGAAGGAAATAATTGTAAAACTCAGCAATAAAATTTTTAAGTTAAAGTTGGTTTCGAGCTCAATTGAAAGTTGAAACGTTCCACTTACTTTCAACAACGATACGTGTATAAAAAAATCAATAAATGAACGCTAGTGATCGTTAAAAGTGCTGAAAAACACTTAGTACTAAGAACTGTTCAAAAGTAATAAAAAGCTGATTCACGAAGATAAGAAACTTTTCTATAGAACTCGATTTCTTATATTTCATTCACGTTAACACGAAGTCACTACATAATTAGTGTTTCAGTGTGATTTGTGAACTAAGGCGAATCCACGAAACAGGGTTTTTCTCAAAAATGGCTGAACGAAATACTATGGTGCAAAGCGTTTGATTCAACCACTACCGTGCAATGCGTCATCGAAATGACTAAAACCTGAAATTTTACTTAAGACGAATTTGATACTCTTTACTGAAAAATCAGCGTATATTTTTAGTAGACCAGCTCATTACCCCATGTGGTTAACTGGGTCGTCTGGGGTGAATCACTCTGTATGCGGCTAACCAATCTTGTTTACATAGCTGGATTACCTCAAAATAATTTTCGGTAGTTAGATACGAGGTGTGAGGTGCTCGATCTTCGTTTTAATTGTTCGAAAAGTTGCACTGAGCTTCGAAAGAGAGCGAATCTGGTTTCACTTCTTGATTTTGTTTTTTTCTGGGCGAATATAAAATGACAACAGGCAGATGTGTTCAACAGGGTACCCACATTTTGCCAGTTATGTTTAAGTCCCATACCATAGGGGGCGACCGGCGAGCATATTGTCATTAACCGAGAACAAATCTATACTTTGGGCTGTGGGTGAACATTTTTCTGGGGCGAATTAATTTAGCATGACAGAAAATTAAAACTTTTACGGTACCATTTTTCGGTCCGATCTTATCTAAATCGCCTTGAAACTACTGAGGCCTACTTTAACTCCAGCTCTCTCTAAAAGTCTTTGAATATTCTTTTAGCAGATGTTTCTTGAACAAAATTCAGTGATCTCATTTCTTGAGAACATCTTCACAATTGCAGGCGGAAGCTTAGTACAATAAGACAAAGGGGATATTGCAATTTGAGTTTTACAGCTGTCAGGTTACAGATGGTTGTTACTTATCGGTTTAAACAAAGTACAGGAAAAGTTGAAACAAACTTTAGTCACGAATCACGACGTTAGTGCCTGATAGCCATTTGAAGTTGAAATACTTATTTAAAATTAAGTTAATTGGTAAGTATATCAGAATTAAAATAATATTGCTCAATAATACATTGAAATATTACCATGTCAATTATTATTTTTCAGTAAAAAATTAAACGAAAATTAATATTGCGCAAGATTCGTGACTTAATTATGTAGTTTCCTTTGTACACTTACGTAACCTCAATTGCTGGAGAGTGAGGCAACTGTTGCGAAACTTAAATGTACTTACATAAAAACAGTAAAAAGACACCGTAGAAAGCAAATCACTCCACCAAAGCCAAATAGAAGAGTTGATACAAAAACAAGTTTTCTAATTGACTTTAACGTTTAATTTTGACAGTTGCCATAGACAATTTCGATCTGTCTATCACACACTGGCTGGTTTGTTCATGTTAAAGTCGACACTATCAGGAACTGATTGAGATTGAAAGTAAGATCACACTTTCTTGGGTTGATTCCTGGGTATAAAGGTAATATCCTATATGATTGATAGTGGCATGGAAATGTGTATGGCTTCCACATGCATGGCAACATGTTGGAGGTAGGTAAAACGTTTCAGGATAAATAAAAGGAAAATTTTTGGTGAGGTTACATTTAATAATCATTTTGATACTGTTGCTGTTACGGTCCACCAAAAAGACCACACAAAAGAACAGTTTCATTATTATGATTTTAAAACGAAACAATCTTATTAACACTTCACTTTTAACCCCTTAGGTGAATGATTAAAATCTTGGAGTAACTGGATATTACCAGTTCGCTCTTAGTATGAAAGATAAATGAGCAACATTTTTTTTTAATATCTATTTTAGTTTTCAGGAAGTCACGTTTGGAGCTGACTGATAAAGTGTTATTTTTAATACATGTTCAAGATCTAATTTCTAGAATAGCTAACTAGAGACTGTAGGAATAATTATGAGTACCAATACTGACTACTGCTCTTTAAATGAATAATTATTACAGAAGGTGGCGTGACGATCAGGGGGTCTAAAACG
Organism: Diarsia dahlii; assembly: GCA_949775195.1. Classification (NCBI taxonomy): domain Eukaryota; kingdom Metazoa; phylum Arthropoda; class Insecta; order Lepidoptera; family Noctuidae; genus Diarsia; species Diarsia dahlii. The sequence goes on from OX459198.1 coordinate 11,965,921, forward strand.
GCCACTTTAGCAGTTCATAATAGGAATTGCGTCAAAAAGCGTAAATGACCTTTCATAATAGTAACAGCGTCTGGGACCATTAAGGAAAATAGATCACAGGTAAGTAATAATAGGAAAACAATATGAATTGCGTTAAATTCGTAAAATGGTCACAGACGCAGTTACTATTTTGAAAGGTCAATTCATATTCTGATCTGCTAAAGTGGCCATTTTAGAACCCCTGATCATGTTTGCGGGGCTAACATGGCCAGAGATCGCCCATGATAGAGATGTATGGAAAGAGAAAGGGGAGGCCTTTGCTCAGCAGTGGGACACAAAGTAGGCTAATAAAAAAAATAAAAAAAATTCTGAATTACCTATATTATTATTAATATAAAACGAAGTAAAATATAGTTAAATTTATTTATGGCACTGTTTCCATAATAAGATGCAGAATTAGTCGCTAATTTTGAATTGTGTAGGTTATCACCAAACCTAATTTTATCCTTTGGTTGTTTTTCCCATGTTGTTGGTCGGTTCCACCTTACAACTATTTAATAGTGTATTAATTTTATATAAGTTTTTAAACTGACATGATCACTGACACTACTATTAATATCATAAACGGGATATTTACCATGTTTGATTTTTGTTTCGAGTTCCCGAAACAAAATATCGCCGCCGAAATATCGGGAACTCGAAACAAAAATCAAACATGGTAAATATCCCGTTTATGATATTAATAGTGTATTAATTTTCCCCAAAATAATTATTAAAGTAGATAGCAGTAATACTTAATTGAGGATGCAGAAAATAATGGTTCGTATTTCCTTGTGTTGTACTGTACAGAATTTTTTTTTTACCTTTTTATTATTTTTCTTTTAGAACAGGATACAACTAAAGGGTAAGAGCCGGTATTTGTCAGTAATATTCTAAAAAGGTCTTTGAAAAATCCCGAATCGTGATCATTGTGAATGTGCATGAATCGATGTCGTGTAAATATCAAATCAGGCGCCTGTCTAAATATCTCCTTGAACTTTAAATCTATTTATGACTTTCAACTCACACATGTCATGAAGACTGTATGTATAAAGTTTATGTAAGTATTGGTCCTGTATCATAATTAAATGTATGGCATTTTCAAAGGTCTGATTTCAACCGTATGTTAAGAAGTAGAGCCTATTTGGAAATGATCTACATTGTAGATTTGTCGCTTGTTGTTGTCGTGTGTTGTTGTACCTCTGTATATGTGTTGCACATTAAAAAGCCTGTAAGTATAGAATAGTATTGGGAATCATCCCCGACGGGTAAAACAGAGCTGTACCTTATAGTACACTACATTTCGCCAGTTGTTTTAAGTCCTGTATAATAGGAGGTGAGATTGTTGCCATCAATCCGGCACAAGTCCAGACTCCGATTGAGTATCATATTGTCTGAGTATTGTCGTTTATCATTACCTGGTAAGCTTGGAAGCTGACCCTATAACTTTTGATAAACGGTAAAAGATGAATGATGAATCGAACAGCATGAGTCAATGTTTTGAGTTCAAAGTCGTATTTATGCAATCAACACAATCAGGCTTATGTGGGTTCTGTACACCCTGAATAAGTAAGTACCTTAACCTACTTTAAACAACTTACTTTCGCTTCATTTGACACTCAGTACTTTCATTATTTAAAACTGTTTGACAGCCAATGCGTTAACCATCTACCTGTCAACTAAAAAACGACTTTGTCTACGAGGACTAAAGTTGGTTTTTAAATGTCTTGGCAATTGTGACAAGTTTATAATTCGCTTTCTCGTAAGCGTCAGTGGCAACATAAACAATATCTTTCTAGACAATCGCAGATTGAATGTTACAGTGACATTCAACTTTTGACCTCAACCTTTGACTAGCAACAGTATCACACATCAACATTACATATTTTATTACATATAAATTACCGAACTTCAATTGATGTTGTCACGCAAAACTGACATTAGTTCTCGTACATTTATGTGACAACTACGAAGGACAACTATGGTAGTCAACGTTTTGGAATGTTTAAGGTTTCATAAATAACAGTGTAAGGTAAAACCTGGCATGTTACTGCGTGTTTTGCTATGGTTATGAAAATGCTTTTTTTTCTATAGCGGTCACCTTTGATCGGCACATGTTGTTACGTCACAACCCGTGCCGCTAATTAAACGTAAAATGATTGATTGTAGTTTGCTTTTTCTTCACACATTTATGTGTAAAGTCTACGTGTTAGAAAATCAACCTAAAAATAATTTCTGCTGCTTATAGAACAGTTTTATTTTGAAGCAATCTAACTTCTGCCAGCGTAAACTTCGTTGCATGGAATTTAGAATTTACTCAAAAACTGGAATTAAAATTACATTATTTCAATTTACAGATTAGAAAATTAAAATCAAAAGTCATTTATTCAAACTAGGCTGATAATCATTACTTTTCGAACACCAAAATTTACTTTACTTATTTACAATAATAAAAGACAGTCCCCCAAAACGCCCACCCATCGACACTTCCAAGTGAACGCCCACCCATCGACACTTCCAAGTGATTAGCTGGAAAGAAGAAGTGGCGGAGCAAACTCCCCAGCACACATCTGTCTGTTAGGTTGGTTAGAAGTAACTAAACAGAAACTATCTGTGTGCTTTTGTTTCAAATTCGTCCAGCGGTTTTTGTATGAAAGAGAAACAAACATGGCTTTCACATTTACAATAATTATGGTTATAGTGGGATGGGCATAAATAATTCCACTAAACAAAACAAACGAAGGATTTACAAGAAATCGGATTGAATACGCGATTATTCACCTAAGTTCTTAGACTGTAACATTATGCAATGATACTATGTAATAGATCAATAGGAATCGTTAGTAAACAGAACCAACGGTAGTCTTGGTGAATCAGAGCCAAACGATAGGTACAATTTATTAGTCATCTATAACTTGCATATTATTATACTGGGTATGCAAATTTTACGACTAAAACAAGTAGGTAGGTCTGTGGGTTTTTGAGAGGCACAGTTTTCAAGAGGAAGCATCAACATCTTTACCTTCTCTTTCTACAAGTCTTCTTTATCCAAACCTATGCCCAAAAGGTACGTACTATAAACTGAATCAGCGGTCATCTAATCTTCTTAGTAACATTATTATCACTTTTAACACGATATATCGATAATTTTTCAATGGTCTTCCCTTATTTTCATAGCGACCTTTAAACAATTATAAATCTTGACCATAGTTAAAATAAGTGTTCGTTTTGATCGGTCTCCCCTTTCTCTATATGAATTATAACAAGTGGGAGGGAGTCCGAGGGAGTAATTCTGTTGACGTAATTGTACCAGGAAAACATAAGTCTATCAGAGATAAGCTTCTCACTACCGGGGCGTCTAGGTACTTGACTATGGTAGGCAGGCGTCAGTCGCGTGAGTCTTTATGCTCATCTCACGTGACTAACTGTAGTATACTATACTAGTTCTAATGAAAACGCTTTTGTTTAGTCATTGATTTGTTAATAAAGTCATGACTAAACAGTTTAGTTGAACTTTATAGTAGATACTACTTCTTACACCTCTCAAATCACTATCTGCTAAAAAATTGCTTTAGAGGGTTATAAAGCAATAAAGCAATTTTTCAACGTTGTTGTGCTAATGGCATGTGCGATTGTGATGATACCTAGTGTCACGATACCTAGTTTGTTAATTTTCCTTGTTAACGCCATATTGAACAGGATGATGAATAAAAATATGTATTAGGTATTCCGTTAGCCTCGTGCGTAATTAGCGCTAAAATCATTTCTCCTGTATCATCATTACCTGACTAGCCTTTATCTTTAACCAGACGCAGCTACCATTATAACCAGTACTGTAGTAGTGCGGTAGTGTGGATACCAGTATTTTACACGGAGTTTGTACTGTTTGTAGATACCTCTAAAGACGCAAGTCTGAATTTCGGGCCACTGCCTAAAACGACAACTGGGTAAAATGGCTGTATGGTATCATCTCCTCCCGTGAAATACCAATAATTATAATTCAGTTCTAGACATAGCTAACTTATACATTGTTGTGCTAAGCTTGGAGTAATTCCTAGAACATGATTGCCTTGTTAGCAACTATGTAAAACTTTCTATGTAAATCCCTCGTATAAATAGTTTACGATAGGTTGACTGCAAGAAGTGCACATAATGCTTATGGTACTTGAAATAGCGTGCATATCAGCTGGTAGGATTTACTAGTTATGGTAGGTATTGCTATAGGTATCACCGCATTATGCCACAAAGGCACGGTAACCGCTACAGTGCAATGCGGTAACAACGCAAATGCGGACTAGATACTCTAATCCACGATATGTCTGAGGGACAAAGAGTCTAATTTATTAAATTTTCATTTATTTAAATTAAATTTTCGTATAACAAATTAAGTTCAAATTCGCAACCACATCTGGAGACAATCAATGTCGACTTTTCAAATCAAGGGTTTCAATTAGAAGGTTTTGTTTGTGTATTACCTTAACCTAACTAACCTAAAGCTAAGCTTTATTTACGATCTTTTTGAGTGCGTAGGTGGTGATGTTGATGTCTCTTTGAACATTGAACGATAGGTACTGAATCACAGCAGTAAACAGGGAAAGGAAAATCATTCTAAATGACATACTTGTTTACATTTCTAATATTACCTATGATGCGTACGTCGTCGCCTTGCTTGCGTTTAAGTGCATTTTCCCTTACTTAATGTTTTTCCTATTCCGAGAATTGAGTCACATGGAAGCTTGGTACTTATTTTATGCTAACCTTACATGAAAAAAACGTGGGGCACGTCAATTGTCTACGAACATGATGATTATTCTTAGCCAGAGTGACAATATAACCTTCAGAAGCAATTGACGTGCCCCACGTTTTTATTTTAGTCTAGTCTATGCATATGTTTATAATTCCCACGACTGTATCTATTTTATTATTTTTTGGTTTTTAGTACATTTATCTTAAACATTGCAATGTATGTTTAACATAAAACCGTTTAACTTAAAAAGTTTTTTTACCTATTTTTATTTTCTAGTTTTTATTTCGCATTCTGTTTAATTCATTTAATTCATTACCTTTCATTTGATACCCATTTTGATGGGATTGATAAAACCTAAGTTATCCGCCATTTTGTAGAGGCCGCCATCATGGATTTTAATTTTATATAGTACATTGTATTATACTGGTTGAGCACTTTCATTTGATACCCATATTGATGGGATCGATAAAACCTACGTTATCCGCCATTTTGTAGCGGCCGCCATCTTGGATTTCAATTTTTTATAGTATATTGTGTTCTGCTTGTTGAGCCCTTTCATTTGATACCCATATTGATGGGATTGATAAAACCTACGTTATCCGCCATTTTGTAGTGGCCGCCATCTTGGATTTAAATTTTTTATAATATATTGTATTCTGCTTGTTGAGCCCTTTCATTTAATACCTATATTGATGGGATTAATAAAACATAAATTATCCGCCATTTTGTAGCGGCGGCCATCTTGAATTTATAATGATAATGAATAAACATAATTGTATTGTCACCAAAATCCAAAGTGTATACAAAATTTCAGATTAATCGGTTGACAGGAAGAGGGTGAAATTTGAATTACTAAATTTGATCCAAGAAAGAATAAAACAAACGGGGTGAGCTAAATAAAACCGTTTAATAACAAAACTTCCTTCTTCTTCTTTTTTGCTTTCTTGGCAATAATTTTGCAGAATTAAACTTATTTTACATGCAATGTTAAGAAATATCGTATCTTTTCGACTGTTTTTAAAGAGATGAGCAAGATAGACTTTCAAGTATGAATCAAAATATGAGTTAGTCTGATATCGTATTAATAGAAAGCCTTAGTCAAGTCTGGTTACTGGGTGATTCAACGGCGTCTCCGGTACTGTCTGAGTTTGATTTATTTGCAAAAGACGATACCGGTCATTGCATTGCCATATTGTAGGTTCAATTCAAGGTTATGAGAAACTTTTTTATTGCCAACTAATAACGTTTTTGTGGCGAGTTTTGATGAGAGAAGGATGTAATTAAGTTTGTAATGACCTGAAGAAGTTTGATTAAGTTCCAAACTAGTGGTAATTCAGTGAGAGAAAACCTAATATGTGGTTTAAAGATCGAGTCTTATCCTTTTACAGGACTGATAATGCTCATTTCTTGTCCAAAATGTATGCTTTTCCTACTACTTTCTAAAACAAACTTCATTGTTAGTCATTTTACTACCAAAATACTCTAACCACTTACACGCACCAGCCCCAAGTCGATGACAAAGATCCATGAGTAAGAAACGATTCTATTTAAAGCAAAAAGGGTTCACATTCCCCGCCGTGGATCCAGGCTCACTTGCTTTTATTATGTTCCTCCTTTAAACATAAACCTAAATAGAAGAACTGGAATTTCGAAATGGAGATTGCATCCTCGACGTTCTCACAATGTTTTTTACATCCACGCTTTACGCTTGGTTTGTTATGGTGCCGGGTTACCGTAAAACCATATTGGAATTCAATGTTCTAGCCACAAAAAAATATTGGGGATTAGTCCTTTATGTGCTTGAACAAATTTAAAAATGGTTTGGTATGTTTTCTTCATAAAACGAACGATTGATTTTACCTGAGTCACTTTTGAAAGACACCCTGAACTTTGGTAATATTAATATAGACGTGTTAATAGAAAACTTTTATGAAAAGATCAATGACAGAATATAATGTCAGGAGTTAAATCTAGCCTGGTTATACGTAACTTGTACGGCGTGTACCATAGAATCACGATAAATCATAAAATTGCTACATTACCTAAGATTGGGGACAATTCCAAGAAATTTTTAACTGATCAACAAATGCAATACACTGGTTCCTGGGGCTGGCTTTCTCTATAACTGGATCGTACTTCCGCAGAACATGACCATAATAACTTTGGTCTTTACCAGTGAAAGTTGGTCTCGAATGTATTGCTCAACTATAGTTACCGAACCGGACGGAATTATCACAACCAACTGTTATTGATTCGTCTGACAAACTTATCATAATTATTAGGATTAGTGTGAATAACAGATGTTATTGTCAAGGAAGTTCTTCAAGGAATATCAAACGGCTTTCTCGGATTAACTCTATGATAAAGTATGAGCTTACAATCCTAGCATTTTGCCATTAATTACAAGGTCTTTTTGGATTGAATACAATTTTAATACTGAAAAAGTTTTCTTAAATCAGTTCACATTCAACAGTCGTGCTTGCGATAACTAAATCGAAATAAGCGGTTAGTTACGCATGATTGAAGATTGGTCTAGTATATTCTCTCCTTTCTAAGCGCGACGGATTTCACTGTTTCGTAAAAGTATGACCCATCATGCTAAGTGTTCTTCACGGTGATTTAGAAATCTCAGCTCTCACAGCTACAATATTCTGTTATTCTTTTTGCCTCATTTAGTCGCAAAGACAACGTATTGTTTCCGCTTATCAGTCAGCTAAAATAGACGTCCGACGTTACATATATTTTCAATTAGATAAAGATCGATCGTCCGGTTGATTCAAGTACGTTGATGGTAGTCAGTGATATAGAAGGTACTTCCCACGAAGTTCCTTCTACATATATATCTGAAGATACTGACCACTTTTCAACCTTATTACTTGGGGCATAAGGGTGAAAAGTAGGAGTCCGGTAGTGAAGTAAGTACCTAGTACCTACGTGCTAAATGTCAAACTAGTCGCTGCAATGCAATAAAAATACTTCTTTGTCTATAATGAGACTGCCATGACAAAACAGCGTGAAAAAATAACAGTGACTTACTCAAGCCAAAACGTTACAAACAACTCTCAATGTTTTGCAATACGTCACATTTTATGTTTGTGTTGTATCAGTCTGATGGTCTATCATAAAAATGTCACATTCTAGCTTATGAGTGATCGCAATATGTTCTATCTCTTGACGATAGGTCATATTATATTATTACAAGGTTCGTCAGCATTGACGCAATATTTAGGAAAGATTTCTGAATAAAATGTGCTGTACGTGGTTTTACTGTGTTTTATGATTAATGTTATACAAACGTGCCGTAAAAAATCACGTGTGTTGCCTACGTTACCTACGTATACCAGTTTCTTTCAGTCACATTCGATCATCGTGATCATCGAATCGTTGTGTATTAAATTTTATGGAGCACGAAGTCACGTGTATTAAATAGTTGGTTCTTTTAACAATTGCCATTGTTTGGTAGAATTACTCTAGATTGTTTCTCAATACAGCTTTGATGTTGCATACACACAATGTAACAATATATTGAGTTTTGAAAAAAGAAGTTGACAGGATATTGAAAGAAGTATCTAATAACCATGTCGTCTTGAAGCGGATACGTCACATCGTTTAATATTATTATGTGGAAGTTGTATGGTATAGAGTTAGAGACTGGTGCGTGCACGCATTGATTGATTAAAAAATCCCAACTCTGTTACATTATGGTTCTCTAAGCGAAAGTTCCCTAAATTCAAACCAAAAAATGATTACAACAAACCATGATAGTCCTAAAATAGTAATAATATAAATGTATCAAAAGCCGAAAAAAAATAAAGGGCGTCTGCATTGCTATCACTGGTACGCAGCATCGCCACGTTAGATGGAAATGCTGCGAATCTTTAACTAATAATAAAATAAATAAATATTTATATTTTATTCCACCAACCCGTATGGAAGTACATAAATCGATCGCTATCAAACTCCATACGGAATACTCTTTCCCTTAGTCTGACAAGGTCTTCCGTCGTGTTCTTTTAAAGGACATTCATATTTTATTCATTTACTGGCATCGCTTGTCGACCTTTTGTTTACTTCAAGAACAAAAGTTACAGATCAACGTGAATTGGGTAAAGATATCGTGAAACTATATTATTTTTAAGTACTTTGAACTTTGGTGTCGTTGCTTCCTCCTAGTTACCATTGTAAAAGACTTCCTTGTCTTTTGATAGCTATTGCAGTTCCATGTGACATCGATTTAGATAAGTTAGTGAAGACATCAGCAGCTTGCATGAGACTGATAGCTACAAGGTTACTGCTGTCACCACTCCGGTGACAAAATCTTGAACCATGGCCTCACGACCTTCCGTTACACGTTCTGCAGTTGACCTGACAAATCGGACTCTGATCCCAAGCCATTAAAAAAAAACCGCTGATCCAAATCTCGACAGCACCAACAACAGGTTGCCGTGCGAAATATAAGAACCAAGTGCAATAAAAGTGCAATTAAGCGCAAAAGTGCAGTTACGCCGTATAAGCGTTCTTGGTACAATATCGATCAAGCCGTATGAGGAACAAGGTCACACGTGGCACGGCGAAAATGATGGGTTTGCATGTTTGGAGGCTATGGAGTTGATTGCGAGGACGGTGGCGTATTTAGGGAGTAATTGGCGTTACTTAGGAGGTTTTTCTTAATGTGGGTAGTAAGTTTGACTACCGTAGTTGGAAATTTAGAGATATTTCGAAAGGATCTCGGGGGAATCTGTATTAAGATTTAACTTTTGAGGATTTTTTTTTTTGTTTTTGTGTGCATTTTAAGGATATTCGTTTTTCTAAGAAGGAATCACTATTTTCTCTTAAAGTTTAATTTCGGGACAACTATGACAGCAAATCGTGGCCTCGATCAAGACATTATTACCTTTGTTGCTAACCAGAATGTGAAAGGCACACAATATGAGTTATCACTTGATAACTGCACATACCAGGAAATGCTTTTAGAATAATTTATTATTAATTTTATTTTTAGATCTAAGTGACAAGACTATCATTTCCTTGCAATATTTTTCAAATAAAAAAATGTCTTTGTTCAACTAATTAGTTTAAGTTCTTGCAAATAAATAAATTATTAGTTATTGCATTATTCTTTGTCTGCAAGAAAGCATACAAAGTGAAGTCTTACCTACGGTAATCTATTTACCTATCATCCAGGAACTGATTGCGTCAAAGGAGCCAGATACATTACGTCAGTTTTAGGGTTTCGTCACAAGGGCTTACTAAACAGAATCCTTATAAAATTCTAGTCCATTAACGTCATACTGGTCCTATAAATACTTCATTCAAGCCAGTAATTAGAGCAAGACTTTTTAATCTGGGATTAAACTTTTCCACGGTGGAAATTTTCTACCAATATTTGCCTACATTTTTATCTAGACAAACAGCTGGTCTTTAGTTTGGCGGATACACATTGAGAACTTTCCAAAATAAATATTGTTTCCTATTATTGCGGCAAACGGCGTGAACAATCTTAGATTTTATTAGAAATGATTTCGAAATCCTAGATGCATATAATTTAAAACGGAAAGATTCATAAAGGCATAACATAATGAAAACAATAAGACCACAAATGCCTCCCTGGAGGACACCCGAAACGCTATAGGAAAATACCAGTCGGGATCGAGTGCATTAACCCGGCGAGTGCGATGCACTTGTTACACCTGATTCCATCGTTAGGTCTACTTGTGGAACATTAAACCTTCGTATACTATGTACAGTAACGACAGCTGGGAGAAAAAAGGGTTAACGACCGAAAAGGTTGCTTTCATTTTTTTGTAAGAGAACATTTTGCTTTTAAAGATAAAGGATGTTCAAAATTTGATTCGAAGAAGATAATTTAGACGGTTGTTAGGGACTTCCTTGGCTACTTTGCTGGGGTTTTTGGTATATTTACGGGGATTTTGAATTTAAATTGCTGCTTTAAATAACCATAATCTAAAACGAATACAACTTTTTAGCTCGGGGAAGTGTCTCATTATGCGAAGGTCCAAAAACCTGATTACCCCATTGGCATATCTGATATACGATACGAAAACCCTTCTAACCGAGGAGAAACAGCATGAAGTTGCGTTAATTGTCATTTCAACACACATTTTACCTACAAACCACACTCCGCGTCTCAAAACCGTCCGCTTAGAATGAGTTCACAATGAACTCATTTCAAATAGTCTCGCGTCGCTCGCGTCTCTGCACGGTCGTACAAAATACTTTTTATATTGCATTGTAAAAGGAATCTGCGTAAGGTTGAATTTGCCAAAAAAAATATGTTTATAGTGACGATAACTTATACATGTAGTAGTGCGTGTATTGGTGAGTGTTTGGCGACAGCTTCGACTGTTTAACTTTGTTTTGTTCGAGACTGTGCATCTAGAGTTTTATTATATCAATGCTACAAACACACAGTTTTTGTATGCAATACTTCGGTGACATCCTTTTGCAGCCCGTGCTAGAAACTAGCAATCAAGAAAATGTTCAGTTATAAACATAATATAGTTTGTATTGACTGGATTGATCATTATTTTACGCATGTCGAGATAAATGCACCTGAGAGACCTAAGAAGGTATGGTTATATAAATAGATATCTGTATTGAAGCAACAATTAATTGTTCTCATTATTGTTATGGTTTCATGATTAGTTGATACCATTGATCTGTTGTAGCAACAAACTGACCGTCAGATGAATTCAATCGAAGAAATCACACAACGTATATTATCTCCATGTTTCCTTTTCGCAGAATTAATGTTCCGCAAAACATCTCTTCGATTTCCAACTACAAGGCGTCTTATGCAAGAACTAAAAGGTGGTTCTTTAATTCCGACACAGTGTCTTTCTGTGTCTTTAATTATAACTTCAATCTTGACACCGTATTTCGAGTTTCACAAGAGTATACCGTTACCAGAAACGTTGATTCCTGATGTAACCTTGGTCGGTATTGGTATTTATTGTTTGTTATGTTTTTTAATAAATACCTATCTTCTAATAATACAAGGAAAACATTTTATTAAAGGATAATTGCGTCATGTCGACCCGACATTCGGTTTAATTGACCGCAATGGGAATTTCTGCGTAGTCAAACCGTAAATGCGTTCTTGGGATGTATCCTTTAATGTTTAGTGCTCCTTCACTTCTGCCACTAACCACCGATAAAAGTGCCTCAGAAACCGTCTTCAGTATCTATTGGTTATTTCATTGAATATGTTTGTTTGAACTAACGCCGAAAACTATTTGACAGACTTTAATGTTTGCCTTCAATTAGCACATGGCTTGCGGTTGCTAGTAGGTATTTTATGTTAGACAATTATCATCATAATTTGTCACTCAAGAAGTAACTAGTTTTTAGCGTAAGCCTAAGTATTAATCTAACGATGCGGCCAGTAAACTAATGACAATCAATTTAGCAGCTTCTGCTCAAGGCAAGGCTAGCCCATGTAGTTACTACTCAAGGTAGACTTTTGACATTCAAACCTAATGGCTCCTGTATACAGTGGTCCACCATGGCCACACATTAGGGCCACTGATCTGTGTGCCATCGTTCAAGTAATACATTACGGTATATTCGTCAGGACATTTTAATAAAGCAAGTTTGTGCAGAGAAAACGTATTTTGACTAAAAAAACAACCCAGGTGGTATGAAGATTATGGATGAATATTTCTTACAACTGTCATTTGGCAATTTATTTGGAAGATGCTCAGCAGTGAATTCACTGGTGCGTGGTCAAAGTATGTTCACCCTTAACGGGTTTTTAATGGAAGCTTTAGTACCGTTACAAACCTTGTTTATGAAGTAATGGATATGTAAAATGCACACCTATTAGTAACTGAATAGCTTAGCCTAGCCCTGCAGTTTATCGACGTTAATAGCGAAGGAGGAAACTAGGTAGGTATATTTATAGGTAGTGCATTTTGTACATATTCTAGTGATATTTACCTGGAGCTTTGTCCATGTGCCTGCAATATTATTTACTTTTATAATCATGAGGCTAGAGAAACAGTCTATGGATTTGAAAGCAATATGTCAAAGTCATCATGCTTTGATGATATTATGGTTTCCAGCGATAATTAAAACAATTTTATTTGCTTCACTTTTATAAAACTATTAGATTGGACATTTTTTTACATGCATCTTTCTTTTCACAGTTGAGCTTGAAGTTCTCGCCAAGTTCTCATGTAAAAATACTGTATCTACCTCTCATAACTTCCTAGACGTGTGTACGTAAGGTTGAATAACAAAGTAGTTACAGTTTTTTTTTATAACGAAGTAGTTTTCCTGGTAGCTATTACGGAATATGGCAAAGATATAAAGAGAAACTCCGTTTTCCTATAACGGGTTTGCGTCAAAAAACCCACGGCGATCGTATCTGGTGTCCTACATTAGAGTTAAAGTTTCATAAAATTTGTTTTGTGTTTTATTTATCCGTCTGGGTTTTGAAACAGTATTTGCAGTATTGTCCTCTTTTGCTTGGACGGTATACATTGGACAGACATAATTTAGTACTTACCTGGGTTTTGAGGACACTTGGGTAAGTATGTACAATGTAGGTCCAATAAAACGTTACACTGCACAAAACAAATACATACTCTAAGTTGATTATTGTCTGTGAACCCAAAGTAACAATGGCTATGAGCAATTTGAAGTAGGTATTTAATTAACTCAATTTGACACTTAATTCGGGGTTTTACCTCAGGTAAAAGAAGGTTGAGAATTATGAAATATGAGTTTAAGACAGTGTTGACTGAAAGGTTTACAAACAACCCCAACCAAAGTACTGTTTAAAATATTACTCATCCTAAAGGACATGACAGTAAAATGCCATTTAGGTAAACGATAAAAGTCAATTCGAAACTGGAAACGTATCGATTCGATAATGCATCATGGCATCGATCGATATCAGTTTGTATACGGTTAAAGTGTTAAGGATGACCCACCGTTCAATTGGCAAAGTGGTACGCGCACCCATTAGCCGGTACGATGTACTTACACTGGTTTTACTAACTGCGTTTATATGACGCCGTAAGTACAGTGGAACAAGCCGTTTGGTGTATAAGCAAACATATTTATCTTTCTACTCCACTGCCATTACTACTCATTTTTATTGCGTTTGTAGTATATTTTTAACGTTATAGCATACTTTAGAAAGTCGTTCAAAAGATTCGACCTCGTTGTTTAGAGGTAGTTGCAACTTGCAACTTAGCTACCATAATACCAAAAAGCATCTTCGATTGTACTAAAACTACTCACTAAACAGTGGTCGACCAGTCATGCAAGCTTAGTGGAATACAAATTACTTGTACTGTCATTCATCTGTAACATAAATTAGAAGACAAAGAAAAGCCATAATATTTACGAAAAGGTATTCTATTTATCACATACTTCAGAGACATATGTCAGCAAAAATCGTTTACATAATAACTCGTGTCTTTTACAAACAATTGAACGCCGATTGTCAAACACGTTTCTTATTTCTTTAGCACCCTTTAAAAGCAGTGTTCAGACAAAGAAATTACTTGAAAAATGTCCCAAAAGTTTCAGGAACTTTTATATTCTCGTCATTGACTTGGTTTTACAAGTAGGTATTCACTAATACCCGTCTCAGCGAACCACACAAGCAGCTTCGACCACCTCGCGACTGGTTCCATTTACTGGTGACATAACGCTATTCGATCTGCATTTTTGACCAGATTACTTTTAAGAACATGTTATTAATGTTATTAGGAACTCGTGTGGTTTTGAGTCACGTTCTCGACGCGTGCATTTTGTTTTTGTGGCGGTTGCTAGGCAGCCATTTCTGCAAAGTGGTTTTTTTTTTCTGGTACCTGACTACCTGGTATACTATTATTATGTACGGGTTCTGTGAAGGCTACTCGTTCTTAATGATGTGAAGGTAGTAAGTATATCGTTGGGCTCTCTTACGAGAACTAAAGACAGGTCTAACTTTAATGTGACATTAAGTGTGATGATTAATTTCTATGGTTTTTGTTTTTGAAGTCAACTAGCCGTAACTGTTATTATATTACCATAATCACACTTTATGACATTAATATTACCTACTGTAAACTTTTTGTATATTTTCTTTGCTACAAGAAGCGCCTAACGAGACCAAATTATAAAATTACTTGACATAAAATTTTCTTTGATACTGCACAACACAAAAAAAAAGTGCACAACCGGTAATAAACGATAAAGTAGGTATAAATAAAAGTACAGTAATATTAAAAATATAAGTACATAATTGGTTAGTTTTATTTATATAAATGTTCAGAGTTCTCAGTTTTGGAGATTAATTGCTGCAAAAATCTAAAATAACTACATGAACAAGGGATCCAATTAACTGTTAACTGATCATATTTAACGTTTTTCTTCTTAATGACCTATCAATCAATGACATCAC
Source organism: Diarsia dahlii (assembly GCA_949775195.1). Classification (NCBI taxonomy): domain Eukaryota; kingdom Metazoa; phylum Arthropoda; class Insecta; order Lepidoptera; family Noctuidae; genus Diarsia; species Diarsia dahlii. The sequence goes on from OX459198.1 coordinate 11,981,106, forward strand.
AGTTCCCAGAGAAATCTGTTAGATCACGATTAAGCAATAACCCGCAAAAAAAGCCTTTTTGCATACTATTACCACGCAATCATTACGATCATTACTCGCAAATACTGTTGATTGAACATGAAGCTTGCTTGCCCAGTTTTAAAGTTTCGTTTCCTTTGTTACAGATGCCCCGAATGATGCGAATTACATGATATGTGGCGTCGTGATCGCGATGGCCCTCGTTGGGCTCATAATAGTGCTGCTGGCACTCACAATAAAGTAAGTAGAAATACTTAACTTGCATACTCAGGGCCTATTTCACGATCTCCGAATACTCATTTTTGAATTCATTCTGTGAGAAGTTTCATCGTATGAATTCAAAATGAGCAATGAATGAAATAAGCAGCCAACTCGTCTTTCGGCTGCAATGATGATGATGATGATGATGAAGCTGTCAAGTAACTTAACGGAAACTTAATCGTCGGAGATGAAACAGGCCCTTTATATGGTGAAGTTAAAAGGATATTACAGACAGGATATGAAAGTACCAACTGAAAGCTTTTAGACACCAAAGAGTACCATTATAGTTCTAGTAAATAAACGATTAAAGTCCACAATATTGGTAACTATAAATTTTATGTATAAGTATGTTATAACGAATAACCACTTTCAAAACATAATTATACTTTGCTTGTAAGAATATAAATATGTAGAAGAGGTTAATAACGGGCTAATAGTCAAGCTACCTAGCTTACCTAGTTAAAGTATAATCTTTATCAACGTTATTTTCAAAGAAAAAAGAAATAACTAAGTTTAAAATTAACATGTTTAAAGACGTTTTCCACTACAGTGTGATAAGGAAGTGATGACACACGTGTTTTGCCGTCACAACATCAGTAGATGTAATTTCCGGCAACATACTCCAGCATATGCAAAAAAATGCTCAAATGCTTCGATCTCCATATCAACGAATATCAAGAAGTCATAAAAAGGAGTATTCTCAAAGCACTCACGTTTACGATAACTTCGCAGTCATAAAATTAAAGATATAACGCATGAAAAATTATTTATTTTCTTTAGTAGCGGTTCCTGTTGATTGATTCGTGCAGTAAATCAAAGCGTATTGACTATAAAATCAATAAGGTAGCCAAATTGAGCGTTATTATTGATTAAGAAATAATAATATTTTTCTCCGATGAGATCTCTATTATAAATAGATAAAAAAAAGATTGTTGAACTTGGCCGATATTTTTACCGTTTGATATGATTTGAGAAAGATGGTTCTAGATTTTTGTCCCGCCATTTTATTTAAAAACATGGCAGACTAATGCGTGGGTAAACGAACTTTCAATAATGTCTGTTTGCGATAAAATATGAGTTTCATTTGTTTATGGGATTGTCTTCAGTCAGGACTGACGTCATTTTAATAATGTGATTAATTTATTAAGCTTTTGCATTTGCACACCTGAGGATACTTAACTATAGTCATTTAAATCTGTGGGAATCAGAAAACATTAATTTCCTAAGCAAACCAGAAAAAGCGTGCAGAGGATTTATTAATTTCGTGCTATTTTGTATTTTAAATTTTTGAATTTGATTTGAAGTGAGTCAACAACTTAAACAAAATAACTATTCCCGTCAAGCAAATTTTGTAAGGAACGCGTTCACTACAATGGTTAACGGGGTTGAGGTTGAACCCGTGACCCCTCGATTTAAAGTCAATGCCTTAGTCGGCTATATATAAAGCTTCTATTCAAAGAGTTCGATTGTAAAAAAAAAAGTAAAAACCTGTAAACTAATTTTTAACCGAAACTGTTCACAAAACTGAGGTTAGTAGCTCCTTGTAGTTTCTAGTACGGAATCAAAGATAATACGTGTAAAACACAAAAGGCCATATTTTATTATTAACACCTTCGTATAATATTGACCCCATTTTGGACTGAATCTTAATCTCTTCTTTATTGTCAAACGAGGGCAGAATCGTGGGTGATAATGACTTTAAAAGAATTTACTAAATTGATAAATGTCTCGGTTGAAACGAGATTTTATAAATATGTCCCTGCAAAAGAAGAGGCCGGACCACACACGAACCTAATCATACAAACAAACAAAAAGTTTCTGCTGGTAACAGTAAAACTGGGCGTGACCAACACGATGCAAATAATTTATAATACGACCATATGGCCACTATTTTAGCCACAAGGGAAGTGTCCCAGATGTAACATCCTGTATGAATAATCAAACCTTTTCTTGATCAGATGGCTTTGCTAAAAGTAAGGAAGTTTAGTCTTGTCGTGAATGTCCGTTGAAAAGATTTTAATGAGAATCATTCAAATCTCCTCTGCCATTATGTTACATAGATCCGATGATTATACAATTAGTAAATGTAGGTGAAGTAATCAACCACTTCTTATACTTCAGTTGCATTCTAGAACACGCAACATGAGCAGAGGTCATGCATAGCCAAGCATCTTTAATAACACTTGCTAAGTCTATCAGGTGACGTTACATCTATTATATCTTCAGCATACAAAACAAATGGCTTGATGAAATTATGCAGACACGTGTGATTGTATATAGGAAGTACGCAATATTTTATATACGCAGACGTACATATGGGTATGCAGTTTATACGTTTCACTGCATCTTTGGCAAATTGACAGAGTCTTGTGATTCTCTGGATTCCCAGTCAGTAGTGTCATTTCGTTGACGTTAAACGATTAGACTGTGATTCTAGAAGTATTTACTTAATTAAAGATGACATTCGTACTCATATTTTATATAGTACTTTATGAGTTTTGTATATTTGAGAAAATAAATGCATCCGGCTTGTAACATCGGTTGGCACTTAAGTTAATTTCAATATTTGAGGGTCAGTTTTTCAAATTACAGGAAATGTAATAATTGGCGTAAATTCTTTGTATTAATGCTCAGTCAATGCCCAGTAATGAACTGTTAAAGGCTATGAACTTTAAGAACGTATAGAAAGAAAATAAAACTGTATGCCTAAACGTTACGAACATCCGTTTATAGGTTGCAGTTCTTTATCAGCAGTGTCGTCACATTCCACACTATTCGTTTCAAATACCATGAAATATAATTATTAACTGTTATGCCTATATTGAAATGTTTCTGTAAAACATTACACAATACTGCGATGACGTGATTGACGTATGATTATAATACAAACGGCTTGCAGCGTTCACAATTCAAGACTAATCATATCGTCAAGGCAATAGAATGGCAGAACATCTGTACTGGGTTACTTCAAGGATTTTGCGAAATGAACCTCGTTTTATTCGACTACTTGCATATCTACTTTTATCATGACTTTGTTTGTGTGAATCATCCTGTGCTGCATTTAGTATGTCTATAAATCTTTTGCTTTGTGTACAAAATCTGCTTTTAGCTGGTTATCTTGGGTTCGTTTACTTTAAATCTTTTAAATAATTGAAACTAATTTTGAATTCGTTAGATACAAGTAAAGTTATAGGTGTTTTCTAGCAAAAGTTTATTTGAAAACACCTAATAATATACGTAACACAAAACTGCTAGAAACAATCAAATACGTTTTCCTGTTCTCCTAACCAATTAATAATATGATCAAAGTTACATAAGTCTCAAACTAGATTTTTGTACAAAACCTATACTACCAAGACACGTCATTATCGTCTCATAAATAAAATTCATGTTTTATGAAGTAAATAAAATCTTATCCTCAAAGAAAAAAGTCTTACCTACGTAACATGACTTAGGTAGACAAAACTTCTTAACTAGACATAAAATAATTTTCCTTGACGGAAAATCGTAGGTTTTACCACCAGACTTTATGATCAATTGCCCAGATATTTTATGTAAGACCAGTTTGGCACGTTTGCCATATTGAGCTTAGAATTAATATCATTTACTGCCCATAAATAAGATTGTCCATTGAGTGTTACAATAGACAGAAAGTCTGTGGGTATAGAGATCCGGGTCTAATTTTCATTGTGTTATACTCTCGATCTATGTTTAGTTTGTAATTTCGCACCGTTTTTATACTATAACTTCATAGCTCTTATTTTACTATGTCCTTGTCGTCACTTAAATTTTTTAGTTAAACACTAAATAATAGTCAAACACATGAACATTGTCAACGGTTTATTAAAACCAGGGATGATGTCTAGGTATAGTAGATAACCTAGCATGTAGCAGATGCAGATGCAGTTATAATTTATGCTTATTATGAACGCAATTTTCTTGTAACGTTGACTTAATGAGTAGTGTCTGTTTTTACTGGAAAACATTTTCTGATATTATGTCATCTGCTTACTGCGAAAAGATGATAAATGCAGTTTGTGTCAATTTGAGTAAATCACTTTTTAAAGTTTCAGTTTCAATTTGATCTATTTAAAATTCTTTAATTAAATAAATGATAATACAAAATGTTACATTAACTACTCTGCTTTTAAGATTTGCTCATCTATAATATTTGGTGTTAGTAAAAACTTCGCTAAATTAAATTTGAATTGAAAGGAGGTCGCATTTATCACGTTTTACCTGTACTTAACAAACATGTTGTATCTTCTGAATTCATTGATTTCAGTAGCTCATTTCCATTTTGTAATGTGACTTACTGTACATTACATCAATTACTTGATTGGAAAGGCTTTCTTTCACAAAGTACCCTGAAATATTGATATTTTTGATACATTTAACCGGTTTTACCTGTAGAGTTTTAGTTTAAGTATGTCACTTATTATGTCCTAAAGCTTTGCAAAGTGATCATTAAATAAATAGATAATAAAAATAGATGTTTATTTAATAGGTAATCTATGAAACTACAATAAATGAAGTGGCTTTTTAAGAACAAATCAATTTTATTACTTATCACATAGTTATGGCAATCAAACTTCGATCACAATCAATTATTACAAACAAAAAATATTGGGTTAACGACTTTTAATTCAATTAAGTATCTTAATATTTCGATGGCGGTTCTTTAACTAAAGGTTTAGGTTGACGATCTACTTCAATGGTTGCTGTTGGTAAACAAGAGTACCAACCATGTTTCAATAGTTAACGCAAAACACAGGTTCTTGCTAAATAATCGACCTATTCATTTCGCGAAATACGTGGAGCACTCGCATACGCAATGTGATAACTGCGATCGATCGCTCTCTTTCTTGCTGGTAAAAAAGCATAAATACGACATATACATCCTTTTTTTCTGAAAAGACCTAGTAAACCGAGTACACATATTTAACAAGTAAAATGTAATAAATGCGTTTATGACCTTTTCTCAGAATAATTGTTACCATTTTACTATTCAAATTAATAATTTTAAAAGCATTCACCGTATTTATTATTTAACTGTTTCAACTGAAACGGATTTAGGGCATAAGATGCCTGCTACATTTTTTTCAAAATGTGTAAGATATCACTTTTACACATTCATTATCTCTGCAGCCATTGGCATAGCATTGGGTTCTTTCTACCAGTAGATAGCCCGTGAAAAATTACATTTAACTGCGTTTTTAACTCAATTTCGTAAAAAGTGCATTTGAGTATTTCTCAAAATAAGTGTACATCTGTTGAAAAAAAAGTGTGCCTCGAAATAGTAACAAAGTTTCAATGTTTTTATTTAACCATACATACAAAAAATAACATATTTGTGAAGAAAAACTATTAAACTTTAAAGTTGTGAAGAATAAATGGTAAAACATAGTATTCAAACAATTTTAGAAAGCTTTTTTTAAAAGATGTTTTTTGCGTTTCATACAAAAATCAAATTGCCACCCTACGACTTCATGCATGTAACACTTCATAAAATTCGATATGTCGCGTTAATATTGTGCATTTTTTGTATTACAGACCTTGATTAAATGTAGTTTCTTAATTAAAGTGATTTTCTAAGGGGTTTCATAGTAAAATATTAAAAAAAATGCGAAAAACAAAATGAGTCGTGCCCATTTACTTTTTAGTAACTTACTCTTTAGTTACGTTTTATTTCTACTTCCACGTAATTTCTGAACGCATCCGTTACCTTTTAACACGGACAACACTAGCATCATTCTGATTGGCTGTAGGTCTGACGTCTCCACCATAACTTTTAATGTGAAAATCAGTTTTGAACGTGTTGTCCAAGGGAGATTACTTTTTCGTAATAAGAAATACTTTTTCACTTTTTCACATTAAGATAAGTCTTGATTTATATATGTTATTGTAATACGTGTCGTACGAACATTTAAGCGTATTATATTATTTGCAGTTTCAGGTTTTATCAAACCATCGACTTAATATGATCTTAATTTGTAAAATTTTCGTTGCTTTTTCGTAACGTTTTTTATGAATTTCGTTACGTTATGAAAAAGTATAGTGTAAATCTGAGTGTATACAGTTCTTAAAACTTTGCCAATATTAAAACCTTAGTGAACATTCACTGGCAAATAGTTCTTTACGAATTTTAAAGTCTCATATGCTTTATTTAATAGGTTGGTTTATAGCCTTATGTTTACTATTTAGTAACATCTAGAACTATTTCATAACAATATTTCGTAACAACTTTTTCGTTACGTACACTTTTTTTGAGAAATACTCATTTATCATTTTTTCGCAGTAAGCAGACGATGTGTTAAGGTTCATATTATCTAATATTTATACCATTTATTTATTTTTTAATTCTTGAGGTCGTCTAAACACTCATTCATGAACGTATCTATCTAAAATAAAATTATGAGGGTATTTGCATAAAACCATTTTGATCAATACCCTCTTCAATGGATGACATCCTAAACCGCTGGAATTTATATGCTTGTGAATTAGCAGTTCGAACTTGAAGGTTGTAAATTCGGTGTAATTTTGACGTAATTATTTTACTCGACTGGCATTCAACTTGCCTAACTTATTTTCTCTCATTATTAAGGTTTCTTTATACTTCTTCTAACCCTTCTTCTAATAAAAAACTAAACATGATTGTCATAAGTGTAATAAAACGTGCCTTCAAAAAATTAATGAAAAAAATGTAAGTACATAATTTCAAAATTTTCAATTACCAACTTACTATGCCTTGAGTAAATAATATAGGTAGCATTGTGATTGCGTTTTCTGTGTTTGACTAAACAAGTTATACAGAACCAGTTTATGCGGATCTCTTATTGTACGGGAAATCTTCACAAAGCGAGACCATGTTATTTTATATAATTATATAGGTGTAAGCTATCTCCTAACTAGTGTAACTAAGCAGGGCTCTTATTCCTATAGACTTAAGCATAATATTCCTAAGCACTAGTTCTCAAGAATGTTATTAGACAATGACCGACTATTCCCTACACAACCGGAAGAACTTAGTATCATTAGTAATTAATGAAGGTACTATTTATGCCCTTGCTTTTAATTATTAAACTCATGGTCAGTTGCTTGAGCCGCTAAGCCCTTGGAAAGAGGATATAAATAAATTTTATGATGTCTATGGAATAAAACAAAATTGCTGTTCCAAGAAATAGAAGTAAATCGATGGTACTAATGACAGTCGTTCACATGATTTATTTTCTCTCTCGCTTCAGCGTTGAACTGTTTTATAACGCTGTCTCCCTCTGTTTCCTACAAATGTAGAAGCACCTTTGCTAAATAATTGCTTTGTAGTTTCTAAGTATTTTCACTTCTTTGTACTTACATATTTCCACTTCAAGTAACATTGCACTTATATGTTAAGTTAGCAAATAAGTAGATGCTAAAGATTACTTTTTATTAGGGCAATTATCACTCTTTTTGTGATTCTTTTATGAAAGGATATCCGCCGTCGTGATAGGCCCCTTATTTTCTTGAATGATTTTTTCGAAACTTTCCTAGCATCAAGTTGTCAACTTATCATTTTATTGCTTTGTAGCTTCAAAGTATTTTCACTTCTTAGTTTACCAAGTAACACTTCTTTGTTAAACTTAACAAATAAAGTAGGCGATAACTTTTTACCAAAAACGATTAGCGCGTTTTTATCTATGAAAGGATATCCGAAGTCGTGATGGGTCCCTTAATAATCTCATACTTTGAATATTTTTAAAAAATTTCCTTACCTACCACCAAGTTGTTAACTTCGTTTTGAACAAGGAAATCATTATCATTGATTAGCTGTACAAGGCGTGCAAAGTCAATGTCACGATTTGCGAGTTGGTACATCATCGTGTGCCGTGCAAATAGGGCGAACTGAATAAAACCAGATTATTGCAAAACTCGTTTTATCCAGTTATAGCTCTTCACACTGTCCACTTCACACTCGGCAAGTGAACCAGGATGAATAGTGGACGTCAGTGAGTATATCGACCAGTGGCGGCCTTTTGTAAGCCTTGACAAGATATTAATCGCAATAAAATATGACTAGGTAGGTACTTCATTCTTTTAGCCTCCAAAATAGTATTAGGAGCAGGGATTAATAGCCATTTATGGTAATTGTCAAAGTAACGAATTGTTGACTTTAAAAGAAACACCACAAAAGAAACAAAGTGTTTGTTCAGTAGACCGATCCTTGGAGACCTTTAGTGCTGGTCATTTTAAGCCTACGTTGTTAAACCCTTCACAATCCCGTGGTACACACGGCTACACATCAAGCTATACAAAACCAGTTAATCTTGGCCTCACTTTACTAGATCTTTTCGCACAATGAACGATCAGATTATACTGGTTTTGTATAGCTTGATGTGTAGCCGTGTGTACATCGGATAGGCTCACACCAGATGTTCCTAGTAAACGTTAGTTTTTAATAAGCTACGTCCTTTACTAATTGATATTTCCGCATTGGGATCTCTATACCACTAATTAATCCCACAGCTGGATAATTGCGGACTTTAGTAATTGTTTTGCACATGTTTTTGATTATACCACTTTAGCTGACGCCGTTTTCGTTGAAAACCGGGACCGTTTAAATTGTTTTGTCAGCCAGCCCATGATCATGTTATAATAGCGTGGGCGGCTAAAGGACCTTCTATCTACAATAACGATGAGAATATCAAAAAATGCATTTGATTGACATAAGGTCCCGAAAAACATAAGTCAACTCTGACAAACATCGTAGAAATACAAAACGTTTCCAAGTGACTGCTTCATGTCCTCAGTTCACATGCCTTCAGATTCAGTTCGACATTTTATTATTATTTTGTCAACTATAAAATGAGGTCCTACTAGAAAGGTAGAAGAAAAATAGAAATCATTTATTGAAACAAGCTGTGTTTCTAATAAATGATTACGAACGTAAAGTAAAGACGAGTAAAACATCAAAACACTTCAGGCGTCGCTATGTCTGTACGATTATAAAAAATGAAATATCAACCTTTTCAAGTGTAATAGTACACATAATAGACTAAAATATTATGAAGACAAAATAAACATTGATAGAATCCCCTCAGACATAGAACTAGTCGTTTCATTGGGTAGTTTAAATAATATAAAAAGCGTAGCAGAAATATTTCAAGGCGTTACTCAACTGAATTATGGTAATATTTGTATAACACACGTTCATAATGGTGGTTATTATTAGAAAATTTGCAATTTAACGCATAAAGAACCCCAAGGTTTGGTATCAACGTTAGACTGGCTGGACGCTTGCCAAATTTCACCAACCCGTCTGGACATTACAATAATCCCTGTTTATTTTTGTTAACTGTGCTGTTTTAAAATCGCGAATCAGCGCGATCAAAACGCAATTACAGTTAAAGACCATCACTCTAGACTTCACTTTTATAGGAGATTCGCTTTTATGTCAGCCGTACATCCACAAAATTTATTCCGGCAAATAGTTTGAAGCCCATCTTTTTTAGTAATTCTGCTTACAATTTTAAAATAGAACTAAGATCATAGCTATGGGTGGTTTTAGGCGAAGTTGGTAACGATAGTAAATTCACGATAATTGTTTTGGTGCAGAGTGCATAACCTCTTCAACCTTTCACTAGTCAGAATTTTATGCGTTTACTAAACTTCTGCGGTATTTTTCTTTAATAATTAGAAATTCTTTAAATTCCAATAGCTTTAGATGGTAGAATGTATATTTACTTGAGGCATTTGTTGTAGTTGGAATCGACTTTATAATCTACTAGCTTTTGCCAGCGGCTTCGCCCGCGTGAAAATGACGTTTTCCATACAAAATTTCATCCCCTATTTAACTCCCTTAGGGGTTGAATTTCGAAAAATCCTTCCTTATTCCTTGTCAACATTATAAACGGAACCTCTGTGCAAAATTTCAGCTTTCTAGGTCCAAGGGTTTGAGCTGGGCGTTGATGAGTCAGTCAGTCAGTCAGTCAGGACTTCTCTTTTTTTATATAGATTTGCAGATGCCAGCAGCACATCAGGCTACTATAATCTGTCAAATTTCTTTAATTCATTTTTAACTTTATCGTTGAAGCATTAGGTTCAAGGTCGATTGAGAAAATTTGTCAGCTTTGGGTTGCTTGATTTCCTGGCGCTTGTATTATGAAATAGTATGGTATAGATTTAGTTGTTAGTTGCAGTATTATTATTACAAAAATGTTAAAATTTACAAAATAAATAATTATTTTATAAGTATTGGTTTTCTGTTCAATTGCAACCAATAAGCATGTAGGATGGCCATCTGTTGTAACCTCAACAGCTCCATTGAACACAACCATTCTGATGTTAACCACGCCAGTCAGAACGAGGTCAGCCATTGTAGCGACTACCATGGCTAACTTGTCAGGGCATGGCGTTCCCACGACGAGGGCATGAATGCATGGATTGATGATTAGCATTTGAAACGTACCTACTGCCCTACCGGCTAATGTGATGTGTTTTGACCTTACGTTGCCTTAATTACCTCTATTGCGTGTTCGTCAACGTTGTAATGATCGAAAATAAATTGTTCCGTTTCTATTTTATTTTGCGAATATTTTACTTAGTTTCTCCTTCCGATCAATAGCTTTTCTTCGTCCTACTTGAAACACGGACATACGTATTTTTTGGATAACTTTCGAAACGTCAATGCCCTAGTCATGTTTGTTTACGTTGTTTATTTTGGGACCATGACAATTTTAGACATAGGTACTTCAGTTTTAGTACATGATTACGTTAAGTGTCAACTTATCTAATCGGTACATAACAATACTATTAGTGTAGTAATAACATTATCTACTTGCTTTGCATAACAGAAAGCTGTGTAAGCTCTGACGTCAATGTTTGATCGAACGCTCTCTAATGCTTCAACGGGGTTTCTTTATGATTTCGTTTCTTCTGCATCCTATTGTTTGTAACACATGCAACAAAACGCCCCTATTTTGTTCAGTATCTTATTTTAATAAGACTTCAAATTGTTTATTGATAGGGTGCAAATAATACCAAACAGTTTCAATTGAAAGATAATCTAAAATATTCTGCCGTGTTACATATACAATTCTTGGTCGATTGTCTTGTCTCCTACAGGCCAGTATTTGTTATGTATGAATGCGGCACACGGGGCCGACATCCGCTGCGTTGACGTCCAACTGTTTTCAGTTAAGCCACGACGAGCATATAACAAAGCCGTCTTCGAAGAGAACATTTGAATTTGAAAGACGCGTTCGACTGGAGAAAACAATGAGTTAATTCGTTATACTTATCAAGTTCTTATACCTACGTCAATGTTGTGTTCAAGTGTGTGTCCAATGTTATTGGTGCTTGCAAATGACAGGATAATGGATCGCTCACGTCTGGGACTCGGCCGTCGTTCGCATTGTAAATGTGGAGTTTCCTGAATATGGAAATAGGTGGAAATGGATGCAAATTACAGTAACGCGACGGACTATTACGAAGGGCTTTCGCAGTGCAGAGTCGGTCCCCATAACATCGCAATAAGGTAACGGGAGAGGTGCGTGTTCAGTCGCCACCCACCGCTGCGCGAGGCGTGGTGGCCGGCGCCACGAACGCCGCTCAGCCAGTCAAATAGTCACCGTCGGCTCGGCCGTGTGTATTGAAAACTCGCACTGGCGCTGGCTGCCAGTGTGCGCCAAAACACTCGTTTCGCGCGGCTCACGTTGGCGATTTGCCTCAGCTGTCCTTACTCAAAGTCTCTTATAACCTGTGTCTGTAAAGTGTCTGTGCACGCGTTTCGATGCTCTTCTCTCCTATCGCCGTCGAGGCGATGAAGTGCAAAGAGGAAAACTGCGAAGTCGGCGTGGTGCTAGAACACAACTCCCTGATCGTGTTGTCTGTTGACAAGACCATCGTCTGCCTTTGCGGAAGGGATAGGAACAATCCCTTTGAGCGCGGGTAATTCTCATCGTTCTGAATTATGGTTTGAGGCTAACAGGCTACCTCGACTTATCTCCAGAGTACTAACAATTGGTAATAGCCTGGTGTAGCACACAGCGGTTACCCAATTCCAGTTGTAACGGCTGATGGTTGCATAGGTACCTATACAACCAGCCAAACTTCTTGTTTCACCTCGACAATACAGACATTTTCACATAATACCTTTAAGGTTATAATTTTATATTTTGCAATAAAATCCGCTGTTTTCTCAAATAAGAAACCAGTTTGCTATCATTTCAATATGCTCGAAGGTTGTCTTCGATATGGTCAAGGCAAATTCCTTGCAATTGGCCATACTCCAGTCTATATCTGTATGTACTACAAGTTTAAAAAGAACGGCCACTAAAATAACTGGACATTTTAATTTTATGCCGGGTCCGAGGTTCCGTGTTCAGTGATTGGCTATTTAATGTACACCGTTCTATTTAGAAACCAACAATTCTATTGAATGAGTCACAATATTGTTACCGGTGACTGACAAAAACCTGATAGTGGGGCTATACCTACTGGCTATGTAATGCTATGTTTGGTAAGAATAGTATAGTAGGTATGATGACCGAAAGAATCGTACAAGGTCGTGGCCAGCCGTACAATGGCTTCTCTCGAATACTACTCGAAAGAACCAAAAAACTTATTGGTCACTAGCTTTTGCCAGCGGCTTCGCCCGCGTGAAAATGTCGGTTTTCCATACAAACTTTCATCCCCTATTTAACTCCTTTACGGGTTGAATTTCGAAAAATCCTTCCTTATTCCGTGTCTACATTATAAAGGGAACCTCTGTGCAAAATTTCAGCTTTCTAGGTCCAAGGGTTTGGGCTGGGCGTTGATGAGTCAGTCAATCAGTCAGTCAGTCAGTCAGGACTTCTCTCTTTATTTATATAGATTAATATTCATGCAGAATAATAAATTATATTTTTCAGCATATACATTCAAAAATAAACTTCATTATCAATATATGGAGTCAATTTTGAATAAGATTGCTCTCAATAATGTACCATTCGATGCAACAATGATTTACGACTGTCCGATTGAGAGGAAGTAGCTGCCGGGGCATGCGGAAGTTAATGACAAGTAGATAAAACGGAACACATAAATTGAGTACGTAGAAAACTAATTAGTATACATACTACGTCGTAACAAAAAAGGTTATACAGAGCGGAGGTTGAGCACGATAGCCTTCTATCTATATCGGTAACAAGTTAACCTACACTGACTGGGCAGGTGTGAGTGAGCAGGTGTTACGACTTTCTTCAAACATCAGAATAACCTAGGTGTAGACCGAGCCGTAAACACGGACATGCAAGCTGTAAACAAAACCTTGCCAAGATGTGAATCCAAGATCAGAGAAACTTTACTCGTACCAAGGTAACATCAGCCGCTTTTAAAAGTTATGAAATCATTTTCATTTTGCAAATTATGAACTGAGATAAAGAAAGTTTTGAAAGTCGAAAACGGCCAATTAGTGACAGTCAAGACGATATGGACTTTGTTTTGACCTCAATCAAGTTTGAATACAATAACATTGAACTGCAGCTTTCGATTTTATTGTTCTTTAACTCGATGGAGACAGAACAATTTGTCCTTAAACTATTCAGTTGTTTGTTAGTTCAAGTCTTATTAAAAATGCACCCCTGTTGACTCCCATCATACAGTTTGACGTCAATGCTAACAATCACACGCTGCTAATAACCATTTTATCAATAAACAATATTGAACGACTTTTGTTGTTCGGCAATCGAGTAACTTCGATGGGAGTTCTGAATGGGTTAGGTTAAGAAACAACAACATCCTCAACATTTTACCAAGTCGCAAGCAACAGATAAAAACATATTTTGAGGAAAAAACAGATTTTACACGTAATTACCAGATGCAGAGGTATGACGCTTGTTTACCCTCAAATTAAATAATGGCACGAAGATAATTGATAGCCTCTGATTGACGCAATAAAAGGTCAGAAAAAATATTTGGTTAGGTACTAAGTAATTGTCACTATGACTCCATAGTTAGTCACTTAAAAACATCGTGGTCGATATGAATTTTGATAATACATCTGTGTAACCGAAGCAATCACTGAAGAAGCTGTCATCAGCTGGAAGATTCCAGTCAAACTGAATATAAGTAGCTACTGACTAATAAATATGAATGTCTGCTCATATCAAAGTAGTTACTGTTATTGCACCGATGTTTTAAATCATATATCGGTCATTTGAATACAAAAATATTTCTTAAATGTAACATGAAGGTCTGCTCATATTCTCATTAAGATCTTAACATCCGGCGGTTATTTCTCAAGCAGCAATATTTAAAGAAACACTTGAATAAGCAACCACACGAGTTCTGTTAGTACTAAATGATAATGAAAGAAATGTTAAGGCATATATCATATTGAGTAGACGAAACAGAGGTTGCCACACCGCTTATATTATTATTTACGCTCCAATGTCAAACAATCATGCACCGTACGCAAGAGCGTATAAATCTCTAAGTTCAACACAACGTTAGTCTTTGTCTGTACAATAAACAGAAAACTTTGGTCCATTCATGCAAGTGATTATGTTCGGACTGATTATAATTGATATTCATAATATTTATTACACTTGTTATAAGGGAAACAAACTCAGCATGCATGGGTGGATGGATCGTTGCCAGTATTGCATTATCATGTTTTTTTTTCCTTTGTGAAGCTCAAAATAGGTAGTCTTTCCATGTATACCTTTCAGACTAAGTTGTTCTTTTGCTCAACAATCTAATCGATATTCGTACCATGCTAGATGCCCATAATGTCTAAAACAATATTACTCATGGTGGCTAGCAACAGATGTATTTGAATTTGTAATACAATCTTCTGCGTCTATCGAAATGACTCGATTGTATCGCAGAATAATCGTCTTCTTTTGTTCTTTGAAGAAACTACAAGCATTTTTTTCTGTTTTATAACAATATCCTCTAGACGTATCTCAAGGGTAACGACTCATAATGGCTCACTACCTGTGTTTTTTATCCCGCCAGGCACTATGCGAGTCAAAGGCCCGGAGCTTTGCTTAAGTTAGTCGTTGCTAAGGGCATTGCACCTTCGCGCTCTCCCTTGCCCTGCAGCCCTACTTTAACTTTTGGAGTCGAAAGCTCTCAATGTGAGCCTCCCTTACCGTCGTGTGAATGCCAGTGTTGGTCGGAAAGAGATGCAATGTCAGCGTTTTGTGCGTCTACTTTATCCATAAACCCAGCTGTGCGTAAAGTATTAGCTATACTTTACTATGCATGTTTATATTGTGGACTTTGAACTCGTTTAATGGTGAAATGCAGAACTCCCTTCTGATTTATTATTATCTGTGGGATCGATACGAGCACGTTTGATTACTTTTATATCTAAAGCAGTTTTAATGAGGGCGTGCTCAGTGTTTACTTACTTCTTGTATATTATCAGTAACTAGCTGGAAGTTACCAGTACTAGCACTGTGTTGTATACTGTTAAGTGCTTACTATTATTTTATGTCGTGCTATATTAACTACCTAAACCATGTCTGTATTATCCGTACCAAACCACTTCATTTTTAAAATTATGTTTTTATGTATTTTGAAACAGGTCCAAAACACGCAAGAATAACTAATTGCCACGAAATATATTAAATTAACCAGTTTTGCACTCACAGCCGTCGTAAATTTGTACATATGGTTTTACCACCAATTCTAGAAGTGGACAAGAATTTATTTATATGTGCTGGCTATTCGGGACAAACCAACGGTCGGGCCTTCTGGTGCGTCATAACCACTACGATACGATAGCGTCGGGCGCCGAGCGCCGCCACGCCACGCCAACATTTGTAGTTTTTCGCGGAAAACGGTCATATCGTCAACCGTCCCCCGCTACCCCCCTCAGCCCGCGCCAGCTCCGCGTCATATGCGCGTCTATAAAAGCCATGCGCGCCCCTCCACTTCAACTCAGACGCATGGAGTACTCCGTAGAGGTCGTTTGGCACGAGCGAGCGCTTTGCTAGGCACCTGCCGGCCACTCTCTACGAAATAATTCTAGTCACCAACCGCGCAGCTGAAGCTCGCGTAACGCGGTCTACCGCGCGTTCCTACGAACAGTGATATAGTGCAATAGCCTAATAACAACAAATAATTGTGATAATTTATTTAAATTAGTTTTTAGTTACACGCGTCAATTAGACCGCGATACGGCTGTGAGTTGAGTGAAAACTGTGAAATTGAAATGTTGTGACTGCCCGACTGGAACTTTTTACCTGTGATCCAGCCCAGTGTGATCAGTTATTCTTACGTCGAAGGACCGTTTGCCACAATGGTTGGAAACAACGGTACTATGATGGCGATTCGCATCGTCCACAGCAAGCTGCGAAAGCGGGAGGAGCATTCGGCTTCGGTGCACCCAGCTGAAGTACTTCAGGCTGCACCTCCAATGCAGCCAGAGCCGCTCGCCTTCCGCCAGCAGCCGCTGTGGCAGTTCCCGCCGCCGCTGCCCCCGCCTTACGTCTATCCTCACGATCAGGTGTGTACACAACTTCATAACAAACAATAACAATGCCAAACATTAATGCCAACTAACAATTTCAAGAATCGAAACCAGTTCCAGCCGTTATACTTGACCCCAATACTGTTTTAACAAGCTTCAATGTCCAGCTGCAACGCATTCCAATTTATTCGCAAATCTCCACTCGCCTCGATAACAAACAAACAATATTGAAAGTACACGTTGGGAAAGAAACGTTACATTATGATACGAAAGAAATCGTGACTGGTTCGACCCTCCCCGCCACTGAGAGAGAGAGTTGGTGGAACACGTAGACACGATATCTAAGTGCGAAATAAATTTAAATGTCGGGACACGCTCGTTGAATAGAAAGCTGCACAAGGCGAACATGTCGTAACGCTACGACCTTCTTTCTTGCTGTCTGACGAACAAAAGAGGCTAATGAAAACGTCTGTTAAAAATTTTAACTTGTTAAAACACTGACCCCAATATCACGCTCTGATAACCGCTTCCCGAGGCGAGGCTTACCTGCGAAACGGCCCATTGATTTGTTATATCAAATCGTACAACGGCTGCATGAGCACATATCAAGACTAACCAGGAAGTAGATAATGCTAATGTGTCTTTGAATAGCGTATTCAAGGCTTGCCTCATTCTTGTTTGGCCTCAACATTACTTCTACTTTGCAATATTAGCTTCCTAGTCATGTAGCAAAGCTTTATTCAACTTAAACAAACTTGAACTTAACGTAGTTGGTTTCTACTTCTAAATAAAGTAAGAAAAAGCTACAAAAAACGTTTCCTCCAAAGCACAATAGCACAAGCATCTTTTATTTTCTCGCATGACAACAGTTTAAAAATAGCGGCAGAATGGTATTGTGTAACGGCTAAAGCTGTTTTACGCGGGGCGAAATAAATGTGGTGAATGCATTGGGGTCGGTAACGGTACCAAAGTCTGGCAACCATTTTAGGGTCAAAAACCTTTGTAAACTCTTAAACATGTCTTGACTGTATTGTATAACGAGACTGATTGTTATTTTTCTATTGTTTATAGGACAACCTTATGCAGCCGCACGGCAACGAGCGTGCGAGTTTCCGCAGTCTTCGCAAGAACATCGGTGGTCGTTGGAAGCGACTAGTGAAAAAGAAGCCTGAACAGGAAGTTTACACGATCCCGCCTGAGCTCAAGCCACAGCTCAAACAAATTTATGTGTACTAATCAATACACGGACTAGTAATTATAGCTGAAGCAGGATACTTCGCTGCGTTGATCTAAAGGCGATGACATCAACCTCATCTCGACGGTTGTAAAACATCAACTTATATCATTACTCGAATATCAAAATTGTAAACCTGCACGGCTCGACAGCCACTATTTCTGAACATATCCCTTTCGACCAATTAATTCTAATGACCAATGTTACTAAAACATTTTTCTTTTCATTCACCACTTCATTGTGATTTTAAAGCCTAGAAATTGTATTATTAAGTATTAGAATTTGATGTTTGTGACTTGTGAGTGTTGTTCCGTTGCAGATCGTATGAGAGTGATAGTCAAATGAATTTAGTTTAATTAATTTAAAGCTATGAATGTGAATTAAGAAGATGCGGTCGCGCATACTAGTGACGAAAATCCAATAATTATGAATAAACAATTATGATGCCTTGTTAAATGTAATTTTTGACTAATTAGGGCATTTCGTAGTTCATTAACTTATTACCTATAGACATGATCGTATTCGTAAGTGAACTCCGATCAAAATAGTTTATGAACTTATACATACTGTATGTATATTGTGTGAGAGCTGAGGTTTGAACATCTTATTGTTTGATGCAGTATTTTTAAATCATTCATTTTGTGTTGCGAGTGAGACTGAATAATGGTACAATTTTAAGTGTAACGTGACATTGAAATTTCGAATAAAATACAAATATTTTCTGATATTATTGACTATACTATGTATCAAATATCAAACAATATCACGATGGAATATCAAATGACCTAGTTGTTGAATGTTGAGTTGCTCGAATCGCTTTTGTAGTATAATTATTCAGATTTTCGCCCGGTCCTTACTGTGATATAATGAATTAAAATGAAATGAAGGAATAAAGAAATATTTGACAGAAAGATGTAGTTTTAACTTGATTGCCTTAATACCTTGTCAATTAAAGTCTAGCAAGGGCCGACGGTCGAGAATTTTGATAGCTCATATTGAGCCTGATATTTTGATGAAGTAAGCTGATAGATAATAGGTAGAATTGAGCCATGAATATAGATATTTTCTTTCATTAAATTAACTGTTGCTGTAGAAGAAACCATGTTATAACTGTAATTTTAACATCGTGAGAAGTTTTTTGTTTTGAAAAAAAATCATGTAACCTTTCGTTGAAATATTGGAAAATAAATTCCATCATTATACTGAAATTTTGTTTCCTTATTACCTGAAACCTTGTTCCTATACAATGACGGCTATAAAACCTCATTGTTTTTGTTTGCGTTTGCAACATGCTTCAGAAGTAATTTGAGGTTATGTTAGCTACTTCATAATATTGATGTTTTCTTTGGTCTACTACATGAAAACAAACTTGCTTATGCAATGAAACGACTATTTAAAACTAAATTATTCACCTTTCGTTATTATCAAGAATGTGGTGCGACGAACTTGAAATCACAAATTGTGAGGTGTACTCGTACTACACGAAACGTAGGTTTTGAGGTTAAATTTACAGCGCCATCTAGTGTGTCTTGAAAAACTAATATACTGTAAAATTGCGCCATCTATCTACGACATGACCTTGTCGTGAATTTTACAGTGCCATCTCTTGAAATATCGTGGTACTAGATGGGGTTCATACAAAGGAGGCTGTCTTTAATGATTTCAGTTGACGCGTTCTAAACAGACTACAACTGACTACGGTTCGTAACTATTGCGGTAGATGTCGCTTGTAAAAAAAATAAGGAAGGTCTTTCTAACGAACCTAAAACAAAAAGTTTAAAATAAACAATAATAATATTCGTCGCATAATATTAAGTGTGTGTAGTAACGACATTGAAAAAAGTTGCTTTTTTTCTCTTTTTTATTAATGGAACAGTGTAGGTACTGTAAGTGTACACAGGCCAACTAATTACATTTTCGGTACAAGCCAAATTTGGCCTACTTAAACATAAATGAGTGAGTAGGTGCACCTTTCCTTTTCGACACTAAAAGGCTTTGTAAATAATTAACCCGTTTGGTTAAAATGGAGCCGAGACCAACGCCCGCATGATGTCGGTCTCGACCCTAAACCACTAACCTTTGAGAGATTAGTTGGTATTAGGAAATTATCTTCCTTGTGTCATTATGGGGAGATGAAAGCATTCGCTGCGAATGTTTCTACTATTATTAGCACTGACTCTTGATACTATGAGTGTGTATTGTGATTGTTCTGTTGTTGTTATTTAATCAGATGCTCCCTTACTTTTGTAGTGTGGTTAATTAGTCTGACAACATGGGACTAAATTAAAGTTACTCGGATTATGGGTGTTGGTATGATGAACATTGAAGTAGGGAAATAATGAAAACCTTTTTAGAAAGTAAGATAACAATGTAGACGTATTCAACAAATGTGAAATGTGTGAATTTAAATCATAAACTCACATAAACCTTTTCCCATGGGAGTAGGAAGGACAGATCGTTACCTGAAAGATTCCTTCACACCAATATCATTGTTGACACCTATACCTTTTGCTTCAACACATGTTAATAATCATAATAAATTAATTATACTTACGTCTTTTTTAATGTTTTCAACACAGTTTATCGTCAGTCAGTATTAGCAAGCGCAACTCAAGTTAACACAAAACTAGCTAGATCTTTAAAACTTTTGATCTTTCAGCCAGCTGTAGTTAATTGGGCTCAAACTGCTTTGTGCATCAATCATCATCATCATCATTTCAGCCAAAAGACGTCCACTGCTGGACATAGGCCTCCCCAAGGCATTTTTGGGGGGGTTTGCCATAATCGCCACGCTTGGCAGGCGGGTTGGCGATCGCAGTATGGTTGTTACAAAGGCACAGAGAACGCTGCTGCCCATTCTCTGGTAAGTCCCTTAGTCGCCTCTTACGACACCCACGGGAAGATATGGGATGGTGCTATTCTTTACGTCCGACACCACACGGAGCTTATGAAGTCTTGTAAATAATAAGGTCGAATGTAAAATGATCTAACACAAACTGACAATGTAATGGTGCTCACGAGAGGTATCAAACAATAAAAGGAAACGAAAAGCGTAAACTCAAACATATTGGACAACACAACGACGTCACCAAGATACGACGTAAGACGTAATAAGTACGAATAGTTATAATGCATCATGCAACCCAAACCGATATTCAGGTAAAGAGACGGACTAATGTTTAACACACGGGTTGCAACAGATCTCGCATGTGAGACGTATGGAACATATGTGTCACAAAGCCATTTCACCAAACTAAACCTGATTTAGCTGAGCAAGTGATCATCAAACGATCTAACAAAGCCGATACCGATATACGCAGTTGCGTACTAAATATACCGGAATAAAACGATAAGATAAAAAGAATTTCTACCTATAAAACTGACCCTCCTCATCCGAAATTAAATTCCGCATCCACGAAACACGAAATCTGAAAACTCCATTACTAACGATCTATCGGCAGTAGATGCGATTACGTACGTATTTCCCCGTGAGCCAAACTGCGTAACTCAACAACTGTATATTTTACAAAACATTAACTCTTTTATTCAGTACAAAATCATCATCATCATCATCAGCCTATTAATGTTCCCACTGCAGGGACTCAGGCCTCCTCTGTTTGAGAGGTACAAAATATTGTAATCAATTATGAACTTTTTCACTGTTTCTTTTTAGGGTTCCGTAGTCAACTAGGAACCCATAACGCCTTATTACAAAACGTAGTTAAACCTGGTTTAACTTAGACTTGGTTTATCTCGCATGACGTCTCACTTCAATAATATTCATAAGAAAGTTTAACTATGTTTTGTAATAAGGCGGTTATAGTTTCGCCATGTCTGTCTGTCCGTCCGTCCGTCCGTCCACGCTTAATCTCTGTGACCGTTAGCACTAGAAAGCTGAAATTTGGTACCGATATGTGTATCAATCACGCCGACAAAGTGGTAAAATAAAAATTAGAAAATAATGTTTTATTAGGTCCCTTTATGTAAAGTGGGTGATTTTTTATTTTTATTTCAACCCTAACGTGTGATATATTGTTGAAAAGGTATTTAAAAATGAATAGGGGTTTACTAAAATCAGTTTTGATAATGTCAATAATTTCGGAAATAATCGCTCCAAAAGTAAAAAACAATGTGTGTGCCCCCCCCCCTCTAACTTTTGAACCATAAGTTTAGAAAATATGAAAATAATCTGAAAAGTAGAAGTTTATAAGGACTTTCTAGGAAAATCATTTTGAACTTGGATGGAAACAACATTTGGATAGTTTTTTTAATTTTCCAATTAATTGAATGTGATTTGAAACATGATCCGATGTTTGAAGCTGTCGGATACAAAATGAAAACCGACCGGGTTTTTTATTTATTTTTGAGATACTGGTTTTTGGCGTAAGCTGCCAGAACAGACGTCTAGCAGAGCTCTCGATGGCGGCGTTTGGTTGCCGGGGGGCGTCACGTGACGTCCTTTGTTGTTACATAAATAAGCCTCATTGTGAGTAAGGGCCGCACGCCCTCATTATAACAAGAGAGAGACGTGCCAATCTATCGGACTAGATTTTGAAAGCTTGAGCGTGATTTGACGGTATCTGTGGTTGAACGGAAGTTGCTGCTTAAAGGGGCGATTTTTTGTTCGTGGTGTAATTTTGGTTGTTCTGTATGTTTCATTTTGATGATGTATTCAAGTAGTTGTGCGTCGATTAGCTTTATGGACGTCTTTGTCTTTTGCGCCACTTAAGCTATAGACATTAAAAAAAAAACTTTGAAATTGTTTCTGAACTGTCGAAAAGCTGTATGGGCAATTTCTTGGTATTAGTATTTCTTATGTAAAAAAACGTCGTGTGCATCGATAGATTAACGCTTTTGAAGAGAGAAGAAGGTAGCTTTAAGATTTAAAGCGTGATGACTTTAAAGCTAGGCTACCCAAAGCTACATCCTACAATGTCGTTAAAGGTGTTCAGCCATATCCTATTTGCGCTGGAATTTTTTTGAGCATGGGTATGCCAGCCACTTCAGAGCACATGAAAGAGCAACACACCTATGTTCTCAAAAATCACAACAGAAAGTCATTGAATGCAGTTGCTGTGGTCGAACAGAAGGCATCAATATTATCATTTGTGTTGACAAGTCTTTCTTCTACACTAACAGAACAATGGGAATACCTACTAAATCTTGTACACACGGCTACACATCAAGCTATACAAAACCAGTATAATCTGATCGTTCATTGTGCGAAAATATCTAGTAAAGTGAGGCCAAGATTAACTGGTTTTGTATAGCTTGATGTGTAGCCGTGTGTACTACAGTAAGCATAGGTTTCGAAGACGTTACTGATAGATTTCACTATCATTGTAGTAAAAAACTTAGCATCGTCAACTATGATCCTTTGAGAAGTTTTTACATACTACAATGTATCCCCACATTTACAATACTTTGTGACAAATATATCCAAGAAGTCATAAAAGTATTGCTGAATGATGGTCGGTTTCATGGCAGTTTTACAACTACAATCTAAGCCGGTATTCTGTGAAATATGCCAGTCGATACTATTGCTGAAAATGATGCGTGAAATCGCATTGGATTCACACTTTGCTCATTCTATTACAATGTTCCTTACTTGATTATTGTGCCTTACAGTGTATTTGAGTGCGAGAATATATTTATTTTCTATATCAGATCTAGCTAGTGTTTAGAGATTTCCTTTCTAAACTATTATTTTAATTCTAGACAGATCTTGTTCGTAAATCACACATTCACATCCCCACAGTTATGTTTAAAAGTCAGTTAAGTAATATTGGGAAAAACCTATTGTCATCAACGGGGCACAAGAATTCGTAACTGCTACTGAAAAAAATGCTACTTGTGTGTTATACCTCTGCCTAACCCTTTGACAAGAAAGGACTTGATGTTTTTATTCCTAAACCAACACGGGTTCCTCTCGTAAGACACAACCGTATTTTTAAATGAACTTTCATTTAGCTGTAGATATACGACAACAAAACTAATATCCATTCATAATTCCCCACAAAGCAAAACAGGAAAACCCTTGTTTTTCCCCTTACAAAGAAAAAAGTCAAATCAATAAAATCATTGACTTGAAGTCCAGCATTTAATTCAGATTTGATTAGTTCCCGCGCCAGCAAAAACCGGGCGTTCATGAATAAATATGAACGACCGTTATCACAAGTAAACAACGGTTTCGGGCGGAAGCCTTAACAAAAACGAATTTCTTTGAGAGCCGCTACCAAAACGAGGCGACCTAATTTCCCTTAACAAGTTTGTTTTAATCCATTTACTAGAGTACTAAATTGTGGGGACAATCGGAGGTAAAAGTTGATTAATGTATGGTTTGGCGAAGTCAAATTGATTTGGTTTAAGTGATGAATGTTCATTGATTTTGATAATATAGGAAGGTTTGAAAATGAAAACACTTTTGTGAACCTTACAGTTGTAGCTATAACTCCTATTTGAATGATGTATGATATTTTTAACTGGTTTCAACTCCTGGATTTGTGCCCGATTGATTGTGCAATAGATTCTCTGTTACGCAGGATTTAAACATAACTGCAATTGCGATAACATGTGGATGTACTGTTAGGTAGGTCCACATCTGCCTCACCCTTCGGAGATTACAGGCGTGACGTTACATTTATGTTTTGTTTCAGAACCACCTTCCACGTGATATTAAAGTACCACTCCGTGGCATCCTTTTATGCCCCTTCTCATAACATTCAGTGATATCCACAATCATTAATGAAGCAAATGTTCAAACTACACCACCGACCCACCATAGAAGCTAAAAGCAACGTCTAATGCCATTACGG